>JACGCN010000013.1:0-1455229 GCA_014905825.1 Lyophyllum atratum
GCCGTGGGTGTGGTTGCCGCAATTGTCGGCAAGACGTGTTTCTTCATTTAGGATGCGACCGATGACGAAATCAAGGTCGGTGGATTTCTCGTGTGAGTCGAGCGAGACGATAAGCGAGCTGTAAGCGGGGGGAAGGGATTTGAATAGAACAGCAATCGTGAGCGCGTTCGAAGGGGTTTCGCCAAGATGATCGAGCTTGTCGGCGAGCGTGCGAATGTTGCCGATGTGCGTGCGCATAGAGACCTCGTCGGCCTTCCTGAATGATGTAAACTTGCCCCACATGGCAATGATGCTCCCCAAACCCGACGCCTGATGAAAATCCCGTAACCTCTCCCACATTCCGGCCGGGTCCTCGTCATAACCGCGAACGTGTGCAAACTGACCAGGGTCCAATCTCCGTATAATCTCCGCAGATGCCAGATCCCTCTTCGCGATCCATCCCTTGACCGCCTTCGAACCATCGCTCCCCACGGGCCGCGATTCCTTTCCCTCCACCAATGCCAAAACCTGCTTCCTCTTCAACTCCGCCCGAATCTCAAATTCCCACGAGTCATAATTCTCGTCGTCCAACTTCGTGAAACCTTTCTCTCCCATTCTAAATTCCGTGCCTCAGTACAGTCGAGGGCTTCCGTTGCGCAAGTACAGTCTGCGGCTTCCGTGCTCCAGTACAGTCGGAGGCTTCCCGTGCGTCGGTACAGTCGACGGCTTTCGATGCGATGCTCCAGTACAGTCGGAGGCTTCCGAGACGATTAGATAATCAAGATAAGATAGCCGAGAGTGATGCGAATGATGTGAACAGTGAAAGCTCGGGGCCCATAACCTGTTGGAAACCAGGTACCGAGGGACAGGGACAAGGTGAGGGGGGGTTAAGATAATGTATTCCACTGCTAGATACCAGTACCTAGACGTCAAATATATACTGGAAAAAGCGATAAAAATGAACCGGAAAATTGCCTACGGCACAAACTGAAAATAAACTGAATAGGACTAAATATAGAATTTTGCGGCTCGGCCGGTCAACTCCAACAAACCTGAACTGCGGCCTAGCTCACTCGGAGTTGTGGATATGGGTCCGAGATGATGATGTAGATTACTTAGTTATTTGCCTGTACTTAGTAGCATCGGGAAAACTCTCGGAACCCCGGCGTTCAGGAATTGGACCATGCCGGTAATATACTACTACTACTACTACTACTACATAAATGCAGATTAGATCGACAGATCCCCGTGCCTCATACGTGCCTCAGATAACAAAATCCGCCTGTCCAAGTCGCACACAAGCCAGTCCACACCAAGAGGATGTGTGACCTTGTCTTTGACGAATGTATACATGTGGGTGAGTGGTAAGATAGAGGACAGGTGCGGTGGCACTGGTAGGGAGTTGAGGACGCGGAGTCTCGGGATGATGAGAGAATGCGGTAAATGACTTATGGTGGAAGAGAGGGAAGGTGCGAAGGTGACAAGAAGTGTATCGATTATGAACGTGCACAAGGAGGAGTCCATGTCGATCGTCCAAGGGAGCTCACAGTAATGGAAAGATGGCAAGTCTTTAGTCTGGTGTTCGTCTCTTCAATGAGATGACGTCGTCCCAATGTCATCCCGAGGATAGGTACTACGTCAAAGAATGATTACAAAAATTCGAACTGTCCCGTCGAACTGGACGAGACGGGCGGTCGGGAACCAGGCATGGGTCCTTTCGAACGAATGATGACAACGACGCGACGACGGCTCCTGACCAGAGTTTGTATCTCCCTAGTGTCGAGATTGAAAGACGTCATCGAAGTGTCAAGAGTAAGCTTGGTGCAACTGATATGTGAGGATTTATAAAGACTGGATGTCTAAACAGTCCAGCGCAGCAATACGACTACAGGAAGTAGATATATGGAATGAATCGGATGGCGGGAAGTGGAGCAATGACAGAAGGTGAGTGATCGTGGCCAATACCGTATCGTCTGAACGTAATCGTTATACGTCTAGCCCCTCTGAGAGCCATCAATCCCCATGCCCTTCAGCGTATTCTTCGCACGCTGTGTGAGGTTCTCAAACTTGCGTACGTGCTGACCATGCCACCCCGCCCTAACCTGCGTGTCAAACTCGGCCGTCGTCGTCCCAGACAAAGGCTTAGACGCCGTCAAATACTCCGTCGCGTCAATGAACGACAGGACAGCGGCGCGCTGGATATGGTACCCGCCATTGGACCCCGCAATCGACAGTTCCCTCCAGGCATCCAGCGTGAAGTAGACGTCCGTGAGGAAATGGTAGCGGCGCTGGTAGAAGTACACGGACGACTGTGGCGGGATGCTGACTTCGACTGTCCTGGTGGTAGATGTCTGTGTCTCCGCCGTCGTGATGGTCTTGTAGCCGGCCGAGGCGTTCCATACGGATACGCCCTCGAAGGAAGGAGCGAGTCCGATAGACGCGCTGACTTCGGTGGATGTGGATGTGGTGAACCCGATGGTGTAGGACTGCGTGTAGGTGGCTGTCGCTTGGCTCGGGTTGTTCCAGGACATGAGCTGGACGTTCTCGATGGATACGAGGGTGGAGGTGGAGGAGCCGTGGAGCGCCTCGTCGCCGGCGGAGTGGTAGATGACGTGGCGGGCCTGGTTACAGATATTCGTCGAGTTGCTCGCAACGACTCGCAAGTATGTTTGCAATGGATCAGACACGGCCGCCCGCGCCTAGGATAGAGGATAAGCAGGGTACTGAAAGTGGCGAAGGGCATCTACCCACCAGAGACGTATCGAGGTGGAGGATGGGAGCGTCGAGTTGTATATGGGATAGCTGGCCATTATCGTTCGGCTGGAATCGAAGCATAAGTATCGCTGAATTTGATATAGCAGGGAGGTGGAGAGCAAGCTACCTTGAGGTCACTGAGAGGGGTGGATTTAGGCGGTGCAGCCTCGACTTCCGACTGCTGTGACATGCTCGAGGAATGAATAGGGTGGGCAGTGGAGCTTGTGGAGGGAAAAGCAGAGTAAGCCGACCGTGGGTGAAGACTAGCGCTGTAAGAACGTACGATAGTAAGGGCCTATATAGCAATCCTACGCATACGAACTAGCGGGCCCTAAACCAAAGGTACTCTGTGCTTACAACCGATGATTCGAGCCCCTAGCGCAGGAAGGAAAGTGTAGCGGGTGGAGTAAGGTTTTCAGGGGAGCTACGTGCGGAAGAACTTCGGTACCATTCGAATACAGAGGCTGACGTTACGATCCCGCCGTACATCCGCCAAGGACAAGGTTCACCCTAAGTTTGGACCCAAGTTGAGTGATCGTCGCATCTTTATCGAGGCGTTGTGGATAAGGAGCGGGGTATGTATATACGGACCGGGAAGCGTGGTCGGCTGATGTATGGCGATGTCATGGAGAAGCCCGACGTCGTTCGAAAATGAACTCGTGTCCTCAACGGGACGTATACGTGTGAGTAAGTGGTGGGAGATAGGATGGGTGCGGTGGTAGGGGGGCTGAGGACGGGGAATCTGGTCGTGCTGAGAGGAGGCAGTGGGGACGTCTGATGAAAGGGGTACGGTGCTGAAGCGATGAGAAGTGTATCGATGATGAACATGCACGAGGAGGAGGCGCTGTCGATCGCTTTGTGGAGCTCTCAGCGGAGGAGAGACGGCAAGTGTGTAGCCCTAGTGTTCGTCTCTTGGATTGGAGGACATCAGTCCCGATGTCCATCCGCGGATAACTACCACGTCACAGAAGTAACTGGGTAGTCGAATCGAGAAGGCGCCGGACTGGACGAGATCGAGGGACAGTGGATGTACGTCCAGCTACATAAGTGGCGAAGGCTTGGAACACTGGAAAGAACATGAACATCTTGTTCGATTGTACTCCATCAGACTCCAGCGAACGTACCTAATAACGCAATTGCGGGATTTCGAGAAGAGTAGAACTGGGGTGGGCTCCCTTGGCGCGTATATGACTGACTGGAAACGTCGTAGAAGGGACTAAGAAGGATACATAGCCTCGACTCCTGGTCTTAGGTTACGACCCCAGTTCCGTCCGATCTGTGGCTAAAGACATAATTAAGTATGTACTGCGGTGGACAGACAACAAACAGACGAACCCTGAATTGAATTTCGAGCTGGACGATCTCGAAGACGAGTTTGCAGTGTGGAGCGGGTGCGCAGTGGAGCGCAAATGAGTCGCGACGGGAGGCAGTAGCGTTGCCATGGCTGAAATGAACTGGACTCCACCTGAGGACATGCACATTGCACGATATGTTCCCAAAGTATTTTTGCCTTGGCGGCATTCCTGAGCCGAGCTGAGTCAGCACCTCGTGTTGCGGTCTTCGAAATTGCTCATCAATTCACGTTCACACTGGTCAATCTCTGCCCTTTGGTCTGTCTTCCCCCTCTTCTCGCCGCCGCCGCCGACGACCAAGCCATGACCTCAATGCAAATACACGATCCCCCACCGGACCCCTTCCGTGCGCACCTCCTGCGTCTCCTTACTGCAGCGGCGAAGGACGAGCCGCTCTCACTGGCACAGGCATCTGATTACGATGCGGCGAACGATTGGACCGCACAGGCGATCTTGAAGGGGCTGGGAGAGCTCGTGGATAGAGTGCGGAGAGCGGAGAAAGGGGCCGATAATGAGATGGTGCTGCAGAATGGAAACGCTAACCACGGGAGCTTCCCGCCGCCACGGGTATGTACCGGCCTTCCATCTCCTCATGTATCGTCGTTGTTAATCGTTGTATGGTAGGCTGTACCTATACCTATACCTACGCCGGCGCCCATCCTCCACACGGACGTCACGCTCGCCGGGATCCAGTGCCCCACATGCGGGCGCAACCCCGCCGCGAGCCTCACCACCACCGTCGCGAATCCAGAGCCGATGCCGACGTTCGACAACGACCATGACGAGCTGGAGTACCTCCGCGCGCAGGTGCCGGAGCTCATCTCCCTCCGGGAGCAGGTACAGGAATTGCAATTACTCAAGGACCAGGTTCAGGACGTCGCGCGCGTTTGTAACGCCGTCGCTCGAGGCGACCTTAGTCAGAAGATCACCGTGCCGGTGCAGGGCGTCGTCATGGTGCAGCTTAAGGATGTTATCAATACCATGGTCGACAAGCTCGGGCAGTTCGCGAAGGAAGTCACGCGTGTCAGTCAGGAAGTCGGAACGGAAGGGTGATTATTGTTATTTCTATTTTGGGGCCATCGCGTTCGCTGTTGACGCCCGCATAGGAAATTGGGCGGTCAAGCACTTGTTTTAGATGTAGAAGGGACGTGGCGGGAGTTAACGGGCGTCGTCAATAAATTAGCGGCGAACTTGACGTCTCAGGTACATTCTATTTCTATTCTGTCCGTACGCATGAATTGATCTTGTCATCTCAGGTGCGATCCATCGCAAAGGTCACCAAAGCCGTCGCCCTCGGCGATTTGTCCAAGCAGATTGAAGTCGACGCGCGCGGCGAAATACTCGATTTGAAGAATACCGTCAACGGAATGGTCGTCAGGTCGTTATCCCCTCTCCTACGTGTTTGCCTCACGCTCTAACTTCCCCCCTCCCTTCTTGTCTGGTTTTTCGCTCGCATTTCCAGGCTACGTGCGCTCGCTGCGGAAGTCACTCGTGTGACCTTGGAGGTCGGTTCTCAAGGAAAACTCGGCGGCCAGGCGCACGTACCGGATGTAGAGGGGGTGTGGTTCGAGTTGGTGCGGAACGTACGTCGTCGTGTGCTGCTCGTCCCCTTCTTATTCGTGCTGAGCTCTTGATGAATCTAGGTGAACCGGATGTGTTCGTCTTTAACGGACCAAGTGCGGTCCATAGCGAAAGTCACCACCGCTGTCGCTCGGGGCGACTTGACGCAGAAGATCGAGATCAGCGTCGAGGGCGAAATGTCGACGTTGAAGGGTACGTCTTCAAATTTGGTTCTCTGGATGACGTCGTAGTGACGTCATCATCCTCAGGCACGGTGAATTCCATGGTGGACCAGTTGTCTGCCTTTGCGAGCGAGGTCACGCGAGTCGCGTTGGAGGTCGGGACGCAGGGGATCTTGGGCGGGCAGGCGAAGGTCGAGGGTGTTCAAGGCACTTGGGCTGATTTGACTAGGAACGTCAATGTTCGTCTTTTCTTTTCGTTTGCTAGCGACACGGACACGGAACTGACTGGCTTGCAGAAAATGGCCTCGAATTTGACGGATCAGGTGCGGTCTATCTCGGAGGTGACGAAAGCGGTGGCGTTGGGTGATCTTGGGAAGCTTGTCAACGTCGATGTGCAGGGCGAGATGCTCGACTTGAAGATGACGGTCAACTCCATGGTGGCCCAGCTTAGCACCCTCGCCAACGAAGTCACGCGAGTCAGTTTGGAGGTCGGAACGGAGGGTATTCTGGGTGGACAGGCGTTCGTGCCCGAGGTCCAGGGAATGTGGAAGGTGCGTTCGCTTTACCGCCTCAGAAAAGGTCCGAGGGGCTAATGCATCCTGTTCAGGTCTTGACCGACAATGTCAATCTCATGGCGATGAACTTGACTAACCAGGTCCGTTCGATCGCCGAAGTGACCAAGGCCGTCGCAGGCGGTGATTTGACCAAGAAGATCGAGGTGGACGTGCGGGGTGAGATTCTCGAGTTGAAGGAGACGGTTAATGGGATGACGGAGTCGTTGAGCGTGTTTGCGGACGAGGTGACGAGGGTCGCGAGGGAGGTCGGGACGGAGGGGAGGTTGGGTGGTCAGGCGAGGGTGACGAACGTTGGAGGGACGTGGAAGGACTTGACGGATAATGTCAACGTTATGGCTAACAACGTGAGTTATCTTCACCCCCCCTGATGCTGTACGAGGAACGCTGACGCACGTTTCACAGTTGACGCTTCAAGTGCGTACCATCGCTGTCGCGACCACTGCCGTCGCGCGCGGTGACTTGACGCAGAAGATCACCGGTGTCTCCGTCTCCGGAGAGATGCTGAACCTCGTCAACACTATCAACGACATGATTGACCAGTTGGCCATATTCGCTGCTGAAGTCAAGAAGGTCGCAAGGGAGGTCGGGACGGAGGGCAAGCTTGGGGTGCAGGCTGAAGTCGGGAACGTTCAAGGGATATGGCAGGAGATCACGTCAGTACATTCTACCTTTTCGGAGCCTTGGATAGGGTCGCTAATGCTGGATTCGCATATAGGTTGTCCGTGAACACCATGGCTGGGAACTTGACGACGCAGGTCAGGGGTTTCGCGCAGATCTCGGCGGCGGCTATGGACGGCGACTTCACGCGGTTCATCACGGTGGAGGCGAGTGGGGAGATGGACTCGTTGAAGACGCAGATCAACCAGATGGTGTTTAATTTGCGGGATTCGATTCAGAAGAATACGGCGGCGAGGGAGGCGGCTGAGCTTGCGAATAGGAGTAAGTCCGAGTTTTTGGCGAATATGTCCCATGAGATCAGGTATGTTTTGTCTGTTCTTTTGGAAAGTGCTTTGATTGATGTTGAGTTTTACCCTCAGGACGCCTATGAATGGGATTATTGGGATGACGGAGTTGACGCTGGACTCGGACCTTAATCGATCGCAGCGGGAGAGTTTGCTTCTTGTCCACAGTTTGGCGAGGTCGCTGCTCCTTATCATCGACGACATCTTGGATATCTCAAAGAGTACGTTCTCCTCCACTTCGTCGTCGTTCCGTATACTAATCTACATTCTTTTACAGTCGAAGCCGGCCGTATGACCATGGAGGCCGTTTCGTACTCCCTCCGCCAAACCGTCTTTGGGATCCTCAAGACCCTCGTCGTCCGCGCCTCGCAGAACAACCTCGACCTCACCTATGACGTCGAGCCCGACATTCCGGACCAGCTCATCGGAGACTCTCTCCGGCTGCGCCAGGTCATCACCAATCTCGTAGGAAACGCGATCAAGTTCACTCCGAGCAAGGTCTCGAGGAAGGGGCACGTCGCGCTCAGCACGCGTCTTCTGGCGTTGGACGACCAGAGCGTGACGTTGGAGTTTTGCGTTATGGATACGGGTATTGGGATTGCGAAGGATAAGTTGAATTTGATCTTTGACACGTTCTGCCAGGCGGATGGATCCACGACGAGGGTAAGTCTGCTTTTCGTCATCATGGTTCAGCAATGCTCATGCTCGTGGACTTGCTGCAGGAGTACGGCGGCACGGGCTTGGGTCTGTCCATCTCGAAACGGCTGGTGTCGCTCATGCAGGGCAACATGTGGGTCGAGAGCGAGGTGTCGAAGGGCTCCAAGTTCTTCTTCACCATCACCTCGCAGATCTCCCAGAGCTCGATGGAGAGCACCCTTTCGAAGATGTCGCCCTTCGCGAAGCGGACGATCCTGTTCGTCGACACTTTGCACGATACCACGGGTGTGGTGGACCGGATTAAAGAGCTGTGCCTCCGGCCGTTCGTCGTACACCAGGTCTCGGAGGTGGCGGATAAGGAGAAGTGCCCGCATGTTGATACGATTGTGGTTGACTCTCTTAGCGTGGTGGGTTTTTCGGTTCAACTTCGGCGTTTGAATTTTGACCTGACATGGGGCTTAGACTGAATGTATTCGCGAGTACGAGCATCTGCGGTACATCCCCATCGTGCTCCTCGCCCCGTCGATGCCCCGCCTGAATCGTAAGTCCCCCTCCGTCGTCGTTGACACCCCGACTCTAAACATGTTCGTGCTATAGTCAAGTGGTGCCTCGACAACAGCATCAGTGCGCAAGTCACCACGCCCGTCACCGCTCAGGACCTCGCCTCCGCCCTCATCTCCGCTCTCGAGTCCAACACCGTCAGCCCCGTCTCGGCGCCCAACGACGTCATATTCGACATCCTACTCGCTGAAGACAACCTCGTCAACCAAAAGCTGGCCGTCAAGATCCTCGAGAAGTATGGGCATACGGTGGAGATTGCGGAGAATGGGAGTCTTGCTGTGGATGCGTTCAAGGGTCGGGTGGCGCAGGCTAAGCCGTTCGATATCATCCTCGTGCGTTTTTTTTCACTTAAGATTGGGGTTTATTCGCTGACGCTGTTGATGTAGATGGATGTCTCGATGCCCTTCATGGGTGGTATGGAGGCTACGGAGCTTATCCGATCGTATGAGATGCATCGCGGACTGTCGCCTACCCCCATCATCGCCCTGACGGCTCATGCTAGTAAGTACCCCTCGGATTTCGTTTCATCGTCGAAATGGTTGTACTCACCACTACGTTCTAGTGATTGGTGATCGCGAACGTTGCTTGCAGGCCGGCATGGACGATCATATCACGAGTAAGTTCCTCTTCGTCGTTATGACTTGTCCTCCAACTAAAAGTGATGCCTGTCTCAAAGAACCACTCCGACGCGGTGACCTCTTGAATGCTATCAACAAGCTTGCTGGCGAGCGTGGTGCTGCCAAGCACCTTCTCCTCCGTCGACCTCCCGCGATGACACAAGGCTTTACATAGAGAGCTCGATGCCCGGTTCCTTGTGCCCGATACCCCTCACCGCCCGTGATAATACTACCTACTATTGACATTCCATGACCTTCGAATCATTGCTGACTATCGTACTCATACTATGCTCCTTCTTGTTCATACTGACTACCTGCTCCTTGACCAGACTTTTCGCCGCTTGCTGTCACACCATCCATGTACTTGTATCACCTATCTGCAGGCTACAGCCGTTTATATATAGTACTCGTACCTCCCCCGCCCCTTTTTTGCACTCTATTACGCATAACGATACCTCATTCTTGTCCTAGGTGCTATCCAATGTATCATTGTTTTTCAGACCGATGCAGGCTAAACCGTGTTTTTATGTGACGCAATTGGGCCGGTAGACGGTCATCTGGTTCGTCGGTGTCGTTTGCTATATGAAAAAGATCGTGAAGTTGGATTGTTATCGATGTCCAGACCCGGGATTGAACGTTGAACGGAGCTCTGTTTCATGGGATTAGCGGGACCTGGTACGGAAAGGTAACCCAACATTATTGTATGCCTATCTTCCACCTTCCCTAAACCCTTGAATAGGATGTCGTTTGTCCACGAATAATACATGCGTCTCCCTAACTTCTATCTTACAGCTCGATCGATCACTCCCGTTGGTTTCAATTTTAATTTGGACGCTCAGGCCCTGACGCACTGCATTCCGGCCCCTTGGCGTTTTCCTCCCCATTCAGAGCGTCCCGTATTGACGTCGACACGAAATAATGCACTTGCTCCACCGAGCGCTTCTGTTCGATGAGAAGGAGCACGATCGTCGGATACATCGCCTGCGCACCGAGGTCGTGTCATCTCAAAACGGCACGCTTAGAAAAGGGAGTGCTGCGCACCGTGCTCTCGATATAGGCCACCAGGTAAAGGGACGAGAAGTAATCGGGCGAGGCGTAGTCGATGAATTGCTTGTCGAATGTTATGGCGGTCGCTAGCTGTGAACCGGGAGTCCGTCGTCCGAGTCATATGTAACTTATCATGGGCAAAGCTCACCTGAAGTGCGGTGTAGAAGGCGCCTGACTCGACGATCATGAGTAGGACGGCCTGCGCATGCGACTTATAACCGCCCCGCCCGAATTTCCAGAACCTCCGGTACGTCCTGAGAAAACATGGAATCATCGAGTTAGTCCTACACTCTGGATAGGGAGAGAAAGGACATGCCATAGCTTGTATCCAATCAACAGTATTGACACTGCGTTCGTGGACAGCGAGAGGCCGGCGGCGGCTTGATGTAAGGCGTGGACATTACCGCCGGCGAGGTACGTGTTGTACCCGGCTATGTCTGAAGTGAGTGCCAGGAATGCGAAGCATAGCGCTGAAAGAACATGAAGTGCGGTTATCAAGAACCGTGGGATGCGAAGAACCATGGAATCTTACCACACATCCCGAGGAATAGTGAAAGAGGGAGAATCATCAGCTGTCGATGCCCCACACATATCACCCATGCTCGCCAAACGACCACGGCGTCAGTGAGCATTTGCTACAATCAATCCGCGGTCAGCGTCGGGTTCACGCACGGTATACACACAGCGGAATAGGCACACAAACGCTCCCGCTCGCCAACAGAATCTGCTTGAAGCCGAGCACGCTCTGACTCATGACGCGCGGCGTTCCGCTCCCTATAGGCACGAAGGCGCCGTCGAAGAACGCCTTTTGGATGTAGGAAGCGAAGAACGCGAGGTTTGCAGCCCAGAGCACGGTAGCGAGGAGGAAGGTGATGATGGTCGTGCTGAAGAGGGCCCAGGATCGTAAGGCCTTGGGGCGCGGGCGGCTGGGGATCGAAGTACATTGAGTGGGGTGGGGGTATCGATCGAGGCGATTGAACCCTACGTGAATGTATACGTGGAGAGGAGGAAGAGCGATATGGATATGCCTGCGTGTCAGATTCTTTGTAAGATTGTTTAGAAAATGGTAAGAACATGGGCCCGCACCGTAGATTAGGGTGGATGTCGCAATCCCTGCTAAACTTCGCAGAAACCAGGATCCAAGGAGCTTACGCTCTGCTGGATTCAGAGCGACCATAATACAGCTGGCGGGCTAGATGTGCGCGGCCTGAAGGGATGCAGTAACCAAAAGTCCGAACCTGTCCGTCGGTGCTTTAAGTACCGAAGGTAAACGCTTAAATTATGTCGACTAGATCGCTATCTCACAGCGCCAGTCACCGAGGCGATTAGGGGGGCGGCAGGACATAACTGTTCTAATATGTCAATGATGTCACTGTTGCGAACAGTAGATAGCTACCACTTCAAGGGAGAGGCGGTGGATGCGCTACAAAATGCTGAGGGGCTCGACTTTTCCGATTGCGTCGAGCTATTTGCATACCCCGTATACTATCCTGCATTTCCATGACGGACTCCATTAAGGAACAGTTCCGTATCAGAGAGATAGCAGCAATCGAGCAGTTGCGACTTCCAGATTGCAGGATAGCGCCGATCCGCGTAACTAGCGACTCAGGCGGCCGGGGATAAGAACCGATAGATGGGATGGTGCGAGGTAGAATGTCAATCAGGCTGGATGGCAGATTTCAGGGTATATAGGCGGTGACGTGGGTTGTTATCTATTACGTAGCGAGGAACGAGCGGAGGATTAGATGTATGTCTTTGTGAGAACGTCGGGTGATGCCGAACTTTCCTCTCTTCCGCTCACCACGACGTTCTGGACCTTTCCGACGTCAGAGAAGCTCCCTTCCGCTCCTTTTTGCATTTGCACTACACAGTATCATTTACCTAGCGTACTTTCGCTCTAAGCTACAATTTTGAAATATCAAGTCATTCCCTGAACCACCACGTCATCATGGCAGAGCGCCTCGACCGAGACCCGAACCTCGACGCGTGCCCCGATTTCTCCTCGGATCCTTTTGAGCCGATGCGAGCGCTACTGAGGAATACCGGGATGACCGACGAAGCTGCTGTTGTCACGCTGAGGGATGCATGGACCGCACACAACACGCAGCTGCGGGAGTGCTGGGATAGAGAGGCTGAAGACCGAGCGGCAGAGGCGGCAGCGCGGGGAGAGCAGCATCAGCAGCAGCAGCAGCAGCAGCAAGGAGGGCAGCCAGGGCAGCAAGAGGAGCCAGAAGAGGAGCGACCGGCGGAACGGGAGAAGAAGATGCGGTCGAAGCTTAGGGCTCTCGAACCGGAACTGGCAGTCGGGGGCGTTCTTTCCCCTCGGCCGTCCTCATACGCCCTGAACAAGTTAGCGAACTTCGAGTACTGCGAACTCTGGTACTTCACACAGGAGGGGTGCGAAGACGCGCAACGAACACATCGCACAGAGGCCGACGACTCGTTCGGCATGAGCAGAGTCGGGGAGCTGGTCACCCTCCGCCCAGTCGCATCCGTTCAAGCGTCGAAACGCGCTCTTCAGGACAATAACCTCACATGGGAGCAGTTCCATTACGCCCATCGCTCCTTTATCAAGTTCCTCCTCAAGGCAGGCTGGCCTGACGAGCACGTGCAAGCACTCCTCCGATTCTTTCTCGAACTCGAGAATAGTCCGTATATCGACCGCGAGAACGGCAAGCAAATCGTCCTCACGTACCAGGCCCGAGTTCGGCGCAGCTGGATGGACAGCATGAAGGACAGCAACGAGAGGGTCTTCAACATCGCGCTAATCAATAACGAGCTCATGGAGTCCATATCCGTCTCGGCCACTAGGGCTTGGGTCAGATCCCTTCCCTCATGTCGGGAAGCGCTTCGCGCTTTCGCCCACTTCGCATACTACAGTCTACTATGCAACCTACTCCTGTCCTTAGTCTACATAATGCTAATGCTACGTGTTCCTTCCATCCGCTTCTCCCTAAGTGAATAGACAAAGATTGCGAAAATCCTGCCTATTTGAACTCCGACCACCCTACAAAAATGGTAAGTATACCTCGTTACGATTACGAGTATCCCAGAAATTCGAAAGAAGGACGCCATGCGCCCCCAAATCTCGCGCAACGCCTGAAACACCATTGGTTGTATGCTGGCCTCGTCCACGATGAACATTTCCAGTCGCGATTTTCAAGGGGTTTACGAAAGGAAGACCGTGACTCGAATTCAATGCAGCGAATCAGTGAGGAGCATCGAACGAAGCCTTAAGTTCTGGCCTCTATTAGAGCAGAGCAGTATCTGAGTCTGCGATCCGTGCGTTCAGTACTTATCTTGACTCGAGTATGTGGGGTAAGCTCTGGCTCTGAAACCTTCGTGTTAACGCGTGGTATGGTGAGCACTTCGATCCAATGCGAAATCTGGTATAGGGCCTGAGCGACTAAGCCTAGGGCTATCCAATTAGAGCAATCCAGGTAACGAAAGTACTTCGATATATCGTGCCCATCCCTACAAATCAGCACCAGTCCAACCGCGACACCGCCTTTCTAGTCGACTTCGTCCGAGTGAACATGCGCGCTCCTAGAACCGAGCGAGTCGCTATCCATGGTCATATCCTTCCCGATGCCCATGTGCATTACCTCTATTTGCACGATGTGATCTGTTACTGGGTCCACCTACGCACAGAGCATCAGCATGCAACGAGAATAGGAAGAAGGTAAACACCCACCCGAATTCCCAACAGCCTCTCTTCGTCCATCAGCACGCCTGCAAACTCGAATCGCTGGCCCCGGGGCGGCCAGCACGCGAGGCTGACGTACGGCAGCGCACTCTCCACAGGATCTTTGAACGCATCCGCTTTCAACTTGCTCGGCGTCGTCACCACCTTCATCAACGTCCTCCGTCCCTCCTTCTGGTGCTCTATCCACTGCTCCGCACCCCGTTCTGCCAGCATACGCTGTATCGCCACCGGATTGAAATCTAACACTGTCAAAGGCGGGCCGCCTCTCTGATCCCAACTCGAACCTGTGCCGTTAACATACCAGTGGTGTCCCAGCTCAGGCCGCAACTCCTCCGCCCAAAGCTCGTCTTCATCCATGGCCTCCACATCCTCGATGCTCATGACACACCGCTGCCCCGCAGAGGTCGTAATCCACCTCGTCGGCATATCATCCGCATCGAACCACCTCGTCACAGGCGGGCCCCAGTCCTGCCAGTGCATATACACAACCGGAGCCCCCGCTTGGTCGGGCTGCGGCTCGATCTCCACAATCGTCTCCGGCATCCTATGTTCCATCAACTCCATCTTGCCGTCGTTCATGACCGCACCAACACTGATATCCCCCCAATACCGAGCGTACGTCTCCAGGGCCTGCGCCTCCCGTGCGAGGGAGAGGAGGGCGCTGCGGTGGACGAACAAGGAGAAGGCGATGCCGGCATGCCCGAGACGGAGGTTGAAGATGACGATGGCGTCCTCTGGGGCAGCGTGGAAGGGTTGGTTGGAGTGGGGTGTTCCGTTAAGGGTAGGGCCAGGTTCGCTGCGGCAATTGACAGTCAGCATGAACTGGCCGAGGTTGAGGGTAGGTAATTCGAGGGAGAGGAGCGGGCGGGGTTTCGACGAGGGGTCGGAACTGGGGTCGTTCGGTGGTGGGGAGGCGGGAATAGACCAGATATCGAAACAGTGCTTCTGGGTGTTAGGGAGGAGGACGAGTGTGGGGGAGAGGAATACGAGGCCGGAGTAGGTGTCGTGGGGGGCGGATATTTTCTGCAGAGTCGGGATCAGCGGGGTGAGACATGGGAGCCGATGGGGAAAGTGTTTACCATTTTGAGGGCGCCTGTCTTCCAGTCAAAGACATAGAAGGTATCGCGGGGTCGTTGGTGACCGAGGAAGTGGTTCGTGATGAGCGCGAGATTGTCACCTACGATTTCGATGCCAATGGAAGGTCGGGGCCAGCGGGTTTCTGCGACAAATAGTACAGGGCTGCGGGCGAGCGGGTGGTGTTTGCCCGAGGAGAACTCCAGTAATAGCAGTTCGATGACGTGCATCCCGACGTGTGTGGGGTGTTGTGTGCTAAGCGGATATTAGACTTGAGAAACATCAGGAGAACTCGAGCGACGCACGTTGTGACGACAGCTATAAGATCATGCTCGTAGATCGCCAGACCCATATCGATAAGTTCACGGTCGATACGTATCTGAGACCACGTCGCCGGATCGCTCGGTTTGGACGGAAGCTTGCAGTAGTGCAGTGCCCGCCTGTTCTCATCTCCCAGCAAATATATCCCACCCGTCATATCGTAGATCCCGGACGGCGTGTGCCGGACAGGTATCTTCCTGCGAAAGTCGAAGTTAAATCCGCCCCAGCCTTCTTCTCGGTCCTTCAGCAACGCCAGACGCTGAGCGATTAAGACACTCGAGTCTGGGTTATCCTCAACTGCGGCGGCCTGAAGGGCGAATCTGTAACGCAGAACATGGACTGTCCGTGTGTTGTAAAGGGTATGATTTGTTCGAATGGCGGAAACGAAGTCTGGTAAGTCCAGATAGCATAGTATGAGTACAATGACTTCTGGTGGTAGGTCGAGCAGGTTTGGCATCGGATTCGGATTCGTAGTGGCAAAAAAATCACCTGACAACGCAGTTGGCAATCATCGTGTGAAGATCTAATCCGGCTTTGACGCCGAAACCAATCCACAGCTATCCTTGTAAGTCTTGCTTCCACCCTGATAGCGATGTTTCTCTCTGAGTATGTCTCGCTCTCTGGATTGTATTCTACATGATCTGATGACGATTGGCAGATAGATTGTTACTGCGTTGATGTTCACAGTACAGTATGCTGACTACCGTGCTCTGAGCTCGTCGAACCCGGAACGACCGGATAAGCACAGCAAGGTGTTCCAAACTCGCCGTGTTCGAGTTAAAGATTCCTGGGTACTCTCCCAGGTCGGACGCCGTGTACCCCATCAGACGTCAGGGGTGTTACGGGCAAAACAGAGGGTCATAAGCCCGGATACGGGATGGGTTTTGGTTGCGTGAGTGAACACGGGTTGGGTTCTTCGCGTGTATGGATCTCACTTCATTTTACTTCCTTACACGTTTATGAGCTTATTTTCGGTGTCACCGCAGTACAACGTGTAAAGATCCCTGCCTGCAATCGCATGGAAGGCGCATCTCTTTCCGAATGTGTGAGTTTAAGCCCATGAAACGTTTGCAGCTCCACAAAGCGCACGACCATGCTCTCCTTGGTTCTAATTCACGCCCTTCTTGCACGAAACGCCAACTCTGCTCCCGTCTTGCCCGCCATTCCCCAATACGCGGAATCACCTTCGGACGATTCAAAGATTTATCGAACAACAGCCGGGATCGTCTGGAACTGTCTCATCACCATCTTCCTATGCACATGGGTCGCAATCCACCCCAATGTTCCTGCTCCTGAAGAGGGGTGGTTTAACATCAGCCTGCTACGCTTCAAGACCATGATCTACGCGTTGCTCGCGCCAGAGCTTATGATGTGGTGGGCTGCTCGTCAGTGGCTGGGCGCTGAGCAACTTGTAGGTACGACTGAATTTTGCGGTACGTTAGCGTTCCTCAGGTATCATTGGTCTCCGGATACGACTTCGGTTTCATTAGCGCTAGATTGGACGAAAACACACGGATTTTTCGCACAGATGGGTGGCTTCATGCTATACGATAAGGACAAGAAGCCTATTGGTGTTCTACTGCCAAAGGAGCTACTCCGCCGGCTACGTGACGAAGAAGTCAAGTCTCCTCGTATATCAGAGCGAGAAATTCAGGACAGAAGTAAAGGCGACGCCGTATCGAAAGGCATCGTCCTTCTACAGACTTCCGCTTTTTTCGCTCAGTGCGTGGCGCGCAAGGTCGAAGGATTAGCTATTACCGAGCTCGAGCTCGTCACCCTCGGATATACATTCCTCAACTGCTTCATCTACTACCTCTGGTGGAATAAACCGCAGAACGTTCAGTGCGTCGTCCCTGTATATTTGAAGAAAGTAAATATGATACAACTCTTCGAGGGGTCTCATGCAAGTGACGAGGACGCCCAGGAGCAGATCGATTCATCAGAAACCAAATACATCGACCCCGTGGACATAGATATGGAACCTCTCCTGGCAATATCGCAGACCGCACCACCCCACGTTCCCACTCCCTCCCCCTACGGCATTCCCGAGTCCATAACGTACATCATCAACATCCTATCCAGTGCTCCTCATGCGGTTCAGACGACGCTTCCCGGGACAAGAGCCTCCATCCGCAGGTTCGGGTGGCGGCTTCTTAACATGTTACGATCTGCCGCGTCTTGTGTCACATCCGCACTCATCTCCACAGTCGCCGACATGGGTGGTGCGTGCGGTCACATCCATCCCGACGACATGAAAGTACCCGCGTTCTACGCTATGGAACCACTCCCCGGGTCTATCCATCGTTACCGCGCCGCACGCATTTCAGCATTCAGCATAGGCGCGATCTTCGGCGCCATCCACTGCTTCGCATGGTCTTTCCACTTTCCTACCGCTGCAGAGAAACTCGTCTGGCGCGGATCCTCTGTGGTCATCACGGGCTTTCCTGTTATCGATATCGTCAGCCACATTTTCTTTATGATCTTACGTACGGAACGCTTCAGACATCTGGCGAACAAGGATGGTGAGGGGAGGATCACGTATGCGACTTTCTTTTTCGTTGGAGCGATCATCTACCTTGTAGCACGCATCGTACTTCTCGTACTTCCCTTGCTTGCTCTTCGAGATATCCCGCCCGACGCCTATATTGCTGTACAGTGGGCGTCTCTGATTCCGCATCTTGGATAGAATACTTGGCATTACAGATGAATAGCTTTCATGTCATATTTAGCTACGATTGAATCGATCGAAAGTTGACTTCGACATACCTGAATCGCACAGTATACCACGCCGACTCAATGATGACAGATATGATCCTTTGACTCCTGGACGGCCGCCGTCGATGGTGCCAAAGCACTCATAGACCGACGGTGTGACCTCTTAAGATCAGTATCTTCAGCTCGAGTGATGTAATTGGCGTCCCTCTCACCCCAACTTATAAGAGAACGTGACAGTAAAAATCCTGTTCGTGGCGAGCGAAAGGGTCAAAGCAGCTCCATAAAATGCAGCATACAACCGCATAGTTATCTAATGTAAGAAAATGGCAGGCAAAGGTCATCGCTAGAACGCGACGGGCAGGTCATGAGGTTCCGTCATCCTTGTCAAACATCGAGCCCACCTATAGATGCCAGAATTGGGAGTAAGCGGGACGATAAGAACCCGTTTCTCCAGCCTGAACAAGACCCAAGCCCTCTCAACAACGACGGCGTCACCAATGGCCATCGGCGCTTCTTCTGTATGCCCCGGTCCAAGAGAACCCAGTCCTGGATCCGGCAAGCTTGATGGTCCTCGACCGACCATGCTGGGCGATCGCTCGAATCGGATACGCCACGTCTGCATTCCATGATACCGTAGCGACGATGCAGATGTCAGACGACATTTGTACTGATCATCACCCATGTCGGGCGTGAGTCGAGCACCCGCGTTTCCTGTGGACATCATTGACGAGGTAGAATGCCAAAATAGCGTAGGATATGAAGAGCAAGTCACAAAGCGAGTTTCGTCCAGAGAGACGTCGCGATGACGATACTTGGGACGCGTAACCAGGAGATATCCAACGTCATAATAGACCCTGGTAAAAGACCGCGATTACTGTGCTGCTGGGTAGGGCCTTTACTTCCTTGACGACTGTTCACCTCAGCCTAACCCTTCCAAGCGAGATCTAACACAAACGCCAGACAGCACCGAAAATCGTGATAGAAACAGATGGTCATGTATTCGCTGAACGCATACTGGGAAATCGACGGCATTCAAAGGTCTGGAAGATAGAGCACCACGTCCACCCAAGCTATCGATCGAATGTTGTACCCGTCACGGCGACCTTGCGCTCCTTCTCATCTTGTCGACGGGCTACGTAGTAGCTTCGAAGGTGGGCCGATGAGTTGCGTCCGAAGCTGAGAGTGTTGTCCGACAATGGCTCCTTGTGCAAGATCGAGTCAAGGCCGGACGTTTCCCACCACCGCTGACACCCGCTCGTCGCTACCCAGAGTTCGCCGACGTCGATGATCAGGAACGGTGGTGCGCGTTCCCGGGGAAGAGGCGGATGCATGCGTGGGCAAAGAACACATACGACAGGTGGTAAGTCCTCTCAAGATTCACCGTGACGTACTGGGTTCATAGCCGGCTACGCGCACCCCATCTACCTCAACCTCAGCCCTCCATATATGCGGTCTCGACGTGCTCACAGTCGCGGACGAGGCCCAGTAGATAGGAGACATGATAACTTGCGGAGCGACGAAAATGATGAGCTGGGACGAGGATATCAAGACAAGATCTCCGATCTTTGGAGAGGGGCGAATGCCGGATGATGATGGGCAGGTGGCGCAGGTGACAAGGCTACGCCGTGTGGAACGCGACCCGGTGGGGATTAACGCAGGGCGGGGCCTCGACAACATCCTTGGACACGAGCAAGGAGTTTGGTGAGGAGCGGAGAGAAACTTCATCATTGGCATGCGCTGGAGCCGTACAAGTGTTGCGGGTCCGAGACCTCTGGTGACGACAGAAGCCGAAGATGGGACCATGCTGATGGCGTGCTCGTAGTCCTCCCCCCTCTGCCTCTGCGCAACCCCACACAAGTACTCCGTTACATGCGGGCGGACTCCTAGCTAGGCGACGTCGCGAAGTCAGTGCTGGAAGGAAAATTCCTCAGACAGTTCAGCTGATAACGGCGGAATCACTCACCAGTGTCTCATGCATTGTCCTCGTCTTTAGCTTTCGCTTGTATCGCATCGACGACGTGAGTGTATGCTATCGTCGACAACGTACCGGGCATTCGAGGATGTGATTGCTAGTTGGTTCTTGAACCGAAAATCTTGATGGCGCTTCGCATGGGTCCAGATGACGAGTCAAGCTAGTCAAGATCCGACACAGGAAAGGAGAGTCATCAATTCCGAGTGACGATGTTTGAGTTATAGATCTCCGCCTGAGCTGCGCAGAGTATGGAGCCTCGAGATCGTCGTGGTTGACGGCGAAGGGTGAGTTTAATCACGTGCTCAGGCTCGGCTTGAGTTCAAAGTCGGTCCCGACTCCGAGTCCCAAGTCCCGACGGTGGCATGGCAAGACCCGTCCTGGCCTCAGTCCACGATGAATGTTGGCATTCGGAATTTACAAGAAGGAAGTCTCAAATTCTATGCGGATAATCGGTGAGGAGCCTCGAAACATTCTGAATTCAAGCATTGGCTGTTTCAGTCGAGCTAACAGCATGCGATAACGGTCAACCTCGAATTTGTTTTCTTTACTTATCTTGAATTGACTCCAGTGAAACTCCTGAACCCAAAATCTCCGCGTCGACGGTGTCATACGATGAGCAGTTCAATCGAGAGCAGGACTTCGTAGCTCAACCGCGCTCAAGGCTGCCATATGTACGTTGCCCGATATCCAAAACTTCATTCCGGTTTTGAGTCTTGACACTGTTTTTACATCATGAAGCAGGGTATCCAGACCCGGGGTCGAACGGAGCTCTCCGCTCAACAAGGTCAGCGGGGACCAGCCCGTGATCATCGCCAACAACTCTAACTCCCTGCCTGACAATTTGTCTTGGATGTGACTTATCCGATTCGTGTCTCGACGTAGAGCTATTCCTACTGATGAAAGTTGAAAGATCTCCCAGCCTAATGACACCGCTGGCAGCGTCGCGTGTTTCTTGAGAAACACCGGCAAAGAAAAATGATTTAGCTCTTAGATTAATGTACATTTAGAAACAATTTAAATATATTTTGATAACCACTTAACAAACACGCAACCTGTTTTCTAAGTGGTCCTCGAAAAGCACAAAGCGTGTATCACGAATGTTTCTTAAGAAACACTTAGAAACCACCTCATGTGGTTTCTTTGTGTTTCTTGAAAAATATTTTGTATTCATCGGAAGATGCACTGAACGAACTACTTAATATGTACTTTTTTGTGTTTCCCTATAAATAGTCATCGTGTTTCTGAAGAAACACGCAAAGAAACACGAAAGATGTTTCTAAAAATACAGTCATTTATAAATATCTTACCTGGTTCTTAAGAAAGACTTGAATATACACTCATCGTGCCGCTCATCGACTCGATGAGCGGGCGCTCTGTGTGTCGCTCAGCGACGAGCTGAAACTCGCAGGATAATAAAGGCGTCAGGTTGCGGAGTAAATGTAAATTGCACGAGTACATAGATACAGTAAGTAACGACCTTCACCCACCCGATCTCATCCGCATCATAACTGTTCATCTCCCCCTTCCTCATCGTCAGCGTCTGCACCACCGATCCCGCGTACTCCTCCTTCATCAGCACCGTGCACTCCTCAATCGGCTCCAGCATCCTCCCTTTCGCCTCAGGGTCCGGATCGGGGATCATGACGGCCTTGGGCGCCCGACACCGAGCTGGAAGCCCTCGCGGCGGAGCGTTTCGAGGAGGACGCCGAGGTGCAGAACGCCGCGCCCGCGCAGCTCGAGGGACTCGGAGGTGGGGCCGGGGAGGACGTGAGGGCGACGTTGGTTTCGGCTTCTTTGTAGATGCGTTCCCGGATGAGTTGTAAGGTTAGCTGGGTGCCTTCTTGGCCGGCGAGGGGAGATTCGTTGGCGTGCACGAATATGGAGATCGTGATTCGTAGGGGGGTCGATGGGTGTTGACTATAGTAGGAGTAGTTCGTTAGGGACCAACCGTTGCGCGAGAGGGGTAGGGAGAACTCACTGGTAGGGGTTAAGGCCCGTCTTCGCTCCATCCTTCGGGGTGGACGAGTGTCACGTTGACTCCGCCGTTCTTGATACCAGCGATGCTGACGATTTCCTCTGCACCCGCCACATCCTTCTCCGTCCGATCCAACCCCTTCCGACCGTAGATCAGAGACCTAAATCCATGTCTCAAATGCGCTGGCTCCAGAACTCTATCGAAACGTGGACGAACTTCAGAGGACTTGATGGCGGTGACATGGATAGACTGATCATAAGTAGGCGCTTGAGGCCTGTGCAGCGTGCTCGCCTCTCCCACACACTCACGTGATCCTGGCGTTGGGCCGCCTGGAAAGACGCTCAAAGACGCTCAAAGACGCTCATTGTTCCCTCATTGTTTCGCGAAGTGAATGTAATTGCGCGAGCACACATATATGCAGTAAGTACTCATGACTACAAGATCTGCGAGATTATATCAGCGTGAGTAGAAAGCAACAAAGCATACAGAACTTACACGAGATAACGAAATGACGACGACTACGTCTTTACCCTCTTCCCATTGAGGCAATGCACACTTGGCAAAGTGCACATCAACATCGGAGAGCCTCTTGACTTTAATCGCAGGATTGAGGCGACTGCTCCAAATTCGTGCTCTCAGATAGGGGTATTGCATGTACGGGTCGAAAGCGATGTTTGCAGACTCGTGAGGTCGTACAACAAGCCAAGTTCCTTGCAATTTAGGATCCAAAGGAGGACCTTTCGAGCGGTCCTTGGGTTCCGAGAACTCGATGATTTTCTGGATCGAGTAGGGAAGATGGTCGTTCCTGAAGAACACACCACTGTTTCCTTCGTGTTTTGTATATGTTGAATAAACAAATCCGTGCTTTCGAACGTAGCTCCCGTATTTGGCACGATGCGGAATGGAAATCGAGGTCCCAAGGATCTGTTCAAAGGCAGCACGATGGTCCGAGTCAAGGTTTCGATCTGCCCCACGGAAGGCCTGGTCATCGTCATCCAAGTCCCAATCATCCGAGGCACCGTCGAGAGGCATGAGGGCGTCGGAAGCTAAGGAATTGCGGCCTTGCGGTCGTACCATATTTTCGAACACGCCTTGACGCATGCGAATTGCCTCCGGTGTAGTATCTTTACGGAATAACGCCCTAAAGTTGCAAGATTTATGCCAACTACGTCCGATGGTTTCCTCATATTCCCCTATCTTTGGGTAAGGGAGGGTAAAACAACTATAGAATTTTGACTTACCAGGTTTATAGTTGGTTGAAAGCCGCTGGAGCATGCCAATTGTTCGTTCAAATGGGAAAGTCCACCATCCATAAGTAGGGCCATACATTATTAGGAATTCTTGGATGTGCATCGCCATGTGGTGATTCGGATGAGGCTTGTACTCCGGAAAGATTCTCGTCAGCTCCCGACGATATTCGGTGATCAGCTTTAGATACTCCTCGGCATGGGCGGATGACGTCGTTCGGCTGGTAGCTACGGCGACGGCAGAAGAAAGGAGCATGGTAAGGTGAAGCAGTTCACGGCGTCTACCGGCAGAGTTCTGATCAACCTTAGACCACAGCCGGATCAACGTCACTGGGAGGTAAACAGATGATATGGTGCGCCACTGGTCCGACTTCAACTTTGGCCCCGAGGCCGCCAGAGTCGTCGTCACAGGGGAAACCCACGAGGGCTTGATTACTGACTTCAAATCGGCATCAAGTTCGGCCAACTCCTGCTTGGTGAGAACACAGCCGGCCAACAGCTCAAACGGATCAGGGTCATCCGGTAACTGTTGAAGGCGCTGTGCCCGTGGTTAATGGAGGATTCCAGAGAAATTGATAATTGAACATACCCATGCCATTATGAACGATGCGATATCTGACTTCGTATGTTTCCCCTCCGGTGGAGGTGGTGGAAGGCAAGCGACGCCGCGAGCGATGTAGGACAGAGATGCGACGTGCCCTAAGTTTGCAAGGGACTCGACAGCCTTCTCGAAGTTGTCACCTTTGGGATTGTCAAAGGTGAAAGGGCGATCAAGCCGGTTCAGAAGGCGCCTTAGCGAATCTAGTTCTGTCTCCTGTGTCGGGAGAGGATTGTCGGGGACTTTGAGGGCGGCAATTCTCTTTTTTACCCGTATCTCTGTCCCTGACTGTGCCCTCGGGTTGGATTCAATACCGAGGATGCCGTGAACGTGCTCCTTGACAATGCCCAAGAAGAGGCAATGCATAGGATCGACCACCAAGAAGTTAGATGGCTCGTAGTAGGGAAGCCTTAAGAATTCAGAAATGCGAATTCCCGTGGAAGAGGCGGAGCTATCTGCATTCTCCTTAGTGGCGGCCGTCACGTATCGATCCGAGTATTTACGATGCTCGTCCGTTGTGCGCCAACGCCAAGAGCCATAATCATAATTCCATAGGCCCTGCTTTTCCAGATTGAACCAGCAGCGAGAGCAGCAATACTTTTGAGTCGCTCCAGTAAACCCCCCGATCTTCCGTGCTCCGAGGAGATCACAGATGACAAGGATGATCGCACAAAGTACGAGTCGCCCGCCCTCGTGCATGGAGGTTCGATCAAAAGACACCCCGTTCCAAAGCTCCAGGAATGTGTCAACGAGAGGCGCAAGGTACGTGCTGATACGATCGAGAGGAGGATCCTTGGGGCCTGGAGTGACCTGGATAAACTGATTTTCGGGTTTGTTGCGCTCCTCGATGGGCAGGTTGAGGCAGGATACCGCTATCATGCCAATCGATGGCCTTTTCCCATTTGCCATGATCCGGAGTGGATTGAAGGAGTCAAAGGCAAGGGCGAAAAGATAGCGACCCGCGGTTTTGCCTCCACACAGACTGAAATGTGTCTTCTTGTCTGGTCCCATAAATTCTCGAACAACGGATCCCTCGAAAACATCCCGCAAAATCCCATCACTCGGCACCTTCATCCTCTCCCATCCCTTGTCCATCATTTTCTCGCATGTTCGTCGTGAAAGCAATCCCGCCAGCCAATCTTTGAAGTCGAAAACAACGTATTCCTTGATTGGAACATAGATGGTATAGGTCGTGGAGGGCTTGGGGGTTCGAACGATGATGGACTTGGGACGAACGAGCAGTTCCCCACAAGTATTACCGCGGCGTTTAAAATTGCATCGGTTTGGATAGCAAGGCACATTGTCCTTTACGAGGTCCGGAAGATGTAGAGCATAGCAGCTTGGGCAGACAGCATATACTTGTGTCTTCCCTTCGAGATTAAATACGTCCGTGGCTGTGCGGATATCCCGGGGAAAAGACGCGAAGAATTGTCCAAAATACCAGGGAATTTGATCATTACATGCCGCCATGACAACAGTTTGTATGAGGAACTCGCACATGGAGAACAACCAATGGCTTCCACGGCGGGGAAGGCGGAATATCAGGCTGCATGCGACAATCATGAAAAAAACCAGCTGCAGGAAGGGGGGTATATTGGCAAGGATGGGCCGGAAATGACGGGCTTAATATGACGAACAATTAGATACAAGAAAATGGGTGGGCTTTAAACACTTACCAGTCGCATACGTAGTAATACCAGCCGCTTCATGCGCCTTGCGCTCTGTAGCCCTAGCGGTTAATACCGCTTCCCAGAGTTTCTGTACACTGAGAATGGTCCCCGAGAGTTTCTGGAGATCCTGATAGGTCTCTTGACGTAGGACAACAACGGCGGGGGTTTTTACACGGTGCGCAACATATGCAAGGTCCCTTTCCAACGTGGCACTGGCTTTCCTGATCGTGCTGAGCCGGCCAAGAACGTCCTCGGCTGAGGTGTCGCTTGCTACAGATGGGGTTCCAATACCATTGACGTCGAGTTTAAGGCGCGCAATGGAATCCTTAATCTTGCTAATGGTGTGAACCGAGCGGATTGCCCGATCGATCGAATATTGATCAACGCCCTTCAAGGACTTTTCCGCGCCGGGTAACGAAGAAGGATCGGCCCCGCTGGCGTCAAGCTTCGTGAGAGCCTTCTCGAGTTTGGCGTGGTGGGCAGCGAGAGCCTTCTGTTGTGCAGCCTCCGCCATGGCACGCATCTCGACGTTCCTTTGATCTTGCCGATGGCGTTGAAGGGCCGCTGAATCCACCATCGCACCCCTTTCCCCACCCATATATTTCTTATCACATCCGTGGACAGTACACACGCATCGACGTGTTTTAACACCCATGCTGCACGAAGTCAGCTAAGCTCTTAGCGCATGGGAGACACGCACCTTCGGTGACACTCAAGGGGAGCAACTGGGGGAGGGCTTTAGTGTTTCTGAGGATGTTACAGGAGCGTAGGATAATCTCGTATCGATATTTCTGATCCTTGTCGTCTTGCTCAATCATGTGATAAGGAAATCCATATGCACATCAAATTCAGAACATCATGTATGATGTTCTCGTTCTAGGTCACAAGGCCTGCATAACAGTACATGGTAGCGAGAAAAATCCGGATTTTCCGGGGAACTATTTAGACCAAATTGATAAGTTCGTTCCAGCCCACAATGGTGACAGGCTTAGGACATGTCTCATACACCACTCGACACAAAGGGCAATGATTATTCACCCTCCACCATCGCCGAAAGCAACGGTTACAAAAGGTGTGTCCGCAATAATCGAGGCTGAGGGTGTTGTTGGGCACGCTCAAGAAAGAAAGGCGGTAGACACTTACAGAATCATGCGCCCTTTCTTGCTCCAACAGATCGTGCATGTGACAAAGTTCCGTATGCCTTGTTCTAACTATTGCGGGTGTCAGCGACGAGGTTAGAGAAGGAGGGCTGGTAACGTACACGATCAATCGCCTGGCTTTGATGTTGTGCGTGCGCCTGATGCGCCGTGAGCTGCGCCTGATGCGCCGTGAGCTGTGCCCGAGCAGTGTGTTGCAGCATGTCACATTTCTATTACCTATGTCAACTATGAAAGTATAAAGAACGGTGGGAAGCTAACCCGGTGTGCTGATGCCAGGCTTTCTTTGAGTTCGTCGTTATCCATCTTGGACAAGCGCAGGGCCTCCACCATGCCAGCCACATCAACAAGCAAATTGTTTGCTTCCTGTTAAGCGAATAGATGAGTTAAATGCCGCATAATGGTGAGCAAACTGACCTGCGATTGCTGAAAGAAGATGTCATAGAGTTTCGCTTTCTCGATCTCAATCTCGTCCACCTTCTGGATAAGAGACCGCCGCTCCTGAAGAGGCGCATGAAGTGGCGTCAATAATGAATGACTTGACCCACCTTCCCTCCATCCGACGCCTCCTTCTCGAGTGCCTGCTTGGTTGCCACTACTTGCAGAAGCTCGTCCCTGAGTTCCTTGATCTCCTTGTTGAGTAAGAAGCATGTCATTATCAACGAAGTCGGTGTAGACTTTGAATGGGTTGCTCACATCCTGGACGGCCTGCAGTGTTGCACGTTGAGCTAGTTCGTCATCAAACGAGTTCCTAAATTTTGCTATTTCCTAGCCGAAGGTAATTTCAGTACACCATCAAGCTACTAAGAGACGGGGCGCATACCTTGTTAAGATCTGCCAAGGTCGGTGCTCGAAAATCATGCTGAGGCTTTGGGCGAGGTGTATGGGTTTTCCGGGACCCCATGGGTTTTCCGGGACCCCTTCGAATATAAAGAGGTTCGTGGAAAGGTGGGAGGACAAGGAAGACGAAGAGGTTCGTGGAAAGGTGCGAGAACAAGGAAGACGAGACTCCGTCTCTCCGCTTCAACTACTCGCCTTCTGAAATCTTGACGAAGAACACGAGCCAAAAGAAAGCCAAACACGGTATATTTGCATGCATAGTGTAGCGTACGTAGACGAATGGAAATTGAACGTGAACGGTATGGAACGAAAAACAAAGATTCGAGAAAGGGAGGAGGGAAAACATGACGTAGAAGATCTAATCTGATCTGCGTGTCGTGATGTCGTGATCATGACCTGAAGGTGGGCGTTCTCACCCTACCCTAACCCTAACCCCACAGACTACAGGAGCTAGATGACTCTGGTGACGACGTCTACAAGTGAAACAGGGGCGGGGGCCTCCGTGGAGGTGGCGCTGGTTGCAGTGGGATGGAAGGGGGTGACTGTGCTAAGCTGTCCTTCCCGTATTTGTGGTGCGATCATGGAACTACCCATGACCGTATGGACAACAGTGATGGTTGAAGTTAGCGTCTCACGATCCACCGTGATAAGGGATTTAGTGATAGTGCTTGGGTCTTCCATGAGCTGTGTAGTCTCCATGGAGGTGGCGCGGTTTGCAGTGGAATGGAACGGTATAACTTCGATGAGCTCTCCTTCCGACAACTGCGGTGAAACCACAGAACTCCCGATGACCGTGTGGACAATAGTGACAGTTGAAGTTGCGCCTGGACCTCCCACGAGCTGTGTAGGCGGCTCCAAGTTGCTTGCGCCCGCCACGCGTTGCACGCCACGTATGACGGCAGTACTGGTTACAGATACACCCTGAGCGAATAATAAGCTCTGGAAGGGAGGAAAGCAGAAACAAAAAGATCGACCTTCCAGATTGGTAGTACCCAGTTGGGAGAAGATACAATTACCAGGAGTATCCCGAACATGACGTTGATGATGCCTTGTTTGCTGATCCCCATAGAACCATTAGGTGGGGACGGGACTAATCCGCCGACAGGCTGAGGGATAACAGGTGGGGCCTAGAATAATCAGCACAATTATGCGTGCAATGAGGTTCCACGTACCTTTTTCCAGAGATAAATAGCAGGCATGGCGTCACTTGAACCCCCCGCGACGAAATGAACTGCGCCACCAGTTGTCGCAGCAGCAACAGTCTGGATCAAGTGAAAGTCTTCTGTGTATTCAGATCCCGATATAGCACGCGTAGGTACGGAAGACTCACCCGTTCTCAGCTTGAGGGACTCCATACTCTCGCCCGTCACAATATCAACGATGTGGACGGTACCGTTATCACTCCCGCATATTCCGATTCGCCCATCCTCGCCAAAGGCGCACTGTTTCGTAAAGTGCCGCGTGGACTTGGGTGCGAAGGATGTCAGTGGGGTACTGGCAGGGAAGCGATATATATCGAAACAGCCTGTTGACAGGTTGTCGACGAGCAGAGTCTTCTCGTCAGGGGATAGGACGGCGTTCCCACTAAACAACTTTAGCCGTCGCCGAGAGAGGGAGAGTTCATTAGGTCACTTACATTCCACCAGGAAGAGTCTTTGCCCAGCGCACCTCGGACGTTTGTGCGTCTCGACATGACCTATGGTTGTCATTTAGGCTGGCTCCAAACAAAATCGGCCCCACTTACATCTGGCCGGTCTCGAGGGCATGAATCAAGAGGTTTTCCTTGCCCTCGCCGAAAAAGGTTACACCCCTAGGGATGCCTTGTGCCACCTCCGCCGTCCAAATCCTCGTCAGTTGAACTAGCGGAAAATCAGTCAAATGGCCATTGCTACAGTTCAAAAAGCAACTCACCTCGGTCACGCACGTCATATAAATGGATAGTCCCAGCGTGACTGGCGACAACGAGCCGCCGATTTAAAGGATCGAATGCCTGACATTCGATCCCATCGTTGCACTCGAATGGGGCAATGGTATTAGCTTCTTTCACTTGGAACCACTTGAACAATATCAGCAAAGACCTAGACATGATTGGGAGCGTCGACATACGTGGCTATTCTTGGACTTTGGATAAATGCTAAGGTAGCCCCTACCGGTACCAACACACAGAGAGAACCCCTCTTCGTCTACGGGTGGCTTGAAGTGGAGGAATGTCAGGGCAGTGACTTGTCCCCATTGGGGATCGTGAAGAACTTGTTCGCGCTGCAAGGTCTCTGTATTCCAGACTGTGACGCATCCGTCGTCACCTATGGAGAACGCCGTGAGACCTCAATACCAGAAAGCGAGGAGAGAGAACCCACCACCACCAAAGAGGAGAGCTCCGTCATGAGAGAACACAAGCGCATTCATAGCGCCATTGGCGCCTTTCAGCTCACCGGCCAACTCGTACTTAGTTGCCTACAGAAAGGTTAGACCAAGCATAGCTCCTGACAAAAGAATGTCTTACAGTCGTCATATTCCCTTTGTTGTGGTGCTAGGATCGCTGAGTAGTCGCTGCGGTGTCTTCGAGGTGAGACGATCAGGATGAAAGGGGCGGGGTTTTATATATCTTCCGTTCGGAGTTAGTTAGTCCTCGTGGTCACTGAAAACAAAGGATGCTTACCTCATACTTTTGGATGTCCAAGATCAAGTCACGACGGAAAGGAGGGCGACATGATATAAGACAGACACACGAAGGAGGATGAATGCCCGCTACTTTGCTACAACAAGTACTTCATGCGTCTTTACATCCAGCACCATCTTCCGCACGTGACGAACCGAGTTGAGTTCCAAGTTGCACCTCCCCCGGCCCTTCCATCCATTACGACACGGACCGAGTTCACTACCGAACGTCTGGCCTATTCGGACAAAGAGGAACCTTTCCTTGCACCGGCTGGGAGAGACAGGGCGAGTCCTACCCCGCCAGACGCAGATGGGAGCGGTTCAGGACCACGTGGCCCCAGACTCAGGCGGGGATGCAATCAAATACCAAAGCCGGCGGGGGAGCCGGGAAGGCCAAACTCAGGAGGTTTCTGTGTGGAAGCCGCACTCCTAGCTGAAGGTTGGTCCAAGCAGTCTGCTCAGGAGCTCCGGGTGCGTGATTTGTCGATTTCCCTCCAGCCCACCGCTCATTGCAGGATAGGAGGCCGTTCGGACTGCGGCTCAGGACCAGCTGGACTTGAAGGTCAGCTATAAAAGCCAACATAAACCGACTTTAAGAAAGATCTGTGCTGAGGTGCGTGCCACATTGCGAGTAATGTTTGTGGTGTTGAACTTCGGGCATAGATGATGGGGGAGAAGCGATGGCCAGTTTTGAAGAACTACGCTGGCTGCTGGCCGGTTCACAGTATGCTGAAATTGGCCCTCAAGTATTTCTCAGAGGCCGCGCGCCGCAACGACTACAAGGAGAGCAGTCAACGACTTCGCGCGGCGCTTAGGGGTGAGAGTCCTCCGGCGGCCTCGACTTGAAGAGTGTACGAAGACTTAGACTTTGGATCGTAGAATGTAGCTCTATCACTACATAGGGAGAACCATGTGCATATTTCGGAACAAGGAACACCAGCTCATCCGAACATCATCGCAGCTGAGCAACTGTAGTTGAATACTCTAGTCAGCGAAGCTCGATCACGGCGCATCCCTTGATTCCGAAGAAGTCGATGTATCTTGCTGGTATTGAATGAGAACAGAGATGTACGAGGAGGTCATGATCAACTCACTGTAGATATCAAAGAGGTGCAAGAGCGGAACTGTCAGAAACGACGGTAAAGCAGCCACTGGGGGACGGCACCCTGCGTGAACTATGATGTAGGGATAGATGAGACAAATTCCTCGTAGTAAAGAATTGTTTGAGTACAACGAATGTCGAGAGGAGAGAGTATCCTCCGTTGCGGGGCACGATATGTTGCTCCCTACAACACTGCTGGCCAGTAAACAGCATATTCAAGTTGGATATATCGTTCGGGCAAGGAAACCGCCAGGTAGCAAGAGGAGAGATATGATAGAAGTTGTAGGCGTTGTAGATGTAGTTATGGGGCGAAATTTCACTCTCAGGGTAAACCCAGCAGACGTGAGTATAGTTTGGGCTGGCCCAAGTCTATACATGAAGGCAAAGTAGCATGGGCAAGCCCAGAGCTACACAACGTAACACGGAGAGGTGATGGGCTAAAATCTGGAACGACGAGGAGAGGGGAGGGGATGACGGTGGAGAGATGGAAGGGAATGAGGGGGAGAGAGGGCCGAAGTGGGCGAGGATTGTTGAGGTGGGCGGGGGTTAAGTCGGGCGAGGGCTGGAGGGAGTGAAAATTTAAAAAGTCAATTAAGAGGTGCAACGGGACTGAATGCGTTGGCAACTCACCTGCTGACCTGTACCCTGCAGCATAGACATTGCGAACCTAGTAAGGTAAGAGGGAGTCAGAACCTGAAGCTAGAGAACGACTTCTTTTACTTACCTGAGACGGGTGGACGCATCCTCTCCACGATTTGGGTGGTGAGCGGAGGCCCGGGTCACCGGTCACCTAGAGGCTAGCAACCACGGATTTGGCATGTCGGACTAGGTCGGACTTAGCAGAAAAAAGGTCGAGGCCGAAAAAGGTCGAGGCCGGTCTATTTGGCCTACAAGCAACTGACTAAGCATAGCCGTTGAAGCAACTTTTTCGTCAAGTCCATCGTGCCCTCGCCGAGTATCTCAGCGACCTTCTCATTTCACACTACCTGTAGTCATGGGGCCACCCAGGCGTACACACAACATCCTTTTCCTCTGAAGTTCAGGGCGTGCCCGACTTCCTTGTTTTCTCCTGGTTGCAAACCGAGAAACATATCCACTCTCTGACCACACCTGAGTACTTGGGCATTCGCTGCCCTCATTCTACGCTATTAGTCTCTAATACCTTTCTGGCTGTCTTCTACTGCACCAACGTCACCTTTTTTTTTACCCAACAATCCAATATTTCCGACACTAGTGGCCGCGCTGCCGTTGCTGTACCCACCCAGAGCCATACCTCATCCTCCAGCCACTTCGGGGGGAAATCTCCTTTTCGTCACGTTCATATATCTGCGCCATGCATCAACAGTGAGTTTCCCCTGTTCTTCTTGCTCGTTAGGTCCAACTAACATCTTACACGCAGTCCGCGGCCATTGAACGAGCGGCTGAACGTACCCTACTCATTCGACAAGACACGGGGCAGAGTCATTGTCCTCAATGGGGACTTTTATTACTCCCCAAATTCTTCGCGCCAAGTTGACTTGCCCCCTCCCGATCCATATCAGGGCACAATACATAATATATTCGACTGCAAGGATGCTCGAGCAGAGATCTATCATCAGCCTCGGTGGTGGACACGGTCATTCGGATGGGTTGCATTCGTGCCCATACAACCTTCCTATACCGGTGCTCTCTTCAATCGCCTGTCCCACGTCCCGACTTATCTCCATGCGTACTCGAATATTGATATTACCGACGGATTCTCTCTACCCGAGGATACAAAAGCAGGCTGGATGCGACTGGAGGCCGCTCTTGCGTCTGCCACATCTCTGGTTACAAAGGAATATACTCTAGCCGCCATTCGTCCCTTTTCGCCCTGGGCTGTGGGTTATGCCAAGACGCGAAAAAGCTATCACAGCGCCGTAGCTCATGCCCGGAGATCCCGCGACTGGTTCTCAGTTTGGATGGGCCTGTTCTCCTACCTAATCGCCGAGGCTGAATCCGCCAATCAGTATTCGTTCCAAAAGGCCTGGCTGGACGTCCTTTTGAATCATGACTTCGATCAGAATTGGATCGACTCCGTCATGTCTTCAACGATCTATGATTTCACCTCTCCCAACTCGCGGGCTGGTACCTTTATCCGATTGACAGGACAGGACATTGATCCAACTCAACCTCCAGTTACATGGTTCTGTCACTACAACGTACCTGTATGGTACAGATGGGGCCAGCATGAGGCAATCACTGCAGACGACATATTAAAACCTTTGGAGTATCAAATGCAGGAAGCCACAACGTGGCTGACCATGCAACCCGCAAGTCTCCTCCCGTCTGATGTACATGGTCCCCGGTCTGGTAATTCACCACCTGAAGACGCAGATCCGCCTAGAGCATACATAGCATGGTTTGCTGACCGTGATGAACGTAACAAAAAGCGTGTTCTCACGGAGACTTCAGCCCAGCGCCAGACCCGTCTCAACCGGGAACGACAACCGCCGACGACAAGTGCAAAAGTCTTTATATGGGAATCCAGCGATTCAGATCCTAAAGTTTGGGTTCGCGTGCCTGTGCTCAGAGCTGATAGAGAAGACACCTTAGAAGAATACGCGGGCACTCAATCCCGTTACGATTCTTTTTCTAACGAATGGGACTGCTGCTACGAATTTGGGCCTGGCGCTGATGATGAAGACGAGGATAATCACCGCTTTCTAGCTGGCCATGAGGATTTCGATGATCACGAGCTCGATGATCCATCCCAGCAACCTGCCCCCCCCTACATCGATCTCCCCTGCCCTCGAGTGCTTACTCCTCCTCCCCAGCCAGCCCAAAATTCCGATGCACAGAGCTTGCACATTCCACGCTTTCATCCTATTCACCTCAACACTGCTGCAGTGCAAGAGGGCTCGACACGCAGCTTATCCCAAAGCTCCAAAGCTGACGCGCTGCAACAGGAAATGTTGGAGGTACTGCACCTACATTATGGTTTCACTCCACCTCTGCCTCTTCCCAATGCTGTCCCTGCTGTCCTCAGCGAAAACGAATACAAGAAGATGATCCGTGTCTTGGGCCTTCAATGGAGCGACGTTAAGGACCTTATTGTTGCCCTTCCCATCATCCCCTTGGTCAAGGCATATTTGGATGGGATAATAGGCAACTTGCGACCTGCTGACAATAGATGTGACTTCAATCTCCGGAGTCGTACATCTCTTGCGTCATCGTCGCGTCTGAGGTTCCTAAGGATCGTCCATTCGGCTGACGAAAGCGCCCGGCCTCTGTACATGTTTGATTTCCAGGTATACTCGGTGGCTCCCTGGAAGTTGACGCTCACAACCGCAGCCAATGCCCTTTTGGTTTGCAGGCTTGATCAAAGTCTCGATGAATACGGGGTCGCGCGCTACCTTCTGGAACACGGAGTCCCGTTCCATACCTTGCTTTCGTCAGAGCTTGTGGACCGGGGTCCTCGTGAGCCTCCCCCTCCCTGTGTTCTTCCTGTTCGCCTGTCGAAGGCACAGTTCTCGGGCAAAGATTATGATGCGTATGTCAGTCATCGTTCAGATATCGTGAGGCAACCCCGGGCTCGCGCAGCTCTGCTTAAAGGTGGTTACACGTGGAGGTTATTCATCATGACTGTCAGTTTCGATACCGTTTTGAATGGACCGACCGGTTGGAATCCTCTTCCTGGTACCATGTTCGTTGCTCGGGACCAAAAAACAAATGAAACCTTTGTGGACGACAGCTTGACGGAGGTCGAGTTGAACCTGATTTCCGGTGCATATACATGTCTTACTGGTGAATATTTCTTCTGCGAGTTGATTTATATCTGCTCATTTTTCTTAAGGCATACAGAATCAAACGTCGACTCGCTCTTGGTACCCATTGGCCTCCACCTTTGAAGCAGCTGGTGAAAACTACGGCTATTGGAACCCCTATACCGAGAAAGTATTCTGGAGGCGGCTGGATGAAATTAATAATTCAGACCGTGCTGCAGATTCCAGGGGACCCTTGACAGCTGGGAAATGGCGAGATCTTTTGCGTGGATCGAAGGAAGTGCGTCGGTGTAAGGACAATGTTGAGCGTTGGTCAGAGGCCTTCATTACGCAGCACACCAATGCTTAATGGTCGACGACCATGTATATATATCTTGAGTATTAACCAGCTTCATTCCGCGGTAACATCCATATCGTATACACATAAGCACTCTATTATTTGAACGAAATATAGCATACACTTCACAATCCTAATCATGCCTTGCCGAACACCATGAACTTGGGGAACTTGAACTTCGGACCCTGAGAGACACGGCTTACAAATCTGTGGACATGTCAGTCTCGCGCCCACGTGTTGCAACAAAGTCACCTACTTTCTTACAGCAAAGTCGGCAAGCCGAGCGTCTCTCGATCGCAGTCCGACGAACTCATGAACGACGCCCTTCCTCATAATGACAATGTCGCCCTTCCAGCCCTGACCTACGCCCCATCTGGCGATGATTCGGTTCCTTGGGAGATGGCAGTGGTTTTTGACAAAAATGTGAAAGCGAGTCAATTGCCCGCGACGAGGTTGGATGGCTATGACGCCATCATGTATGAAGGGCTGTAGCTTTTGCCCTCCGAAGGTGGTCTCCAGACACGGCCGTCGACCACGGTCATTGACAAGGACATGCAGACGCTTAAAGACGCCGCTACGTTTGCGGGAACTAGCACCGTAGTAGCGGCCATGGAAAGGGCGGCTTTTATCCTGTAAACAACATGAGCAGGTCTTTGAGCAATGCATCGGAATGGCGACTTACGAGCGTCGTGGGAGTGAATTTCAAAAGTGCGGACACCATAACAAGAAATCAGTCGACAGGGGTGGTGAGAGTCCGAGAGCGATGAGCGATGAGCGTCAAGAGAGCGTCTAGCGAAGGAAGGAATCAACTCCCTTTCCTTTCTTTTATATGCTGATGTCACATCGCGGCTTGCACAAAGGGACGGAGTTCAGACTTGCATCACCACGCTGCTACGCCCTATCCCTTACACTCATCTCCCCTCTTGCCTAACTCTACCAATTGCTCAACTTCCTTTCCAGTACTACTCAGCATGTTGAACGACAAGTCCAGAGCGCCAGATATCGAGATGTCCGAGGCAGCATCCGTGGTTTGTCTGAGAGTTATTCGGTTATCGAAGCTAGCTAACATAGAACAGTCTACAGTTGCTGATCCTCCGGTAGCCCGTAGGACTATCCCTGGTGCCTTCCTTTCGGATACTATTTTCGACTGCGATTCTCCGGCTCCAAAGGACTCATCCTTTTCTCCTCTGCCCGTCCACCGACCCGGTCCTGTGTACAATCGAGTGGCAACATCGAGGTTGGCCGTCGATCCTCCTAGTGATGTAAGTTTCTCCAATCTCAAAGCCCTCATTCGATCTAATAGGTCATATAACTAGACAAAGAAGCGTCGAAGGGACGATGGAGATCTTGAGGACCCAAAGGTATACATTCAAAGAACACGCTATCTTATCACGATATTTACATCTCATGTTTATCAGTCACGCGATGAAATGATACGGTCACTAAATCGGGCGCTCCAGAAAGCTGAGACAGAGTTCGAATCGGTCACTCTCAAGCTCCAGGCGTCCAAGCAGGTGTGCTCGACATCGTACACTGCTCTAATGCTGATACTGATCGCCTTCCACCGTTCAGTCACAAATATCTCTCGAGAATAAACATTCGGAATCTATCAAGGAGCTCGAGGGCAAATTGCGGGACACTAAGCAGGCTCTGGAGGACCAGGTCAACTATATTCGGCGGCTCTTTGAGAACATGAGTCTTAAAGACGGGGCTCCTCCTGAAACAAACTCTTTCGACCCCATAACCGCCACCGTGGAGCTCCAAACCCGTATAGATCATCTTCAAGAACGCGCGAGAATGGCGGAAGGCAGAGAAAAGGCATTGCTGTATCAGGTGGAATCGATGACAAGCGAGGCGCGCGAAAGGAAGGTCGAAGCGGACAAAACGACGCACGACGCGGCCAGGCAGAAGGAGGCACTGCACAACGTCAGAGACCAACTTATAGCTCTCAAGGCCGAGCACTCCGAAGCCTGTGATCGTTTCGAGGAAAAGCTTGCCTCGGTAGAGGGTGCGCTTCAGGCGACGAAGGCCAAACTCTCCGAGGTCGAGGGTGGACACGCCGAGATAAAAACAGCGTATGAGAACGTCGAGGACATGTATGAAGCAGCCTGCACCGAGTTGATGGGGTATAAATCGCGATATCAGCATGTGGAGCCTTCGAGGAAAGAGTATGAGGTTGTTCAAGTAAGTTGACGGCGAGATATAAAGTACCTCTACTAATGAACATCCAGGAAAAGCTTGACCATACGAAAGCGGCGCTGATGGAATCCACAAAGGTGTGACGCCCGTTGGGACTGGTAGTGCCTTCTTCTGATGCCTAATTCTTTGCAGGAGGCCGGAGACCTCAAATCTCGAATCAAAGAGATCGAACACAGTGCGCGCGAGGAAGCAGAACGTCTTAGGAGCGAGATCCAGCGAGGCAAGAACGAGTTAGAAGAAGAAAGAGGCAAACTCGTCGAGGAGGCGAAGACTCATGGAGGTCTTGCCCTCGAGAAGCTTCAGAGCACCCATCAGGCGCAGGCGGTACGTTGATTTACATTCCGAATGGTACCCTCCGCTTACGCCCGCATCAGGCCAGACTTTCCAACGCTGTGAAAACTGCTCAGACTGAAGCGCAACGCGTGACGACGGTAATGAATGACTTAAACCCAGAGTGCGTCATCTGACGTCCTGTCAATATAGGAACTCCAAGAACTACAAGCAAAGTTCGAGCAGGAGAAGCTTGACGCCGTCGCAACTTCGACCGCTACACTTCAGGAAATCCACAAAGCAGCGCAAGTAAGTTGTTTTCTTTAGCACGAAGAATCTATTTGATGGGCGATACATAGGAAAAAGTGGAGGGGAACCTCAACGTGACTCAGACGGCCTTAACACGGTCCTCGGAGGTAAGATCCTCCCTCAGTCGCGAGGAAGTCGTCTAACATTCCGGTTCACCCAGGAGGTCGTCACGCTCAAGGCACAGATATCGACCCTCGAATCAAATGCGCAAGATGCCGTCACCCGTCTCCAGCAAGACTTGAAGAATGCCCAGCGCGATGCGGAGCAGACACGCACGAGGCTTACTGAAGAGGCGAATAGCCGGGAAGCTCTCGAGAAGGTTCAAAGCACCCATCAAGCGGAGACGGTACGTTGATTTACATACCAAATAGTACCCTCCGCTTACTCCCGCATCAGGCCAGACTTAACGAGGCTGTGAAGACCGCTCAAACTGAAGCGCAACGCGTGACGACGGTAATGAATGACTTGAACCCAGAGTGCGTCATCTGACGTCTTGTCAATGTAGGAACTCCAAGAACTGCAAGCAAAGATTGAGAAGGAGAAGGACACCGTCGCAACGTCAACCGCTGCACTTCAAGAAAGTCACAACGCAGCGCAAGTAAGTTGTTTTCTTCAGCACGAAGAATCTATTTGATGGGCGATACATAGGAAAAAGTCGAGGGGGACCTCAATGTGACTCAGACGGCCTTAACACAGTCCTCGGAGGTAAGATCCTCCCTCAGTTGCGAGGAAGTCGTCTAACATTCCGGTTCACCCAGGAGATCGTCACGCTCAAGGCACAGATATCGACCCTCGAATCAAATGCGCAAGATGCCGTCACCCGTCTCCAGCAAGACTTAGAGAACGCCCAGCGCGATGCGGAGCAGACACGCACGAGGCTTACTGAAGAGGCGAATAGCCGGGAAGCTCTCGAGAAGGTTCAAAGCACCCATCAAGCGGAGACGGTACGTTGATTTACATACCGTATGGTACCCTCCGCTTACGCCCGCATCAGGCCAGACTTAACGAGGCTGTGAAGACCGCTCAAACTGAAGCGCAACGCGTGACGACGGTAATGAATGACTTAGACCCGGAGTGCGTCATCTGACGTCTTGTAAATGTAGGAACTCCAAAAACTACAAGCAAAGGTTGAGCAGGAGAAGCTTGACGTCGTCGCAACTTCGACCGCTACACTTCAGGAAATCCACAAAGCAGCGCAAGTAAGTTGTTTTCTTTAGCACGAAGAATCTATTTGACGGGCGATACATAGGAAAAAGTCGAGGGGAACCTCAACATGACTCAGACGGCCTTAACACGGTCCTCGGAGGTAAGATCCTCCCTCAGTCGCGAGGAAGTCGTCTAACATTCCGGTTCACCCAGGAGGTCGTCACGCTCAAGGCACAGATATCGACCCTCGAATCAAATGCGCAAGATGCCGTCACCCGTCTCCAGCAAGACTTGAAGAATGCCCAGCGCGACGCGGAGCAGACACGCACGAGGCTTACTGAAGAGGCGAATAGCCGGGAAGCTCTCGAGAAGGTTCAAAGCACCCATCAAGCGGAGACGGTACGTTGATTCAGATACCGTATGGTACCCTCCGCTTACGCCCGCATCAGGCCAAACTTAACGAGGCTGTGAATACCGCTCAAACTGAAGCACAACGTGTGACGACGGTAATGAATGACTTGAACCCAGAGTGCGTCATCTGACGTCTTGTAAATGTAGGAACTCCGAGAACTACAGGCAAAGGTCGAAAAGGAGAAAATTCAACTTGAGGCAACATATACGACCAATCTCCAACAAACCCATCAAGCAATTCAAGTAGGTCCATTGGCAATCGTTTACCATATCACTCTGACTGCTGCTCAAGGAGAAACTCAAGGCAGATCATGAGGAGACCCAAAAGAAGTTGGCCAGAGCAACTGCGGTGAGATATCCCACCTCTATTGGGAAATTTACATCTGACTCCTGGATGACCGCAGGAGATTGAGGGTCTGACATCTCGTATACAAGAACTGGAGTGCCGTGCCTCGGATGGTAACGACGGAGATGTTGAAATGGACGACGCAGGAGCAGCCAGCTCTCCACGTCGACAGAGACCACTCCACCTTTTGGTTAGCATTCCGCACTTGAATTGTTGTATAAGCTCATCGGTGTTCACGTTCCAGACAAGTAACGCGACAAGGTACCGTGGGTCAAAGAGGCCCGAGTCGCTCCTCGAAGGCCTAAGGGAGACCTCCGTCGTTCCTGAACGCTCCGTCGGGCAGAGTGGAAATCCTAGGTCGACCCCTCTTCCAACTTCACCAGGCCGCCCATTCACAACTTTACCAAATCCGGGTCTATTTGGTTCCTCTCCTCTCTCATCACCAACGACTGCGATGGCACACTCCTCGCTTTATAATAACTTCATGAACTTCCCCTCTTCACCTTCTCGCGCTTCTTCCATTCGTCTTTCACCACCTCCTGCCGCTTCTTCCAGTCGTCTTTCACCACCGCCTGCCGCTTCTTCCAGTCCCAGTCATCTTTCACCAAATCCAGCTGCAATGGCAGACTCCCTGCTTCACAATAATTTCCTTAATTTCCCCCCCCCTTCACCTCCTGTCGCTTCTTCGAGTCGTCGTCCGCAAAGCACCTCGGGTTATCGTCAAATTGCTCCTCCAGGCTACGCGCAGTCTCGAGCCCGCGGGTCAGGCTCGAAACAAACGACCCGAGGCCGTCAGCTAGGTCCCCGTCCGACTCCGCCTCCCCGCACCCCTGCGCCCGAGCCCGGTGCGTCTGGAAGCAACCATCCACCAGTCTCCAACTTTGGTCGTGCAGACGGCGCCCCCGAGCCCAATGCTCAGACCGCGGGCGACGCTATATTAATGGAACTCCTTCGAGAAGTTCGAGACATGCGTTCTGACGTCGATGAAGTCATGGGATCATCCTCTCGCAAAACGGCCAAAAAATCGACCCATAGGAGCACTGGGAACTTCCTAGTACCCGCAAAGAAGAGACCACGTTCTGCAGAACGTGTATTCTTGACAAACACAATTCATGCCCGCCTTGACCTGATGCTGCATATAAAGGACGACAAGGACATCGCGAAAGTTGCCATGGAAGTTGTCGTTACCCGTGAAACCTTGGAGAAGTTCGAGGAGGGCACTATCGAGATTCCACCCCTAGAACCACTGCAGGTGAACCTTGACGACCTAAAACATCCTTGGAACGAAGAACTGTCAGATGTATTCACGGATGACTTTCTCGCGGAAAACCCAGAGCTTAGCCACAGACGGCCAGAGGTCAAAGTGCACTTCCACGCTCGATTAAGAGCCCTCAGGACCGCACTTCTCAAGCATTGCAGACGCGAAGGCGAGCAGCCAGAGGATGTCTTTGGTCGGATGGAGAGGGAATACCAAGCAAATAAGCAGATCAGAAGAGTTCTGAGACGACAAGACGCGGTAGGTCCGCATGTCTGTAGAATGGATCGATACTGACCTTTACTCGTAGCTGCGCTCAGATAGGATCAAGATATGCGAGCAACAGGCCCGGGACGGTGACGCAACATGGACGCAGCTCTTCGCAATCATGGAAGAGCTTCCATCCAACGGTCATAGCTCGGACGAATCGGGTAACGAGGGTGGGAAGACCTATGCCGTCAGAGTGAAACAATGGCGCAGTGACGAAATCACCAAGATCGTGCAATATGTCGATAAACATCGAATCACGACCAACGCTTATGGAAACGCTCTTCCCGGTAATCACAGCCGCAACCGCGTTCGTCACACGTACCCACCTCTCAGTAAAGTGGAAGCATGCGCTCAGCTTCCCTTGAACTTCTATAACGCAGCATGGTGGGGTGCATTGAGAAGGAGCGAGACGAGGAACTTGGAGTCGAAACCAGACATGGTTTTGCCCAAGGTTCCGGATCTTTAGACTTCACTTCACTCTATGCCTATATTTCTACCCTTTACGTTCACGAGCATCCGGTGACATCCGGCGATTTGCAATTAGATATAATGTATTGTACGCCACAATATTACAACCACATCGCTCCTCCAGTTTACAGTGGGATGGGTGTTAGATCAATAACCTCAAATACCACGTTACCCTGCGAGAACCTTGGGCATCGTGTGAGGAACCAATGAGGGAACGATGAGCGTCTTTGAGCGTCTTTGAGCGTCTTTCCAGGCGGCCCAACGCCAGGATCACGTGAGTGTGTGGGAGAGGCGAGCACGCTGCACAGGCCTCAAGCGCCTACTTATGATCAGTCTATCCATGTCACCGCCATCAAGTCCTCTGAAGTTCGTCCACGTTTCGATAGAGTTCTGGAGCCAGCGCATTTGAGACATGGATTTAGGTCTCTGATCTACGGTCGGAAGGGGTTGGATCGGACGGAGAAGGATGTGGCGGGTGCAGAGGAAATCGTCAGCATCGCTGGTATCAAGAACGGCGGAGTCAACGCGACACTCGTCCACCCCGAAGGATGGAGCGAAGACGGGCCTTAACCCCTACCAGTGAGTTCTCCCTACCCCTCTCGCGCAACGGTTGGTCCCTAACGAACTACTCCTACTATAGTCAACACCCATCGACCCCCCTACGAATCACGATCTCCATATTCGTGCACGCCAACGAATCTCCCCTCGCCGGCCAAGAAGGCACCCAGCTAACCTTACAACTCATCCGGGAACGCATCTACAAAGAAGCCGAAACCAACGTCGCCCTCACGTCCTCCCCGGCCCCACCTCCGAGTCCCTCGAGCTGCGCGGGCGCGGCGTTCTGCACCTCGGCGTCCTCCTCGAAACGCTCCGCCGCGAGGGCTTCCAGCTCGGCGTCGGGCGCCCAAGGCCGTCATGATCCCCGATCCGGACCCTGAGGCGAAAGGGAGGATGCTGGAGCCGATTGAGGAGTGCACGGTGCTGATGAAGGAGGAGTACGCGGGATCGGTGGTGCAGACGCTGACGATGAGGAAGGGGGAGATGAACAGTTATGATGCGGATGAGATCGGGTGGGTGAAGGTCGTTACTTACTGTATCTATGTACTCGTGCAATTTACATTTACTCCGCAACCTGACGCCTTTATTATCCTGCGAGTTTCAGCTCGTCGCTGAGCGACACACAGAGCGCCCGCTCATCGAGTCGATGAGCGGCACGATGAGTGTATATTCAAGTCTTTCTTAAGAACCAGGTAAGATATTTATAAATGACTGTATTTTTAGAAACATCTTTCGTGTTTCTTTGCGTGTTTCTTCAGAAACACGATGACTATTTATAGGGAAACACAAAAAAGTACATATTAAGTAGTTCGTTCAGTGCATCTTCCGATGAATACAAAATATTTTTCAAGAAACACAAAGAAACCACATGAGGTGGTTTCTAAGTGTTTCTTAAGAAACATTCGTGATACACGCTTTGTGCTTTTCGAGGACCACTTAGAAAACAGGTTGCGTGTTTGTTAAGTGGTTATCAAAATATATTTAAATTGTTTCTAAATGTACACTAATCTAAGAGCTAAATCATTTTTCTTTGCCGGTGTTTCTCAAGAAACACGCGACGCTGCCAGCGGTGTGAGGCGTATCATACTCATTCACAAGAAATCCGGGCAATAAATCATAATGTTTTCGAACCAGACACTACATCACAAGACAACTAAGAGCAGGACTACACGGACCGAGCAGCGTTCCACTTCAATTGAGTAAACTCCGCCTGCGACTTACAGGCCGATGTTAATGGGGGTGCATCCGATGACGATGACGCCGTTCTATGGAAATCGGATCAGTGCTAAGCAGACAGCCACGCAAAGAACCCGCTCACGAAGTTATTGTTGGAACAGCAGACGGGCTGGGCGGTACAAGCGCCTCCCGAGCCGATCCCAGCAGCATTGATGGGTGAGCAGGTCAGCCCGACGGGGACAGCGACGCCTTGAATGACGACGCCGAGGAGGGCCGCGATGGCAGCGACACCGGCGGAGTCAGACTGATGAAAGAGAAAGAACGTTATGAGCATGTACGCGTGAGGAAATCGCGAGGGAGCACATACCGATTGAACACTGTTGCAGCACTGCATGCTGCCGGTGTTGCATTGACTAGCGGGCGTAGTCGAGGTCGGCTTGGGCTATTATCAAAGAACGTCAGACAAGAGATGCTGGACAATAAGTGAGTCCAACAGACAGTTGTCGTTACGGTCGTAGTGGTGTGCGTGGCGGCAGCAAGAAAAGCGGAAGCCAACACGGTAGCGAGAGAGAGTTTGGAGAACATGTTTAAGTGCGAGAAGATGGGGTAGGCGAGTTGCTAGAGCTGTTCGACTGAAGAACGAAGGGTATGACCGATGAGGCTTTATATCGACGGTAGGGTCTGTGCGCGTTGCCCAAGAGATTGCGGTGAGGTCATTCCCGGATTGTCGCCTCACTTGTAGCGACTGCATTTTCGATCAGAAACTCGTCAGTGTACAGAGAACTGCGCCTACACGGGGTACCTCACCTCAGGACTATCGCACTCCACAATTTGAATATGGAATACGGCACTTGGACGCCCGCGGAATGAAATGAGACCTGGAGCGATCGCGCTGTAAGGGAACATGGTACATAATTGTATGTTCCAAGGCTGTCAGCCATGTCGTTATTGGTGCATGTCATCGCGTTTTGACAGTTCAGGTCCCCAATTGTCGTTGCAGTGCGTCTTTGTTCGTTCTGACATGTTCCTTCGGACCCTAAGAAAACGTAAGTTCCTTTGGCTGAATATCGTTACGAAACGATCGATCAGACGTGCACGTACACCGGTCATCGATGCTCTGAACTGCCTTACGACTGTCCTTGGCATTGCAGGGCGATGCCTAAGTGAAAATTGTGACGTATCTCCTCGTCATTGATTCCGTAGGGCCGCAGCAGCTGGAAGGCGCCTCTTATCATAACGACATTCCACCACAGACGTACGAAGTTCCTGGTTCACAAAATGTATAGCACCAAGTTCGCGAATTTTACTAGCGAGTCCCGCTTGGGTATAGCAGACCAGCATCATAGAGCCATAGCCGAGAAGCGGTATCAAGGCGGGATCCTGCGCGTGCACCAATAGAATGAGTAAATGGTCGACTGAAATGAAGGTACCCGAGTCCCTGGCGTTGCCCCGTCGCGATGCCACATATCGTGAGGGTCCGCCAACAATGACTCCACCGAAACCTGACATTCGACCTCGATAAAATGCAATGGAAGAGGTATAACTCACAGATTGAAGTGCGCAGGCTCTAAGGAGCAGTGGAGTGCGGTAGCGCGATCAGGTTGGTGAGGTGGCACGCCCGAGGTCCGGAATTAGCAGTCGGGATCGTCACTAATGCAGCTATAACGCGCCCGTAGATAACTTGAAGCGACTTCAGGCTATCTTACGAATCGAAAAATGCGGTAGACATGGGTGGACTGTGAGCATACGAAGATTGTGGTGGGCGATGAGGAAAAGAAGCGATCAGTCTGGGCATCCGGTCACAACCAGGGACCGATAGCCGCAAACTTCGATGCTGTCTAGTGGCAATTTTTTTTGTTGATGATCCGTGATGCAGGTTGATTGCACAGATCATCCATGAGCACTGCGCTTATGTCCATCCACCGCCTCGTATGCGCGTTCCCTGGACGAGCCGCCCGATCAAGTACGCAGCCTGCGATTCAATGGGGTGTCCATGAACCTGTCCCCAAAATTTCCGCTGTACGTTTCGTCGCAGTAATTCATAGTTATCACCGCAATTCCATATATTGATCATCGCATCAAGCTGACGAGCATTCAAAGAAAATAACACAGTACGAAACGATATCCTATTCATTGCGCCATCCTGCAAATCACTACGCAGAGTCCCGATGATCATGTCTCAGAGATGGATATTGATCGGGACACACGCAATCGCTACGACACCATGCTACGTCGATTTCAGTACACACTCAATATCCGCGAGGCAGCAATCCGACTTACGAAATCATTATTCTGGCAACATACGGGCTGCCCCGCACAGGGACCGTCAGAGCCGATGCCGAGGACATTGATGGGGGTACAAGTGATACCGATGGGCGTTGCGACACCCTCGATGACAATGTTTAGCGTATGGAGGAGGGGCGCGATGGCGCTTGAGTCAGACTGAAAAAGTTCACTGATGAGTATCGGAACCCAAAAGCATGCCGTGGACATACGTATTGGATTGTGTCGCAGCAGTGGAGGTTCTCGGTACCACACTGGCTGGCGGGCTGTGTCCCGGTCGGTTGGGGCTGGTCAAATTACGCGGACTTAATTCTCTAGGCAATCAGATTATGAAGAAGGTGCACATACCGTGGTTGTTACTGTGGTTGTAGGCTTGGTGGCGGCCGCAAGTGAAGTAAAAGCGAGGAACGCGACAAATGAGAACATGCGCGAAGACATGGTGGGCTACTGATGTTAGACGAACTGACTCGACTGGTAAAAGTGAGGGCGAGTTCGAATGTCTTTATACCTGCTGGCCGGTGTGAATGTCCTGCGTAGACATTGATGACGCCAAGCAGAAAATCTTCATGAATGAATAGTTTACGATACTCAGTTGTCATTTGTGTTAAATGACTGAACACGAGTACGCATGCGTGATTGTTCTCCTGCCAAGTTGATCAGGGAAGATGTTACAAGGGAAGAAAGGAACGTGATTACGCGTACGAGTAGAACTCGGAGGTCTGGTAAGTCGATATCATCTCTCACTCCACAAAAAGAGCTGTCAGCCGCAGGCTTTCACGACACTTATCATATTGTCCAAGGTATCTAGTCAATCGCCGCCCGTCGAAACCCGCCAAAGGTGATACTATTCGGGGCTGATCATGTTCCTTGACCTGGCGTATAATGATACACTTGAATGATAATTAATGGCGAGTGAATATGTCACTAGTAAATGCATGATCGAGACGTACCTGCATTGCCCTGCACCGACATCGATAAGGATATGACAGCTCCGATCGCCTGGGCTGATTGAGTTCTCAAGGTCGGGATACAAGGCGAGCCTGACCGGAGTAAAGAATCTTCGATCGCTACGACCATGACGGAATGTGGGACCCCGCTTTCCAGGGGGTGTAGACCAGAAGTGGGCATAGGGCCTGACATAAAGTGCATCAGAACACGAAAGGAATGTCTGCGGCCCAAGGGCGGCATGAAGATTGAACATGTCTCTCACCATCAAGCCACCTCGTCATTGACCGACATAAGTTCCTTCGAAACCTGCCATTTTCCGCATGGAGCCCCCTGTAACGTGGCACGAAATGTTGTGGTGCTAAGTGGGTCCGAGCATGAGGGTTTATCGTGGAAGAGAAGCTGTGCCCAGACAGAGATAATGGCGGGATGGAAGTGGTGGTGTCACATCTGGCCCTCAGCTCGCCTTCACTAACACCGCGTGGTACAGCACGTCATGAGGAGATGTTGGACGTATGCCGGACAGTGGTGGATAAATTATCGAAGAGAGTATAAGCCTCGTGTGGAAATCGCAGCAAACGGATCTCATTATAAGTACCAGCGGCAGGGAATGTTTCCGGGATTGGAGACGCGATATCGTTAGGGTAGGAGGGGCCTGCTCAATCTAGTACATTCTCAAGGAAAACCCGCCTGGTCTAGAACGGAGCGAGTAACTTCGGAGTTGATGAATGGTATGCGCCGGTCAACAAACGGCCCAAATTGCTGATATCAAGGACGGTTTCGGGTCCAGCGCGTTTCATAGACGCCGTGACTGGGTCTGGATGACGAAGCTAGAAATGACAGACCCACCAACCCCATAATTCACGGGAGGAATTAGAGTAGGTCAGGAGGGCGAAGCGAGACGGTAGAGTGGGTGAGAACGTTAAAACGTAATACATTGCACTCCACCTTGAGCGTTCCAAGAGGAGCGGTATGCAAGGAGTGCGGACTCTTCCCCTGAAGACGAAACCTCGAGGGCGCATCACGAAACATGATGGGGTCGATATCGGAGTCGAAGGTCCTAAACGGATCGGTGGGGCTGGTGCAAGTGGATAGGATGTGTTTCGTATCAAATGTGCCACGGGACTCAGGCCCAAGACTCCGTACTCAGTGTCAAGGCAATACACTGCGTGAACAATTCAGGTACACGAGTTTCCTAATGTCATAGGCAGCCTGAAAAGTGTGGACCGCTGTGCGACGAGTGCCCCGTTCAAGTGTATGCCTATGTACAGGTCAACATCACCGGTCAGCGCTTCAGCAGCAACCATGACGGTATGCGGTGGACATACCCGGCATGGGATCCTTCCTCAGCATCCCATATATGCGTTCTTCTGTCCTTCCTCCCCGTAGTTTACGCCCGTCTCTATCCTCTTCCCCCCTAAGTGAGGTCGCTAAACCTCTGCAACGATTCGAGATTGTCTACCCTCTCCGCATTGCGAGCAGATTCGTTCTCGACGGGCTAAGTATCGAGTTCCGTAGCAGGTAGCATACTCTTTAACATGAACAAGGTTGTTGAGCTAGAGCTCCGAATGTGGAGCATCGTATCCAGTCGACAAGGGCAAAGCGTGGTGGCCATCGTCAGTGGTCACTCGCGAAAACGAACAAGGCGATCAGTGGCTGTGCTCCACCCAGATATTTCCGAACATCTTATCGCTGATGTCACAACACCATGACCTCCTTCTTCCGCGACCAGAAGTTCCCTGACAACTGGAGCCGCTATTCGTCTGTAGGCGAACTTCAAGTAATCGGTAAAACGGCGAGCGATGTTCTTATATTGTCTAGACATACATATACGCGTATCAGGGAGAGGTGTGCCAGGATATCTTCGTCATTGCACCAGTTTCTTTTCGCACTCGGAAAAGACCTAGAATGGAGCCGTCCTAACCTCCCAGCGCCCAACGGTTGCATCATTCCTCCCCGCAGGCTCGACCTTTGCAATGGAGCCACTCGAGTCGATCAAGACCGATGAACCAACTGGATGTGCGGATCGGGATTATGCGAAAGAGAGATGACCCGGAGTCGCCGGAGAATTATCCATTGTCTCTGATGTGTGGAACTGTGCTGGGGGGGCAATCGCATCTGCGATCGAGCACCGTTTGTGAACGAGAACGGCTATCATCGTAGGATACATTGCCTAGACTGTGTTGTTAGATTATAAGCGGGAGGGAGGTCGGAAACGCACAGTGAACGAGATATAGATACCCAGAATGACGGAATTGACATAATCGGTTGTTGAACTCAACGATGCATTTGGAAGGAACTCCATCACGAGGTTGATCAACTAATCGCGGAAGAAGGATGAGCGAGATCATGGATACAAATCATGAATACCCACTTGCAATCCGCAGTAGATAGCTCCTGACTCAGTGAGGAGAATCAAAACGGTCTGCGCAGGTGACGTTTTTTGACGTAAACCAAGTCTTCTAAGCGATTTTCGATGAGTCCTAACAGGAGAAGTGTTGTTGGTTCAGCCAGTGATATTTTCCGAAATATGTCTCACCATAGTTTATACGCCATTAAGAAAGTGGCAAGAGCGTTTGTCGCCAAGGACAATGCCAAGAAAGCGTTGAAAAGGTTTTGTGCGATTGCCTGCCGGCCAAACTGCTCAGCAGCGAGGACATTGTCGCTCGAGGTAAGCACAAGGTGGGCAAAGCCTGAAGCTAGCAATGGACTGTATTGAAATCAATTGTCGGAATCATGCGGCGGTAGACTCACCACTAGTGCCGAGCAGAAGGGCGAGCGGACCCAGCATTAGCCATCGCTGGTAAGGAAAAACGGCCCAGGCTCTCCACACGACGACACAGTCACTAATGAAGGTCTGTGAGCCTATTAAGCATCAGATTCTTGGCACGCTACAAAAGCTGGTACCAGGAGCTGGGATACCCAGTTGAAAATCTCCGCGAGATGGAAAAGGCTCCGACTATTCGTGAAGAGCTTTTCAGCATCCAGTGGCACACCATCATCCAGTAGTATCCTGATTTCAAGGACGAAAAACGCCGTAAAGTCGGCCCACTGCAAAGTTGCAAGCAAGAAACTTATTATGGACACCGCTAACATCATCCGAGAAGCACTTGTCTTCAAGCCTCGCTGTCTATGGAATCAGTCAGCGAGTATTTTGCACACGATCAAGTTAGACTAACATGAACGAGGATGTGGAGTAGGCGAAGAGCGACACGAAACATCCTGAACGAAGCCGTTAGGACCGTTAAATAAAGAGGAAGCATATTCGGAACCATAGAGAAAAGTTATTCCAGAAAAACTGCACATATTTGCAAGAAGGACCCTGCCAACTTGGTCAAGGATCGATTGGTCTTCTGGCGTCATTATAGATGAGGTTGGTCGCGTTAAAGGTTACAAGTTCTAAGACCTATTAAATAGGCACAAATGACATCGTGAGGAACGTCGGGCGTATCCAGAGACTCAGATCACACAAGCAGCGTCTGATGAGATGGGAGCACACAGCCTTCGAACACGAGATGGCGGAGCCCAATGATAGACCCACATACGATGTACTGAACAGATGTTCGCTCGTCGACAAGCGAATCATTCAAGGATCGCCTTGGGATCGACTAGTTCTAGAATAGCCTTGATGAAGTCGGCCATATCGAGCGGCATCCGAGTCGTTACTGAGCTACGCTTGATGTTACATATGTCGCGTGAAGGCGGTGCAGATGATCAACAGTCAGCCACTGGACGCCTCCATGGATGTATTGAGTCTAATTTTCGTTCATGTGTTCATGTCTAAGCCTTTGGCTTTTGACAATGGGGATTACGTGGGTGGGCTCACCGGAGGATCTCGCTTTATTGGAGGAAAAGATAGCATGCACAACTGGTAAATGTAAGTGATGATATTTTTTTGAAAACTTCTCAGGCTGATGACGGACTGAGGAACCAAGGAAGAAAGAGACAGCAGAGAAAAAAGTTGGGCTGATACTCGATTTGCTTTGCGCTTGCCAACCACGTTTTCCGGGGCGGGCCGTGTTTGCTTGGCATTGCCAGCGATCAGATAAGATAGTTTTTCATCTAGACAGGCACCAACCACGAGTTTTTTCCCATGGGCCATCGTGGTTGAACTCAAGACTTGACTCGGACAATGGACATACTCAAAATCCCCGTCTCTATGCAACAGACTCAGGATCCTTCCGTTTAGTATTGTCTAAAACTTGCTGCGTCTCTTGCGTATTAGCGGTATCGGCGGGCTGCTTTATATATTCTCTGCCTAGACGCGATCGAGTCACTGCCTTGTCCTACATCGAGGAGACAAAGAGCGTTGGGTGAAAGGACTTCGATGGCCACCGCCCACTGTTCATTCGGGCGGGGACGATTAGGCTATCAATCTCTACGACCATTGTTTCGCAGCAAATGGGGAATCTGGACAACGAGGTGATATAAATGGGTGCCACATTCACTCGTGTCTTCCAAAGAGCTTCCCCGTCATTCTTTCCAAGCGCATCATGGTCGAGGTCAAGGTACGCCGATCCAGCTCATTCGCTTCCCCAACTGACCTTACTTCAATCAGTGTTGGGGCTTACGTTCACGACGTACGTCGATGCCCTTGGAAAATGCCAAGTCGCGTCTTGCTCTGACAGGCAGATTTATCAAGCCAATTCACCAGCCTGCTTCTATTGATTCGCTTCCTAACGAAGTGCTGTCAATTATATTATGCTTCACCTTGGAGGGAGTGTATCTTCCCAACGTCGCTCGCAACGAGGCTCCGTTGTCCTTAACCATGGTATGCTCCTCATGGCGGGCAATCGCGTATTCCCTGCCCTCGCTTTGGGCTTCGATCAACGTCGATCTTCCGAACACGCTTCGAACAACCGGTTTTGCTCCTGCCTGGCTTGCACGCTCCAGAACAACGAAGCATCGTGCGCTGGGATTCAGATTTGTAAACCAGCCAATAGATTACGGGCGAAACATCCTTCGCACCTGTCTTTTCCCATACGTCGACTCACTCGTGCATTTACGTCTTTCCATGTCATACGAACAGTACGCATACCTGTCGAGCAATTTGGACAACAACACTCTTCGTGAGCTCCAAGCTATCAAGTTCGTGGTTGATGGAGAACCGATCGAGGGCCCCGACGATCCCTTTACATACAGCATTGACTTCTCCAACTCTCGCTACCTCCAAGATGTTCACATCGAAATCTGCGGCTCCTTCGAATTCCTCTCTCGATCATGCATTATGGGAATCGGCTGGTATCGACTCACTGATCTCATCCTCGTGGAAGAAGCACTTCATCCCCTGGCCGCTCTCGATATATTGGTGGAATGCCTGTACCTCCAACGGTGCCAGCTACTTCTCCACGGATTCCAGCCTGGTGAGCCGCCGCTGCCCGACTTGGAGTTGATCACTATGTACGATCTCGTCTCCTGGGAGGTCAAATACACAGGCATCAAGGATCCAACAACTGGCGTTCATACTCCGACCACCTTGTCCGAGTTTTTCAAGCTATTCAATCTCCCATCCATCGAGACACTCAGCATCGAATCACTGGACGAAGGGGGTGCTTACGACCCTGACCTCCTTCGCGCCCTTGCCGCCGCCGCAAGGTACTCCACGTCTCCCGAAACGAACTCGTTCATTCTACAGAACTTCACTCTGAAGAATATACGTCTTGGACGTATGAATCATCTTGTTCCGTTTCTAAGGATGACGCCAGAACTAAGGAACCTCACATTGGAGGCTCCTCCTGGAACGCCCGACACCTTCCTCAATTTATTCCTGGATTTCACCTTTAGGAAGGGTATGTCGAAGGAGTCTCCATGGCCAACGTGGTTACCCTTTCTAGAACGGTTAGATATCGTGGACAACGCGAGATATTCCGCAGAAGGACAAGCTCACGCATCCTGGGTTGTCGAATTTCTCAAGTCACGGCGTTGGGGCGAGAATTGGCCTGGATGTGAAGTAGGCGATGGGGTTTCGGACCGAACGTCGAACAAGAAACTGGTCCGCATCAGAAATAATCCATACTCAAAGAAAATGCGTTTGTCGAAACTGGAGTCTTTCTCGATCGAATGGCGTGATCCCGACGGGCAAGTGCAACTCCCCAGCGTACGTTTGCGTCGTGCATTTAGGAAGCTCGTGAAAGGGGGCTTGGAGGTACGATGTCCAGATCTTCTCCAAGCCATGCCAAGCCCAGAGGAACGGCACGAAGAGAAAATACTGCGCAGGCAAAGAGCAAAAGGGAAAGAGAAAGAAGTCATCGGAAGATGCCCAGTCGCCTCGTATGCATCGGCCTTAGCAGAATCTTTCTCCCGCCCGTCGGGCGAAGTGACTAGCGATGAAGATCCTCATGGAGTAGGGTTTGAGCTCACTCATGTCAGTGGCGAGGGGAACCTGGAACGCCCAAGCGTCTACTGCGCGGCTCACCAACATGTTCGGAGCGAGATTGCGTGATACCCGGAAATTGTAGACTGTATTCTCCTCTGAGCTACGAGTTCGATAGCACATGTATCGATTGATATAAAAGGTTGCCTATATGCGGGAGACACTGTCAGTCCCCATGTGTTGTCCGAGTTCGAGGCGGCCGATGTTGAGCAAGTGTGGACGTACGAAGCAACAGCGTTTTCAACGAGCGCCGGTACGTCTTACCCTGCATCTCCTCCCACAAGCATTTCCACGACTACCCGGAGCTTATCAAACGCCTGGCACATCTTCCCAGCCGCAACGATAATATCCCGCTGAGGCTGAGATCGCTGGTCGTGGCAGACAACCCTTCGATCTACCGGCTCGCTGTCTTTGATCCGCCATGATTGCCTTCAGTGATATGACACGTCTCGTATTCGAGCTTGGGTCGCCTTGGTTCTTAAAGTGGCTTCAAGGTTCATTTGAATCCATACAGTATTCCCACTGCTCCGGATGTGAGGTCACAACCAGGGCTTCTGAGGACGACACGTCAAACATTGACCTGAAGTGGTGGGGAGTTAAGAGTTTCTTGATCGCTATGTTACCACACACCGGGTACAAGTTATGACAGTGAAATCGTGCCAGCACTACCAAGGGGAGGTCGCGGCGCCTTCGACGGCTGTAGATGGATGACGATGGATGGAGATGGCGGCAGAGCGTCGGGGCCAGCGGAGATCATTATGTGGCAGTGCAGAATCCGGATTAGTCAGATTCATTTTCTACGTTCTCATCATCGCTCAATGCTCGTGAAGCTCTCGAGTCGTCTTTTATCTGCGCAGTCGCATCTGCATACTTTTTTGTATGCTTGAATTCCACAACACTTATCCTTGGCCTCGTTACAGGTTTCCTTCACGAAGGTATGAGCAGGGCTAGGGCAATGGAATCAAACAGATGGCTTGCAGATGACTCGACGACGTCGATAGCTGCCGTCGCGCAATCAGCGCGATATTTATGTTTCCAATCAGTAGGTAAATTAGCCCCTCTCTGGAGTCTATCTGGTCTGAACTACAATGGTAGATGGTCTCGTCTTCCAAGTCGAAGCCTACATCTGTGTGAGTGATGACGATCTCTCGTCGTAACACTGTACTGAGCCAACCAACTCCGCACGTCTAGGCTCAAGTACTGCTCGAAGTACCATGGTTGAGTTAACTAGTGGAAGTACGAAGGAATTCTTCCAAATTTAGTCCACGGCAGAGGCAAAAAGATGGAGTCTGTAGAACCCCCGACCTGATGCAAATTACAAGGAGTCCAAGATCTCGACCGTTTTGAACTTCCACGAGCTGCCCTGGGAATTTTCTTAGGCCTGGCTGCTGGCCATGGACGCCTTGAACACTGTCTGGCCCGTTATGAGGACAATGGGAGGGTGCTGCGCGCATCATACCACTACGGACTGGCCACAAAGGCTTATTTTGGAAATTTGATCATGCCACCTCGATGGACCATCCCCCATTGTTCGCTGGGATCACTCCGCGCACGTTGGACGACCTATTAAAACAAAGCGGCACTGCTACTCATCCCACACCCAATTCGTCAGTCTACAACCATGGTACGTCATCATCAAAGCTTGGACGCTGAACGATTTCGCTAACTACTCCCCAGTCGGGATCTCCAACTTTTTCGCGACTCACATCGTATACTCAGAGTCTTCCCATAACAATTCGTGGCAAAATCCTTGCCGAGTTCGCTTCTCCTCGTGTGCGACGCGATGAAGGTGCCTCGCCTAAGAGCGAAGAACTTGCAGGACTATACCTAGCCCTCTTTTTCTCACTGCTCATGTACAACGCCTGCCACGCAGGCGCGCAGGGCGTGGCTGATTTCCGGAATATCTCTATCTCACCGTTCGTCAAGAGTGAATCACTGGTTCGGTATTCTCCAAGTCGGCACACTCCACGGGCAGCCCCTCCATACTGCGTAACACGCAGCTTCGACTTCTCTTACACTCTCTTCCTTGCCACTTCGTTGCGGCCCAGCATCGTTTGGAACAATGTTTCCGACCTCACCATCCTTGATCCCAGTTTAACGCCCCTCATGGTTTACACGATGCTCTCCCAATGCCCAAACCTTGAACACCTCAGCACGGACGGACAGGGTTGCACTGCTTCTTCTGCCCCTGCCCTCAAGACGCGACCCCTCCTTACGCTCCTTCACCTCAGCAGCTTGAGCGTAACTTTCGCCAGCGCCTGCGTCGCGCGCGCGAGACGGTTAAGCCCAAAAAACATCACCAAAACCATCAGCCACCTGTTCGACCGGCTCGTCATGCCCGCCCTCAAGAGCCTCGACATCCAAGCTTCTGTTTTGGCAATAGATTACCAACTTCCCACCAAGTTACAGCAGTTCATCCCGTCCCTCGAACATCTCTCACTATCCCGTATTCTGTTCAGCCCCGACGATTTATACGACCTTCTATCGATGGCCCGCTCCCTCATCTCCCTCAGACTCGCTGCAGGGTCGGGGCAGCTTCACGCGTACGCCGAAACCCTTCTGTACCTCCCGTATCATCCACTCGAAAAGGAAAATATCCTTCCGAACCTGCGATCACTCGCCGTCGATGACAATTTCATATCGTCGCCGGAGGCCGTCGAGGATTGGGACTTCGGTGTTCTCCACACCATAAAGTCCAGGTTTTGGCGGAATCGGATCTATCCTCATGACCAGTTGGGGCTTGCTCGCTTAACTGATGTTGCGATTCAGTGGAACCGGAAGGGAGATCGGGTGGTGGCAAAGCACTTCCGACTTCTCCAGCGTTCCGGGCTAAATGTGCAGTATTGTGTGGGGTACGATTAGGCTTTCTGCGATATTTTCATCATTCCGTTGGGTGGACTGTTGTATCACTTGTATCGAGGTAGTCTACTGTAGCGTGATCTTGGCTTGTACTGTTGAATTTTGGCATTCCATTTCACCGTCGGACCCAGACTTCGGGACGTGCTGCAGTTCTGCGATGCACCTGTGAATATTTTCCGTGCAACGATCCGACCTATCTATGTCTTCTGAACTACATAATTTCCGGGATTGTGTCGGTCCTGCCTTGGTGGAAGTAAGAACATCGAATTACATCTTTACATTAGACATTACAAGAAAATGTGCAACCGTGGTATGATAAATAAAGCGCTGCAAAGTATCCAATGACTATACCAAATTGACATGGATAGGTTCGTAAAAGCGGCATTCAATGAATTCACATGACGCGCAGCTGACATGTCCCACGGACTACGAGACGTTTGCCATACGAGCAACGCCTCGAGCTCAGATTATACCCAGGTCGATTTGCGAAGGTCCTCATCTTTCTTCGCCTTCTTCCCGATCAAACTCGGCAAAGCGAACTTCGCCGTCAAGAGCGGCGTCGTGGACTCCATGCTGCCCTCCCGAACGATGCTCTGCGGGACCTGCGGAGGGCTCGGTGGTGGAGGGGGAAACGTCGTGTACGGGTTCTGGGGTAGATTCGTTGATATCGCTGAAGGAAGTTTACTCGTCGGTGGAACAGGCAGCGCCCTTGGAGATGGCCGCGGCGACGGTGAAGCGGACGAATAGGAAAGCGGTGTCGATGGGGTATATGGACTGAGGGTATGATCAGGTTCCAAGGGCTGGGTCTTAGGGGCGATAGCGGGTGATGCTGTTCCTTGAACATAGGCCACTTTGTCTGTTCCGTTGTAGGGCTTGAATTGGGCGGAAACCTTCATTGTGCCGTGCTGCGATATATGGGGTTCGGACACTGTCCTAGATGTGGTCGATGAACCCGAACGTGAAAGACGTAGAGTGAGGAAGACGCGTGCTCCCATCGTCGCCGTGACCATGGTGGAGAACGGGAGGACTACCTGTTTCGCGAGCTGATAATCCGGACCCAGTAGCTGTATAATCAGAAACGTCACACTGGCCGCAGTCGAGATTGCGACGTGGGAAAGCGAGTCGCGATAGGCCATATACACGATTTTTGACTGTTGATCGCGCTGTTCGGTGAACTTTAGGACCATAAGGACAAGGATGACGGCATTGAAGAGACAGGATGCGGCGTAGCCCAACGATGACCATGCAACGAAGGGTAGCAACTGGCAGTTGGATCCAAAAGGAGTGGGCGGGCCATCCATCGCGCGATACTGAGATACAACCGCTATCTACGGAGTGAAAATATGAGTGGTTGGAGCGAGTGGACAGGAACATCCGGGGCTCACCCATGATACTACCGTCAGGAGATACACTCCCGAAACCAGACCCGGAACCACCTTGTTCCCCGGCCCCCATAAGTCCATCACACGATACCCAAAAGCCATTCCTGACGTGGCAACCGCGATTATAGCGGCGCCTTGGCTGATCGACAGGCCGGCCTGGCAATGACTGCTCTGAAAACTCGAAATACACATCGCTGCGAGAGTGGAGACGACCCCGGCACATCGAAGAGTCATAAAACTATCAATGAGAAATATGAAATTGGCTTCAAGCGGGGGCAAGCCTGGGTTGACGTACGAATAGGGGGCCAACGTACTCCATTCCTTCTTCTTCGCAGTCAAATAGAACTTATACTCATCGGGCAGCAGGTAGACACTAGACCGCGTGTCAGTCGACCGCGAAACATGGAACACAGGACGGATCAAGGCTCACTAATCCCATACTATGATGCCGAATGCCACAGCGGCCGTGATGGAAATAGTCACTGAAGGGTACGCACGATCAGTACTATGATCCTCAGTAAGCAATTTACGCGGGGTGGACCTACCAAGAGACGACTGAAATGCGAAAAACTGTTCCAGTGTAAAGCCCGGTGGAAGTGGGATCAAGGCAATCGTCGGTCCAACTTGTGGCAACTCGAGAGGGTTCGACATTCGGGTTTCGGCGCGAGCGCGAGTTCAAGGACGAGCAGGATCACAGAACGAAAACGTGCGTCGGAGAACGAAAGTGAAGGAGAGGAGAGGCACGCGAAGAACAGGGATTTAGCAGGATAGACAGACCCAAGAGAATTCGCTACCGTCACCCGAGGCGAGGAAAGCTCAAAAAAACTAACAATGAACGAAAAGGTGAGGAGGTAGGTCGAAGAGAGAGGGGAGAAGAAGGCGCATCACCGATTGATAGATGTGCATAAAAGTACCCAGCAACAGATGAAGCATCATCGACATCATGCGCATCACGCGTCACTGTCAACATCGGCATGTGCTGTTGCCCCATACTTAATGCGGTGTTGACAAGCATCATCGAATGTGAAATACTGAGCACCGATCGAAGGGTACTCTGCGGATGCATTTCCGGATTGACGAACGTATGGATGTGTAATGTGCGCAAGGCCTTGAGATGAAGTCGATATCTCATCCATTCCGTAGCTCATAGTCTGACTCATCTACATTTAAGCTCAACAAATGAATAGGGTTTCTGCGGAAAGCCTCTCACCAACAGTATGCCCTCGAGTCTCAGAAAAACCGTCACCACCCCGAGGTCAATGAACGTCCAACCATGTCGCCATGACAGAAACGAAATTGTGGCCATATCATCTTGACAGATGGCAGAACGCCAATCTCTAGCGTTTAGATGGGTGGAATGACTCCAAGCCTACGCGATTGCCATCAAGGACCTGGATAGGATCAAGTTCGGCGGATTCAGCGCAAATGGGCAGATTGATGGTGGCTGTGCATTGATCACATGATGTTGGAATTTGCTCGCAAGTCGCGTCGGCTGACGCGAACTCTTCACGCCTGAAACTTTTCTGCTTGGGCTTCTCCGAACTGTGGGCATTAGTTGAGCCGCCATTACATACTATTTACCCTCTTAAAGGTCCCTTTCTGATAATACCAGCCAGTACTTCGTATCATGGTTTTCAACAAGGTGAATTGATGGTCAACGGTTTCTATTATTCCAATCCTGACTACTCCTCAATAAGAGCAGACGCATCTCATCACGATGACGAGAATATAGGGTCACATTATACAAGTAGCTCCCAAACTCGTGAATAATATCAACGCAGGCCCTGTCAGATCCATGAGGGTCCGAGCACGCCTCTCCCCTATGTGCTGCAACCTCGAGGGCTTGACCACGATCTGTCATTGTAGCTGCGACATAGCGACGCCCACGGTCTGTCCGCACTATCCTTGTTGCGCTGGTCTGGACCAGATATCGTTGGCCCTTCAATGGATCGCTCTGCTATATTGTTTTAGGTTGAAAATCAAAGACAACAAACACGCGCGTCGCTGATCACATCCTCTTTTGGATTCTGCTTCTGCCTGCCGACATGCGCGAGGATGAAGACAAGGACACGGGCTGTACAGCGGCGTTCACGGGTGTCACTGATTCTGTAGCATTAGACGCTACTTTCCTTATGTGGAATCCCGTGGCCACTCACGCTTTGACCTGGGCCACGTCAAGTTCATCATGGCCACACCGCTTTAGCCCTCCATCCAGCAATATATAAGCGACCCTCGACGCTCCCCATCATCTCGTCTGCTCCTCTTCCCCCGGTTTTACACCAAGAAATCGCTCTATCCACCATGTCCCCATCTACGATGACTGAAGCCCAACTCAGTGCGTTCTTTCAGCAAGGCTCGCCGAATGGATTTTTTGGTACAACCGAGGAAGTGAATGAGCTCCAGTATGTACACGTCCTTCATTACTCATTTCCACTACTAACGCAAATTGACAAGCTCAACCCACATCGACGCCACAACTGACATCGACGCCTACTTCGCAGATCTTCGGTGCGTGGCTATGTCTCCTACTCCCTCTACTCGCTTATAAAATTACCTCATTTCAGTCTCCAAACCCAAACCCAAACCGAAACCACCGCGCGGGACAGCGACCCCGTCCCAGCGCATCTTGAGTCGATGGTGCCACCCGACATGACCCCGGCCGAATTTGTGGCGTTCTGCGGGTACGACCCTTCTGGGTTCAAGAGCTTGAGCCAATGGAACTCAGGACATGGAAACATCTGGTGCTGCGTCTTCGAAGAAATTACGGGGAGGTTACAGGCTTCCGTCGATGCTGGTCGTGCCGTGCTCGCGGAGATTTCGAGGGGCACGGCACCCCGCGCAGGTCGCTGATCCGGATCTTAGAGTTTCGTCGCGGTCTGGGAGAGACGGTTTGCTTCGGACTTTTGTATCATTCCAGCCTACTTTATGTGTATTAATTCACAATCTGTATCCAATCCAATATGCAATGGGAACATAAATGGTCTATGAGCAGACGCGTTCGCCCCCTTAAATTCTACTAACAGGAAATCTGGCCTTGACAGCCTGTTCCCGCTGCCCAGTCTATGTAATTTACGGGGAACAATATCAAGGCAGAGAAATACGAAATAGGCCCATCTAATTACCAAGTAGCCAGGTCGTTTAGGAGAGGAAGGAATACTGCACGGCTATTATTTATCGGGAAGGGTACTTACGTCACGCAGATATTGTTCTTGTCTTATTCCACCAGTAACAACCGTTGGTATACCGACTCTCAAATATCCATTCTGCATTACTACCAGGGAAACATGAGCGAGCTTCAGCTGAGTACTCTAATGGCGCCAAAAGTATACTCACGACTTTCCGTCCATAGGCATTATCGTTTACTGACAGGTGCCGTTGACGTGGTTCATACCAAGACCTAAAAAGAGGAGTCAATGTGGAGAACGTAGTGAGATCAACCCAATTATTTACCCACAGTCACTGGAGGTCTTGCACGACCGCCGGGCATTGAGGGTCTCGGGCTCAAAGTCCCTGCGAGGGTTCGGTGCACGGCCCAATACCTCTCCAAGTTTGCAGCAGCGTCCAACGCGTGCGGAAGTGTGAAGGATATCGACGATGGAAACGAAGGGTCTCTGGAGCTTTCTCAAGAAGTTGAAACCTACAAGTTACATCAATAAATCCAGGTAGAGTCTTTGTCGTAACCTAGGAATATCGAGAACCGCGCGCTAAGGTCCTGGATGCCAGCGCCTTCGACGGTGCAGAAGTGGTAGAGAAAGAGAACGTGGGAAGCAACGATGTCAAGAGACGTCAAGAGTCGGAATAGCCGTGCCCATCCGCCTGTGCACAGCGCAAAAGGGGAGTGTCCTCGGTGTCGGCGGTCGGGGTGGCTGCAAGTCCGAGTCCGAGCGGCGAGCGGTACTGGGTGCGTTTGCATCGTCCGCAGGGGGACCTCGTTGTTCGTGCTCTTGGACAACTTTGGGTTGGAGGTCACATATATCAATCGACTGGAGGGATCCGGGATGGAGATGTCGATGGGACTTACCGGGCTCGAGATGGAGTGGCAGCTGTTGCTTGTCCTGTCGGTGCATATCACGTATGACGCTATCGGGCTACGATGTGTGTCTGGTCATGGTAAAGCCAAGCTGGAACCAAGATTATTGGGTAAAAGTCGGCGCTGACGGTTGATTTGCGTCAAGGAGCATGAGCGGCGAGAGGTGGGAGGGTTGTTCAAGTCGATGTGGCTAGCGAAGGTCGCTATATGGTCAATGATAAGAAGAAATCAAGCATGTTGATCGCTTCGATATCGTGTTACGGATAGTCCTGTGAATCGTGTCTGGGAACGTAGGCTTGAGCTCAATGAAGGCGAGATGCGAGCTCATCGTCGGAGATGTTGTCCACATGATGTTGGATGTCAGGGAACGTGGTCCGGGCGTGATGGCAACGGCTGAGATGGAAGCATCGGAGCTGTAAAAAACGAAATGATGGGGTTCTGATTCAGTCGCACGGTTCCTTGTACCCTCCCCCCAGCGCACCAGCGCCCCCACATTCCTTTCACCTTACGATGGGCTTCACCAGCTTCCGCATGGGCCACCTCCACAAGCCCAAGTCCCAAAAAATCACCCCCCGCGCCGCTACCCCCAACCCCAGCTGCGCAACCGGCGGCTTCTACAAGGCCCCCTCCAACGGCGCTACCATCGACTCTCTGCAGCCGCTCTCCATCGAATGGGACACCACATGCCTCGACACGCAAAAGGTCGACATCCACCTCCTCGCCCCATGGTTTAACGGCCCGAACACGGAGATGACCGTCTGGCGCAACATCCCCAACGCCAACGGCAAAACCACGGTCAACATCATGCCAAAATGGTGGAACGCCACCTCCTCCGTCAACGTCCAGCTCACCATCGTCCCCGCCAACTCGCCGCCAGGCATGACCACCCTCCCCGCCGGCCCCGTCATCACCGCCACCTACACCCCGCCCGCCGACGGCCACATCCCCGCCTCCGCCGACACTTCCAAGCCCGACTCGCCCAACAACCCCATCACGGAGTCGAGCAGCGGCACCACCAAGTCGCTCTCGGGTGGCAAAACCGCCGCAGCCGTCCTCCTCCCCCTCCTCATCGTCGCCCTCGCCCTCTTCCTCTACTTCCGGCACCAGCGCCGCAAGGCCAGCACCAAGTCCAAGCGCTTCTCACAGGCCATCGACAAGCGCATGAGCACCATCTCCACCGACTGGAAGAGCATGTCCGCCGCCGGCGCACAAGCCGCCATCCGCTCCTCCATCGCCGTCAACCGCGACTCCTCCGCCTTTGCCTTCGGCGCGATACGCCCCATGTCCACGGTCGGCGCTGAAATGGAAGGACAGGATGGGAGTGGGCAACAGATGAAGCAGGTGCGCACGGGCACGGGGGTGGGGCTGCGCAACCCCAACGCCGCCGCCCTCGCCGCCGAACGCGCTTCCCGCGTCTCCCGCGTCTCCTTCGCAGCCGACACGCGCCAGTCCCGTGTATCGTTCGCCGACTCCAGGCCCTCGGGCGAGTCCCGCCGCACGCGTGCGTTCCATAGCGCGTATGTCCCGCCGTTGCCGACGAGGGCGGACGTGGTGTCGGCGGTTAGCGAGTACCCGGATTCGGAGCTGGAGAAGGAGGTGAAGAAGGGGAAGACGGGGAGTCCGACGTTGTCGCCGAGGCAGGCGACGGGCCCTCTGACGCTTACTCCCGAGGATATACGCGCGAGGATCCAGGGACGCGGTGCCATGACCGCCGAAGCGAAGAGGGCGCAGGAGGAGGAGTACGATGAGGTCATGCCCGCTTTGAGCAGTAAGTCCCATCTCCAACTTCTCATCTATCTTTCTTCACACATTTCTTGTTCTTCCAGTGATGCGCACCGGCCTCGAACCCACCACCCCCAGCGCAACCACCACCTCCTTCTCCATCCCCCTCCCCGCCCCCTCCCAACTGTCCACCACCGACGAATACCTCTTCACCCCCCTCCCCACCCCCCCACAACCCACGCACCCCTCCCCCATCTCCCCATCCTACACCCCCACCTCCTTCACGGGCGCGACCTACGCCCCCACCCTCCCGTCCCCCATCAACACCTCCGCCCCGTTCACACCCTCCGCGTACGCATATAATCAGGCGCAGTCTCAGCCGCCGACGCCTGCTACGCCGTCTATGGCGCTGTCACCGGACGATATGCTCCGCGCGTACGCTGAACGCAAGGCCGCCGCTGCTGCTGCCTCGGAAGGTGCCCCCTCGTCGTATGCGCAGAGCTCGCCGAGAGTGAAAGGCCGCAAGCTAAGTCTGCGCCAGAGCTTTGGGATTAAAGGCCTCGGCGGTGGGGGGAAGCTAGGAGGGGAGAGGGTTGGGAGTCCGGCGTTGGATAAGGGTGCGATAAGCTATCCCATGCCTGCTCCTTCCTCCTCCTCTTCTGCGCAGGGGGGGATGGCGGGTGTCGGGGCAAGGAGTGCAGGGATGGCGGGTGTGGGTGTGGGGGCAGGAGCGGGGATGGGAATGGGAGGGGGGGCGCAGTATGCGATTGGGGAGGATGAGGATGAGGATGTGGATTATGAGAGTGCGTATGTTGTTTAAGGGGGTTCTTTCTTTCACCACACGCGCTGGAGGGGGAACTGTATGTTTTATCTTATGCTGGTGGGTGTCATCCGACCCCGCTACGCTCGACGCTCTTTTATGACTTTCATCGATGATGCCGGCTCCATCCTGTCCCGTTTCGTCCCATACCGATTTTACTCCCTACTACCCAGACCAGACCCCCGATCTTTTTTTTATCTATTTATGGATTGATATCGTTGTACCATTTTACCACTTGTGCGGTCTATTTTTACCTTTATCTCTATCTCTGGCCCCTCCCCCTGCCCATCCCCTCGCTTGTCCCATTCTGACGTTTTGGGGAGGGTATGACTTTTATTACCTATTATACCTTATACGGATATCCTGATCCTGTGCTTCGCTCGAGGCCGCTCCGACGTCCTCCTCTTGCCCTACCATGCCTTTCCGCGCCTGGTGCCACTGTTTTAGTATCGCTCACCCTTCCCCAACCCATTCCCGCCGCGCGTGCACTTCCTGTTCGTGCGAGTTCATATTTATACCCACCCTTGCGTTTCGATTTTTATTTTTATTTTGGTCCTCATGCGACGTTCGTGGTTGGTGATTCAGAATGAAATTAATGTGTGGAGGATTATGTGGAGCTCGAGTGGGTGGGGTTGGGGACGGTGAATGTGCTGTGCTGTGGTATGTGTACGCCGATGGGGTCTGCGCTCATGGACTGTTTGCGCGATGAAGGACTGCGTAAGATGCTAGTATACTTGACGGAACTTATGACCTGACTTAAATGTGGGCTATTCATTGCCGATATGGCGATACAAGCACTTCCCCAAGCGCGGACCCTTGCAAGGCATGTCATAAGCTACTTCCCGGCAGGGGGTACTCTTCCACACAAGGTACCTATAAATCATAGTCGTCAAGCACTACGCCCTTACAAAACACAAGTTACAAACGAATAACTTTGGGAAACCCCCTTCTTCCCATTCACTGATTTCGAGGGCACATTCGGAGGCCAATGTTGATGGAAGTGCACCCAACAGCGACGACGCCGTGCTATAGAAGAGAAGTTGAATGAGCCAGATATACAGACCAGCCGGAGACAACTTACGAATTCGTTGTTGGAGTAGCAGACGGGCTGGGCGGTGCCAGCGCCTCCCGCGCCAATCCCGAGAACGTCGATGGGGGTGCAGGTTATACCGATGGGGACGGCGACGCCCTGAATGACGATGCCGAGGAGATCGAGGAGAGCAGCGACGGCAGATGAGTCGGACTGGGGCACGCGAACTCAGGAATCGTGCCAATAATCTGGATCGGGTCCCGGACGTACCGACTGGACGCTGTTGCAGCATTGCAGGCCGCCAGTGTTGCACTGACTACATAGCGGGGATGGTCGTCGTCGGCTGGGGCTATTGTGAAACAATGTGAGCAGCTATATCTCAAGCTTCAACCAAAATAGTACGTACCGGGGGGATGACGGTGGTAGTGGGGTTCGTGGCGGCAGCAAGGAGAGTACACGCAAGCATCGCTATGATGGAGAGACGAGAGAATATGTTTGTAGAAGAGACGATTGGTTAGACGAGTTGCTGAGGCTGTTCGACTGAAGAAAAGCGGGATTGGAGGGTGAGCTTTTGGAACCTGAAGTTGGTCAGTGCGTTGTCCTTTTCTCTGTCCGCGGATGAGAAAAGTAAGATGATTTTTCGTGAGGTGGTCGCCTTAGAATGTGCAATGCACACGGCCATCGATCCATTGGGGTATTATCCTGGCAGGAGTGGATGTCGGTGTGTTAGAATTTCGTTGATTTCGATGCATAGCTGCTTATGCAGAGGTGGATTCGACATAGTACTCGACGTGATGTAAGTTCTGGATTCCGTCACCGTAGGCAGATAGGTCCTAACCGATTGCTCGCACGAATGACACGCTCTCTCAAAACATAACGAAACAAAATATGTCAGTTATGCATCATATGGTTGTCTAAATCACCCTTTCGTTCGGTGACCCGCGGGTTTGGAATCTGGATTCGAGGCATGGTGCCATGTAACGGACTGTAACGGACCTGCTTCCCGCCGAGTGCTGCTGAGTGTCAGCTCGTGAAATTCGGACCCATGCTAGTAGTCGCGGCAAAGACCATTCTGAAGACGCATCTTATCAGAGCATAGGAAAGCTGATTCGACCGTAAAGATGTAGTGGGTTGGACAAGGGTTGGCATGAACCAAGATCGGAAGCGACGCGTCATCCAGCTTGTCAATATTTGTATCGGAAGTCTTCGGCCAGTTCCCGCTTGACCGTGGACTTCGACGTCGGTTCCGAATCTTTTCGAAATCAACTCCAGCCACCAAGTGGGCGGCTGCCACAGGGCCCGGTGTCGATGAAGAGTGAGTTCCTTGCAACAAATGCTTGCTTTTCAGTTCCAGTCATCCAATTGACTGACCCTCGTGCCAGCATGATATGTACTTCGACGGTCGACCACGCTTAGCTCACCCCTTCTTCGCCGCAGGTCACGCACTGGCATAACGTCATAACGGAGCAGCCATCGCGTCTCTGGGCATTCGCTTTCGGCTCAGGCACATCGTCTGTCTTCTATCTTATGGGTGGTAGGTATTGTATGATTGATATCGTCCGAAATAGCTCTTTCGTTTCTCCGGTATGTTGTTTTCCGCTGGTTTTAATGGACCTTACGTCGGTCTGTGACGAGATGGCTTGATGGTGAGAGCGTTAAGTCTCATGTTTAGTCTTCTTGCCGCCCTTCGTCCGCAGACATCGCCTTCGTCTGCTGAGACCATCTATCTCAGGTCTACGTTCGATACAACCCCGGAACCCGGGATCCCACATGCTCTCATAATTAAATTGCCACAGTGATCGAAAATTCCTCACGCATGTCAGATGCGCCTCGTATCTCGAGCTTAACAGCCCGGTAGATTGGAGCTGTCATGTACATAGCTGTTCATGTCTGTGCAGGGCAATGCAGGTATGTTCCCATCCGCCGTTCAGTGACGTGTGCGCTCGTCATAAGTTGTTCTTGTCATCGAACGTCAAGAGAATGAACAGAACCGGCCTTGAATGGTCTCTCCCTTCATTGGGATTTGGAAGGCGGTGATCATCACCAAACGCCTCGGACGATGTCATAGTTTGACAGCTTTTCTTGTGGAGTGAGAGCTGATGTTGATTGACCGGACCTCCGAATTATACTTGCGTGTGCGTCACTTCTTGTCTCCTTGTAAAATCTTCCGTGAACATCTTGACAGAAGAAAGATCACGCCTGCGAACTCACATGCAGCCATTAAGCCCGAATGACGTTCAGTATGTACTTGCGACCCTTCTCATCACGATAAATCTCTTCTTGGCTGCATACGTAGGACACTCACACCAGCTTGCGAGTATAAATACTGTCTCAAATCACCACACTTCCCCAGTCGATCTCCCTCGTCTAACAACATCACTAAGACAGCAATGCCCTCCCGCATTTTGTCTCTCGTCGCGTTCCTCGCCTTTACTTTTCTTGCGGCCGCCACCAAGCCCACAACCACAGTAACGACGACGGTATGTGCACCGTATCCGTGATACGATTCCGAAGAGACCTGACCCCGCGTAATTTAACCAGCCTCAGCCGACGGGAACACAGCCCGCCAGCCAATGCAGCACCGAAAACCTCCAGTGCTGCGAGACCATCCAATACGTACGTCCCCTCTGCTCCCGCGTTCTGTCTCTAATGAGCCAACTTTCTTAGTCCGACTCAAGCGCCATCGCGCCCCTTCTGTACGCGCTAAACATCGTCATCGAGGGTGTTGCAACACCTATCGGCATCACTTGCACGCCGATCAACGTCCTCGGCATAGGCTCTGGCGGCGCCTGCACAGCGCATCCCGTGTGCTGCCAGAACAACGACTTCGTAAGTGGACACTTGTCTTTCTGGGCCTTGATCGTGTGCTCAAATTAATCTAGCATGGCATTGTTGCGATCGCGTGCGTCCCGATCAACGTCACGCTCTAAGACTTGAAGATTGGTGCAGGTCTGCTCAGAATGGTGAATTAAGTCGGACAATTAGTTCTCTTATGTCTTTCCTCCTTCGGCACCTCTTGGTTAATTCTGTGACGAATATATGGGAATTATGGTGATCATGGTACCTGCAGCCAGTCACTTAACACTCTCCAGGGGCGACGTACGAGGAACGCGTTCCACGATATGCCGATTATGAACATTCAAAGCGTAGGATATCCTTGGTAGCCTCGATGATTTATATCGCCGGGAGGAAATTGTCTTCTCCACTGAACCTTTCTAAGGCTTGACTTTTCCTAGCGGAAGACAAGATATCAGCACGTTAGTCACTTTATTACTGTCCGTTTTTTCGCACTGTTGTATATCTTGCTGTCTCTAGACCTAGTATGATGAACATCTATTCGAAGCTGCAAAGCGCTTAGTGTACCCATCGAGTCATCCAGCAATATGTCGGGGCAGGGAAATCCATGGGTGTGATATCTATTCCTTCGTTATACATGTAACCATGACCGGAAAAAAAAACTGGGAAAGGGTCGCGTCTACCATTCTGCACATCACAAGTTACATAGACAGAACACTTACGTATCTTCACCAGTTATTGGTGTACATATCGCTTATACTGGCCCTGTCGATACCGTTCCTCGCTTCTTCACCCCCGATTCTGATGTCTTCATCGCCGGAGAACGTAGAATTATTCTATGCTCGTATGATATCACTGCCAAACTGCGCGCTGAAAGACACATTCATCGTAGGTTACTTGAATAATGGAAAAGGTAACTTGACTTATAACAGTCGGTTGAGATGGGAGTACAATTGCGAGGGAAGAGAGAAGAAATTTAATTTTGACGTTGAATATGTGTAGAATCGTACAATTAGAGATACTCTGTTTTTGTTTATAGCTGGGGATTACACCTACGTCTCCGTGAATTACTTCCCGAACCCTGTTCACCACTTTCTAGACCACGACCAATCATCTCCGCCATTACCGCCATTACCACCATTACCGCCGTTGCCGCCATTTCCGCCGCCATTCCAGCCACCATTCCAGACACCATCATTCCAGTCGCCGTCATTCCAGTCTCCATTGTTCCAACCGCCGTTACCACCATTACCACCATTGCCACCATTCCCGCCATTACCACCCCCGCCATTGTTCCAACCGCCGCTATTCCAACCACCATTTCCGCCATTGCCGCCGTTTCCCCCATTACCTCCGTTGCCACCTCCACTACCATTTCCTCCATTTCCACCATCACCCCCATCTCCACCATCACCACCGCCACCATTCCAAGAGGTTCCCCTGACCTAAGGCGCAAGGTAGTTGGTAAACCATGAAGTTGAACAACGAAAAGGCAACATACCTCAATGTCATTCATCCGTGCGAGTTCAGAGCCATGACCATTAGGTGCTGCAATGGGGCTGGCGATGGCGAAGCCGAGGAATGCTGACACGACGAAGATTTGGAACTTCATTTTGTACGAGAGTTCTGAGCGTTATGAAAGAGATTGCGATGTAGGTTGTTTATGAACGATGAGTAGATGAGTGGGTGGGTCTCCGGAAGGTGTGGAGATGCTAGAACGGGTGTCGAGAGGGCCCTCTTATAGACGTAGGAAAGGGGTTCAGAGCGTCGAGGACGACCAGGTGGGTCATCGAAAAGAGGAGGCCGCCGTATATCATGCGCAGTGAAGCACTCTTCGAGAGGGGGTTCTGCTGACGATAGGGTTGATTGTTGGGCTTTAAGGCGTGTAAAGTAGCCTGGGGCCTTCATAGAGTGCTACACGTGGAGGTCCTTCAACTCGTGTCTCAGTTAAACATACATCCAGTGCTTCAACGCACTCATCCGTCAAGAATGGCAAAGCAAATTAAGACACAAAATTCCTTTCGCATCTTGGCCGCATCAGTCCGACGCGTCAACTACTTGCAATGGTTAGTGAAGAATATGGTGTGTGTCTCCTAGTTATTTTTACCTTAGACATAGCCCACATGTATTATTGACCCACTATACCTAAAATTTCGTCGATATGAGGCGAGGATCATCGAGGACGTCGTTCATTGTGTTTAGGGGCTGAGAGGGCAGTGTTTAGCATGAATCATAGCTCCACTGACCCACTTACTTTCTTGAACGAATCCACCTCCTCCTCTTTTACAGTTTTCATAGGATCCGGATGAGTATGTGCCCCTTTCCTGGCAGACATCTCACTGGCCCTACTTCGTGGTTTGACTCGTAGCTTCCTTTCCGTCGGTGTGTGAGTGAGGCTTCCAGCCTGCCTTGTGAGCCGCAATGTAAACAAAGCCAAATACTGTGAGCATTCTCTTCGGACTCGACCGACCTAAAGAGCTTCTGCGATGCGATGCTGGTCGTCTGCTGAAGCGTCTCAAAGTTATACTTCTCATCCGCAGCATGCTGATCGACGATGAACAAATCATCCATGACGGTCTCCTTACGCTCCTCGTTGCCATCGCCATCGCTGTCCCCACCTCTGACTGCCTTACGTCCCGCGTCACGATAAAACCGAGGTTGAACTGCCCGATGATATCCATAGCCGCAAAATCCTTCTTATCAATGACACGCGCAAGAGCATCAACAGCCCTCTCGTTGTTCTCCGCATTTGATACACCCGCGTCGGACGGCACACGGGGGAGGGAGCCAACCTCCGCCTCCCTCTCCGTGTCGAACGATGATGCGATTTCCTTGCGCAGCCGACCCCAGGTCTCTGAGATCCTGTTGACATCGAATCGGAGCGTGACGTCCCCATGTCCGTGGTCCGAGTTGCGGATGACCTCTGGGCGAGAGACGGGTTCGTCAGATCGCAGAGACGAAGACGTATCTTCGAACACGGGGGTGATACTCGAATCGTCGAGCTCATCATCAGACGTGAGGTCGATAGCTTTCGACGACGACTGCCCGAAATCCTCCTCGTCAGCGGGCGTCAAAGACCTAACGACCTGTCGTCTGGTTCCATCAGGCCGTTTCCGTAAAAGTTCATCCTCCGCACTAGGGCTGCACACCGTCCGTAATACGGTGACGGCCGTCAAAAGTACGGCATGATACGGTGTACGGCTTACCGTATACCGTCCGTTTTCAGCTGACTGAGGAGGCTGACGGTACGGTACGGTGACGGACACGGCCGTAATCCGGCAATACGGAGACACGGTATAGTTTTACTGACAATATCAACATAGACTATGTGGTATGCTAGATTAGCTTGGTATAAGGTAGACGCATTGCCGCAACACTCTGTGCGCGAGCGACATGAAGCTTTTTCTTCACCAACATGAGAATCCGAATAGTGTCTGGATGTAAACTTGCACGGCGCAAGGATATCGTGTCACGGCCACCTGAAAAAACCCGCTCCACTGCAACAGCTGATCCTGTAAATATGCTCTCGTGAGAGGAGGCAAGATAAAAGAAGCATAATTACCCACCTGGAATCGAGAGGATGTCACGAGCAAGGCAGAACAAGTTTGGAAATTGAGCACGACGACCGAGCCACCAATGTATGGGGTTACACTGCTCGAAGTCCTCATGCTCCTGGGTGAGTTTAAAATACTCCTCCAATTCATTACCGACAATCTTAGTCTTGCGTTTGTAGCGAGCAGTGAAGTTCTTCTGGGGGGAGTGTGAAGGTGATGCTGACGAGACAGCCGCAGGTGCGGCAGATGGCGTCAAGGTAGCTGTATGCTTATCTGCGTAATGGGCTTGGAAGTACATCTTGAGGTCGGTTTTGGAGTGTTCGAGGTACTCGGTTAGTGTCTCGTCATCAGCATAGTCTTCTTTCAATCCTTCGTATGAGATCCGGGGATCAAGCACTGTATTGAAGAAGTCAATAGTGTGAAGCGGAAGCTGACGAATGCTCAGAGCTGTATTGATGTACTCACATGCAGCCCACGTGTAGAAAGGAGACTCATCGTACTTATAGTAATAGTCACTCAGTTTACGGTGAGCATCCGTGAGGCCGTCTTTTATTCGAGGTGAAATGGTATCCGGGAGTTTACGGAGAATCGCCTTGAGATCATCTTGGAGCCCTCGAAAGATCGCGTGAGTCGTCGAGAGCATAGGAGTTCTGGTCGCGGACATCTGTGTAGTTGCGGAGCGGAATGACTTCAACCACTCTGTAACGAGAGTAATTGACTCCCAGTCCGTGTCGGAGAGCTCATGAGTGCGAAGCTCCTTGTTTCTTGAGACAAACGCATCGATTGGATCACGGTAATCAAGCGCGCGACCTGGACAAAGACTTAGTGACTAAATTCTCGACATAGGAGAGCACTTACGAAGCATTTGGTGAGTAGACGACCAGCGGGTTCTCATGTCAAGAATGAGCATGAGTGCCGTGCTCTTGTCATCGTCGTCCTTCTCAAGCATCATTGCAACCTCCTTGTACCATGCTTGTCGACGTTGAGGACTCGAGCGAACCGCTCGAACGATTGCACGGAGCTGAGAAAATCAAACTTAGTATTTGGTATAGCCATATGCGAGAAAGAAAGGTACTTTACCTTCCCGACTGCTGTCAGCACTTCGTTTACAGCCGCGCCGTCAATGAGTCCTTGATCTTCATCCGCTGGGTCATCAGCTTGCAGGGCGGTGTCCTTGTCTGTTTCGCGGCTAAGGGAAAGGCTGACATCTTCTTGATAGTTTCCGCTGCGAGATGAAGCCTTCTTCTTCTCGGCCTTGGAGATCGCGCCGATTCCTTCGAGAAGCTGTGATTGTTCAAGTTAGTAATAGTCAATCAAATATAAACGTGCTTACCTTGAGCGCGGCAAGATGGATAGTGTGCGGCATGCACCGCAAGCGAGCATCAGTTGCGGAAAAGTAGATGCCATTCTCATGACAGCGACGCTCGATGCTTGCGACCAAAGTGTCATTGTTTGAAGCATTATCCATTACAAAAGCCATAACCTACGACAGACTCATCATGAGAGAAGATATATGTTTAATGTCTTCGAGACTCACCCGTCCGATAAGACCATAAAGCTTCATTGTTTCCCAGACAGCCTCGGCCATGTTTTCACCCGAATGTTCACCAATAAGCTCGCGAAAATCAATCAAGAGTTCCACTGGAGGAAAAATCAGTCAAGCTCTCGTATATTCACCAAATTGAAAAGGAATATATACCAAGCTCCCCTTCATTGTCAATATAATGGGCAACGATAGCAAGGAATGCATGCTGGTTGCTTGAGGTCCAGGCATCGAGTGACAAGGTAACCTTCCCCTCAAGCTCCTATGACTGTTGTTAGGTCGCATCACGTTCGAACAAAGTCTATACTAACGTCAAAGATTCGTCGAGTATCCTCGACGACACTTTCACCCATCTTCATCACTCGCCTCTTGATACCGTTACGCCCTGGGAGTGAGATCGAGGGCGCTGGATGGTGTGCGTAATTCATCATATTGATGAACTCTGGCTTCTCAACTTCATCGAACGGCTGATCACAAGCCACAATCCATTCAGTCAGAAGACGCTCGAATTTTTCCTGATCCCATAAACCCTGTAGTACGAGTTGAGTATGACTATAAGCTTGCCGTGGAGGTCCCGAAGCTCACCGCAGCTTGAGCTTGTTGCTTTTGGAAAGCGTCCTTGATGTTCGCTGATGCCGTCTCAAGCCGTTGTAGGTATTCAGCTTCAGACTTGGGATCGAGGGTTACCTTGCCCGACGCAATCTCGATCTCCCTCGGAGTCGGAGGCTCGAGCCGACTTTTGAGAATGAGGTAGAGGCGGTCCATTTGCGGGAATTGTTTAATGTGACCAACGAGTCCTGTAATTGTGTTAACAATACCGAAGGGGAGTCATACGAAAGCTTACCATTGAGATTGCCTTTCATGGCTTTTGTGACTACCAATGTCTTCCGGTTGCCGTGGTAGCACTTGTAAAACTTTGTCCCCGGTTCACCCGCGTTTCCGTACGTGTCATGCGCGACCTGCTCGTAGAATAGATATATAGGGTTACGTTGCTGGAAGATCTTTTAGAGATGCGATACTATATAGGTAGTTCGGACACATACCTTGTCCTTGGATGGCTTGTGGATATCCGATGTAGAAGACTGCGGTGTTGGTGTCGTTCCGGTATCCGTTGTTTTCAGGGCCTTCTTGGACTGTCGTGCTTCTTTTGTCGTGTCCGCAGCCTTGGCCTTCTTGCGAGTTGCTGGCTTCTTCGCGTTGGGGGCTTCGGGTATGGTCTTCGATGGGAGCATGTCGGCAATCTACATGGTACTTGGTAGTCAGTCATATGAATTATTAAGTAGAAATGCAATTCTCACCTCGTCATTCGTTATATCCATGGCATCGAGGTCGGATTCAGACCCATCGTCATCAGAACCTGACTCCGAGAAGTCACCATCATCTTCGTCGGAGTCGTCTCCTGCTGCGTTCTCCGAGTCCCGCTTGCGCTTGCGCCGATGTGTACGAGAAACGTGGTCAGCTCTAGGGATGATGACTTTGCCCCACTCGTCCAGATGCTGGTCAGCAAGCGCTGCGTTGTATTTGTCGGTCTTCTTATAACGACGTGGACGACCTAGAGGATACCATTTAGCGGGTTGTATCTAGGATATTGGCCTCGTGAAATAAGTAGACATACCTTCAGATGCTAGCTTGGACTTCGCAGGATCTTGGATGTCACTATCCGGATCGTACTGCCAGTCAATTTCCGAGGCGTCTTTCAGAGTGCCGTCCGCACGGACAGCACACTGTTCTGACATGCTGCAACTAAAGGACAGGATGGGTCGCGATAAGACCTTGATTTCGATCTAAAGACGTTAGCCATTAAATACTTTTTCAGAGCAGTATGACGCTGTCCCCTGGTCTACTGCCCATGCGCTCACGGCCTCGAAAGTAACATACACATGGTGCACAATAACAAATAAATTACGATCTGTACGAGAATGCCCGCGCGTCTCAGGTCGGCAAGAATGGCCTGTAACGAGGGGTAGGTTGCAGAGGTGCTACGTGCACGAGGAGCTATTTGAAAAAGACCTGAAACTTGGTGTCAGTATTGGAATAACAAATTCTAGCATTGCCGCAGCAGTGCTACAACAGGCATGGAACGGACGGAAAGAAGAGAAAAAACAAGAAACCTGAGGGCGTGCTAACTCACCAAAAGTCTCTAAAGGCCGGAGGGCTCGTGAACACAAGCTGGTTGTAGGTATCTTCCATGCAGGTCGAGGATCGGGCTCTGCGCAATATCGCTTTGATCGACGATAACCGGCACGCTGCGTTGTGGTCGCAAGTGGGCGGTGACTTGGACTGTTGACGACGGCAGTTCCAAGTCAGCGCATTCTCACGCATACTGTAAACTTAAACTTTGCAGTGGCTGAGCACATGGTTTTGGGCCTGTGAAAATTACTGACCGTATAGCCGTGCACGGTCGTGACGGCCGTGTTTGCACGGTAAAATACGGTTCATACCGTGCCGTATACCGTCCCGTCCGCTGGCTCTCAAAACCTCGCACGGTACGGCACGGTATGCCGTATCACGGTACCGTACAACCCGTGTTGTACGGCACGGTGTGCAGCCCTACTCCGCACATGGCTCGACATCCGACGAGGGACCCAGCTCATCTTCCTCCATATCGTCAGTCCATCAGCAAATCAGTGAGATCGAGGCCGCGTGATACAAGTACTATATATGGGCTCACAATCGTCACAATCCCACCTCGAGCATATGGCCTGCCAATGTTACAGCTATTGCCAATCTTCACAGTTATTGTAGAATTCACAATCCCTTATATTGCCATATATTGGGTGCTGGGACCGAGTTCTAAAATGAACTTTTATCGTTCGGTGTCTATTACTACTTCATGATTATCGAACCTTTCGATTTGAGGAGGTATTTATTTGACAAGCAGGTTAAATGTATGTAGACGATGGCTTAAAGTATGGCACTGCTCAGGTTTGAACTCAAGGTCTCTCAGATTCTTAGGTTAGTATTCTCATGCACGCAGATCTCAAGGGAAGCTTTAAGAGTACATTCACTCGTTCATGGTCGGCCCGGGGACGTGCAGTGCACACCGGGTCTAGTTGCTGTTATGGCACCCTACATAGGAGCACGGGTCTTGCGTTTCACTGGAAGCTAGTAAGACACAAACATTTGAAAAATCAGATTGTGCCCTTTCGAAATATGCATCCTGGGCCCGGGGAGGCAACTAGGTTGTCAACGCACCATTCACTCTATGATCTTTGAGCATCGTAACTTTGACCCAGAGGGCTTAGACGAAGCTCGATCCCTATTTTCACAATCGTTACAACGTCGAGGATACTACATATGCTATATAGCCTGAGAGCCTTCTATACATAGGTGGAGTTTGGCAACCGTTGCAAGATTGCGAGCCTCCTACATTGCCTTGCAAGTACCTTGCCTCCTGATTGGGAACTTGGACAAGGGAGGTGATGCCTTGCATGCCTATATTTGGCCTTGTGGTTTTCCACAATATTTTGAAATTCTGCCGCGCATCACACTGCGGGGATGAGCCGAAACCCTCGTAGAATATATCTTGAAAATATTTTCCCAATATTGTGATCCGGCATTTTGATTGGTCAATCACGATAAGTTCTCAATATGTTCAAGGATTATTCTACGAAGGTTTCGGCTCATCCCCGCAGTGTCACCAGGTTTTCCCAGATTTGCTGATGTCGCATTCCCACGATACATGTCCTCCTCCTCACTGTCATTCTCCTCATGGGACTGCTCCCCTTCCTCATCATCACCTCCTGCGACGCCGGCATCTGACTCCCAGTCCTCGCAAAACCAGCAAGTTTGTTTCGCAAACCGTCACGTGACATTTTGGCGGAAAACTTCACCCGTCCCGTCTGACTCTCTTTCCCAGAACCGCCGGAGCGAGACCCTGCTTGACGACCGGAAGGGCGACCGACTGGCGGTGCATCTTTCTTCTTCTTCGGCGGTGGTCCTTTCTCCTCCCTCTCCTCCTTCTCTCCGTTCTGCGGTTCCTCTTCCTCCTGTTGCTCGACATCCTTCTCCAACGCCGCAACCCGATTCCACGCAGCCTGAGTGGTATCGACCACAACAGCAGCCGCCCTTCCCCTCTCAGGAGAATCAACTAAACTCGGCGTGTCCTCACTTTGAGGTCGATCGCCCTGGTCGACATCCATCCTATCATCAATATCATGGTCGCGTCCTGCTCGACGAGCATCTACCATTTGGGTGACAGTGGGAGACGCAGGGGGAGATGGTGATGACGATGAAGGTAAAGCAGGCTGGGCGCCTTCGGGACGATGCGACGCGCGGCCGCTCGTCAGCTGTGAGACTGTAGGCGAAACGACTGGGCCCGCAGGAGGGTCGCTCAGTGCGGGCGGTTCTGCAGACGATGCTATCCCAAGATCCATGTCATCCGACAGAAGCAGCGGCTCCGATGACATGGCGTGGTCTTCCCATCCATCAAGTTCCTCATCTTCCGCATGCGCGACTGGAGGACGTGGCGGAGGCGGGCGTTTCTTGCTCGGCCCTGGCTGATGCTCATCGGGTACGTCAGCCTCTTCAGCTTCGGAGCGCGTCCTCTTGTGTGTTGGAGGGCGGCTGGAGGGGGTGGTGAGGGTGCTCTGCAACGTGCGCCGGCTCTGCGAGGTACCGACGTCGTATGTTGAGCGGGAGGGTGCGAAGGCTTCTTCGAGGGCGGTCTGGACAGGGTTTCGGTTAGCAGAGAGACGTGGTTAGTTCCGGGTGGGCATACCTTGAGTTTTATTATCAAATTGCCTTCGCTGTGTAGCAAGATCGTCCGTTTGTCGGGGCTCACGTTGATGTCGCACGACTCTGGCCCACTGGTTAGCGGTCGCAAGGGGGTAACGATAGTGGAGTGCATACCCGTGGGGAGGATAAAGTCAGCGAGGATAAATGGGGCTTGGTTTGCGCTGAACGAGCGATAGACTTCATTAACGTGGACACCCTCGACGTTAGCTCGATCGCCGCCAGCGCGCTTGAAAGAACCAACAGAACGACTATCTACGTCATCCCAGACCTGATCTAGGCATATCCTTCGATTGAAAGTGGATGGTTGTCAGATTGGTGCCAAGCGCACCGCAAAATGGCTCAATTCTTCAATCTCCCGAAGTGAAAACATAGTCGACCATCCGTCGTTGATACCTTTGTAACATGATATGATATATGCAATCGTGTTTCGAAGTCTTGAATTGGGCAGGAGTATATCTTGACACCACCAACTCATACGGGGTGCCGATTGTAAGGTCTATCATTCCTGTCAGCATACCCGGCCTGCACACAGCCGCGCGGTGGCTCTCAAATCAGGTCACCACGATGTAACTCTATCCCTTCCATTGACCTTTCTTTTCGGTTGGGCAGCGGGCCCAGACGTGGGATTCTGGCAGTAAAGAGATCCGGTTAACGCCACCGAGCATGTAAAGGATGAAGTGGGATATATCATTGATTCGTGCTTTCCGGAATTCGAAAACCATGCAGATGTTAAGAATATGCCATTCGGTAGGACACGATCCCCCTCCAAGAGCCTTGTTCATCTTCTCTCTAATTGGTTGGCCAAAAACTCTTCCAGGGGTGGCTTGGCCCAACGACGCACGTTGCCGCCCCGGTCGCTGTCGAGTGCTGTATCAGTAGGGAATCGTTTTCAGCCTCGTTATCGTCTCGTTCCGTTTTACCCCGCTGTACTGCGATGTCCGTTTGACCTTTGCTGCCGCAATGTTCCATCGTCCCCCGCCCTTACCTATCGTTGTATACTGCGCTTCCTTCGCTCATTTGGTCCAGATGTTACGGACTCCGGAGGGGTCAGCATGAGCCGCTCTTGATAAAATTTTCCAATTACTCGTCAAGTTCTAGGCTCCCTCCAATTACGACCATGGCTTCTTGCTGAACTACCACATGTAAAGTTCTTACCCAGTCCTCTCGTCCCATAATACCAGATCTGAGAGCGTCCCTCTGGATTATGTATGTTGGATCGTTGGTTGGCAACCGTCGGTCCGACCCAACGGACTCGTCAAACTCTTCTTTCCTTTGAGCTTTCATCGTGACGACGAAAAAGATAATTATTTCTATCATCTTGTACGCGGAGTAAATATATTTTTTTGCACATAGCGGCTTTGGGGCTGGTATAGAATGTATCAGACAGAACCTGTAAGTAGTATGACTCTCCATGTGACATGACGGTGTCGAAGGAGGTCTCCATAGATTTCAATTATTATAACAACAGAAAGTGAATAATCATAAGCCACATTCATTCTGTCCATCTTGCTAGTTAATATGAAGTATGATAGCATCGCATGAATTACGCACCGGATGCGGATCCTTGAGAAACATCAGGGAAATCTCGATCTCCGAATTATCTGTAAATTATACCTATTCCCGATAATTTGAAATATTTCAAGATAAGCGACAGACATTCTAGCAAACGAGATATTCGAGAAGTAATTTTGAACAAGTTCCCGCCAAATCTTCATCTACAAGCGGCGGCTACTAGTGACTGAGACAGCCTTGGACAGAGTTACTGACACGTATTAAGGGCCTCGTCCTCAGACTCCGGCTCCGTCACACTTTCATACCCCGAACCTTGGACCTCTTCAGCCTTCCGAGTCTCAGCCTGCCTTTTAACCGCTCCAGAACCCTTCGACATCAACTTTGATCCCATATCCTTGATGAACTGTCGAAGGCCACTAACTTCTGTCACTGCTGCCTGGAGCTCCTGTTTCAATGCTTCGTGTCTACGCTGGAGATCATCATAGGCATCGGTAGCCTCCTTCAAGAGTTCTGTCCGCTTGTCCCAAAGAGCAGCCAATTGCTGCGAAGATTTCCGGTCCTCCTCCAGCTCCGCTGCCAACCACTTGGAGCCTGAGTAGTAATCATTTTTCCCCCGATGCCCATCATACCCTGACGGACCCATCTCGAGGCCTATTGATAGTTCTTCCCCCTCTGAATCGGGGACCGGACTCCCTGATATGCAATTTTCTGGCATGGGCCGTGGCATCGGATGACTCGGACGAATGATTTGGACCTTGGATTGTCACGGTGGAGGATGTAGTCGCGGTGCTATAGATAATGGCGGATGCTTCTGGGCCTGGCAGTGCTGCAGCGTGAGCGGCGTCGTGGTTTCCAGTGCTGTCCTGTATAGTAGTTACATAATATAATTTTTGCACAAACTATACAGTTGATGTCGACCAATGTTCATAGGATAAATAGTAGAGAAAGAACCACGACTACTAGTAGAGAAAGGGGCCGCGGTCACGGTCAACGTCGATGGAGTCCAGCTCACTGCCATCGCCGACAACGTCCCGGGTACTCTCGCCACCATTACCCGATGACATCAGCCGCCGACTTGGTCTCACGCCCCTTCACCGTCAACCACCACCTGACTCGGAGACGCTGATTCTCACGTGTCCTCGCTGCCATCCACGGTCTCTGAACATCGGTGCTCGTCGTATCGCATTCCACGGCCTTCCTCTCTGCCCTCTACTCCGCTCCCACGGCTTTCTCATCACCGCCCTTCACTATACAGGTATGTGCCGCCATCGGCGTTGCCATGTCAATTTTCTCACGTCTTCTCGCTGTTCTCAACAGTCTTGACCGTCATCACAGGCTATGGCGCCTTCTCGTGGCCCTTCTCCGCCCCTCCTCACGGCCCTCCTCCGCCCTTGCCATCACTATCTCATTATCGCTCCACTCCTCCGGGCTCCTCGCGCCATTCGATTTCTTCGCGGCGTTCTCGAAGATCCTCGGAGACACCAACTGTCATGACTAGCCGATGTGCCTCGCGGCTTTTCTGATCGACATCCTCAACATTTCTGTTTTCTGTCTTAGTGCGGCGCGATGAGGCGTTCTTCACGGTGAGCTCTCATTTTATGACAAGCGTGGGAAACATGACATGTTTCAAACGCGCAAATTCAACATTTGCGCATTCAGACACGTCATAGTTCTCACGTTCTCGTCCACTAACACGCACGGGCTGATATTTGCATCCCACAGGTTCGCCGTTCGCCAACAACTCAACATCCAGAGGGGCCTGCCCATAACCTATTACTCTGTTACCACCTTTCTCGCCTGCTCCGTCCACTCCGTCCTCATCACTGACGTCCCCACTCCCTGCAAGACCATGTTCGGGCCTATTCTCGTGCATGACGTCATACAGCCGCGCATTCGAGCCAGATGCGCGCCCCTCTGACGTCATTATTCCCTGTGTACATCCTCGTGAGTTCAGCTTCATTCTGGGCGTTATTTGATGCCAACACCTTCACAGACGAAGGAAAAGACACACCGACTGCCCTGCATCACGCCGTTTGAGTACAGGAGGCCCGATTCTGATTTATGGTGCATTTGCGAGATGTAGGCCTGTGTTCGTGAGTTCTCCTTAAATTTGGGACAAGGAGGACTAATCGAGCCAGTCTCGCTCATCATATATACATAGTCACTAATGTACAGTCAAGTATGTGTGTCGGTCAAGGAAAGGGCTCACAAAGAAATAAGTACAAGAGTCTAGAACTGTTGCGCTGGTCCATTCACGAGGAATGACTGGACCAGACTTTGGAAGCAGGTGAACGCTGCGACGAATATCTGAGACAGGTATGATACTTGCTACGCGTTGGCCACCAGAGAGACTGCGAGAGATCTTGTACATGCCGTGGTTTGGCTCAGGTGAATTCTTGAACGGGGTAAACCACTCGACGTACGCCAGGTGCTTTGGTGGATGAAAGGGACTAGAGAAAAGGTGTGATATGGCTCGAGCAGTCAAGGTGAATACCACTCGAACTTGTGCAACACGATAACCTGATAATAAGTGAATAATACTGACTTGCAAAAGCGCAAGGCATGATTATAACGCACCTGAGACTCCACGGTGCCCGCCGTTCCCTTCATTCACCAAGACCGTGTCAAACCTCCCTGGGACGAGCTTTCCACGCGTGTTATGCCGGCTGGGTTTGACATGAACGGAATCCAAGAGATCAGACGTCTCTTCGCGACCCTGTGCATCAGAGTTCCAGAACTTGATGTTGTGATAAACGGCGACCGTGTTGAAAGGAAGATCAATGTCCTGGGCGCGGCGTTCGATCTGGGCAGGAGTTTGAAGTGAAGGGTCATCCATGCGAGCGACATAGCGAGCGAGGGCTGGCTTGAAATGGGTAGCACCGTATTTTGAGACTACCGATGCAAGTGAGACATTCGTGGCACTCGGATGGGCTGTCATTTGGATACGGGGGCGATGCACAAATGCCGGTGGATGCCAGGTGGTGTCGGCAGTGGGTGGCCCGCCAGCGAGACGCCAGTGGATGAAATTATTGTGGAAAAAGATCTTTTCCTTCCGCTCAAGCCATTTCGTCATTTGTGTGAACTCGTCCTTGTGATTTGTCGAGCGATATGCATCCTTGGCAAGGTCGATATGGAGACGTTCCGTGTATTCCGTGTTATAGTTATCGGTGGTTCCCAGAGCTTCGATTGCGAGCTTGTAATGTTTTGCCTTATGTAGTTTTGGAAGGTCGAAATTCGGGCGGATGCCGAGATCGATGAATATGTCCTTATTGTCATGGAAAGCTTGTAGTGCGCTTTCGAGGCGGGTGAGGGTTTCGGAGGAGTGTATGGGATACTGGGAAATATATAGGAAGTCCAAGAGTCCTCGGACTGCACGAATAAGTCGTCCAGGGGCGAGGTTGTTGGGTAAAGGGATGTCAATGATGATGCCGAGGATGAAGCGACAGATCTGATCATGCTCGCGACCTGTCACACGAGAAAGGGTGCTGATACCCTTAAGGAAGAGGCGGATGTTGTGGTTGGGTGGTAGACGGCGACACCGCGCATCGATTTCCGTGGGACCGAAAGCTTCGATGATCCAGGCAATCATGTGCTTCATGACTCCCTGATAGAGCTCGTGTAGGATGTCGGGAGTTATGGCGCGGTAGACGTTGGCATATGGAAGGTCTTCCCAGAAAGGATGTTGGACTGGTTTGACACCCGCCTCACGACAATTACGAGCGAATATTGTCGATCCTTCGCTGATCGAGGCAAGGGCGGTGAGAATGTTGTCGAGGTCCCGAAAAGGGTGCTGGACGTTACAGTCCACGCCAAGCTCGTCGTGGGGCACTTCACACATGGGGCATTCACCGTTCTTGATGAGTGTTACCAGCAGTTGCTCGGGATAGTCCCCTACGTAAGTGGCGAAGATGGGATGGCATCGCCGGATGACACCATCTCCGCTGGCAATGTGGATTCCGGTGACACCCGCCTCCTTGAGGGGCTCCACAATACGTGCTAAACAGGCGTGGAAAAGGTTGGCGGCAACACGACGTCGCGAAGCCTGGTTGGTGATTTGCTCGAGACGAGTGGTGGGAAGGTAACCAATAAGAATGTGTCCATGACGTGATGGCTTGCGACGGATCTCCTTCGGTAGATTCCCAATCGTGAGGTAGATAGGATAGGCGGTTTTATTTCCGAAAAGTGTTACTACAGTTTTGTCGGAGGAAAGGATGATGGGAATGATCGTAGCCCCAGGATTTTGTGCCTCGACATTCCTCTGTGAAGGAAATGAGCTGACAACAGAATCAGAATATTAAAGATACATACCTGCGTTTCCCACCACCACTTCCCAGTATGCATATCATGAAACAGCCGAATGCCCATGTCTTCGCCACTATAATGACGCTCCGGGGTGAAGACGAGGAGTTGAGTAAACTGGGGATCTCCGTATAACGCCTTGATGCAGGCGATGATGTCACGAAAATACACGTCGTACGCTTCGCCAGCGATGACTATCTCCTTCCGTGTAAATCGGGGACGACTGGGAAGCTTCTCATCGATGATTTTGTTGAGCTCCGGGGCATCCTTGAATGAGATGCCGAGACGATCTTTGAACTAGAGAGATATCATTAATTTTGGCAGACATGTGGAGGGAAGAAAGTCTTACCCCTTCGATCTTCAAAAGATCTGTCAAAGCCGTCGATCCTGGCCCACGCAGCTTCGCCCATCGTGCGAGCTCCCATTCCAACTTCGACGCAAACGGTGCCCACATATTGATCTCACCATCAGGTAGTTCTCGTTGATATGCAGCGTAGAGTGGGTCTTCGGCAACGTCAGGGACTGGTGCTCCTATAAGATATGCGGCGCGTTAATAGTCTGATTCATGCAATAGGAGTAGAAAGTAATAAACATACCAGCAGTACTCTCAGGGTAAACATCGTGAAAGGTAACCACCGTCGGATGCATAAGGAAGCGTTCCTCGGCTGTGCGTCGTTCTTCAACCGTGGGTGCGACTAAATCATCATCTTCATCTACAACTTCTCCTTCTGGAGACGGCGAACGACTCGGAGGAACACCACGGGCTGGTTCCCATCCATGCCCTTGATCAAACTCATCTTCGTCTGAGCTGTCTGGCGAGACAGCACCCTGCTCGCTTGCCGCCTCCTCGTCATCAACCATTCCGAAATCCCCTATACCATACTCTTCGCCAAAGAAGTCGCCAGCAAAGCCAGCTGGCTCAGGCACTCCATCAGATCCAGAATCCGAGTCGCGAATTGGGATGCCCAGATAGGTTTCGTCATCTATCTCCATGTCAGAGTCGCCAACGTTCGGGAGGTAAGCGAGTGCTTGAAGGAAGACATCCTGGCAGGCTGGATTTCGTGTTCGACGAAGATGCGTGGCATGAGATAGAGCGGAGGAAAACTCGACGTCACAGCCTATACATACAACCATGACTGAGACTCAGACTTAGCGACGATAGGGCAGACTCAGTCTTGGTCAGATCAGATACCTATACAGTTCCCAATTCAGCCACATCATCACAAACAAAAAAAAGTGACGCGTCAAAGAACTCACTGCAAGAAACCTCACAAGCGTCATGGGGAAAAGGAAACTTGTAATAATTGAAGATTCAGACGACGATGGTCCTGAATCCCCGGCAGGTGATCCTCCTGAACCTGGAGGTGAGTTTAAACTTTTTTCTCGGGCCGTTTGCGCTACTTACACTATCGTGCAATTCCTCAGCGCCTGTAAGCCTCACTCGAGGAGCTAAAAAGAAGCTTCTGGCTAACCCGAGTACCTCGTCAATATTTTATACCATTTCGAAGTCTGACAAGCACTCACAGCCTGGGATAAAAAAAAGACGAGAGCGCCTTCGGCCGCATCGAAGAAAGTCGCGAAGAAGACAAAGCCTGAGGCTGGTGAGATGTTTACTTCCACTTATGCAACACGCTGTATTGAGGCCGATACCATAGATTTAGACCACGAAGAAGAGGGGCTGCCTGAAGATGCCCGTGGTAGTGTGACCCAAAAGACTGGTATGTCTTATATTCCTAAACATGGGCCGCTCCAAAAATTGACATGTCTTAGACTCTCGGCCAAGACGTTATCCCGCCGCAGATTTGACAAAAGAAGATGTCGATATTGACATCGAGCGGCTCAAAATCAAACAGGCGAGAGCCTCGTATATTAAGGCTTCTCAGGTATCGACATCCGAGTCTGGGAAGCGTGATAAGCCTGCTAACACTATAGGTCCGGTGACCCAGGAGTCAGCCTCGAGTATCTTCAATGACGAGATGGCGGCTGAATTGGATGCGCCAGAGGATCCATACGAGGCTATGGAAAGGGCAGAGATCGAGCGAGACCGCGAAGCAGACGCGTACGAGTCAGACGACGTTGACTTCGAGAAGCTTGACGACGCTGCGATGGCTGCACAACTTGAGGCAGAGGTGCGTGTGACTATTTCTCGATGCGGCTGCGAACAAGGATCTAATCACGCTTATCTTAGCGAGGCAGTTGGGCAGATGAAGACTGTGACGTACCTCAACCACAATCTGCTAGCCGTACCTCCAAGCTCGCATCTTCAGGCATCGCTCTCAACGACGCGGTAAAGGCCAAAGCTAAGGACAAGGAAGACCATGAGAATATCACGGAGTTAGAAGAAGCCTACCGTCGTTATCAGGTATGTTTGACTCACTGTGCCCCTCTTATCGCCACAAGCACGGTAGACGTACACCCTAACCCCTTATTGACAGAAACTCAAGACTGCTTCGGACCTGCAAGCCAACCGGGGGGTTAAGACAAGGAATGGAGGTACTGCAGCAACAATGGCCACAAAAGAAGCAGGCACTGTAACAATGAAGGTGTGTCGCTGTGGGTCCGCTTCACTGTCACAGCCCTTATTCTTTTGCTTTCAAGTCGAAAACTCCTTCCAGCGCAACAAAGGCCAAAGCACCGTCTGGCATTCGTCAACAGCGGCACGAGAATGAGGCGAGTCTCTGTGATTATCCACGGACTCGCTACTTACTGTCAAGACCTGCAGCGTCCCGAATGGGCAGCCGACCACAGCCCCATTCACACTCCAGGCGGGAAATCCAACTCGAATCCAGGTCACCTGGGCCGTATCACTCTCAACCTCAGAAGCGAGCCAACTGCCGAACGTGAAGTCAAGCTCGAAGATGGAATTCCAGCCCAGCCACGATACCCGGCCTGGACATCTCTCGTCATCGATGTCGACAATCCGTCAACACTGCTGTTGACCGCCCAGCACCCTGAGGTAAGGAAGGTCGTTCAGAACTCACTGATCTTCTTTTGGGGTTTCTTCTGCTGGACCAGCATCTACCCGGATTCGGTGACCGTCATCGAATACATGCGCAAGTCGCTTCTTAAAGCCGCAAAACATCTAGCCAACGAAGTGATGATCGACCGCCTTTCCACCGACGCTGACTACGTACAGCAGCTTTCAACTATTGTACGTGATTCCTAATCTTCCTCAACGTTATTGACTATTGGTTGTAGCTCAGTGGTCGGGTCAGTGCATGGCGCGTCAAGCCCAAGGCACATGCTGTAGCTGCAATCAGCGCCGGTTACGGACTATCGAATGTCAACAAGTTACGTACGAAAGCCTGGATTAAGGATAGATGCTATATCTATAAAGGAGATATCGCAGAGGAACTCGGGGTACGTTCTGACGCCGCCTTAAATGTGATGGGCTAACTTTATTCATATAGACCCACACTCTGGACGGAACGCGCCCATATGAGAATCCGACACTCCTATCTGTGATGGAGGAGGTGTTTTTCACAGGGACCACCTCGATTGGCGCCCGTCTTCCATCGAAGTTCAAGTCGTCACTCAAGGATAAACCCGACGAGAAGGAAGTGCCCATCCCGATGCTCGCACATGTGGCAACGAGCGTAAGTAATGACAACCTTTTTAATCACTATGCTTACTGTTATGACAGGTGTATGCCAGTCTCAAGGAGCGCGAAGAAGGGGCTCGCGTGCCCGCCGACTTCGACAGTGCGGTGTTCGAAAATACCTACAAGCGTCACGTCGACTTCCTGGAGTCCATTCGCAAGGATGCGCCGAAGAAATTTCATGCCATGATGCATCGCATCTACATGAAAGTTACGAGGTGTGTTGATCAGTAGTACCGTTTTGTTCTATGTCTCATGCCATAGTATTCTAGTGGCGGGCAATTGGCGGCCTCGGCTTCCGACAACAAGGAGTTTTCAAGCCTCTTCGACTTGTCCAAAATGGCCGATGAGTAGTCGGATAGTTCAGTTGTCACTACGTATATCTCTAGTAACTTTTAGATATCGTGTCTACAATATACTAGTATTCTAGTGACAATTCCAGGCAATCTCAATAATTGCCAGACGAGACTTGAGATTATATCTATTTCACATATTCTGCCATTTACCGGTAATTATGTGTAAATGGTGGTATTTAGCAGTTGGAGATTTCCCTGATGAACACCAAGCTCATATGTCGCAGCCAGTTCCTTCATGCGCTGTCGCACCACCTGTAACCCTGCATCCGAGTTAGGAGTATTTAGCCTGCAGCACTGTGCACCCTCGTCGTAGTGAGCATAAACTGCTTCGTCATCGTAAAATACTTAGACTCGGAGGCTTGGGCTTAGGATTATCGTCCTCACTCTCTGATGGGATGTAGGTCTCTTCCGACTTCGACCTAGACATCGCAGGAATGTCTTTGGTAATGAAGGCTTCGCGGCGATATTCTGCATATCGCCAAAACGGCCCCAGGGCAACTATGACGCCAATGACCATGATGTGGCTGTTGCCTGCAGCTGAGAAGGCGTGTCTTGCCTGCTGTTCAGTCTGGGCAATGACTTCGACGAAATGAAAAGGGCCGATGACTCGCTGCCCGTTGAATTCGGAGGGCTTTTTCTTGTTCTCGACCAGAAGAAGAACATACTTTCGTTGATCTCCGTGTGCGTCTTTCCTATACAGGATCTCTACGAAGTCGGGGATGCGGGTTGAATGCTTGATTTGGGGAGCCGCACTAGGCGAACGGACTGACGAATTGTATGAAGATGGTGAACCGGAATAAATGGGTGTGGATACGCGGCGATCAGTCGACACTGATTCGGGGCTGGGAGCATTCGATTCACGGGAGGTAGGGGTAGGTGTCACTGGGCGAAGGTCGGAGTCCTCATTTGGCGCATCTGCGCCAGTGGCATCCGACATGACGACATCATTGCTGGTCTCGTCGCGAAAAGGAAAGAGAGGAGTCGGAAATTGCGCGCGATGAACATCGTCGTCGTCTTTGGTATCGACTTCGTAGACCAGGGCATGCTGGGGATGGGTGACAGTCGTTCGGCTCCCCTTCGAGTCAGAGCATAGATCGCGGAATATAACATCTCCCAGAACGATGTTCCATACAGCGTACCATGGAGATTCCCTGGTGTCTGAAAGAGCAGCCTCGAGGGCAAAGCCAATTTTCAACAACGACGAGTCCGACAAGGGCATCCTAGGGCCTGGAGGAGCAACGAAATGTTCCGAGCTGTGGATGTAGGTTTCCACATCGGCCATATATTCTAGATAAATCGGAGGTCCAAACGGGGAAAACCATGTTTACATCAGAAGGGTCGCGAGGACCAGGCTTCCCAACGCAAGGAGACGACTTGAATGAACAATAAAGAAGGCGATCTTACAAGGACCTACAAGGACCCACAGACACAGCCGAATGCTAAAGACACAAGGTGCAATGGCGCGTGGACATGGTACCACATGGACTTGGCATGGACGAAACCAATTGTCATGAGATCACGTGCGCGTGTGGGATTTGGCCATTACAAATTCAATTTCGCGCTGGTTTCGCTTCTGACCAGAAAGGCAAGTGGGCGAGGAAGTACATAGGAAAGTTCACACGTCTGTAAGAAGAATCGGAACGGGAAATAACATTCAAGACATACTAACTACATCGCAATAATGGGATATGGAATCCTTGGATTCCAAGGGGGTTCTGCGAGAGCGGGCAATGACGAAAGACCCAAACAAGCAGAGCGACAGAATCAGTACAGTACAGGAACACATACAAGCCAATTCCAACACAATACAAAATATGAAAGAGAAATAAATGCAGGGAACAGAAATGTCAATAATAATCAGCAATATAAGAAAAGGTGAGGGTGGGTGGGCAAAGGAAAAAACGCTGGAGGGAAGGACAGCTGGATGGAAGCTAAGAAGCAAGTGCCTTCGGTCATGTGCTGTCACGGCCACGAAACGCGTTACGTTCTCATCCCGTGCCTCCTTTCAACATACGTCCATTTCGCGCTGGTTTCGCTTCTGACCAGAAAGGCAAGTGGGCGAGGAAGTACATAGGAAAGTTCACACGTCTGTAAGAAGAATCGGAACGGGAAATAACATTCAAGACATACTAACTACATCGCAATAATGGGATATGGAATCCTTGGATTCCAAGGGGGTTCTGCGAGAGCGGGCAATGACGAAAGACCCAAACCGAAAGAAGCCAGCAAGGCGCATCGGAGCCCGAGAACGATAACCCCCATCAAGCCAAGGGCTGAGTGGATCCCAAGTGCGACATAACAGATGCCAACAATTCCACATAAAGTGGTCCAATAATTTCCAGTGAACGCCAGTAACGTAAAAAGGCATCAGAAGTCCAGCGACCCAGTAATTTTACGATATCGGGGGGGACGCCAGCCAGAAGGAGCTGAGTAGTACCACCAATGCGAAAGCAGTGCCCGCTGATGAATGGGAACCCTCCCCCATCTAAGACACAGTTAATTCGACGAAGGAATTTTCTCTTGGTTAATCCTGTTCGTACACCCGCAGAGGAAACGTAAGAGGCGAGAGAAGTCGAGCCGTTAAGGTGATTGATCACAGCATGGGCCTCCAATGCTGCGATAGGGTCAAATGGTGATAATTGTCGTGTGATCATGACATCCTCTCCGAAGGTACCACCCGTCTTTGTGGATGGTAGATGCAAAACACGGGAACCGCGAGCGTTTGGTACTTTGAGGTCGGACCAGCGAGGAAATAATGCGGCGTCGTAACCAATTTCCCGGTTAGGTAGAATTTCACCAAGGCGTATCTGGCCCCAGAAGCAAGTAGTGGCCAGTGCGAGGACACAAACGTCGAATGGATCGGTCGATGACAAGGTCTGGGATAGCGATTCTATCATCTGTATGGACACCGGAGGCCGCGGAGGGCGAATCGATTCAACAGGGCGCATGTTTTCGATGCCGCGAATGATGTACTTCAGTTGTAAACTAGAATGCCAAGGAAGGCCGTTTTGAATATGCCAACTCCGAAGGGCGGACATCTTGCCCCTCACGGTACCCCCCGCTAACACTCCGGCAAAGGTGGAAGCGTAAGCGCAGAGAAGAGGTTCGGAGGCCGGCAAGGCCTCGGAGAGTGGAACTGAGTGAGCTGTGCAAAAACGAACGAAGTCATCGACGGCTGATGCATATTTCCCTGACGTCGACTTTTTCCAAGCACGCTGCAAGATCTCGTCCACACGAACTCGAGAAGCTGCCGAAGGCTTCCAAGTGACAGTCCGAGTGGGTAGGACGCCGAGAGTGGCACTATTTTTTTGCTGTTGGAACGAGCGCAAAGCCCATTCTGCAGAAAGACGAGAAATTAATGTTTTATCGACTGGCATGGGGAAAGAGTAATATGACTGTCAGCCGACATGAAAACGAAGCTTTAGACCACCACAGCAGATGGTGGCTGACAGTATTGACAGCATGACAAGATATTGCATTGGAGCGCGAGGCTGACAATCAATCTGTAGGTAAGTTGCGAAAAGAAGCGCGAGGCTGCTAGCATACGGGTACGGTGCTTTGGCTGTAGCAAGGAACTATCGACGGTCAAGTGCAAGGTATCAAGCAGGTAATTCGTTGTAAGACACCGACGGCGAAACATACGGTTTGAGATAATCAGGGATCGAAGGAGGGAAAGGAAATAGAAGTCGACGAGAGGGGAAGGAACCCCGGGAGGGCGCGTCCGCAATGTTATCTGCAGTCGCGACCCAGGTGACTGTAAGCCAAATGCCGTGCGTTTGAAAGTTATCGACTATACGTCGCAACACAGCGTTTTGCTGCGAGTTTCGGGAGCGGCCAGCGGATAGTGCACCGACAACACCCTTATTGTCTGAACGTAGAATAAGGTGGCAGTTTGCATACCCCCCCGCGATGATAGCTCTCAAAGCTAGGTCGACGGCTACCATCTCTCCCCATCCTATATCCCGACCAGAAGACTTCCATCCAGGGCGAAGCTGCCAAGCGAGCCAACGTCCGTTCAAGGAAAACCCAATGCCCCATGACGTGGAAGCATCCACAAAGATCGAGACATCGAGTGGATCTGGGGGGCGGGTGATGTGGAGCCCGCACCAGGTATTGGAGAGAGTCGAGTGCCACCATTCGATGTCGACCATCACAGCCGGCGTAACGCGATGCTGTAACCATGGACGACAATCCTTGGGAAAGGCGGCTCGGAAGGCAAAAAGGGACGGGAGATGCGAGCGGCCATTGGGAACGACGAGTGTGATATGGTTCAGGGTTCCGATGAGTGACTCGGTGACGCGTAGGGTAACCGGAGTGTTCAAAGACCAACAGGCCAGTTTGGCGAGGTACTTCAGCCGCTTCGCATCTGGCAAGTGAACCGTCTTTTCCGCGAGGGACCAAACGAAGCCAATATACGTGAATGACGTACGAAACGGTACGAACTTGTCCAGGGCCCACGGCCAACCCAGGTCTTCGGCAACAGACCAGATCAGAGACTCGTCGTAACCGAAAGTCGGAGTGTTATCTGCAAGATGTCCACGAGGATAGCGAAAGAAAATGAAATCATCCACCCATTTCAGTAACGCGTCGACTCCTTTGGCGAGGAAAATCCGGACAATAGCGTCGGCGACACGACCGAAAACGCCAGGGGCGGGTGAAATCCCGAAATTAAGGCGGAAGTCCAAGAAGACGAGTCCTGCGATTGTGATAGCTGTCAGGACGCGGTCCTCGATACGGGTAGGAATGTTGCGGAAAGCGGCTTCGACATCGAAGACGCTGGCCTCAGTACCAGGCGGGGCATCCGCTACGAGGAGCCAGCATGCGGAGAACGTCCCCCAATCACATTTAAAGACAGATGCATCGATGATAGAGTTTAGCGAAGGGACATTGGGATCATTGCGAGGAAAGGAATGGTCTACAGTAATGCGAAGTTTGCCGGAGGCGCTTTCAATGACATTGAGAGGGGCGGTACGATAATGCCCATATAACTTGGTAAGCTGTGCAGGGGTAAACCCAGGGGAGACGCGACCTAAGCGAATCTCCTCGGTGTATTTCTTGATGACGAATTCGTGATGTTCGGGAGTCTTATAATGATTCGGAGGGGAATATGTGCGATCCAGAGCAAAGTTCTCGAGCCCAATACTGAAGCCATACTGGAGGCCTTTCGGCACCTCCGCGAACTCCTCGAGAGCACCGACTTCCGCAAGTAAAGAAGTCCAACGCTCATGCTTCAGAGGAGTCGTGATAGGGAAGTATGGATCAGGTAGCGCAGGCCGGGCAGATTTGCGCGTTGTGGAGGCCATTTCCGCAGAGGGAACACGCGTGGACATGAATGCAGGCTTCACCGCGAGCGCAAGGCTTTGGGCCGTTGTGGCCGATGCAGTAAGTTGCTCCAGTTGGGGAGCGCCACTTGCCGTCGTTGTCTTTATGGAGGTATAGGCCAACGTGTTTGCAGGCGGGATACTTGTGGTCACGGGAACCGCAGAACATACACCTGACGCGGGGTTGATCCCCAGCGGCAGCGACGTTGGGACGAGCGGCGGCGTCACCACGACGGGCCTGATTAGCTGTGTCCGGGGTGCGAGCCTTATTCCGAAAGGAATCGGACGAGGAAGCATCGAGGCGGGCCTTCAGAAGATTAAGCATGGTGCCCTGCTTGGCTCGCATAAAGTGATCCCAGATGTCTCCATGGAATACATCCATACGAAATTGGGAGGAATCCAACACCCATGAACGACGGAGATGCATGTCGTAGGCTAACGCGACGTCGAACTGAGATTGAAAATCTCGTCGCAAACGTAGCAGTTCAAAGTGCCGTTCGAAGCCCATGGCAATGATCTTTGCGTTAGGGCCGCCATAGTCATCATCACCCGCAGCGAGGAAATGCTGGCGCATGGCCCGAATAAGGGTAGGAGCGGCCTGGCACCAGTCGATCAGACTGATGTGGACCTCGTTCTTCGCATCCAGGTGAGATGTGCGAAGCCTAAGATCACCAGCAGCACCGATCGAGAAACCCGTGTCGGGTTGAACGGGCTCGGTGGCAGCGCGCGTGCAAGCCGCATCGGTCAAGGAGTCTAGAGGAATATACTCCCGATAGCCGGCGCGCAAGATTTTTACGACTTTGGCTGGGATGACGGTCTCGTCTGCGCAAAGCAGAATTCCCACGCGAGGCGGTAAACCATGCAGTGTAGTCGCGGGAGCAGGAAGAGTGACCGCCGGGGGATCGAGTAAGGCCCGCCGCAAGGGACGACCCCTAGGAGTTTCCTCCGGCTGAAGGATGAACCCGGGGGCCAGCCCAACAGGATCCAGATCTCTGCGAAAGACACGTGCGGCGAGCGCGACTTGCAAGAAGCCATTAGCGCAAGGCTAACAACCAGGTAAGAACTACACACCTGCATCGAGTGGCCTTCCACAACCAAGAAGGTCAGGGGCCGCGACTCGAGGTCCGCGAGGGACATGAGGAGGAGATACCGGTAGTTGTGGAGTAGGATCACGATGTCCGCGGTGGCGAGGAACATCTGAGCCTAAACAGGGCCGAGAAGGCGATGAGCGCGAGGCCCAGGGCGCAAGGCCGCATACGGACATACCTGAGTTATTGTTCAGGACATCGGCAGCGAAGTCTTGAAAGAGCTTCGCCAACTGAGCCTGCGTGAAGGTCATGACCTCAGGGACGGCAGCAGGAGGTGCCTGATACGGGGAACGTAACACCGGAGGTGAAGAACGTTGCCTGGGTGATATACGCGGAGAACGCGAGTGATCGAAGTCCGTGTTTGGAGAGCGTGATCGCGAGGAGTGAAGAACGGAGTTGAAGGAGTTGGTGCGAGAAATGCGCGAGCGATTGGTGTGCTGAGGTCGCGACGTTTTAGGGCTAGCCGGGGTAGCAGGAGGACGGCTACGCGGTGCAGAACGAATAGGTCGTGCACGTTCGATGAAGTCGTCGGCCTCTTGTAAAGACACGGGATCGATGACACGTTCCTTCCCAGCCCTGCGTCGTTTCGGTGTTCGCTGATCAGCGGGAGATGTGATGGCAGGACGACGCGTAGGTTCAGTACGAGCAGATCTAGCGGAAGTGTGAGTGGTAATTCCGGCAGGAGTAGCGGGTGTATGCGCGAGCGGAACACGCGACGAGGAGGCCGCGGTCTCAGCCAGGCGACTTCGAACGTGATCCTGAGCCTGCGAGATTTGCAAATCGGTCCAGCGCGGTAGCTTGGAAAAATGCGGGCCTGGTCCAAGGCGATCGAGGACTTCAGGAGGCGCTACCCCCAATTGACGCGTACGAAGAGTAGGTCCAGGAGGAGAAGACTGATGATCCTCCTCGTCAGGGATATCCAAACCACCCTTCGCTCCCTCCATTTCATTATCTGCCCCCCCGTCTTCATCATGGTCAGAAGAAAAATGACGTCTGCCCTCCGGTTCTGTTGAGAGTTCGCGAGGTGCGGGAAGCGCGGATGCACCCAAAGCTTGAGAACGAGAACGCGTACGGGGGTGATCCGGAGGCGATGGCCTAAGGCGAGGAGCCATAATGGGCTCAAAGGTCAAATGAAAACCTCGCAGAGCAAAATCAAAGGAAAAAACGCTGGAGGGAAGGACAGCTGGATGGAAGCTAAGAAGCAAGTGCCTTCGGTCATGTGCTGTCACGGCCACGAAACGCGTTACGTTCTCATCCCGTGCCTCCTTTCAACATACGTCCATTACACAAATAGTTGCCACTGCTTCGTCGACTTGTCCACTGAATCGTCTGCAATGTCTTCTCTTCAGAAATCTATGCAAGCCATGACTGTAAGACCTTCTCCTTCTTGCTTCAAAGATTCTTATAATCTTCCTGGCAGTTGTCTAACTCACTGCAACCACATGCTGCTTCAAATCGAGCCCGCCGCCCAGCTGCCAGTGCTGGCGCCGCAATTCCAGATCAAATCGCCCCCCGACTCCCTCCACGTACGCCAGAATCGAACGATCACCGCGTATTCTACGGCTTCCCTGTCTCCTACCCTTGGCTCGTTGAGTTCTGCGAGAAAAAAGCTGACATCATTCCGGGCTACCACCCCGGCTGGTATTCCGCTACCAAAGTGCAAATGGCGCTGGCGCTGTTGAGTAAACTCTCGGGCGTCCCGAATCTCACGGGTGAGACTGTCTGGTGCAAAGTCAATGAACCCCGCGTCAGGCTCGGTGACAAGGGCTATACGCCGTTTTTGGCCGTGTGCAGCTCGATGAAGAGCTCGTGGGACAGGAGGCCCAGTAATGCGCAGCTCGAAAAGCTCAAGGGTCTTGTAGGCGAGGAACCCGATTGGTTCGTGGACGTCAATCCTTCGAGCTTTTACAGGAACTAGCAGCATGTCGGGTCACTTATCCTTTTTGGTGATTTGCTTTCTTTATTTCCCTGGTAACACGCTGACTGCTCTCTGTTTGATAGATTCTTGTTCGCGCGCGTAATCGTTTATCCCTGTCGCTCATTATCTGTTGTATTTACCTTGCTCCGCACCACTGAGTCCCTTTTGTTGCGATCGTCCAAAAATGTCAGATTTTCGATTTGAGAAGCATTTCTCGACAGATGACCATCACCCCGACCCATCGTCTGACAATTACGGTGAGGAGTCCCGACGCGCTCAGCATCGTGTCGCACGTTCATGCGATCGTTTCGCCTTATCCCCGCATTAACAAAACATCGACATGTTCATATAACCCAGGAGGTTATGTGCCTACCCTCAGGACCCCAAATGTCACGTCCAGGTTTAGCCGTGGGTCTTACGGTTCACAATTAGCTTTCCTCGTCGTTTCTGGGGTCGTAATTCGAGGACCCACATCCGCCATTCATCTAGCTTCCATTCTTTGGAAACAAGCGGAGAGTCAGAACCGGTCTGTGTTCCCCAAGTTCAATCGATATATCGAAAAGGTCCGGCCATGGGTGATATTCTCCCACCACCAATTTAGGAAATTGAAAAGGTGCACGATTCACGACCCTAGCAAGGTATTGCAGGCTACGACGTCCTATACGAGGGATGGCGTCACTCAAGCTTACTTACCGCGGCGCCACTCTATGGCCATCGCTTTGCTCTTCGGTTGAGCTCAGTCATAGGGTTCTAGCATTTTCGAGGTTGTGAGGTACCATCCACCAGGTGCATTCAAAGATGGCGATGGGAGCCGCTATCCAACCTATTTCTTCGGCATTCGAGGCCACCGAAGTGTTGATTCTGTCCCGTAGCTCGACAAAACGGGGCGCTCCTCTCCGACCCTTCATCCATCTTCTCTGTAAGTTAAGTTGAATTGTCAGATGACTTGACGAGATGCGACGCCTTCAGGACGCCTAGCCTACTCACACGTTCATGAAATGTACGAGGATAGGCGCCAGCGTGAGAGTTGAAAGCCTTATACTGCATTTGCTATACACGAAGCTTTCCAGAACCCCCTTCTTCCCCTTCTCATCTCCATCGACCCGCTGTAATAGGATGTCTTGGGGTCCTAACGGAACCATTCTGTCTGCTTTCAATATCCACATACAGGTGAGATTTCACGTATTGAAAGGACAGGACAACCCTCTGATGCTTTTCTTCGATTCCGCCACAGTTTGACAAGTTACGTGGTCAGAGTCTTCTAGAATTACGCATATACATATTGATAGAGCCAAGGAACGGACGTACCCGGTCGAAAGGTATATAAAGGCCATGGACCTTCCCTCGAAAGACCTCAACTGGAGATAGTCTCTTGAATAAGGTGAGGAGAGTGTCTAGGCCGATATACATAAGGATCACTAACATAGTGACCACAGCCCTCGCCTAAGGGAAACTTTTGCAGCCCAACTACCAACATCCTCAAGAATCAAAGGTCAGCTTGAACGTTCTAAGAAGATAGGTTATACGCTGACTATTACCGCGCATGGGCTTCAGCAACAACGTCGATCTTCGTCAATGGAAAGTGCCCCATAGTCACCACCCTGGCCCCGGAAAGCTCAGCCTTCTCTCGTACCAAGGCCCAGCCAACAGTAACGCTAACGGCTCGCTTTCCACGACCAATGCCGGCGTCACCAGGTTCTTAATTTCCTTCAGCCATAACTATACGCAATTCGCGTTCCAATGGGATGGTGCTGGAGAAGCCGTATATTCGCTTGGAAACGGCTTGGAGAGAAAGCCAGTCGGGAAGAGCTGGACTCAGGCGGGTCACGTAGCCTGGGGTGCTTCTGTCGTGGACACCCAAGATGTTACATCGATCGCCGCCAGCGCGCTTGACAGAACCAACAACACAACTGTCTACATCATCCCAGACCTGATCTAGGTATGTTCTTCGACCCACAGTCGGGGGTAGTCGGACTGATATCAGGTACACCGCAGATCGTCTCAGCTTTCCCTCGAAGTGTAAATGTAATCGGCCTTCTGAAGTTGATACTTTTGTAATCCTGACATGATGTAGCACGAGATTGTGTTTCCGAAGTTTTACGCTGGCATGATCTCTTCCCGCTCTCTGCTTTCGGGTTCCAGGCCAGTTCCACAGCCACGATGTCGTCAATTCTAAGCGATGAGTACTTGGGCAGACGTACTCATCGGCCCCTCAATGAGTTTCAAGGTTTTCACGTTTCGATCACTTCTCTTCTTCGTATTGGGCGGCACAGGATACCGATGATACGATCGGCAAGACATACAACATCGCGCAGGATCATGGAATGAGAGTTTGAAATATCCCAAAAGACATTCTCTATCACGCTGCGACAAGAGCAACACAGCATATCTAACTACATAGAGCAGACCAATTAATCTTCCCCTGCCGTGTCCGCGCCCTCAAACCCATCCTCGGACGAGCAAGATCCAAAAGATGCCTCATCGTCGGCCTCCCATGAGGACAGTTCCATGGCTGGTCCATTGTGCCCATATGATTGACCACCTATACAACCATATACGACGCATAAGCTAATCTCCCCAAATAGATCAAAGGAAGGACCCACCAAGGACATCTGCTGCTTATTCAACGGCATACCCACCATGACACTCTTCCGACACGCCCGCATCGCGAACATAGCCCGCGCCTTAGAGCATCGGACCATCTGTCCCATCGGGCGGTCCCGCATCAGGTGTATCAGCTCCTCTAGATCTACGTCACAGTATTGTTCAGGTCAGTTGTGCCTCTACCCGTTCGGAGGTGAATGGACTGACCTTGCATATCGAAGACCGTGCTCTTGCTGACGGGCTGAGCCGTCAACCAGAGCCGAGCACCCTGCCTGGCCTCGTCCTCCCCCGATTCTTCGACCTCGAATCCATTTTGTCGTAGCACATCCATATTCTCGAGAGCGAGGAGCTCGTCCGACGCCGTCAGCTCCATTGCTCGTGGTCTATCATAGTACCCATCAGCTTCATTATACGTACCAATACTTGAGCCGACTGACCTAAAGAGCTTTTGCGATGCAATGCTCGTCGTCTGCTGAAGCGTCTCGAAATTATACTTCTCATCCGCAGCATGCTGATCCACGATGAATAAATCATCCATGACCGTCTCCTTACGCTCCTCGTTGCCATCGCCATCGCTGTCCCCACCTCCTACTGTCTTACGTCTCCGCGTGACGATGAAACCGAGGTTGAACTGCCCGATGATATCCATAGCTGCAAAATCCTTCTTATCAATGACACGCGCAAGGGCATCAACAGCCCTCTCGTCGTTCTCCGTATTTGATACACCTGCGTCGGACGGCACACGGGGGAGGGAGCCAACCTCCGCCTCCGTCCCCGTGTCGAACGATGATGAGATTTCCTTGCGCAGACGACCCCAGGTGGCTGAGATCCTGTTGACGTCGAATCGGAGCGTGACGTCCCCATGTCCGTGGTCCGAGTTGCGGATGACCTCTGGGCGAGAGATGGGTTCGTCAGATCGTAGAGACGAAGAAGTGTCTTCGAACACGGGGGTGATACTCGAATCGTCGAGCCCATCATCAGACGTGAGGTCGATAGCTTTGAACGACGACTGCCCGAAATCCTTCTCCTGAGCGGGCGTCAAAGGCCCCACGACCTGTCGTCTGGTTCCATCAGGCCTTTTCCGTAAAGACTCCTCCTCCGCAAATGGCTCGACATCCGACGAGGGATCCAGCTCATCTTCGTCCATATCGTCAGTCGCATCCCCACGATACATGTCCTCCTCCTCCCTGTCCTTCTCCTCCTGGGACTCCTCCCCTTCCTCCTCATCCTGGGACTCCTCCCCTTCCTCCTCATCCTCCACCACCCCCCGCGACGCCGGCATCTGACTCCCTGTCCTCGCAAAGCCAGCAAGTTTATTGCGCAGATCGTCACGTGACATTTTAGCGGAATATTTCGCCCGTCCCGTCTCTTTGCCAGAACCGCCGGAGCGAGACCCTCTTTGACGACCGGAAGGGCCACCGACAGGCGGTGCATCTTTCTTCTTCTTCGGTGGTGGTCCTTTCTCCTCCCTCTCCTCCTCCTCCCCGTCCTGCGGTTCCTCTTCCTCCTGCGGTTCCTCTTCCTCCTGCTGCTCGACATCCTTCTCCAACGCCGCAATCCGACTCCACGCAGCCTGAGTGGTATCGACCACAACAGTAGCCGCCCTTCCCCTCTCAGGGGAAGCAACGAGACTGGGCGTGTCCTCACTTTGAGGTCGATCACCCTGATCGACATCCATCCCATCATCAATATCATCGCCGCGTCCTGATCGAGCATTGACCATTTGGGTGACAGTGGGGGACGCAGGGGGCGATGGTGATGACGATGAAGGTTCGGGACGATGCGACGCGCGGCCGCTCACCAGCTGTGAAACTGTAGGCGAAACAACCTGGCCTGTAGGAGGGTCGCTCGGTGCAGTCGGCTTTGCAGACGATGCTGTTCCAAGATCGATGTCATCCGATAGCGGCTCCGAGGACATGGTGTGGTCTTCCCATGCATCGAGTTCCTCATCTTCCGCATGCGCGACTGAAGGAGGCGGCGGAGGCGGGCGTTTCTTGCTCGGCCCTGGCTGATGCTCATCGGGTACGTCAGCCTCTTCAGCTTCGGAGCGCGTCCTCTTGTGTGTTGGAGGGCGGCTGGAAGGGGTGGTGAGGGTGCTCTGCAGCGTGCGCTGGGTCTGCGAGGTACCGACGTCGTACGTCGAGCGGGAGGGTGCGAAGGCTTCTTCGAGGGCGGTCTGGACAGAATTTCGGTTAGGAGAAAGGCGTGGTTAGTTCCGGGTGGGCATACCTTGAGTTTTGTTATCAAATTACCCTCGCTGTGTAAGAAAATCGTGCGTTTGTCCGGGCTCACGTTGATGTCGCACGAGTCTGGCCGAATGGTCAGCGGGCGTAAGGCGGTAACGATACTGGGGTGCATACCGGTAGGAAGGATGAAGTCAGCGAGAATAAATGGGGCTTGGTTTGCGCTGAACGAGCGATAGACTTCATTAAACGCTTTCTGGATCTAAGCAGGAGCGGCAATGCTTAGAGCGCTGAAGAATAAGCTTCGGGCCCTCGTACCTTGGTAAGGTTGCACGGCCGACCGTTGATATAGAAAAATTGACGGTCGGTCCCCGTTCTTCCACCTCCGACTGAGAACTTCGAGATCAGACCTTTGACACTGACAGTAACGGGGTCTGCATCGCCAGGGGTCGTGTCACTGTGGCTAAGGCGAAGACTCTTCAGAAGCGACACCGTCGTACAGCCAGACGGTGACTTACGTTTGGATTCTCCGGAGCGACGTCTTATCCTTCTCCACTTCGAACGTCAAGTCGAGGTCAACGATGTTGTCCAGAGCTTTCGGCCCCCATAGAGCGGAAACCGAGGCCCGGGTCGAAGAGGCACCGGATGTACGGAGCTGTACAGTCTTCTGGCTTGCGATGAGGTCAGATCAATGATGAAAGGTCTTAGCTCGAGGAATACATACCCTTTGTCGATCTGGTTGCTGACGGTAAGCCGAACGCCCGCTCCAGCCGTGCAGCAGGGCCCTAGGGCGTATGCGTTGAGCAGGGCAAGGGCCTTCCCAAACTCGCGCTTCGAGTTACGCTCGAACTCCTTTCGCCGGACGGGGAGAGGGGCAAAAAGATTTGTCAATGCGACGGTCGTTCCGCGCTGCGTGAAGTACGACGTCAATGACTTTGCAACGGACTGTGGATTTCCTGACGTACCTGCCGGGCAACTTTCGTCCGCTTCCTGACCGTCCCGCTCGATTCCATCTCCAAGGACACCCCCATGGGCGGTTCGGTGGCCGTCGTAACGAAAAGGGTCTCTGACAGAGCACAGAGTGATGAGAGAGCCTCGCCTCTGAAACCAAATGTTCGTACAGTGGCAAGGTCCGAAAACGACGTGAGTTTTGACGTGTAGTGCTTCAATGCTGTAGACCGGGGTCAATACGAGTTCTCTACGCGCGTGAATGAACGGACCAATGCTGTCGTGATAGTCCTCCGCGATGCCACTGCCATTGTCGATGACCTCGATACTTCTCAGCCCATATTGCTTAAACCGAACCTCTGCCGACGTGTCAAACTTGGGATACGTCCAGAAGAACATATATTTTCGCGCAACTCACCTATATTCGTCGCTCCGGCATCCAGACTGTTCTCGACAAGTTCCTTGACCGCAGTTTGCAGGTCAATCACAACTTGGCCCGAGGTGATTCGGTGAATAGATGTCTTGTCTATAGGCTTTATCGCGCCCTTGGTCGTCATTGCTTGAGTCCCAGGGATAGCTGAACATGGACGGCTGGAATCAGGGGTGGGACCTGTCCAGGAGAATTCCTGTCGGAGGCAGTACGACTTGCCCTAAACTCAACGCTGTCGTTGGTCATCACAATGACTGACCTTCTTCCGAATCCCGACTTCCATTCTACCTTTCGCTATTGTTCTTAAAATTGCTCACTTTCAGCCAACCTTCAGCGCGAGGAATGCAGAGGCCCATCGCAAGTCTTTGACTGAATAGTAATTGTTGCTCGGCCATGTTCCAAACGTCAAAACCGACTCGACCATCTGGACAGGCCTTTGCTAAGCAACAGCAGCCATACGGCGTTTCATATGGGCCTGGCCATACACGAGGACGATCACGAGGCTCTGGCCTGTAGACGCCGTTGATTCTTCGAAGGCTTCGCCTTGACATCTCCCACACCTTTTGTCATGGAGAAGCCCCTTCTTCTCCTTCCAGCCTCGCTTCTTGCGAATCGATAACATCGATATGCGCCACACCCGCCCAGTGGCAGAGCCTTGTTCCCAAATCGGGAGTGCTGTGATGGTATGGCAACCCACGCCCAGGACACGCTACAGTGGCACGCTTCAATCAACGATCGAACGCCCAAATATGCCCCGCTTTGGCCTTTCCTCACGGATACGGTATATATAACGACACCCTTGTTCTTCGTGGGTCCCCACCTCCATCCGCAATAGGGCCACTCAAACCAAATTCCGCAATCGACCCTTTATCGCCCCTAGGTTTATATAACGGATCTTCCAACCCTCCTCAGATCAGCTACGAACACGACATATCTACACCTTGATATCTATACCTCGATTGCTCGTATACGTGATGTCCACATCTATCACTGAAGCCGAAATTCTGGCCTTCTTCGAACAAGATTCTTCGAGCCCAGCCGGCCTCACCGATGAAGAGTTCGCTGAACTATGGTATGTACGCGATCTCCTTATCTGTTTTCCCCGCACTAAACGCGCCTCCCTCTCTAGCGCCCTCGCAACACCAGAATCCTTTGAGTCCCAACTAGACGTCGACGCCTTCTTCGCAGAGCTCGGGTACGTGTTTTTCTCATCCGTAACATACTTCATCTACCCTTACCTCATCCTCCACAGTTTCCCCACCATGCAAACCCAATCCACATCCGAAATCGAGCCCATGCCCACATTCGCACCAGATTTCGACCCCCTAGCCCCGGCAAACATGACGCCACCCGAGTTCGTCGCGTTCTGCGGCTACGACCCTTCCGAGTTCAAAAGCCTCGGCGCGTCCTGCCTCAACTCACTCGTGGACGGGGTGGAGATCTGGTCGCGCGTCTTCGAAGAGATCACGGAGAAGATGCAGCAGTCGACGGCGGTGGGAGATACGCTTTTCACGGATATGGACATGGGCGGTAACGCTCTTCAACCCATCGTGAGCCACTAATGTTTATTGGTGGTTGGGGAGGTGGGATGACGGCCGTGGACTTTTTTGTAGCACCTAGTATTGGCTCGTGATGGTGTATTATAGTGTTGTATCTATCAGGCGAAGATGAACGTACATAGATGTGGTTTCTTGAACTCGTGCAGACCGTTAGATGTTGGACAATTCCACCATCGCGTTGAGCGGGCTTTCAATTCGCTTCGTATTCTATCTCCGTCGGCATTCCTGCCTTGAATTGGTCTGTAAATCTGCTGTTTACAGTGGTCATGGGATGACCAAAACATGTTCGGGAATTCACGCATGTCCTCGCTTCCAGGCTGTTTATGCCTTTATCCATGCGTCCCGCGGACAGGGACAGGAAGGTGGTCGACGCGTTATAGGCTCAGAAGGCTGTTCCTTACTTCGCCTTGCTTTGGAATGTGAATGGCAAACGCGACACCGCATGTGATCACTGATGGACGTCACGAGGCTTTCGGCAGTAGCGCCTTTCAAGTTTCTGAGTCTCAGTTCCAATCTCCGAGGTCCTTGTCTCTTCCACGTCCCGTCGACTTGGATTCGTCCCTTCGTTGATGCTAGGCGCTATGTGTGTCTCGCTTGACGGCATAACATCTTGTAAGATTCGACCCCGGATGTGTCACCAGTGAGCCTAACGAGGCCTTGGGTGAAATCGAACCATCAGCGAAGAGCAATGCAGCCGTTGCGCCAGGTAAAGGATCGGTGTATGGTAAAGGATCGGTGTATGGTAAAGGATCGGTGTATACCTTGGCAACCTTTGACTCATCCTGCCGTTATATCTAGTCCTCCTCGTCGCCTTGCATGCCGAACGGACTGCCTATAGCATTCAGTCACTGCGGTAAGCATTGGTTCGTTCTTCACAACTTGGAGTCCGCCTTGACGCATCGAATGGACAGATTATGCATCATGAGCATAACCGCCACCCCCCACCCCCCACCCCTTTCCTTTTGAATACTCTGATCCTACTTCAGTTTTTTTTGCGGCTATCCGCACATAAACACTCGTCAAACCGAACCTTTACTCTCAGGAAGCCTCCACGAGCGCAGGATCCGTGCCCTTTCGCTCGTGTGTTATCCCAAGACTACGAGCGTTGGGGAGGAGCAGGCGGTGGATATCACTACTTCAAATTCCCACCCTCCTCGCGACACTCCGGAGCTCCGAGATGACGTGGTTTTGTCTACCAGCCTCTGGGGGGACCGCTATCCAATTGCTTCAATCTGCCGCTCGGGACGTTCGTGAATATATCATTGTCACCTCAAGGAGCTTTGATATTTCACTTCTATCAGAGCACGACACTTTTGATGCGCCGGTGTCAGCTAGGTCCGCACTGAGAGCATGAAGTCATATATGTTCGTTTCTCCAGCAGAGACATGACTCGAAGTGAGACTGACAGACGGCAGCACTGAGTATCGGTCGCGCTGGTAAGTAATCGGTGTATATCTCGGGGACGTATGAGTCATCATTCTGCTCATATATAGCCTCCCCGCGTTGCCTTGGATTCCGAATAAACTATCCGTATATTTCTAGTGGTGAGTACGCTATTACTCCGCTTCCTTTACCACGACTTGTGTGATCGGTACTGATGCGTCGCTAGTAGATTAACATGCACCAAGAACATACCCTTCCTTGGAACACCCTCACATCCCATTTCAAATTCATTCGCGACAATCCACAAATGACACCTCGTCGAACAGGATTCTTTGCTCTCAACAAGCCTCGCCAAACCCAGGATTTAAATCATTTCGTTCGCGTATTGTCCCAGACTATCACCACATTCGCTCAGACGGAGCGCAAGAAACACCCTCAAACGTTCGCGGCGCCGTCCACTGGGCAATTATTCTCCGACACGCTTCGTGACATCCACTCCCGGTTCCTAAATGCAGAAAATCAGCGTCTTGAGTTCTGGATAGCATCCGCTCAGGCCCCTATATCTCCCTTCGATAATCATTCGATGAATGGGTGGCCTCTCGCTCACGCCACCAAGGTTCTCTTGAGGGAAGGCAAGCTACAGACTCTTCTCATGCTGGCCAACCATCCGGGAATCCCTCTTGAACGCCTCGCCGAGTTCCAACTTGCTTACATTCGTGTAGGGTTCTCTGAGGTAGCGAGCTGCGCGCTCCTCTCGTACATCTTCCTGAATTTTGCTGTGGCTGCGGGAATGCTCAAGAAAGGCGGAAACGAGCGCTGGGGATGCGTGAATGTCGAATTCACGCTATCCAATCTGCATGTCCCTTGTGGGACTTCGCATTCCCCAGATGACGTGGTTTTTCCATTTCCTGTAAACACCTCGGCTCCGGAATTGTTCCAGGACGACGCTCGGGACCTTCGTCAATATCATGGCTATGTCAAAGAACTTTTCAGAATCCTTTATCAGTACGATGCATTGATGCGCGAGTGTCAGCTCGACCCTCAGTGGGAGCAGGAGATCATATATGCCCTTGCTAGAATTACGTATGAACTGAAATTAGATCAGCAGGAATCGTTGGAGGGATGGAGAGAGGTTCTTGTATGAGGTACATATGCATGGGGTGTGGTCGGTATATGACATCTACCTGCGTCTACTCGTACATCTGAACATCGTCTGTGATAACAATCCCAAACATCGGCCACATAGATGCCGCGTTGAGGTCGTCGGGCTCGCCTTCCTTTCGCCCGATGACGCCTTGGGACTGGAAGACCGACTTCCCCTGCGATATGCCACGTCAGTATGCGTGATAACACGGTCAAGCGACACAGAGAGAGGAAAGCAACCTACCAGACCCAAGGTAACCTTGATCGCGGGTGGGCCAGGGGTATACCGCTCGAGGGGCTCGGCAGACTCCTGAATGGCCTCCGAGGAGGACCGCTTGATGAGACGGATGACATTGCGTGCTGCGACTTCACCCTACGTTGCGGACGACGATGAATAGGTATGTGAACATGAAGCCGACAGACTGAATGACGAACCTGGTAATAAGCGTTATGCCCAGCAGGAATAGCGCCGAAAGCATCTGCAGCGTCGCCTACGACGAAGATGTTGGGGTATGGCGTTGAGTCTTCAAGCGGCTCCTCGATCGTTTCATTGGCAGCGGGTGGATTCGAAGATGACCTTGTACCGGTCGAGTCGGAGAGGGAGACCTGCTTCAAACCCGTCTCGATATCTCTCATCGACGTTTGAAGACTTGGGAGGATGCCTAGCTGCATGGTACGTAAAACATGTGCCAAGGAATCCGTAGGATTGACCGTTGCGGGGTCCAGCTCTTTCAGGAGGCCCGTATTCGGAGTTTGGCCCGTGCAGAGAAGCTATCAGACGAAAGCAAATGGTAAGTACTGCAAAACGTTCGGTGTGGCATGACGCACGATGAGATCCGCAGCAATCTCCCTCCCAGTCACGGTTCGCACGGCGCGCTGGCCGCGATCGTTCGTCTCTCCTGGCTCCTCATCGACAGAGGAAAGGTCCAGCCTTTCCCCGAGAATGACGTCTACGTTGTCTAGGGTGTTCATGGTACTCAGAACTGAGGTGTGAACAAGGTCAAACGATCGAAACGTTCATAGGAGATCGTCGTGCTTACTTTCGCCATGCATGTCCTCGTCGAATCTGGGAAGGAGACGCTTTCGTGAATGAAGGAGAGTGACGTTCTTCATGGGATGTACTGTAGCGATGTCTGTCGCAAACTCTGGAGAAACGTGAGAAACGGCATACGACGTGAGGGTCGCGTAGAACGTACGGATACCGAGAGCACCACCCCCAACCACAAGAACGCTCGGCGCTTCCTCCACTATCTTCTGATGCTCCTGCATCCATGCGATACCCTCTGACTTCGTGCCATTGTAGACGGGGAGATGTCGACCTTTGGTGGGCTTCGGTGGGACTGGTTTGCCAGCCGAATCGGTGCCCCAGAGGTTAAGCGGCGCGGGAAGATGCGAGCCGAGGGCATAGATGAGGTAGTCAAACGGAACCGTTTCAGTCGGTAGATCGTGTTCGGGAAATGCTTGTGAAAGGGTTAGGGACTTCTGGCTGATTGACGTGACGGTGGCTTGGAGGCGGCGGTGGAGCAGAGGTGGTTCCTCGGTGAGGAATATCTTCGTATTTGCGATGACTTGGGGAGCACATATATATATCAGAACGCATTTCATTGGGAACGACTTCACTCACAGGCTTTATGTTCGTGTCCAGGAAGAACCGCGAGCCGGGGGAAAATATAGATGTCTAGAGGATGTTAGTCATGTTCAGCGGGCATTCTGCGGGACTTACGATTGGTATGTCTATATGACCCGATGAGCTTCAACGTATGAGAGACATAGTTGTTCGACATACGAGTTACGGTCAATTAAGAGCACTCTCCAATCTGTAGGAACGCCAGCTGCGAGGACCTGAGCGGATCGTGTACCTAGGAGTGCCGATCAGCGAAATAAACCAGAGAAAATGATATAATTTTTGTTGTAACGAACCTCCATAGGCAGCACCTAGAACGACGACAGTTTTCGTCACGAGCATGTTGGGGAAAAGAAATCGTCGTCTGATCGGCGATTGTTGTCTTATCTGATAACAATTCGAAGTCCGCTGGTTCTAGACCGGGACCCAACCACATTGTTGATATCATACGATCAACAGTATACCGGTACCGTCGACTCTTGCCATGCAATGGCTTCGGCATGCCTGCGCGTTGTATGCAAGGATTAAGAGGAGCGTTTCCAATCTTGAAGTACCCTATCCTATTCTCAATTCATACGGAACTTATCAGGCCTCTCCAGAAAAATTTTGAATACAAGATCGAGGAGCTGGATACATGACAGGAATGAGTATCGGTCGCGTGGTAAGTGTCAACTCGGTCTCGGGGACGTATGACTCATCAACCCACTCATATATAGCCTCAGGCACTGCCTTGGACTCCGAATGAACTATCCGTCTATTTCACAGTGGTAAGTATGCCGCCTTTTTCTCGTCCTTTTACCGCGACGATTGTAATCGATACTAACGCATTGCCAGTAGATTATGCATCAAGAACACATCCTTCCTTGGAACACCCTCACATCCCATTTCAGATTCATTCGCGACAATCCGCAAATCACACCTCATCGAACAGGATTCTTTGCTCTCAACAAGCCTCGCCAAACTCAGGATTTAAATCATTTCGTCCGCGTATTGTCCCAGACTATCACCACATTCGCTCAGACGGAGCGCAAGAAACACCCCGAGACGTTCGCGGCGCCGTCCACTGGGCAATTGTTCTCGGACACGCTTCGTGACCACCACTCCCAGTTCCTGGATGCGGAAATTCAGCGTCTGGAGTTTTGGATAGCGTCCGCCCAGGGCCCTACCTCTCCCTTCAATCATACGATGGATGGACTGCGTTTCGGTGACGTCACCAAGGTTCTTCTAAGGGAAGGCAAACTACAGACTCTCCTCATGCTTGCCAATCATCCAGAAATCCCTCTTGAACGCATTGCGACTTTACAAATTGCTTACGCCCATATAGGGTTCTCCGAAGTAGCGAGCTGCGCGCTCCTCTCATACGTCTTCCTAAATTTTGCTGCGGCTGCGGGAATGCTCAAGAAAGGCGGATACGAGCGCTGGGGATGCGTGGATGTCGAATTCACTCTATCCAACCTGCATATCCCTTGCGAGACCTCGCATCCCCCAGATGACGTGGTTTTTCAATTTTTTTTATCCACCTCGGAATGGGGATTGTTCCAGGACGGCGCTCGGGACCTTCATCAATATCATGACTATGTCAAAGAACTTTTCAGGATCCTCTATCAGTACGATGCATTGATGCGTGAGTGTCACCTCGACCCGCAGTGGGAGCAGAAGATTCTCTATGCACTTCACAGGATTACGTATGGACTAAAACTAGATCAGCAGGAATGGTTGGAGGGATGGAAAGTGGTTCTTGTATGAGGTACATATGGCGTGTCGTTGGCATAGACATCTACCTACGGTACTACCGCGCCTTATTACTTCGTATCCCTTGGATTTGACTTTGAACGCATCCAAGAGTTGAGACAAATCGCCTTAGGTTGTTTCGATGGTATTCGCATCAGAACCGACTCAAATTGTCCAGACACCAGAGCTAGTTACATCAGTTATTCAATGCACAGGTAAGTAAGTCCATATAAATCACATATACAACGTTGCGGAGCTATTCAACAGACTCAAGCTCTTTGCAGGCTCAGCAACGAGAGCTTGGGCCGTACTCGCAGCAGCCGTTAGGGCCGCACTCGTAGATATAGCCTGACTTGCAAGGACCACCTGGACCGTTGGCACCGCAGTACTGGCCTTGCGGCAGGGTGTAGATCTGGCAGGGCGTGTTGTAGTTACAGGCCTGTTCGCGGATGTGTTTAGCTAGGCGCACTGTCCAGAGAGTAGGAAATGGCATACGCGTTTGTTGATCTCAGCAGGAGCTGCAGTAAGCTTTGGTTCGACAGCAGCGGCAAGGCCGGCGAAGGCGACGAGTGAGGTAGTGATGAAAGCGAAGAACTGGGAAGTTTAAGTTAGAATTGAACCGTTCAGGCCAGAAGGAAGCACACCTTCATATTATAGGTGGAAAGTTGTTGTGAGAGAAGAGTGTTTGCTAATTCCTCGGAAGGTAGAGAGCTTGGGTTCATAGGATGGCACGATGAAGAGGCTTTATACCTTTTCTTGCGTGATGAGAATTTGGAAATTGAAGACAGGAAATAAACTTGCCGAAGGACCCCGATCTCGACGGAAGGCGCGGCAGTGGTAGTAATCACTTGTACCAGGCGCGTTAGCTCCGTTATTCAATAGAATTATTAAACTATCTGTCCTCGTGAATGTGTGCGAAGCGCCCGTGGGGCGAAACGTTGGTAATGATCGGCGTACGAGGAGTAGTTACTCCAATATTCAGTTGAATTATCAAAATAGCCGTCCTCGTGAACGCTAGCTCAGCCTTGTGCATTTGTGGCGCAACCGCCCGAGCACCTATATCTTCGATTAATTTCGTACAAGCTCTCTTATAGCAGCTCTTCAACGCAATTGCCGCCGCTCCAGCAATTATATGAACCTCGAATGATGCAAAGATTGATATCGGTGGCTGAGAGACACTGCCTTTGAGATTTAATGTAAAAGGGAGCTTCAGCCCTGCGCGATTGTAATCAAAAATCAAGCATCTCAGCGCAAGCCAGCCTATCTTAAAATGTGCACGCTACAAGAAGGATGCAAACTCAACTGCCACGAAGTATGGGTTATTGTCATACATAGGACTGGATCACTATCCACTTGCCGTAACTTGCCTTGAGAAGTTCGAGACAGTACCGCCTCGAGGTCCAAACCGACATGGAAAAGGCTTTGGATTGCTGTGCATAAATGATTTCAGCTGTGAATGAACCATAGGGCAAAAGTTAGAAAAAAACTTGTCACCCCAATCGTAACTGGGACCATATTTGGGACCATCTAACTATTGATACTAACAGAACGCAGCAAATGATCCCTGTGAGTCGCTTCATTGTCTCTCATCAGTGCTTCAACCTCATGTTCGGCTCCTCAGCGAGTGACAGACAGCCCGAATGTGCCTGTAGAATGCAAATGATGCGAGGACCGCGAACAGAGAAAGGCTTGAATCGAAGCTCAGATATCGTTTTCTCCCGCTGCCGACAATGATGTTCTCTACCTTCGCAACGCCATGCCCGGCACCAGCAACAACCATGGAGAAGACTGTCCATGCACGACGTTGCCTTTCACAAACCCAAAACATCTCAGAGTCGTGCTGCATGGCCGAAGGACAAGTTCGTGAACCGAATAATGATGGGGGTCAGATGGTCCCTCCGTTGCCTATTACTTTCGGTCATCATTAGTCAACTACGCCGCAGACGACAGACAGAACGATGCTAACAATGACTGGGGTTACCATTACGAAGATGAATGACACTAGTACTGTTGGTCCGAATATTCGCGAAGTGCAAAAGGTATCATGAGTGCATTCTCCCCACAAGGGTGAGGTCGGTCATCCATACGATGATTAGCCACTGTTGAGCCTCAGCAGGCGCCCCGTTAAGACGCAACATGCCATGGGAATGAGAGCTTGGGCGTTAAGAACGATGGATCATCTACGTCTCGAATGATAGTCATCCCCGAACACCGGATTGGGCACGTATCCAGCAAAATCGTGTAGTATTGTATGACTATGTAGACAATTATATTATACATACAGGCTATACATTAAGAGTAGGCTTACAATACAGCATCAGGCTACGCTAGATCATCTCGCCCTGTTGCAGATATATCCGGAGGATCGTTTCCCGAACTGTTTCTTCCCCGCTCGAGAGTCAGCTGCTGCATGAAAAGGGACTGGGACAAAGAAACTCACCTCCGAGAAGCAGCGCCGCCATCGAGTTGGTATCCTGGATCGCGTAGTTACGTTAGCTTAGGCGCTGGCAAGATAGAAGGGTAGCGTGGGGGGCCATGATAAGGTACGTACAATGGCAGAGGTTTCGTGGACCATGAACGGCCGTGGGATGGGCGATAGCTTTCGCTGCAGGAGGGAATGGATCAGCGAGAGATTTGGGTGAAGCTTCGACGACGTACATGGTATGTCCGGAACTTGTCACAGAAATCTGGGTGGTAGCAATATCAATGGTCGGTATCAGTATAGAGCCGAATGCATGGCGAGCTCACATTTTGTCACAGGTGCGACCTCGTTTGGTAGGTCGCCGTAGCTTGGCACGTATTTCTTGACCTTGACTCCTGCGGCAAGAGTCGACGATAGGACGTCCTTCTGCATAGTCGGTCAACAGAGGCCCGCGCATGGAATAGGGAGATAGATGAACATACCTTGTTGAAGAAAAGGATCAGGGTCGCGTTTGCGAGGAGTTTGTTCCGACAAATCTCGCGCCACAACATCAAGCTGTCTTCCTACGTGACAGTCGTGATCAACAGGAGCTTACATGGTTGGCGATGTGGTTACGTACCAGACGATTGATGTCTGGCTCCTCCTCCAGCGCTTGGTTGAACGCCAGTGGGGCGAGGAAGAGTATCGTTTGAACTGGACGAAGGATCTTTAGCATTTGTCCGCTCGAGTAAACAAAGCCAATATTACCGTCCTCGAAATATGGAATCCATTTTGGCCGCTGAACGTTCGTCAGAGAGGGTTACACCTCGAGGCATGGAACAGAGACGCACCTGACTTCGACTTCCTCCCACGTCCGTAATGTATACCTCGGAGCCGATGTCGAGCCCTATAGATGATCAGGTCATGAAATTAAATCGTTGCTTGATGGTACCGATGGACAATTCATACCTTTCTCGATTATAAAGTAATGTTCCTCAACGCCAAGCGTTCGTACTCGTGCCCGCATGATATCCGCTATGACACCAATAAGCGTAATATCTTATGATGAGAATAAAATACCACAAACAATCTGTAGGTTGGTATGCGGGGTCTGCAATGCGTTCGATATCATTGAGGAAGCTAAACTGACCGTAAGTCTTATCTCTCAGAAAGGCAGGCGAACACAACTTACAATCCCGGCAAATCCTCCATCTTTACCCCCTTCTTCTTCAGCACCGCCCTCACATTCGGGTCATTCCACAGAACCAAAATATCGTCCTTGGAAGCCACCAGCACCGATGTTGGATCAATCTCCTTGTTCAGATGATTCTGCGAGCGCCTCCGCTTGACGTCCGTAGGGCCGTTTACGGGCACTTGAGTCCGTGCCTTCAGGGTGGCCTTCCAGTTGCTCCCTGGGCGCACGCAGAGGTCGCGGTGAGTATGTGTACACCCCGGCGATATGAGCTGCATGATGTTTTGTTCGATGAAGAGAAGGGGCGAAAGCCCTAGACGGATGCGCCGAAGGTCGCGGTTAAGGGGGGACTTGGCATCGGTGTCGCCAGTGGAGTCCCATTCGTGTTGGAGGATGTCGAGGATAAGCTTGAGAGACCTGATGGGAGTGTTAGAAGCACAGGTCAAGTGAGCATAGGAAGAAAAAAAAACACGTACCCTATGAGGTTGAGTTGGATGATAGTTCTCCATGCTGGTCGCTCGCTCTCGAACTGCTGCGGTGCAAAGACTAACTGAAAATCTGGGCCTGGGTCAGCTATCTGAATGCGAAGAATTTGCTGGATGCATACTCCGTAAAACAGAGCTCTAGAAGGACGAGGAATCAGCATGCTACGGTAGGTATGGGGCGGAGAAACATTCATACCTTCCCCGATTCAGATTGCCCTTTACGGTGGACAGCGGCCGTCAGGAGGCGCACCGTGTAAGAGGGGAACAATCAACATACCAAGGAGTAGTATCTGCACACACTTCTTCTTCTTATCCATCGCCTTCTTCGTCTCTAGTAGCTGCTCATCGATCTCCTTCGATATCCTCAACGACTCTTCGAATGCATGTGACAGGTTGTCGTCGTCGCCCCCATGTTTGAACGGCGGGGCCGGAGCATCCCAAGGAAAACTGGCCTGTACTTTGGACGCAGTGATGTCGGACATGGCGGTCGTGACTGAAGGTGAAGGAGGACGCGCAGCGTGGGGATGAACTTGAAACGCCTTGAAAAAGGATAAAGTCTCGAAATTGCAGCCGTGTGCGTCAGGGTCGAATCAAGGCACGGCAACGTGGAGAAGTAATATCGGAGGCCCAGCGGACTGTTTCGTGACGACCATCAGCGACAGGAATATTGCAAATCCAGAATCTCGCACTCAGCCTGAGGCCTGAGGGAATATAGATCCCGGGAAGGGCGTTGCACGACGAGGGTGAGACCTGAGAGTTATGAACCTTGTTATCATCTTCATAGTGTTTTCTCTCAGTGTTTCAGGATGCCGTATAGCTGTAACGAGGACATGTCGAGTATTCAATCGGTTCGAGAGGTGTTGCCGTTGAGCGGGCGCGATGGTGATCCGATTATATTGAGCCGTGATCGCGATCATTATCGATTGTCTAATTTGAATGCCGGATGGCGCATCCGGAAATTGGCCCTTTCAGTAGCTATCCTTCATCGTCCTCGAAACGGAGAAATATTCCCTGAGCCTAATTTTCTTTACAACTTCCAGCACCTTTCCTCCGAGCTTACCGAGACCCTAACGAAGGACGTCGATGGCGTACCCATCATCTTGCCTGATAATTCAATGCGTTATACCTGTTGGGGAGAGATCAATCTACGGATCCCCATGGTCACAGCCACCACATGTTCCCCACGATCGAATTTAAGCACAGATAGGTCTCCAACTACAGGTAAGTTTCACGAGTTCAGTTCACGGAGGAAAAATCAGTGAGATTTTCCAATTCTCCCACTTTCAAGTCGATTACAATCAATGGCAACATGACAACCTAGGCAAGCGTATGTCAGTTCTTTCATCCATCTTCCGATAATACTTACGATACGTTGAGAACTGACACGGATACGGAGAATCATCGATCGGTTATCCAAGAGACTTCAGAGTTCGACCCTCGCTGAGGCGCTCTCGGAATCACAGCCCATGGCATTATGCGTTACGGAAGCATCCAGCGTCAAGTCCGTAGATAGCGACTGCACCCTAGGAAGTAGTTGTGGTATAATTGCCCGTCCAGGTATAAAGGGGTGCCCAACCTCATCCGTTATCGTCACTTCGCGGAAGCAAAACGAGGATAATAATTCGTCGAAAAGGCGACTACGCACGGATCTAGAAGGCGCAGCAACTCGCCACCAAGTGTGAACGTAATCGCGTCTTCTTCGTGACCTCGGGCTACACGATACTATAACTGTTGAGGGTGTGTCTTGCACAGTCCACGTTAATACACGGGTGGGGGGCATTTTAACATCGCACCTTTGGGGTCTGTGTAGCAAGATTTGTCGACTGTTTGTGACACCATACTCAAAGGAGGCCCCATCTCCCACGTGCCAGGCCCGTGTCACTGGTAGATCCCGTAGTTGACCTCTGTTCATCGGCGTGGAAACCTCGGGCTATAGGTTGGCAAGCGCAATGGGCATATAGAAATTCGCCGACCTAGTCGGTCAGGCGAAAGCGACGATGGATGTCGGTATCAGTAAAGAGTGACAGAGCTAGTGCCATGTTCACGCGGTTTAGCACATGCTGGAGATGGTGTAATTTTTCGATAGGCGTACTTGCGGTTTCGAGTCACATGGGCGCAGGACGCGTGGCGGATATGTATCCTGTGGTACTGGACGTTCCGCTAATGAGCAGATGTTGACGAAACAAAGAGAGAAATTGACCCACTAACCCATGACGCTCTTCATCATGACGCCACCGATTCAGACGACTCATGGTCTCCATTCGCTAGGCTGTCACCACGTAGAGACGCGTCAGAAGATCACTGAAAGTATCCACCGAGGCCCTGACAAGAATCTGTAATTTGCGGTCATTACCCCCCGAGCGTCGCTGCCAGCCGCCGCCTGCGTTGAAGAAAATCTCACCGAATATCGCCTGACAATTTCTGTCACTGCTAATTAGCTACGGATGGCTTCAAGTTTCAGTCGTCCGTAAGGAGTGAAGAATGACCCATATGTAAGGCTGAGGCTCCTAGTGTGACATCTCCAAAAGTAAGCGGCATTTTCGCTTATCGTTGGCCTTGTTTGGCTGAACCTTCCGAATCCGATGCCGACTCCGACTGGGCTTCGCTTACAGCTCTTTTTCCAACGACCGTGACCTGGAAGTTCATTCATATATCTTGCACCCCTCTGTGATTTGCGACGCAGTTCCATTACCTTATGCGAGTCTAGTCCCATATACGCCGTAATCTCTTTCATCACAATTCATGGTTTATCAAGACATCGAGAACGAGCGCTTGGGATTTCAGGAACTCAGATTGATAACTCTCTCGAGCGTGCGCAGGTTTGCGAATCTTGCATGGTCGACACAATTAGGACGGACGTTACCAAACTGCGGTGGGAAGGAAAGGGCAGAAAAGGGAAGTACTGGCTTCCCAACGTGTCGACTCGGATATCTATTCCGATGCAGTGATCTAATCCTAATCTTGTCCCACTGCACTAGTTGCTGAGTCTATCATACCCGATGTCTGCCTTTGTCTCTGGGATGTGTGCTTTTTGGCTTTTTGCATACGCTGATGGCTCGAAGTAGCCAGAGGCGCTCACATGGGCTGAGCAAGTCACTTTGTACTCGCCGCAGGGAAAGAGTGCGGGCTGCGAGGCATCTATGATGACGCGCTGCGCGCAACGGCACACCGACTTCGAGGGTATTGCGAGACCGGTTTGGAGTAACCTCGAACTTTAGGTGAGCCACTCGATCTATCTAGCAATCGATTTAGCATCCTTACTTGCCCGAGGCTTCACTCGAGATGTACTCTTAGGTACCGATATGCCGAATGCGACCAAGTTTACGGATAATTCATGCTCACAAACCAAGGTCGCAGTCTCTCGACAAGCCTGTTCATAAGTCAGATGTTTGAGCTCTTCGTGTGGAGCATGTCTTGAATACCCCGACTCTCCCCCAGAGCGCAGGTTAACATTGGTCCAGCAAACCATGGTCCATGCTGAGTGGCAGTGCGTATGATCCTGATGGAGCAGGAAACGCAACCTGAACACTGCCAGCAAAGCATTGTATATGTCAGGTGCAGCTTATCAGATATGCTACGCTGATGAGTTGATGGTCTATCTTGGGTCTATCGAAGAGATGCGGCCCGAGCACGGACATCTAATTTCAGTACGACCTTCTTTGAACATAACCTCGGCTAAACCGCAGTGTTGTGCAGGGAGACTCTGCAAGTTTGTCTCCGCCTCTGTCCGTCCTTATGCTCGTGCCGAAATATACCATGAGGATCGGCATTCAGTGACGGCCCCTTACAGCATCTCTCATTTGTATAAATACTTGGCCGTAAACCCACTCGAGATTCATCGTCAATACCTTCGAGTCTCGCCTTCAATCCACCTGAGCTGCTAACTCTCTACAATGCGCGCTTTTACCGTCTATCTTGTGGCTCTAGTCCTTGCTGTCTCGACCCGAGCAGTCATCAACAAGCCTGGGAGTTGCGACTGTGTAAGTCTCCCTCGCCTATGCCTTTCATGAGCATGAATGAGGCTAATGTCAATCATTACACAGTTTACGGATTGTGACGTGAGCCTTTCATGGTCGTCAAATTCGATACCCCTGTTTTTGACGCTGGACTGACTATGATAGACCGACCTTGCCGGCGCCTGCAGCAATTACGACGCGGCGTGCGATTATAACAGCTGCTGTGCCTACTGTGGTTGCGGCGCATGCGGGGTAGGTCTTCACTTTGTGACGTGTCGCCAATTCGCTAAAGAGTCTATAGTAAACTACCCATCGACTTCAAAGAGGTGGACGAACTTCAGTAGTTAGTGCAGAGTAGGCGTGAGGCATCATGTCTAGGCTGTACTACTTCAAAAATATCATCCGTTCAGTTTTCGTGTATGAAATTAGCAAGCACGCGTGGACCATCTACAACATAACGTTATACGTAGTGCGCTGCTAATTGTACTATTATGCTAAAGAGGCTAGTCCGAGCCATCTAACGTTCGTGTTCGTGTCACAATTTTCATCTGTTGACATGGGGAACCCATATGAGCGAAGTTCCCTCGACAGCTGACTCCCGACTTCAGTCTTTAGTGCAAGACCTCCAGAGATACGCGATCTCACAATTCAAGTGCTTGACGCTGCATGTCATGCTCATCTTCCTAAGTGGCACTGAGGTACCAAAGCAATCACTGAAAGGGCTAAAGAGCGACGATCGACGTTCGTTCCAAGACTACTGTCCAGAACGAAGTCAATGTACTCTGTAGAGTGACGTGGGTAATCTCAGAAGCTTGGATATTGGACACTTCGCTACGAGGATACCGGAGAGCAAGAGCTAACGGCAGTTGCACTCGATCAACCGCTGCTTCGATTTGAGAGTGGCAATTTACGTTCGCCGTTAGATTCTGTCTTGCCAAACATTCACTTCCATCGAAACTTACTAGGCGCACTTGCGTCATATTGGGTTGACCCAAGGTGAGGTACGAAGCCCTCATTACATTATGTGGGCCCAATATATGTCAAAATTCGCACCGTCGGAATTCGCACCGGCGGGATTCGCACCGCGGCCTATGATGAGGAGATCGCCATCCCGTCGTCTTTTTATCCGGCGGCCTGACGATTATATGATAAAGTCATGAAGCGAAAGGGTAGGAGCGGTCCCCTGCTCGAAATGAGGTCTCTAGAGTCAGGGATTACATAGCCAGAGGTATTTTAAAACTCAGCTGATGGCGGCACCTCCACGGCCCCACCGCGAATTTTGAGGCAGTCCAGGTTCTTGTTGCCATCATACCAGATGATTGAAATGACTCTTATACCCACCATTGTCACTCACATACATTAGAAGGCGGACCTTCCACCTCTCTTTCCAAACCTGCCTCAAAGCATGACGAACCCCGACCTTCAAATGACTGCAAGCGGTTTCCTGGATCTCTCTTGCACACCCATTGCCGAGGACTATCGTAATTGTTACATCAAAGTTCTTGACGACATCTTTACGCCCGAAGAGTGCGCGTCCCTCGTAGCTCTCGCTGAATCTGACCAGGAATGGCAGACAGCTTTGATATCCACCTCTGCAGGGGACCGCCTCGATCTTTCCTACAGGAACAGCAATAGGATCTTGCGGTTCGATCACAAAGCCGCCGACCAGATTTACCAACGACTTCTCCCACACATTCAGGAGCTTATTGAAATCAAGCCCGGAGGAGTTTGGGAGGGGGTAGTTGGGCCTCCTGGTCAAGTCTCCGAGACATGGAAGATGCTCGGGTACGTAGCGTCCACGCCTACCACGCGATCTATGGACTTATCATCGTGAATAATGCTAGGGTCAACGAGCGGCTCAGCTTCCTTCGCTACGGCCCTGGGCACTACTTCAAACCTCACTGCGATGGTCAGCTCGCGCTCCCTGACGGGCGAAAATCTCGAGTGACGGTCCAGATATACCTCAACGACGAAGGGCTCTCAGGCGGAGCGACGCGCATCTTGGGGACTGGGCGTCGCTACCTCGATATCAAGCCCAAGGTCGGAAGGGTACTGATCTTTCAGCAGAGGAGAGTGTTTCATAGCGGGGAAGAGGTAGTCCAGGGGCTGAAGTATGCCGTCAGGAGCGACTTTATGTTTGAGCAGGTTTTCGATTAAGTGAATCCGCTCGCAAACCGTGTGCAGTCACCGGCGCTCATGTATACCATGATCTCCGCAAGTACTTCAGCAGTACTTTTCTCCCGTACGAATCATCTGTCATTCTACGAGTTTTACACCTTTCATTTAGTTTTCTTGACATTTCAGCCAGAACCGCCCCCGGTGAGCACTGTCTGATCAAGGTTGAGCTTGTCTGTTCGGCTCCATCACTTCTATTGATCCTGGTGTTGTCGCGTCCAAAAAGCACTAGCTCCAAGACTTATCGTGGACGAATACGAGGACCAAGACCACCTAGATCAGCCATGATATTCGTTTCTGAACTATATTCTGCCGACGAATGTGTAATCCCCTCGTTGGTTTATCCGCAATGCGTGGGTGGGTTATTACTGGAGGCGGAAATGCTTCCTGGACTGACCCTCGGAGGCACGGTAACGTCCGACTGGGAAACTCAACAGCTGAGGATGATATATGTTTGAGACAAAATCCACATCCTCTATGTAAAAGGACGCTGACTCTGAGCCCATCGATATTAAGACTCGAAGTAGAGTGGTCAGTGGAGTTCTGAGGTCAAACGTCATAATAGATACTCAAAGGTGAAACTCCTCCTTCAATCCACCTGTTCGTACTCGAGACGCGTTTTGACAGTTGAGCATTTTATTCGGTCGGGCATGGGGTACCAGGAACTTCAATGGTGGTGACACTGACATCGCGGCCGCGACCAAGTCACGGCTGTTGTGTGAAAACGTCTTGCAGTGAATGTCGGAGTTCTCCGATCATTTCTCTCCTCTCTATCGTCACCACCCATGGGTGCGGTCTGCATCGTCTGGCCTATGTACACCCTTAGCATCAGCGGTGCGCGCCAGGTGCCCAACGATTATCGAGCTCATAACACGACGCGTTCGATACAGGGACCTGCCTGACCGGCATGCATGCGGTGAGTCATGACACTTGCACAGGATTTCCTGAGATATATATTCGTACCAGCTCCCTTCTTCTGAGTAGCGCAGCAAGTCCGCTTCAATTCCTATTGTCTTTTGACCAAGAATGACATACTGCTATGGCTTCCACCGCGATGGGTCAATTCGATCTCCGGAATATTGCGATGATCTACAGTTCGGTCACGATATGACAATGAAAATTTACCAGCGACTGCTTCTGCACATCCAGGAACTTGTCGAAATAAAGCCTGCGGAGAATAGGAGGTGTATTGAGGACTGCTCGTCGGGTCACTGGGACACGGAAGCTGTTCGGGTACGTCGAATCCATATCTAAAGTGCGAATGCGTTGGCTGATCGTCGAGGACACCGGTAGGCTCAACGTGCGGCTTAGCTTTCTCCGATATAGGCCAAGGCACTATTTCAAACTGTATTGTGATGGTCACGTCCAGCTTCCCAGTGAACGAAAGTCGCGAGTGACACAAGTATACCTCGACGACGACGTACTTCCGAGCGGGGCTTTCCGTATATTTGGTACCCGTCACCATTATCTCAATAGGGCGAGTACTGATCTTTACACAAAGGTTTATAGGTCACAGTGGCAAAGGCGTTGCGTGGGACACGAGCATGTTTGAGCAGGTTCTAGATTGGGCGGATTGTGGAGATCATCATTTCATCGTCCTCCATGCACTATCACAAACGTTCGAATGTCACGCCTCTCAAGATGTCTCCGAGAGCCAGCTTGTTCCGAGGTTCCAGACCCGCTAGTCATATATCTTCTTTCGGTGGACTAACATATGATGGATTCGTATGTTTTTCGTCCTTTGCCCACCATTCCATCTGAAAATGGGTCGCATTTTTCAGTTGATGCTCCTTGACAAAGCATTGGAAGAATACTGGACCAAATCGTGAACACGCACGATGACAGTGTATACCAGTAGTTGATAGTGAGCTTCATATCATGATCACGTCGTCGTCCAAACCTTTACACACCGAGACAGGTTATTTAGGTCCGACCAAAATTCGCATTGAAGACTTATAAAACCGTTTTACGTACCTCTACCCTCCTGTGTCAAATCTTTATATGAGTCGTCATCGCTGGACTTTAGGTTCAACCAGTGCGAGATTCCGGGGAATATAAAACGGTGGTATGTGAGCTGGCCCTTGTGCGTTTTTCTTTTTGCGCCCGTTGAGGTAACGCGGAAGCATTAAGGAGAGTATAAAGTTTAGGGACCCACTGACACCCACACCCCCTAGGGCCTGGTGACCTAATATTCCATATGCGACGTTAATTCTAAGTTTCGGCTTCTCCGCTTCAGGGCCGCCTGCTGGTGGAATCTTCTGCTCAAGGTACACTTGAACCCAGCGAACATGTAAACAAGTCAGTTCCGTTGTCCTTCCGTGTTCCATCACAACCCAACTTACTCTAACCCATACTTAGTTGGAGGAGATCTACCAAGCTGGATACACTGACTCGGGAGTAGCACCAAAAATTCTTGCGACATCTCCTTATTCGTATCCGCGCCAATTCTGACATGGTTCTCGGTCGGCTTAGACCGCCAACAAGCTTAAAGAGACTTGTTTCCCTCTCGGCCCATATGTTTACCCGTTTCCTTTTTGGAATCTAGATGTTACGAGTTGTTCGGGAAGCAAATCGATCTGACCATCAGTGTGAAAGCTGAAGAATGATTGATGAGTCCTTGGTCGTTGTACGTGTCCCAAACAGATAACGACCGATCCCACCAAAAGGGCGGGGCGAGGCATATGTGGAGCTGTGCTGGCGCTTTATCAAATATGACGAGCGCGTCGCTTGCTTGGGTGTGTCGGGTTCGTCAAAATGGATGCCAATATTAACAATCCTCGATGGCAGTCTCCGTGAAGACTTGATATAAGCGTCTGGGCGTGTTTTTGACGGAATTGTCGGGTGAGAGAACAGCTCTGAGGGAGTGCGCAAAGCCGTACGACGTGTCGGGTCAGATGAGGGTCGCTCTACGCCTGCCATTCCTTTCTGGAGCAATTCTGGCGGCTCGGTCATCAGCGCGGAGATTTTCCCCGAGGGTGTCCACGATGATCGATCTCGTCTGAATGGTTATCCCTCGTTGACCCTGGGCGTTGTGCGATGCCACGGTTACGATAGGCCGCGTACTGAGCTTCACCATGTCATTTGAATACCTATTTCCAAGCATTTTTGCTAATTATAATAGCAGAGTTGCGGACCTGAATTTGCTGGGGCGATGTGGTGACAGGCCTGGGAATTATTGTTGTTGACTCCCGATCCACCGCGATCTACTGTAGCTCAGGACTTGATGCCCCTCATCGAAACGAGACTTAAAGAGGGAGGTCTCCAGGATTTCCGAGTGTTCAGCATGTCCTGGGGGTCATGTCGGACGCTCACGAGCAAACACCATCTATCTCTGATAGCCAGATACGTTTAGCGTGAGTGCTCCGAGTTTCAAGTTTCAGTCCACCGCTTGTCCACCGCTCTGACTCTTTTCTCTCAATGCTGTAGCGGAATCTTGGGATATATGTGCACTATTCCTGGGACGATAGTATGCGGTCTGGTCCTCGTCGCCTATGCCATGGTAGCGTACTTCCCCAAGGCGAGAGGACATCTTGATCGCGTGAGCTTTCGTCTGCTCGTCCAAGCCTTGCTATTCAAGTACGCGTTGAATCCATACCTATTCACACGTGCGCTGATAGTTTTCAGTGTCTTATTTGGTATAGCATACTCTTTAACCCCCACGCACCCCGGACCTGGGTGTGAGTTCAACGCATTTGTCGTCAATGTATGTCAATCACCTTGGGATCTTCGAAATCCGTTCACGACGCGACCTATGCATTCAGTTCACAATATCCTTCGCAACTTTTTATACGACATGTATCGCAATGAATCTACAGTGCGTCTCGCGCGCTCACAAACCCCGCAATGATGTCCCATCCAGCTCGCAGACTGGTATTGGTCCACAGAGTTAATGGAAAGATGATGGAGAAATACTATGTGATCGTCACGCTGGTCCTCAGCTGCGCTATAAACATCCCGACTTATGCTCTGGGTGAATTCGGGTGAGTAACGACTCTATCAATAAATTTCACGATGCATGACGAAACCTTTCCAGATGGAACGAATCTAGCGAAATCTGCTGGTACAGCAACCCCGACGATAGGAAGCGACTCCAGTGGATCATTGGTACCCAGTCTTTTTGGATGGCTCTGGCTGCTGTTATCGAAACCTTCTGCTCATGCATTGTCCTTTACTGGCTGTACCTTTGCCAGGTATGTTCAATGTCTAAGCTATGCGTCCATCGTCAAACCGCAAACGTTCATTGTCAGCGCGATATCAACTCCTTGAATCGAAGCGCCACCCCTTCGACCTCATTCATGAGCGACCGAGTTGAACACTCAGGAGCATCCTGGTTCCCCAACCCAAACATGTCTACCGTTCTCACCCGAAATCCTAGAATCCAGAGGATTATCATACGGATTTGTCAGTCAGTCATGGTGTCCTCGCTTGAGCTCTCACCGACGTTTTCAGGTCTATATCCACTTGTGTCCCTTATTCTGAACTTCGGGACACTCGTGTTGGACCTCAACATGAGTATCGTGGGTGTCAAGTCGCAGCTGGTATGACGGTCTTACCACCTGGTTTCTTAAAAAATTCACCGCATGTTCTAGGATTTCCGATTGCTTGTTGTTGGTAAGCGGCTCGAGACAGAGTCACATCTACAACTAACAAGTGTCAAGATCTCATGTTGTATGGCGTACGGACTTTTGCATACGGTATGCTTGCATTTTGGGACCCCGTAAGTCAAATTACATCCTCTTATCGAATGTGCCTGACGTCGGAAGTCAGTCTTTTATCAACGCCATCCGGGAAATTCGGCGCTCCCGTAGCTCGCTTAAGGCTCTCACTAATCTCGATTTTGCCGAGACCAAGGGTATCCCAAGCAAAAATACAAAGCTCGACATCGAGATCGAGGGACAGGAAGCCACAACTAGTTCCGACAACTCGCAGACCAGTTTCATGGCAGACGTTTCCAAGGTCCTCTCGCAGTCGGGGGAATTTCCGCCGAAGACGGAAAACTCAATGGCCGTGCTAGGTCCACAGGAGCGAGAAGAAGAAAGGCGAAGTATCGAACGACAGCTCTGATCATTCGGAGGTGGTTGGACGCATGGGAATGCAACGGCTGGACAATTAAAAGCCTTATAATACGTAGGTAGATTCATGGATACCTAACGCTCGCTCGCTACTTGATAACATGACTATCACTTTGTATGATGATGTACACTAGAATTATGCATGTATATGATATTTACCACCGGAATACAGCTTATCAGGCCTGGATTAATAGTGGACATGAAAGCAATTATCTTGGAAATTGTGCGCCTAAGACACGGATGGGGTGACGGACGCGTGGTATCAGCTGCGCGGTGGCTGATACTATGACATTATTACCTTGCCTACAAGATGCTTACCCAAGGCTTTGTCCACTGTTGCTCAGAAAAAGGACGTCGTCGTTTCGGCGAGATGAACTTTCCATGTTCATACCAGTGGATGGAACATCGGAAACCTTCACCCTTTCGTGCTTATGCATGGAGGTAGAGCGCTGCCCGGCGAGTGGAAAGTGTTCTCGTTGGGTGTTTCATCACTGTAGCCGGCATCAGCCACTATGTCCGACCCGCCAAAGAATAGAGTACACATACCGTTGACCAATATCATCCAACCGCACTCCCATCGCCAGGGACAGTCACGAACAGGAGAGTACAAACCTCCGGTATATGACTTCCGTATCGTTCCACCTCCTGAGCGCCTAGTGCCTGGTGACTTGAGATCTTCGACAATTCCTATACCGTAGCTATAAAGGCAAGAAAGACGTCGGTGTCAGCCAGATAGACTAATTCAAAGAACAGACGACGAGACGAAGGAACGGTGCAAGTATGGCAGCCACGGGAAGGAACGAGACGGCAAAGAAGGGCAGAAAGGACGCTTACCTTGGGGGAAAGCCTCTCCTCTGCTCGTCGCCCTCCTCACACGCGATGCTCGTCGCTTGGCCAGAAATCAGCTCAGTATTCTCACTTCGGATCACCGCCATTCATTGGTGGGTATCGTTCAAGTTCGCCACTTCGTAGAAGACTACATCAACATATACGATCAGCATTGACAATGTTCCGCCGTGCAGCACCTGTACTACTCACCATAGGAGTTCTCGAGAAGTGAAGTGCGCTCTGCAACTCCCAGATAATTTCATTCAAGAGTTCCGTCCCGTGGTCGCAAACTTGAACGTTAACTTCAAGTGAGCAGGAATTCAGGTTCCGGATTCCCACGGCCCTGTATCTCTCTCTCAACAACGATGGTCCTTGTGAGCTGCGCAACTTAAGTGGATCCTCGGACCTACATATGACTCACACTACACTGCCCTTTCAGCCCCTAAACACGATGGATGTTGTTCTCGGTGATTCTCGCCTCAAATCGACGAAAGTTTAGGTATAGTGGGTCAACAAGTTATGTGGGCTATGTCTAAGATAAAAATAATTAGGAGACATGCACCACATTCTTCACTCCCGGTTGCAAGCAGTTGACGCGTCAAATAGATACGACCAAGATTCGAGGGCACTTCGCGTCTGTCTGCTTTGCCCTTCTTGACGAAGTGAGTGCGTTGAAGCAATGGACGACCTTTGACTGAGACGCAAATCGAAGGACCTCCATATCAAACACTGTATGAAGGTCTGTGACTACTTTCCATCGTATCAAGTTCAACAATCGACCCTATTCTCAGCAGACCCTCTCCTGAGCGATGGTTCACTGCCCATGATATGCGGCGGACTCCTCTACCCAATGACCCACTTGGTGGTTGAACCCCTTTTCTACGTCTATAAAAGGCCCTCTCGACCTCGTTTTCCAGCATCTCAGTGTCTCTCAGCATTCATCCACTCGTCTACTCAGCGTCACATCCGCGCTGCTAGTTGCAAGCCCCCAGCACTTAAAACACAACATCAAGCATAAAAATGAAGTTCCAGGCTTTCGTCGTTTCAGCACTCCTTGGCTTCGCCATCGCTAGCCCCATCGCAGTACATGATGACTATAAATCCGCACGGACGAACGGTGTTGAGGTAGGTTACCTTCTCGCTAATCATCTCTGTGATAAATTAATCTCTTTGCGTTCAGGTCAGGGCGAACTCTTGGAATGGTGGCGGAGGTAATGGCGGAAATGGGGGCAACGGCGGTAATGGGGGGAACGGCGGTGGAGATGGCGGTGGCAATGGCGGCAATGGTGGCAATGGAGGAAATGGAGGAAATAGCGGCGATGGTGGAGGTTGGAACACTGGAGGTGGTGGCAATGGTGGCAATGGCGGTAATGGCGGCAATGGCGGCAATGGCGGAAACAATCAGGATGGGAGCTGGCACAATGATGGTGGCGGAAACGGCGGGAACGGGGGCAACGGTGGGAACGGTGGCAATGGCGGAAATAGCCATAGTGGTGGTTGGAGCAGTGGCGGTGGCGGTAATGGCGGAAATGGGGGCAACGGTGGAAATGGCGGTAATGGTGGAGGTAGTCATCATGGCGGTGGCCACGGCGGTTGGAAAAATGGTGGTTGGAATGCAGGTTGGAATCGTGGCGGGTGGAATCGTGGTTGGAATCGTGGTGGAAACGGTGGTAATGGTGGTAATGGTGGGAATGGCGGTAATGGCGGCAGATGGCCATGGTGGTGGTCTGGGCATTGGTGAAGGTAGGTTTGAATTGAGCATTAGTCGCATATGACCTCCGTACACTAAAAGAACAGTCATAGTATACGATAGTATTCCGACTTCTCGTATGCATAAGTGATATCTGACGTTCTACGAGAGTTTGTCTGGACCATTCTTTCCTTTCTTCTCCTTCTCCTTCTCTTTCCTTGCGATCATTTTCCAATCTCAAGACTACAAGACAAACTTTTTCAGTTCCGGTCAGATACTGTGGGCCATTGTAGCATCTTGAGTAGCCGCGTCGTGCGATGGATATTTAGCACGTGCTCTTTCAACTTCGTTCCGTGACTTGGATATTACCAACACATTCCACACCCTTCTTCCACTCAGGACGACCTCAGTTGCCTGGAGAAACCGGACTATCGACCTCACGTAAATCAGGAATAGCAAGCCAGTGTCATAATCGTCGATTCTTGCGGGATGTGCTTGTGACTTACGAACGGCGAACTGAAATATGACAGATCCTGCTTCATAAACCGGCTTTGAGTAAGTCCTTCTAACCGCGTTTCCCATGATACACCGACAACTTACGCTGTTCACTGTGCTCAGCGTGTCGAACCAAGTCAATGATACCCATAGCCGGTAGTCAGACTCCTCTCGTGGCAAATCCTCAACACGGATCAGTGCGACCTCAGCCAGCTTGGAGCCTACCATTTCCACAAGGTCGTAATGTCAATTCGAAATGCTCCACAGTCCCCTGATCTCGCTGGCTTAAGCCCGAAGACGAAGAAGCAGGCCCTCTGCGGCGTTGCTACGCTTCAGGCTCGGTTATAATGTGGGTCAACCACTTCAGTACTCATTGTCGGATTCTTCATTCCTTATACGCCCATCAACCCATCCTCTGATGGTCATTCCCATACAGATATGGGACACACAGTACCTCTATAGCATGCTCATTATGTAAATTATCCTGCAGCCATACGATTCGTGAGTGACGCGTGTACCCGTGCTCTGATGATAAGCATTGAATTACCCGAATCCCAGTACGATCTCATAGTATCCCCCACGAGGCCTCTTAACTTCCAGTCAGTTTAGAGATCTCGCACCCTGATGCTTTCATGCGTACGCTTTATATCCCCTCCTCACTTTGGAGGTCTCACGCAATACATCCTTGACCACCCACTGGGTGTGACTCAAAACCTAGTGCTATGAAAGTCAACTAATAATGGCTCGGAGAAGCTACTCTATTTTCTACGGGCCATGTATTCGTGCAACTCGACCTGTCGAGCTCCAGACTGGCGTTTGAGTGGACTAGGCCACGAGTCTACCCCTTAGGACACGAAGCCTCTGGCGAACAGCTTCGATGCTCTAGAGCATATACACGCGTTGCGTACCTCTTCCTAGCGGATCGATCCGCAACCTGGTGCGCTGTCGTTTGCATATGGACTATCCTATCCCGTACGGCACTGTCTTAACACCGTGCTTCTCAACGGGCCGAATATTGTATAAAGGGTGGTGTACCTCAGGATTGAAATGCACTTCTCATCCTTCACTTGAGTCGTACAATGCTTGCATCCCTCGCTCTTACGCTTCTCGGGGCCGCAGCGGCGCTCGCCTCCCCCTTCAACGTCACAAGAAGGTGTGTCCTGATACCCTCACTTGACTCAACCGAAGCTAAGCATGACGCGCCTCTGAGGGTCTGCGGAACGGTGCCCAGCGACGCGGATGTCTTGAGGATGGAGATAGACTTCCAGGCCAAGAAAGTCCCCGTCGGCAACGTTTCGGGCAAGTCTACACTCAACGTAATTCGTTCGAAGTGCGCACTCTATCAACTTATTTTACTCAACGCCTCGTCCACACAGGTTTACTGGCATGTTATTAACATTGGCTCGTCCCCATCTGCCGGAAACATCCCGTACGTGGAAAGTATGAATATGATACATCTAATCAAGAACCACCTGAATAGGGATTCGCAGATTGAGGAACAAATTGCAGTCTTGAACGATGACTACGCCAACACTGGAGCTACCTGGAGTCTTGCAGGCACTACACGAACTGTCAATACTGATTGGTTCAATAAAGTTGGTCCGGGAAGTTCTCAAGAGAGAGCGATGAAAAATGCACTTCGTCAGGGCGGTCCTGCCGACCTCAATGTCTACAGCGTCGGGTAAGTCATGGAATATAAATAGCTGTACCTGGCTAGACACAAGTTTACCCCGAAACTGTCTGTAGCTTCAAATCGGGTGCTGGTGCGGGTCTACTCGGATATGCGACCTTCCCGAGCGACTATAGCTCCGCTCCAAAAAATGATGGCGTCGTCATTCTTTTCTCGACCGTTCCCGGAGGTACCAGCTCACCTTATGACTTGGGTAGAGTTAGTCAATGTCCCGTTCGTTTGTCTAAAAATTATACGACCTGACATGCTCTCATACAGACCCTGACGCACGAAGCTGGCCACTGGGTTGGCCTCTTCCACACTTTCCAAGGTGGCTGCAAGGGTGGCGATAGTGTATCAGACACACCGCCTGAGGCATCCCCAGCCTTTGGTTGTCCTCGTGGACGCGACAGTTGCTTGGCAGATGCAGGTCTCGATCCCATCGGTATTTTCCCCTCAGTTCATAAAACATCACACCATTCTAACAAACGGGGTACCTAGAGAATTATATGGATTATAGTGATGATGCTTGCATGACCAACTTCACGCCTGGCCAGATAGTGCGTCTGAAATCCCAGTTGAGCACTTACCGTGGTGTTAGCTTCTAATTACGGAGACGGAAACTTGGCTTTTTGAAGCGGTCGATCTCAAGTAGAGGAGGGCAGCCTATGATGTCGACATTCCTCTTCGCTGTTCCCTTGACCGCTTCTGGTGTCATACTTAGGGCATTTGTACCACCGGCATCTATCTCTTGATTGTTTTCATACCAACGCACCTACGTTTTATATCCAAGGACGCTACACATTTATCGGATTGTTGGGCGCATCGTCTGACCTGCGTTTAGAAGTGAAAAGCTAATGGTCGGTCTGCTAAGTCTTCGAGGTTGCATCTTGACACTGTGCTTAATTGCAATTTTCCCTTTATTTTCCAAACGTTCTTGGGATAGCCCACTAGGAGAGCTGTATCACCCAGCCATAGGCATTCGGCTACTCACCTTTCTATTTGACCTGACTTTTTGTCGTTCCAACTGGCATGATTACGTGTCGCCGTAGTGATAAATATCCTGGACATGACGGAATGGTGAATACGCGTATGAAATCCGTATACAAGCGGAACGGTGAATATGCGTATGAAATCCGTATACAAGAACGAAACTGGTCGTGAAATGAGTATAGTGCATATACTATCTAGCGACACGAGGCCCAGGCCTATTTGGGAAAAGTGGTTTGACAGCTAGGCGGCTGCTAGTGTCTAATGTGGTCATACTTTCCTTCAGGAATTCAGCCGATCTGCGATCTGAATAAACGCGAATGTCAATGGAGACCCGCTGTAAGCGTAGATGCCTTTCTCGTCCAAGCACACGATCAACCTCCCGCCAACTCTCAGCATTCCCTAGGGTGGAGAACATCCCCACGACGAAGAAATTGATTTCTGCGAGGCTATTGCTGGTGCCGATAGTTTCCAGGACATTACTGACCCATTTGATGGATGGTGAACGGGGCCCGCCGAGGACATGGACTCGTAGGAACCTCAAGTTGACAAGTTTACTGAAATCTGATTGTGCCGAGATGCTGAGACCTATACCCAAGAGATAGTCAATCAATAGATGTTCGTCATAAAGGAAAGATCCAGTACCTGAGAGCACATGGATCTCGAGCTCCTCCAGTGATGCAGCCGTTCTTTCAAGGATACTCTGAAAATGAATGGCGGAGTTGTCATCAATGACTGTTCCATGGAAGCGTCGAAGTCGAGATATGGACAAGAACGGCAGAAGATGGTCGATAGCATCTATTACTCGCTGAGAGGGAGCAGGGTGGGGCACAAGGAGAGATTCAAGATATCTCATCTCCGTAGGGAACTTGATCGACGATGGAAGCTGCAGCGCGTAATCTGGATCGGCAAATATGGAGGATTGTGGAATGTCTAGAACCCGCAGACGCGAGCAGCATCGCAATGCTGGTAGTGGAAAGCGATTTATGCCCTTCAATTTGAGGTGCTCGACCGATTGCAAAAGAATTAGGATATTTGTTCGAACCTCGTCCGGTAAGAGTTCCCAAGGTGGCGGATATGAGTCCGGGTGATCGAGGCTGAGAATGCGCACAGAGCGCAGTATGCCTAGTGTATCGGCAGATGTGGTCGTCTTTTTCGAGATAATGATTGTTAGGTCTTGAACTAACGCGAGGACCTGGGGATACGACACCAGAACCTCACGAAGATCTGCGTTGTGGACCTCATGTTCTGGAGAGAGATCGATCGTTATTGCTTGGAATAGCTTCTTCTGGGCAGGAATGCGAAAGGACGAAGCGACGGCATTGCATGCGATCAAGGTAGGTCTGTCACTCCGGGCGACTTCGTCTACGATCATGTGGAAAAGCTCTTGCGGGAGTTCATGACCTTTTGACGCCGTCATAGGAGTGAGAGATATCCTGAGACTGGATGTTGGGATTGGGTGCGATGTTCCATTTCGTCGTGAGGCTAGAGCTTTAAATGTTCCCGAGCATGCCTGAGTTGGTCCTGAGGCACGTTGTAACGGTTGTTGCAGCGTGACTGAGGTCATGCGTTCTGGCAGAACCAAGCTGTCAACAACCCCATCTGTAAAAAAACCCCGACCACTATGTACCCTGCCACTACCATTGCCTTACCCTTATCAGTATCACATGCACCCGGGCCATGATAGTCTCAGGTCTTCCAAACCCTCTGGACTTGGGGGTATGAAGCCATGATCAATTCAAACTCGCGCAACTGAGACGTCGTGCGTTTGCCTGTAGCTCGTCCCAGCACCCCCAAAGCGCATGACAGCTATTCCGCTCACCCCGGTCGAAGTTCACCAGATTGACTCCTTGTCTCTCTGTAGTTATCATGCTCCGCTAGATATGGTCTTGTGCCAAAAGCGGTGCATTGCTTGACATGTCACTTCTCCGTCAACGTCATCACGCCCGGTTGTCAAGTTTGACGCATAGCTCGGGTCTTCTTAAACCTCATGCAACTTGGTCATATACTTCGTACACCTTTTTGTTGAACAGTCAGTCGCAGTTGGATAGGGAAGAGGTCTCAAGACGCCTCTGAATAAGATAACGTCATGCTGTGGGTGTTGATACCGCTATCCAACTCGTCGGTTACTTGTACCTGTCTTTTAGCGTCTTATCTCAATCCACATCGTGGAAATACAGTCCTTAACGGTAAATCAAAGATCTTCACTGGCCATATTCCTTTCTTCGAGCACTTCAACAACTATGTAGTCATCAGCACAATCAACCCAAGCAAGTGTTGGAAACCTGATGCTGCCGATCGCCCCAGCATCGGACAAGTTCGATACAGCAGGAGGACCACAGACCGAACGTGGGCCGGCTATGCGCGAGGAGGACCTGACTGGCTCCGATGTCCCTCACAAGAGGCTGGTACACCCCATCGTGATGAAAAACGAACGAACAAGGAAATGTATACCACACCGCGGCGTCTTAAACCAGAACCATCGTCACAGCATGAATACCAAAATTAAAGTGGGCATACAATACACCAAAAGAATCATAACGTAAAGAGAGCATATGAAATAGCGTAATGCACGAAAGAACAGGTAAAAAAAATCTAGTAATGACCCAAAGGTACCAAAAATGCATGAAAGACCGACACCGAGTACTCGTACCGCAAGAGTGCGCAAGAATCACCTTCCCCTCCCCGCCCTCTCCTCCCTCCGACTCAACAACCTCCTCGCCCTCGCATACTCCACATCCTCCTCACTCGAGTCTTCCCACACATCCCCCCCTCCCCCTCCCTTTCCCGTTCCCTTCCTTCCACCTTCCCCTACCCCACCACTGCCCCCTCTTGCCCCAGACCCAGAACCAGAACCAGAATCAGGACCAGCCCACCAAGCCCCCTCCCCATCTCCGTCGTCAATGGCAGGCGGCGTCGCGCTAAACGTAGGCTTCAACGACACCCTCACGCTCTTCCTCCTCCTCTCCCCACCCCCCACGCCCACGGAGGAAGACGAGGCCTCGCTCCCCACCGCGTGTGCATGTCCATTCGGCAAGGCTGCTGCGTACGCGTAGTCCTTGACATGCGATGGCGGCGGTGGGGGCGGTGGTGGTGAGGATGTAGGGGGATCCCCTTCGTCAGGAAAGAACACCTCATGCCCGGTCTCGTACGACGATACCGAGGCTGCATCGTCATCTAATGGTGGTGATGGTGCTGGCGCTGGCGCAGGCACAGGCGAGAACACCCGCCCCACCCCCGAATGCGCCCCAGGCAAAGGCGACGGCGTCCTGCTCGGATTCCTCAACGCACTGCGCAGCGGCGACTTCGCAGGTCTCGTCTCTTTCCTTTCCCCATTCTCCCTTCCCGTCCCATTCCCCGTCCCCGGAAGCCCCTCCACACCCACCACCCCTCCACCTCCACCAAGCCTATCAAACACCGACCCCGGCGCACTCACCTCCATCCCCACCAACCGCTCCTTACTCCGTCCCCTCACCACCTGCCCCCCTCCCCCTCCCGCTCTCCCCAAATCCCACCGCTCCAGCTCCTCCCTCCCCACCCTTCCCGGCGCCTTCACCACCTCCACTCCCCGCGTGTGGGAAGGGGAGGAGGAGGAGGCGTCGTGTACGACTCTCAGGAGGGAGGGCATACCGCCCCCCGGCTCGAGTAGGCTCCGGCTTCCCTGACCCTGTCCGTGTGGGTATGTGTTCTTGAGAGACGGTCTCCGGGCATGAGTCGCACCACCACTTGCGGCGCTCCGGAGAGACGAGTCCCTGGACAACCCGGTCGTAGGCGTCCCACTCACGCTCGTCTTCCTCCCCGCCCCCACCCCATGGTTATGGTGAGGGTTGGCACTCCCGACGACGGTGACAGTTAGCCCCTCCCGCACGCCTTCCTTCTCCTTGTCTGTTTCCTGTTGCTTCTTGGCGCGGGCTTGGCTTTGCGTGGGGAGGAGCGCGGGGACGGGACCCTGCTGCCGCTTCTTCCCCTCCTCATTCCCCGCCCCCACCCCTGCCCCAACCGCCCCCGCACCTAAAGGCACAAGCGGCACACTCGCACTCCTCCCCCTCCCGCTTCCGCTCCCACCCGTCGTATTCGCCTTCTTCAACTTCCTCCCCCCCGGGGATTCCACACCAGTAAAGGCAGCAGCATCACTAACCACCCTGCCCCGTCCAGGCCCGCCCCCACCCACACTCGCCCTCCTCACCGGCTCCGGCGCGCGTACAGGCGCCTCGTCGCCATTATCGGAGTCGTCGCTTGCACCGGAGGTTAGAGCTCTTAGGTTGCCCTCCGTTCGTGTTTCCCACCTTCCCTTTCCCTTTCCCTTCCCTTTCCCCACCCCCTTCTGCTTCCCCTGTAAATCACTGCTCCCCCGCCCGAAAAGCCAAGATGAATTCTCCTCTGGAGCTTCGTAGAACGCCGCCTGCGGTACGGGGTCGTGGTGAGAGGGGTGGCGTTGATGGCCTCCCCCGAACATCCCACGTAGACTTCCCAAGAACCTGCTCCCGCCGGTGCTAGTGACGCTCAAGCTTGAGGCTCTGGTGCGGCTAAAGGGAAGGGGAAGCGACGAGTCGGAGGCGGGTAAGGGTAAGGCTGTGGGGGAGGAGCGGATGGAAAATCGTTTGCCTAGGAGGGTGCGTTTGGCTGGGGAGGGTGTATGCGTTGGTGTCTGTATTGGTGTCGTGCCGAGGGGGGCGGAGGGGGCGGGGGTACCAACCGAACCCGAGCGCCTCTTCTTCTTCCCCTTCTTAGCAACCGACCCAGCAAACCGCGGATTCTCAACCATCACAACCTCCCTCCCCTCCCCCTCTCCATGCGCCTCCTCCTCTGCGCTCGATCCCCCTTCCTCCCCCTCCCCTTCCTCATCCCCACTCGAACCAACACCCACACCCTCCTCTGTAATCCTCCTCTCCAACACATGCCTTGGACTACCATTCCACGTGTCGGATATAGCGTGGGCGGGCGGGATGCGTAACCGTTCCTGGGTGTGGGCTTGGGTGTGGTAAGGGGGAGTGGAGGTTCCGGTCGCCCCGTTTTGGGAGGCGGATTGGGAGGGGGCGAGGGAGAGGGAGGAGGAGGCGCGGTGGTGGGTTGGGTGCGGGAGGGGTTTCTGGGAGGTGGAGGGTTGGAGATGGGAGGGAAGGGAGGGTTGAGTTGGGGGTGGGGATGGGTGGCCTTTGGGAGGGGGGGAAAGTCAGTATCTGGTGTTATTGTATATTTTATGGAGGGGAAGGGATGGAGGTGAGACGAGACGGCACGGGTCTGAGTCCGTTCGAGACTCGCGTCGACTATTCGGGCACTTGGAATGGAAAGAAGGAAGCGGGCTCACCATTCGCGATAGCCTCGCCATTAGCATATACATTGGTATCTAGACAACCAAAAAATAAAAATCCTCAGCAACGCATGACCCAAGTAAGCGGAAGCAAAACACCCACCACCCGCCCCAATTCCATCAAGCACCCCCAACGCCTCCCTCCCCATCTCGCCCCACACCCACCCACATTCCACGAGGGCCCCACACCGTATCCTCAGGCCCTCCCTCAGCGCCCGGGCGCGCCCCACCGCGAGCTCGTGCTCCTTGTTCGCGAGGTGGGCTTCGCATGCTTGGAGCTCGGCCTGTGCGGCGGAGAGCTTGGGGGACGCGGGGAGGGGTAGGGAGTGCGTGGGCGAGGAGAAGGCGGAGGAGAGGGAGAGGGAGGAGTTGGAGTTGGAGGGGTGGTGGTGCTGTGCGAGGTGTTGGTGGAGGAGGGTGAGGGAGTCGCGGTTGGTCTGGAGGGTCTGGGAGGGCTTGGGTTTATGTGCTTTCGAGGCTTTTATCAGGCGTGTTACTCTGTAATTAAGTTTTGTTAGTTAAGAGAGAGAGTGGGGGGCAAGGGAGGACGGACAGGATTTCACGATCGCGGATGATATTGGCGACGTCGTCTTCGAGTGTCTTAATATGCTTAAGATGGTCTCTACACTCGTCGACGGCACCGGCGTACCGTCCCAGCGCCTCGTCTGCCGCAGCGAGAGAAGTGGCCACGGCGAGGATGGCATGGGAGACAGGCGGGGGCGAGGCGGAGGCGTAGGCGGAGAAGGCGGAGAGGGAGGCGTGGGAGTTGTCGAGGAGGGCGTGGAGGTGTTTTGCGTAGTCTTTTTCGTGGCTCAGTAGGTTGGCCAGCAAGCGGGAGTCGGCGGGTCGGTGCACCATCGACAGACAACCACGTTTAGTTCAATTCAGAAGACGGAGCCTTTTCATGAGGTGTTTTGTGACTTGATCGGAGATGTCACGCAACGTCATCAAATCATTCAGGACGTCATCGTGATGGGTTCTATTCGCCTCGCAAGCGAGCATCCATCCCCCGGCCATGAGCTCGTTCCCGTGAAGTCCGTGTCTCCGTCTTCGTCAGCCTCACGATCTGCTGCACTCTGGTTTGGAAATACATAGGACTCCGGGAACTGGATCGACCTTGCACGCACTGTAACAGGCAGCAGCCGCGGTACCCAGTGGAATCAGCTACGAATCACGATCCCTCTTTCAGATAACGCCTGTAGCCAGACAGGTCCAAGTGGTTTTCAACAAAGTAGCATCCGCCACCCCCGACTTCTTCTGCGTCACTCAATGTTAAGCACGCATCGTCACCCTCCAATTCGCATTTTAATACATTGTTCGCGCTCTACCTCGATGCCCTTCCTGGACGCGCTGGTTGACTTACCTGTGTCTTCGATTTTTGGCACGATTTGGGAGGCTGATTATCGCAGTACTGGACAAGGAAACAAGTGCATTCTTGAATCAGGAGAGACGGACGCGCGAGATAAAAGTGTATGAAGCTCAGAACGTGGAGCTTTCGTTTCCTCTACTCTGGCACTGCCTGTGATCGAGACACCCACCAACATTCTCCGCCCTATTCCTGCGCTAGCCTGAGAGGCACTACTTCTTGGAAGCACTTCATCGGTCTCATGTGCGGCGGAGATGTCGATCACTCGCACACCGACCTTGCCGTCGGCCGGTTTAGAATTTCCCCAAGTATCTCGATGTCAATGCTGAGATCAGCCACTACACTTCCAGAGCCTCATTCACACCACATAAGAAACATGACGACGATGGGATACACCGCCCGTTGATGAGTGTAAGTGACTGTGAAGATAAAAGAAGCCCTAGGCATACCGTCAATACATGTACCCCGATTCGACCAGAAAAACCATCACCCTCTGTGTCGTGTCTGGGATCTCTGGGCCTTTCTGAACAACTCAGATAGGGACATGGAATGGTGTCCTTCCCTAATTGATGATGAGATGCAGGTACAAAAGCATTGTGAATGAGATACGGGGCTCACCATACTTGACAAAAAGTCAATGTTGTGCTTGCCCCATCCATGACCACTGAAACGGCCGCACGGAACCTCGCGATCTCCAGAGGATCAGATACGTCAAATGCGCGGAGTCACGCGTCTCTGCGTCAGCCTCTTGCCCTGCATTCAGGACTTGTAGGGCACCTTTATATACGAAGTTCGCCAATACCTGAAGGATTACAATGACAGTCAGCACCCGACTTTTACTTTCCGACCCTTGAATCTCACGGATGGAGCATGCGAGCAAAGCGCTGAGACGTATCAAAACCCTCTTTTAAAGGATCCCAGCTCTTGACATGATCACGCCCTCATTCATAACTCAGAGCTTCAAAAATTGTTGAGGTATGGTCAACGTGAATTGAATAGAGATTACGCACCAGCCACTGAGCCAGCCAATTCGTGAGCATTGAGAGAATTATTCCCAGTTCAAAGTGGTCTCCTCGAACTTCGGCGGCGGCTGTGAGTCCAGCTCGCAGATCTACAAGATATTGTTGGATTAAAGAAGGTGACAAGGTCCAGAACAGAAACCCTCCAATGCAAAAAATGAGCGAGCGTTACACCAAAACTAAATCGAGCCGCTCCCTGTCAAGATACCAGCTGGAGAGAATACGCAACGTCCTGTCTGCGACCAACGCACAAAGCGACTGTGAGGCAGAAGAATAACAAAAGGACCCAGCTAGTGCTCTCCCTGGTAACCAGAAATTCAGTGGATACAAGAGTTTGAGGAATGACGGCGTTGCTATACGTACCGTATACCAAGGTGAATGTTCGATGCAGCGTTACTTGCCAAGCGCTGCCAGTACTAGAGTCCGACGCGCACGTTCCTCAGGTGTCCATGCCATGATTTAAGGAGGCTCTTTGGACACCGTACACCTCGAGAAAAGAAAAACTCGACCAGGTTTTTATCGAAAGCTAGTAAAGCCAATTCCCAATCATCAGTCACAATGGGCGTCGCTCATCCTGTTCTATGCCCACTCAAGACTTGTCCACACAGATTTCCATAAAGTCGGTGCCACATCAGAACACCGACGTCGGGGAACCAAGAGTCGTCCAGTGATGACGGCAGTCTGAGTATTAGCTACCGGGGCGCTGATACCACTGCAGCTCAGGCTGATCGTGATGCACTGATACAGGACCAGTCCCCACGATCCACTTACGGAGGCAGAGATGATAGAACGGCCGACATCATGGACGTGGAAGCGATTGGAGTTTACGATGCGTGAGGTGACGGTCTGAGGTCTGACTCGGACTTTGAAAAATGGACATTTGCCGTAAGCGATCTAATCTGTTTCCCGAATTCATCATCTTTGCAATTTACAGCCATTCCTACGCTTTTTTCTTGTCTCCTTGCGTGGACCATCTTGTTTATATGCTGGAAGGTGAGTATATATGAAAACGGCGTTTGGTTGATGGCAGAGAGCGCTGAGCGTTGCTCTTGGCCTGCAGGCGGACGGTGTGGCAAAGGAATAGTTAAAAACTGAAATTAACTGGGTCCAGGATCTTCTTCATCGATGTCCATGAGTGCTGCGTCGCATGTATCGTCTATGTTCGTTCAGTAAGTCAAGAACAGAGCTATAGCGCCCAGATCTTTCACGTTGATTACGATGCTCGCTTGTTGACGCCGAGCAGACGCTCTGATGTGATCAACATATTTTCAACCCCGAGTCACACCCCCATGGTAAGTACGTCGACGTCCTAGCCTACCAAGCAACCCCACACCGAATCCACTGCCCATGGAGCTCATCCACCGGTACTTGATTACTAGCTTGAGTAACGACATTAGGCTGACATTACGACACTGACTCCAAGTGTTCTTCATTTCCAGCATGTTGACAGATGGCCCTTCCATACTCACATTCTCAGTTCCAGCCTCGGTTCTCACACAGATCTACAGGCTAAAGTGACCTATACCATTCACACCTCCACGTGTGTCCTACCCGGACCGCCATCCAGGAGAAAACCCCTTCGAAGATGTAGAAGGCGAAATTGAATCTTGATGAATGACACGACAACTCGCGAAGTCACAGTGCGTACAAGATGCTCGGGAATGTACTAAGTACGGCATTATGGTCGGACTTGGCGAGTATCCTTATCTGACGTCCGAAACGAACGGTAGCGATTATTAACTTTGGATTTATACGAGCAGGGATACGTCGATACCACTCTTCAGCGCCAGCGATGTTGCCAGAGATCCTACGTCCTCAGCATCCTATCATACCGACCGCGACGCGTGTGCTGAAATCACGCCCCTCAGAGTGGAAAAGCATGGCTCCATCTGCTCCCTCCGGCACGTTGACCTTCTCAGCAGACTTGCCAAACCTTCCAGTCGTAGACCTTCACGACACGCTCGCTCGTTTGAAGCAGACTCTGTTTCCCATCGCCTGGTCGAGCGAAGAGTACACTGCGGTCTCACAAAAGATCGAAGACTTTGCTGTCGGTCAAGGACCCCGATTACAGGAACGACTCCTGAAACATGCTACCGAGACGCGTCTTTGGCTTGAACAAGCTTGGGATGACGATGAATACCTGGGATACCGAAATTCGGTGAGTTTCAAGTCAATTTACTATCACCGTTGCTGAATCTTCCAGTAGGTCGTCATACATGACTCTTATTGTTGTACGTACGCCACCTACCTTGGAATCGGTCATAGAGTGGCTCACATGATCAAGACGGATTCGATGCACATCCCCCACATCTATCCCAGACAGCGGCAGCCCGTGCAGCTGGGCTAGCGCGTGCTGCAATGCTCTTTCGGAAGAACCTCCGAAATGGCCTTCTCAAACCGGATACCACTAAAGAAGGGCCCCTGTGTATGGATAGCTTTCGGTACACTCAATTCCCCGAACACGCTACCTTCGTCATTCGCTGACTGTTCGGCTAGCTGGATGTTTGAATGTTGTCGCGTCCCTGGCCCAGAGGGCCTCGATTGGGGGGTTTCCTACGCAAAAGATGGCGATCTCGGTGACTCGGGACATATCATCGTGTTCAGGAACAACCGAGTGTGGAAGCTTGAGGCTGCGCAGAGAGGACGGATTCTCAGCACCATGGAATTTGAAAGGTGCGAAATGATGCCTCCTATGACGAGACGATGCAATGATGGTTGTGCTCGCAGACAGGTCCAGTACATCTATGATCAGAGCACTCAGGACTCATACCCGGGCGTCGGCATTCTGACAGCCTCCCATCGTGACGTGTGGGCGAAGGTAGCTCGACTTCTTTTACAGCTTAGATGCACCTTGCTCTAACGCGACTCTTCGAATAGGATTGCATGACCCTGGCATCTTCCCCGCACAACGCATCCATCATATCCGCCATCGAATCCGCCGCTTTCGTCATCAACCTAGATGCATCGAAACCAACCACAGTCGTCCAACACAGCCGTGCTCTGTGGCACGGAGAGGTATCAAACGGCGTCCCAGTCGGCCTACGAAATCGCTGGGTCGACAAACCCGTCCAATTCATCGTCTTCGACAACGCCCACGCCGGCGTCATGGGCGAACACTCCCTCATGGACGGAACCATAACCACCAGACTGTGTAACGAGGTTCTAGAAATGCTACACGACCCCGCGTTCGATCACGGCGTACCAGCGGCGTCCGTGAACTGTAAACCCACCCCTCTCGACTGGGAAATTACACCCGCGATCGCCGAGGCCATTACCGCGGCCGATAAAGCTGCAGTGGAGCTCATCGAAGGCCAGGAGCTTGGGTACCTGCTAACGCCGTACGGACGAGCCGCCATCAAAAACTTCGGTGTCTCTCCCGATGCGTGGACGCAGATGATCATTCAGCTGGCCTATCGGCGGCTCCTTGGCGGAAAGAAGAGGATGGGCGGGACGTACGAGGCTGCCACGATGAGGAGGTTCTATAAAGGTCGTACGGAGGATATCCGCGTCGTCACGAGTGAATCCGACGCTTGGGCTGCTAGTATGGACGACAGTAGAGCCGGGAAGGGCAGGAGGAAGGAGCTGTTTATGGCTGCGACGAGGAAGCATGTGGAGCGTGCTAAGGACGCGGGAAGGGGCCGGGGAGTTGGCCGTCACATGTTTGGTAAGTCAACGTCCAGAGTCGACGTGTTGAATGTGTGCGTCGGTGTTTACTATAAGCATAGGGCTTGAAGCGGTTCTGAAGGAGGGTGAGGAGATTCCTGCGCTATTCAATGACCCTGTGTTCCTTAGGTCGAGCTATTGGGTGCTCAGTACATCAGCTATATTCTCGAAGCATTTTCCTGTCTACGGCTGGGGCGAGGTTCGTCATGACGTTTCTGAACCTCAAAGGCGGAGGTTTCACCCTTGTGTTCCCCAGGATATTCCTGACGGATTCAGTGTCGCGTATATGACAGGCTATGATGGTAAGTTTTGATTTTCTTTGAGGTCCCGTGTTACGGTTACCAACTTCCGATGTAGATCGCTTGCAGTTCACCGTTACATCGAGGAAGGAGATGCCCAATGCCAGGTTCTGCGAGGAGATAGCGAGGGCCGCGAGAGATCTATACGAGTTACACGAGGAGACAGCGTGTAGCGGATGGAAGTCAGCGAGGATGTAATCGCGGATTCCTTTTCACTATCTATGACGACGTTAATAAGGCGATATTAACGATACGCAGTTCGAAATCACACGGAGAATCAAGCTGGTAATTGGGACCCGTACTGGTAGGTCCCCACCAATCCCACCAAGGCAGGCGTTGGCTCTCGATAGATCATGTGGGTTTAGAAGATCTGAAACCGATTGGTTGAGACCATCATGACCCGGGTGCGTGTGATACTGATAAGGGTAAGGCAAGGGTAGTGGCAGGGTACGTAGCGGTCAGGTTTTTTCATAGACGGGGTTGTTGACAGTTGTCCTGGGTCGGAGTTGGGTCGGAGTGGTCCTGCCAGACGTGACCTCAGTCACGCTGCAACAACGTGCTTCAGGACCAACTCAGGACATGCTCAGGACCACTCAAAGCTCTAGCCTCACGACGACTCTGTTGGTATGAAAACAGTCAAGAAATAGATGCCGGTGGTACAAATGCCCTAAGTATGGCACTAGAAACGGTCAAGGAAGGAACAACGAAGAGGAATGTCGACATCCTAGGCTGCCCTCCTCTACTTGAGATCGACCGCTTCAAAAAGCCAAGTTTCCGTCTCTGTAATTAGAAGCTAACACCACGGAATGTGGTCAACTGGGCTTTCAAATGCACTATCTGGCCAGGCGTGAAGTTGGTCATGCAAGCATCATCACTATAATCCATATAATTCTCTAGGTACCCCGTTTGTTAGAAAGGTGTGATGTTTTATGAACTGAGGGAAAAATACCGATGGGATCGAGACCTCCACCTGGGCAACTGTCGCGTCCACGAGGGCAACCATAGGCTGGGGAATCTTCAGGCGGTGTGTCTGATACAAAATCACCAACCATGCTGCAGCCACCTTGGAAAGTGTGGTAGAGGCCAACCCAGTGGCCGGCTTCGTGCGTCAGGGTCTATATGAGAGCATGTAAGGTCGCATAATTTTTAGACGAGTGAACGGGACATTGACTAACTCTACCCAAGTTAAAAGGGGAGCTGGTACCTCCGGGAACGGTCGAGAAAAGAATGACGACGCCATCATCTTTTGGAGCTAAGCTATAAAGGAACGGGAAGGTCGCATATCCGCGTAGACCCTGACCAGCACTCGATTTGAAGCTACAGGCAGTTTCGGGGTAAACGTGCGTCTAGCCAGGTCTAGCTATTTTGATTCCACGACTTACCCAACGCTGTAGACATTGAGGTCGGCAGAACCGCCCTGGCGAAGTGCATTTTTCATCGCTGTCTGTTGGGAACTTTCCGGACCAACGTTATTGAACCAATCAGTATTTACAGTTCGTGTAGTGCCTGCAAGCCTCCAGGTAACTCCAGTGTTGGCAAAGTCAGCGTTCATGACTGCAACTTGTTTCTCAATCTGCGAATCCCTGTTCAGGTGGTCCTTGATTAGATCCTATCACGTCAATACTTTCCACGTACGGGATGTTTCCGGTAGATAGGGTCGTGCCATTGCTAATAACATGCCAGTAAACCTGTGTGGATGAGACGTTCAGGAAAATAAGTTGATGGAGTGCGCACTTCGAACGACTTACGCTGAGTGTGGACTTGCCCGAAACGTTGCCGACGGGGACTTTCTTGGCCTGGAAGTCTTTCTCCATCCTTAAGACATCCGCGTCGCTGGGCACCGTTCCGCAGATCCTGAGATGCGAGTCAGGCTTAGCTTCGGTTGAGTCAAGTGAGGGTATCAGGACACACCTTCTAGTGTCGTTGAAGGGGGAGACGAGCGCCGCTGCGGCCCCGAGAAGCGTAAGAACGAGGGATGCAAGCATTGTACGACTCAAATGAAGGATGAGAAGTGCATTTCAATCCTGAGGTACACCACCCTTTATACAAGATTCAGCCCGTTGAGAAGCACGATGTTAAGGCAGTGCCGTATGGGATAGGGTAGTCGATATACAAACGACAGCGCACCAGGTTGCGGATTGGTCCGCTAGGAAGGAGTACGCAACCGCGTGCAGATGCTCTAGAGCATCCAAGCTGTTCGTCAGAGGCTTCGTGTCCTAAGGAGTAGACTCGTGGCCTAGTCCGCCCAAACGCCAGTCTGGAGCTCGAAGGCTTCCTAATTTGCACGAATACATGGCCCCCACGAGATAGAGTAGCTTTTCCGAGCCATTACTAGTTGACCTTGATGGCACTAGGTTTTAAGTCACAGCCAGTGGGTGGTCAGGATGCATTGCACAAGACCTCCAAAGTAAGGAGGGGATATAAAGTGAAACCATGAAATTCGGGTAATTCAATGCTTATCATCAGAGCGTGACCGTGTACTACACGCGTCACTCACGCTCGTCTTCCCTCGTGCATTACGCTATTTGATATGCTGTTCTTACGCTACGGTCTTCTCGTGTATCGTATGCCCAGCACGCTAACATAATATTCATGCTGTGACGATGGTTCTGGCAGTGGATGTTTATTCGTTTTGTATTCGTTACATTTTTTCGGTCATTTCGGTGTACGTACTCCACCAGCTGATGTTTTTTCCTCTTTTGCCTCGTGCATCACGCTAGTTCCTATGCTTTTCTTTACGCTACAAGTCGTCTGGTCACTGGTGTATTGTATGCCCACCTTAATTTAATATTCATGCTGTGACGATGGTTCTGGATATTTAAGACGCTGCAGTGTGATAATTCCTTTCCTTTCTCTTTCGTCTTTCATCATGATGCATGCAGCACTTGCATGTTGTATTGTGTACCAGCCTCTTATGATCTCATGAAGTAGATGCGAGCTAACGCAGAATCATGAGGGGCTGATAACATTTTTATCGAAGTGGTTTATCGAGGCTGCCTCGAGAGCGGTCAACCGTTATGGGTGCGAGGCGATCAAAAGCTTTTTCTTGGATCGTACTGCTCGCAACCAACTCTTGAGTTGGTGAGTTGAACTCACCCAAGTTGACAAATTGTACCCGCTCATCGGAAAATCCATCATTTAGTGAAGCCTTTTTACTTTGGGTAGTTTCGGTGATGTTTTGCGCCTCTTCCCTTGCGCATTACATGCACTTCTTACGCTACATTTTTCGCGGTATTGTATGCCCAGTCCATCCAATTTAATATTCATGGTCGACAGCCGTGACGATGGTTCTGGATGTTTAAGACGCCGCTTATGTAAGCGCCCCGAGCATAGCGTGATTTGAGCTCACACAGGTCTTTCTTTTGCTTTTTCGTTTTCTTTGCACTTGCCGCTCCCGCTCATCGAGAAGGCCCGCCTCTCCAGCAGCAAACGGTCAAGCAATAACGCACCCTCTTCGCTAGTGCCTTATCGCAGTCGCAGAGGACTCGGCAGCTCGAAGTACGAAAGCCAAAAACTCGAACGCACGGACCACACCCACCGCACCTACCTGTCACAGATTAGATTGGAGAAGATATGTCGGATACTGAGCAGCAGCAGCAGCCGCACGCGGAAGGTGATGAGGTGAAGACGGAGGACCCGAACGCGACTATCAATATCAAGGTTCGTGGTGCTTGTCTCTTCGCTTGTCCTTTTCGATAGGGTCGGAGGGCGGCGGGCGTTTTCTTTTCTTGTGTTGGGGTGTGGTTTTGTGGGATCAGGATCGCTGATTCTTCTCTTTTTGCTTTGACGCCTTTTTAGGTGGTGAGCTCGACGGGCGAGGAGGTGTTTTTCAAGATCAAGCGTAGTACCAAGTTGAGCAAGTTGCAGGGGGCGTATGCGAATAAGGTGGGCAAGGACGTGGGCAGTATTCGGTGAGTCGTCGCGGTAGTTCCTTTGACCTCCTGACGTCGCTTGTGCTGATCGCTTTGGGTAGGTTCTTGTACGATGGTACTCGGATAGCCGATGAGGACACACCGACGTCCCTTGACATGGAGGATAATGGTGTGTCTTGTCTATGCTCTTGATGATGTTATGATTCTCAGCGCCTCTCAACCCCGTGTTTAGACACCATCGATGTCATGGTAGAACGTATGTGGCACTGTCTCGCTCCTGTGGACGGCCGGCTGACGTTCCTACAGAGGTTGGAGGCTCAGCATGACGCGACCAAGCCGATGCTCGTCCCTCGTCGTCTTTTCCTTCTTTGTTGTTCCTTTGTAAATAATCAAGAATGTAACCTCTATCCCACACCCTCTATTTTACTCAGTTTTCTTGTGAATCGAAATCCTCATTCGTCATCGATCGACCTATCATGCATGCCCTACATACAGGTTGAGTCCTGATATACATGACTAACTCGATAAAGCGGTATATGAGAGTCCAAAGCATCCCTAATCATGGAACGTGAAGGCTACAGGGCTCTTGAATCCGTTCTTCCCGACTGCACGAACACCCATATGCACATTATCCTTGATAAGCTGCACCGTCGCCGTGTTGGTCTGCCCCACCGGTATGACATGGCTCCAGAACGGCTCATCCGTCGCCCGCCACACAATCTCGTACCCGCCATCCGCAGCAGGGTCCGCCGTCCACTTGAGCGTCGAGTTGTTCGTTAGCACCGCAGTGTCGAGCGCCACCCCTGTAGGCGTCCCTGGCGCCTGGGCGAGCGACCAGAGGGCGGCCCCGTTCACGCGGGCGACGCGGGCGACGAAGTCGAAGTCGACGAACTCGATGAGGTCCCCGAATTGCTTCCCGTTCTCGACGCGGATGTCCTGGTGCTGATGGTCGAAGTTCTCGTGAGGCTCGGTGAAGCGCACGGCAGGGAAGCCTTGTTTGAGGAAGGAGAGGTGGTCTCCGCCTCGGAGGTAGCGGTCGGGCCTGTATGTGATATGCACTGGTACCGGGCCGATTATCAATAACGAGCCACCCTCGTAAAGAGTTGATCACTTACCGTTCATATCGGTCGCATGGTTCTGTGAGACCTCTGCGACGAAACGACCAAGCTGCCGTGCTGGCGCGTCGTTCTCTGCCCCAACCGAAACGCGGCTGGTAACCTGCGCCAAGGTCTCCGTTGGCGGAATACCCTGAGCAAACATACGAATATCGTTCGGTGCCTTCGTCCCATCGTCCCCCGTTGAGCTCCCAACGATATCGTTATTCAACATCCCCTGCACATCCGCCCCCGCCGCCTTCAACGTCTTCGCCAAAAAGTCCGACCCAAACAGCCCCTGCTCCTCCCCCGCCACCGCCGTAAATATGATCGTCGCAGCCGGCACATGCGTCGCAAAGATCCTAGCCAGCTCCATCGACACGGCCACGCCCGACGCATCATCGTTCGCCCCCGGCGCATCATCCACGAAGTTCAGCACATCCGACACACGCGAGTCGTAATGCCCCGACACCACATACGTCCTATTCGGGTCCTTCGCGCCCTTCAGCGTCGCCACCACATTGCTGATCACCGTCTCGTTCGGTATCCGGCTCGACGGCGCCTGCACGTAGCTCGGCACCGTCACCGTCATGCGCCCGTTCGACTGGGCGGCGTACGTGCGCATTTCGGCTGCGATCCAGTCGCGCGCGGCGCCGATCCCGCGGGTGGGGTCGGTTTGGGTGGAGAGGGTGCTGCGGGTGCCGAAGGAGACGAGCTTGGCGATGATGGCTTGGATGCGCTTGGGGTCGATCTGGGCGAGCATCTTGGTTAGCTCGGCGTCTGGGCGTTGCGGAACGAGCGCGTGGCCGGGGCCTTGGGGCCATATGTCCGCGAGGGTGCAGAGGCCAGGGGGGGCGAAGGACGGAGTAGTGAATGCTGCAGGGCGGGTCAGTCATATCTGGGTGGGGTGCGTGAACTGGAATGTACCTTGCTGGGTAAACACCAAGCAGGCGAGCAATACGTGGCGGATTTTCGGCATCGCAATAGATTCCAAAGCCAGAGACGTGTTATTTCGGAATGCTGGCATCTCTGCTATATGTATGGCGCGAGCCGGGACTATATAGAACCATGAAAACCGTCCATATGGCACGTCCGGATTCCATCTCAAAATTGAGCTTTCTGAAATTGTCAGAGCGGAGCAGAAGTCGGCAAGGTCATTCTTGTGGGAGAATCCATGACATAGGAGGTGAGTCTTGATCTTTTTATGCGGCGCCCAGAGATGTCCTCAGTGAGGATGCCATTAAAAATAGCTGTGCCTTGGGGATCAAAGACTTGATGATGATGACGGGTCTACCATTATACCAAATGTAAGATAACGGCTTCCACGCGCGATGAGCTTGTCATGGTACTTACAGTAAGTGTGCATGTGCATCAAGAGGTCATATGGTCCCGAACATGTGCATTTGTGCAGTTAGAATGGCGTCAGAAGGCGTGTTTACGAAAATTGAATGGGTACGTTTGCGATCGACATCAGGATAGCTGGAGAGGGTGAGTAAGTATATGACATACAGAGTGAAAATTGCAATGTCGTACATCGTTGTTGATGCTATGATTCTGAACGAAGGATTCCGACGAGTTGATGTCGGACTCGGGAGTCCGACTCCGAGTGCCTGTGTTCCACATTGGCACGTGATTTTAACGCGTCCTCGTCGCGATTGAAACGTCTTCATCGTATCAGTTCTAGTGATAGTGACCTCGAATCCACAAACCGCGAGCATGGGGCAGAAGGTGGAACAGATGTGGTGGAAGGATATGAACGAGGGTGGAAAAAAATCATCGAAGCTCGAGCTAAGCGCTCAAGCTATAGACATGCATTCCAAATATAGCATAACATCGATTTCTGACGGAGCCATTGCCAACCTGCTCAGGCCACATGCCTATCATATCTTTCGCCGCGCTTACTTAGGACTGCTTCATACATCATGCCGATATGATGATATGATACGATCCCCTCATTACTTTCCGGAAAGGAAGGAATGCTAGCGGGCCCATTCAGGTTGTCGGTGAGTTGTCGAGCTTGTCTTGTCCTCCTTATGTTCTCCTCTGAAATTCTGAATAGTGTTCTAAGATCGCTGAGGTCAAGATCAGAGTTGGCATAAACTTGCCAAGGATGGGCCGCCCAAGTTGAACATCCGCCGCATAAAGGGGTGCCCAGGGATGACGCGAACGTTTGGATGACGGTTTGTTTTCAACTTGGTACCTCCTAATGTGACGTATCTTGACCATTCCTCCTTTTAAGTGGATACTGTGCCGCGGTTTGGGTAATCATATGCTCTTCGTGGGCGCTCCCAGCTCCTTTTCGCTGCGGAATTGACGCGTTTTGCAAGGCATCCTCTCGATCTTCCAACGCAAAACGCCGTGTTCTCCGGGTATAAGAGGGGCTCGAGAGCCTACGGCAAATTTCAGCTTTCCACCTTCGGGAAACTATCTTTCCTATTGCTCGTTTTAACATGAAGTTTTTCATCCTCACTCTTTCCGTCCTTCTCGGTCAACTCGTTCTTCTCTCCCCGGCTATCGCAGCGCCCGCTGCAGATCCAGAAGGTCTCGTCGCGGTTCGTATCAAGTTCTATGTCAATCCCTCTCCACATTCACTCACAATTCGCCCTTAGAGAGACACGGCTGCCTGGCCATCACGCTCTGGTTGGGGCCCTATCTGCAATCCGTGGGATCGCTGGCATAGGTGCAACCGCTGGCGTTGGCACTCCCATATCCATATGCGTCGTGACGACGACAGCCTCATCCAGGTTTGTTCCGTGTTCTACCCAATCCTCTGCTCATTCTTACACGCCCCCAGAGGGGAGAAGCCGCTCAGGCTGGTCAAGCGGAAGCGGCAGGCCGATCTGATGACTGGGGACATGGTAGACACCGTTGGCACCCCCATCATCGAAGGCCTTGGAGGCCGTGGTGGCGTCCGCATCATCATTGGCGTCGAGGCGGCGGGGGTGGCGGACGCGGTGGTGACGGTGGTGACGGTGGTGACGGTGGTGACGGCGGTGACGGCGGTGATGGTCGGGATGGACGCGATGGACGCGATGGTCGGGATGGTCGCAATGGTCGCAACGGGCACGACGGTCATCATTGGTGGTGGTCGAGAAATATGGGACATGGCCACCACGGACACAAGGGACATCACGGACACAAGGGACATCACGGACACAAGGGACATATGGGACACAAGGGACATATGGGACACAAGGGACATATGGGACACAAAGGACACAAGGGACATATGGGACACATGGGATACTAGCGGCTTCGTAGAAGATCTATGTCGCATATTATTGGTCGTGTACCGTGTCTACTTGCTCATCATGACACTTACACTCGTATCACTCAATAAATGCAACATCACTTCCTTGTCACATTGTAGTTTGCGTCTTGTGCAGTTACGCGTCTCGAGCTTTCAACATTCAGCATTCAAATGTCTACTGAACTCCCTGTAGACATTGTACCCACCATTCGGAGTGGCGCATCTCCGTGTAAAGATATCGCGACTCGATTGTCGACATATTCTACACCTACTGACGCCGGGCGCGATCTGGCAGCATTATTCCTCGTAAGACGGGTAACATTCGCCTGCGGTCATTCTGGACGAGCATCTTCGTTAGCTCGGCGTTGCGGCAAGAAAGCCTGGCAGGAGCATGGAGACCATATATCCATACTGTGTTACGGTGATTAGAGGTTTGCGTCGAAGTCGATGGTGAAAACGAGGGATGCATTGAACGAATGTAGGGTTGTCGAGAACTCATGGGGTGTAGTAGACGGGCAGCAAGTATAGATCTCGATATTCAACAGAGAATCGTCTATGACTCTATGGAAGGATCATGTATGTTTGGCATTAAAATAGAGTTGTCGTTGTTCAATGGTATGCCCTGAGGAAGGTATCAATATGCATAAGATATCGTATCAACTGCCGGTGATAAAGGTTAGAAGTCAAACCTCGTCTGGTTTGCCAATGGGCTTCACCCTTCTCCACAATCCCTTCAAACCCATATCTTGCTCCTCGAGCTCAGGTTCATTCGGATCTACATGAAACGTGTAATGTTAGGAGCTCGAATTTGGGATTTTGAGTTTACTCCGAGTCACCAGTTGCTCCTCCATTTCCCATCCGATACGCAGCGGCAGCTATGACTTCCAGAGCGCGCTCCTTAGCGGGTGGCGAAGCCCATGGGTTTGTGACAAGCTCTTCCAGAATTTTCAAGAACCCCGCATCCGAATTGGAACGGGAGATAAATATTTCTTGTGAGTTGTATAACATCACCGCCCATAACTGCAAAATCGACGCCATCATGGTCGGTGTCACAGAATTGTACACTCAAGGTCGAGCTTTACTCACTCGAGCTGCCGCCACCTGCACCCAAGGTTGACTAGCCTTAAGCTCACTCCCCAAGGCCTGCACAGCCGCCTCTGCGTTCCCCCTGCTCGCCGAGGCCCGTTTGCAAACATCCATCGTGAGGTCCCAGTCATCCAAGTCAGTCGCAGTCAGAGATCCTAAAAGCAGATAGAAGGGCATCAGACAAAACGGAAAACGTTGGATTAAATGGCTCCCATGACATGCATACCAATCATCGTAGCGAGCTCTACCCTTTCTCTCTGCTCCTCTTCCTCTTTCTCCTTTTTCTTTGAGCCCCAGAGTCCTATGCTCCAGAACGACCGCCGCTTCCCCCTATCTTCAGCTTCACCTTCCGTCTCCTGCTCACCATGGCGTTCCTGCTGTGCGTGACGAATAAAACAAGTTACGCGATTATCTCACGGTCAGAACTTCGATGAAATGACCTCCAGGATCTCAGGAACAGCTTCTTTGGTGAATTTTGCCTTGCCATACCGGAAGAGTTTCTTCATCACTGGATCCAGGAGCAGTGGGCGTCCGCCAGGCCTGGGCGAGCTGAGTGGTGGTCAATAGACAAGAAGTGGGCACCGTCATCATGATTGATTCTGTATAAGTGCTTTTGATCAAACGGGTTATGATGCTCATTGGATCAACACGATAGCCTTTAGGAGATAGAGGGTAATGCCTACCCCTCATGCCAGCAACTAAGTAACCGCCAAAATGCTATCGAGAAGCTTTAGAGTAAGTGGAATATCATATTTTGTAGCCTCATCCTCATCCTTTACAGTCGGTCCGACCGTCCATTCTCCAGGCTTTCTGTCGTCTTTTGCGTCCGCAGCGGCTAAGCGTGCTACAGCTTGTGCGATAGTCGGGCGAGTGGGTCGCGACCCCAACAGTCAGTCATGAGTGCCCACATGTCCTCCGTGAGTCCGCGTGAAAGATATTGCTCCCTATTGTGTGGCGGGCATGTCGGCCGCACGCCAGACCATACACGGACTACGACGAGCGTGTCGTTTGGATACTCATAGAAGGGAAGGAGGCCTGTGAATGCCTTCGATGTCTAGTAAGCATCGGACTATCTCCGCGGTCGGATGGGCTATCTGCTCACCTCGTAACACACACAAGACCATGCGTATACGTCTGAAGTATGGAGCATATACTGTCCGGAAAATAATGTAGACGCAGCTTCGAATTGTGAGAAAAAACAACGCACCTTGGAAATAAAATAACACAGCTGGGCCAATTGGAAGTAGGCCCCGGGAAGCTCCCGAGAAAGCAAGCCCTCAAAATAGCGGATTTCTGGGCGAAAAATTGCCCAACTCCTGCCCAAAAATAGCGGATTTGAGGTCCAGAAACCGGAACCCTTGCCCGCAAAATAGCGGATTTCAGACCCCGGGAGTAGAAAATTTCGAAATATCTCGTCAAATTTATCTGAATGCATCGTTTATTCAACACTTGTACGAGTGGCACAGGACTCCAACCCAGAACTGAAGGAAGCCGAACAGAAAAAGACTCGACAACTTCGATGATTGACGACAGCGAAAGAAATTGTCAAATTGAACACATGCTGAAGCCTGCAAGCCACTTGTCCACTTCGCCCCTGCCTTACTTACCTGAGCCAGAAGAACATAACGGATTCACAAGAGGGCCTACTGAAATCTGATTTATGGTCTTACTATATGTGATCTTGATGATAATTACACGTTGATTCTTGGTCTATGGAGGATGGTGGCGAGCTTGGGCGAGCCGATGAAGAAAAAATAAAATAAAAACAAGAAAATTTCCTTTTTTGGACATTACGTGTAAGGTCCTATCCGGTTTCGCGGATTTGAGGCCTTAATCTTCGCGGATTTGAGGCCGGATTCTGGGGTTTTGCCCGGGCTTGCTTTCTCAGGAGCTTCCCGGGTCCTTTGGAAGTGATCCAAACTTTGACACAAGTTGCTCCATGATATTCAACACATCCTGTTCATCGGAGGAATAGTGCAGGTCATCAGAATTTTTCGCTCATCGTTCCCTAAAGTACCAGGCTACGTAGGGGCTTGAGTCTTGACCGCACAACGCGCGACCTGTTCTGTGGACGAACCTCAGGATATCTCAAGTATTCTTCAAGAGTCGAACAGAACAGTCAGGCAGAATGTTGAAGCTTGGGTCCAGCAGCCAAGTCCCGAAGGCGTGTCAAACATTTGGCAGGGGAAACTCTAGTCTCGATACCACACTCCAAAAAATCGATTTTGAAGATAGTCATTCAAAATGATGTGGAGGGAAACTCCGCTTATAATCAACATGGGTAGCTAGAAATTACACGTTGTGTCGCGTCGTCTCTCAAAAATGTTTCCCAACCTGTGTAGATCAATGGAACCGCTGTTAGGCTGCGTCGTCCTTCTTAGGTCATCATTAGCTGCGTCGTTTCCTTCATCAAAATCTCTGAAGATGTGTTATTTTTCGCGAAAATTGCCAAGCTGCGTCCATAATCATGAATTTGATTTTCCGGACAGTATATGCGCCATACTGAAGCCATGCTATTTCGAAGCACCGCGCTTTCCGACAAGTCACCTGCGTTCTTGCTTGATTCAAATTTGAACAGCTCGGGGGCCTGCCACCTGACGGTACCACCCCTGGATGCCGCCGACGACTGCGAAGTCCAGTGCAAGATTTCCAGATCTTCAACACCTGAGAGTCCGAAGTCTGCGAGGTATGCGCGATGCGATCCGTCAATGAGGATATTTACCTGCGCACGGACAAACGTTAAACTGCAATCCATTGGTTCCGACCATACGCAAATCTCACCGCCTTTAAGTCACCATGAACGATGTCATTTTCGTGGAGGTACGCTGTGCCTCGAGCTACATCTGAGCACTGTACCATATTTTCAGCTTCCGTTGGTTAAATAAGCTCTGGGTCTCACCAAAAGTACTCGATTCGCGGTCGGGACATTTTGAAGGAAATTGAGCATATTCCCGGCTTCAGCCCATGGCGATACCAATGAGAGCTGCTGGCCTGTTCGATGTAGACCATGAAATGGAAGGAGATTTGTATGTGATAATTGGCCCCATAGGATGGCTTCCCGAGCAATCGTCTGCCCGAGAGGAGGTCAATACTGTATGGAAATATACAATGCTAGAGGCGAAGGGAGAAAAAATACCTTGACGATATCTCCGTATTTTGAGGTCTGATAGATCCTAATCGTCTTAAGACATACAACTTTTCCTTGGAACTCCCCTTTGTAGATATCCGCATAGCCTCCGCTTGCGACAGGTATGGACTCAATCCGCCGCACATCGTCCAAAATAAACGACCTTGGGTAAAGGTCCGTTTTGGATGAGAGTCGTCTTGTAGCAACCATAAGGTTTCGCCGTTCCTGAGCGTCAGAACCACTCTTGCTTAAGATCTAGTGCCGAGGGTGTTCGTTGTGGTATCCAGATTTAGAAATGGTACGAAAGGACTTGCCAGGTGAAATATGTCGAGAAGGACTTGAGCATTAGATTCTGTACAAGATAGCAAATGTTTATACTGTTGAGGGTTCCTGAACGCTTTCCCTAGCCTTGTGCTGATTTCTCCAAGGCCTGTAATGCAGGAAGTCTCCAGCAAATTGTCTTGAGACTCCCTGGGCGCGGTGTCGACCAAGTTTGGCAAACTATCTAGATTGTCAGATATGGGCGACTTCAAACGGTCATGATGTGCTTGTGGCTTTGACGGTAGAGGAGAGGATGACACCTCGTTCGCGTTGATTGTAGCAACTGGGGGCGGTTCATTGTCATGAATTTCCCGTTTCAAATCTTCAACAAGACGCTCGGTCTATGTAGATGAGTGAGCGATTAAGTTAGGTCACAGAGATGAATCGTACCTCATTGACTTCAGATTCCCTATAGTAAACATAGTAGACCGTCGTGAGGTTATTTAGCCCGAGCATCTCCTTCCCGCCCCCGTGTTCGAGGCGTCCGTGAGATGCCATGTCATTGTAAACATACATTCCGCCATCGATTACAACCTCAGCCGTGAAATGTTTCACTGGAGCACCCTGCCAGAGAATGCGCCCAACGAGTTTATATTCGACGGGGCCAGAGACGCTCTCTACTATAAAATCTGTCACGCCCGCAAGCATATCACCATCTGGTGGTTTGATATGTAGAACAGTTGGCCAAGAGGTCAAGATTGAGGTCACAAGCGATGTCGCTTGACAACCATCAGAACTGCAAGGTATACCTGGACGGTCATGAAGGACAGTGAAACCATCCACTCCTCCAAGCGTGCGTGGTACGAAGTGAGTGAAGTAATTGGTGACTGTGCACTGGGTCCCGTGCATCCGACGAGCATTCGATGCATCGTGATTGTACAACTTGTACATGACAGGCTCAAAGCCAACATCCTCGACTACGTGATGTCCGTCGGAGCAATGCCGCCGCAGGTGGTGTTGAATCCTGAAGTGAGATTGAGCTGACGGAAGAGGATTATTATCCTAAATGATGGTATCAGCTGTTGCACTTCAACATCGCCGATCATTGAGAGAGAGAAACTCACCGTGATGGCATGATGAATCCAGTAATCAGCAGCTCCATCTGTGTCATGGTTATGTAGCTTCCATTTATTGAAGATATGGTCGCGTAACGATGCCTGTGCCCTCTCGAGCTCTCGCATGTATAACAGCCCCCGCCCGGAAACCTTTGACAGCCGCAATTCAAAGTGCTCAATCATAGACGATAGGAAGGCTATATCAATCACAGAGTTCTTGATCGAAGCCCGTAGGCTAGGTGGCCAGAGCAAGAATGCGCGGTAGAATGGTTCTTGTCCGTGATCGAAAAAGCAGGAATTCGGACTTGACCACGCGTAGGATTGTAGAGAGTGCTTTGGCATCCGTTGTAACCGGGGTGGTCTTGGTAGTGTGTCGGTTGTTGCAGTCCCCCCCGCGGCCACTGATGAAACATTCATCGGGCTATCCATTGATTCGTTGGTTATTCTGTCTTCCGTGAGTCCAAGCGCTGAGAAGTCAATGGATGGATGCAGCAATGGCGGTGGAACCGGAGGCTCGGGCAGTGCTGAACGCGTGACTTCGATTCTCGGGTCTTCCTCAACCGAAATGGCTTGCTCGATATCATCGGCGCCGTGATCCTGAAGTTCCTTGCTGATATCAGGGCTTTTGAGCTATGGTAACAATACCAGAAGATTCGGTCGTTGATGTCAACTACGAGATATCCTGAAGCCTGAAAAAGCTTACTCACGTAGTCAACTTCATGAGTTCTAAAGGAGCCTATAATAAAGGGGGGAGTTCCAGTGCGACCGCCTGGCTTTTCATAAGTTTCAGCCAAAGATACCGAACGCGCACGGGAAAGGAACAGGAAGATGATGGATGCATACATTGCCTGTCGGTTATTCAAGTTATCCGGTAGTAGCAAGGAGAATAAGTCAAGTAAAAGCACATACTGTCGTTAGGGTAAGCGCAGTAGAAATGACACCCGCGACAATTTCATACAAAGAGCCCTTGAGAATGGGAACGGCTTGTAACACGAGAGCCGTGAGCTGCATTTTGTTAGATCATGGTCGCATTGTGGACAAAAAGCAATACCTGGAGGGCGGAGTAACCAGATCCGGAAAGGACGACGATGATCAGAATCCTGTACACAGGCCCTCGCTGCTGGTTTTCCAAGGCAGTCATGTATTTCCTACAGGTCGGAGGCAGGTCTAAGATGAAGTTATGCAAATGGTCGACAATGTGAACTGACATACCCTAGCTTGTAGAGAACAAAGACAGTCGTCAAGAGATTGATTGCAAACGAAAGTCCCAGAGAAGCTAGCACAAGATTGTCGGACTCGGGGAAGGTCGAAGCTGTGCTTATGCTCGGTGAGCCACGGAATGTCTTTGCAAGATACGCTGAAGTTGTCCCTAGTGTGTGACACGCAAGTTATTACGGCGGTCATTCCTTCTCGAATCAAGCCTACCTAACATAGCAAGATACATCATCAATGGTAGTATCGGAACCGCTCGCTGGTTCGAATAAATGGCCCGACATCTCCATATCACTATAGCGTCGTTTATGACAGGCTAAATGGGCATAGGTGTTGGTCAATCTCGAGACTCGCGATCGAAAGCACGTACCAGAAATTTCGCAGTCCCGATAGAAATTCCTGACCACCCAAACACTTCACGGTTCGTTCCGTGGAGTGTTTCAAGACTGAACTTCGCCTCAGCCAGACCCATCAAGGCCCATCTCATATCCCTCACAAAATACCCAACGAAAGCACCCCAATAGAGCGTCGCGAGCATGAAGCTCAGGATTGACATTCCCAGCTGCAGTTTTGTGAACCTGAAATATCGACCCTCGCTCCTAAGTAGTATAATGTCAGAGATAGGATGATTGCGACATGCAAAATAGCCCTACAAGACTCTGACCGTGACTAGTGCAACCACGACTGTGAATCCTCCTGATAGGAAGAGTTAGAACGCGCAGAAGCTCAGTGAATCTGGATAGCAGGGACCACCGCACCATAGAGTAAGCTGATAGTCGTGACATAGGCCAGATTCTTGAGTACCGCACGACCAATGCCCTGGAGAAGGGAGCGTTCATCGACCAACATGACAGCGAGAGGGCCTGAATGGATGCATCAATAGTTCGCTCCGTGTCCCAACGCGTTATAGCTCAGTTTAGCAACACCGAGACGTGTCACAGGTTGACATAGCTTTACCGCATTCGAAGAATCAGTCGTGTGACTGACAGGAAGTGACTGTCCATCTGCATCGCCATTAATGGGGCGCTGTCGAGAAAATAAGTCAATTGTCGTCCAGGGTTGGGTGATAAGCGCCTGTAAGATCTAGCGGTGAACCCATCCAGTATGGCTTCTGCGACGCTGTCTAGAGTCCTCGCCTACAGCTGGAACCCTGACAAGCGCAAGACAATGCCAGTACCATGCCCATGCAACCACCACCACTGATTATCTGTCGCACGGAGTCAGGATCCGCGAATGCTGTTCTCCCAATGGAAGGACAGAAATCTGTTGCATTGTCATGCTGGCGGCTGTACCGCAAATGGCCAAGAAGGAGCGACTGTTTGAAACAGCTTATACAAATCTAGGTGGTCTCCTTCTCCTTGCGCACCGTGCCCTCAACCCTGTCAAAGACTCCTTCAGACGATGGAACATCTCCATCCGTGGGCAAGCCTGAGGAAGATTCCAGCCCACTACTGGTCATGTTCGACTCCACTGCAGACCCCTCAGGTCGTGCGCCAACATCGAACCTCAGCGTAACAGTCGCTGCGTGGTCGATACTTCGCTGTGGCCTGGGGCCGTACTTCCTCCATAAGCGGTGTAGAGCTGCTGCTAGTACGGTAAAATTGCAAATGATAACTGATACGGACATCTGGCGCACACCGAGATGACATTGAGTTAGCTGCAGCATCTGAATCTAGTATCATGAAATAGTAGCCACCTCGACACTCCCGACAATGATCGACTGGAGATCGTCATTGAAGAGGTAGTACGCGTGGACGATGGATACGATCGTAGTTAGGCCCCCCACAGCGAAAGAGGCGCTAAGCCGGACACGTTCTGATTTCGCTTCCTCCGACCTGAGATGCCGTAAGATCAGCAATGGCGATACAACGAGTACGACATCCGCAAATGCATCAGCTGCCAAGGAAAAATTGGTAAGTACCATATATCGGAGGCCGAGGTCATAAGCGAATGATGAATAGGAGCATACTTGTGATCTGAGCAATCGCCACACCGTCCCCAAGCGCACACTGCGGGTGCTGCGCGTCCTTCCAGTGGTTATGCCTGTTCTGCGGCTCGCATACCCAGAATACTTGAGCGACCAGAATCGACATCGCTACCCAGAAAAGCCCTGCCATCATCTTCAGGTAGCGGGTGTAGAACCCGAACATCATGATGGTAGAGAGGATAGACAGGCGTGATGTCCTGTACGTGTCACATCCCTATGAGCGCTTATACTTACCAGGTGAGGTGATGGGGTACTCAATGCACCAAATAACTAGGTCGAATGTGACTGCGCTGAGATAAAATAGCGTCACACGCGAGTGTTGCGGAATGCTACTCGATCCTACCAATTTAAAATCCTATAAGCCGAAGCTGATAACAAGAGGCAGATGAATAACATACCACTGAGCGAGTAGTACAGTTTTCCGACGACTCCAGTCAGAACTAAAAGTAACATCGCCATAATCGCAAACGCGTCATCCCATGCGAGTCTTGCGCGACGCCAGAGGCGGATGGCCAATCGAAGGACTGTAAGGAAGGCGGCGACAGATAACCCGACTGAACCTGAGACTATACACATCCCCGCGTGTCAGCTTTTCAACGAAACGCTAGGTTGTAAATCGTACAGATGGCCTTGCGGTGAAGGATTTCGGACTGGTTCAGAAGCGGGGTAGCTGTAGCGTCCATACTTTCCCAGCTCCCAAAGCCGTGGGGTCACTTAAAAGAAGTGAAAAAAGCAACTCGGGTCTCTAAAGCTGCGGAAAAGACGTCAAGCGCGGAGCAACGCCTGTGCTGTCTGGTTGGACTGGCAGTTGGCAATTATGACACGGGAAGCGCGATTCAAGTTGGACATTGGAGCGAATATGGGTGCTGATTGTAAAATTTTGGCAGCTGGAAGATCGCTAGAGTGACGAAAGCACATGGGAACAGCGCTCGATGGTCGATCATCCGATATTTCAGCAATGCAACATCGTTCTTCGGAACAACTGTTGACAAATGTGATCCAACGCATCCCCTAAATTCCAGGTAGATGGTCAAATTATTTGAGCAGTGAGAGCAACACATGCCGCGTACATAACGCTCGTAACGACCATTGTTCGCGGAGGCGCAGACTGACTGTGATTTAGGACCTTGGACTGGAACATGGAACTGGAACATGAGCAAGATGAGAGAGATCTGTTGACATTTTGTTTCCTTAAGTCACTTACCAACGAGTGAAGGGTGCACAGAGTGGTCGGTATCATGTTGCAGGGAGAAGTTGGCAGGGCCCGTCCGAAGACGGGTGTTACATGCTAGTAGATCGCGCAGCCTGGAGCAAGCTCAGAGTGGAGGTTGAGACGCTCGTGTGGCAATCAGACGTGAGATGCGATGTACGAAGAGCAGAATGAGAGAGTGAAAAGAATGAATGAGCGGGTTGTGAGCGGGAGCACATCAAAGTGGCCAGCTGCTCGTCTGTGGCTGTGCCGCGCCGAAAATGGCCGGGCCGAAACAGAACATGCAAAACGCAAGTCCGACCTCTTGGCAGCTCGAGATGAGCGATCTTCATACCGTCAGAAAAGTACCCAGAAAAGTCCCAAAACCATAGGAATCGACGCCGATTGACGAGAGCTTTCTGGTGAACTCAAACTCGTACCGAAAATTCTCACATTATCGGACGTCTTCGGACGTGGTACGGACCACACAATGTCTTGAATGTCTTGACACTCTGGGATTTCGGTGGCCGGAAAGCCACCAGAAATTCATTCCAATCTATCTGCGAGTAATCTATAAATTCAATATACCAGACTCGGTAATCTTATCTCTAGATATCCCTGGGATATGTAGATGCTTCAGAGCGCCTATCTCAGTCAGGGCTTGCGTGCCTGTCAGATGTTTTATTGGTGTTTCAGCCCTGGCCCCTCAGTCTCCAACGAGGCATCACCGTTTGATCACCGTCCTATTCGCCCTTGCATATCTTTTCTGGTCCCATCTGCTTCTTCATGCTTGCTTCAAGATGAAAAGCTAGCCTCGCTGCCAGCGTACGACACACCTCCCGCCCATGTTCCCATTTCGCGCTTCGTTGAAACGGAATCCCCCGGACGGAGGCACCGAGGTTGACCAGTATAACAACCAACCACAACATCAAGTTGACATCGATACCATCGCGGCTTAGATTCAAGATTAAAGCTCGCCAGGTGACTTTCCCTGAGCACCCCTGGCAGGGCCTTTCAGTACAAAGGAAGAATGAGGCTGTACTTGTCGACGTTCCGAGCCTCTGGTTGGCTTCATCCCACCACCAAAGACGCCCCAGTGTGATCCCTTCAACCTATACGACCCAGCCATGTATACTCCCCTCCCGACAACTATCGTGTTTCTATTTGGATGGCTCGCTTCTCAAGGTAGGGATAGCTCCTCGTGGTAGACTTTCTCGTTAGAACAATGTTAACTCGCCATATCAGCATCAGCAAGCGCCGTCCCCTCCAGCCCAAGAAACGTTCTAACTGGTCTCCTCGTCCGCCAAACCGATCCCACGGCCGGCATTCCCGCAGTTGTACGTTCACATCGAGGTACAGACTCCCGTGCCAATCCCAAGTCCTGATCCTGCATCTGGTAGTGCAAACCAACGTGCGACACGGTCCTTACGAACATCCAGGTGCGCCTCAACCACGTTCCAGCATACCCTTTGACTCCAATCTGACTGCAAGTACAGGGCTGCGGTACCATAGCGTGCATGTGCACCACGGCGAACGCGGGCCTCCTCAAAGGCTGTGTTGAATGCTTTCTTGGCCTCGCGCCCGGCGACGCCACGATCGCCTCTCTCGGTCAGCAGATCTATGACAGTGCGTAGCAGTAGAATCTCCCCCTTCCCCTCCTACGTCTCACAAAGCATTCCTTTGTGTTCAGATTTCAACACGGCGTGCAGCGGTAGCGGGGTGCCCTCCCTCACGGTTTTCGCGCCAGACGCCAGCTCCACCCCCGCGCCCTCAGCTTCCAACACCCGTTCAGTGCTACCCTCGATCACATTCACCCCACCACCTATCACGAATATCTTCCCGACGACGACCTCGCCTATTGTCCAGTTTACAGTTACGACTATGCCTAACGCGGCGCCGCAGACGAGTGCCACGGACACGACGACCATCCTCCCGGCGAACAGTGCGAGGGGTGGAATTATGGGCGTGCGGGGCATGCTTGGGGTGGGAGTCGCGGCGGGTCTGGTTGGTGCGGCGGTGGGGCTTGTCTGAGGTGGTTAATGGGCGATGTGATGTTGGATGTTGGACGAGACATGCGATATTGATGAATGAAAGAATCAGACGGACCAGGCTCTGGGACTTTGTATGGACAAGTGGTGCTACGTCACCTTCTCTCTTACTTTTCTAGGATAATGATGATCAATTGACGAATTTTGAACTGTATGTCTGCGAGGCCGGTCATATAATCGGATGAGCTCCTGTCAGCAAAAGTAGGGAAGCCTGGATGATGCGAAATTCGGAAGGACCGAGGCTCAGAGATTGACGACATTGACATAAGGTCACAATGTACAATTTACTAAAGCAAACGTCAATGTTTTGTGTGCAAATTTGGCATTCTTATGCTGTGGCTTGCGGCCGCGGCTATTCACTGTGGTTCTGGAAGGTCGCGGGGTCAGGAATAGGCGTCAGTGAACATACTCCCGTACAGGCAGCTCTCCGTGTGTAATAACAAGCATGATTTTAGAACAGCTCCATCAAGGAACAACGTACATGGGCAGGCGAATCTTTACGCGTATACAGAGGTAAAAAGTGAGACTCGGAAAGAAGGGGCTGGAGGAAAAGAATAGGTAATGCTGAGTATATCCTGTCAAACTAAATACCCTACGCACTGCGTAGGAGAAATCGATACGTCGAGTCCAAGAATCACATATCAAGCAGGCATAGTAGCAAGCTGCCATGTCGCCCCATCGTCGGCCGACACCGCCTCAGTCAATGTCCCGGGGGCTCCAGGACTCACGAACCCGACTCTGAGGCCTTTGCTTATAGGTTCTTCCAGTGCATACAGGACGTCGCTCCCTTCAGCCACTGCAAATCCTGAATGGACGATGCAGCCCGGGCAGGCGTCACCACTTCTGCCTCCAGCGGGAACGGTGAATCTCCATTCGCTGAGTGTGCGGTTCGGAGCGAGGAAGAATACGTGTAGCTCAAACATACTAATGTTAGCTGTGAGTGAACAATACGGCAGGCATGGACAAACCCCTTGGCTGGCATCCCCGATAACTGTTGCTACAATTGGAGTGTAGCGAAGTACATCTGTAGCTGGGACAACTACCACCGCAGAGGAGATAGATTTGCCGGTGGTGAAGGCGCCGTTCGTCAGCGCGTACTGGACGATCGCACCAGTGTTGTCTTGCCAGTATAGCCGGGTTTGGACTGGCGGTCCAGGAAGTTGAATTGCAGCAACGTTTCCTTGTGGCGACACAGGTACGAAGTTTACAGCGGAATTGGTTCGGCTAGCCGCACGGGAAGCATGGGTGCTGATAATAAGGGCAAAAAGCTGGAATAGTTAAATGAGCGAGTATGATTGGCTGACCGGACGTCGTGCTCACCGCGTAGACTTTGGAAGCAATCATACTGGACGAAGGCTTGGAACTGTACTGATTTGTACTGCTGGACAAACCCTGGCAAGAACCTCCGCTCTTATACACCGCTAGCGCAAAATGATGCATACCATAATCACCCTGTGTCCCGGATCTACATGGCATCCAGAAACGCTAACGTTCTGGAGGGAATTCGGCTTGACACGACCGGGCCGACTAGAAGTTTATGTTCTCTTCTTGGGCGCTTGAGAAGTCCAATACCACAAGAGTCGTAGTTTCTAAGCCCATGAAGGGTGGTGCGCAGGTGTACAACGCGTAGCCAACGCTGCCTAGTAATGACGAATTAACAGTAAGCAAGATTTCTCAGCGAGATAGAGGGGGGGGGGGCTGGTCGTACCAGCGGCAAGGAAGGCGTCAAAGATCGTTTGTACAATCAGCAGAACCTGGATCAGATGTTGGAATGTTCGATCTCTACTACGCCGGCGCTTAGTGCCAGACCCCAAACACGAAGGAAGATCAGAATAAAGATAAAAATATACAAAGTACCTACCATATACATGCAAGTCCTTGCTTAGAAGCCTTATGTCGAAGGCACTAGTGTCTGAGGCGAGACGCGCTTCCTTCCATGGTGAAAGTCGACATAACAATAGATTGACAAACGCTGGATGGGTTAGAACTTGAGCCGGGACCGGTACAGAAGTTCTCGTGGGTTGTGATACGTCCAGTGCGTCACCTAAGACGGACCTCTTGATCGAACAAGAATATAACAACTCACTATCTCAATATGTTGTCCTTCGCCGCATATAGCTAATCCCTACATGCAGGTCGCCCTATCAGATCGGACGCGCTATGCATCCCAGCCCTGATAAAAATATCATAATAATCATCGGTGGAATAGCTGTAACTTTCAAAGAGAGAAAGACTATGGCGTCTTCCTTTTCTAGGCGACGAGTTTAAACTGGACATCTGCAGGAATGATCACAAGCTTCGACGGACGGTTCAGATGAAAATGTGGCAGGAGCACGTCAATCACTCCTCCCGGTCAACTTTATTTCGCCTTCGGGAGTGCGCTTCCCCTGCAGCAGGTGAGCGTATGGGTTGCGTAGTGAGGACTGCGCCGACGTTAGATCAAGACCAGGTCGGCGGGGGTATACCAACACTGGAGATGGAGAGCTCCGGTTCTCTCTCGAAACGGCTTAAAGCATGTATGCTGTATCAGCTTAACAATATGCATGTAATTGCGCACCCATCATTCCATGTCCATGTATGCGCTTGTAATCCTCTTGCATAAGGCGGGGATGATATACATATAAACCTTTGAGGCAGACGTGTTGACGATAATACAAATGCTGCAGGTAGGGGTATCGTGGATGGGGATATGCAACTCTAGAGGAACATGCTGGGTTTACACAAGTCATATGCGACGCATCATTCGAGTCCTTTCCTCTAAGCGGTTTCGATAGGTGTGTGATGCTCTGGCAAAATAAGTCGTTGATCAGGAGTATTAGAAGAAGAACGACGGGGAACGCACTCGACTTAATCACTCGCTTCGTATCGAATCGAAGCCGTGCCTTCATATCGTCCATCTTCTGCTGTTCCTCCACCAGCCTTCTCTCCATCTCCAGCGCCTCCTCCTCCGTGATCGCAGCCTCTAACCCGGCCTGTGCGGCGCGGAGGCTGCGCTCAAGCTGGGCCTCGACGAGCTCGACGGCGGCATATGCGAACTCGAGGCTCGCGACGAGGTAGGCGTGTTGTTCGGGGACGGGAAGGGCAGGCGGGGTGGAGAGATACGGGAGGAGCGCGTCGCTCATGGCTTGCAGGGCTTGGAGAGTGGCCATTGCTGTTGGGTCAGGAAGAGGCGTTTTAGGGGGGTGGTGCGGATGGCGGGGCTTTATACATTTTCCCCTGGATTCGGTGTGTCGAGGGTCTGCAGCTATGAATAGAGTCCGAAGAGGTTCATTTCTATGTCGATCGATCCTCGATCGCGCGCATCGTTGTCGTCATTGGTCGCGTCTTTCAGACCACCACCACCGATCGACGAGACAAGAAGCTGAAGGGATTGCCGGAATCTCGGCGACGCTCTTGTATGTGTGGAGGATTGACAATGAGACTGTTTTGCTTGGCAAAGTTTGCCTTTCTGATGTATGATGACCCAGATCATGATTCTGAACCCCTCTCGTTCCTGTTCCCAACCACCATCATCCATACCCAGTTCGTCGCCATAAGCATCATATCTACGCGTTGTTGAGGTCGCTCCCAACATCCTCCCCCCATGTCTTTCTTTGCCAACATCAAGAATGTGGTCCCCAAGGGCCTCAGTCATGCTCGCGACGAAGTCATAGGTATGTCTGTCGTCGATGTCGGGGTCAACGAACCACCGAAACTCATGATATGCCTGCTCTCCTCATATTACAGGTCTCTTAAATCCTAACCGTAAGCCCAAACCGAGTCGTGCCCGGAGAAATGGATGACAACGATTGCTGCGGACAGGTCGCCATGACGAGCCCGAAGAGAAACGCCAGGACGAGGTAAGGGCCGAGATCAACAGCAGCCATCGTTTCCAGAGCTTTGCTGGGGAGCGGGGCAATAACAATGTCAAGTGGTACGTGGGTTCCGCTGCGGAGCATCGGTTAAGACTAATCGGCTCGACGTTATCAGGCATATCGACGGACACGATTATATGTGGGCGCTATCTGAGATGTTGGAGAACGCTAAAGAAGCTATTTTCATCCTCGTACGTAAATCTCCTTGCTGAAGGTCTGTCGTATCTGCTGACCAGCCCCTGTCCTTCATAGGACTGGTGGCTCACGCCCGAGTTGTATCTCCGACGTCCACCTGCTCACTTCCCTGAATGGAGACTAGACAGAATCCTGAAGCGGAAGGCAGAACAGGGCGTGAAGATTCATGTTATTGTGTACAAGGAGGTATGGGGCTGCCATTCTTGGGATGGGACGCTTTGCTCAAGAATGCATCTATGCATCTAGGTCACGCAGACTATGGCCATGAGCTCTAAACATACCAAGGTAGCTTAACAGTCGGTTTATCAGCGCGTATATTGACACCAGACCTGTTTCTAGAGTACCCTCGAGAAGCTTCACCCTAACATCACTTGTATGCGCCACCCTGATCATATCGGCGCCAAAGGTTTGTGTTTAATGTGACTTTCTGATTGTATGTTCCTGACTTCTCTTCTCATCATAGACAGCGTCCAATTCTGGTCCCATCACGAGAAGGTATGTTGTCCACCGTTACACGTCCGTTTCTTATAGCTCAGTCATATTCCAGGTCGTCGTCGTAGACAACCACTATGCTGCTATCGGCGGTCTTGATCTCTGCTTCGGCCGCTGGGACACGCACACTCACCCTCTCGCTGACGTGCATCCCACCGACTTCTCGCGCACGTTGTTCCCGGGTCAGGACTACAATAATGCACGCGTCATGGATTTTCAGAACGTGTATAATTATGCCAGCAACACTTTGTCGATTCTTGATACTGGCAGAATGCCTTGGCATGATGTAGGCTTCGGCTGTTGTGTGACTGATCCACTGCATGTTGACACTATCTCTCTAGGTCCACATGACCCTTGTGGGCCCAGTTGTGTTGGACATTGTCCAGCACTTCGTCGAGCGTTGGAACGAGATCAAGAAGCGCAAGGTACGTTTAAGCCTGCTGTACCACACAACTCCTTCTCATCCTACCTCAACAGTACCGCGAAGATCAGTGAGTCATCTTGACCCTTAATCAACGATCACTAACTGAACAACCAACCTTAACTCCCAGAACGTTCCCCTGGCTTGACTTCCCCCACGACGTCGAAGTTGCGCCCAACGAGGCCGTCGCTCGTAAGTCCCACCCCTTCGGTCCTCTCAGCTCACCAGCAGCCACTAACACGCCGCCGCATAGGCCATCCACACCGCGAACGCTGGCGCGAAATCGGGCACAAGTACAAACAGCGCTGGCACGGCCCCTCCGATGAGGGCGGCGACAATGGTCAGGACTATTACCAGCCGCAGCCCGACGGCTGTCGGGTGCAGGTCGTGCGGAGTGTCTCGGACTGGTCGCATGGTGTCTTGGTTGAGCATAGTATCCAGAATGCCTGTGAGTCAGCTCTTTGCCTGAATGGCTGTCGATGGGAGGATGCGAACTCATTGAGCGTCGTGGGGTAGACGTTCAGTTGATCAATGAGGCGAAGCATTTTATCTATATTGGTACGTGGTATTATGCGTTCTTGCTGGCCAACAGTGCTGATTTGGTTTGTTGCTCGCAGAGAACCAGTTCTTGTGAGTTCACTTTCGAGACGGTGACAGAGGCTACAAGGTGGCTGAATTTAAGCCTAGCATCTCCGCAACCAAGGACGGTGAAGTGATCAAGAACCTCATCGCACAGGCCCTCGTACAGCGGATCGTCCGCGCCGCCCAGGAGGGTGCTAAGTTCAAGGTCTCGTCCTTCTCGCTGACCCTCTAACATTACTCATCGCCGTGTATTACCACTACACACAGGTCATCGTGTGCATCCCTGAGGTCCCGGGTTTCGCGGGCGACGTCAAGAGCGAGGGCTCACTGAAGACGATCATGGCCGCTCAATATCGCACGATGAACCGTGGAGGGAGTAGCATTTACGAGGAGATTAGGAAGGCTGGTTACGAGCCGTACGTGTTTCCCTTGCTTGCTTCGCGGGTATGGGTTGCTTAGTGTCGTTTTCTGCTATCATAGGATGGATTATATCCGCTTCTACCACCTTAGGTCTTACGACAGGATCAATGCGCCCTTGGGTAAGCCCATATCGCCTTCTGCTTCTTGCGCCTTCGATAGCTGACGGCCGTCTCCGCCAGCTTCCTTCATCAACAAGATGGAGGAAAACTCAGGTGTTACTTTCCACCAAGCCCAAGTTGCGCTCGCCCGCCAATGGATCGGGCAAGACCCCGAGTCCGCCCAGAAAGAAGTCACTCTCACCATCCCCACCGCCACGACCGAAGGGCTCGTCGTCTCCGACAAGACGCCGCCCAAGACCGAGACCGTGCCCATCCCCGAGTCGGCGGACGAGGCTGCGGAGGTGGTGCGTAAGTTTGAGGCGGGGGCGGAGGGGCTGAGGGGGGACGAGGAGGTGGCGGATACGGTTGCGCAGCATATGTTGAGTGATCGGACGGGGCTGCAGGAGGAGAGGTGGTTGGGGACGGAGGAGGAGGAGTTGAATGCGTATGTGAGCGAGCTGCTGTATATCCATTCGAAGGTGATGATCGTGGATGATGAGAGGGTTATTGTGAGTGGTCACCTTGTTTGGCCACCTTGGCGGATGTGCACTGATTGGTGCGCTGGGTAGATGGGTTCGGCGAATATCAATGATCGGAGCCAGAAGGTGAGGTTTTGCGGATTCTGGCTAGGTTTCATCGGTGTGCTAATCTTTGGACAGGGCGATGGCGACTCCGAGATTTGCCTTGTCGTCGAGGATGACAACAAGATAGAGTCATACATGGACGGCCAGCCCTTCCAAGCCTCGCGCTTCGCCGCCACCCTCCGGCGCAAGCTCTTCCGAGGTCCTTCCCCCCTTCTCCTCCCTCCTCTTCCCCTCCGCTGACACCCCTCTCCCCCACAGAGCACCTCGGGCTCATCCCCCCGCAGATGCCGTACGACGCCAACCCGGAGGTCACATCCTTCATGCGCCCCGCGCCGCACCCGAACGATGACGAGACGGGCACGGACCATGATATGCTCGTTGTGGACCCGGTTGCGGATGAGACGATGGGGCTGTGGATGGAGACGGCGAGGAAGAATCGGGAGGTGTTTACGGAGGTGTTTAGGCCTGTTCCGACGAATTTGGCGAGGGATTGGGCGGGGTATGATGTACGTTCCCTTGTTTTTCGTTTTCGTTTGGTTGGTTGTTTGGGGCGGGAGCTGATTGGGTGTTGGGTGTTGGGTGTTTGTAGGGTTATTTGCCGAAGGTGAAGACGGGGCATGTTATTCCGGGGGTGACGCTTGAGCGCTTGAAGACGCGCTTGTCGCAGGTCCGGGGTGCGCTGGTTGAGTGTCCTTTGGTATGTTTCTTTGGTTGGTGGCTGGATGGGTGCTGATGTGTTTCTTTTTTTTGCGTGGTATAGGACTTCCTCATTGATGATAAGGAGTTCGTCACGGGTCCTGAGTGGAGGGGGCTTAACCCGACGCTGCCTATTTATATTTGAAGGAGGGCGGGGAGATGAGGTGAAGGAAAGGAAAGGAAAGTGAGAATTTGGACTGTTGTGTTGAGTGTATTTGTTACTGCTGTTGTTGTGAGGTTGGAGATACCGTTATGTATACCACGTTTTCGGTGGGATCATTCGGTTGAGGACCTCGGTCTGTTTTGGATTCCGCACCGATTGGACAGCCAAGGCATGGGCATTGGGGGATATACTTACGTGCGATGCATATCAGGTAGGACAGCTTGGCAGAATGAGGACGACATACAATACCGTGATGGGCGGGGGCTTGGCGAGCTGGTTGGCCCTGCTGATGACAGCGAGGCGCAAATCTCGGTTTTTCCCGCTGCTAGTGATACGGCACCGTGCAGTGCTTGTAGAGCAATTGTCGAGGGATCTCCTCTAAAAGGGGCCATACATATGAAGGGTGGCATGGTTCCCTCCTCCGGGTGTGCATTTCCCCCGATTCCTTCGCTGCACCCATGTCGACGGCGGAAACAATCTGCCAAATTCCAGGAAATTCCGACATAGCTGGTTCGTCGTTCCTCGTACTATTGGGAGTCCGAGAAAACTCATTCTGTACCAGGTGTTGGTGTGAGAGCCTCCGTGTATATCCAGGCATGCTTGGCGGGCTTCAACCTCTTTTACATGGCCTTTATGTTTCGGGTAGAAACCCTCGCTTCAGAGAATCCACTCCCGTCGATTCGTATTTCACGTCGAGTCAAACACACCCCACGGCCGCAGGACGTCGAGATGGCTTCCCAGCGAATGAAAAGCTTCAATCTCAAACCGCCACGGCCATACGACGAGCTTGAGGATTACATTGACATGACGAAGGGTCTTGAGCGGGTGCTCTTCATGCTCGGCTTCGCCGTCATCGCCAGTGCGCTCATCGAAGCCAAGTCTGAAATTGGCCTTAGCCAGTATCACGCGCTCATCATTCTGAATGTCAGTCAGATCAACCACTTTGCTGGCTTCCTCACTTTCTGCATGCGCGTGTTCTTTGGACCACGTTCGAAGACGAGGAAGAGGGACTATCTCCTTGGGTCCATTCCTTTCATATCCCATTCGTTTATGATGTCGGGCTTGGGAATATATTTTTGGACCAATCTGGGGTCATTCCTGGCGTATGCTGAAGCAGAACAGCCGTGCCAGGCCTCGACATATTTCTGGGTACTCGGTCGTAGCAACGTAGGGAATAACGAGGCTCTGCGAAAGACCTCGCTCGTCTTTTATTCCCTCAATGCCATCCCATTCGTTGGGCACGCCGTCATTTTCGGCGCCATCGGGTTGATCACGTACAAGCTCCTGATCCTGCTATGGATGTTCATCAATATTCCCTTCATGGTCGTCCAAGCAGTATGGCTTTTATTCAGATACCCCCTCGTCAACTTCATACTCAAGCCGCTCTCTCGCCTCCTCATCGTACAGCACATCCTAGGCCACTTTCCTAAGCTGATCTCCGCCGTGTGGGATCTACGCACCTTTTGCGTTGGTATGTTGACCCGTATGAAAGCCTTCCTCCTATATCCCTTCTATGGCGTGACGTCCCTTATCCTTGGTGTCTTCATCTCCGTTCCGTTAATCTACACGATCGTTTCCACGGAGCTCACCATCATGATCAACAGCGGCCACGTCGAGCCAGAGGCAGAGAATAAGTGGACCTATGGCCAGACGTTGGCGCTTACTAGTTCCCTGGTGGGCGTTGTGTTGTATGCGCATGGTCTGATCAAGTTGATGCAGAAGATGAGAAAGACGTCGAAAGTGAAGATTGGGGCTGGGCAAAGCGCGAAGCCTGGGGTCGTTTTGAGCCGACGAATGACACTGCCTTGATACGAAGAGCAGAGCATTATTGTTGTATGATTGTATGTTGTATGATTGTATACGGATTGAATAATCCTTCATTTTTCGAATCCATGCCCTCCTTCCCGCTTACATACGACGATGATATTTTCTGCCATATTAGTATAGGTGGCTAGAAGGAACATACGGAAGAGATCCTCTGAAGCAGATGATGTTCGTTTTCCATGACACTGTGCGACGCGACCACAGTGTTGGTAAGAATTGTAACAGTCGCTGCCTAGGATTTGGGCGAGGGACAGGGGTTATCTTTCGACAAGGAGATGAGCGACAGAGTTCTAGGGGGCAATAGACCCGTCCAGTAATGAGCGTCCGAAATCACGTCGGAAACCTGGCTTATATTGATCGAGCATCACAGCCACGACCCGCCGTCCCAACAAAAAGCAATATCCTGGTGGCGGGTCACAAATCAGATCAAGATGATCTAGCAACAGCCGAAGCATCAAGCAGACAATCCTCTCGCCTTTTACTAGAGGATTCCGTGCTGCTTCGGCACCATATGTTGCCCTACAATCTTTGGTGTCTCGTCGCCCCTTGGCTGGCTGGCAAGATCTCTTTCCTTTTTCTTATTGTTTGTCGAACGACAACTGACAATTAGAATTTAGAAGCTACGCGTCCTGTCCAAAAAAAATTCGACGTTATGACTGGCGAATTTATCTATATTACAATGAAGAAGTCTGCGTAAGGCGGATAATCCGACCTATTTACATATTATACGGTAGCGTTTCACGATTCAGCCTGCATGATGCATCCCGTCAAATTTCAATGTTAACACTGCGCAATTGCATGGGGCACTTCACAGGAGCCCTAAGACCGCCCTCGCTATCGCATTCGCTACAAAGGCTATCCAAAGCATACCCCTTGAATGGGCCGCACATCCACTTGCAGCGTCGCTGCTTGGCGTCAGGAAGTATCCTCCCGCGAGGCTGATCTGGTTCCCACTGGTCTTGTCAGTGGTCGTGACTGTGAATGGCACGGTCGGCATGCTCGTCGCTGGGTCCGGGATCGGCGGTGGTGCAGTATTCGCAGGCACCGCAACGCTACTGCGCCGGGCCATTTCAAGATCAGGGTCACTGGGGGTTCCAAGGGACGGTATACGGGGCGACATGCAGGACGTCGCCTCGTAGAGAGCCGAAGCGTGCAAGGGTGCGGGATTGAATGAATCGTAGGAGCTGACATGGGGGGTATCGTTGAGAGGGTAGTCAAAGTAGGAAAGCTCGGACTTGACGTCCTGAGATGACCCTGCAGTGTCCATGGCCCAATCTCGGGAGGAGGGCGACGCCGCAGAAGGGGTGTGGAGAGGGGAAGCGCCAAAATCGGGCAAGTCCACGTAGTTATAGTAGGCCTCCACTTCAGCCTCGCCCGTCCCAGTGGTGTGAGGCTGGAATTGATCGTCGATAACGTCGTAGCTGGAAGGACGGACCGACGACAAGTCGGCGTGCGGATCCTGCGATGAACATATGATCAGTCAGCGTGGAGGTGATCAGATAAAACGGAGGCATACCTTTTCGGTCTTTACGGGCGATAACTCCAGAGGGGGTATCTCCGAGGTTGGGACGAACGACGAGCCGTCAGTGAATAGGCTTTCCGAATTACCTGGGCTTTCCTCGCGCTTGATGTGGAATGTGGGCTCAGAAGCCTTAGAAAGGATGGGAGGCACCTGAGGAAGGGTGGGGAGGACGATTTCGGTGGGCGGAGAAAGGTTGCGAGTAAGAGGAGAAGTGAGGATGTGTGAGGCGCGACGGGACACGTGTCTCGCGTTGGGAACGAGAGTTTTCTTCGCGGACGGCTGGCTCTTGTCCTTCCCAGCAGTTTTCCGCTTAGCGCTGGGCCCTTTGCGTCCTGGAGTGTAGGTGTAGTGTGGAAACTCGAGTTGGTGGTCTCGCTTCTCCTTCTCAGCCATCAGTTGGAAAGGCAACTTCTCTTCGTCACAGAGAGCCTTCCATGCTTTACCGGCAGCGACGCTGATTTGATTCTGATCGTCGCCGCCCAGTGTTTTGTAAAAGTGAGACCGATAGAGTATGAAGGCGTTTTTGGGACGGGGAACATAATCGGCGTTGGAGGGATTAGCGGCCTTGCTCTTACCCTTGCTCTTACGAACAGAATGGTTTTCCAAGTCAGAGTCAGCTGAGGTTCTTGATGGAGAAGTCGCGGTGGAAGGTGGTGAGGATATAGTGTAGTAGTGTGGAAACCTGAGTCGGTGGTCCCGCTTCTCCTTCTCAGCCATCAGTTGGAAAGGCAACTTCTCTTCGTCACAGAGAGCCTTCCATGCTTTACCGGCAGCGACGCTGATTTCATTCTGATCATCGCCGCCCAGTGTTTGGTAAAAGTGAGAGCGATAGAGTATGAAGGCGTTTTTGGGTCGGGGGACGTGATCGGCGTTGGAGGAATTGGCGGCCTTGCGCTTACCCTTGCTCTTACAAACAGAATGGTCTTGGTATTCAGAGTCAGCTGAGTTTGCTGATGGAGAAGTTGCAGTGGAATGGGCTGAGGGCATATCGTTCCGGCTGTAGTCAATCATCGCTGGGAGGGTTTCCCAGCCTTGCTCTAGAGGCCTTCGATGAGCCTCCAAATGCGAGATAGGACTCGACAAAGTAAAATAAACGAACCGTCATATGCAATGGGGTCTTTGTTCCATAGTCTTCCGGAGGACCGGCGAGCCTTCAAGTTGCGGACAGGAGGCATCTCATTCATAGAACGATGAGGTGCTTGAGGTAGGTTGGATGTCAGGTCAAAGCGGATAGCTGGGTCGTGGTGGGGGTTGGCCTTTCAACATCTCGTCTTTGGAATTTAAAGTCTTTCGAGGCCGTAGGAATTCTACCCCTCGTTAATATCACCTCGTGTGCGCCTCGAGGTCTATTCGAAGGGTTGTGAATGCTCAAGCCACACCGGATTTGGAAAGATATGATCGCATCTTGATCAATCTCGCCAAGAACAACCCCTTCTACCTTTCCTGGTGCTGGATCGGCCAAAACCACAGTGACTAGCCCCATCGCCGTGAGGAAACAATGTCATTTACTCGAACACGAGTTGTGAGCGCTTGATTAAGAATCTTAGCGAGCTCGGAGCATGGCTCTTCACCACTTCAGCGCATGACATAAGATCTCTGACCTCGGCCGACCATCTATAGCTTCGCGAGAACGGGTGCAAGACGACGCGATGTAGGCCAAGAAGTGGCGGCGAGGACGCGTTGTACTGATTTCTCGATTGTTGTATGTCAGTCTTCAGGTCCACTCGCTGGGCTTTGTTTTCGAAAGTACAACGTCCATCTACGGCCGAGTAGGACACTGACAATTTGTTGTCGTGGGGGCCTTCAGAAGTCAAAGATGCGCTAAGTAGGACTGGGAGCTTTGGTGGTGGGCAGACTGATAATGGTCCGGCGATTGACAGACGATACGGGACAGAGTAAGTTTGAAATGTTCGCGTAAATCATATCGACCTGTGAATGCGACTGTCAACGGCCATGGAGGGATGCATCTGCAGTGTAGAACCTTGGACGGAGTCGGACTGTAAATCGAATCAGTGTCAAAGGTCGGATCAGTCCGACGATTTGCGTCGCCAGTCCAGCCAGCGAATCTTCTTGGTACATCGAGACAAGGAGGCAAGTTAGGGCGAGTTGTAGTGTATGACAAGGCTGATTTTCCAAACTAGTCATCATTGGATGCAAAGGCATGAAGCTGTTGCTTACCAGGACACGCAGAGGAGGGGAGTAAAACGAAGACTTTAAATACAATGCCAAGTGACCCAGTGCGATCCATGGGCGTCGCCTCTCAAACCCTCAGTAGAATCCAACACTCAGAAGCTACTTTAGTAGACTGTAGTGCCAGATGTGAGAGATCGAGGCGTCCTTTTGACCTTGGAAGCTTGACAGCCTGAGGCGTAAAGGCCTGATGAACGTGTCTTCTCGGTTCTATAGTTGGTTAAGTAGGGCGCCCCAATATCAGGTCTAGGTATCGTGAAGCCAAACCAGGAGTTATAGAACCAAATATAGGTCCGTATGGAACAGCGGTGTAGCGTATGGCAGAGTTTCAGGCTGAGAAATGATGATGGTCGTGATAGAAGCTGGAATAGAGGAGCTTGATTACATAAGGCCTTAGAAGATTCCAGTGAAAGGCAAAGCGTCGAGGTTGCGTCAAGGTTAGCAGGATGAATTGAGGAAAGTCCGCATCATGGACGAAAATTTCCTTGGGACTAGTACATACGTGACTGAAACAGCATGTTTTCCAAGTATCAAGAGGATGGAAGCACCGATTATGATTATTATAGCTTTCCAGTCTCTGGTGTCCATTATCGTATACCTACGGTATTTGCACTAAGATCCATAACTTGTAAGGGAGTGTGGGTGGGCCGGTGCTGTATTTGTTGCGCGATATGAGATGAAAATGATGTGTGCGGCCCTCAAGATCCACAGACCACTTCAGAAGAAGACCACCAATGCGATAGCGGCAGCAGCAGCAGCTCCAGTCACGGCAGCCTGAGTCTCCCGCCCTCGAGTCCGTGCCGCGTTATTTAGACTGTCCAATGGATTGCTCGGGTTTGGGGTAGCAGCCGTGTCATCTGCCGTCGGATCTGCGTCGATCCCAGTGAAAGTTGCCTGCCGAGCCGTCGTAGGCGACCGCGTGAGCGAAAAGGAGGTCGGGCGAGCGGGACTGGTGCCAGAGACGGGAGTAGAGGTAATTGTGGTGATACCTCCACTAATTGTAGTTGCGGGAAGTGAAACTCCTGCGACTTTGCATATCGAGACGTATTCTGGGTAGACAATGGTCAATTGGTATCAATGGCGAGTGGTGCAGGACGCACGGTCAACGAAGGTCTGTGTTGAGTCGATCACAGCCTGGGAAGGAATGCCCACGCCCAGAATGCAGTTTAAGCAGTTAACAAAGCCTCGCTCCTCAGCAATGGAACACCCGCAACTCGGTGCCACCGATGGACCTTCACAGTTCTAGGACGGGGCTATCAATGGATGGGGGCTAAAAGAGCCGTTGTTGGTGCTCACAGAAATGGTGGAGACGAGGACGTTGCAGGTGTCCTTGCATTGGGCTGGGATGATACTGGGATCAAAGGCGGACTGACGCGTAAGAAGTTGGTGTATGCTGCGCGGAGCGAGGGCCGTGGCTGATACTATGCACGAATTTATGAGTGATAGTCCGACGTAAGAGACCGAAAGCCTACCTTTGGATACTAGCAAGAATACTGGAACCAGGGGCAGGATGGATGTGAACATTTCAGATATACCAATCGTACGCGGCTGGGACGAGAATCTGCGACTGGATGTAAGTTGTCTAGTAGATGTGCCATGGCGTCCTCTCCTCTTTATAGAGCATCAAGCTTGTACGTGACACCGGCCTGGTCATCACTGTCACCATGCTGTTCTTGACATGAGTCCAGATGCGGTGTAACAAAGGCATAAGCGCTAACACACGTCAAATATTTCGCAAGTTGAGGGTTCAGGTTCATTTGACCGAAACAATATAGCTTCATCCCACTGAGCTCGTTCCTGTCAAGTCCCTGGTGAAGAAAGCACACCAATCGGGTATATCGAGTTAGGTCTCTGAGTGGGAGGGAAGTGAGCCAAAAAGATGTAAGGAATCACAAAAGGTTATCCGCCATGCGTATCACTGGCCGGGCGCCCGAACTTGACTGTTGATGGGTTCGGATCAGTGATACAACTCGTCAGGAATAGGTGCTTATCGCCTTGTCAACGATCGACGCTGCGTAAACAACTAAGCTCAACTCCAAAATCTGCGCTTCACTACGCCACGTATATAGGGTATACGCCGCATGAAAAAGTTTCACTTCAGCTGATATCCCAGTAGATGACTTGCAGCGGTACACTATCCTGTCGGACAAAGGTCGTCCTCTCATAGCGTTTAGTCGGCGTTTGAGTTGACAAGTCCAAGTGACATACGTCTCTTTCATCATTGCCAAGAGGACATGCACACCATTGACACGGGCCGGGTGAAATTGTTGACGATGGCTATAGCACGTAATTTCAACGTCAAATCGGGCGAGATGGTCTGAAATGCTCGAGTGAATTTGGATCCAGGATGATCATGGATGGCTAGAAGCCCGACCATACTAAGCCGATTCAGCAGACTTCGTGGAAGAATCAAACATGGGAGTTAGTCAGCATTCCGAGATCCATGGACTAGAGAGAAGGAGATACCACTGTTGCGGTCACGTTCATCGTGATATTGATGCTTGAGTATATCAACAATGGCGTGAAAGGGATCACAAGCCGACGCAGAAAGCGCGAGAACTCTGTACGGTCATCATCCCCAGGCTTAAGGAGAAGTATTCAGCTTCCTCAATTCAACAACGCTTGGTCTATTTTTGGAGTAAATTAATCAAGTGAGAGGCCGACGAGAAGGGCGATTGAGTACTTGTCAACTGGCACCTAGGCCTGATGCAGATGTCCGATGGCTTCGACTGAGACTCTCGAGGAAGTTGACAGATGAGTTGCCTTAGACGCGACGCGCACATGACACAAATTTGAAACCACGTGCACGACACAACAAAACGCGTCCTTTGGTCAAGAAGTGGGTGGCTTCAGCGACAACATAGCGGCGCTGACGATGTGATCCAATGAGGGAATTTGGCGTGGATAGTATGCATCCCAGGCGGTATGATATGACTGGGAAGGGAGCGACCTGCACTCGTGGCGCGGTCCGCAATTTCCTTGGGAAATACACATTAGAAAAATGTCTTGTGATTTCTATTTAGTTTTTCTTGAGAAATATGTTAAGTCTTTCTTGAGAAAAATACAAGAAAATGTTTAAGTTTCTCCGAACTATTTCTCAAGAAGATTGAAACATATTTCCCCATGTGTTTCTCAAGAAATAGACGAGAAATAGGTCAAGTTTTTCTGATCTATTTCGAAAGAAAAACGTGACATATTTCAATGCGTATTTCTGCTTTGTCTATTTCTTCAGATTTTTTTTGCGTCTTTCTCAATGAGACAAAGAAAAGTCGAGAAATACAAAAAGGAAATCTCAAGAAATAGACAAAGCAGAAATAGGCATTGAAATATGTCACGTTTTTCTTTCGAAATAGATCAGAAAAACTTGACCTATTTCTCGTCTATTTCTTGAGGAAATAGATGGGGAAATATGTTTCAATTTTCTTGAGACAGAGTTCGGAAAAACTTGAAGATTTTCTTGTATTTTTCTCAAGAAAGACTTAACACATTTCTCAAGAAAAACTAACTAGAAATCACAAGACATTTTTCTAATGTGTATTTCCCACGGAAATTGCGGACCGTGCCACGAGTGCTGGGAGGTTAATTCTAGTGAATTAATCTGGTGCTTGGGGACAAATGGGTGATTCCACCACGTCACCAGCAGAGTTCATCTCTTCGGCGACTCGATGATGCTGTTCACGCCCGGGCGATAAGTGCGACGGCATATCCAGAATTTCGAGAATAAACGCCTATGGGTTCAGGATCGTAAAAGCTTCGGGTTGGAATACATTCATAACCGCAGGTCCGAAAAATGAAAAGGGTGATCTACATACGCATACGCCTGACTAATGACTCGATGGTGTTACAGTTTCCCAGTCGATTACGCCTTTACCATTTCTCAAGGGCCGGGCGGACTAAAAGAATGAAGAAAGTCAGCGAGAGCAGGGTAGATAAAGAACTGGTGGCTTACGGTCGAGTTCCCAGGTCCATGATGACCTGTCTTGATTGACGAGATAGAGATACGACTATGACGTAGGGTTTAGCACAGTTGCGTGTAAATTGTTATTCGATAACTTACTTCGGCAATGCTGTTGGGATCCAGTCTGAGATCTGGGTTCTTTGCTTGCTCGGGGCGTCCTTCAACCATGCGTTCCGTCAGAATTCCTGTGGAAGGTAAAGATCAGCTAGTGGTATCATACGTGAGAGAAAACGCAACATACCACCGTCAATGATGGCCTTTTGCACATTTCTTTCAGAAAAACATGAAAGTTCATAAGAGTACGACTTACGTGGGCGACCTGACATAAACGAATCAGTTATAACGTGCGTTAATGAAGGTGAGGATAGGACTCACATGGATATTCTGTTTCCCGAATTCCTTCGCCAGGCTCTGCGACAAAGCACGCTGTCCGAACTTGCCAGCCGCAAACGCGCTTGTCGTGGTATTTCCCCTCAAGCTTGCAGTGGCACCTGTGAAGATCAATGTGCCCCTCTTCCCCTTCGGCTCAGAGATCTCATTCTCCTTGAAGGTCAAGATGGCTTCCCGAGAGAAGGCAAACGCGGCTTCCACGTTGATTGCGAGTGATTCACGGATATCCGCGGGTGTAATATCCAAGAACGGTTTCCACGTGCCTTGCGCGACGTTGAAAATGGCAACACCAATCGTATATTTCGGTGCTGAATACTTGGCGCGAATCGATTCCCACACAGAGGTGATATCTTTGGGTGTGTAGCTTTCGACTGGGAAAGGTGCGGCCTGACGATGTACGTCGAATCACGGAATGTCTCATTTCACGAAGAACATACCTCGCCCCCGGCAGAGTTTAACTCTTCTGCAAGCTTATTGACAGTTTCAGTACCTCGGGCCACAAGTGCTACACTATAGCCAGCTTTGGAGAACAGGCGCCTGGGAAGAATGTACACAGATTCGTCGCAAAACGGAAGGTCCGAGACTTACGCTGCTGATGCACCCGTCCCAGAACCCTTTCCCAAGCCTAGGATTGCCTTCAATACAGGTGACTGTGTAGAAGCCTCGCGAGGTACATACCTGCAACGACGAGAACTTTGCGAGCTGCTGCAATCGACATGATAGGGGTTTATCGAGGTATAAGATGGGAAGGGGGCAAGTGCGAGACGCGTCTTTACGTTGAGAGTCTCATTTATATCTGTCGAACACCACCGGTGGTGATTTGGAAGCAAAGTTTTGCACCATCTATCGTGACGGTCGTTAGTCAGGTTATTCAGTCAGCAGTGTTTAGGTTTGTTAGTTTGCGACGCTTCGTTGCCGATGAGTCCGGACTCTTCCTGTTAACTTGCTCACCATCGTTTCTTACAACTTACTTTGATGCTCATTCAGCCTAGCATTCGCGCGATCGTCTTGCTCTCCTTGAAACAATGGAGTTCTTTCCATCAAAGCGAATGTCGTCTGCTTCTCGCAGCTGGGTCAACTGATCATCATTGTCAGAATGTTGATCATGATGTTCGTTGCGCGCGCTCCATATAAGTGATGTTAAGTATAAGGAAGGGACTGTCGTATTGGGCTAGAGAACTGCATTGAGAATCCCTCACCCTTTGACGAAGTGCTAGAGACCAGACATGCCAGAGCGCCGCCAAGTCTTCGTAGTGATAGGCATGTGTAGTCTTGGGCTTCCTCTAGCGATTCCACCTAATTTCTTTCAGGCTTAGGAGATGGAACGAGTTTGGGTGGAGCCCTTGCGTACGTTGGAATCTTCTTGTGTTGTATCTCTTGAACAATTCACTCACTGATCTGTTCTAAAGTCGCCTATTTTCTAAAGCTGGGTATGGTGTTGCACTCATCGCCCGACGCGCGGATACCGTGCAAGAACTTGCTGAAGAACTGAATTTGGCTGGCGGCGATGTACGACTCCCTTATCTGCCCTTACCCTTATCGGCGTCTGACGCAATATGTTCAGGCATCCCCGTTCCATGCTGAATCATATTCAGCTGAGAATATCAAGGGGGTGTGGAATTCCATTCGGGCCAGGTATCCGGCACCCGACTACTTTATCAACGTAGCGGTATTCAACGTCGTGCAAGGTTTCTGGAAGCCGTTCCTTGAAGTGACCCCGGAAAACATCCGGCTTGCGATGGAGACTAACGTGGAGGCGGCGTTTGCATTTGCTCGTGAAGTCATCCTGACTTTCAAAGAGAACGAGATCATGGAACCGATAGGGAAGAGAGGAACGTTGATTTTTACTGGAGCAACTGCAAGTATTCGAGGAAATCTCATCACGAGCGCCTTTGCGGCTGGGAAGCACGGTGTTCGAGCTTTAGCGCAGAGTTTGGGAAAGGAGTTTGGGACGGACAATATACATGTACGTCCCCCTGCTTCATTTGCCGATACCTTGCTAACTGGTGAGTATAGGTTGCTCATGTAAGTTTCGTCCTCACATTTTGGAGAAGACAAGAACGAGCTGACCTGAGCTCAACTTCGAAAAGACCCTAATTGACGGACGTATGTTGCCCCTTTCCTTTCTATCCATCTTGTTCAATGTCTTGAAATTCTATTAGCAATACGGTCTTCGTACATTATCAACCGGTATCCGCATCTCAAAGGCAACCCCGACCTCTCCTTGTCTCCTCAGGGCATCGCAGATGTAGGCACTCTCGTTTGTTCCTCTAGAGGGGTGTAATAATTTCTTTCTTAGTCTTACTTGTTTCTTGTCAAGCAAGATAGGACAGCTTGGACTAACGAACTTGACTGTAAGCTCGCGCAATTCCCCCTAAACCTTGTAGATCTAGCGCTGATTTGGTTTCAGTGCGGTCGGCTCACGAGAAATGGTAGTGATACGCATGTTGATCTATGTCCCTCTAAACTTCTTGTGTCTCCCATGTATGTATATCAGTCCTACAAAAGCTTTCAGTCGTAGAGGTTGCCAAAATGCCAGTGAGTCTAGATCACACTTATCTAATCTAAGATCTACCATATGACCTGATTTGGTTTTTGGTGACGTGACTCCGTCTTTTTGGTAAACCACCATCGACAACTAGAAGGCCGGCACTTCATAATTCTTTTGAATGAGCGGTAGGTCGGCAAGTCCACCGTCTAAGCGCACAAAGCTTGAGCCAGTGTCACCGTCTGCCATCGCTGTGGACCCCGTCAACCCGCAGGATCAAGCATTAGCCGCAGATGAAGAGGCAGATCTCGAATTCCAGTGTAGCATATGTTTGCAGGACCTCGTCGACCGCACTGTAGTGCCTACTTGTTCGCATGAATTCTGTTTTGAATGTCTGATGGTGTGGTCAGGTCAGCTGGATTCTAGGTTCTTCGAAGTCTTCCGAGTTAACTGAGTAACACGTTGTAGAGCAATCGCGACGATGTCCGTTGTGTTCGCAAGCTATCGGGGACTACTTGATCCATAACATTCGATCCAAATACGACTTCCGCAGGCACCACTTGACTCCCCTTCGTAAATCACCGCAGCCTGCACGGAGCAGAGCTCCGGCTGAAGCCGTACGTCGGCGTCGTACCGCTCGGGAAAGAGAACGTGAACGAAGGCTTAGAGAGGAGAGGGAGGCCAATGACAAGCTTTCGCTTTCCATTGAGAAGAGGAGATGGATCTACAAACATGATTTATATGCAAAGGTGCGCATTCAGTTTCGATGGCCCGGATGTTTCATCAGAAGACCAGTGAAGCCGAGAAGACCCTCGATGCTGGTATAACTCATGTGCTGCGGCATCGTCTATGCCTCGTGTCCATGACTTCATTGCCCCTCCATTCTTATGCCAGCGGATGCTCACGTGAATGTTCAATTAGCATGTCGCGTCCAACTCATATACTCGCTACCGTCCCTATCCTACACCAGCTCAATTCGCGGCGACGCCTGAACTTATATCTCGGACCACGACGTTCCTGCGAAGAGAACTTCAGATATGGGATGATCTAGATGTTGAGGTCAGTGTGCAACGTCCACAGGGTCTATCGGAACTCCATTCACATAAATGCTTTCCAGTTCCTCACCACATTTACCATATCGATGATGAAATCTATTGATATCCGATCCGAGTCTGCCGTCAAGCTGCTTGCGGAGTTCCTCGACATGGATGCTCCTTATGTAGAAGGCGGGCGTCACGTTAACGCTGAGCATTTTGCCCATGGTAAGTCTTTATCATGGGTGAAACTATACCTCCTTTGTAGTTAATTTATCCGCGTTTTGGGACTGATCATCGACTTCTTTCCAGAGGTCTATTCTTACGTTCGATCGCCCTTCCGCGATCTTTTCGTTTACGACACAACGGTACAAGTAAGTCCCCACTTACTCCCAGCTGTTTTCCATGCTCATCGTAATGAATGTGCTGTTGTTGGGTAGTATGATGTGATACCCGAAGCCCCCACATTCGAACAACGCCGGGGTCGCAGGTGGCAGACGCCGTCCGGGTCTCGTTCCCGTTCCCGGTCCCGTTCTCACTCTAGGCCTCGTTCCCGTTCCCGCTATGCCCGATCTTTAAGTAGAGACAGGTCGGTATCTTGGTCACCGTCGGGCAGACGTTACCCAAGTACGCGTAACAGACAGTCGGATCGCCTTCTATCTCCAAGTCATCTACCAGACCGCAGCAGGGAGCGTCGAAAACATCTGGAGCTCCCAACTACGGAATCACCTGGACGCCAATCCACACCTTCCTTCGACCGCCATGCTCATCCGCAATCGAGTAAGCATTCTACACGATGGTCACCGATCGTGTGATCGGCGTGTTAATTATTCCCTTTGTAGCGGTGGGTACAGTTCATGGCACTTCCCAACGGCCGACGGGATCCGCCAAAGGGAAAGAACGAGCAAATGCCGTACCGGACACAATGCTGCCCGAAAGCATTCTTGAATCTCCCCACTTAGGACCCCAAACTGCGGTTGGAGTTGACTCCATAGCGCAGGGGAGTAGCGAGATGAACCAAGAGGCACCACCCTCCGCTTTGGAGCGTAAGAAACCTCCAAGAAACCGTTCTCTTCTAGAATCTGTGCAAGCTCATCTGACGCTGGGAACTAAATCGTTTCCCGCCGGCAAAGTGATTCAATCACAGAAGCGCAGGGAACCTCTTGACACTGAACGCCACTGTGATACGCCGTTTTCCAATCACGAAAAATCATCCACGGTTCCAAGTCTGTTATCACGTTTGTCAGATTCCGTGGAGGCGGCCCAACGGACAGAGGGTGGACCCGAGTTGAACGCCCTGACGTCCCCACCAAGCACAGCCCACCGCCACCAAGAACTGTCTGATGACAACCAACCAACGTCACAATCTACCAAGATGTCTGCACCCGAGATAATGGCACGGACACGCGCACGCATGATTAAAAACCTTGCGACTTCGGACCCCCCTTCCAGCTCTCAGCTACAGACTGCTGGGACGTTGTCTGCGCGGCCAGGAAGACATGATTCTCCCATTTTATCTGCGACTGTGGCCATACCGCCAGATCTTAATAGCGCTAAGGATTTACCTTCAAAGATGCTCGACGATCGCGAGGATATTCCGCGCCCGCCTTGCGCATCGACGTCAGCCCTCGGTTGCGCCAGCAACAAAAACCCGCTCCAGATTCAGCAGATTCCCGTATCTGGCGAACTTGACGGTGGCGATCTTCGCCATCACGAAGACCCATGCGATACCCACATGGCAATCTGGGGTAACCCCATTGATGACCGCCTACCTATTTCCGCTCATATCAACGACATATCCCACCCCTCCGCTTCTTCCGATGCTCGCGCCAAATTGCTCGCTAGACTTGAGCAAGAGAAAACCCACGCCAGCATTGCTGATACTACCCGTGGACTTGCCCTGCCTGAACACGGCCATGACAGAACCTTTCCAACAGTTGACACTGAAGGTCGATCGATATCAGCCATCCAAGGACAGGCCATAGATACGAGTGCCGTCGATCCTCAAATGATGGAGGCGAAGCTGAGAACACGGGCTCAATTACAGGTTAGGCTTGCAGCGGAAAAAAGAAGTAGTGGTATGTAATCCGGTCAGGCTTCTCCTGGGCCCTTGAGGCTGCGGGGCGATCAGCGGCAATGGCATACTGTTGAGGATTAGGAAACATAGTATAGTATTGGTGTCTAGGTATTTGTATGGTAGATATATATTTCGGGAAACGTGAAGACATAGTAAGGGAGTGATACAGTGAGGCTTGAGGCGCCTCGTGTACTAAAAAGGTGAATTAATCGAACAAACGGTGGAGGAATTACAAACAAGACAAACGGTCTACAATGATTATAAGGATTCGTAAAGGAGGTGAAAGAGTAGACACAGGCTATAAAGACAGCGTATTCGATTCGATAACGAGCGGTGAGAGACGTTTCAAAGACGTTCAGTTTGGCTGACGTGGCGATGTTCGTGAAAGGCGTGAAAGTTATTATGGCTGGGTGGGTGTACGATCATCTCGAGTATCTTGGTGAGGGTCCGTATGGCGCGAGCTACCGCTAGCCTCTGGGGAGAAGGGCTGAGGCGGCTCGGTGCGATCCGTGTATATGAATGTCGCACGGACGGGGTCATAGCGCCCAGTACGTTGAGGTGGTACGCCTTCGGCGGGTGTTGCTTCACTCACATCTCTGCGAGCCCCAGTCGCGGACGGCCTCAAGACTCTCGGATTAGCAGGCGGGATGATACCAGCGCTGGAAGAGCGCGATTCGAGTCCGGTCCACGAAGGCGATTCGGAGGATCGTAGAGTAGAAGCGAAGGTGGAGGTCTCCCATTGAGGACGTGGCTGGAGCGTATATGGTGAATGACGAGGATGCGAAAACGCAGGACCCGCCTCAGGAGGTTGGTGAGCAAAGGTAATTTCTGGCGAGATCGATCGTTTGCCGAAATACGTCGGACTGAAGGGTGTGTGCGATGCAGAAGGATGCAAGCCAGGAAGACCCGGGGCAGAGAAGCTTGAACGGTTCGACGGCGGGTTGAATACCAATGGCGGGAGAGTACGTGAGAAATCACGGTCATGCAATCTGCTGGTAGTTGTAGGTCTGGATGAAGGAGGGGGAGGATACAAGCGAGGAGGGCTTGGGGACGGGATGAAATGTCGTCTAGGGCCTGCATGTCCCGAGGACGAGGCGGAGCACGCATCAATCCCGGTACTCGGTCTTGACCCAATAACCGGGCGTCCTCGTTGCGGAAAATCAGCCTGCAGTTCTGAGCCTGGCATCCCTGGGCCTAGTAATTGAGTAGGGGATTCTAAGGAACCGGAGATTGACTCAGAGGAATGGTAACCACTCGAAGTCGGATGTCCAGTGCTACCAGGACGGGGTGCAGAGTAGGATTCTTGGCCCATATGAGAGCTAGGACCTTGGTCGGAGGAGAGCGAGAACGAGCCAAGCGTCGACATCTCAGGGTCGCTAGGAAAGGGCCCATATTGTGGGAACCGCCTTCGGGAAGTATCACTTTGACTGCGTGGGCGTCGAGCTTTCTGGCGCTGATTCTAATATCACAGTAGTTGTCAGTGGAATTCTAGACGTAGACTGTTCATCAAAACATACCTGAAACCAGATCTGACGGCCGAAGACCGATGAGCTAGCAATCGAAGACAAAGTTAAGCGGTATCTTACCTGCACTTTCCGTGCGCTCAACCCGATAGATCGCCCAACCTCTTCACGCATCGCCGTAGTCGGGAAGCGGGACTAAGAAACGCCGAATATTCCACAGTTATGAGTGATCTCACAGGACATGAGAAAAACATATATCATACCTGAGCGAGAAGCGCGTGCAGTACGGCAGATTGATGAGGTGTTGTGAGAGTTCGGGTACGCTTTTTCTTTGGCGGAGGGACCGCGGGCGCGGGAGTTTCGGGGTCCTCTTTTTGTCGGGCATCCATCTCCGTGTCCGCCATGTCGTCTTGAGAATCGGATGAAGGGCTTGACTTGTCGACGGGCCGGCCTAGTGTTTGTGGAGACTCTTTACGGAATCGTTTGGCCATTGGTTGGTCAGCGACGGGGCTTTCAGCTCGGCGAACGAGGCGTGGTGTGCGGTGGCTCGGTCGCGGAGATAGAGGCGGTAAGGAGAGTGTGTGAGTGGGACGTGAAGTAAATCGCGGTGCGCCTTCGAGAGTTGGGGCCGAAGGAGTGTGCTCGTGTGAGTGGGTTCGTGAGGTCGTCGATTGGGTAGACGGTGTAATATTAGTGGAGAACGTATTAGGTGTGGGAGTAGTTGAGCGGGATTTGGACATGCAGTCAAAACGATAGTCGAAAAACGAAAGAGGCGGAGAGTCCTTTGATGCAGCCTCAACACATCTGGGACTCAACGCGAGGTGGGGGAGGGCGAGAAGATGGTTGTTTAGAAGAAGAAAAGAGCCAGGGTACCACTGTTGGGTGGAAACTCATATGCGTGTGCGTTTGTGGTTGCCGACAGAGCAACCAATTATGTCTCGTGCAACGTTACGACCGTCCATTAACGAGATTCCGGATGAATTGTATGAACTCGGCAACAATCGATAGTCCTCCCTAATATTGGGTGAACTCGTGACCAGGGTTAACGGTGCCAATTCGGGACCTTCTGTGGTCTCCACGAGGCATCCATAATCGCTGGTAGGCAAGGCCGCCCGACCGGTGTTTGACCGCCCAATTCCTCAAGCGCGGCAATTTCAGACGTAGCCGCGCAGCGGTTGGATAGCAACGATCGGGAGGGCCTGTCGCTTGGCTCGATTAGGCCAGTGATCCGTGACCGTGACATGCGTTCTGTTGATCGGTGGATGTTGTGTGTTTTTCCGCGAAGAAAGAACTATTGAACGGTAAGATGGAATATCACATGAAGAGCTGGATACCACAAAGTTTTGCAAGACGAGTTATATTAACCAATCTCACCTTTCATTGACGATTCATTACGACGAACGCCGGTCTAAAGCCCTTCATTCTTGCCTTAATGAATGTATACCAATCGTAGATACAAATTGCGATTTTCGACAAGGCCGGCTGCCAAAGGCCGTGCTCAGGACTCAACTTGAAGGCCAGAGAATCTAATTAAAACCAGATAACCGCATCGATATCTACTTGCAGCAAATTTATCCTAATCCTGCTATTGGGGCGAAAGGTCCGCCCGTTGGCGAGACAGTTGGTTAATGGCTGCACGAACTTGAACATGACCTGCTTCAAGGAGTATTCGTCGTATATGTGCTCCTTAAAATATAGGTATCGGTTTCGGATAACCACCGCACACGACACGCCCCCAGCATCTGGGTATACAATAGACAAGATCGCCGTGTTGATGATTTAATTCCCCAGGCTGGCCATCGGTGGTAACTGAGAAAGAGAGTCAGAAGCAGCCATGGGAAAAGGAAAACCCACTAGTAGGAATGAAGAATCGTACAGAAGGCCCCTGCAAAATGATGGTGGGGAGAAAACCTTTTGTTCACGTATAGAAGCCGGTTTATAGAAATTCCTAGCGTACAAGGCCAAAAAATCAAAAATCACTGAACGCATCGGGGCAGGATTGACTTACCGTGCTATACACAAAATCTGATCACTTCTGATCCTCGAAGAAATCATGTCGGACTCGACTCAGCGTTTCCATTATTTACATCCGATCGAGGTGAAATTTGAGAGTCGGATGCTAAGTGCTGAGCATTATGAATACGTTGTCGAGGGCTCCGCCAGCGTTGGCCACCGCAATTCAATCGCTACGCGAGAGCCCAGACCTCGCGGTATGTACCACCCTGCAACTCATTATTAGAGTTTGATGTTCTCTGAAAAACGGTAACGAGAAAATAGAAGTCACTTCCCGTGGAGGACGGTATATGTGGGTGTGCACCAAGGGTTCAAGGTTCTCGATTTGTATTGTGAGCCGACCTGTTGGAGAGCTATATGGCACATAGGTTTTACCACCGGCAACTTCCTAAGTTCCATGACGCGGTGACGAGAACTCAGAAATTCCGTCGAACGGCGATCACCTGGGGACTCAGCACGATCGACGCCTGATTCTAGTCTATATCACAGATATCCCAGAAAAAAAGTACCCAGTTTGAGCGCAAGGTATCTGCATTCAGTGCTGTCAAATGCGTCCTCTTGAATAATCCCCGGGGAGTGCAAGCAATCGGTTGATATCCCTGCAATTTGGTGGTGGGAACCGCATAGGTGGCCGCGAGCTGTGTGTCAAGTGGCTGTTTTTCTCCTCCTATTCAGAGGATACCCGCGGCCTTGAGTTCGAGAAAGAATGCGACATTGGGAGAAGGTTGAACTTGAAGGTCCGATTGGCGACCGCCGACGCGTCGAGTCTCGTGACTTCTTTCTCGTCACACGGATTCCTTAACTCCGAGCGTGCCACTTACCACCGATAACCCCTCAAGTCACACATTTTCAAAATTCTGAATGGATGTTGCTGAACCCTTTGGATCGGTCTACAACCAACCAGCATCTCCGTATCAAAATGGCCTAGCAAGGGCATCAACCTCCAAATCGTCTGGGCTTACCTTGGTGTTGCCAGCACTCAAGGGCGGCAAGCCTGTCAAAGGCGGCAAAAAGTCGAAGCAGCGCTTTGGGTCTCATGGACTACAGGACGAGGAGAAGAAGATCGCTCGACCAGTGAAACTAAAGCCGCTGAAGGAGGTTCTAACGAGACTTATCTCTCTAATTAAAAAGTGCGTCGATTTCATGTTCAATCGATCCAGGTGGTGACCTGACTTCGATCCAGGAAAGATGACTACGCATTTTTCCTGAAACCCGTCGATACGACCCAGGTACAAGGTTACACGGATGTCGTGAAACGACCGATGGATTTGGGCACCATGTCTGTCAAGGTGGACAGGGGAAAATATCGCTCGTTGGAAGACTTCGCGGTGCGTGGCTGCGATCCTTTTGACCCTCGCTTACATATACTTACAAAACTACAGTCGGACTTACGGCTGGTTGCCTCGAATGCAAAAGCTTTCAATCCCCCTGGCACCATTTATTACACGGAAGCTGAGCGGATCGAAGCTTGGGGGCTCGATCACATCTCCAAAGCCGCCTCGACAGTCATTCAATACGAAACGGACTGGAATATAGAAATAGAGAAGGACGACGAGGCAACTCCCATACACATCGACGATGATGAGGACTACAATAACGGAACACCGATGGAACTGGACGACATCGGACCCAGTCGCAGGTCACCGTCCGTGGCCTCACAAGTTCAACCCGGAACCAGTCGGCGAGCTGCCCGTGGGCCTTACAAGAAGACGGCACCCAGCAATAAACTCTCCGACAGTATTGATGCTGAAGGTCGGCTTCCGGGCTCTCGGGACGGACTCGGCGCGTTTCCTCCTGGTTCGGACTGGGCCCAAACGATGCTCGCTCTTAAACTAAAAGGTGAGATTCAATTCATACATGCTTTCGTACGAAAACTAACTGCAGTCCCCTTACAGGGAAGCGCTACAAGACGAAAAAGGAGCGACTTCGAATCGAGAAAGAGGGGCCGCCGCTGCTCGCGGACGGCAGTTTGGACTACACTGAGAGTACGTCGGCCGCCTTAAACTAGTAACCATCGCAATATCTGACGTACGGGCCTGTGTAGTGGAGGATCCTTTTTCTGTTCTCTCCGTTTTCGCACCAGAGCCTTACTCGCGGCCCTATCTCACGCCCCTTCATGCACCCTTATTCACCACCCCTCCCTTACAACCGCAGTATGACCCGTCGTCGTCGCAATTACAGTCGCAACAGCCACCAACCCGCCCGGCCTTTCCCACGTCAATCAATGTGCCCCTTGATCATCCATCTCCTCAGCTACCGATTCGTACCACATCTACCTCCAAAGGCCCCGCGCCCGACAAGCGACGCCATTGGCTCATCGTACGGAATCCTACTAGAAGTAAATTTAAGGACAAGGATGACGAGGCGGAGGCGTTGGACGGGCCGTCGTATCAAATCTCACGCGAACTGCATGCCACTGATTACGGGTCCTACGCCGCGCTTGCGGGCATCTTGGAGGAGGAGGTCCGTCGGAGAAATGTCGTTGGCCGGGAAGGCGAAGAAGAGGACAAGGTTTTACAAGTCCTTCGTGACACCTTAGATTGCGAAGCCGCCATGGGTACCACTCCATCCGACTCAGCCAGTGGCGATACTGCGCTTCGGATAAACGATTACTGGAGCACCCAACGAGCATCTGTAGCGGAAGGATACATCAGGGACGTCGTGTATGGCGGCATCGACGGTTTGGCTTACGTCAGGAGTCTGGCTGAATTCGTGACCCCGGATGACCAACAAGTCAGTTTTCCTTCTATTCAATCTTTTCGATGTTCTAATACATCTATTAGAGCCGTATCTCGTGTCCGGCGCTCGGCATGCCTTTGGCATCCTGGGTCGAACGAGAAGTTGTCGATCCTTTGACCGACGGCCGGCACACCTTACTTCGTGAAGCAGCTATCGAACTTGCCAGACAGACGTCGAAGTCATTGACGTCATCGATCCCCCAACACCCCGGCGACACCAAATCCAGTCAACACCCTCTTTCCTCTACAGTCAGGAGCTCGCTATATCTCTATCCATCAGCGGCAGTGGCGCTGGCTGCCATACTGCAAATACAGACGCATAAGATCGATATGGGGTCTCTGATCAAGACGCCCGGCGAGCTGTTCCAGAGCGAGGAGGAATGGGCTGGGAAGGCCTTTCGGGAGAGGAGGAAAGCGAACGGGAAGAACATTATTAAGACAGAGGAGTCTGATGGCGATGTTGCGTTGGAAATGGAGGAGCCGGAGAGGACCTGGATGGACGTGGATGCCTCTTCGAAGAGCTTGAACGGACAGGATGCCGATTATGAACTGGAAGGGCCTGAGGAGCTCAGCGAGGTCATGGAATACGTCGCGGACGTGATCGTCGCCCTCGATAAGAAGATTAAGGAAGATAGGGGTCTCGCGTCGACTACTCCAGTGAGCGGTGACGCGAAGATCTCGGCCGCGGATGTCCTGGGCGTCCAGGTCAAGCCAGATTTAGACCAGACGGGAGAGAACCCAGTTCTTCGGAACCTTCGTCTCAACCTGTTGGCACTTGCGAAGCGCGCGCCGCTGGATACGATTGCGCGACTGCCCAGGGATTTGGTACCTGAGCATATTCGACATTTCGTGCCAACACTCAGCGCCCCGGGCTGACAAGACCGGCAATTTCACGCGCATGCCTCGCCTTCGATCGACGCATGGGTCACTTATCCGCATGCAGCATTGAACGTTACAAGGGTCGGACTTCTTGGTTCTCCCGGGCCTACACATCGCAACAGGCTACTCTTACTGCGTGGTTAGGAGATGTGTTCGCGGTTTCTAGGTCGACGCTGGTGGACTTCGGAAGTGTAGCACCAAGGAAAAGCGAGAGGGAAGATGGATCGATATCTCTCTCATGGCGTTTCCGGGTAATTGCAATGGAATGCACCCTATATACATATTTCTCGCCTGTAGCACCTTGCGCTTGGGACGCAAAAATGCAGGCATCCAGCGTTGACCAGTTACCAGGGCGTCGGCAATCGCCGCACCACATGTGCAAACAGCTTCGACCAACCATTTCTTCTGCTCACGCTCAACTACAGGAACCTCATTCCAAAATATTCAGTCATCGACCACGCGTTTTCGCATACCTTACTATGCAACCAGTCAGAGGAACGCTTGGACACGAGTCGAACTTGACCTGTATGTAGACCTCGTGACTCTAGGACATGTCTGATCGCAGCAGGCAAGTGCCACTATAACCGGTTCCAAATGCTCACTTTACGCCACAAGTCCCAATGGGCGTTATCTCCAATTCTCTGCACCACGCTGCCTTTTGATAGGAAGAACCTTGGGTCCTCGACTCTCGGAAGGCTTTTTGTCCCATTAGATGAGATAACAATGGCGACCGCGCTTCCTAGGTTGCCAAGGTAAGGAGTGTTCCTCCTTCGTAGTTTCGCACAAGTTGTCTCGAGGTGTACTTCCCCGTCCTCATGTGGCTTGCTGGGGCGGGCGTGCTTTGTTCGGTCTTTCCTTTTTCTTTTCTGCTTTGATCTAAGGAGAAGGCGTTCGGGCAATATCAGATCATTTATTTCCAAATCCTGGGTCGCGAACATGCCGATGCCGCGCGCGGATAGTGTGATGCGACGATGAGCGAAAGGAGCCGTTTGAACAAGTGAAGGAAAGGCTGGGGTTGATATGATGTTGCGCCGCTCTTGACCTCCGCTCAAAAGAGCCATACAGACCGGGGACAATTGCCGAGAGTCTTTGCCATCATATGCTGAAGAATTACACCGCCCGTCTTCCCTTGTCCATAATGGGTTGCACGAAAATTTAGCCGTTTTGAGTATCCATTTGGGACAGCCATCTTTCTATGCAACGACTAGACATTTCCACTCCGTACCTCCCTATAAAAGTTGCAGGTCTCGGTAGGTCGCCGCGAATGAGAACATTGTTCTATGGTACGCAAAAGAGGAAGAATTCGATTGGTAGAGTCTTGTCCTCTTATCCTCATAGATCCCCGTAGTCCTCCATCATATCCCTGATACCTTCTTGCGTCGGCGCAGCACGAGGCTCGAACCGTACCTTGAACGGTAAGGGGTGCGTATTCGCGCTCTGATTGAACGCAAGATCGTCGATGGGATGCTTCGGGTCACTATAGATCGTGAACGCCCACTGGATGAGCGCGGTGTTGAGTAGGACAGAGCTGAGCGAGGTCAATTCGGGGTCGATCACTCTGATGAAGAACAAGGAGACGCACGCCATAGCGACATGCTGCCCAGGGCACACGCGGCGACCAAATCCAAACGGGTACGACTTGTGATCCTCACGGAGCGTGCCGTCCGAACGCAGCCAGCGTTGTGGGTCGAACGTCTCCGGGTCAGGAAATATCGCGGGGTCGCGCCCGATAGCCCTGTTGCAGCACATCCAAAATACTGAGTCAGAGCCCAGCTACCGAGTAGGAGCGTCATACCAAGTATTCCCAATGACGGTGGCGCCTTTTGGTATGACATAATTTTTCCAGATGATGTCGTTGGTCGCCTTGTGGGCGAAGCCTTATCACACATGTCGAAGTCCAAATCAGCCTCACCTCACCGACGATACAAGAAGAGTAAAAGGCTCACCACCAGCGGAAACCGGCCGCCATCGGAACGTCTCCAGCACAAACGCCTGCAGCTGCTGCAGACTCTCACAATCTCTGTGTACGGGCGGTCGACTTCGTCCCACGACACGGTCAAGCTCCTCCTGTACGCGCCTTGCTGCGGCGGGATAGCGTGCTGCGGCGAGGACAGCGATGCTAATGGCGGAAGCGGTTGTGTCAGAGCCGGCGCCAAAGAGGGCACCGGCAAGGTACGCGGTCTCATCTTCGGAAAGGCCGAGCTCGGATTGGTGTTCGAGGAGGTATTTACCGAAAGACTCAGGGATAGGCTCATTACGCTCCTGGGAGATGTGGCGGTGAGGTAATGCAGACGAGAAGGTGGGTGTGGGTAAGGGATCCAGGGAAAGAGTAACTCACCATTTGCCTCTTCACGTCAGAAAGATACTTCTTGAAGAGCGAAAGCTCCTCCTTGTGACCTTCCTTCAGCTCATCGAGGTATCCAGGTACGTACCTATCCCCAACCGAAGTAAGCCTTCATTTTCTGAAAACTGCGAGAAGGATGTTGCACACACCGGAGGAACGGATAGACGTCAACCTGCCAGGCACCGGGTCGGAGTGCAACGCCGAGGCGATTAAGACATCGGTTGACAGCGGCTACATCTGGGTCGTCATGTTTCCCCGATGACTTGCCGTATGCCAATGCCATCACAACGGATGCGGAATACCTTCGATAAGTTTAGCATCAGACGAGGGAAAAGGCAAGCGGAGGGGCAAGCACCGCTTTGCATGTGCCTGGTGGAGGTCGGGGTTGTCGAGGATATCAAGAATATGCTCCTTCGCGCTACGCGTGAGGACGGGGATATACGACTGTACGATCTTGGGCGCGAGGTGCGCGTGAAGTGCTCTTCCACTCTATCAGCGATCTTGGGTGATTACACGCGCCCACATTCGCTTACTTTCGCATTTTTCTCAAGCGTTCACCTGCAGGTGTGAGGAGGACCCTCATGCCGCCAGACAGTGTCTCTCCAGCTGAGATGGAGAGTGGACGATCAACGAGGGCGGCGCCCTCATGTTCCATGATGTCGACGGCGGCCTGATAACGCCCGACAACAATGATGTTCGTCAAGCCCTGGCGTAGGGTGAAGACGGGACCGTACGTCTTGGCCCACTCCTCGAACTTGCGATAAGCGCTACACGAACACGTAGAGGATTAAACCAAGGCGGAAGCGGAAAACGGGCAGCGGACATACAAGGTTTTGGGAATTTTGTTACCAAAAACCCAGCTGTCAGGGGGAGGTCCTGGAGGGAGTGTGAGCGAGCGATGCGTAAGCCGACGGTGAATGACGCCGAGGAGAGCGATGCAGAGCACGAGCACGCCAATCGTCCGGGGATGGGTGAGGATCGTCACAACTCGTTGCATCTTTATGCAGGAGGAATGGTAGAGTGCGAAGGGGTGTTTTCCACAGAGCCTACGATCTAATGGGATGCAGGGGAAGTTATGATTATCAGTGGCCTCCATTCTGCAACCGGGAAGTGGTCGTGTGCTTTATAGAAGACGTACCATACAGGTGCTCTCACGCCGGGAACTGCACTCAAAAGATTAGCGAACCTGTACGCCTGTCTAATTCCTGCTCATTCAGCCGACCCAGACCAGTACTTCATTGGTCCCTGATAGTACGACATCTCGGTTGATTCGCTGCATGTCATGTTGGGCGGAGACGAGCAGAACGAACGTACTTAGGGAGGTTCCAAATCTGGCATCAATCACGGTTCTTGGTCGCTCCCACCCGGGCCCATCGGACGCGCGGCTCTTGGCTCTGCTTCATGCTTCCAGGGAGGTGGAGCTACTGTGGGTCATTGGATGGTCATGAGAGTGAGGAAACATGTTATTCGGGCGCCTAGTGTCGCGACCGTGCCCCGCATCAATTTAACTTGGCCAAGTCACATATTTATGGAGCGGGCCGTCAGGGCCGCGAAAAAAGAGGTAGCCAACCAATCACTGAATCTGGGCATCGAAATATCTCAGCGTACATTTCACTGTTTACGCATAGAGCTCCTGATTTAAAAGCACAATACCATGCGTACGGGAAAGAATCAACGCCGCGTGTGGTCATGCAAGTACCACCAAATCCGACCAAGCTGAGATAACACGGAAGATATATTCAGCCAAGGTCAATGATGAGAACGCAAATCGTCCGCAGCTTTGAGTGGTGAAGATCACGGAACATCACCAGGTATCACCCATGATGACACGTACATATATACTGGATGACGGACTCTTTGTTTTTCGATGGTTGGTGAAATGGTTGGTAATCTGTCTCGACAGTTAGTCAATCGAGAGTTTCAATACACTTACCTAGTTCCTATGTCGCTTTTGGTAACTCCATAGCCTCCCAGAAAAACCTATTCACGTGCTTCTCCAACCACTTCTGTTCCATCGTCGTTGAGGGTGGGCGCGGACCATAACCGCACACTCGTACGCCGTCCACAGCTCCTGACACCCTCACCATCTCCGTAAGGCCGTCAACTGAGAAACCCCAGCAATCTTCAATGTGTAATGACAATCTCCAGTCCAAATCCAGCCCCACTGTGCGAAGGACTCGGTCGTCAAAGCCACGACATCCGACGATCTCTAGGAAAGATCCCTCCCAGGAACTCAGAAATGCTGAAATATCTTCTTTGGCGCCGATGTTCTGAAGGGTTACATTTCTAACGTCTGGAACTTCGACACCGGTCAGTCCGCACTGGTCGACGTCCAAGAGAACCACGTTGTCGAAATGTGCCCTAGAGGTGAAAGCCTTCATGAAACTGGACGTCACACCGCTCAGCGACGATGAATAGGGATAAATCGTGGGGAAGGCGTCCAGCGGCAGAAGGTTCAGACAGCCGAACTCCATGGTGTCGAGGCTAAGGGTGTGTGGCGTTGACAACATCTCCATAACGTCCAGGAAATCATCGAGTGTGAATGCATGGTCTTTCGGCAAGACTGGGTGAAATGTCGAAAGCGTGAGGGAAAGTTCGTTTCTGTCAAAAACCGTCTCAGGGCTCAAATGAGATCGCCATGATGGTAGGTCCATATACGCGTAGGCAAAGTTACGTCCATCTATGTCGATTTCCGAGAGGTTAGGGCAGTGAAAAGGCTGGAAATCGGAACTTGGCAAGGACGCAGAGCCACAATCACCAGAAGGCCTTCCGTCGTCGATACAAGCTCTGAGCACCAGCTTTGTAAGGGCGGTGGCTGGACCATGAAAATCGCGCGAAATAGATGGAAGGGAAGAAGTTTTCATGACGCGGAAGGAAATGGATCGACAGCGGTGGAGTTGTGACATGATAAGGTCGATGATCGCACGGCAGCGTTCATGCTCGTTAAACTCCACGACGGGCGAAATGGTATTAGGACGTCTCAACACAAATATCTCCAGCTCTTCGCCCCTCGACAGTCGTATCTGCTTCCGAATTCGGGATAATGGAGTAGGATCGAGGTCGACGAAGGCAACCACGCGCGTCCAAAACGCAGGGATCGACTCCAAAATATCGCGCCAACGTCGACACACGGCCGCAGCGGCATATGGAAATAGGGAGGAGACACCGAGAAGATGGTCGTCCCGCCAACCTGATTTGTAGGCCTTCTCGTCGCCTATGCACCCGCGTTTGAAGTTTCTCGCGAAACTATGGAGCCGTGGGCAACGGCTGTGCTTAGGACTGGTCCGAAACTTCTGACGTGCACCAAAGTAGACCTGGATAAAGATCGAACGCAGGAGTTCGGTAGGGAGGGAGTCCATTGGTGAGCATCCTGAATTTTGAAGATCGTGACGATGCGCGTTATGATAAGTTTATGCCGCGGCCATGGTCTCCCTCGAAGGCTTCAAAGTCGGATGGAGGAGGAGGGTAAAAATTCGGCTTATGTAAATGACGGTTGAGATAAGATTGACAACTTCGAACCCCGATACGGTCGGATATTGAGTTCAACCCTCTTTACATCTTCGTCTCGCACCACCAGAGATTTTTCCTGTAGCTTATACCCATCTTTAGAATTCATGAGCTAATTTTATAGTAGGTTCGCCCCAGATATTTTCTATATGGACCGGTGACCAGCATCTCATGTGGTGTGTAAATATTTCATATTCCCCCCAAGATTTAGTCCTAGAATACTCAACACCATATTCAGCCAGCCGTGTCGCTTCGTTCTCCTTACCGCAATCTCGATACCAACGGAGAATCAATAGATCTATGGTCGCATTCGCTGTCTATCCTCGTTTCAGCGCCCACTATGGGTCAAATGCACTTCTACGTACTGGACATCCTCCCTGAAGCCATTACGAGACGCTCCTGCCTTTCCAATTGAACTCGGTTTGCTCTAATTTCGGCACAACACGGAGGAGCGGACTGTGACCGACCACTTGATTCTGCGCATCACCCACTCTCCCATCGGCGCGTCATCACGAAGTATGATTGAGAGGTAATACGGTAATCATAGCTCTCAGAACTCATTGCTCGATACTTAGACTCAGAAATATCGCGGCAAAACAACGTTCGTCATTCCACCGGCTACAACACAGTCACAGACATACATCGACTACCAAACATCTGAACCGCTACCAGTTAGATCTGACAAGAAAGAATTAAGTGAGGATACAAGGTAGTAGTGGTGAGTGTACTCACAACGTTGATCAGGCGCCATCGTCTACTTGCAGGTTCCGCCCATGCAGATCTGTCCCAAGCCTGCGAAGGATGAATTTAACATGGGAAGTCAATGAGAGGAAATACATGAACTTACAGTCCCTGGTAGTCCTGCAAGCGCGCCTCGCGTTGAGGGTCTCGGGCTCGAAATCCCTGCGATAGACGTCCCACTCAGCCGCATGGCGTGCGACGAGGTTGTTGCGTGTGAGCTGCGCGATGTCACGGCCTGCAACGGTGGGCTCAGCCACGGCGGTCCAGCTGGCGAGGACGACGGGGAGGGTGAAAAGGATGGCAGAAGAGAATTTCATGGTGATAGTTGGGTGGTTGTGTGTTGTAAAGAGACCGGCTCTGAGGAATCCATGAGTTGCAGAGGGGGTTTATATACCTTTTCGCTTAGATCGGTGTTGGCGGTAACGCTGACATGTCATAGAATGGGGTGGAGAACGGCGAAGCGCACTCAACTCACCGTGACGCCCGACGGTTGAGCTGCAGGCCGAGCCTCCCTTGCGCCCTGTATCAGCCTGTATCATTCCACAAATGCAGATGCCAGATAGCGAAATAGTACAGATCAGCGATATAATCCATCAGACGGCCCCTATATCATGTCGGATCCATAACCACGGGATAGATCTTCGGCATGAACAGATGTTGAGTTCTTGGAAGTAATAGGAGCCAAGAGGAGCCAAGCTGCCAATCGCAGAGGGGCTGGGCTCAAAGCTTCTGGGAAGACCGAATCAAATTACATCAAAACATAAGAGAAACACAGTGTGGAATGTCCGCCAAGATAGATGGTTCAGCGACGCCATCGAGTCGGTAGCGGGGTTTCCTAGCTTCGAGCGTCAAACGAGGGAAGGACGGTCAGCGTAGCCTAGGAAATGCTGCAGTCCAACTGCAAAAAACAGTCAGGCGAAGAAGCAATCTGCAACGTCGCGGGTTGGTGTTATGAGAACCCGAGGCAGACAAAATGTACACTGACCTGTCTGACCACATACGCCAAGATGGACCATGAGGTCGCGGGTTATATATCAACCATCGAGTAGAGAAACGTGTTTAGCGAAGGCTTAATCGGACTCAGCTGAGGCGTGCATGTTTCATAAGTGTTTGCAGAAGGTGGTATTTCGCACCAAGAGTCCAGGACAGGAAGAGGCGAGATCCACGCGCCAAGGCACTACCAGTACGTCGTTTTGCGCTTGTAAGTATCTCGTCTGCAGAAGTGAGGAGTGCAACTTCAAGCGACTGTGGACGAGACTTCAGAGTACTTATGATTCATCGTTCATCGTCACTGCGTACTAGCATGACTCGGATGTACATGACGATGGGAGAAGCGCGACGGATTTAGCCGTAGATCGCAACGATGATCTGTCTCCGTCCCACTCGGGCTTCACTGGCAAATGCAACTTGTTGACCGCGATCACGATACCATTCGTATCATATGGAATGCCCTCCATGACTAGTCTTGCGCCGCCTCGATGCACAGCACCTTAATACGATCCTATACCCAGGACGAATCCGAGTCACACTCCAAGCTGTGTCATGGCGTTTCTGGGCATACATCTTTTACTCGAACCTCGAACATGACAGCGTTCCCTGAGACGAAAGGTGTGGTTCAGCCTTCCTCCCAACTGAGATAATCCAACTCGGCTGGCGTAGCTGGGATTCTCCGGATTCTAAATGTCGTCCTTGGGGACGTCGTTGTTCCCGTCGGCATCACCTGCGACCGATCAACGTACGCGTCTTCGACAACGGCTTCGAGAACGAAGTTCGTAATTCTCCTTCCCACTTACTTGTAATCTGTACTATCATCCTCATGATATAGCGTCCATGCATGACTTATGTTGAATTTCTATTACTTTGTTTGAATGGAAAAGTCGTTGAACTTAAGTAAAGCGAAACAAATTGCGCAACACAACTCTTGACATTCCACCGGTTACAAGTCACAGACATACACTGACTACTAAAAACCATGCATCTACGGTCTGTTCTACTACCAGCGAATACTAGTGAAGAAATCGTCAACTCTCCAAGCTGGAACGATCGAGGGCGGATACACTACTCACGAGGTTGATCAAGCGTCGTCCTCTACTTGCAGATCCCTTTGATGCAGATCATTCCCAAGCCTGCGCAGGAGATGTTTAACCTGGATGGCTGATAAAACAAATTTAAAAGAAAACTCACAATCCTTGGAAGTCACGCAAGTACGCCTAGCGCTGAGGGTCTCAGGCTCGAAATCCCTGCGGTAGACGTCCCACTCAGCCGCATGACGCGCGACGAGGTTGTTGCGCGTGAGCTGCGCGATGTCACGGCCTGCGACAGTGGGCTCAGCCACGGCGGTCCAGCTGGCGAGGACGACGGGAAGGGTGAAAAGGATGGCAGAAGAGAATTTCATGGTGATAGTTAGGTGGGTTTGTGTTGTGATGAGACCGGCTCTGGGGAAATCCAAGAGCTGCACCGGGGGGTTTTTATACTTTTTTTCGCTCAAGGGACGCGAGGGGACGCGGTCACGACACCGCGTGGTCGAGGTTGATGGGGGACCGGGATGCATCATGCCGACATGCGAGCATGTGGTCATCTGTGTCACTTGGTTCGCTAGCGGATTTGCGTTTGGTGATCATGGCTGATCCTGGCTGATCATAGAGGGTTCTAATTTCCCGTTTGATGGAAAATGTCGATATGTTGAGTTGCTATCTCGGTTCCTCTGAAATCTGCTAGCTCACCATGCCTCTCCATGCCTGCTCCATAGTATGGGGTCCATGAGCCGAGATGGGGAAGTGCTCGCCCATGCATAATCACGGCCCGCAAAATAAGTACCAGCAGTCCCAGAGTCACGCGAACACATCCATGAAACATAAGTACGAAGGAGAAAGCTCAGGAGACAGCGTTCGGAAAGCATACGGATATTACATCGCTTGAAACATCAAATGCCTGACGCGGAGAACCACCAGGTCACAGCATACTACTAATAGCACGTCGGACACCAGCCCCGACAGAAGAGTACGCAGCCTTCTACGTGGAAGAAGGGCAATAAATTGACAAGATGACCTATTGAGAATTCGACACGTACCAGTTGCGGACTCTCGGAGGCACAGAGACGGTCATCAAGAGGGAAGATGAAATGCAAGAAGTTATTCGTAGTCTGATCTCAGAGTCGCAAAGTCCGACGTCCAGACGAAAACGCGAACATATGAAAGCTTAAGGGTGCAAGTAGACAGACCAGTCGCACAGAGCATGAACTACACCCAATGCCGACCGCAAACCAGAGGGTCAAAGCATAGCATATTCGCCTCGCATACTAACCTTAACAAACGTGTACATAGCATACGCTCCCGCGAAGGCCGCCATGCAACGAAGAGTATTCCGCGAGAGACTCAACCCGAAAGGCACGTCAATAGTTGCGAGTTCGTCCTTTGTTAAACGGCGCTAGATAAGAAAAAGAACCTTCTTTCAGCCATGGCAGCTAACGAGGCACGGACGCGGAAGACACATACGAAAATCGGCAACGGCAAGGTACTGCGCGAGTCATTCCTTCTTTGAGCTTGTCCTGTAAAGTAAGGCTTGAATGAGAAGGAAGATGAACAGTAGATAAGTGCTATCACAACTACACCCCTTTACCTTTAGACCATGCGAGGACAACATGTGCCGGTGTCATGTCGAGCCGTCTAGCTGCAGCTTGGACTGGTGCGTCCACAGGCCCACCAGGGAGCTTGGTTATTGGGCGTTCGGGCTGTTCGGGTATTCTGTAAAAATACGGTGAAGGGAAGTATGCAGAAGGACATACGCGAGGCCGATGTAGCCTTCGGTGATAATGCCATGCTTTTCCGAATATTCGAGGAGAGACTTGTTTTAGGCGTAGTCGTAAGGGTGGAATCCGATCTACACACATAGCTGGCTATCAGAGACGTGAGGCGCGACGGTAGTTTATACAGACCTGGTCGACGAAGAGTTGGATCTCCGCGATCTTCATGACAGCCTGGAGCAGCCTGGAGCTGTTCGAATTGAAGATGCTCGCCTCGATATTCCTAAGGCTCTTGAAGGACCACGCGTCAATGGTGCTAACTGTGGCAAAAACTGTTGAGGTACCTCGCCAGGCCATCTTCCTTAATCTTCTCGAACTCCTTCCAAGCACCTTCGAAATTATCGTGGACCAGACTGGGCATGTGAATGAGGTATGCGGTCGACATGTTCAAGACCGAGCTACGCTCGATTTTTTTGTCAATCATGACTTCGGATAAGATACTCGGTAGGATGTACCTTGGCTATGACAATGTCTCGGGAGCTATGGTATTCAGTGATTGAGCCTGAGTTGAACGCTGTCGCAGGTATTCACAGGCACTGACAGTTAAGTTCGACTCCTTCGAGGAAGACAGAAGCGACTGACCTGCTTTCCAGCTTTCATCTTCACGTTTCCGAAGAGTATGGTACCTGGCTGCACAGTGGCAGTCTACTGGTCTTAGTTGGAGACGAGGTTGATGAAGGGCAGAGAGCAGGCTGGCGCACCATGATATGCGTCATGGAAGGGCCAAATCACTCTGTCGATCATCGCCAAGATAAGGGAGCTCTTCATTGGTTGATGTATTTCCCACGTCCTCTTCTCTCAACCAGTCTCAACCTCTTGACATGAAGATGTCCAGAACGTCGAACAGGCATAATTCGAGTGCAAGCTAGGATGCAGTTCAATTTCAATCGCTCACTATTCTGAAGTCACAAGCGAGAGTAGTCTGCCCTTCAAACTCGACAGCAATTTGTCAGGAAACGTTATGCGGTGTGCCGTTGAAGATAATTACCTATAGTGGTGCACGCCGCCCCGCGAAGTCGCCAGCCTCGGGTCCTCTACGCAACGCAAGGCTTGGCTCCGTCTACTAGGAATGAATTAAACTGCTTCCACTGCAGCTACTTCGATCGCGTACCAGGATCATAAAGGAGCTTTACTCTCGCAGGGGTCGCCTTCTGGGATTCGGGGTGTGTTTCTCAGTATGGCATGATAGGTTATGACGTTTGACTGAGTTGCATCTTGCGAACCTTTCTTGTAGGACAGCGAATAAGGCTCGGTCGCCAGCTTATGATATGGACTCGAGCATTCAATTAGACCGTCCGAAAGCCCATCAGGGACTGAGGTCTTGTCCCAGCTGTGACTTTCGTAGCAAGCAGTGAGACGGCGGAGCCTCGGGAAGCAGACCATGATCTCTACTTACACGAGGAGACACCCGTTAGGCGCTGCTGCCATCTCGGGGAGGTAACAAGTAATTCAAATTGATGATGCCTTCGCGACATGAAGGCGGGGTTCGTGACTTACCACATCTAACCTTCTTACCATCCCATTTCGCTCTAGATATCCCAGATATCTATATACCGCCAACTGCATTCCGTGTCCTACACATAGCAATAATCGGACATTTATCCACGACGCATCGAAATATTCTACGAAATCATTTTCAAGTTCAAAGACGCAGGGATCTGGTTCCTCGCATTCCTCCACCACGGCTACGAAATTCGAAGCTGTTGAGAACAAATCTCTGGGATGGTCTCCTCGAAAACTGACTCGAAAACTGATAGACCGTGAACCAAGACTTCTGAGGTAGAACTAGCCGTGCCTTGGACCTACTTCGCGAGCCTCGTACGGTCACTCGGGTGCCGTGTCAACTCTTAGTCTCCACACTACGTTCATAGTCAATCAGGCTTTCCGATACTCTGCATCAAAGGGAGATGCAAGTAGAGGACGATACTTGATGACCGTCGTGATTAATTGTTATCGATTTCGATTTTTTCATCGACTCAGTCTTTCTCCGGACAGACATCGCTGGTAGTAGGTCATGCCGCGGGAGAACTCATACTTAGTTGTCGGTGTAGTCTGTGAATGCGTGGTAACCGGTGGAATGACAATCGTTGTGTTGCCGCATCTTCGAGATGATCAGAGAAGTGAACCCCCGGTCCCGTTATCCATTAGAACTGAGAGTACAAGCGATCACCTTCAGGCTTGCGTTAAAGATCGCCATGAGGGCGGAAGGTGGACGTCCCAAACTTCATTTGCCGCGTCAGCAACCTAATATTGTTGCTTCTTTGATATTTATCCTCCTCCTGCCACCTTGATGTGAAACCCTTTTCGCGTTCATACACATCCATCTCGGTTCTTCAGAATTAGCCATCGCCATCCTTGCGCCGTGTCCGCTATCGTTCTACTTGAAGGCCTGAGAGGATCTCTACGCAAGCAACGGTGTTATCCATCCTCGGCAGGACCATGCATGAACCCGATTACGAACCGCGACATAGCCTCAGTTTACTCGCATCAAGGAACAGCAGGGAACTGTTGGACTCTTCATAATTCATGCTCAGGCACGATGATCATCCCTATCATGAGGCGCTCCTCAAACATAGAAACCTACTTGTCATAATCGACGGTCCTACGTGGCTAGAGTTAACGTGTACTCAGGTTTTCAAACCATTCGACCTCCTTTCGCGCGGTGATCATCAATAGCAGGGGTTCCAGTTGCACCACGGTCGACAGATGTGATCTAAGTATGAGCCTAGAGAATCGTCGCCTCATTCGGACAGACTGAAAATCTACATAGGTGCGTCGTCCAGGCGATGCGGCCCTTGAGCATCAGCTTCTCAACTACCGCCGACCGGGAACTTCAATTGCGAGTCTACCACGCCGTCATTCGTAGTATGCATCAAGAGATCACTTCAGTCGTAACAGGTCGTAACTCGTATCGCTGTTTCAGTTCCCAATTCGTTCGGCGCTCCAACGCCGACGCCGAGATGGACCCAGTATAAAACCCCACCAGCAGCATCGAGTATTCCTCAGAGCCGGTCTCTTCACGCAACACAAACCAAATATCATCATGAAATTCTCTTCTGCCCTCCTCATCGTCCTCCCCGTCATCCTGACCAGCTGGACCGTCGCTGCCTACCCTCACCAGGCTGAATCCTCAGTCGAGGCCCGGGAGTTCGATGAATGGGAGTACCTGAACGTCCGCGATTACGATGCTCTCAATGCCAGACGGGCTTGTGAGTCTTACGGCCTGTACTTTTGCGCGTCCTTGGTTGCTCATTGCGATGTTTTTATAGGCAAGACGTCGAAGGACTGTCTTGGTATGATCTGTATCAATGGTGTATGCCAGTAGACGACTTTCGTCGCCCGTTCCCCCTTCGAAAGTGGTGAGTCCCTGTCATTACGATTTATGTGTCGGTATTGGGCTCAACGGTACTGTGCAGCTGCATTCTGATGGAGAGAGCCGGTGATGGTAGTCGGTGTATGTCTGTGACTGCTTGTAACCGGTGCACTGCCAATATGATTTGTTGCGACGCAATGTTCGAGACCGATGCGAGTACCTTCTATACTGCCAGAGTGAAATACAAGCCTGGGTTGAAAAATTCCTACCGCCTGCGATAGGATTAGCGATGATGGTATGCGTCGTGCCTGCGCACTCATCTAATTTGATTCCTGGGGTTAGCCAACAATTGAACAAACAATATTTGATTCCGGCTATCCTAAAATAGAGTAATCTATTTGAGGTTCAGGCACAGCCGGAGCGTTGCGTCCCGGCCTACCGACCGCCAGCGCCCTCCCCCGCCCATCTCGAACCTTCATGAAATCCATCGTAAGTAAATCTGCTAGTCATGGTATGTGCTTTGAAGAGTTTGCGATGATACGAGCAGCTGGATTTATTTCGTTGGACCTGCAGCATAGTCGAGCACATAGATCAGGCAGAAGTTGCGATGAGAGAGATGAGGAGGTGGCGACGGCGGGCTGGCATGACCGAGAAGCTCGACGTGTACAGTGTTTAACGCTCAAAACCGACCTCTTGGCACCTCAAATGATGGGACCGTTATATTATTTCTAAAAGTGGCCAGAAAACTCCGAAAACCATCGGAATCTATGGCAACAGGACCTGGACAGCCCCATTTTTAAGTCCCGAACGCGTCGTTTCAATCCCCGAATGTGTTAGCCGACCAACCCGCCGGGCTGACGATGCCGCCAATGGCCATTATCGCGTCCTGATTATCAACAACACTTCTCTTCCACACCTTCCCCTCCTCACTCCCTTTGCGCCTCCAACTACCCAAGTGACTTTTGACACCCACTCACCTACTTTTGCGACCCACTGACCTACTCCCCTTACGGAGACTTTGCAATGGCTTCCAAACCCGCTTGCACAGCCGGCCAAGCCCCTGCCTCCACTGCCTCGAAGACCCCCGCCAAATCCCCAGAGGGCGCCAAGGCCGCGAAGAAGACATCATCGAAAGGCGCCACCGCCTGCAAATGGCGAGAAGAAGAAGCGCAAGAATGTCGGAAAGGAGACTTACTCCTTGTACATCTACAATGGTGCGCTACTCTCTTTTTCTGATGCCACCGACGGGAGGTGCTGATATCGGCTGTCTTCCTAGTCCTTAGGCAGGTCCACCCGCTTGATACAGGTATGTCGAACAAGGCGATGGCTATCCTCAACGACTTCGTCAACGATATCTTGGAGCGCATACCTACCGAAGCCTTCAGTGCGTTTCATCCCTTTAACACTCATTTTCTTGCCTACTTACGTGTCGTCAACTAACAGAAATCACGTCCTACTATAGAAATCCATCATCTCCTCGCGCGAAATCCAAACCGGTGCGGCTCAGCTCATCGTGCCCGGTGAAGTCGCCGAGTACGCTATCTCGGAAGGCACGAATTCGAAATCGGTCATCGAATCACGTCGGCAGGCGCCAAGTAGTCGCCTCAAGCGGCCTCATCTTCACTTGCATAGTCATTTCACTCATGTCTCGGTGAGTCTTGTATAGTCTCCGATTACACTGACCAGATGATGATGGGCACAAGCGTATTGTACCCGAAGAGTAAATGTTGGTTGAAAACTCGTGTTCACCTCGTGTTTAGCTTATATTTAACCATCAAATTATTGTTCTAGTGGATATAAGGTATTGCTTGAGCTTATACACCAAGCATCCATGTGCTGTCTTTCTGGCTTAGTTGGAAGAGCAAGACGTGGGGATCGCTGGCAACTTCCGAGAGGTACTAGTCGGCGACGTTGTAACCTTGAGGATATGCAGGTGCCACTCCCGGGGCAACCCTCGCAAAGTAGTCGGAAGGAGCGAACATGCGTGGACCACAATAGAGAGTGCACGACCATGTGATAGGAGAAGGGTCGTGTCAAAGGACTGGAGAGCTCAGAGATAGACATTGCGTTTAAACCGCAGCGGAGGAAACGATTGAGACGGAATAGCAAGACAATATTAGGATGCGCAGACCTGACATCGGCTCAACCAGAATAAGGACATCACTGGGACGTGATATAAGTTCCAGCCCGATAATCACTCTCCTCATCTCGCCATCGCTGATGCCTCTAGCTTTACCTCCACCAAAGTCCCCGTTGCGACCAATACAGACGGTTTGCAGCAAAGAGATACCGAGCTTGGCCAAAAGCTCGTCCACCACTTCATGCTTCTCGATGTCTTGAACATTTTCAGGAAGGCCGAGTAGACGAGCAGCAAACAGTAATGCCTCGTACACTGTGAGAGTTGGTGGCAGAACATCTTGCTGGAGAACGAAACTTATACCTAGTAAGACAGTTTCTGACGACCCGCCTCTGGCTGGAACCCTGAGGTTCCCGAGAACAATACCAGACTTGCTTTCTCCAGCGAGGATTTTTACAAGAGTCGTTTTCCCGCACCTGGAAAATAGACACACCTTTAGTAAGGGGTTCACGGAATGAGAAAGAGCTTGATGTGAGCATACCACTGGGACCTGATATAGCCATCATTTGGCCAGCTTTTACCCTGCCAGATACATGGTTCAGTACAGCGGTGAGAATCGTTACACAAGGCGCGAGATGAGGACATACATTTACTCGACAACTCATTTGGCTTTCAGCCCACACTCGAGTCGGAGAAGTGTTGCAGGTCAATGTATTGTTCTAACCATTTCAGGAGCCAGATATAACGGCAGGGGTGGAAGTGCTTTGCCTGACGCGAGGAAGGCAGTCTGACAAACACTGGATGTCTGGCACACATTTCAATGCCGTCCCGGTCCAACCCTGTTCACATGAGCAACCAACTTGTGTGATGTTTCCAGAGGAGTTGAAGTTGCAACTTGCTTAAGAGTGAACGGACGTTGGGAACCCTGGAAGATGTTGCCTCCACACGCGAATTGCGAGCACGAGGACCACCGAAACCTGTAGGGCAAACGTAGCTGAAACCATTCTGAAGACCATAGTTTTCGCAGGTCTGTGCTGCGGCGAGAGTGACGAAGAAAGGAAGAGGGTAATACCAGAACTTGCACAAGAGTGATATTTTTCTGTGCCTAAACGCGATGGTGAGGAGTCCGCGCTAGAGCATCAGCTCTCTGAGCGTCATGGTTGAGCTTGACAATGGCAGTCGATGTTCGCAAGGGGAACAGGTTCGCGTCCATGCAGAAACCGAGACTTCAGGTTGACAGACAGAAAGATTCTCATCACACCGCATGCCGTTCGATTCCTGCTACTTCAGTAGTAGGTTTTACCTTGGAAACAGATCACGTTCCGCATCGAGATTCTAGTAGGAATCAGCGTCACTTGTTGGCCAACCTCTCTCTTGCTTCTTAGTTTCTGTCCCAGTTTTACGGACCCGCTGGGTCACCAGAGCCATGGCTTGAGCCGCTTGCTGTCGAGATCCACAACAAAGGATAGGAATTTTGCGAGACGTTCTCGTTGGCATTAGAGCATATGAAAATACACAACAGATATACAGGGATCTGTACCGCAAGTCAGCATTGTCTATCTATCTGAAAATTGCAACACAGACCTTGCAGCGAACACCTCCGAATTCTTATCACTCCCATCCGACTTAGAATCACCTGAGTAATAACATAAAGAAACAGGGTTAGAAGAAAAAAAGCTTTGCCCAGTCGCCGGATCATAAACCCTCTCAAACGGGCGAAGCAGCCTCGGCCTTTCCAACTCCCTATACCGCTCTAACGTCCTTGCCGCTTTTCTCACTTGATCTTATCATACTTTGGAGAAAAACCCCGTCCAGCGCTTGGTCTTGCAGTCCTTGAACCACTCGTGCATGCCTATGACGGCAGCCTCACATGAGGCGCGGAGCTTTGTCGAAGATGATGTGAGAATGGGCACGAGTGAATCGAAGTCGTGGTCGTGCTGGACTTAGCGCTCGCGGATGCGCTTTTGTAGCCGGGTGTAGTGGCCGTGGTACCCTGCTTTCTCGTCTGCGGCGGATTCGGCAGAGTCGATTTCGGCGAGCATAGCGTTGGTGTTGTTCTCGAAGATCAGGAACGCGTGAAGGCCGCTGGTAAGTTGTCAGTATGTTGGTATGTATACTGGGGTTCGGAGGTCGTCTGGGCCAAGTCGTCTGATTGAAATTTCGAAATGCTTGGGAAGGTAGGCCCTAAGCATGCCGAGAGCGACTGTTCCAACAAAAAAGAACGCGCCGTATACGGCGAGGTCCTGTACAGGAGAGATGTTAACACTTCCTACTCCCCAAAACATGATTTTCAGACCCAGGATCAACTCCAACATGAAACAAGAGCGTGAAATCGAATTGGAGGTCCCGTATCGAGGTGGTAAGCAGTGAAGAACAGCAAGCTGGAAAGTAGCAGGTTTCTGCGGCGATAGCGCGCGTCCACAGCTTATGATAAGGATTCTAGAGGGCGCAGATCAGTTTGTCAGATTTAGAAGTCCGCCGGCCGGCACACACTTTCGGGGTTCAAAAAGAGGGCTGTCCAGGTTCTGTTGCCATAGGAATCGACTCGGATTGATGAGAGCTTCCAGGAGAGCTGAAGCTCTTGTTCAAATTCTTATTTTTAAGAAAAATTGATACCCCAAATCTGGATTTTGGACCCTTAAGGGTCTAGATGTCCCTGGATTTCCTTATTTGGTGTTATCTTATCAGTTGATAAGCTAGCAGGGTTCATCGTACGACCGTGATTACTTTCGATTCACGACACTAGCGGGTACCCACTGATACGAGGGACATTTATAAACCATAACTCAGCCTGCATGGCAGGATTATCTGTGAACCTGGTGTGAATCCTGACCTCCAGAGGCTCGCTGCTGTTTCGCTTGTCACCGTCTTGTCACACGCTTTTGTGGGCTTTGCCATATGCCGCAGGACGACTCGTTTCGGCCTCCCTACAGTTGAGTTTTTTTCGCCCAAAATCTGGATTTTAGTCACGTGATAGGCGAAATATCGGACATTCCATTTTTATGCGTATTCTATATAGTTTCCTTCCTAGAAAAAAAGTAGGAGCCCTCAACGTCAAAATTGGGACCTGCCCTGACGGGCCGCTTCTTAGCGTTGAACACTGTACAAACCCGTCGTCAGGCCCTAATTTCTCCCTTGACCCTGAATGTTGTCGATGAGGGGTGTCCTCCCTATATGGGGTCCCAAGATATTGAGAGCAGAACTCACCTCCCATTGGACTGCTGTGGTTATCAAATTTATCTTCATGGGCTTTACGGTGCACGGTGGCAGCGTCGCCTACTGCCGTCGAGTCGAGGCTCGTTCATCCCGTGCACTGCAAATAGAAAAAGTTGAATGATCACGGGCCATACATAGGGGATGTATGTCACTGTGGTCATGGAGACCCAGGAGTTGCTACGCATCAATTTTCACGGAAGTTCGATGTGCGCATATCCACCATCAGCGAACTGAAACGCGCAAACATGACACCAACGCGGCACAGCCCACGCGCGAGACGCGTGGCACATCCCCAAGCCCTATAAAGCCCCTGCAGCGAAGGCATGAATCCCCAGAGCCGGTCTCTTCAAGCAACAACAAACCACCCACGATCCATCATGAAATTCTCCGCTGCCATTCTCCTCGTCCTCCCCGTCGTCCTCACCAGCTGGACCGCCATGGCGAGACCCCAACGCCTCCAGGCGCGCGAGTTCGACGACGTCGAAGCTGTGTCGGCAAGGGACTTCGAGCCGGAAACTCTCAACGCGAGACGCGCTTGTAAGACTTCTAAGGATTGTGAGTTTCTTTACAATTGCTCTTGATTCTGCGATCTGGGGGTTGACCGTGGCGGCGTGTAGGTCTTGGAATGATCTGTATCAATGGCGTTTGCCAGTAAACGACTTCGGTAGACACTTGTTATCGAAAATCGTGAGTATTTTTCTCCATAGAAGCGTTTGAGTTCGAGCTTACAAGCGTTGCTTCGCCAGGTGCATACTGATAGGGGGAGAATTGGCGGTACATAGTGTGTTTGTCTGTTACGATAGCCGGCCCAATGTCAATCAGATTTGTTGCTCCCGTATCGCGTCTTTGCATGCGTTCCGGATGTGTGGTGTCAGAGCAACTTCAAGTTGAGGAGTACTGCGTGATCATCAGTGCTGCTTGAGACAACCCTCACCGCTGTCGCATCTTTTGCAGTGATAGTGAGGCGGACTGAACTTTTCATAGTGTTCGAAAACCACGCGCAGCTCTGGTCAGCCCGAGGAAGTGAAATGATACGGCAGTGGAGCGTCAGCCACTGAGAAATGAACCTGAATGAATGCCAGGGAGTCTGAAAAACCACCCCTTCGCTTCAACCAGTATCGTAGCTCCGATTCAAAAGCCGAGTCCACTTGCATGAGTTTTGTTCGTCGATGTTAACAACGAACGACGGCGTTCAAGGCAAGGGTCCTCGAAGTTCGGATCTTATCGACAATGATGCCACGTGATCAGCACGCAGCTTGCCTCTCCCCATCGCTCCCCCACGACAGACAGCGACCATGACGCTGGAATGATTTAACGCTCCTGAGGACCTGGAGCATCTAGTAATAGTATACTGCTATTCAGTTCTTTCTCACCAATACTATCCCTAATAGCGAGAATGGTCGCGCAAAAGCCTCTTCCAGCGCTACCACAGCTCGCGGAGCTCTCGATCAACGCCAGGCAACATCGAGCTCGTCTCATTCGCCAATTCCTGTCCGACGTCCATGAATCTGGCATAGAAACCAGACGGGAAGAGTGGGTTGATGTCTTTGAAGAGGTGCTGGACGAGCTGGGGATGTGTCTCACTAAGGGTCGGTGGCTAGATGGTGTGAGGAAATGGAGAGAGCAGCAGAGGAAGGCGAGGAAGCGGGAGCGAGAGGTGGAGGGAGAATCGCGACGCCAGGATACTGTGAAGGCCAAGAAGCAAGTTAAAACGCAGGACAAGGGTGAAACTGTGAAACAGGCCGAGTCAGCGCCGAGTTCGGCGCGCTCGTCAATAGAGCTGCCTCCAATGGCGTTGGTAGCGCCCAAGCCAGACGAACAGCGTTTCCTGCTGTGTGTCGCGCCGCCAGGCACACGGACGCCCACCGAGGATAGTGGTTTCGATGTGGTGTCTAGGAATGTTGGGTGTACCTTCACACCAGGAATGTATGCGCATTCGGATGCGGAGGACCTCACGATCCTTTTTGGCGATAAAGGTTCATAATTTCTCACTTTCGTATACATTAATATTGACGCGTTTTCATTAGAATCTAGCTCTGTCAACTCAGTCGGCGGGACATTCACCTTTAAAGGCATAGCTGCGCGTACAGAGTATGAGCACCTCGTCAACGTCCTTCGCCTGGCGACCTATGCCCACCTCGGACTCATGCTCGAACAGCAACTCCTCGCCGATTCCAACATCACCCTGACCTTTCCCCGCCCCAAGCTCCCCCTTGCACCACCCTCAGCACCGCCCACGTGGTCTACCTCCTCCACATCCATCGACCAACGCATCAAGAAACCCGCAACATCATCACCCTCTTTCCTCCCGCCCAGCATCTTCTCCTTCTTCTCCAAGTCGAGCATAGGCCAGCGCGCCAGCTCAGCATTGCCCCGCCTCGGCGGCGATCACAGCACCCCGTCCTCTCCCAGCGCGCCCGCCCGCACGTCTGGCGAACATAGCGGTGGCCTCGGCAGCAGCTTCCGCTTCTCCATCCTCGGGAAGAAACCCGCTGTAGAGACGGACACGGCCGGGAAGCCGAAGACACCATTCAAGCGGACACTCGACGAGCTCGAGGAGAAGGCAGACCTGCTCTCCACATCGCCCGGCGTGCGATTCGACCCCCCGCCACTCATCGTCAGCCTCGCCGAACGGGAGACCGAGAACGGGCTCCGGTTGAGGGCCGATGAGAGAACAGCGCTGGGGTGCGTGCTTGGGTGGGAGGGCAAGAGTAACCTGGCACGGGGGATGACGGGGACCGTGGGGTTCGTGCGGCAGCAGGGCATCGAGGTGCTGGAGGTGCACCGGGTGCCCGACCTCGCAGCGGCTGTTGAGATGGAGGCGGGCGTCGGGCAGAGGTTGGCGGTCTGCGGGTCCCCTGCATGGCGGACGTATCGGTACTATGCAAAGGAAGATGAGGATGTGTCGCTGGGTGCGATGGTGATGGAGCTTTCGGAGAGCGCGGGGAGGCCGTGTGAGGTGGCGAAGTGTCAACATTTGATCGGGGTGCATGAGACGAGGCTTAGTCACGGACCGGTGAGGGTGAATATCGGTGTAGAGGAAATGCATGAAGAGGAGAAGGCGGAGAAGGTGGGGAAGGAAGGGAGGGTTGAGATATGGGAGAGCTGCGCGACGTGCGGGGCATGCTCGACCCGGCGCGAGATGTCCGATGGGACCTAGTACGCGTGACTTCCACTTCACATAGGGCTGCTTGTGCTGACGCCCATCCATAGCCTCCTCTCCTTCGGCAAGTTCCTCGAGCTCCTCATCTATTCCCCGATATTCCAAAGGCCTAGTTCTACGTATTGCCCACACACGGACCGCTTCAATATCCGCCGGCACTTTGGCACGCGTAAGCGCACCATCACATTCGCCTGTGCGCCGGTGGAGGATGTTTTCGAGCTGCGCGTGCCGGCGCTCCAGATTACACGCGGGGAGGGCGTTCCCCGTGATTCTTCGTCGTCGCAGACGAGTAATAGTGGGGGGAGCATCGAGCAGAGAGAGGAGGAGCAGGAAAAAAGGGAGCTGAGACGGGAGATACGAAGGTGGTGGGAGGGCGTGGCGGACTATCTTGATAAGCTTGTGCGTATATCTCGTTTCTCACTGCGTGGTTGGAGGCTGAATAGAGTAACAGGAGGCGGTGTTTGCAGGCGGCGAGGAAGCGAGTGGATCGGGAAAACCGAAGTCCAAGGCTCTGCCCCGCCTTCCATCGTCAGGTCAAGACTACAGGGATGAAGATTCACCTCGCATGTCCGCTACACCCTCCGCGGCCAGTTCACCTCTCCGCTCCACCGTCCCACCGGCTCCTCCATCCACACCCGCTCATGAAGTGATAGCACGCCAGCCCGCCGTGCAAGAGCAGGATGACCCCCTGCAGCGCCTCGAGAGCCTACGGCAGACCTTCCACTGCGCGGAGCAGTCATTGTACGCTCAACTCGCCCGTACAGACAAGGCGGGACTTAACGACGTTCGGCGGTCTTTCGCCGCCACCGCGAAGGGCGCCGAGAAACGGCTTTGTGCATGGCAGAAGAAGCATCTGAATGGAGTTGAGGGTTTGGAGTGGAAGGGGGCGGAGGAGCCGGAGTGGTGGAAGCCGGGGTGCCATGCGTTGCCTGGGAGTGATGTGATCGTGCGGGAGGATGATTTGGGGAGTATCATTGCGTTCACCCTCAGGTTCGTTGTGTGCTGTTATTCTATTCTGAGGATTTCAGGCTTATCGTGTCATCTTAGTTCGCCGGACTATCAGCGCGAACTGAGCAATATGTCCTCCATCCGCTCAACTTCGACGTCACCCCAAGCTCCACAGTTGAATACACCAGCAGCAGAAGGTTCAGAGACGCAGCATTCAGATCAATCCAACACACCCTCCTCCTTCTTTTCCTCCGCCATGAAATACAAAGTCTTCACTCCGTCCTCGCGAAAGCAGCCCGATCCAGACCACGACGATAACGATACAATCTGGGACACGCCCGAACTCTTCTCCTCCGTCATCTCCCGCAAGGAGCACCCGCGCGACGTCACCTCCTCCCTCCTCTCCATCCGCGAGGTCCTCCGCCGGGAACAGAAGTCGCCCGCCCCCGACGCATCTCGGTTCGGCAGCTTGGGGAAAGGGCCGGCCCCGCCGTCCGCGTGGGCGAAGCCGGACGTCGCGGTTAGCAAGGACGAGGCGGATGGCAGGGTGTCTGCGGAGCATCCGGAGGGAGCGGGGAAGATATTGCATGAGTATGAGTTGATGTCGGCTGAGGCGTCAAGGCCGACGTCCAGGGCTTCGAATCGCATTCCGGGGCTTGAGAATATGGAGGCGCATATACAAAGGGGGGATGCGTCGTCGGTCGTTTCGGAGGGGAGTGATGCGACGGTTGGGAAGGGGAACTCGAAGGACGTGGGGGAGAGTACGCGTAAATCGTCGAATGGGGAACAGCAGCCGCCACCACCGCCTCCGAAGGACGAGCGACATATGCAGCGCGAGGGGGAACAGCCGGGGAAGGAGCAGGAACGTGCAAGGGAGGTGTCGAATGCGACGTCGTCGTCGTCTTCATTGACGAATACGCTGACGAGTGGGCTGAGCAGCGCTATGCGGTACATGCTGCATAGTGGTCAAAGCAATTCTGGGGCGGCGGCGGATGCGTTGCGGTCGGTTTCGCCATTCCCAGGACAGAAGGCACATCATGGGCTGCTGTCGCTTGACGCTGCGGGGGTGGATGAGCGGCCGCACATCAAGTATGACTGGACGGTCGGGAAAAGGCTCAAGTTCAGCTGTACGGTGTACTATGCGAAGCAGTTCGATCTTTTACGGCGCAGGTGTGCGGTAGATGAGATTTATGGGAGGAGTTTGAGGCATAGTGAGAATTGGGCGGCGGAGGGAGGGAAGAGTCGTTCGAATTTCTGGAAGACGGCTGATGATCGGTTCATCATTAAGACACTGGTGGATGCGTGGAACGTTGCTGATTTGTGAGCTCCCTCGATATCTGGATCCTGTAAGATTTTGCTGACGCTTTTGTTTACGATGGAAGGCAAGTGTTGATTGACCTTGGACCGTCCTATTTCCGGTATATGGATACTACGGCGAACAGGCCGAGTGTCCTCACGAAAATGCTGGGGTTTTATACAATCGAGGTCCGGAATCTGGAGACGGGCGCTATTCATTCGAAGAACGACCTCCTCGTCATGGAGAATGTGTTCTACAACCAGAAGGTGACGAAGACGTTCGACTTGAAGGGGATACAGGGCCGCAAGGTTAAGCCTTCCAGTGGTTTCAAAGTGGCGCAGAACCCGAAGACACTGTACGATGGAGAGTGGCTCGAAGGTACGTGAAACTGTTTGCGAGCGGAGGGATCGGACTTCATTCTGTTGTTTGGTAGATCAACTGAAGTTTTTGATGTTGGTTCGCCCCCATTCCAAGCATGTACTTCATACAGCAGTCAAGAGCGATGCCGAGTTCCTTACGAAGGGTAATATCATGGATTACTCGTAAGTGCTAGAGTGCCTTCACCAGGTTCCTTCGTTGAATCTTGATGTCTAGCCTTCTCGTCGGTGTCAACGAGGAGGCTAAAGTCATTGCTTGCGGGCTTGTGGACACCATTGGTATGTTCCGACGCCCCTTGGTCAATATTGATGAACGACTACTTTTCAGGGAGCTACACGTTTGCCAAGACACTCGAGTATAAGGCGAAGCAGGGGCTTACCTCCGGCAAAGAAATCACAGTCATACCGCCCATTGAATATCAGGAGCGATTCGTCAGCGCCCTGGAGGGTTATTTCTTACCTTGTCCTGGTTTGTCTTTCGTTTTTCCGATATAATTCCTCGCTCACTCTAATATTTAGATAAATGGTCGAAGCCCGTAGGGGATAACAGGGTAGTAAGCGACCCAGGCCTTCTCCCGAGTGTTTTGTAGCCTTCGTCGTGGATGACTCTTATGAATTGCGACGTTCTATTTTATTGATATAACTTATTCGGACGATGTAACGTAGACTTTTGTACCAGGTATCCACTCCTATAATAGAGCCCATAGCATTTCGGATTACGTGGGGTGCTTATACTAAGTTTCCCTGTGACTGAGGCTTGCCTGCCCGTATTCGCCCTGCTTTTTGTTGGTTCGTGATTCATCAGTCCACCTCGATCGGCCGAGGCAAAGTGGGTGGGTAACTTATCTAGTGATTTGTAACCCTGCAGTGGGATGCTACAAGTTGTCATAGAATCTGCCCGATGAGGTTCAATAATTGTTCTTGATCATTTTTACCAGTCGTCTGGTGACGTTCTCCAGAACCTAACTCCCATCTATCTACTGATGCTGACATATTAGCCTTCTCGCCTTCTCTCCACTCTTTTTGCATTTGTAAACGATTAAACTTCAGTGTCACCATCGACCACCTCCGCTTTTCGAAGAACCGCTAGCGTCCAGTTACATGGCTAGTTATTGAATATTGAGACCTCAACAATCTTCTTTCAAATCTCGTTCAGAGCGCTTCAAACAATTACCCGCGCGTCTTCTATCGCCATGGTACATATCTCGGAGCCAATCTACATGTACACACTGCTGATTGCCTTAGTGGAGCAAAGGCTTCTCTTCATAGCCTGTGCCACTCCCATGCATCCCATTTGAATGCCATCAAAAATCATGTTGCGGGCGCTTTCTCACTTCAGTGCCACTGGCTAAGTCAGCAACGGCCAACATATCAATACGTCGACCCACATCTGACATGACAAGGTACTACGCTCGGCATAATTGTTTAACCTTGCTTCTCGAGCTCAGAATGAGGTCAAAATACCACATACAGGGCATATCCTTCTCATGCGCCAATAAAGTGATATAGACCAGCCTTTTATATCTCGACTACCGTGTACTAGTCAACTGACTTATATCTCGTATCCACACCCTGGCCCCATCTCGCTCGTCCAACTTCGCGCCTCCCACCACGCCCACCATTGGCCTTCAACGTTGGTTCTTTACGTCTAGTCTCACGCTCCAGCTGCTTTATAGAACATGTGCTCCTGATCGGGCATGTCTAGCGTCACCTTCCCGCCGCCGATGTGTTAATTCTCCTCGGGCTTTTATATCATTTGACCCATGGCTCCCAGATTCCGAGCACTCTTCTCACCACATAATGACAGAAAATCCCATTATAATATAACCACCAGGACTCCGTGTGGAGACTTCAAGCTTAAAGGAGAACCTGAACTTTCGCGACGCCACCCATTTTCGCAGCCACGGCAGTATCATCTGACACGTTTTCTGATGAGCGTAGCCCCCAGCACAAGGATTAGCAGAAGTATTCCCTCGCTTTCAGTATAAAAAGCCTCCACATCCTTCTTCACTCCCAATTCCGAACTCAAGGTGCAAACTTTGGCCTCGCTTCCACTTACCACTCTTGTTCATATCGAAACTACTAACGCAACATGGGCCACCCCGAGGAAGTTGATGTCATTGTAGCGGGAGGCGGACCCGCAGGTCAGTTGTTTGACTGCTCCGCGGCTTCACCCCACCTGACGAAATTCTTTAGGATGCGTCGTCGCCGGAAGACTGGCGTATTCGGATCCAAACCTCAAGGTTATGCTCATTGAAGGCTAGTCTTCATACTGCTGAGTTCATAGCTGCTAAAGTAACCGGGTATGCTAATAGGCGGCGCAAACAACCGCGATGATCCTTGGGTCTACAGGTGCAGAAAAGACTGAATTCTCAGTTAGAAACATTGGTTTGACAAGGTGGGATCGCTCTAGGCCTGGTATTTACGTCAAGAACATGCAGAGAGATGGAGTGTAATTATATCTCTCTATTCTCTGGAGCTCTGCCTCTAATCTTATGTTTCTTCCTTTCCGACCTGTAGAAACGACAAGGCAACGTTCTATACGGATACCATGGAGTCATCCTACATGCGCGGGCGGAAGAGCATCGTCCCGTAAGCTCGTTTCAACCTTCAAATTGATACGTCGTGCTAAGACCTTCAAAGATGCGCGAACATCCTTGGTAGGTACCTCCTATTGCAGTCGGTGACGCGAATTGATCGGTTACGTGCACGAAGGCGGTGGAAGCAGGTTTGTACACCTTATATATTACCTTGGGTGTCATGATTTATTGACTGTTCAATTTTAAGCATTAATTTCCAGGTTCGTATACCACCGTTAAGCTTGGAAGTATCTGACCATGGGGAACCGTCCTCTCTAGATGTACACCCGGGTCAGCTTTGCGATATCTTCATTTCCAGGGCAGACGTCATCTCATTGCTAACTTTCACCTTCAGGCGTCCGCATCTGACTGGGGTAGGTCGGAAAGCTTCGATAATGACTCGGTACTAAGCCCAGCAATAATTTATTAGATGATTTCAAGACTCCCGGATGGACAGCTAAGGACCTTCTCCCACTGATGAAACGTGTACGTAGATTCTCTTCCGTCAACTGCATTCCTGTGCATTAATCCAGGCCATCGCTATCTATAGTTGGAGAACTACCAGAAGCCGGCTAACAATGATACCCATGGGTATGACGGACCAATCGCCATCAGCAACGGGGGAACTATCACTGCTCTTGCCCAAGACTTTTTGCGTGCCTCCGACGCTGTTGGTGTCCCCTTCAGCGGTATGTCTCCTCCTTCCACAGAGATATGAACTTCGATGTTTAATTTAGCCTGCTCTTTGAATAGATGACCTCCAAGGCGCGTCTTCTGCTTTCTTCTTTGCATCAAGCATTGATCTGGGGTTGAAATAGATTTGGACACAGCGCATGCGTCTGAGATCTGGGCGAAGTATATCAATAGGCACACTGGCAGACGCAGCGATGCTGCTACAGGTATTACTATCTTCTTACACTCGAGTCAATTTCTAATAATCTCCATGAACACAGCCTACGTCCACAGCGTGATGGACGTCCAAACCAACCTCTATCTGCGCACGAACTCCCGCGTATCGCGCGTCATCTTCGAGGGCACCAAAGCCGTCGGGGTCGCTTACGTCCCTGCACGCAACCGGGTCAACAATGCTCAAGTCAAGGAGACTATTGTGCGCGCCCGCAAGTGCGTCGTCGTCAGTAGCGGTACGCTTGGAACTCCTCAGATCTTGGAGCGTTCTGGTGTCGGCGCCAAGGACTTGCTGCAGAAATTGGATATCAAGGTCGTGAGCGATCTTCCTGGAGTTGGGTACGTTGCCATTCTCCCTTGTGGCTCCAGAGGTACTGAAAGCCTATCTTAGTGAACAATATCAGGATCATTACACCACCCTCTCGAGTAAGAACTAACGTTTCTGACATAGTCGCTTGCCTTGACTAATCTCGTTGTTCTGTGACGATCAGTCTACCGAGTTTCCAACGAATCTCACACGCTCGATGACTTCCTTCGAGGCGACAAGGAAACCCAGAAGGAGGTGATTAAATTGTTTGTCATGCACTTGAACACATCCATATACGCGTTACTAGCTCTTTGCTGAATGGGAAACAAGCCCTGAGAAAGCCAGACTCTCGTCAAATGCGATCGATGCTGGATTCAAGGTCCGTCATACCACTCCCGACTCCCAACCGTCTAAGACTTTGTCGTAGATTCGTCCTACAGAGGAGGAATTGAAAGAGATGGGGCCCGAATTCAATGAGCTGTGGAAGACGTACTTCAAGGATAAGCCTGACAAGCCGGTCATGTACGTCCTCTCCCTATCGTGCCTACATTGCTGGGATTTCTGAACTCCTCATCCTGTAGGTTTGGCTCCATCGTCTCTGGAGGTAAAAGGCGCTAGTTCCCAACAGTAGTTGGGTGCACCACTGAATGCATTATTGCAGCGTACGCTGATCACTCTTTGCTCCCACCTGGGAAGTTCATGACTATGTACGTTCAACATGCCGTTTTCATCCTACCTTCGAACTCATAACACTATTCTTCAGGTTCCAATACCTCGTAAGTCCTCATTTTAAGCTAGTATTGCTACTGCCACTATAGCGCCTAATTCTGTCCCAGGAATACCCCGCCAGTCGTGGAAAGGTCTGTCCCATCCGTACGCCAGTCATGCTTACCCTTATACTCGGAATAGATCCACATCAGCTCTGCAAACCCCTACAAGGAGCCGACCTTCGACAGCGGGTTCATGAACCACAAGGCAGACTTTGCGCCTATCCGGTGGAGCTACAAGAAGACGCGTGAAGTCGCCCGCAGGATGGACGGTACGTAACGATGGCTTCCTTCTTTTTTCACCATGTTGACAGTACCACTAGCCTTCCGCGGCGAGCTCGCGTCGCACCACCCTCACTTCCACCCCGCCTCTCCTGCCGCTGCGCGCGATATCGATATCCAGACAGCTAAGCAGATGATGCCCAACGCCTTCACTGTCGGCATCCATATGGGTAAGTCTCACACATCCTCTTTGAGGAGATACCGCTCACCCCTCGCTCTTCGTCAGGCACCTGGCACAGGTTCGCATTATGCCCCATCTCCTGCATACTGAAGCTAACAGAAAATTCGAATAAAAGGCCGGGTACGCCATACGATGCCAATAAGGTTCACGAGGATATCAAATACACGGCTGAAGATGACAAGGCCATCGACGACTGGATCGCTGGTCTGTATCCGTTTTCATCATCTTTCCTTCGCAGGCGCGCTCATCATGAGGTGTAGACCACGTCGAGACGACCTGGCACTCGCTCGGTACGTATTCTGACTTCGCCGATGTACCGTCAAATCGAGTTCTCAATTATTTCCGATCCAACAGGAACATGCGGTATGCAATCCTTCTTAACCAAGCCTACACCATGTAGCTAAATCATTCACCCGACGAAAGCTATGAAACCAAGAGCAGAAGGCGGCGTTGTCGATGACCGTCTCAATGTCTTTGGCACTCAGAACCTCAAATGTGTTGACTTGAGTATCTGCCCTGTACGTCCCTTAATCTAAGCTCTCGGTGGCGTGATGAGAAACCAACTCACGCTTTGACTTAATCCAAAGGACAATTTGGGCACCAACACGTACTCTTCTGCGCTCCTCGTCGGTGAGAAGGGCGCCGCTCTCCTGCTCGAAGATCTTGGTGGGTGTTTTTTCTCACATTCTCTGCCCTATCATAGCGCATGCATTGCCTCATGATCCATATCACGGATGGCTCTTTCTGGTGTCGAGCTCGTTAGGTGTCGAACAAGGATACTGACGGATAGTCGCGTTTTTAGGCCTCAAGGCGAGACTCCCACACGCGCCTGTTCCTCATGCGCCCATCCCGAAGGGCGTTCCTGCTACACAGCAAGTGCGCTGAGCGCATGGTTGATGTGCATGTTGGAAGTCGATCAGAGATAACGCGAAAGGAAATGTCAAATGACGCCTGTCACTGTGCGGACCCGGATTTCTGGAAATCGGAATGTGAGGCTTTTTATGCCCTTTACTTGTGTTTGCTGTACTATCACCACCACGACCCCAACCCCTGTGTCATTTACCCAGTATGTTGTATGATCCGCTACGAAATTGGACTTCACCTGTGTTCTCGTCCGAGAGTCAGTGCCAAGCGAATTTGAATTGGCTTTATACATGGCAGATTTCAAAATGATCTTTAGCTACGGGTACACGGGAGTAGGAAGAGCGAGAAATGCAAGATTTTCCGGAGATGGCATGAAACACTTAACAATTGGCTTCTGTCAATATCTGTACCGAGTTGAGTAGTCTATAAAGAGGTCGTTGAGGTGACGTTATCATGCGTAACGGGTGAAGACTTTCATACCTTTCGGTGACACAACCAAACCACGACCTTTTGAAGCTCCACGATAAACAGTCTCGACAATGTCGATCATCTGCAAAGTGCATTTTAATGGAAGCCTTATTGTCATGAGACGTATTCGCGGACCTCTTGCTTGTTGTCCATGGCCCAATTACTAATGTAAGAGCGAAAGCGATACGTGTTAGAACAGATCTCATGACGATGGCGGTGATCCACTCACATCTTGTTGTTATTACCAGTCCCAAGATCAATCATGATATGCTTATTCCTGAGTATGGAAGAAAAAGGTCTAGTTTCATGATACGCCCGTAAAGAAAGGGCGCTTACCGATAGAAAAACATAACTGTGCATGGATCGTACAACTCATACATCTAGAGCATGCGCCATAAATGTTAATCAGCACAACACGAAATCGCGTGTCTATAGAAAACGCACCTTGTTGAAATCAGGTACCTCGGTAATGTCGACGAGGTAGATGACAGCGAAATTCTGGACTTTTTCTGCAACACCATACAGGGTTTCGTCCATCGTCATACACTGAGTGTCCCAGTCGTGGCCAAAGCGAATCACGACGACACGATCTTCCTCAGACTTGATAGCCTCGTCGACGTGCCATCCGGATGGGAGGTGGGGTAGGAAATACGACATGGTCGAACGGGAAAGGGTTGCGGATTCGGATCCCGGAAGTCCGGCAATTATTTGTTGGGCCGCACGTGATCTTACGCCTAATACGCGACGCGATCTTTTTTTGCCAATCATCTGTACACAACTACCGTCACAGTCTACATCCTACTGCACAATTTATCTGCAAGATTGGTGATGAGTCTCTCCAGATATACATACATCAACTAGCCATTACCACAAGTACGCCTCCATTCCATCTTCCAGGTCATGCCAAATTTTCTGACATGCCTGCATCTTTACCCATCAAGGACTCGCTCCTTACTCTCATGAGCATTCGCACAGAATGATATCATTTCCTCGGAGTGAATGCGCTTGCGACCCGTCCATCTCCTGCGAAGGAGAAACGAAGGGATCCTGCCTCCCCATGTCGAGTACTTATCTTGGCAAACACAGCTGCTCTCACCCGCCAGCGAGTAGGCACTTCCAGTCCTTGATGCCTTAAAAGAAAATACAATAGTGTTCATTCAAAAAGCACGGCATACACTACGACCAATGTCGAAGTCAAGCAACAACTATTACTCAAAGAAAGAGAATGCTATCGCAGCAATGTAGAAAAGAACTGATAGAAGAAATTGGTGATAAGGATAGTGAGGTGTCGAGCCAGATGGTGTCGAGGCACTGCAGGGTGTTTGTTATAAAGCTCAAGGATAGTGGTTATCGGCCCTCGGGTAGGGGGTAGCTGCGAACCCCGGAGGCGGTGTGTGGGGATGGCACGCGTCATTCACAAATATCTGCGGGCGCACTACCAAGAGGCCGGACCCCCTGAGCCTCTCCCAAAGACATCGACCTCCTCCACGCGCTTATATTTCAAGGTAGTGTTAAGACCAAGCGCTTCAAGACGATAAGTAGGTCCTCACCTTGGCGAAGTCAGAGGAAACTGCTGGTACGAGGGCATCTGGTGCAGGGAGCGGCGCTGCAAGGCAGACTTGGGTGATCGAGAATAGGATAGCGGAAACGACGAGGGTGAACTTCATGTTGATGAGACTGGGTGCGTTTCAGACGGGGACGGGAGCTATGGATTTCGGAGCCACGAGTTCACGCCTGCCTTTATAGAGAATAGTCGCTGAATTTCGATCACTGTCCTAATCGGCGCGCCGAGAATGTTTCGATTCAGGGTGTCAGGGTTGCGTAAGATAGGCTTCTAGCGCAGCGGAGCATGGCAGATCCGAGTTGGTCGCTCGAGGCATGATCCACTATGACGCCGATCGCTCCTCTGCTACTATCCTTGGAGGAGCTGGGTCCTTCCATAAGCGTATTAGCACCAGTGTGTGGCGGTTGAAATATCAATGGTTCTTGATATTTTCAATCCGCTCCGGTGACATGCCCGAGTCGCGCCCACCAGCAGGACCGTGGACGTCGCTCCCGATCAGGCGACACAGACAAGCTGATGCAATATAAACCCGCCCATGTTCCATGCATGCCAGTGGAGAATGGGCGGACTTGACCAGGTTGAATTCCATGGACGACTTGGTCTGATGCCTGCCCTCCCCGTGTGGCCCAGACCATGACCGACGCACCGTTCTCGATGTTGCCACCGTTGGACAGATCAATGTCGACTCTCGAGGGAAGTACTTCAATACTGGAAGCGAAAAATCAAATCCTGTCGCATGTAGCTGTCATACTGGTCAGAATCAGAATGTATCAAGCCCGCCCGCACCGCCGTGAGGTGACAGAGTCGTCTTCAGATGTTGTTCCCAGCCAAGGAATCCAGACTAATAAGCGACACATGTCACCAACAACATGAGGAAGCCCGCGCTGGGTAGCCTTGGGCTCCCTACGTGCCAAGTACCTCTCCCCGCCAAAAAAGACCGATCATGGTACCAACCTCGTCGCTCGCAAAGATGGAGAACGGTTGATGGTGAGCGTGAAGAATCGTGATGATAGTTAGAAGCAGAGACAAGCCAAAAGGGCCCGGCAACTAACTTCGCCGGCTGAATGCATACTGTACCACTCACAGACTGGACTCGAAGACGCTATCTTTCTAATCCAGAAAAGTGTTAAAGCAGTTAAAATTCCACAACGAGCATTACAGACGGTCCCACAACAACGGAGATGAAAGTTGACCTACAACTCGCCAACCGTCGCCTCGTGGATCGTCCGAGAAGCACTCACCGAAATCCATGACTCGCGGGGGATTCTATCCTCGATACACTTCATCCACAGATTCGGGATCGAAGGAGGGAGGCATACAGCATCCCGTGGGTGTAAGTGCGGCTGAAATCAACGGCTTACTTCGTCAGCTACGGGCTCGGCCGTCGGTTTGTCGTCAGGCGAACGAGGTTAAATTCACGATCCTCTCTGAGTAACATCGCGCACAGGAGGCAGAGATCTCGAGACCCTTGGGCATGGGGTTGGAGAGCATGGAGTTGTCGAAGCTAATGTGGCACAGATGATGGATGGATTGAACGATAATCTGAACATGTGTTACGATGAGAATTGGTCAAAACTGGGGCATAGATAGTTAGTGGGCCCAAAATGGGGTCATTTGAGTGGCAGGTGACCATACCAATGACCATGGCCGTCAAGTTATCTCATTGACCACGAGCAAGGCGTTATATGTACCGCGAATTGCGACGAGAAAGTGCCAAATATCAGCGGGCTGAGAGTTTTTCGTCCCTTAGAACCTCAGAATCATTACAGATTCAAGAACGCAGCGTTGGAGGAAGGCGTCAGCACAGCCCCCGGCAAGCCCGGCATCAATTTTGTTCGATCGCTGATCGATCTTGAACTCAAGTTGAACTGACCTTGGCCTTGAGGCAGGAGGCGTCTGTAAGGCCAACGCACTACCTCCCCTCCTCCCCAATCTCCTCAAGATGCCGTCGAAACTCAAATCCCGTCTCCTCACCTTCTTCCGTCCTCTCCTCCGTGCACTCGGGATGTCTTCTTCACTCGGACCTCAGTCGTCCACCTCACCGCCCTTCCACCTTCTAGATACAAAGCTCCAGACGGGCGTAGAGACGTACACTCAATACATCACGACGGCCTACGAGGCGCGTGATCCCAGCTTCCCGAAGTCCCTGCGCGTCACCCAGCTCGACCTTGTGAAGCAGGTCGTTAAGTCCGAACACGAATACATGGTCGCGTGGGTCCAAGCGCTGGACGGCTTCACGCAGTATCTATCGTTTGAACGTGCAGGCATCGCAGCTCAGCTAGAGGATCAACATCCATCATCTAGTCTTCTCAGCTTCCGGCCGTCGAGGTCTGATACGGCACTCGCGCACCCCAGGCGCGTCACTGCTCCCATGCCAGGCACCTCTCGTCTGGGACAGGATGATCTATCCTTACCAGCTCAGCATGATATTCCTATCTCGCCCCCTACGCCCGACATCCCGCTGTCCCACTCCAGCACATCCGCACCACCCCACGACGCTGCGAGTGCGGACTTACGGCCGCATACGACAAAACACCGCCTCTCAAGCTCGACCTCATCCCCTTTCACCTCATCCTCCTCATCCAGCAACATCGCCTCCCTCGACTCGCTCTCCCGGCAGGGCGACGCGCGCGACACCGTCTCCGGGCACGCCAAACCGACGCAGACGCCCTACGACATCATCATCGGTACCCTCTCGCTCTCCTCCCTCGATCCCCCGCTCCTCTTGCACGAGCTCGCCGTCCTCGCACAGACAGTCCACACCAGCGCTACCACGTACAAGCTGTTCAGCACAAACTGCTACTGGTTCTGCGGGATGATGATGAATGCGGTCGAGGCACGTGCCGGGGTGGAGATGGAGTTGATAGATGTGAAAGTGAGCGCGGTGGGAGCGCTGTTGCCGTACCATGTTTATAGGAGCTTGAGGGCGAGGTTGACTGGTCAGCAGAAGGGGGGGAAGAATGGGACGTGGAAGTGGCTGAGGGTGTATACGCCGCTTCCGGATGCCAAGGCAAAAATACTTAGAAAGGAGTGGGAGAAAGATCTGGCAACATTTGAGACGGAGGTGAGTTCAGATGGTGCTTCGGAGTGGAATTTCTTTGCTGATGTCGTCTTTGGTAGCTTGAAGAGAGACGGCAGGCATTGGGCAAGGAAGCTGCTGAGAAGCTAAAGCATGCGGAGCGGGCAACTGAGATGGAGCGTAAGTTGAAGGAGGATGCGGAGAGGGCAACTGCGATGGAACGTAAGTTCAAGGAGGATGCGGAGGATGCGGTGGAGAAGTTGAAGGAGGCAGCGGAGCGAGACAGGCAGGTAGCAGCAGAGCGAGAGCGCATCTTGCTCGAGAAGCTCGCCCGTTTTCAATCTCAGGCCCCTGCCTGATTTTCACGATCCTCCAAATTCCCTGGCACGCTATTCATACCACGATCACAATATCCACACATCTACATGTATCGATCCATCCTCACGCCACTTCACATTCCGGTTCAATACTTTCGTCTTGCTATCGTCTTGCTCTCATCTTGCTCTCATTATCGCAATGTACTCTACTACTTATCTTGCAATACATCATGACTGCCTCGCGTATCCACCTTCAGAGTATCCTTTCCTGCAACTGTTCGAATTAAACTTCGAGCGAGGATGACGTAGAACGTCCATATTTTTAGTTCCGGGCCTCCTTGCCACGGGGAGTCCCAGCCTCACTGCCTCATTCATCGCCACACGACAGGATACAACAACCCCACCACCCAAACATTCGAACGAAGCACGAAACGATCCACAAACATGGCACCAAAAGCACAAAAACAACGCACAATCAAGCAAGCAATAAGAAAAATGGACAGCAGCATCACCTACCCAACACCCGCCCCAACCACACCCAACACCCCTCCATAGCCTCCTAAACAGAAAGAGGGGAAGAAAAAACGATCAACCACACACCCCTAACAACACTCCTCCCCCCCCCAAACCCACCACACCACACGATCACCACGCAGCAACCAAAAAAAGCAACTCACCTCATCCACATCCAAAAGCTTCCCCAACTCCCTCCTCACGCCCCTAACCGCCCTTACCGCTCTCTTCCCCATCCCTGGCTTCCGAGTCGTAGTGGCCCCGGAACAGAGCTCGTATAGGTACCACGGCGCTGCGTCCTCGTACCGCCCCTGCAGCACGACACATGCGCCATGCAGGAGCGCCGCGGAAGTTAGGAGCGAGAGTGGGAAGCGCAGGATATCGGGTTCTCCATGAGAGTTCGTGTCAGCGTTAGCATAGCTGAGCGCGCATAACCCTCGGACACCACTTCGTCCCGCATATACCGCAAACGTGCCCATCGCATGCACCTCCAGTGCCTTTGACGTAACGTGGAAGGAAAAGACAAGTCATACAGAAAAGGAAGAGCCGGACAACAAAAGTATCGTGATCGCTCACCTCTCACAGCCACAAACAACACCCGCCAAGTCTCCCTCTGTACACAATTCCATCCAAGCTCCAACTCTTGATCACAGTCGCGTTCCCGTTTCCGGTCTCCGTCTCCGCCGAAGAGCCGCCGTAGTCCCGGAAGCGCATCCCAAAGCTCCAGAACCAAAGCCTGGGGCGTGTCCCCAAGGCGCCACTTGAGCGCGGACAGGACATCACGATGCGCGATCTATGGTGCGGGACTTGGTGAGCACGAGCGGGAAGTGGGCAGTCGGTAAAGAGAACCCGTACCTCAAGATCCTCGAATCCGATCACCCCATGCGGCGCGAGGCGCTGGAATTCATACGCGTACACCGGGAAGAGCGGGTGCAGAAAGTCGCGGTGGTACTAAGAAGGAATGCGACGTCAGCTCTCGTGCGCGGACCACAGGAAAGGGAGAAGGAACTCACTTTGACACTTAAAGCTAGACACGCCACGGCAATATCCCACGTAACCAACACCTTCCCCTCCTCGTCCAGCTCCGGTCCAAACACCAGCTTGCCTGCGTCCTCATCCTCGCCTTCCTCCGCATCCCGATCCCTATGAGAGCGGCCAACAGCATGGAAGAACCGCAAAAAGAGATATGCGGCATGAAAGCGCGTCACTGGGGACGTCGCGAGTTGGTCATGCAGGTTTGAGGGGTATCTTGGTCTCGGTGTCGGGTCGTCGTTGGTGGTACTGGGGAAGGTCGAAGAGAAATAAGAGGACGAGGAAGAAGAGGGAGAGGGCGAGAAGAGGCGGATGCGTGGGGTTGGGGTGGTGCCTCTTGTTGTGTATGAGGATGCCGTGGCCGTAGATGATGAGGTGGTTGAGCAAGAACGTGAACTCTTACCGCCGCCGCTGCTCGAGCACGACGGCGTCCCTGCGGAGTACCCACACCCCACATCCTCCTCGTCATCGTCGCTATCTCCGCTCTCAGAGCAATCCACACTAACATGCGAATGGCAGTCGCCGGTACGAGTAGGTCCCATGGGCGCTGGCGGCGTAACCTGAGCAGACACCAGCCCACAAATTAGTACACGGCCCACCATGCAAAAAACACATCAAAAGCTTACCTCCAAAAACCACCTAATGACACACGCCCTCAGCTCCTCATCGATTGCATCGCAATCCCAAGCACCTCCACCCTCCGCCCCAAGCTGCGTAGCGAGGCCCATCTCCGCGCGCAATCCTGCCTCACGCTCCAACAAGCGCGAGACACGGATATACACCGGCATCTGAGTCGGAGGCGGCGGGAGGGGCAGGGGCGGGGCGATGATCGGGACAGGCCCGAGTCCGAGCCAGAGCCCAGGTTTTGTACGACTCAACGTCGTCTTGACATTGGCATTGTGTCGCTGTTCGGGCGTGACGGGGACAGTTGCGATGTCGTTCTGTAGGCAAAGCGGGCATTAGCTAGAGCATCGGGGGTGGGGAGTGGATATATGCGTGCATATGTACCTGTGTCTCGCCCTCGCCCTCGTTATTATCCGGGATAGACCGCAAAGACGCAGCTCGTCGTAAACTAGCAGGTGTACGAGCGAGCTCCGTGCGGATGCGGGTGTGTGTCGATGTGCGTGTGAGAATCTTGGGCCGTTTGCGTGGGGGTTGTGAGTCCGTATCTGTGTCCGTGATATAGGGATGGCTGCAATTTCCCTTCGATCGAGGGGAGAACGTTGCGTTCATGTGTTTCTGTCTCGGACGGTAGGAGACAGCACGATGGATGATTCGATACCTATAACCTGGTGGTGCCGAGCGGGGTTGGGTGCTGCTTTGAATCAAGTCTGATGCGGGGGAGGCGAAGACGAGAGTGGATAGGTCTGATTCGACAGGGTTCTGAGGAAGAGTACGAGCGTGGGTTATAGGGACTCCGGCATGACCGAATGGGTTCCTGGTTTCGTGTGTGTGCAGAGGCATGGGGCAATGTGGACTCAAGCCGGGCGTGTTCAAGCCTGCGGAGATGTCGCGTGTGGTATCTAGAATACGCGTATTATTGTCACAGTCCTAGCAGGAGAATCGAGATCTTGTAATGTAAGCATTTACCGTAGTTCGTTCTCGCGACATGGACATCATGTGGGCCGTCGCCGTTATCGTAAGACATACCCCCGTCACCATTCCCATCATCACCTTTCAGCTGACGCTTAAGCTCATCGGACTGACGCTCGCGCATTACAACCACCAAGAGATCATGGAGACGACGCGTAAACTCGTCCTCTGCCCCGGCAGAGTCGGTCTGCATATCGGTACTTGTGCTAGCGGTAGTGGCACACCCATCTGAGCCGTCGGACCATGTTGAATTATTCGACAGGGGTGAGCTGCTTGATAGCGTAAAGTCAGGAGGGCTGCTGGACAACGGCGGAGGGCTTGAGCTCGCCATTGGAGGCGAGTGTATGCGCGTCTGGGTCTGTGGATGTGATCGTGACCGTGGTGGAATGAGAGAAGGGTTCGGCAACTCAAACAAATGACATCTTCCTGAAGTCCGGTCACTATGTTGAACGATTGTCCAAAATCGATAATATTACAGTTGGTATCGACTGTACGCCTGCGCGACGCGTCGTAGGAAATAGTCGCTGGGAGAGACACCTGGTAAATTGACCCTCGCATCATGACTTCAGATGCCCGTACCAATCTGCTCCCCCAACAACCAACTTACTGGACTCCCCACCGCACTCGACTTCCTCATCAGATGGGTCGCACCTCCGCCCGTCCTCGTGGTCGACGATGATGCTATGATTCGAATGCTCACAGGAATGGCCTCTCCGCCCCGGCGCTCATTCGAAATTTCGATATCATGACGCCTATCATTTCTACGACGAGCGCCTCAAAACCGAAGACATCACGACCTACCACTTGTGTAGTCTCTCTTCGCGTTTCTTCTTACTCAGAGGCCCGCATTGAATGACACTAATATTTAGGCAACACTCGATTTGTACTACGTGCGTATACCTCGTCATGAGACCTACCTTCTCACTAACCAAGTGACAGCATGAATGCGACCATGATCCATGTCATCATGTCCACTAACTGGTTTCACCTTCAATTCTCCAACTCTGGAACACTCCTGCTTCTATATCGTGATTCGGCCCGCTGCGTATTGCTTCTACCCTGCTGCAGCCTCTCTAGCTTTCCATCACGTATCGGCCCACACCCATATTACGCCTAGAGTCTGGCGCTTTCCTTTTCTCTAGTTCTCTGGGAGGCTGCTAATTCTGACAGCTCGCAGGCAACAACATGCTCTATTTTAGCTTGGTTCTTGTCCTAGCCCATCTTCGGACCACGATATTCTGTTATAAAGCTGGCACGTCGTGATGATCTAGCAGTAGCGAGACGACTCTCGATCGACATCGTCGCATCAACATCCCTCAACATGAAGCTTGCCCTCACATTCCTCATGGCGACTCTCGCCCATATCTCACTTGCCCTGCCTCTTTCAGCATCAATACAGGCTAGATCCCCGGCCCCAGACAAGGTACTATTGCTCTATGTTACTTCAGACTCGTCAGGTCATCTAAAAATTCCTCCAGGACATATTACTCCCAGGACTCGACACGTACGTTCCGCAGTGACATGTTTCGTTAGGCGTTAGAGACTGAAGCTACTTGTTACAATACTCAAAGATTGGGAAGTCTCCTCGACGCGCTGTATGGCACGATACAGATCAGAGATCTTCCCAAGCGGGATGGTGCCCTTGAGTCCCTTCTAGGCCTCGGCATACCGGGCCTCGAGAACTTACAGTACGGGGTTTTTTTTCTTGATCCTGATTTGGGGTACTGATCATGACTACCAGATTGGAAGACTTGTTGGCCTTGCTTGATTTACGTGAGGGGCACGGATGGAACTAGATATGCAACGCGGAGAGCTTGGGAGTTTGACGATGAGGAAGTTGTGACTATCCGACCACACCCTCGATCGTATGAACCCTGTCTGCACAACTCCCATAGTCCGTATCGATACGTATCTGTTATTCTTGGTTATTTTCGTGCCCGTACACTGTTCCACGGACGCTGATATCGTATCAGCTGCTATCTAACAGTGTCTTCTTTCAAGTTCCAGTTCTTAGCACTTTAAACTGCATAAATTGCAACGTGGCTTCTTCCGTAAAATCATATATCTATGGGGAAGACCACTTAAGTCACGCCAATATTGCAACAACACAACTCTTGTCATATTCCACCAGTACCAACGCGGTCACAGACATACACCGACTATCAAACATCCATTCTGTACCACTACCGGCGACACCTGGGGGAGCTTCAGCTGCGTCCTCTAACGGCGTCAAAAGTCTACTCACGACTTTCCGTCAATAAGCATTATCGTTTACTGACAGGTGCCGCTGACGCAGATCATGCCAAGACCTAACAAGAGGAGTTCAATGTCGAGAACGTAGTGAGCTCAACCCATATCTACTCACAGTCACTGGAGGTCTTGCACGACCGTCGGGCATTGAGGGTCTCGGGCTCGAAGTCCCTGCGATACACGTCCCACTCCGCCGCATGGCGCGCAACGAGGTTGTTGCGCGTGAGCTGGGCGAGGTCACGGCTTGCAACAGTAGGTTGGGCCACGGAGGTCCAGCTGGCGAGGACGACGGGGAGAGTGAAAAGGATGGCAGAAGAGAATTTCATGGTGATAGTTGGGTGGGTTTGTGTTGTGAAGAGGCCGGCTCTGGGGAATCCCTGGTCTCAAACCGAGCCCTCTTATACCTTTCTGACAGGGACACCCCTCAGTCGACTCCCCCCGTGCACGGGGAAATGTCACCTTGTATTGCTACCGCTGCAGCGCGTGAGACGTTTGGTCTGAGGAGTTAAGGCGTCGCACTTGGGTCCTGATGGAAGATGGGAGAGAAGGCTTCAGGATCATAGCCCTGCAGGAGCGCCGAGTCGCCCGAGTCGCCTTTGACCATTGTGAAAATCATGGGTCGCGCAACAGTGTTCAACACAAGTTCAACACGGTTAGCGATATCCCTTGAGGAGTGACTTAGGGTATTATAGATGTAAGCTAGATGAGAGTATAGGCGGCAGACCTACTACCCGTCGTGGTCTAAGTAGGCATGGCTGAGCATCACCCACACAAGGCGTGAGCTCGCTGTGGTGCGCACCTTGCCCAAAATCAAAGTAGCCTATCAAAGAACCTGTCGTGAGATGATGGATGAACTCCGAGATACGAGTGGGAACAGCACCGGAGTGACCATACTAGGCTCGCGAAGTACAAGGCACGGCGAGTTCTGTCAAGTCGGGGTAGTCCGGGTCTAGCAAGTTTCACCCCAGATATCGGCTCTCAACCTCTCTCAACTGAAAGTTTCGTGCAGTGGTGAAGGCATTTGGATGGAATTCGAGGAATCAGATGCCGGCGACAATCGATGGGGTTGATGACTGATGTGGATGAGGAAATGATTTCATTACTCCGACGCGTCGATTGACCAATGTTGGATTATGGCGACGTGTAGGACACTGTGCGCAGCTAGCATTCTGTAGTGCGAATGGGATGATAAGTAGATCATGGCAAGTCACAAACCTCATGCCATGAAAGCATCATCAATTGGATTATTCAAGGATTATTTTGATGACGGTCAACATCATACATGCCAAGAATAGCACACCGTGAGGGTACCCCTGACGGATATAGCACGTCTGCTATGCCATACTGGGTGTCGCGACTCGCAAGGAATGTACCGCCTATCCTCTCATCTGGTTTATGTCTGTAATACTCTGAATCACCCTTCGAAGGATATAGTGGCCGTGGTGAACACTCTTGTGCGACTTATGACCGTCACAATGGTCAAGGCGACTCGGGCGACTCGGCCTCCCTGCAGGGCTATGATTCTGCAGCCTTCTCTCCCACCTTCCATCAGGACTCAGGTGCTACGCTTCACTCCTCAGACCAAACGTCTCACGCGCTGCAGCGGTAGCAATACAAGGTGACATATCGCCGTGCACGGGAAGAGTAGCTGAGGGTGTCCCTGTCAGAGACGTATAAGAGGCCTCGGTTTGAGACCAGGGATTCCACAGAGCCGGTCTCTTCACAACACAAACGCACCCAACTATCACCATGAAATTCTCTTCTGCCATCCTTTTCACTCTCCCCGTCGTCCTCGCCAGTTGGACCGCCGTGGCTCAACCTACTGTTGCAGGCCGTGACCTCGCCCAGCTCACGCGCAACAATCTCGTCGCGCGCCATGCGGCGGAGTGGGACGTGTATCGCAGGGACTTCGAGCCCGAGACCCTCAATGCCCGACGGTCATGCAAGACCTCCAGTGATTGTGAGTATATGATTGGGTTGGTCTCGCTATGTTCTCGACATTGACTCCTCTTGTTAGGTCTTGGCATGATCTGCGTCAGCGGCACCTGTCAGTAAACGATAATGCTTATTGACGGAAAGTCGTGAGTAAATACTTGACGCCATTAGCGTACTCAGCTGAAGCTCCCTCAGGTGTTGCCGGTAGTGGTACAGAATGGATGTTTGATAGTCGGTGTATGTCTGTGACTGCGTTGGTACTGGTGGAATATGACAAGAGTTGTGTTGTTGCAATATTTGCGTGACTTGAGTGGTCTTCCCCATGAATAATCGGCGTGAAGTATTCCTTCCTCTCCTAAACGATCTGGCAGTGGGTACTTGATCGTAACTTGGGGTTATCCTCGTATCTATGTGCTTTGATATCATTGTCTATAACTTACGTAGACTGGGAACTTGCCGACCCCCGGGACTTGAGACTTCTTCGACGAAAAGCACTCCGTGGAACCTGTGAGCCTCGGAGAGCACCAGCCATCGACATGCAACGAACAGAGGTGGTTGTCCAAGGCCTGGAGTATGGACTTACTTTGGACGAAGTTGACAGAAATGAGAGATCCATCTTCATGTCATTTGTCCCATCGTCACGTCGTGACTCGGAAATCGTGGAAATTCTGTTTGGCGTCTTACTTCTCGTGCTGATTTCAACGAGCCGAGGCTATTAGATTATTCCAGCACGGCGAATGGCATAAAACAGTTGTTTGTCTTGAACTCTTACATACTTAGGAAAAAGCTATTTTAGTCTCACAACCGCGCTACGCGATTTTTCTCACCGTGCAGGGTTGTTTGGTAATGAAAACTAAACCAAACACCTCCGAGTCGGCCGTCTCCTCCTCACCACCATGTCGTCTGCATCGCCCGTCCGCCCCGTCGTGTTCATGGACGTCAACATCGGCGAGACGCCTGCTGGTCGCCTCAAGATGGAACTTTTCAGCGATATCGTCCCAAAGTGCGACCTTGTCTGTATTAAAATCTGGATATGATAATTGACGATTGACTCTAACAGGACAGCTGAGAACTTCAGGCAGCTGTGCACGGGCGAATACAGGTACGCCGGAATTTTTGATAACCCTTGTTTATCGACGTCTAATATGCAGTTAATTACAGAGTGAACTCGCGGCCTCAGGGTTACAAAAACGCGACGTTCCATCGGTGCGTCGCACCTCTTCGAACTGTTCTTCCACGCTGACGACCACGGCAGAGTGTACGCAAAACTAAACCATCATACTTTTCTCGCGTGCTGATACATGAAGTTCCACAGAGTGCCCAACTTCATGTGCCAGGGAGGCGATTTCCTGAAGGGTGACGGAACAGGTTCATTTTCGATCTATGGCGACAAGTTCCCCGTGCGTCTCTTATTCTTGTCCTTCATCCCTCACGCTCACACCCTCGCGTTACAATAGGACGAAAACTTCCAGGAAAAGCATATCGGACCCGGGCTACTATCCATGGCGAGTCTCCATCTCACCTTCATCCCATCCCCGTCCCCCTCGCTTACACTTCCACGCGCAGGCCAACTCCGGCCCCAACACGAATGGCTGCCAGTTCTTCATCACGACCGCCAAATGCGACTTCCTCGACAGCAAACACGTCGTCTTCGGCCGTGTCATCGACGGCATGCTCACGCTTCGCAAGATTGAGAACGTACCCACTGGGCCTAATAACAGGCCAAAACTCGTTGTTAAGATTACAGGTGCGTCTTCGTACGACTTGGTGTTGGAGATGCTGATTTTTCGGTGCAGAATGCGGTGAAATGTAAACGCTATTGTAGTAATAAATTGTATCAAGGTCTCTGAGTTCTAGGTTGAACTCGTCTTGAGGACGTCGCGATAAGTTGGGGGAGGCTTGATGGGGATGACATCCGTCCCTGCCGTTCAAGTCGACGTTCACATGTGCACTTCACGATTGCCTTTCCACCCTCATCCAGCCCGTCAAGCCCTCTCGCGTGGTCGGTCTGAGGCTACCTCCAGGTTATGGAGAACACGTTCCTCATCAATAGTATTTCCTTTGTCACTGCGGTCCACCACTGTTCATCAACTGACGAAATGGTCTTCCTTCCATATAGTCTCGCTTTCAGTGCCTCTTTTTGGTCCTTGATGTAAAGAGCCTTCCAATCTATAGGCTCCGTCTCTGTTGGCTATATTATCGGGCAATACCCAATCGACATCGCATCGATCGAAGCTGCGCTTGCATAAGTTCCACCTCGCCGCCATCCTCCGCTGGCGGGCGCGCGATTTCCAACCAACCAAGTAAGCGATGCTGTCGTGAATCAAGAGGGTTAAAGACCCTTTCCTTCATAACATGATCAACGTTAACGGGACAGACAGACTGAATGATCTGCCTAGAACCTAGCTTCGCGTCAAGTTCACACCAGCACCCATTTTATGGTGCGGCCCTGAGAGAAGCTCATGACAAAACTTAATTTCGGTTCTCGAGCAACCCGGTGTCCCACAGAGACAAGTGAACCCTCCATGGGCTGCTCCATCCACCACTCTTCCTGTTCCACGCCGGAGATATTGTACGTGTACTGGCTATTCCAATGATTTGTGAAGTGACCCCGCGCTCCCTGTAGTCAAAGGGAAGGTATCATTCGAAATCGGCTTCCAGCGTTCTCCATTTCTGCAGCAAGAGCTTCTCAGTGACTATAACGACAATACATCGCATAATTGCATATGGTACAACCAGCTTCCGAACTAAATTACTTCCATTGGCTTCGACAACGCTACGCTTACGGATATTGTTCCGAACCACTGCGGCACTTTTTAGGAGAAGTCGCTTTCAATCTTTCTCATCCTCATTCTTAGGCAGCGGGGCTTACGGGCAAGGGCGGACTCCGAGGCTCAGGTCCGTTGACATTGTTCTGGTCAAGCCCGAAATTGCCTAGTGAAATCAATCCGTGGCAGTGTTAAGATCATTTCAGCTGTCATAAACCGATCGTGATGACGCTTTGCCCAGTTCATCCAACTGCTTGTCTTCACAACCCTATTGGCGGGTAAGCCGTCCAAGTCGCTAGAAAGGACTATTGCAAACATCCTATTGTCCCTCGGGAATCATGGTACGTGTTTCTTGGAATTCTATCATCTTGCGACTTATGTTGACATAGAACACTGTTACATAAGATGGCGTGTTCGTTCTGAGTACCCGTAGGGCCACGAATGGCTTTTCGTTTCTGGACGGTATCTCGCGTCTATACAGATGCATCACCAGCTGACGATCCTCGGAACCAAATTCGGGTCCATGTTGAAAATATCTCGACTCTTTAGATGAATACCCGACTGGTTCGTGGCTTCCCACCCCCCTTCAGCTCAATGTATCGAACTGCGACGGACAACGAGAGCGAGCCTAGTCGTGACCATGCCACAATCCAGCCCATTCAGCAGCAGCAGGCTCAGCAGTCTGGACAACAGCAACAGCCTGCCCAGCATACGCAGCACCTGGCTCAGCAACAGCCAGCTCAGCAGCAACTTCCACTTCAGCAAGCGTCCCCGTCGAATGACGTCGCATCGACTCCTGCTCAGCCGTTCTCATACACCGCTTCCTCTGCACGGCGTCAGACAGTCCTGCTCCCCCGCTCCGCTGATAGATTTGAAGAGGAAATGTATCTCGGATATGATACCCCTCGCGAGTATGGACATGACCGTGAAAGAATGGGAGGCCCTCCTTCACCAGTAGGACGTGACCGTGACAGAATGGGAAGCCCCACCTCACCAGTGGATACTCGGCCTGGGTTCGGTTTACGTACCCCACCGAGGACACAAACCTTCGACTCGCCGTACCCGGCCAAAAGACGATCTCCGGTTGACCATAAGGGCTCCGGTCTCTTCGAAGAGAAGGTGATCTTTCTTCCTAGTATAAATCTATGTCTCGGTTCGTGCGTCTAACACGGTTCAGGCTCCCCCAAAACGGACTTTTGGCGAGCGTTTGGCACCTACACTCGCGACGGCAAATGTTGAACGAAACAAATACGCCATGAAGGCGAAAATGACGGGCTATACTTTAAATGCCGCCATTGGCGCGCAGGTTCTCCTGGGGTCTCTGACAACCGGGTTATCGGCCACCGCGATCACTGGAAGGCAAGTAAGTGTCTTTCTCGCTCTGCGTAGTGTTCGAGTTTGTTAATAGTTTCTTTATGATAGGCTGCGGTGGCGACCACCGTCCTTGGTACAGCGTTCATAAACCCAAATCGAGAACCATGGAATGGCTTATATGTTCCTTTTACCTATAGGTGGTCTTCTCACACTCGTTGCTTCGTACCTCGCCCGTGCTCGTGGGTCCAATGAACCCGAACTCTCCATCACTCGGGTGAAGGATTTGGAACATTTCATACGCGAGTGCGAGGCATTCCAGTTGGACAACGGGCATGTCGCGACGGGCGAGCACGACAAACAGCTATTTCGGTTCAGATCTCAATTTGAAGAGCTCGTTGGGAACGCCAATGGGTGGGTGCTACCATATAAACTAAGTTCTGACCAGTACACATGGACTCATTGAACTTCTACAGCGAGCGAAAGTTAGCATCTCTAGTCTAAAAAGACTGTTCTGGAACAGTTTTACTATCTATACTCGAATATTCCAATCTCTGTTGTAGCCGTATACCCAGCACGAGTACCCTGGCACTCTTTGTAACTCGTTCTCCAGCCGGTTTTCCGCCTATATGCCCTTCCAAAGTCGCTGTACGGCCAACAACAGCATGGTATGATTCGGATGCCACTCGAGTGCTCTTTACACATGATGTCTTCTTTAAAATATCCATCTAGAGGTGGCGACTCGCGGTTCCGTATCGTCGGGGTCACCACAAAGGATTGCCTGACCTCCTTGTTCTCCCTCCTGAGAGACCACTGTGTCTGGAAGCTCCGCCCTATCCGACCGCGTCAGCCTTCTTTTGAGCATCTATAAGTATATCTGGAGTTGTAGTCCCCAGTGGGCATTCTCGATGATCTCTAGCGTTTCCGGGTAGCGCATCCGGCATCTAGAAATTTCCGTGCCAACGTTGTCCACAGTAGCCCGCAATCTTCCTGTTCTTCATGACGACCGTCAGGATCTTATTCTTTTTTTGCTCCGTATCGAATGACTAGACGTCCTAGCAGCCGGGAACTAGCAGCGATCTCGAGGGGTTCCGTACCGTGTAATATTACCTTGCCGTACCTTACCACGTACTATAAATATCAGAAGGCGATAACATTTGACATATTCCGAAGAGCAACAGAGGGGTCAAGTATGAGAACGTAACATCACTAGGATATGAGTTCGAGTACTTAAGGGTGGAATGAATACATGTCAGTCGTATTATGACAGGTTATTTAGAGGGAGGCAAAGTTGAATCGAAGTCGTAGATGCAAGTCTACTAGTCCTTTTGGAACTCCACAGCCTCGTCGATAGTGTGGTAAAATACTGGTTTGATTTCTCTGGCATGTTCGAGAATCGCTTTGACATCATCTTCATCATCTGAGTCAAGTCCCTCTTCAGTCGCGTAGTTGCGCACGTCTTCGAGCCATTCAAGGGCATATTCCTTATTCCAGAAGTACCCAAGAGACTCATCTTCTTTGACCAGTTGGTCAACGACGTTCTGAGAAGGGCACTCAGTGACTGGGTAGGTGGAGCCAAACAAGTTTACCCGCGCTGGGATATCTGTTTCTTTGTTAGTGTGAAAAAGCACGCATACATGTGGCGACACTTGCTTCTCTTCCAGACACGAAATTCTATCAAGGCGGGTTCCGCAAGTAGATCGCACCCGAAATCCATGCGCATATATTCACCGAAGCCCCAGCGGCCATCAAATTCACAGTGATGTTCAATCAAAGTGTGAAAGTCGATGAGGCGATACTGGCCGTCCTTTGCCACGACGTTTCGCTCAGCCAAGTCGCGTGGGTGGCACTTTGAGACGATATGGAATTTGCCAAGCTGCTCGAGGATGGCATGCCTGAAGGTTCGATTAAGTTCATCAAAATGCTACGATTATAAGCACAAACGCTGACCTTTCTTCAATCGGTAATTCGCGAAACTCGGTCTTGATCGAGTCCCCACAATCCTGCAGAACAATACAAGATACATCTCGACCATGGGAGCATGTTCCGTGGTATATTCCGTAAAAGCTTGGAATCACAGAGCCTTGCAACTCCTTCAGAACTGACGTGTAGGCTGTCGCTTCCCGACGGAGATCTGCGATGGATTCATCGTCCACCGAAAATTTAAGGACAACAGCCTCGAGCTCGTCACCGAGACATGCTCGATATACAACAGAATGATCGGTGGCATGTATCATAGTCTGCAGGAATGCGTATGTGGCTGGTTCAGAGGCGCCACCTGCCAGCTGTTGGTCCAGATTCATTTGAATGGGTCCGCATAAGATGTGCCGGGTATACCAAGAGGTGAGGTTTGAATGGTCGTCTGGGTATTGGATGCGAAGGGCTGCCATCTTCATAAGAATATCCTGTAGTAGTAGTAGTAGTCGATCATGAGGCTGAGGAACAGGGAAAGAGGGGGAACTTGAAGGCACATCCGACGAATCCTACCATTAACAGTGACACAGTCACGGTGACATACCTCGTGGTCGCGAAGGCCTCGACAACGGATCAGGTGTCGGTGCCGCGTGCATAAACTACTATGATAATGAGGAGTATCGACGACGCGGACGAGCACTTGGCCAACAATAAGGACCACACAGGGCATGGCAGCCGTTTCCGCCCATGTGCCCACTACAAATATCAGAAGGCAAGATTTTCTGAGGTATTTCAAGCCGAAGAGCAACAGTGGGTTAAGAAATACATGAACCTAACCTCCCTAGGATGGAGGTCTGGCTAGGGGTGGGATGGATAAGTGTCGGTCATATCATGACGGGTTATTCAGAGGGGGGCAAAGTTGAATCGAAGTCGTATATGCAAGTCTACCTTCGAAACTCCACAGCCTCGTCGATAGTGTCGTAAGATACTGGTTTGATTTTTTCTGGCATATTCGAGAATCGCATCGACATCATCTTCATCGTCTGAGTCAAGTTCCTCTTCGGTCGAGTGCTTGCGCACGTCTCGGAGCCATTTAAGGAAGTACGGCTTGTTCCAAAAGTACCCAAGAGACCCATCTCCTTTGACCAGTTGGTCAGTGACGTGCTGAGAAGGGTACTGAGTGCCTGGGTAAGTGGAGCCAAACAAGTTTACCCGCGGCGGGATATCTGTTTCTTTGTTAGTGTGAAAAGGCATGAATACATGTGGCGGCACTTGCCTGTCTTCCAGACACGGAATTCTATCAAGGCGGGTTCCGCAAGTAGATCGCACCCGAAATCCAGGCGCATATATTCACCGAAACCCCAGCGGCCATCAAATTCACAGTCATGTTCGACTAAAGTGTGAAAGTCGATGAGGCGGTACTGGCCGTCCTTGGCCACGACGTTTCGCTTAGCAAGGTCGCGTGGGTGGCACTTTGAGACCATGTGAAATTTTCCAAGCTGCTCAACGATTGCATGCCTGAAGGTTCGATTCGATTCATCAAATTGCCACGATTATAAGCACAAACGCTGACCTTTCTTCAATCGGTAATTCGCGAAACTCGGTCTTGATCGAGTCCCCACAATCCTGCAGAACAATGCAAGATACATCTCGACCATGGGAGCATCTGCCGTGGTATATTCCATAAAAGCTTGGAATCACAGAGCCTTGCAAGTCCTTTAAGTTCGACGTGTAGGCTATCGCTTCCCGACGGAGATCTGCGATGGAGTCGTCGTCGACCGAAAATTTGAGGACGACAGCCTCGAGCTCGTCACCGAGACATGCTCGATATACAACAGAATGATCGGTGGCATGTATCATAGTCTGTAGGAATGCGTATGTGTCTGGTTCAGAAGCGCCACCTGCCAGCTGTTGGTCCAGATCCATTTGGATGGGTCCACATAAGATGTGCCGAGAATACCAAGAGGTGAAGTTTGGATGGTCGTCGGGGTATTGGATGCGAAGAACTGTCATCTTCATGAAGACACCATAGAGTGGGCCAGAAGCAACGTTCAGTGCAGCGCTGCAGTGCCGTTTTAATTTTAATTTCAAAGCCAGCCCAAAGCTTGCCCAAAGCCAGCCTACTCAGCTGCCAGCCTCCTCCTTGTACGAGCACGTGATCTAAACTTGAACATGGAACGCCACAAGTTGGTACTTTTTTGAAGTTTTTGCCAGGTCAGCTCCGGTCATTCCGTCCGTTTTTGGAAGTCTTGCTCCTATCGGAAGTTGGAACGCCCGCTGCTGCCGTGAAGTTGGACCTGGCGCGTTTTCACCATTTCGGCCGCAGGATATTGTTGGTCAGGCGCCTTAGAACGCAAGAAAGGTCTCGACAACAGACCAGGTGTCGGTGCGTTCATGAACTACTATGATAATGAGAAGTACCGACGACGCGGATATTTGACCGACGAGGACTACAGAGACAACGACGACGCTTTGGTCTTCGTTTTTTTCCCTCACATGGACCATCCCCTAAGGCAACAAGGTCCATGGCTCAAGGTATGGGGCATGAGGTTCGAGGAAGAAAGATCCCCGGAAACCATGATCTGGTCACTCCCCACTGTGGTAGTCAAAATCACAAGGCTGAAAGTGAAATTACATAACACTTCGGCCACAGCGGAGCTCTCCCATGCTTAAGCAGGTCCACCTTCGCTGATGTCGGGGTTGTCACCTAGCGTGAGGTCGCGCAAATGCAACGGAGCGCAGAAGATACCAGAATCTTAGTGGAGGTAGGACAGGCATAGGACTATGCAATTTTTCTGGTCGAGCTGTGGGGGATTCGAAGGTACACTCGCTGTCTTTGAAACATCAACAAATGACTGGAACATAAAACGAGGTCACATACCTTGGTATCCCTTCAAGCCCTGAAATCGCACCCAATTTCTATGATTAAGTATCCACTGGACATGAGCTTCGGCATCGCTTGTGTGAGGAAGTCCTTGACGTCGCTTTCAGAGCATTCATCGTCCTTATCACGGATATTGATGACCACGCGTCGCAAGTGCGCAGCGTGTCGCTCTCTTGCCAGTAGATCACCTATCTCGCGCCATATATCGACGTCCTGGTACTCAGGCGTGAAGTCCTCCAGCCATATGACGAATTCAACTGTGGCTAGCGTGTTGACCTCCTGTAAGGACTCCAGGGCGTTATAGATGTAGTACAGGGACTCATAAGTGGTGGAGCGAAATCGGATGCGGGAGAGGCTATGCAGGTCACTGAGGTCTAACGGTCGGGAGAAGGCTGTCACATCGGTCAGTATACATGTTTCAGTGTAAAAGAGGTACCTTACGTATCGGGGATCTAACATCAACCACAAATTCTTGCAGGGACGTGGCAGATAATCGAAGGATCGTATCGCACTGGTCAAACCCCTCCTCGCTCGCAATCAAGGTCTCGTACCTCAGAAGACCTGTCAAGGACAAATGCGACGAGGGAGCACGGAGGGCAACCTGAAGTTGGTGAGAGATCATTGGACTGTCCACCTGGAGCACTTCAAGAGATCCACGGTTCGTGACCAATTCAGACGGCGGAGCGGGGTCGGAGGTGATGTCAAATTCAACCGCGCGTTTGTCGTTTGACACCATCCTGATATACGTAAAGTGCGGGCAGTAGCGTAGAGCGTTGAGTGGGAAGCCTTTGATCTGCCACAGATCAAGGCGTGTAAGTGTCGGCGTCTGCAAAAGACGGAGCATGTCGGTCTTCAACTCGGGGGCGAGCGTCGCCCAGTCCAATTGCAACGTCGAGGGGGCTTCGATGATGTGGAGAGAACGAATGCGCGAAAAGTTGCGCAGCATGCCCAAGTATGCCTCGGATGCACTCGGATTGTGTATACGCACAATCAAGGATAGCACGTACGAGGAGAGCCGGGCGCTTGATGCTAGGCTTTGCTCCAAACGCTGCTTAGCAGGCTCATCGTCCTCAACTAGCCAATCATACTTGGGCGGAATAGAGAACGGCACGCAAATGTTAGCGTCCCGGAACATAAGTTTCTGGGAGGGGTCGCGAAAGGATTTGGCTACGACACTGCATGCGCTCAGCCTCTGAAAGTCCCTGGGGAAAAGTTCGATGATGTTATCGATGATCTCCTGCGGCAAGGTAGGGCCGGCGGCTGTTTCTGGCATCTTGGGGTCACGTTGGGATATGGATGAAGTCTGAAGGCCACCGTAAGGAAAAAGAGATACCAAACGAAGAGCACGTTACTCACAAGTGAGCGGTGATCTTGCACGACGTCGAGCATATACAGTAAACCGCTCTTCGTGATGAATATGGGTCGTTCCGAGTCAAGACCGCCAACAGAAGAGTCTGCAGAGCCTATGGAGGTGGAAGTTGAAAGATGTCTTCGACAACCCAATCATGGGGCAACAGATCCTTATCAAGATGTCGTAAAAACGTCAGTTCAACATAGATCGGCCCTTCAGGCCGTTTGCGTGAATCAACTTGGAAGGTAGTGGCTGGTCGCCTGGAAGTATTCGAGGTTGCTACCTGAGTGAATTCCAGGTGAAAGCTTATGCAATTTTGGACTTCCATCAGTGCACAACGAGTTCGAGGAGCAGTAGGGGCAGAGGGAAGTCTACGAAGTTCTGCCAACTTCTGAATCCTCGAAAATAATCAAAAAACGTAGCGCAAGTCTTCATAGTGTTCCGTGAATTACGGCAGATGTGCTGCTCGACGTTTCGCAGACCTGTTGACGTTGCCTAGACAGATGAAGAACGAGGGAAGGTGCGTCACCGTGCGTGAAGTATAGTATGATTCGGATAAGCCCGACGTTCAGAAACAGATGACAGATATGGTGCAATATGGTTTCATAAACACTCACCATGGTTCTCAGTTGGCTATCTTCCCCCTCTTCCCCCTCGCATTCGTCTGCGACTAGTAAAGCGCGTTTACGAATACCATGCCCTTCGAAAATGTCAAGCTGAACGACGGGCACGAGGTTTGTCGGTGTTGTAGTCTTGGCCGTAATCCTCCCTCATTTCAAGGGAACTTGTGCAATCCTTCAGATCCCTGCCATTGCGTTTGGAACGGGCACGGCCCTTGGTGGTAAAGATGCTACAGATTATGTCGTCCAGGCCATAGAGACTGGCTTTTCCCATATTGACACTGCACAAAGTGAGTTCATATTCAAATTATGCATAGCTGACAACTGACATGCGTTTCGAAGTTTACCGCAACGAAGACAGTGTCGGTGAGGCTATCCGGGTACTGGGGCTTCCGCGCGAAGAGCTATACGTGACTACGAAATACTGGTCGGGAAAGATCCAAGAGACAATTCGTGAAAGTCTAGCGAAGGTATGTGCCGCTAGCATCACGTTGTATTGGCGCCACTATTGACCCAGATGGACTTCAGCTCGGTTTGAAGTATGTCGATCTGTATCTCATACATCAACCCTATCTCGTGGAAGGTGATTTCGAAGGTGCTTGGAGAGAGCTGGAAAAGATCAAGAAGGATGGGTTGGCCAGGTAAGTTATCGTTTTCTATCACCTGGACTCCGTTGACACGCAAGTATACTTTGCAGGAGTATAGGTGTGAGCAATTTCAACGTCGAGCAACTTCAAACGATTGTGAAGATCGCCAAAATTAAACCGGCCGTCAACCAAGTATGTCTCTATAACTCGTTATGCGTTGCTTTCTCTCACGGATCGACCACAGATTCAATTCCACCCCTATAACTACGCAGAGCACAAGTCGCTCCTCGAGTACGCCGCCAAGCATGGTATCGTCATTGAAGCTTACAGTAGCCTCGCGTACGTCATCTCGCATATCCAAAACTCCCCTGACTGTGATCTGACCCAAGACGCGCGCAGACCGATTACCAAGTTCCCTGGTGGTCCCGTTGATGCCCCAGTCAATGACGCAGCTGAACGCCTTGGTATTACGCCTACTCAGGTTATTCTGGCGTGGGTGAAGGCAAAAGGCGTTGTAATCGTCACGTCAGTACTACTTGTCCGAGCACATTCGGCTTCCCACTTACGCCCATTCCATTCTAATACCTATAGGACAAGCTCCACGAAAAAGCATCTCGAGGAATACCTCGCCGTCGCTGATCTCGGTATGTCGTTTCTCTAGCCAAGTGTTTTCCGCCACCCATCGACTGATGCTCATAATTCCATGGCTGTAGCTCCTTTGACGGACGAAGAAATTGCAGCCATCGATGATGCCGGTGCCAAAGGTCCACCCTCCACATCTTTCATCCGCAAGGTCTCGCGCAAAGTTGTGTGTGGTTTTTCCACAGTTGCTGCAGTATGTGCCGTATACATTTTGGTTAGAGTTGGGATGTATGTATACGCTTTCCGGTGAAGCGGTGGTTTGGTCTACTTGCCCATGGCGTTATGCACTGTTCGCGACCAGCCAGGATCTATGCTTCCATACGTCATTCAAACGCAGGTGGCGAACTATGAGGAGAGAAGGGCAGCCACTAATAAGTTTTGAGCGCGATTTTCATATTATTGACTGCCAAATATACGACGCGCGAAATCTCCGAAACTTGTCTGTGTCGTTGCAGAGACGGATAACGAATGTATTTATAGATATGTTGAGCGTGTCAGTGTTCGGATCTGCCCGACAGGCAGATATGCAAAATATGGACTTCACAACGCCCATCATGGTCCTCCAGCCTGCTCTCTTCCTCTGCGACCCTGCATCCGTGTACGAATAGTGGTGTATTGAGGTATCGGTATGCCTTTTGGAACAGTGAAACTCAACGATGGGAATGAAGTCAGTCGTCGCCATACTTGTCCGCATGTCCGAGGTTGAGGAACTCACCTATGCTCTCAGATACCTGCGATAGCCTTTGGAACAGGCTCGGTCAATAAGAATAGCAGTGCGAGGGACATTGTCATGCAGGCCATAGAAACAGGTTTCTCTCACATCGACACCGCGCAAAGTGAGTATTCCTTCCGCGTTCAGGACCAACCCAGCGCTAATCAACAGCTCCAAAGTTTACCACAACGAAGCTAGCGTAGGGGAAGCCATTCGGGAGAGCGGGCTATCAAGAGAGGAGCTGTTCATTACCACAAAGTACTTCTCCAGACCTATTCAAGAGAGTGTTCGCGACAGTCTGGCGAAGGTCAGTACACGGTGTCGCCGTCGGGTCGCAAGCTTCCGTTGCTGATTGGAAAGGCATTTACAGCTCGGTATCAAGTCCACCGACCTTTATCTCATTCACACACCCGCTACCGTGTTACACGACCTTGAAGGTGCTTGGAAAGAGCTTGAGAAGGTCAAGGAGGATGGTTTGACGAGGTAATGTCTACACTCCCTGTTTTCCTGGACGTCATTGACGCCTTTTACGTCAATCAGGAGCATCGGCATCAGCAACTTCAATGTTGAAGAGATGCAGAAGATCATGAAGGTCGCGAAAGTCAAGCCTGCCGTCAACCAGGTCCGTATCTACTCTTGCTGCATATACATGCTTCATCAACAAAACCTTTCGCCCCTCAACCATAGATTGAACTCCACCCCTACAACTATGCAGAGCAGAAGAAGATTCTCGAGTACTCTGCCAAGCATGACATCGTCATCGAAGCCTACAGCAGTCTCACGTACATACTCCGCAGTCCCAACTCTCCATTCCACCTCATCTGACCTGAGTATTCGCACAGCCCCATAACCAAGCACCCTGGTGGGCCTGTAGACGCCCCCGTCAACGCCGCGGCCAAAAGGCTCAGTATCACACCAACACAGGTCATCCTGGCCTGGGCGAAAGCTAAGGGCGTCGTGATCGTGACGTCAGTACCACTTGTTGATCTTGCAGCTTTTGACCACTTATCATGCATGCGCAGGACGAGCTCGAGGAAGGAACGCCTCGAAGAGTACCTCGCCGTCGCTGATCTTCGTATGTCCCTTCTCTACTCGATTCTCCATCGCCTCCCCTGTACTAATTTGTGACTAGCTCCTCTAACAGACGAAGAAATCGCCGCCATCGACCTTGCAGGTGCCAAAGGGCCGCCTGCAACTTTTTTCGGCGTACAGATCCCGCTGAAAACTGCTCGTAGCGTTGTAGCCTTCGCTGCAGCGTGTGTCATATATACGTTGTATAAGGCTGGTGTCTGACCTGAATGTGTTTTGTTGTGACATGCGGTCTTCGTGTGCACTCGCTTAACTCAGCTGCCCTTTCCTTGGGTTCATGCTGACATGATCTTTGGATTGGTCGCATCTCCCCCGAAGTGCATCTCCCCCGAAATGAAATTAATTGTTCCCCGATATCTAGACCTCAACATGTACCAATGCAATGCGGTATGCAAAGTGGTCATGAAGATGGGACCCGATAGAATCTCTCTCACGTCCAGGATCGTCCAAAGGACTCTGGCCCGCGGTACACACATGTACTCACCAGATAGTGTTAAAAACACGAGACATATGCAGAATTCATGGCCAACTCGCCCTCTGGGAGTCAAACCGCAGTTCTCCACTCGGCAGACGAAACTCCCCGTGATCCAGGGTTTCAATCCGGAGATCTGGAGGCTTCGAGGATCAGGCCCTTGTTCAACTTTCATCGATTTCTTGGCTGCACCGCTGCGCTCGGCCTACTCGTTTCCGTTAAATAGGAATGCGAAACTCCGTTCGAGACATCATCTCTTTCACGCTTCTCCCAATCTAACACTCATCTATCAAACCCCCATTATCGAATTCTCTATCGATGACTCTTATCTTGGTGCGTCGACTTCAGCGGCTCTAATCACAGTCTTCTCATTCTTGATCCAGGTAACTGGCATCAACGGGTTTGTCGGATCCCATGTGGTCTTGCAACTCATCGAGGCTGGTTATAAAGTTCGCGGGTGGGTCTTTGTAACTCAAGCATTGCTTTCAAACCATGATGATGTTTTCCATTCCATTAGCACCCTCCGCGGCGGCAAGATCGATAACTTCAGGAACGTTTTCGGCTCCAAGTTTCCTGCTCTCGAGGTGGTGCAAGTTGAGGATGTTGGCACTGGAGACCTCACTGACGCCTTGAAAGGTACCTTCATCCTTTCTATTATTTTATTGTCTCCGGATTCAATCATTGGACACTTTCAGGCGTCGATGCCATCATACATGTCGCATCACCCTGGCCCCACAAAGGACCCGGTCCCAAGGAGTGCCTAAATGTAAGCTATCAGATTCGCGATTTGAGTTTCCTATTCATCCATAAAAGATCGCCGTCGAAGGCTACCTCAACGTCCTTCGCCAGGCTCTCAAGAATGGTGTCACCAAAGTCGTCATGACAGGAAGCTGGGCTTCGAGTATCGATCGTATGTCCATCTGACGCGATATCCTTGCATTCCTGATCTCATATTGCCTTACAGCTACTCTCAAGCAAGCCTTCGATGGCCATGTCAGCACCGAGAAAGGTTGGATCCTATATCCCGACATACATCGATACTGACTGATCACCTCAGACTGGGGAAACGTCACTGAAGATGAATTACTCGCCGGAGAACACGATCCCGTATGGACCTACATCGCTGCCAAGACCCTCGCCGAACGCGTGGCTTGGAAGTTCGCGGGATCAGAGCGTTCCTTGGATCTCTCGATCGGTAAGCCACAAGACCACCTAATATATGACGTTAGCTCATGGCTACTCTCCAGTCGCCCCGCCCTTTATCTACGGACAGTTCGCTCCCGGCTTCCCCCTGCCAGAGCAGAGCACCATGAGCACTAATCAGCACATCTATACCCTGTTCAAGGGTGCCATTCCGCCTCCTCTTCCTCCGTTATTCTGTGACGTCCGTGATGTTGCCAAGGCACACGTTGCGGCGCTACTCGCGCCCAAGAGCGTCTCCAGCGTTGAAGAGAAACGCTTCCTTATTTCTGGCGGCTTCTTGATCTGGAAGGACGTGGTCGAGTATTTGCATCAGACCCGCCCCGAACTCAAGGACCGTCTCCCCGCGCTTGATGCCACGTTTCCCGCGTTTCCCGGTCCCCCCTCTACTATTGACGCGACGCGTGCCAGGACAGTCCTTGGGATGGAGAAGTACCACACCTGGAAGGAGACGATTGATGGCGCGGTCGATGGATTGTTGGAGGCTGAGAAGGCTTGGAACGCCGTCGATGCTTAGGAAAGTAGCAGTCAGCGCTGGGTATGTGTTTGGGAGTTTTAATAAGGGCTTTTAGTAATTTGCGGGTTAGGATGAGTTATATGTTTTAAGACGAAAGGATGATGAGGATCGTCGCTGAACATGATGGGAGGTAGGTTGTTCAAAACCAAGCAGCTCGGTCTATTGATTATGTCGATCAGAAACTGAAGGAGTTGCAGTCTTGATTACTATGGCTCATCTCAGCCGTCCGACTTCCTATTTCTGATGAGTTCCACTGTCCGTCACTCTGCTAGCACATTGGTCACGACCAAAGTTATCCAGCAGTGGGTATTTTGTCATCTATGTATTCCTACTCTTACAGAAACTCGTTCTGCTAGAGGTTTTAATGATGAGTATGCTGCGCGTGCTCCGCACCGAGTGTATGTCTAGCAATCAAAAACTACGCGTTTATGCTTCATTTAGGCTGCGCATAGAAACTCCTCCATTCGTTTAAATAGGGATGGGAATCCTCTGTCGAGTCATTATCTGACCCACACTTTTCCAGTGCAATACGCATCTCTCAAAACCCTATTTTCTTTCCATGGCTCTTATCCTAGTACGCGCTTCCATAGGCTCCATCTTGGAAAGCTTCCATCAAGCACAAAACCAAGACACCAGCTCTCATAATCACTGACGTTTCGAAGAAAACTACAGTTACGTATGTATGTGACAGTCGATTTCGGGATGACGAGAATTGGCGTTGCCGCCATGAATGGCCGTCCTAAACCCCAGAAATTCGAATTGGAAGGGTTACATAGTCACTGTAGAGACCTGAATAGTTGAATCATGTCGCTAGGTCATCGAGAACATTGCTCGTATAATCAAGAATTTTCCCTCCTCCAGCGTCTTTGCTAGTATATCGGTTAGTACACGCGCTTGTCATGTATGCCTCTATACGCGCGAAAGCTGGGTTCGACTCCCAGGCAGAGAGACTTTTTTCTTCTTTTGCACAATCTTCATCAGACACTCAGACTTCAGTATGCGACTGTTCACAGGTCCGCAGCCCAGGAAATCAGTACTAGTCAGTGACGGGCCACTTCTTAAGGTGAATATACACCTCGCGGTGCTACATTCCACCTCAGTACACATCGCTTGAGATCTATAAAATTTGTGGCATTGACTGGATAAATATGAGTACCTATGACGAGTATTACGGGGGAGCGCGCAGTACAGCCGCATGTATATGTTCTACTTTTGCTGCTGCAGAGGGGTGAGGTTCGTAAAGCGCAAAACATAAAGAGAAAGGAGTAAAAATGAGGACTATTTGACATGATCGCAAGGAAAAAACAGGAAAGCACCAGCGATGAAGCGACGGGAAAACAAGTATGGACAAGGAAATAAAAGGAAGAGCATGGCATAGGGAAAACAACCAAGAGGAATGGGAAACTCAAACAACGTAGTGTCCACTCTCACAATCCCTGGACCTCAAACGATCCCCTTCACCAGCATCCCCTCCAAGCGACAATACTCAGGCACGATAGCTGCATAGGTCATGAAAGCATCCACATCCGGCTCAGCCACCTTCGCCAGCCCCATCTGGGCCTCGACATCCGCTGTTGGTAGTGCAACAACTGGTGTTAACGGTGTCGGGCTGGTGGGTGCCCCGCTACCCGTACCATTCGCGCCAATCATCCCCGCAGATAGGAGATTCGTATCAGGCGTCGTGAACGCAGTCGAAGGCGCAGATAACCCTGGGCTCAAGAGGCTCCCTAGCGAGTCCACCGTCGAACCCGTTTGCGTCCGCACCCTGGAGCTATAGCCAAGGTCCACTCCAGTAGAACCAGAACCGAAGGTGCTTCCAGCACCGTACATTCCTCCTCCAATCACACCAACCCCACCCAGCCCAAGACCAATACGATCCTGCATCTCTCGCTCTCTTCGCTCGCGCTCAAGCTCCTCATCCTCCTCCTCTTCCACAAAGACCGTCGCGCCCAGTCCAAGCCCTGATCGACCACTTCCAATTCCTCCCACACCCGTGCTGGCGCTCAAACCAGCACCGGCGAGACTATATGACGTGCCAGCCGCGCTCCCCGCTCCGACACTGCTTCCAGCCGCAGCCAAACCATTCACATTCGTCCGCAGCGCCGCCCCACCCGTCGCCACCCATCTCTTCCCCAGCACTCTCCGCCCCTCCTCCTCGAACCCGACCAACCCCACGCCCATACCGTCCCGATCCCTCGCCCATACCCACCGCGCAACATACGAAGCCCCGAGTGCAGCTCGCCCGGGGAAGCCACGGGCGGGCGCGTTGCGGTGCGGGCTGACCTGCGCTGCCTCGACCTGGGAGGAGGGCACGAGCACAGAGGCGTTAAAGACGTCGCCTACAAGGTTCGCGACGGAAGGGAAGTTTGCAGCGGCGCCAGTGGCGAGGACGCGCGTGGGAAGCGGGGTGAAGTCGTAGGGGTCGAAGGGGAGGCCTAGGCTCGACAGCATAAGCGCTGACGCTCGAACATGTGGCTGTGCTTGTGGGGCTGGGGAAGATGAGCTAGGGTTGGAGGTAGGTTTGCGTGGGGTGCCGAGGACGCCTGTGGCGAGCATGCGGGACCATTTGACGCGGAAAGCGAGGATTTGGGATTCGACGAGACACCGGGGGTTGGCACGGAGGTCGCGGAACTCGGTCACTTTGATGCCAGTCTCGAAGCGGTAGATGCCTTTGACATGTGAGAAGGGGAAGCTGTCGTTCTGGAGATACCAGAAACTGAACAGCTTGTCATCGAGTCTGAAGCTTAGGTGTTAGAAGTTTCGATCGTATGACGGGCTGGAGAACTCACCCTATTGAACCGCCAGGAGGCACAATGGCGACCAGCCGATCGAACGCACTCCAGCTCTTTGTGTACATGTCACGGACCAGAGCTCTTGGTACGTCCGCGTTTCTGCTAGATAACATGGCAATGTATTTCCTTTTCTCCCCAGGGTCCTGGGCCGGATGTGGAAACAGATTATAGAGGCGTGTTGGTATATAATGTTGTGCTGGTGTCAGCAGTACATCCATGGGTCCAAAGGAGAGCACAGCATCGTTTTGAGAAGGCAATAGCGAGAGATAAGACGATAGATAGTCTGACGTAAACGGAGCTACGATCGCATCTGTCTCGAAGTCAGTACATATCACTAAGTCAGAATGCTTGTCACATACCCGATTCAAATCCATAGCGTTCCACAAGATATCGAGAAACATTTCCAGCACGTCTTCCACCCCCAGAAACATCCACATCCCCGAGCCAACCTCGTACCCTCCTTCCTTCTTCCCGACTACCGCCGACAATGTCTAAAACACCCTCGTCCCAATATCCTGATGCGCCCGGTTGTCCTGCATTGACTGAACTCGGATTCGCACCATGCACCCACATGCCAGTGGCGCAGGCCTCCGCCTCGCCCATACTCATCCATTTACCAGCAATTAAACTGCCAAGGAAGGCGCTCGCAAGCTGAACGCGGCCTGTCCGCGCCCATACATCTTGTGGCCAGCTTTCCCGGACCCGCAAGAGCTGAGCGGCGACCAGGGATGCGTTAGCACATGTGCCAACTCGGTTGACCATGTGATCTGGCCCACCCAGGAGAGCTTCAATCGCGAGCGCATGCGTGTGTGAGGAGATGTCTAGTGCGATGGGTGTAGTGGGAAGAGAAAAGGAATGGGCAGGGAAATGATTGTGTAGGAGAATGTGAGGGTCTAGTGATGAGAGTGATGGTACAGTCGTAGATTTCCACCAGACTAGAGCATGCTAAAACAAAGTCGTGAGTACATAAAAGATAGAATATCCGTCTTCACGTACTTGCGCAGCTCCTCCAATGGACCTTATCCTTGACAAATCGTGGTTTCGAGACAGCTTCTCGAGGAGCATGTCTATTATAAAATGTCACGTGAGTCAGAATAGTGATCGAGATCGGACACGTGTAAAGGGAGATTGTGCCAAATCGAGCGAATCAGTTGGACGCCAAAAATTTTGGTTCCGTTTCGCCTGCACACGTCGTAAAATGCCATGGAACCTTTGACTCACCAAGGCCCTTGATCCACATTTCCACAGGAGTAGTATAAGCATCCCCGGGTGTCGTGAAAATTCCACCCTGTGTTCTGAAGACCCCAGACGAAGCAAGAGGGAGGAACACAGATTAGAGGAAAGGAAGAAAAATGACACAAGATATGTACGCACTGGTATTCCGGTAGTTCCGTATCAAAATCCACACTCTCCACCCCGACAAGCTCTAGACTCTCGTCAACAATTGTCGCCCGCAGCTGGTCCGTGGCCAGCTCGAGACCCAGGAAGAGAGCCTGTCCGGTTTTATGCCCAGTAGACATCTATTTTGGCAGGAATATGAGGATTGGTTCGACGTGGTATCTGGCGCAAGACAGAGGTCTGGCACAGGTGTGGTATGTGGGCGGCGCGCGGCGGTGAAAGATGCAACCTGAATTATGGCTCGACTGTAAAATGGAACGGGAAGGTGCAAGTTCAGTGGAAGAAGTGCCGGCAGGGAAGTAAAACGTTAGTCGTCGTCCTGGTGGTCGGTCGTGTAGAAACAATGAAGTGCCAACGCACGTCGTCCACAAAAAAGATGGATCCTCGTCCGTTCGAATTCTCAGGCCTTCGCGTCCCATCCATCACACTTTTTATTACATAAGCTGCCACTCTCGGCGCTTTCTCACGCGTGAAGTGGCGCTTATTCAGATTTTCCCCAACGACTCCCATAACTTTAAGCAGTCTTGCAAGCCCAGCAGTTTGCAGGCTGCAGGATCAGTACGAACGACTCTTTTATTTCCAGAGGACATGACGCTCAGCTCCGGATTATGGGATTAACTTCGCCTCACCGTTTCCTGATGGAGCATGACCGCGGATAATGAGCGGTTGTTCGCTAGAATGGAGCTATGTCCTGCTATGTCTTGCTTCTCTTTTGGTTGTCTGAAAACCGTTGTGGTGACAGATTAGCGGAAGGTAAGCATCAACTATTAGTCACTCCACTTTTTTTGCTTATTTCTCTGTTCACCTCTCTGATTGACTTTATGCCAGAACCGTATTGTGAAACGTTACTACAAGTTGTAGAACGTATGAAAGGCTGCCGTATCGTTGCGAAAACGCTCCCCGATAGTTTCCCGATCTATGTTCAGCACCCTTCGATTCCTAGCTCCAAAGGCAAAAGCAGATCGAAATCAGATAATGGAAATGTAGGCAGCCCCAAGGATTACATTCCGACATCGATTTTGAACGTCATGAGAACTCACGCACAGACTGGGATTGGAACTTCTTGATTCCTGATATAGGATCAAGATCCGTGAGGACGACACGCTCCATCCACGTTTTCCTGTCTAGTTTATCATGGTGGCCCTTTCATTCTCCGAGTTTGCGTGATAGCTCTGCCTGACATCGCTGACAGTTGGCCTCCCCGCCATGGCGAGTCAGAATGTCGATCACAAATTGAGGCCTGGGGTGTACCAAATCTTCAATTTCGTCAGCGGCACCACCATCGATCTCTCGGGAACCGACCGCAAATCGATCTCAGGTCTTTATCAACTTTTTGGCCATAACTTTCTAGGTTTATTCGTTGTCATCAGGGTTTATTCCACATGAAGGGCCCAACCAAAAGGTATGTATTAGTTTTTGTTATGTCGATAATCTACTTAGACGCCACAAAGTGGGAATTTTCGCCTCTTGGGAAGGGGTATTCCATTCGCAGCCTGTATACCGGAGACTACATAACTGTCGAAGACGAGATTTACGACGGGGTTTCTATCGTCGCAAGCCCGTATCCACTTAGTTGGGCGTTGGAGGCCGACGATTTCGAGCAAGGCATCTGGCGGTAGGCTTAGCTTCTACTGTCATCTCAAATATCGAAATCCTACAATGTTTATCAGGATCGCTTGGCCTAACACTACACGTCTTTTTGTATTTGATCTGGCCGATCAAGGTAATAGCAAGCCTGGTACACCGGTAGCGTGTTGATCATTTCTATCATGACAAGTGTTGCTTACTTGATTACTACCTAGATTCAGCTCAAGGAACGATATCCATTTGAATCCTCCCGTCTCTGGAGGTTTGTACTTCAGAGGGCGACGCCAGAATCTACCGTAGACTCTCGCGCCCCTTCAAACATTCCTCACCAACCTGAGTCTCCGATAACCTCGACCGCAGACACTATCATCAACGCGGAGGGTTTGAAGCTCGGTGGGAATGGCGAGCTTACGGTCACGACGACTACAACGACTATCACGACGACTGTCACAAAGGTTGCAAAGCTCAATTGCCCTTAGCTCAGCCTCGCTTCTGCTGATATCGGATACAAACTGCGTAGCGAATTCAATTGCAAGTAATGGTGGTGAAAGCTCTTCAGGTACAGCCTACTAAGAGACCAACTCATTTCGAACGCCGTCCACTGGAATTCCGTCGATGCGGCGTCCACGCGCTCGCAAGCGTTATTCGGTAGGATAAGTCCAATGTTCGAGGGAAAAGCAAAGTGGGGTGAGCAGGAATACTGCATGCGGTCAAGTTGGCCGCAGCCATCTAATGCAGTCACTCGGCGTGCTCGTTCTGTGTGAAGTAGATGGCATCTGGTACACTCGAGATTGTGGATAGAAGAAGTTATCGCATCGCTCGCTGACGTAGGAGCAATGGACGCAGAAGCAGCCAGTGGAGGTGTGGTAGGGCTGGTCATGGTCATGGGTCCCATTCAACCTTTTCTATATATCTCATGATCCTAAATATGGACCTACTCAGTCGGAGAAGTTTCCACACCGAAAGCGTCATGGGTGCAGCCGTCTGGGAGCTTCTTGGTAAAAAAACATGCGCCTGCAAGGTGCGTTACCTTGTGGCTGAGAATTTAAGCGGAAAATCGTCCAGTAGCATCCGAGTCGAAGAGTACAAACAACATGCGATTTAATTTGCAATCCGAAATGGTGATACAAATTTTCCGTTTACATCCCTACTACAAGTCCATCGCAATCCGATCTTCCCTCATACATAGCGCGCTGACGCGCTTAGTCGACTGGACATCAATCGTCGTCAGGCTTTACAATGCACCATAATGATATACACTTGCCTTGCACGAATTTCCAAGTCTGGTGCGGCTTCCCCGAATTGCCCCAGATAGTGACAGGCGTTCCATTATTAACATTACCATAGTCGGACAGATCAACATTGAGTTTCCTTCCAGGAACGAAGAGTCTTCGAGGGTCCATACAAAATTAGGACGGAGCAAGGGCGGCGACGAGTATCGCAAAAGACAGCCTACCTGTAGGCTTCAGAGTTGTGCTCGTCATGGTTGATGTCCCATCCAAATTCGTCGTCGACACCCCTAACTGGGGTGTTGTCTTTTGGGGGGCCACCGAGCCCAAGGAACTTGCCGGTGCCGACGTTCCTCAAGGTCCACTGGTTGCCTTGTCTCCCCATGGTCCACTGTGGGGGTGACGGGGTCAGATATCAATAAGGATCGCGATATGTCGACGTGCCTTCTGGTTATCGCCGTTGTGCTGATTCCAGCCTAGGACTGAGCACCGGTATGATATGTTAGCGATGATACGACTATGTGGTCGACTTTCCACGCACTCGAATGGCCATCCGTGCCCGAGAGGTCGAGAACGGTTTCAGACTTGGCGTTGACGAGAATGTAAGTTTGTCCTTCTTGGATGGTCATGATAGATTGAGGAGCTCAAACCGTTCGAAAAGAAGGGTTTATATACGCTCCTCCCCCTGTATCACGCGCAGTTGACTGTCTATGGGTCCATTGGAGAAGCCCTGAGCTCCGAACTTGATCAATTGAGACTCGAAGCACAGTTTGGGCTTGGGATGAGGGGCAATTGGAGCCACTTGAAGGATAATGGGTGCCCGCTGACGACTGCTGACCCTTATCGCCATCGATTGTGCCTTCATCATCTATGAGAAGGACATAGCGCACCCCCGGATTATGGAGACCCTGCACACCGTTCTAATAGTAACATCATCGAATCCGATGTGGCAAGTGGGACCTGAATGCCTGGGTCTGCGTGGACAATGTGGCGGAAAAGAGGCCGAGAAATAGGGCAAAAATGATCTTGGGCAGATCATGAATGCGTCTGGAAACTAGGTGGAACAAGGTGAAGAGAATAAGGCAAAAAGGATCCTGGGCAGATCATGAATACGTCGTGGCAACTAGTAGGTAGAACAAGGTGAAGCTATTTATAGTACATACACACAACAACCGAATCCGATAGGCGTCCCAAGAATAGAGCAGCGTCTGGAGGGGTATGGAAACAACAAGAATGGAACACAACGTCAACAACGTATGGTATATAGTATCTGCACAAGTCCATGACAGCTCGGGCCTCGGCGGTCTCCGAACAGAACTAGAGCGTGGCAGTTGGTATCTAGGTGCCGCACAATGACGCAAGAGAAAACGCACCTCAAACGCGGTCAAATCTCCAAGTCTGATGGACACCTGCCCATCTGTACCAGAGCGTGATAGCGGTGCCGGGTACTTGGCTTCCCTTGTTATTCAGGTCAACGTTGAAGGTAGTGTTGGGTACGAAGATCCTTTGATTTTTGTTGTTACTTGATTGAACAATACACGTCGGGATGCGTGGGACGTACCTGTAGGTGCTGGGGTCGACCTCATCGTGCCAGATGTGCCATCCGACGGGTGTTGTCACTGCGACGAGGCGCGTTCCGTTCGTGTTTGAGCCGTCGATGCCGAGGTAGAGCCCGCTGCTCACAGAACGGAAAGTCCATCCCGAATTTGTCCACTGTAGCGCCCACTGCAGCAAATAAATTGAGTACCGCCGAAATATGATCCAGGCAAAGTACTATACCTTCTGGTTGTTCGTATTGTGACTGGGGTACCCGATGACTAGGACCCGCAACTTTTAAAAAGAGGTCGTGGGTTGAAATTTTTCTGACATACCTGTTTTGTTGTCCAAGCCGGACAAATCCATCACCGTACCAGATTTAGCATTGGTAATCTGGTACGTGAAGCCGGACTGAACGATTTCGGGGGTGGACATGGCGTGTAAAGGCAAATGGCGCGGAGGGGGGGAGAAGAGAAAGAGCGAGGAGGAAAGCGGAAGTGAAGGGCGTGGAGTTTATGTATCCCTCGAGGCTAAATTATATTGATGGCGATTCGGACCTAGAACGACCTTCCGGACGTCATTGCGCGAACCGATTACGGCGTCGTGGAATTAGAAGGACAGCATGGAAGCAGGGCGTACCGTGGCAGATTCCCTGGTGGCGCCCTATTCGCCCATGCAAGAGCGAGATGGATCAAGGGGTTCCGAAATTTGAACAAATAGCAATAGTCGTGGGTGGTGCGCGGCCGGCAACAAGTGGGGAACGTGTTATGTGCAGGCGCTAGAGGACTCCAATGAGGACTCAACGAGGCGGGAAAAGAAGGGATATTTGCGCCATCATTTGATTGAGTGGCGGAATGCACGTTGTTGGACAGACACCGGCACAATTTGAATATAACAAGACTACATACTTACCTGGCTTGGTCGGTCGTGATCGGAGGGAAATAAGCCCGAGCAGCCATAAGTACACCGTCGCCTGAACATCGAAAGCGCAGGACAAGGGGAGGACGGTGACACAGGGCAATCGGTTGGTTCATTTTAGGGCCCTTGAGTGCCCAGAATGGCATAAGTCGAACTATCATGCAATAGCCACGTGGCATGGCCATCAACAACTATCCCTGACGTCGTCCTGACTCCTGAGGTCGCGAATTTGCGGAAATCTGAGGCATGTTGGGTTGAACATCCGAGAGAGCGTTGTAACCTTGCATTAGAAATCCCTCCAGGCCCAGCCGAGGGGCGGAATTGCGTACAACATCAGTGCGACATTGTCCCTACTCGTCATCTGCGTGTCGGCTCCTCCATTTAGCAAGTCCTTTCTCAAATACGTCATGATTGACTCCTCGAGGAACAATGCAGAACGTCACCCCTGCAGAACACAATCAGCCCCTTGTACTCACACAAGTACTTTCAGGAGCTTACCAAGTTCCTCGACCTCGCCATTGCGGTGTTCATCATCAAAGAAAAGCTGTGTCTTCGTTTGGGATCGGTCTCATGAACGAGAAACGCAGGGTGCACACACCATCTCCGAGTATGGTATGCCTGTTTTCTCGTGCAGCTTCTTGAAGTGCGTAATTTTAGATCCTACAACCCTGGGGGTGAATATGACGTGACGAGATCATGATGAATGATAGCTAGACGCACCAGGGTATATCTCAAGCTGGTCGAAGAAGTCTATGGCGGGCAATACTTCGTCGTCTTCATGCCCTCGTTGGGGGGGAACGAGAAGGAGCCGCAGCGCTTGTCGTGCTCTGCAGACATTTGAGTCCTTGAGAACCTCCGCGTGAAGTGAATATCACACACAGCTTTGGTGCATCAGTTCTTGAGCACGCGGCCATCACCACTTCAGCTGTGCGGATACGATGCAAGATTTCGGGGACTTCTTTATAGAAGCTGATCTTGTCATTATGTCTAGCAAAGATGACGGTCAGCCTGTAGGGTTGGTGCATTGTTAACCAGCGTGAATCACTTGTCCAGGATTTCATTAAGGGTATCTTTAGTGCGGTGAAGGGGTCCTACAACGCAGATTTGTGAGCGGTTAAGAGAGGAAAGCAGACAGGGGAAAACTACCTGTTACATGAGTGTCAATCCACAGATCCCAAAGCGTGTAGCTACGGTTCATCAGGCCCAGGTCCGAATCAGCACGACTGGGCAGTAATGATCAAGAACACATTTCGAAACGTACTCGAGATCGAATGCAATGAGTTTCGGAAGCTTAAGAGACATTGAAATACAAGTTTCCCCGTAGATGGGCTCTACTCTGGACGGTTTTACAGGCGTCTATTACAACTGCTGCTTATGAAGGTGAAGAGAAAGGGCGGAGATCAACAGAATCGCCGGAAGTTTGTGCCTGTTATCGGCGGTGGCTCCGCTGATGCCAAGGCGCTGGCGGCACCCCACTATACGGTCCAAGTTTACCGCTTCTCCACCGCTCCACCATCAGTGACATTGCGCAGCGCTGGTCCTTTTTCGCTGAATCTTCTCCTATCTTCTCTCCTTTTCATTCATAACGAGTCCTGGGGCAAATTTGCCATGCAAACATGGGTGCGGTACCTGCTGCTGGTGTTCGGAATGCTGGTGCGTCATCTTTCACGCTAAGCCTGTTCAGGTACCTCGCTACAACCCCGCTAACCGATTTCGACAAACCGCCAGATCATCCTTCATTCCATTTTACGTTTCTCACATGAGGACTATAACCGAGCGACGTCTCTCACAACCATCATCCATGGCGACTCGAAGAAAGCGGAGGCACCCCTCGTACCCGACGCCTACTACTTCCCAACGGGTCCAATCAATTCGACGCTGGCCGTTGACCGGCGTGCGAACGCGACATTTGTGATTCTGGCGAGGAACTCAGATATCAATGGTGCTTTGCGGAGTGTGCGGGACATCGAGGATAGATTCAATAAGGGCCGTGGATATCCGTATGTCTTCCTGAATGAGGAGCCCTTTACGGAAGACTTCAAGAAGTGAGTAGAATCACCATTTGAAGCGACATGTCACTCATATTCTTTATAGACGTGTCTCTGTGCTTTCGGCATCCTTGATGGAATTCGGCCAGATTCCCCGCGAACATTGGTACCAACCCGATACGATTGACGAGGCCAAGGCGTCGGAGGCACGGCGGAAGATGGAGGAGGAGAAAATCATCTATGGAGGTGCGTTGACCAAACTACTTGCTCGGCTGCGCGTGCTAATGTATATCCAGGCAGTGTATCGTAAACATCTTCTCCTATTTCGCGGTAACCGCACGTTGACCTTGTATCTCTTCAGATACCGCAACATGTGTCGATACAACTCGGGCGTACGTCAAATTATATCGATCGTATCCACGAAGTCAACATGACGTCATATACAGTTTTTCTTCAAACACGATCTTATGCAGAAGTACCGATGGTACTGGAGGATAGAGTGAGTTCACACTGGCTCCGATAATCCAGCACTTCTGACTTTCTACCAAGGCCCGAAGTACACTTCCACTGCGACCTCAGCTTCGACCCCTTCCTCTTTATGGAGGACAACGACAAAGTTTACGGTTAGTATCGCAAGTCATGCATGATCAAAAGACTGGGGACTCATCAAGTGACTCGTTAGGGTGGACAATCACGATGTACGAATTCGAGAAAACGATACCCACGCTGTGGGGGCACGTTCGAGGTGCGTTCGGCCATACCCTATCATCACCGATCACCAATTCATCCTACTACGTAGATTTCATGGGCATGCACCCCGAGCTCATCGCGGAAGACAACGCACTGGGATTCATGTCCCACGACGGCGGAAACAAATATAACTTATGCCATTGTACGTTTATTCCCGACGGTCCAACTCCGCAAGCCTAACACCCCTCGTCGCAGTCTGGAGCAACTTCGAGATTGCAGACATGGAGTTCTGGAGAGGATCAGCCTATACTGCGTTCTTCGAGTACCTCGACTCCACAGGCGGATTCTACTACGAGGTGGGTACCCCTCAGCCCACCCAACTCTCCCTTGATAACCTACGTTCAATCCTGTAGCGTTGGGGCGACGCGCCAGTCCACAGCATCGCCGCAGCCATCTTCGCGAACAAGACCCAGCTCCACTTCTTCGACGAGATCGGATACGAGCACAACCCATACACGCATTGTCCGCAGAAAGAGGATACATGGAAGAAGGGCCGGTGTTCCTGCGACCAGTCGAAGAGCTTCGGTGAGTTTTGTCTTCCTATTTATAGATTTTTGGGGATGGCGCTGATTGGTTGGATAGATTATGATGGATATTCGTGCATGAAGAAATGGGATGATTTCATCCGGGGTTGAGCCCAGCGTTTCGTGCCATAGACTTATTGACATAGTATAATATGGGCGTAGCTATAGGCTGCTCTGTGCCCCTCAACGCCGCATAACTTATTACTTTCATCTCGAAGCAATTTTACGCTCAATGTATGCGTGTTTGTACTTTGCTGCTCCCGGCAGCGAATTTGGCTGGAATTGTGGAAGGATTTTCGACTGGAGAAGCCAAATACATTCACCATCTCGGGTGAAGTGAAGCCTTCTTTTGGACAGATAGACACAGAACCCGAAAGCGAGATAAACGCCCTCCCCCAATACACTAACAACTACCCCTCTATTTATTATGCGGCATCCATACTTTCGGTAATTCTAGTCAACCTTACAATACTCCCTATCCCATGTCTATTTTTGGGAGTGACGGTGATCTGTGAGAACATGATCATCGCGATCCGCGATGAATACTTGGGAAGTAGCTAGGTAGAGAAGATGCGATCATGTATTATCTGGTCCTCACCAACTCCTTACTTAGTTGTCGGGCTGGCGAATAGTTACGCCGCAGCGTGATCCATACCTTACTCGGGGTCTGTGCCAGCAAGGCGTCAACAACCCCTTGTACTCGTTGCATTGATCGATGACGCGCGTCCATTAGCTTCGATGCAGCACCCAGACGCATCAATAGACAGACCCCCAGTATGGAGGATCGCCTCAGGCCCCGGCGCTCAGTCGCAAATTTAGCGGCACAACCAAAGACTGTTCTGCCACGACAATCAAGATGGCACCTCAGTAGCTCTGACCGTATGCTCCCACAACTTCTTTCTGGCCTCTTCCGATCCAAAGTACCTCTTCATCCCGATATCCTCGCCTCGAGAACCGACCCTGGAGAAGCCATCTCTGCTATTCAGGAGCCCGTGCAGCATGTACTCGCCGGAATCTGAGTAAGAAAGGGAGAAGGGGGAGGGAAGTCCCAAGAGGGATGAGGCTGCCCTAAACAGCGTCGAATCCGACGAAGACATCAGCGATGTTCGTACGTATCCAGGATGGGAGTGTACGAAGGTGAGAGCGGGGTTTTTGGCGGAGAATTCCTGGTGAGGTACATATGACATTAGTAAAAGGAGTATGAAAAACGGATACAAGTCGCTTACCTGCATCATGAGATCGTTGTACGTCGGTGCTGCGAGTGCAGCATTGAGAATTGAGAATGTCTTCTTCAGTCCCAAGTCGTTGAGGTCAATGTTTCCGCCCTTCCCGGCAGCGAGAACTGACAAGACTTTGGAATCTTCTCCAGCTTCCTTCGCCTTTTGAAGTGCAGGGAGCAAGTTGTTAATAAACTTCCACCGCGCATAATAATGCACTGCGAGCTTCATATCTATGCCTTCCTCCGTCTCATCCCGTCCCTTCGTTGACATGATGCCAGGGCTCATCACCAGGAAGTTGATCTTCGGTATACGCGTAAGCAGCTCCCTCGTCACAGATTCCACATTCTTCATGAGTGTCGCATCACACTGGACGAACTCATGCGTGTACTTGGCGCCGTCGGTGGGTTTGGGAAACTGTGCGATGATAGCTTCCGCAGCGGCCCGGTTTCGGCCAATGAGGACGATGTGAGCATTTCCTTTGGTGTGCTGGGCGAATGCCTCGGCGAGGCCTTGCCCGATTCCGGATGTCCCGCCTATAAAGAGTGCGACGGGGGTATAGGAAGGCTTGAATGCGGCGTTGGCGGTGCGAACAGCAGTAAGGGTGGGCATGCTGGTCTTTGAATAGGAAAAGTAGGAAATTAGCACAACCAGTAGGGAGGCCAACAGAAGATAGAAACTGGGGAGCTGCATGCACCGATGAACCACCCCGTCGACAGTCGTACTTCCAGTGTTTATAGAGGAGTTACAAGGCCGCCCGACGCGACTTGGATTTGGAAGACGCGTCAAGCCGGCCGATAGAATATTATGTAAGTCACGGATCAGAGAGCTGATGAGGCGTTCAGATGCCAGCTCTACGCGTAGTTCAGGCAAGACTGGCAAGTGCCCGAATGCGCCCAGTTGAGGACTGACTGAAAAATTGAGATAGCATTGTCGCCTGGACCCGCGACCTGATACTTCTATCCATATTACTGTAGAAAAGAACGGCCCTGCTCTAATTCGGCCATGGCACGGAGGCAGCATGCCGGAACGGAATAGATACATCAAAGCAAAACATTACAAACACACACCCATCTCCTTCCCAACCTCCTTCAAGCAAGCTCGTGCCAACGTCCGTGCATCCAACTCCACAGCGCTCGACCCTCCGATTCCGGTATGGGTATCGGTGTCGCCGTTCACCACAACGGCAGGCTCCGTGGACGATGCCTGGGTAGGAATCACCCAAGCACATGGTGTCTTCCTCGGTATCGAGGCAATCTCGCAGAGAACAGGGTAGAAATGGAACAGATGCGCGACGGAAGAGCGCTTGACGGCGTCTGATATCACTTGCGACAGGCTCTGGGATGTGTCAATCGCTATATGAGAAGGAAACCTTGAGTGTTGGGAGATAAATGATAGGCTTTTAACTTACCTGGTTGATCAACAGCGTACTGCGTCGGATTATCTGACAGTCCAGCCCACAATGACCCAGGCCACAGCCTCAGCTCTAGGAGTTTCTGGAGAACATAAAGCAATTCATGCTCTCGTGCTCTACAAGTTGCTTAGTTCACGTGAATACCAGGAAGGCTAGTGTGACTATCGTACCTCGGGAAAGGGAGGTTGCCGCGCAAGGCTTCATCTGCGACGTAGCCAACCAGCGTCGTCCGACATCGATTTAACAGGGAGGGCATACTTGACGCCGCTAGCCGTCGCCTTGAATGCTCTTGTTCTGCTTCGACCGTTTAAGTTGGGTTTCACAACAAGGTCGACGTACTCACCACTCGTCGTATTGGAACAGATCAAGAACAATAGATCAAAACACCAATAAGAAAAGCGTTCTCGAGGAATCAAGGACCCTGGTTCCGTGCTCCCTATTCCGTGGCGGTGGTGCACCTCAAATTCTACAACATTCCGAGAAGATTGGAGGTCTGTTGAGGAACTACTGCGGCTGATCACCTCCGAGTGCGATTGGTACAAACGGCTTCCTTGATGGAGAATCTTGGCCACCTGGGTGACCAAGTAATCGGGAACCCGGCTGTCTCCCAAATGGGGCGCCACGTCGATCTCCAGAGAGGCTATAAGCGCAAGGTCAAAATTCTCTTCCGCCTCTTGCACGTCGAGCGGGAATGATTCAGCAGCCGAACTGGGTGAAGTTGTACGTCCATAAGTTTGGTGGCAGGCTTGCGGAGCGAAAGCGACGCACCAATCCGCGAGGATGCCGCCCCGGAAAACATCAAGCACCTGGTGCCATATACCCTCGATGCGATCTGGCGGGATACCTGAGAAAATGAAGGTATAGTTAAATACAGGGGGCATCATGCCATCGGAGTCAGCAACAGACCTTGTTCAGGCTTATTGACCTGAGGGACACATTCCTTCACAATCCGCAAGAAGCTCGTCGTCGCCGTCTTCCACAGAGGTGGATCTTTGCCAAACTTTGAAGGAGCCGGACAATCATATTTCAGTTTCACCGGTATCGAGTATGCCTATGAGTAAAGATTCGTCAGTCACGAAAGCTGATCGCACATAAAACCAACCGTACAGAGAGAACTGCCTCTAGTGTCCCATCTTTATAGATATCGGCGCTATCTTTGAATCGCATGAACAGATCGACGAGCATGGGAAGCGTCTTCTTGGAAATGGCTATGTACGTGATCCGTTTCTGAGGTGTTTGCGTCTTCGGTATAGGTGGCACATCAAATGCGGCAAGGAAAGGCAACGTTGCGTATTCGGAGAGGTCTCGCAGAACAAGAGATGGCGAACCCGGAACCGACAAATCAATATCCTCGATAGTCTCCATGACTGCTGCCTAGATCGAGCTTGGTCAAGAGACCTTATGAACCGAAGATATGGGTCTACATACCTGGACAGGTGGAAGTGCATCGATATCTGGTCTATAGTCTGGAGAGTTGGGGTATGTCAAGACACCTAACGCAGATGTTAGCATTCGTTAGCTATACAGAAAATTAGATTCCTACCTTTGAGGATCGCCATCAACCTTGTCAAACGCTCCAAAGACCATTCATGACCATTAATCGCCCTGCTGGCCTTCCTCGTACTCTGAACAACATCCACAAATGCCACCAGACTCTCTTGTGTAAACGGGGGATGGGACGGAGATTCATCACCCGTCGTCGGTGTCTGGCTACCCGAGCGCCGTATCACAGCCCCACCCAACACATCAATGGTCTGCCACACCCGCTCCAGCACCTCGGAGACAATAGGCGGAAGGTCAAGCGTCGGCGCCACTTTGACGGCCTTCTCCAAGCAGCGCAACGCCGGCGCGCTTATCACTCTACTGTCCAGAAGGACGGAATCCTGTATATGCGTGACGAACACGTCCCATGCCTTGGAGAACGACTCAAGCTGCATGATCTTCGGTGCAAGGAACTCGTGCAATATCGAGCCGATAGAATGCAGGGCCAAAATTTTCGATTCATCCCAACTCTGTGCTGCTGACGCATCAGCGGGGCCAGTACTCGATAAACGGCGGATTTCCGCAGTGAGCGAGTCGAGGAGGGGGAAGGTGACTTTCCAGATACACTGATCCCACGTCTCGAGGCTAAGCGTCGACCCGTACAACTGCATCGTCCGAAACAGCGTTTGAATCGCGCCGTCTCGCACTTCCTGCCTCGGGTCCGTACAAAGTCCCAGGACTTCAAGAAGGAGGAACATCCACAGCTCGCTGTACTCAGGCTCATCGTCCGCATTCTTCCGCTTCGACTGTATAGCATCTGACACGCTCCAGAGCAGACTCGCCGCCGCCGTCAACGCAATGTTGGTGTCTGCCTGGCGGCCAAATTGGCCAAGGGTACTAATGCACAGCCGGAGGTGCTCCGGCGAAAGCGAGGTGACGGAGTCGCATACGAGGGTTAAGGACTGGAACGCGATCTTGACCAAGGCGGTGTAACTCTTTTCGCTGGGGTTGCCCAGGCCCAGTGGCAACGGCTTGCTCCGCATGGATGCCGGCGATGGCGGCGTGCTCAGCATGGACACGGAGTCAAGCGAGGGCGAGCGTAGCGGCGGGCTGGGCCGACACACGCTCTCGAGCATCTGGAAGATGGTCTCCCAGCCAACGACCAGGGTATGGCCGGAGGCCTGCAGAATCTGGTGTAACGTCTCCAGACCCATGCGACGGAGCTCCACGCTCGTGGTTGTGCCCGCCAAAGAGGAGGGGTCGGATACCACTTGCTGCGCTAGCACATCGAGCACTCGTCGCTGAACCTGAGCCTGTAGGTCGCCGGTTGACGTCAAATTCCTGGGTACGACGACGAGAATTTCATCCAGGACGCTGGCGGCCTGCATACGAATGGGCTGCGGAGCGTAAGGAGTGTGAATGACTGCGAGAAGGTGGCTAGTAGTCGCGTCCCATGCAACGTCGGGCGATCGGTAGATGAGTCGATGGATGTTGAGTAGCGAGACACCACCAAGCTTAGTGATGCCAAAGTCTCCTGATCGCTAGAAAATATAACCATCTTCAGAAAAGAGAAACGAGGAAGATAGAATATAACTCTCACCAAAGTCCTGGGTATATGAATCCCGCTCACCCTCCTCCTATGCATCGGCACACTCCTCGGCGAAAGCCCAACAACGCTCGCCACATCCTCATGACTCTCCGACTCCACCAGCGCCCCACCACCACCCCCTCCAGACTGCATCTCCACCATCTCCCCACTCAGCCTACACAGCGCATTCACGAAATGGCTATACGCCGCATCCTCCAGATTCTTCGACGCATCAAACAGCCTCTGCACCGCCACCAGCAGCGTCTCCGGCTCCAAATCACACAACAACGGATGCCTCTGCTGGGACCCCGACCCCGACCCCGAACCAGATCCCGGGCCACCCGAAAGCGACACCCCCCGGCCCACAGCCGTGCTCGTGACCCCCGGTGTCCGTTTCCCCACCGCCCCCGCCTTGGACGTCAACACATAATCCGCATTCTGCAGCACCTCAAGTACTCCAAACCAACTCTCCCCGAGACTTCCCGCAAGGAACATAGCGCTGGAGATGAGCACCTTAAGGCACGCCATGTTACGCTCCGACAGGCCCGGGGCCTGCGTCGGCGCGCTCAAGCCGAGATTCTCCGAGAAGCTGGCGGTGGACCTCGGCGTCTGGGATTCAACATAGGAGTCGAGGGAGGAGACGACGCGGGCGGGGACGGCGAGCTTGGCGAGGCTCGTGAGGAAGGCGTCGCGCGGTGTAGTTAGCGCGAGCATGCCGGCGACGTTGGTGAGGGCCTGATAACTTGCCAGTACCTCCACGAAGAGCTCGTCGGAGAGGTTGGTTGCGATGATGAAGGAGTTGGCAGCGAGGAGGGCGGGCCAGCTGCTCGCGATGATGTCGCGGACTATGCAGAGTTGTTTGGTGGATGGGTCGTCTTTGGGGAGGGATTCGACGTTAAGGGCTGGGGGTGCCCGGACAACGGTCTCGCCTGCTGCTTTGGGTCTCTGGATGACGATTGAGGTGTAGATGGGACCGGTGAAGGTAGCAAGTCCGTCACAAAGCGATACGAGGCACTGTACAGCAAGCAGATAGATATATGACTCGGGGATTGGAGGAGAGTCGGCCTTGTCGAGCTGGTCTATGCTATGAAAGTTTTATCAGCCGCGAAATAAGAGGGATGGCCAGAAGACATACCATTGAAGTTTCATCGCAGACCCATGCACACTCAGCCCCCCAGTCGACCCCATCATCCCAACGACCCCAGAAACAGTAGCGCTGGCTGCGGTAGCCACACGCCCCGCCATGCCACCCATATCCAGGCTATACGTAGAGCCCGTGTGCTCGCTGGAGACGCCCAAGCCGGCCATCTGTGCACTGACGCCGAGCAGTGCCGGTTTTTCGGTGATGAGCCTCTTCAGCGCTGTAACGAGGGAGGCGAACACCTTGGAGCCTGTGTCCTGCGCATCATAGCGATCCCAGACGCTTCGCATCAGTTCCGCATCGCTGCATAACCTGTAGACGTGGTGCATCAGCTATAGAAGGCAGTTGATACAGGGTGAACGGTATGCACCCTCTCATTATCTCCATCGCGAGGACTTTCATCCACAAGGGCCGCGCGTGATGTTGAGCGTGGTCGTCGCCATCGTCGGAAAAGATCTTGATGAGAAGCATTAGGAAGACTTCGGACTCGGTAGTGAGTTCGGCGGAGAATTGCTTCAGCAGGAGGAAAACGACGCGTGTGCATCGGAGGGTGAGAGGAAACACGGGACGTTCGGAGAGGGATTTGAGTAGCAGGGGGCACAGATGGTGTTGGATGAGGAGAATGAGTTCGGGGTGCTGATTACGCGTAGTCAGTCGCGCGTCAACCATGTGTGGTTCGAAAGAGACATACTTTTCGGAAATGAGAATGGTAGTTGGTCAATACGCTTTCGATGAGTTCGAGAGCGAAGGTCTTGTGAAGAGACTCTAGCTTCAAGAAATGGGGCTTCTCTGAGTTGGCGAGTAAACAGAGATCTTCAAAGACCGAGAACGCGTCCATGGTGGATGGTCCAAGGAGCTTCGTTGTCCCATCAGGCAGCTTTACTTCAGACATGTCTTGGCCCTCGACTTCCTCCATGTTATCCTCTACGACCATCTTATCCACAACAAACATGACCAGCTGTCGCAGGGTGGCAGCAGCCGTCGACGAGACGACGGCAATTTTGGACTCTTGGAGCTTAAAACACAAAAGGAGCGCCTGTCAAGAAATACGTCAGACACAACCAAAGACAATTGAGGCTTTCATACATCACCGAGCAGAGAGCCATGGATGGCAGGGAAGTTTGGTATGAGGGAGACGAGCGTTTGCAGAATCCTCAGCTGGATATCGACCCCCTGACTCATGGCATCGCTCAACGTTTTGGTTATCAAAGGTACGGCGGAATGTGGGATGGCTTTGAGGGCAATCAACCGCTGCAGAGAGCCCAACGAGATAGCGACCACTTTCGCGTTCCTCGTTGCGCATCCCATGAACACGGGGCGCAGTAGATCCTGGGCTTGCGGGCCATCTTCAAGGCTGAGCTTCAGTCTGAAAGTTTCGACAGTAATTTGCATGGAAACACACACCAGAAGCTAAGTTCTGGGTCGCCTGTTCCGGCGATGCCCTGAGGATCGCGAGCGACTTTTCAGCTGCCTTTCCTTGACAGGTTCAGCTCCCCATTCCTCCAGTATCACACAATCCAACCCTCACCTCTCGGATTTCGGGGTGCTTCCTCCTGGTCTCGCTAGCTAGAGACTGTTGAAATCGTCAGACTTCGTGGCATGAGATAGATGGCCAGCAATGTACCTGCAGCTCAGTGACCAAGAAGGCAAGGGAGCTCATCGTCCCAATTTCTGTTCGACGTGGAGGTAGAGGACAAGGCGGCCAGTCTTAGATCAAAGAGTTTCTAACGCTCATGCCATCTTACTTGACGTTGAGTTCTGCTGCATTTCATCACCGTCAATCGTCACGTGATACGCTACCTACGACGTCCAACTTCAGGAGCAGGTTGAAGACGTCGACGTCGTCCCTCTCAGTCTCACCCATTGCCAAGGTTGGCGCGGTCACGAAAAGTGGACGCATACACATTAGCATCACCGAGGCGCGGCAGATGGCCGACGACACTCGATTCCGTACGAGGCTAACCAATACAGCCTTAGCCTACGAGCTCCTACGAGTCGGCGACTCTCCTACACAGATACCATCGGTCATTCCTCCCTTCTGCGCAGCGAGTCGAAGCCATATTGCTCCTTCGCGCATTGTCATTTATGTGAGGCCATCTTTCTCAAAACTGGCAACTATAAATAATTCGAAGCGCGATTGACTATGACCACCCAATAGGTCAACATGGCAAAAATAAAATTACACAAGTGCCTTGACTCTTCCAGCCTCCAAACATCGAAAGCTGTAAAACAAAAGGGGTTGGTTTCGTTCGAGGCAGTAAGTGGGTCCTTGGAGCTATGATCAATACTGAACACTGCTTTCCAGCCCCTAAACACAAGTGAATGACGTCCTCAATGGTCCTCGCCTCAAATCGACGAAATTTTAGGTATGGTGGGTCAACGATTTATGTGGGCTATGTCTAAGGTAAAAATAATTAGGAGACAAACACTACAGTCTTCACTAACTGATTGCAAGTAGTTGACGCGTCGAGTCGATGCGACCAAGATGCGGCGGCAACCTTTGCGTCGTAGTCAGCTTCGCCATTCTGGATGAAGTCAGTGTGTCAAACCAATGGATATACGTCTAATCTAGACACAAATCGGAGGACCTCCATGTAGAGCACTCTATCATCAGGTCCGTGGCTACTTTCCATGGCTTCAAGTTCGACGATCAACCCTATTCTCAGCAGACCCCTCCTAGAGAATGGTTCACTGCATATGCTACGCGGCGACCTCCTCTTCCCAATGACCCACTTCGTCGTTCTCGATGCTATTGACGCTCTGAGCCCCTTTCCTACGTCTATAAAAGGGCTCTCTCGACATCGTTTTCCAGCATCTCCACATCCCCCAATCACTCAGTCACTCCACCCCTTCATCCACCTATTCGTCGTTGCATCGACGATCTTCACCCCAAACATTCCATAAACAACCAAAGTTCGGTTCTTAACCACAACAATGAAGTTCCAAATCTTCGTCGTTTCAGCCCTCCTCGGCGTAGCCATCGCCAGTCCCATTGCAGCACCCGATGGTGCCAACTCCGAATTCGCAAGGACGATTGATATGGAGGTACGTTACCCTTTCGCCGTCCCATTTGTAATATACTAATCCTTCTGCGCCTTAGGTCAGGGGAACTTCCTCGAATGGCGGTGGAAATGGGGGCAACGGCGGAAATGGTGGAAACGGCGGTAACGCTGGCAATGGCAGCGGGGGTGGTGGCAATGGCGGAAATGGCGGAAACGGAGGGAATGGAGGTAACGGTGGCGGCGATGGAGGTTGGAATAGCGGCGGTGGTGGTAACGGGGGCAATGGCGGTAATGGCGGTAATGGCGGTAATGGCGGAGGCAACTGGCATGGCGGCAGCTGGAACAGTGGTGGAGGTGGAAATGGCGGAAATGGGGGAAATGGTGGTAGCGGTGGTAATGGTGGAGGAAATTGGCATGGTGGAGGTTGGAATGGTGGCCGCTGGAATGGTGGCCGTTGGAACGGTGGTGGTTGGAGCGGTGGTGGTTGGAATGGCGGTGGCTGGAACGGTGGTGGCTGGCACGGTGGTGGAAACGGTGGTAACGGCGGTAATGGCGGTAATGGCGGTAACGGCGGCAACCGCTCATGGCGTTGGTCTGGACATTGGTGAAAGGATGTGTAGGTGTTAATCGTGGAGATATATATGTTACCATCAGTTTCCAAATACAAATTTTATCGCACACTCAATGGGTTTTAAACACGCAACATATGTCGTACATCGATTCTCCGCGGGTCCGCGACCAATATTTTACCTCCGCCTCTGGTCCCAATAATCACCCAATCTTGAGTGACCTTGACATATTTTCTGCCAAGGTATTGAGACTCACTGAAGGATTTTACATCTAATTTCGATATTGTTGCTTTTGGTGTTGAAACCTACTGCTAACCTGTGTCGTAGCATCACACCGGCGTACCCGTAACATCCCTTCTGAATGCTGAAGTAATCTTGCTACTCGGATTCCGTATATTTTATCACTTAGCTGCTAGAGCCTAACAAGGTTATAAAGAATAGCGAGGTATAACATATATACCGTAATCAAACCCGGTATGCACGAAGTGATCAACGGATATTAGAAATGAAAGGGTCTATTGTAGAGATACGGGGCATCATCATGACGACCTCGGAATGGTGCTTGGAGTTGGGAAACCACGTCAAGAACACGTTTACTATGGCGCGACAGGCAGCTCACAGGCCAGGGCACGGAGAGCCGAGAGATGCTTCAACGCTGCGGCTCTGGGGTCTTGACTGCGCTTCAAGCTTCAGGCTGAATGTCTGTCGCGACCAAGTCGCGGCCTCAGAGCCTTGGCACGCGTCGCGCGTCGCGCTTCACGTGCCTATTGATGGCATCCTGAAAAGGATATCTTACATAATAACCCTACCCTCCTGACCCTGACATGGGGACGCGATAACCGCAGTACTATAACCGCCATGCCTGAACGTTAGGGAAGCGTTCGCCCCTAAACACTGACCGCTGTACAAGAAAAGGGGGTGGATTCGTTCGCGGAGGTAAGTGGATCCTTGGAGCTATGATTTATACCGAACACTGCCCTTTCAGCCCCTAAACACAACGAATGGCGTCCTCGGTGGTCGTCGCCTCAAATCGACGAAATTTTCGGTACAGTGGGTCAATGAACTATGTGGGCTATGTCTAAGGTAAAAATAGTTAGGAGACAAACTCTACATTCTTCACTAACTGACTGCAAGCAGTTGACGCGTCGAATCGACGCGACCAAGATGCGACGGCAACTTTGCGTCGTAATTTGCTTTGCCTTCCTTGATGAGGTGAGTGCGTCGACGCAATATTTATGCATTTAACTGAGGCACACACCGAGATTGGAAGGACTTCCATGTAGCGCATTGTGTGGAAGGTCCGTGGCTGCTTTCCATGGCTCCAAGTTCGACGATCAACCCTATTCTCACAGACACCCCTGCTGAAGAATGGTCCAACTACACACGGTCTCCTCTTCGCAATGACCCACTTGATCGTTCTTGACGCTCTGAACCCCTTTCTTACGTCTATAAAAGGGCCCTCTCGACATCGTTTACTGGCATCTCCACAGTTCCCAATCACCCATTCGCTCACTTACCCATCGTTGCATTAACGACCTCATCACAAGCTTTTCATAAACAATCCGGCTCTACCGCAACGATGAAGTTTTCAGTCTTTGTCATTTCAGCCCTGCTCGGCGTAGCCATCGCCAGTCCCATTGCAGCACCCAATGGTGCTAACTCCGAATTCGCAAGGACGATTGATATGGAGGTACGTTACCTTTTCGCCGTCCCATTTTCTAATATATTAATCCTTCTGCGCCTTAGGTCAGGGGAACTTCCTCGAATGGCGGTGGAAATGGGGGCAACGGCGGAAATGGTGGAAACGGCGGTAACGCCGGCAATGGCAACGGGGGTGGTGGCAATGGCGGAAATGGGGGTAATGGAGGCAATGGAGGTAACGGTGGCGGCGACGGTGGAGGTTGGAACAGCGGTGGTGGAGGTAATGGCGGGAATGGGGGAAACGGTGGCAATGGCGGTAATGGTGGAGGCGTCTGGCATGGTGGATGGAATAGCGGTGGCGGTGGTAACGGCGGCAACGGTGGAAATGGCGGAAATGGCGGTAATGGAGGAGGTAATTGGCATGGTGGAGGCTGGAATAATGGCGGCTGGAATGGCGGTCGTTGGAATGGTGGTCGTTGGAACGGTGGTCGTTGGAACGGTCGTGGCTGGCATGGTGGCAGTTGGAATGGGGGCGGTAATGTTGGTAATGGTGGTAATGGTGGTAATGGTGGTAATGGCGGTAACGGTGGTAGGCGGTCATGGGGATGGTCTCGATATTGGTGAAGGATGTGGACAATAATTCAGGAGATGGATATATCATCATTTAATAGAGCTTCACGAACCACATTGTCGTTACTGTTTAATGGGATACAAATTCACCGACTTTAATTACTATTTTCTCGTCCTCTTCTTTGCGATTGTCTACCGTGCTGACCATAACATGTGTTTGGCTAGTTTGAAGGTACTGTCATCCACTATATCACCTTCAAACTATTTCCGATAAAATTACCTCCGCTGTTACACCTATCCAACTGAAACCTTATGATAGCCTCACCGACAAAGGCGTGGTATTACTTATGAACACTGAAGCAAGTCAGTCAACTCTTGCATTCCCAGTTTCGTATTTGTCACTTGTCTGCTACAAACTAGAAGCACGGTGATGAACAGCGAGATATAAGGTTTCGATACCGTGATCAAATCGGGTATGCACGAACTGGACAACAAGCATAGAAAATGAGAGGGTCTGCAGTGGATATACGGGGCATCATTATGACGACCTCGGAATGCTGATTGGCTTCGGGACCACGTCAAAAAGAGGTGCACTATGGCACGACAGGTGGGCCCAGTCCGGGATGAGAGTGCGAATGTCGTCAAAAGTTTTGATGGACATTAGGTCAGTTCAGTTGCTATCCGGGTGGCGAGCGGACCAGGGAAGTAAGCAGCGCGAAGAGTATGGCCTGTAGGGTCAGAGTGCTTTTCGCTTCTCCTCATGGCCTCGCGAAACGTGTCAAGTAATTCAGATCGCGCCATTTGCTAGTGGTGGAAACTCCGAACCCAACGGTGTCAACGAGGTATCCAGCGCCAGCTCGACCCAGAGGCCTGCTCCAAGGACCGGGTAGGGGAGACGTCCGCAGGCCATTACTTATAAAAGGTGAGGATTGAGCCATATGCAGCCGAAGAAAATTAAAGTGACCCAAAAGCAAGCCTGCGCGCATTCATATTCAGACCGGGGAACGGATGGCTAGCTAGAGATGCTTGGACGAGCGCTGCGGCTCCGGAGTCTTGACGGCGCTTCAGTGTCTGTCGCAGTCTCTCAGATTCCGGAGTCAAGTTGAGTTTCGCCGCTCGCGCTTCACAACTCTGTTGATCGTTCACGTGCCTGTTGATGGCATCCTGAAAAGGATGTCTTACATAATAACCCTACCCTAGGACCAAGGCCTTGACTCAACCCCAGTGAAAAGTCGGTCGTGCCGAATTGAGCTTATTCAAGCCAAACGGTGATCAATCGAGCCAAATCTACCCGAAGCAATCATTTATTTTGACCCATCCAATAGTTTCAGGCCTCAGGCCCAGTGAAAAGTCGGTCGTGCCGAATTGAGCGCAAACGAGCGCAAACGACCACGATAAGACACGTCCAAAACTGCTCGGTTCGACTCCCCCTGGCTCGAGATTCCGGCCATCTATCCAGCCATGTTGAGCAGGATCGAGCTATATAGGTCGCTCCACGTCGCTTCATTCTGGCTCGATAATTTTCAGTTTTGTTCAATTTTCAGTTTTGCTCAATTTTGTTCAAATGAAATATATTGACTCCAACAAATACATGGGCAGGAGTACACAACTAAAATACGCATCCATACAGATGGACCCTCAGCGCATCCGCCGTCCATCACCCAATAAGTCCGCTACCCCCGCCATCTATCGCGATCGTGCTAGCCTGCCTGAATATGTACCCTTATCAACAAAACACGATTAGATGGCACGAAAGCAAAGCAAAACGACGGACAGGGTGGCTTGAACAGCCTAGATGCTTGGCTTGAGGTCCTACTGTTGCTTCTCAGTCAGAGTGTGACAGATGGGATCGGCGATATGCACACATCAAAATGCCTTGTGGTTCGCGAATGCTACCGTATTTTGATGGGCGCCCGGTCGCTGCTTGATCGCGATCAGGCGGGAGGAGCCACGTAAGGTAAGAGCGATGCTGATGGCGACTATATGCGGGCAGCGGCGGACGGTCGGAGTGGAGACTTTGGAGCGACGGGATCCCGAGAACATGGTGGTTGGGGGGAAAGAATGAAGAAGTCGTTTTGCGGCCTCCCTCAGACTTATGTATGAATTCGCGTCAAGTTACACTCTGAAACAGAAGCAAATAATGGCTTTGAGGAGATATTCCATTGAGCTCAAATTGAGATGACCCCGACGATACAACGTCTGAGCTGAACGGATTTCACATGTCTATATATTTGACGGAGTCATGAAGTCATCTCGAACTCATGACAATGGCTGAACTTGACCACAAACCATTGGATGGGTCAAAATAAATGATTGCTTCGGGTAGATTTGGCTCGATTGACCACCGTTTGGCTTGAATAAGCTCAATTCGGCACGACCGACTTTTCACTGGGCCTCAGGCCTCAACCTTGACGTGCGAGTATGGGCCATTGCGAGCATGGCGTGGCCGAGATCTAGTCCTGGGGGTTTCCTGCGTTCAAGCCTGGTGCAGGTGTGGTATTGACCACGATTTACATAACCAGATATTGTGCAAATATTACTTGACGCAATTGCAGCAGTTTTTTTGACATAAAACTCCAGTATTGCTTCTATCGCACCACAAGGTGCCACATGCAGAACCATGTCTTATTGCGAGCCTGGTGTACACGGGCTGGAATAAAAACTGTCTTCGCCGTCTCTCCTTCATATACCCCCGAGTTTCCAGGTGCAAACTTAGACGCTCCTCAAAATCTAGAAACATTTGACGAACCTACACAACATAAGTATGTATACACTCACCCCTCGCCTCTCCTCCTCTTGTGCTACAAGTTATAGACAAATCACACCAACCTACCACCCAAGTTCGGCTTTTCCTCGTGCCCGCCATCATCACCCTTATAACCGCCTTTTGCTTCTTCTGGTTGAGGTAATTCAAGTTCATGGCAGTCTAGACCACCACCAGCACGGATAATATCAGGAGCATGATGGTGGCTTCAGTGTAGAGCGGCGGCGGGCTGAGGAGCCATCTCACGAGGATGCCGCTGGTGTCGGTCATGATGAAGCCAATATCTATGGGTGGTGGTCCAGTTTGGACAGTTGAAATGTTTGCGTCGGATGGTAAGGGCACCAGATGCACCCATTTGTATATCCCGACTGGTACGAACACAGGACCCTACCTGTTGCTCCAAAACACGCTCAAGTGTATGCGAGGGTTGATGCTTACCCAATCCCGACGAAAATCACAGGCGACCATATGGACCCATCATCATGGCCAGATGCCACAGTATGAGAACTGGATGCAGAGAAGTGAATTGATATAGTGCAGCACACGCTCGACTGCATTCATGTTCTGCTCGTTTTGCGTGAACTGAGATATCATTTCAGCTGTAACACATATGATGGGACTGATACCACCATCATCAAAAGCTCAAAAACCAGATAAAACCCGTCTTAACGCATTCCCTGCCTCACAAACTGCGGATGACGATCTGTGTTACGAGTTACTGATTGGGGGTTATGCCTGTAATGGCCGTCCCATGTTAGATCCCTTCAAACCGTAGGAGCATGAAAGGTCGCGTGCGTATGAAACAGTGCTTTGCACCACGGTGCACGAACCTCATCCGCCTTGTTACCTGCTCTCCGCATACCGGAGACGTCGGGTGCCGGCGTGTACTGAGGTGGTTGCTCACACCGTTGCTCACACTGTAAACCTGCCCCGATTCCTGGAATGCCTTCCGACGTGTGCGTGTTCTCTCGTGTCCGACGTGTTCGTGTTCTCTCGTGCATAACCCATTCTGTACACACACCATAACCAACTCATAACACCTTAACCAACACATAACCCCTACCACTTCAGCCAGCCATGCGCATGTGGCCCTGTCGTGCCACATGTTATCCTTCACCCACATTGGGAGGGCACTGAGTCCAATGTCTGCCCTGCACGCAAGTAGGCCTGAGTCCCTGAGAGGTGAGACTAACGACTACCCGCGTTCAAACCAAATAAATATGAGGGCAGTTTTTGGTCCAACATGGACACAATCTGCCCCTCATTCAATGACATCGTCAATTGATATCGTTCTGTCACGTGAAATTTCCATGAGTGCTTTTTTCTGCGGCGAAACGTGCGTCGCCGCAGGAAAAAGCACTTGCTTTTAAATTGATGGGAACAAAAATTAGTCAATGTCTGCCAACATCAGGGCAAGTTCGAAGTTCACTACACTTGGCCCGAATAAGCTTTAACAAATGACATAATATGTTGACATGCAAGAACGTCGAGAGGAGGGTGGGTGGGTCGACGAGCTAGAATGGCGCTGAGAAGAGTGCCTTCAAAGTCGCGCACGCGCCGCCAACTAGGTTCATGCTGAGTCAGCCAGTTGGCGGAAGCAGATCTCGTGTATTGCTCTGCCTTATCTACCACTTGGGCTAGCCGGCTTCGCACGTAGCCCCAGCTCACAATAAGGCAGACGCTCTCGTGTCCGCAGAGCGTGCGCAGTTTGGAATACTCAGAGGAGACAAATAAGTGTAAAGTATTATGTGCCGGGAAGATTGACCGGGGTCCTTCGAATCAAGTCCGTGGACAAGGTGAGCAGAAGCTCCCGGTGAATCTCTGTACGCAAGTAGGCCTGAGTCCCTGAGAGGTGAGACTAACGACTACCCACGCAGAGCATAGCTCAACCGTCGGTCGAACGTTCCCAACAAGCTATGGGAGGCAACAAATATGTTACACACACAAAAGATATACAAATTGTTGAAGCACCAATGTCTGTAGAAACAAATATGTCCAGGGATAAATGTCTGTAGGTAGGAAGATTGTCAAGTTGTCAAGGGAAGTACGATAAGTGCAGGTGAGGCATAGTAAGGAAGGATTGTCATGAGGGTAAGATGAAATAGGCAAGGAAGGTACAGTAAGGAGGAATTGTCATGAGGGTAGGATGAAATATAATACAAGATCTGCTGAAAGTCCGAACTAAAGCAGGTTAGAACGGAAGCGTAGGAGAAGGCAGAGGGTTAACGCACTCAATTCAAATCGAAAAGGAGGTCATCCTCGCCATTTGGGATACGGTGACGTTGAGCGAACTCTCGCTGGCGAGCGGCCCATGCACGTGTGATGGCCGCTGGGATAACCAGTTCGAGGCGGCGCCAATAAATCAAGAAGCAGAGGGAAGTCCAACCCCCAATCTTCATAATGATCTCCGGTGCGACACCCAAGGTGAGTAGCATGAGAGAACCACCAATGCGATAGCTGTGACCAAATACTGCGTCCAGACTCGCCGAGCGATAGATGTCGCCCGTGACTTTCAGGAAGTGATCGCGCGTCAATGGTGACCAGGAATCACCTTCGCGGAAAGCGAAGAGGGGAGCGTTGGAGTCTGTGATGTTGCTCATTGATAGATGATGCAGTATGGCCGTGACGGGGCAGAGGATGTCGTCAGTGGAAGTCAGAATGCAGTCACCCCCGTGAATGCCGGTCGTCTTCGTCCAAGGTAGGTGGAATGAAATAACATGATGGTTATTGACAATTGAGTGGGAGAAATTCGCCTGGCGAGTAACATTCCGTGCGGGCAAGAAAGACGACCGAGAACGGAGGAGGAGTTCACCAAGTCGACGGCAGCCCCAAAATGCTGTAAGGCCCGCCGCCCAAATTGCGGCGTGGGCAGGGACCGCAAGATCGAGCTCGGAATGTAGGCGACGAAGGTGGTCTCTGGTAATAGGGCCACGAGGGGGACGTTTGAAAGGCACACCTTGGATATCTGCAGACTTCTGGAGTGAAGTAATCCACCAATCGCGGCCATGCCAATCCGCCCGGTTATATAAGTGCCACAAACGAAGGCCGTTAAGCCAGTTGCGAATACAATCACCTGTACACTTCCCAATCGAATCAGCGATGAAAGCGGACAGCAGGATGGTGGACATGGGCATCCGGAGATTTTCTGTAATTTCCTCCCTATCACAGAACTGTGTGAACCGTAACAAACCCGCACCATATGATTGACGAGTGCTGTCAGAGGTTGCTAGCAGGAGATTCTCGAAGATTTTACGTTGGAGGCGAGGGGAAATAGACGAGTCGAGTGAGAGTTGAGCATGTTCAGAATGGGGAGTTGTCCAAAGCAGGACTCGGCGGTCAGCTGGAACGAGTGGGCGAAAAACAGAGTTGATCCAGCGGTTAGCAGGAAGGGGTTTACGGGGTGAACGGGAAGGTAGAGATTGAGCGGCTGTAGTACGAATAGAGGCTAAATTTTCAGAGGCATCGGAAGATGGTAGGATGGAACAGAAATTGAGGTCGGAATAAGCAGGCGGAGAATCGGATAGGATCGAGGAGAGGGTTTCTGACCCGGGTCTCACCCTAACCATACGGCATGCCCATCCAATTCAACCTTGCCTATGTCACCGTGCTCCCCCGGGCCTCTCCAGACAGCTACGTCACTCCATTCCACAATGTTCTCCTGCGCAGAGCGGAGTCCTTTATCAATACCGGCATTGCACGTCAGACACCATGTGGTGGGGGGAGTAAGCGATCACCGCTTTCCTTCTTGTTCATGACACAGATACATCTGTTTCGTAGAATTGCGTGTAGCTACATCAACCCATGCGATCCCGTATATCATAGCGGCAATGGTTAGCTAACGCCCATAGCGTACACTTGATGCATGTACGTAGCAATTTCTCCGACTAGTGACTGCAATACAGGACTCTATGACACGTCGCGGTTAGTGGACTGCCGGAGAAAGACGAGCTAAACATGATACCTCCCCTGACCCCACCTGCCTACAATCACCATGAACGCACAGGCCCCAGCACCCCCACCCGCTCTGTTGAAAACTAGATTGATTGAAGTTATGTCCTTGATAACATATGTATGGGTCTATATGAGATAGGAAGCTATGTTATATTTGAAAAAGGATATGAATATGAACATACATCAAACGGTTGAAGCAGTCGAATACAGATGAGCAGGAGATGTGAAGGGAAACATTGACAAGTCCGAAAGCGGATTGCGTCCCGAAAGCGGATTCAAATCAACCAGGTGGGAAAAGCGAGCATTACATAATCAATGGTACAGACGACGCAATCACGTGAGGTCACGCGTTTTCTTCATTTTTTGGGTACCTCTATAAATAGATTTCAAAAATTCCCAAAACTTTCCCACCCAAATGACTTTGTATAACCTCAATCTATAAATAGATCTCGGAACTGAGCACCGAACACTCGCCTTTCAACCCCTCAACACTGAAAGCTATACAAGAAAAGAGGGTGGATTCGTTCGGGAGGTAAGTGGATCCTTGGAGCTATGATTTATACTGAACACTGCCCTTTCAGCCCCTAAACACAGTCAATGACGTCCTTGTTGGTCCTCGCTTCAAATCGACGAAATTTTAGGTATAGTGGGTCAACGACTTATGTGGGCTATGTCTAAGGTAAAAATAATCAGCAGACAAACACCACATTCTTCACTAACGATTGCAAGCAGTTGACGCGTCGAATCGACGCGACCAACATGCGGCGGCAACTTTGCGTCGTAGTCTGCTTTGCCATTCTTGATGAAGTGAGTGCATTGAAGCAATAGATCTACGTTTGAAACTGAGGCACAAATCTAGATTCGAAGGACTTCCATGAAGAGCATTCCATGAAGGTCCGTGGCCACCTTTCCATGGGCTTCAAGTTCGACGATCATCCCTATTCTCAGCAGACCCCCTCCTGGAGAATGGTTTACTGCACATGATATACGGTCGCCTCTTCTTCTCAGTGACCCACTTAGTTGTTCTCGACGCTCTGAACCCCTTTCCTACTTCTATAAAAGGGCCCTCTCGACATCCTTTTCCGACATCTCCACATCCCCCAACCACCCATTCACCCGTCCGCATCGTTGCATCAACGATCCACAGCACAAACCGCTCTCACATACCTAAACCTCTACCCTAATCGCATCAATGAAGTTCCAAGTCCTCGTCATTTCAGCTCTTCTGGGCGTAGCCATCGCCAGTCCCATTGCAGCGCCCAACGGTTTCGACGCTAAAGTCGCACGGACGGATAACCTTGAGGCATGTCACCTTTTCGCCATCGAAACATGATATATTAATCTTTCGCGCTTTAGATCAGGGGAACCTCTTCGAATGGCGGTGGTGGAGATGGGGGTAACGGCGGAAACGGGGGAAACGGTGGTAACGCCGGCAATGGTGACGGGGGCGGTGGCAATGGCGGCAATGGCGGTAACGGTGGTAATGGAGGCAATGGAGGTGGCAATGACGGAGGTTGGAATAGTGGAGACGGTGGTAATGGGGGTAATGGGGGAAATGGCGGTAATGGCGGCAATGGCGGTAATGGCGCAGGCAATTGGCATGGTGGCGGCTGGAATAGTGGTGGTGGTGGGAATGGCGGAAACGGTGGGAATGGTGGTAATGGAGGTAATGGTGGAGGTAACTGGCATGGTGGAGGTTGGAATAATGGCGGCTGGAATGACGGTCGTTGGAACGGTGGTCGTTGGAGCGGCGGTCGTTGGAACGGTGGTGGTTGGCACGGTGGTGGAAATGGCGGCAACGGTGGCAACGGGGGTAATGGGGGTAATGGTGGCAATGGGGGTAGGTGGCCATGGAGGTGGTCAGGGCACTGGTGAAGGGAGATTTAGTTTGCAACCGTGGAGGAAGAGGTGTTAAAATTAGTTTCGAAACATAGACCCAATCGTTTTCACTATTTAATGGAAGTTCCATTTCCTACTGCAGATTGGTCAAGCTCTTACAAGGCTATGATATTAACTTCAACTCTTTCCCCCCCCTCTTTCCTCCCGGTCGTTCCTTTTTTATCTTGGGCGGCCATAACATCGACTCTAACACTCGTTGTAACACTTTCATATCAATTCCAATATTGTTGCCTCTGGTGTTGAAACATACTCAACGTAAATCGTAGTATCACATCGCCGCATTCGTCACATTACCTACGAACACTGAAGTGGGTCACTTTGCATTCTAAATTTCGTAATTACGACTTGCCTGCTACACGTTAAGAAGATGGTAAAGAATAAGTAGCAAGGGACAAGATTTATATAATCAAATCGGGTATGCACGAAGTGGACAACAGGTATAAAAACGAGAGGGACTACAGCAGATATACGATACCTTGCGTGAAGGAAGGTAGTGCTAGATGGCTCAGCTCAACTAATCGTGAGCGCACGAGCTCCCTAGATGAATTTTGTGAGACTCGGACCCCAAGCTCCATTCCTTCGTCCGCCTAAGTATTCCCTCAACGGGAGTTCAGGAGGGCCTTTTCGCGACGTGACGTATGTAAGCATAAGCAAAGCATACCGGCGATACTGGTGATATGGTAGCGATGTACGAATGCAAAGCCCCATGCGGGCGGTTGGCGGGCGGCAAGACCTACCTTGATTCGCCACGTGAGCAGCGGCCAGCTCTCGGCCCGAGCGTCTGTTTTCGTTTTCGATCATTTTGTCGTCCCTACCTTTCAGGCTGCCATGCTTATGGGCGCTTAACATCCTCTGCTGCACCGTTATAAGGCGTAGGCGTGGGCTTGACGGGCTCTTTATATTCCTTCCCATCATGAAACTATCCGCAGCTTTCAGTATTCTGCTAGACCTTCGTTTCGCCATTCAAGAGGCATTTTTGCCAACAGCCCGTGCCATTATGCGGTCTCCATCGCTTCTCCTCAGTCCAAGTGCTATTTCGCGATTATTTATGGCGAAGCTTTGGATCACATTTGGAGATGGAGTTGATGGAAACTCACGAGAGGCAAAGCAGCTGCTTATCACACCGCATGCCTATGGAGTTGTTCTGGATATTGGAGCCGGTAATCCGCTTTCACCCTCGATATTTGTCCTGAAAGGTGATTTTAAACTCTTTAGGCCACGGACACACCGTCCACTACTTGGATAAAGGCCGTGTGACCAAATATGTGGCGTTGGAACCTAACGTGCTCATGCATCCGTATATCCGTTCAGCTGCCAATGAAGCTGGGTACCACGAGTCGAACGGGACCTTGTTGATTCTCTCCTGTGGCGCTGAACATGCCGCATCCATCGTCTCGTCCATCAGTGGGGATCCCAACGCACAGCCAGTCGATACCCTTATCTCTATTTTGACATTTTGCACTATTCCTTCTCCGGAACACACCCTCGCTTCTATTCTCGGGAAGGTCTTAAAACCCGGAGGGCAATTGTTATTCTATGAACACGTTTTGAGCCGAAGGGCAGACGTTGCCTGGTGGCAGAAATTCTGGACACCTATTTGGGCGCTGGCGTTTGATGGGTGCAAGATGAATCGTCCGACTGATCTCTGGATCAAACACATCACCGATGATGAAGATGAGAGCATCTGGGCTGAGCAGAGTATGTGGGGCAAGAAAGGAGAATCCGAGGAGAATCTTTTTCATCACTCCTCCGGAAGGATGGTCAAGCGTACTTCTTAACGAGCCCTTTGGGACTCTTTCGTAGGTGCACTCCTTATGGTAGTTATCGTTCAGGCTGAATGGACAAGCTCTTTTCCCAGGTGACGCCCTGCCGCACTATATAAGGACTATCGTACTTTCTACGATGTCATAAGCATTACTGATGTTGTGCATTGAACTGGAAAGCTATACCGCACTTCGACGGACTTGAAAACTTGCTGGGATTATTGTTTTGGTCAAAGCTCTTCATACCAGCTGTCTTGCGGTTCTAGCTTTACCCCCGTTGTGTCTTTCAATAAGTTCTTCGTATGGTGACAACAATTCCTCTCTCGTTCGTCTGTTGTTCATAAGTATCCAGGTACTGTTACACTTCTGGTTCAAGTATTCAACGAGGTGCCGGTCGCCTCGTACTTACAGGTGTAATATCTGTCAATTCCGAATAACGAATCGGCCATGATTAGCCTCCCGCTCCATCGATATGCGCCGCTATCCATACCCGGTACCAAACATGGTTCTCATCATAGAAAGTTCCGTGATATACTCAAGATATATGTATGCATCGCAGCTCATACCTTGATGAAGGATTTGGCTACTTCATTATCATACGCAGCGCCTTTCTCGCCGACGTAGGGCCAGTACGAGATCCCTCGTAAACGCCCAGCGCCTAACACATCTATAAAGATGATACCTACGCCCCCTGAGGCATTCTCCGACCCAAGTCAATATACGTCCAATAGGCGAAACATGAACAGCCCTATAAAATGGATCATAAACTTGGGGCACGTCCCCCACCCCCTCCCCCAAAGAAAGTCTTCAAATCGTTGAGTCTTCATGCGCCCCCAGCCTCGATTCTTCCGCCAGCGGGAGGAGAGACAGTCACCTGATCCTGATTATACGCTCCTGGCACAAGTTGCATCGGCATATACACCGGGGACAGTACTTGCGTACCCCGCCCAGCCTCTCCCGAGCTATTCGTCTGTGTCGGAGAGTGGATCACATACATAGGTGGAGGCGGAGGCGGCTGCGTTGTTTGGTACTGCACATAACCATGTGGATAAGTCTGCGTGCGGTGCGGCCGCGGACCGCGTGGCGTGGACTGAGAATGCGTGCGCTGGTGCACCGGAGAAGGAAGTGTCTGGTAAGGGTAAGGGTACGGATATGCGTAAGGATACACCGCTGGTATGATGGGGCTAGCGCCTTGCTGCTGGTACATCTCGGTTGTAGAGGTTGTATCTCGGTGACGGTGGTGCGTGCGACCTTCGTGGATACGCTGTGGAGTGTTTTCGTCGTGCGTGCGGCGGTGGTGCTCACGGTGGCGATGGCGATGATGATCGGAAGAACGGTGCCTCACTCGTGCTGGAGGCGGAGAGGCGATGGGTGTGGATGACGTGCCAGTGCTTGCCCGCCTAGATCCGCTTCCTGCGCTGAGCAAATCAAGCTCACCACTCCCAGCCTTGGGAGAGAGAACCACGCCTGGTGTGCCCCGGTACCACGAGGACATAGGTCTCTTGACTCGCCTGCCCTCTTGATGACCGTGCCCGGTAGGGCGGTAGTCGACAGTCACTCTCTCTGGCGCAACCCAGGGCAGATGATACAACCCAAGGAAAAAAACGTTTGACTGGGTTGAGCTCGGAAGAGAATGATGCCTCCGATGTTAGCGATGTCGCGAGTGTCTGGGGAGAAAGTGGCGACGAAGATAATGTCATCTTGCGATAGTCCGCTGCTGGAGGAGGATGCGCGAGGACTGGGGTCTGCGATGGAGTTTCGGCAGGGATAGGGTCTTGTGCAGGTTGTTGCTGCTGACTGCCCGATCGTCGATTGGGTGTTGGGGTTGGTAACGGTATGGGCGGTTCTTCAGCTGGGTAACCCTCCTGGCCCGGAAGGTGATAAACTGTTACGGTATTGGCATTTCGAGGTGGTTCGACGAGGCCCTCGCTAAATTGAGGAGGGTCTGCAGGGAAGGGGTAAGAATGCTGGGAGACAGTGACGTTATCCTGCTCAGCCACCTCCTCCGGAGGTGTCAATCGGAAGCTGGGCTGACGTCGACGTTGATTGAGAGAGGGGCCGAGGATGACTGGTGGGGGTTCTTCTGCGGGAAAAGGGACGGGCATATCTATTGCTTGGACATACCGCGTGTTCGAAGGACCAGCAACGGGGGTAGAAGGATTAGAGACGTAGAGGGGAAGCGTATTTCCAGTTGTCATACCCGTAGCGCTAGTTGCCGTCCCACCGCTCCCGAATGTGCCCCTTCTGACGAATTTTCTCTTGTCCCCGATGGTCCCGTATTTCAGTACCACCTTTGGAAGCCTTCTCAGCCCGTTGAAAAAGCCGCCGACGAATGACCGACCGCTTCTTGGGTCCAGGTCCCTCGTAGATGTTGGGGATGCTACCAATGGTGATTGTCTGGGACTTCGACCCCGACCCAAGCCTTCAGTACGATAACCAGATTCCATCCCTGGTAGATTGGCGTCAATGTTCATGTACTCCTCTTCGTCATCTCCAGGATCAGCGTTCGTCGCATGGAGTACCTGCATCTGATGTGATGGTTGGAGTTGTGGGTCAGGTAGCGGACGGGGTGTTCGCATGGGCGATGGTGTGGGTTCTGGTTCCTCGGGAGGGGGTGGTGGGTTCTGCTGGGTGTTAAGGACCCAGGAATGAGTGCTGGCGTGGCTGTAGTGGGAATTCCTGGTCATAGACCGTCTGACGGCGTCACTACGGGTGAATGAAGAGTCATAGTTCGAGTCCGCCATGGCAGGGTGGTGTTAAGAAGACTGGATGAAGGAAATTTTTGATGAGGTTAGGGGACGAAAGGCGTGTGGTATGCCGGCAGGTGGGAAACGAAATCTTGACTACGGAGAGTCGCATCCATATAATCTATAGGCGCATGGAGCCGTACACGTGTCGAGGGAAAAGGCGCCGAAAGCACCTGCCACTTTGTGATGTGACTAGGAGACTAGCTTCACAGGTCTAAATGAAACCGAGTAAAGCTTAAGGAATCGTTGGCGAATGTTTAACTTCACTACCGTCCCTCGTTAAGCAGCAAGGAAGTGTGACGATGACCTGTATGTATTCGTGCACGACACGGCGTTGGCATGATACGAGATTCATTTCCGACATACCTGGGTAACGGGGTCCAGGATAAGTTATTTGGTAGAGTTGAGAGTAGTATGTATGGACAGTGGGCGGGGTCCTGTCCTCGCACCATCACGACGGCGTTTTCTTGATTCGTCCTGTAATATACTGAGGGAAGTCAGATGCCACATGGAACAGGAAGGCTACGAAGCCAGGTTTCCCTATACAGAGGTTGTTCGCATCGAAGTGCTACTATTGTAGCTGAATGACGGAATAAGTCACTCAAAGATCGGAGGAGAGAACCTGCCGCAGAATGCATAAATCTGCCGAGGAATTAGAGAAACTTGGATACCTCGAGGGTGGTCCAGCCCGAGGCCCACGACTCGACGCTGGAACTTTGCGCGGCACTGCCGTCATGGTAGTTACAAAGTGGCGGCACCTTTATTTGCGCCTGTAATTCGGGATCATATTCGGGAATCGGGATCCGACTCCGTCATCGATCTCGTCAACCCGCCAGCGAGCATGAAGAAAGCTAGTTGTCGACACTGAAACCAACCGAGCGCGGCGCCACAGGCATGAGTAAACTCTGGATACAAAGGGCGGTGCCGCGAATCTTCAATGCCCTTCAGCACTGCGGGGCGACGGACAAGCACCATCGAAAAACGAAAAATGCAGCGTCCTATGGCTCAATATGTATTGGGTATCGTGGTGTTCGCTTGTTGCCTGACTTGATCAGCCAATGGAGCTGGAGCTGGGTCGCAACTATATGTGTACTTAGGGGATCTGCAGAGATCTGCAGATTCCTACCCTTTTATGGATGTTTATTTCATGCGCGTTTACTATATTGTTGCGTAGGCTATAAGCATCATCATGAACGACATAGCAAGTCAAAACCTCAAGGCTATAATCCACAAATTACGGGCCAAAAGGATCCAAGAGTCTCATGCTGGACATTGGACTGTGTCTTCGTCGGGTCTGCGCTAGCAAGGAGCCATCATGGTCAACGAAGTCTTCAGCGAAGCCGGTCCCTGGCAACAGATCCCTGCCGATTAACACCTTCATATACATGATCTCACTCGTCAGTGAAGAAGCGGCGACCAAGGCGACCAAGAACGTAGGTCACGTTAATGGATCCAAGGCAATATTAAACGACATCTAGGTAAGATAGAATAATCACCCAAGTAGATCGCCAAGTAAAAGAACTTGGTACTCACAAGTCACAATGTCATGGCGCGATCCACGGAGGTGAGCGTGGAGAGACGTAGTTGCAAGCTCTGGAATAAGGCCCCGACATAAAGAATGAACAGGCATGTCAAGGATAGAACAGTATCCGTCGAGACACGCTGTCCAGCTGATCTGGTAGAGGAGCCTCGCAAGGTGACATCCATAGTTACTTGCGATGTAGCCATTGTTCTCCGAACTTTAAAAGGATAAAAGTGAAATGAAAATCAATACGCTGTCAAAGACGTGTATTCATCGCCCGTGTCCCTCAACAGCTCTATGAACACCCTTCATGACCGTCAGAGTGCCCCTGTCTGGCGCTGGATTCATATCGCAAGACGCACGTCCGTCGATCACGTCAGGCGTCCCGCCCATATCGCGACAAGCTTGTTCTCGTGCCGAGCTCATCTTGACATACGCTTTGTCGCCGCTGCCTCCAACAAGGGCATGCCCCGTCTTCAGCGTCAGAGATTTACGATGGGGAATGGGGTTCATGGTGCACAGCATCTCCCCGGCCTTCAACGCAGGAGTCCCCCCTCTGTCACGGCACGCGACCTCCTGATCTTGGCTCGCCCCCGAATTGAAGTCAACACTGTAACTCCTTCCGCGTGAGTCGGTGCTCGGAACTGAGAGGAAGACGCCATACAAAGATGCCACATGCCGACGAAAATCTCCAGCCGCAAAGTCTCCGATACTACTTCGAAGGTTGATATCGAGCTTCTCATGGACCCGAAAACTGGCATAGGGAGTCGGCGCTGCCAAAACCCGTGAGGAAGTCATCACAAGCACCCCGAGCAAAAGTGTGATTGTCTCTGATCGCATATCGAGACGTGATACCGGGGTACAGACCAGCTGTGCTTGCAGGACGTTGCGCGGCGGCGAAGAGACCAGCTACTTCGAAGGGGAGGAATCAGGCCGTTGCGAATGGGCTTTATATGAAACGATCAGCACGGCATGTTCTGTGTTCATCACTTTCGTCTACAATCCCGCTGACTAATTTCCACGGATCTTCCCATCACCCAACCACTTCTAGCTCCTGCCTCATAACCGCCAAGGAGAACATACCCAGCCAAGGCTTTCGACGGTCAAATCTCCAGCCCATCCTGGTGTAAAATCGCAACGCGCTTTTGTTGTAATCGCTCGTTTGAAGTTCGAGCGCCTGGAGTTTATAGACCCGGGCATGAGATACGACTGCGTCCATAAGTTTCTCCGCGACACGTTTGCCTTGATGATTAGGTGCCACAGCCAGACGACCTACATATCCGACCAGCGAATCAGAGGAATCATTGACTGAGCAAAGTAAGCTTTCACGTTTGTACTTGAAGTCAGAAGACCGAGTTGACGCACTTAGAGTCATGCCGACCATGCCAATGACCTCTCCTGCTTCATCCGCGATCCAGAAACCACTTGGTCCAGTTGGAACACATGTTCCTCCCTCTGTGATCTTCAACTCGAACGACTTGACGACATCTCCTAGGTCTCCTTTCAAGCCTTGGTCGAGGAATAAACCAAAGAAGCGCTGAATCTTTTGTCGATGGTAATACACATAGATCCATCCGAGGAAGGATGCTGAGCAGAGTATTACCCCTAACCGGTATACGCTTATCGGGGTGGTCCATGTCAGACTGTCTATGCTCTGTGAAGAAGACCCGACCAATAGAGCGATGCCCAAGACGGCCGCGAAGAATACGACTCGAGCATGAGGAGCGTAATGTGCGAATCCTTCCAAGGCCGGTGAGCCTCCTGTACTCGATGAAAAATCGTCAGAAGTCACTACACAGATCCCAGCAACGCGAATGGAACGCACGTCCTTGTAGAGTGGCCTCTACGAAAATCCGACGAATCGGCGCGAGATCCTCTGGGTGACAATAGTGTCTGATGGTTACGCTACCTTTCTGTTCCTTCTCGCTCTCCCTCCCCTTAGTGTCTGCCATGATCTTTGGAAGCTGGGATCGATGTCCCTTTAAATACAAGGAGTCGCCGACTTGATCGCGTCGTCCTCAAAAGCAGTATCCATCCCCATTAGGCCTCTTAGGAGTTTCAAACATGTCGCCGACTTCGACTCTCCGGTCTATTTTGTCCTGATTCCATCCAAAACACCCACCCTGTCCAAATGTGGCCCAACTGTCGGAGTGATCATGGAGGGCGCGCGGTTCTACTACCATTTCATGTGCAACACTCAGTTTCGGTATCAGAAACTCACCAAATTCTTCAATCGAGTGTCGCTTCCTAGCGAAGCAGCTCATGTTTTTAATACAGGATCGCGACATGTGAAACAGAGAATATGCCTATAAAACCTGGACACGATATCCGCACGTTGAGTCGTTCCACAAGATGTTCTCTCTTAAAGGCCTCCTCGCCACCATTGCGCTTGCGGCTGCTACTACTACACCCTCTTACATCTTATTACTGGCGTACATACATCACCCAAGTCTGATATATTTTTAACATCCGGTACATTAACCTGTGGGCGAAGTCCATGAGGTTTAATATAGCTAAAAGCCAGGGTCCTGTATCTCAAGCGTGCACTGGCACAGTCAGTCCTCCCCGCCGTTGTTTCCATATGCCCATTGACCACCAGCTGAGCGACTTCGTAGTCCTCAGGTCCGGGGCCTAGGATTTGTCAGAGCCACCTCGGTGAGAATGATATAAACCCAAACGACGTGGCTAGTTCATATGATTGCGTCGCGCTGTGACCGATGAGTCCGTCCAATTAGAGATCTCCTGAAGCTTGCTTACGGTGTCGATTGAGCTCTTCAGATACAGCAAATGCTATTGAGTACATTGGAGAAACATATAATAGCTAGCTTACATTTAGTTTGATCAACGGTCGTTCGCTATCGGTCTTCCGTACAAGATAACATGGTAGAGAACGATGGGAGCAGTTGATCTCTCGTGGCTATGCGTGGGCCAGGAACGGTGAGTATAATCGAGGCCCACTCCAGGTCCTCGAAGACTGGCGGCGTCGAGTATGTTCAAATATGTTCGAGAAAGAGTACCCGGGCCGTCAGTGGAAACTAAATCTTGCGATAGTTGAGTAGTATCGAGTAGTAAGATGAATACTTTTTAAGAAATAGATACGTTCAAACAAGATCTAGAGGACTAGTATCACATTTCGCCTTGGACACCGTTCAGAACGACTCAAGGTCGCTCCTTCGAAGGGGCTCGGCCAGCCCGATGAGAAAAATAATGAGACGGGCTCAACGCCACCCAAGATGCCGAAAATGTTACGAGGCACTTGCAAGGTGTTATAAAAAATGACTCGTTTCTCAGATCCGTCACGGTCTAGATCTGAAACTGCGTTGGATTGGCGAAGTTGGACAGAGTTGGACGGACACGGGGACCGAGTCATCCGAGATGAGCGAGACATGAGGATATGCTGGCAGGATAACAACAAGCTTCATATCAGAGCAAAATAGCGAAAGCAGGTCATGGCCATGACAGGACAACAAAATAACAAGAAGTTGAACAATAATTGCCTGGCGAAGTGGTTGAAGGCAGGTTGAAGGTGACTGATTTCCTATTTAGGACGGGCACGGCAACAATTGGGCCTTCGGCAAGATCCGAGGAAGTCGGGACCAATTTTCAACGAGGCCCGCCGAGTCAAAGATAGTCAGAATCTCACTGTCTGCCCGCCGTCTGTCGCGTTGTTGAAGGCTGTATACGTTGCTGACCCCATCTAGAGCACCGCATATTGCTCATACCGAGTCCCTACCCCATATGAACCGACTCGGAAATGATGGGAGCAACGGGTTTAACCTCGGCAGACCATGTGGCTCACGAACAATGGGTGTCCAAGCGGGGCCAGGACGTCCATATAAACCATTGCCCACCAACCGCCTCATAAAAGCGGTTTCCCTTACTTCGGACGACATGCGAAACTTCTCTCTTCAGGGGTACGGCATGAACATCTCACTAGCAGCCGTCATGCCCGCCAAATTCTCTCTCTCCTTCCCACACAGTCGTCGTGCTGCCTCTGAGCCCGCCGCACACCAAACTAATACCCCGCCTGAAGTGCTTGCGAGTACAAGCACGGAGAAACATGCGCAGGAGGCCCCGGCAGATAACGTGAGTCTCGCGTCAGGTTCGGGTCTTAACCCACTGACCAACAATCCAAAGCGACAGATGCGAGCCCCATCGCCTGCACCAACAGAGATCGACGACCCCGAACCAGAGGCGCTCCTAGAAGCACTCAACAACCTAAGCATCAAAGTCCGCGACTACGCCTACCCCGCCCCTTCCTCATCTCCCTCCAACACGCAGCCCACCGCTCCAAAAAAATCCACCCACATCCCCCCGAAACCCACCACCGAGGTCTTCGACCAGTACAAGGGCATCGCCGAGTTCGAGTTCCGCCTCGTGCAGGACCCGCGCACCCACCCCATCATGGGGAAGACCCTACGCCGCCTCCTCGACATGGGCTGGGTCTCGATGGACGAGGCGAAGGCGCGGCTGCACCAGATGGATTGGGAGGCAATGAAGGAGTATGATGCGCGGGACTCTACGCATCCGTGGCGCCCGTGCAAGTGGAGCACTATCCCAGATACGGATATGCGCCAAATGCTGCTACTGGACCACGGCGGAACCTTCATGCATGTGGACAAGGTCCGGCGGATAATGAAAGCGCAGCAGGAGCGGGATGAGCGGGACCGGCTCCTTATCGAGGAGGCACAGGAACGGATGAGGATCATGGAGGAAGAGCGGGAAGGTGGGATGGGCATGGTTGTTGGCGCGCAGGATGATGATGAGGAGGATTATGTCGTTGTCCGGTCATCGATAGCGGCGGGCAAGAAACGCGCCCTCGAGCATACGTCGTCCACCCCGAGCTTTGCGAATAGTGAGTCTTTGGCTGGTCCCAAACGTCCCAAGCTCTCAGGCGCTTCGCCGCCCTCGCCCTCAGACCCACCATCGCAGCTGGCGACCTTCCTCCCGACACCGCCATTGCCCGCGGTACGCGTTCCCCCGCCGAGACAGTATCCTGCCCCGCTATCGTCTTACAACCCAGAACTGTACCCCGAAGCGGCGAGCGTCATCGAGGCAGAGGCACGCCCACCACCACCACCCAGAGAGGACACGCCGCCGCTGGAAGATGAGGATGTGGAGGATGATAGACCCGGACACCGGTTGCAGAGGAAGAAGAAGGGGCTCAAGAGGTCGTTGAGCCGCACACAGACGTTCACGCAGCTGTAGGCTTGGGGCTGCCCATGTCCTGACTTTTTCTTTACTCTCTCTCTCCATGGTTCCGTTACCTTCGCGTCGCATTGTAGATTGCTTACTCTGTACTGGGAAGGGAAGCCACAGAGGCTCCAGTGTATTAACAATACCCTTCTTTCCGTTCATAATCATACCATTTCCTCGGCCTCCACTTCCTACCCTCTTCCTCGACCGCCCTTGCTCCCCACACGTTCAGTATTGTTCCAGAATTGCGGATCTCCTTGCACATTTACTTCTTTCCCTGGTTGTAGTATAATTTTCTGGAGTAGGTGTACGCGTCGTGTATTTCCATATGTACTGCACGCCTTGTTAGAATAGTTTGGGATTTCAAGTTGTTTGACGATACCCAAAGATTTGAGTTTCTAGGTTCTGAGTTCCACGTTAGTATGATAGGCGATTGTCATCGACCAAACGCGAAGGGACTCATGACTAGGCTAGAGTTGACGTGGGGGGGTCCACTGAGCGTTGACTCGGACCTCGAAATCTTGTGATCACATCAAGGTTAAGCGCACGGCTGCTCGGCGCAAAACAAGCGATCATGCTATCGCAATCACGGTTGGTACTGACACTGACACTGACGCCGACGAGACGCTGGATCTCGACAGTTCAACATGGACGAGACAGGCAAGGCCATGGATATCGACAACGCGGATTCGGTCGAGAATACCTTCAATCCACCCTTTACTCCCACGCCGCGACCAAGGCAGGGCTTCGACCAACTGCACCCAACCTCAGCCGTCGTTCCCTACACATACACATGGGACAAGCCTCTGCCTTCCAGCCTCACTCCGTCGCACTGGCTTTTGAACGACTGTCTTCAAAATCGATTTTTGGAGTCTGGTAACGAGACTAACTCATGACCACATGTCGCAGGTACAAGACAAGCGCTGTGAGCGATAATAAGCGTCAATGTCAACGCTTTAGAAGCACCTGTTATTCTAGATGCAGCTCCAACTCAGAAGCGCTGAGGGTCTAAGGAAGGGACATAATTACGTGTCACCAGGCGCGGAATAAGCGCTGAGAAGGAACATCCGCGTGAATCTATCGATGCCACGGAGCACCAACATGAATGCTGTTTTCACGATGCAGGTACATAGCACGACGCAGAAGCGTTGGGGTTGGGACATGTCCTGCTGACATGTCAAGGTTCGGGATAAGCGCCGCTAGCGATAATTCGTTGTCAAAGCTTATCGCAAAGTGGGGACGGATCGTTAGAGATTGACTCTAGGATCCAAGCACAACAGACTACTGGATCGTGATTGATAACTTAAGTGTATCATCAGAAAATTCAAGGGTACATACCGATTGACAAATACACCCTGGATACACCCAAACTTAGCCTGACAGGCGGATAGAGCCTCCTAGGTACCTAGGAATGGAAGGAGCATATCAACACGAAGGCATTGCGAAGGCATTACAGCCCTTTTTTCGACGACAGACCCCGAGCTCGCGTGTGTGAAAAGCTGTTTTATCTACAGCTGTTTGGCTGTTTGCCGAGGCAGTTGCCAATTTCATTGCTTTCCGAGTCAACCGTTCTGCTTCTTGCTGCTTTTTATCTCCTCATCGACTTCCTAGCGGCCAGGCCAGGTCAAACAACTGGTGCTAATGGGCCGATGAACGGCATATCCGAGTTCTTGTTTTTCGGAAACGTAACAGATGATGTTAGCATAAGTAGTGATAGTGATAGTGATGAGTTGGGCCCCCGAGCGTTGTCCACCCTCACTAGAGCCATGGGCTTAGACTAGGCTCATACTAGTCATACTTGTGAAGAAACCTACATCTCCAGATGCACGCCCACTCTGCCCTTGCCGCGCCCACCCATCTTAGCCGTCTCCTAAGTTATCTGATGTGTACGCCGCGCACGCCAATTCCGCGGCCTCTCCCTCCCCTCTGTTCCATGGGGGAAATATGTGCGTGCCCGTGTGCATCTGGCCTTGAGAAGCCCAATACCGCAAATGTTGTAGTGAGGAAGATCAAAATAAATAAATTGTATAGAGTACCTACCACATACATGCAAATCCTTGCTTGCGACGGCACTAGTGTGTGGGGCAAGACGCGCTTTCTTCAATGATGAAATTCAATACCCGTCAATCCATGTCCATACATGCGCTTGTAATTCTCTTGGCCGAGGTGAGGATGATATACAAGCTTTAGAGGCAGATATCAATTTCTGGGTTGATAATGGTACCAATGATGCACGCAGGGGTATCGCAATAGGGAAGTCTAGAGGAACATGAACATGATGGGTATACACAAGTTGTATGCGACGCATGACTTGAGTCCGTTCGCTCTAAGCGGTTTCGATAGTCGTATGGTGCTATGGCAGTTTAAGTTGTTGATCAGGAGTAGTAAATGATGAACGACAGAGAATACGACAGACTTAATAACTCGCTTCGTATCGAATCGAAGCCGTGCCTGCATATCGTCCATCTTCTGCTGTTCCTCCACCAACCTTCTCCATCTCCAGTGCCTCTTCCTCCGTGATCGCATCCTCTAACTTGGCCTGCGCAGCGCAAAGGCTTCGCTCAAGCTGGGCCTCAACGAGCTCGACGGCGGTGTATGCGAACTTGAGGCTTGCAATGAGATAAGTGTGTTTTTGGTGGCGGTGAGGGGTGAGGAGATACAGGAGGAGCACGTCGCTCATGACTTGCAGGGCTTGGAGGGTCGCCATTGTCGTGGGGTCGACAAGAGGCGTTTCAGGGGATGGCGGGCTTTATACACTTTTTCCCGTGATTGATATCAGCACACCCGCAAACCTGTCGGATCGCTGGCGCCCTACATCCCTACGTCGTGTCCTGGTTCCAAGGACAACTAGGAAGGGAGGTATCTCGGAGGCCTGGACCTGTGCTTGGGCTGGTGTACGAGCGGCGGCCGGGCGGGCGGCTAGGGTTCTGGGGATGATACTCGCAGATCACTGCGACTGGTGTGACGGGAGGGCGGAGCTAGTGGGGTAGTGACTTCGTTGAGGTGCGGGTGCTGGTAGTGTGGACACTGCTCTGAAGTTAGGGTCCGGCTCAGCTTGTCGCGTGTTGACACTGAGGGGTCAATTCGGGCTCGAGGGGCTGCAGCTGGAGCAGGCTGGCATCGGGAATGGGAGCACTCCGTGATCGAAGAGGTGGCGACGCAGAAATGCATCCCAGTCCGCGATGATGGCTCCGGATAGCGGTGGTAGTAATAATGTAGTAATGCGTTAAGATGCGCACAAAAACCATATCTATATATCCATCCATTCAGTTCAAGTTATCGCTCTATCTATCAAGAAGGGAGAAGCAAATCCTTGACCAATTCATACGTGAAAAACAATGTCGCGATGCTCGGCGCGACTTTGACTGTATACATCATCAGCACGGCTACTGTAACCAGAACAAGCCAAGAAACTTACGCAAATTCGGCCACAGGCCGCGATACAACCCCACCAAACCCTCCGCATGAATAATGCTCCTAAGCGCATGCAGTGCCCCATTATACTTGATCGACCCCCCCTTCATCCCCATCACCTGCATCTTCTGTCTAAGCACATCAAACGGATACGTCAGCGTCTGCGATATCGTACCCGCCAGCGCCCCACAGCTCAGTTTCCTCCACACACTGCTCTTCCCCGGCGGAGTGACGATCCCGCGCGGAAACTCGTATGCAGCGAAGTTGATGCCCACGTACGGCGCAGCGCCGACGGCGGTGGTGACGAGGTCGCGGTATAGCCTGCTGTGGTGGCAGCAGCTGAGGACGGGGAGGTACTGTGGAAGAGGGCAGCAGCGTGTTTGGGTATTGAGGCGGACGATGTGGAGGCTTGGGAAAAAGGATTCAGCAGTGAGGTGGCGCTGGTGGCCGTTGGTGGCCGTTGATGCTAGTGATGATGAAGATGGAACAGGAGTGGCAGCGAGGGCGACGGATGCAGTCGCTATCGATAGTCGGGATCGTACGAGATCCAGAGGGTAGGTTGAACCTGACACGCATGGATGAGTACGGGCAGATACGAAGACACAGGGTATTGAACGTACAGACAGAGGTGATACCTGCGAGCGCCCCTCTTGCCAGTCTTTTCGAAGTATCGAGTTCCTTGGATCCATGTTTTGCAGGTGGCAGGACCCGTAAGGGAGAGCCACAAACATGGTGGGGGCAAATTCAGGAAGCAGCCTTCGCTTAATCACATCGCTGCGTATCGTGGTGGGTGTTGGCGCGGGAAAGGAACCTATAGAATATCGAAGGGTCGGTTTAGTAAAGATCAGACGCTTGAAATACGAAATATAAGTTACTTGCCTTAAATACCGCAAAGTTCACTTACTGCAGCGAGACCAAGAGCAGTGAACGCTAGTGAACGCTAGTAGACTTGAACGCTGGGAATGAGCATTAGGACATGAGGAAATCAGGTCACGTAATGCCATCACGCCATCACTTTTTTTTGCTCTGATTCCCACGCGCAAGGCAGGTTGATATATCCTCGTTCTATAAATAGAACTCGGAACAGTTGAAGTAAAGCATATGCAGACCTGAGCGCTTCTGAGTCGTCGCTGAATAATGGCAGTTACGTTGGTGCTCCATAGTATCAATAGATTCACGCTGATTATCGCTCGCGGCGCTTACCCCGAACCTTGACATGTCAGCAGGACATGTCCCAACGCTTCTGCATCGTGCTACCTGCATCGTGAAAACGGCATGCATGTTGTGGCTCCATGGCATCGATAGATACACGCTGATGTTCCTTCTCAGCGCTTATTCCGCACCTGGTAACACGTAATTATGTCCCTTCCTTAGACCCTCAGCGCTTCTGAGTTGCTCCTAGCGACTTGGTCAGCCCACTTCAGCCTCTATATATGTCGAACAAAGTCTCATCGCAGCAATTGAACAGCCTCCACGATGCACGACTGCCTTCTGGTACAGGATATCTTCTCTCTTGTATGCATTCAGCTAGCCTTGAGCACTGGCTATCCGAAACGAGACCTTGCTGCTCTGGCACAGACATGCCGAGCGCTGTCAGAAACCGCACTTGAACAATTGTGGTACGACATGGACGACTTGAGGATTCTCATCAGGTGCATGCCCGAAGATCTGTGGAGAAACCAGGGCAGCCCTACCGTGGATAAAGGCGCACCAATTGTTCGTACTTCTCCAGAAATGAGGAAGCATGCTGATCGTTTCAATCCAGGTATTTCAGAGGCCAATTGTTCCTACTGACTGGCCGCGATTCCAAGTAAACGCGCAAAGGATACGGGTTTTCACAGCTAGAACGTCGAACGGTGGACTTGATTTGGATATCCCTTACTACCAAATGCTCGCAGTGGCCTCGTGCAATCGCCCCCTCCTACCCAACCTCAAGAACTTGCGTTGGCTTGGAGAGTACGAATATGCGTTCCCCTTCCTGCACCTCCTCCTCAACCCAAACCTCGAAAAGTTTGAGTTCTTCGGAGGCGAATCACCCTTCGCAGAATTAGCATTGACCGCGATGGCCACACTGCCTACCACATGCCCAGACATCACGGACTTCGCCATAGAAAGTAGATCCCTCACGAAAGTTACGACCGGGCTCGCCATTCTATATGCGATGATTTGTGGGTTTGACAAGCTCCAAAGGGCATCGCTGAGTAATATAAACGTGGACATTTATCGACATCTCGCTGCGATGCCTAGTCTAAAATCGCTGAAATTGAAGCCTGATCTCCAATCGCCGATACCACCACTAGAAACGACGGATTCGCCCCCTTTCCCTGCGCTCGAATCATTCGACATAACCTCTACCGTTTCGAACTGCAAACACGCAGTAAGCAAAATAACATCTGGTGGAAAATTGACCACTCTTGTGATTTGCTTCGGGGATTTCGGGGAGAACGGCGCGCGGGATGATTGGGGATTCTTAACGAGGGAAATTCGAACGACGTGGAAACATTGTCGCTTGACCTCGATACGGATAGGAGCAATAGGCGCTCGCGACCTCGCCTATACCAACGACCTGCCGCTTAAGCTGGAAGACATGGAACCCCTACTCTTCTTCCCTAGCCTTACGGAGCTAGAGTTAGCGCCCGTCAGTGGCTTCGACCTTGATGACGCTTCTTTCAAGCGGATGGCACAGGCTTGGCCTTCCCTTACATCTTTCTCGTTAGGAGAGTCTTCGGGCCAGCACCGCCCTCGAGCAACGCTTTCATGCCTGAAAGCATTCGCGCAGTACTGCCCAAATCTTCAGTCGCTCACCCTCGCCGTTGACGCATGTATACCCTGTCGCACTGGGCCACAAAAGGTCTTCAGCAAGTCCCTTCGGTACCTCGAGGTTGGGAGATCTCCTGTCGAAGATGTGGTGATGGCAGCCACATACCTGTCGGATGTGTTTCCTAGGGTGACCATAAGGACGGGTTACGAAAAGGCATGGGAAGAAGTCGACAAGTTTCACAAGGCTTTCGTATATGTTCGCGATCAGGAAGCTGCTCGTTGACGCACTTGACAGAGACGCCTTCGAATCTGCGATCCCATTGAATGCCAACCATCTCTCCTTCCCAATTTGTTTTGTCGAAAATATGTCATCAAGAGCTGATTGTACGTTTAGTATGTTACTGTCTGTGCGTGTACTAGAATCAGCTCCGCTCGAGTTCCTACACTCGCCCTTATCTTGGACCCCCGTTGCGAATTACTTCTGAAAGGGCAGCGGTGGAATGACTCGTCGGGTTTCATTCAGAATTCGTTACTCCCTCTCCCTCATCTGCACCTTTCTTTAGTACGACATTTCCTGAGTAAACGAGGCTTGGATACCTCAAGGATTATACCTTCTCTTCTTGGAGGGTCCTAAACACATGGTCAGCGATAGTAATTCACAAGATTTTAAGGATCCACTGGAAGTAGTTCTGACCAAACTCAACTCTCCAAAGAGATGGGGGGGGGGGGGGGGGGGAACCGGGCCACTATGACGTAAGTTTTCAGTGATGCGGATGGGTTGATAGTTGGCTGCTTTTCCTTGCCCTAGCTGCTTTATTTTTCCGATCTCATGATGGTGGCTTTATTTGGAGACGACGTACGTCGCAGTGACAGTGGGACAGCTAGACGCCGATTGCGAATCCACTGCAAACAGACGCAGTTGTTGATCTTCATGCTAGACAAGGTAGACAGGCTTTCTGACGGGGAGGATAAGCTGTGCGGAGAACAACGGACAAAGGCCAAGAAGATGAGGAAGGAGGCACGAGCGACCGCTTTTGCGATAGGATAGGGACGTCCCGTTCACCAAAGTGATAGATGCGAGAGTCCCGCTGTTGAAGTAAACCTCATCCAAGTCCACATTTACCCCAAGCGCGACCTCCGTTCATCTCTGCTTGTTCAATGCTCGCTTATCCTAGTGATGACGATTGCAGAGAAAGAACAACTGCCGCTTTGTAGTTTTCGACTACCGTTATGAGATCATTCAATATTTTGGGACGCTACTGTATGGTCTTTCTCCGGTGTTCCACGTTGCATACTGTCAACCCCCATTTCTTCAGCTTCAAAGGATCAGAGACGAAGGTGTAAGGCGCGGACGACCCGGAGAGGACTGTCATTTGACCTACCTGAGATCTGCTGGATTGGTCCACTGAACCACTTCCTAGCGCTGACTAGCCAGAAGCCGACACTATACGTGATCACAATTCCGACTGCCACAATGGAATAATTGAATGTTTGGGAGTCGACAGGCTGGAGGCGGCGAAAAATGTTAGGCGCGTTCGGGTCAAGTCAGGCAGGGGATAGATGGCTTACATTGACTTGAGGAAGGACGAAGGCGATGGATATAAAAGCGATCCATGTGACAGCTGCGATAGAGACCGGGAAGGAAAATGCACCAAGGTGGAAGGGTCCACGAACAAATTTCTTGTGATAGATCACACGCAGTGCGATGGGAATGCCTGCAATTAGCCGATGAGCGTTAGCCGTGACGTGGAGTGGAGAGATCTACCGTAAGAAATGTATAAGCCTATCGTGGCAATCGATGTGGCCGCTGCAAAAGCAACCGAACTCCCCAGACTTGGTAGACCAAGAATAAAGCTGAGGGTGCAAGCAAGCCATACTGTACGATGGGCTGCGTGAATAGATACTCAAATGAAAGACAGAAATCCATAGCACCTGTTCTGATTGGCGACTTCCATTTGGGATTGACCTTGTTGAAGAATTTATGCCCTGGTATCCCTCCGTCGCGCGCAAACGCGTACATCATCCGAGAGTTTGATGTAATGGAAAAAGTCCTTCATTTAAGTAGCGCATTCAAAATAAATTGGAAGGCGTCGAGAATTTGAGTGGATCTTACCCGCAAAAGTACATAGCGCCAATCACGATAACCTGTTATATGTCCTCGATTAAATATCTGCCCAGAATGTAGAAAACGTAATTCGAGGGACTGACCATGAGTACGATCGCCCCGTTCTCTCCGACGGTGTCAAGAAAGATTTGGGTAACTGGCTGCCCAGTTTCTGAGTGCAACGTAGCATCTAGATCCTGTATGGAAAAGAGGAGCCCAAGGAGGAGGAACCAGCCTAGGACAGCGGAGACGCCAATTGCCATGATGATTCCGATACTCCCAGCCATGGCAGCATTCTGTGTTTCCTCCGTCATCTAGGAATTAGCGTTTCAGATGCCTAGATAGATAACCTCGAATAAATCAAGATGCTCACATGTGCGCTGGCGTCGAAACCTTATGACACAGTCGTCTAAGAACAACACGAGTATACCTTTACCATGTGACTCACCAGTGAGAGTATACTATCGGGGACTCTAGATCAGCAAATGTATACCGAAGGGATTAAACTACCTTACTTGGGCCATCAAAATCTAAAATAGATCAACAACGACTTAGCCAACTTTTTATAGATGGCGATACGGAGTACATACCCCGATAATGACAACATACGGATTGCTGGCGCGATCACTCCACCCCTCTCCAGGAGCGCCAGTTCCGTCGATGAAAGTCTGAAAGACAAATTTTGCGGACTGATGCGTTGGGGCCTTGGTCAGGATGGCGACAACCAAGGAGAATGTTCCGACAGCATGCCACCACACCGAGATGTTGTTTAGGTGATGTAATAAATGGACCCCGAACGTGTTTGTTAATCCTTGCGTGAATAGCACGGCAGCGTATATCCCTGTAGCAGCCGAGAGTTCCATTATTTAGTTTGTGAAAGATGAATGAATGTAGAGGAGCCCTCGCCGATAGTTGTGTTTGGCGTCGGCACAAAATCAGTCTTGAGTGTGCAGGCCGTCGATATAAAGTTGGCGCATGCGAAGCTTCAGCGCCAGACACTTGGTCAAAAGTTCGTTAACCATTGCGGAAGCATCACGAACCTAATTCCGGTCGTGACAGCGACCTGACCCAGAAGGTTGAACCACCCTTAGAAGGCTATCAGAGCCACTGATGTTGTGGAGGAGGGAAACAAGTACCAGTAATCCAGGATGCGAGCGGGGCGTTCTTGCGTTCAGACAACATAGCTGCCCAGAAGTAGGGTCCTCCAGATGTGGGGTGAGCACTGCATAGCGTCGTTGAATGGACTGCCGATAAGAATACGAGAGTTCTGAATGTACCTGCAAACCTCTAGAAAAATAAAGACGCGTCGGATGTGGATAGTAACGGTGTTTTATTGCAACGCTTACCAGCCATCGCCAATCCCACCAACATCGTGAAGAGAGCTGAAGTTGTCAGTGAACGGTCTTTCGCATAGTCATTCGACGCGCCTCACCCGCGACAACCCAGCCCCATACCATGACCGCTGGACCGCCAGTATTCTAATTCGCGTCCACTAAGCTGGTTCGTAGTCCGTTGGGGAGACTGACCAGTCCATAGAGAAATAGCGATGGTAGGCCAGTGATGACGGAAATGATGGAAAACGAGACCTAAATTGATCAGTTCATGAGGTCGTGTGACTCGAAGATGAGGAATTATGTTCACTCCAAAGTTCTTTGAGATAGAGAGTGTTCAGTAGATATAGACATGAACGCGATATCACTACTCACTTGCATGAGACCAAGTTCACGCCTTACGATAACGTTGTTCAACCATCACGGGACGCGAACAGGGGAGAAGGACGACGTACTTGAGTTCCTGCTTGTAACCCATGCGAGCAAGCTCAGCCTCATCTTTCTCCAAGGTGGTCGTCTTCACATTGGTTTCAGCAGAATCCGACATGGCGGTGGTGAGTGGTGAACCCAGGAGATATCATATGAGCCATGGCTGGAGCCCAGCTACATACTCCATTCGGACTCAGGCCCCGCACCAGGATGGCTTGATTGGCGCAAGACGGCTGCCACGTGCCTGGGGCGTCCTGAGTCCTTTGAAGGGTAGGTGGTCCGTGCTGCGAGATAGCGTCATGATAGGCCTCAACTTGCCCCTGGGGGTGATGAGTCCTGAGCTGTCCTGAGGATACGGGTGTTTACAAAAGGGGACATGCGGGCAGCGTTATCGAAGTGGGGAGATCGCGTGCTGATAGGGATCCACGTGGACGCTGAGATACCTTACCCCCATCAAGGCAGCCTGGCCGACCTTATCACGACGTTATCATTGACAATGACATACAAAATGAGATTGACTATATCCTCCATATTCCTAATGTGTCGTTATGTAAAAAGGAGCAGTAGATGTATTACGGTCAATTATGAATGCCCACATACCAAGGCGGGCCGAAGCGTATCCTTCATGTCGCAGAATAAACAGAACGAGCCTAAAAGTCTAGAAGGCGAGGACGTGCAATTCCCTAAGTTCCTCGTCAGCATGCCCTTTAGCCTAGCGAGTCAAGTTGAGTAAGTGAAAAGGAAACGACAAAGGCACAAACCTTGAGCCCGATGATGCGCTGTGCATCAATCATATACGCGGAGTAGCGTTCGAAAATTACACGCGACATTACAAAGTACGGCAGTCTTGTCGTCACGGTGTTCTTGAAAAATTTATCTCCTGGTATGGTGCTGGGCGCGACGCAAATTTGCCGGACGACCCCGTCAGATGAAGATCGAGGGGTATGGAAATGGTGAACATTGAAGTCCAATACTGAGATAGTTTCGACGGAGGGATCCAACCCTGGCGGACACACGACTCTTTGTCCATGTACGTAACTAGATCCAAGAAAACTTTGTCACCTTGTCTGCAGGATTAATCGATGGACATACCGAAGCCACGTATACGGAGGGAGGCCAGTGATCAGACGAGTCGCATGCGGGCCCCACGAGAGCCAATGTACAATGTAGGGGACCTTAGAATTCCCTGAATAATGATCTTCTACAAAGGAAAGAAACGTCTGGTTGTGGACAAACAGGTGGAAGTGCTTTCGTGAGGTATCGTGTTCCGCGCCGTACTGGATCGAAATCACATGGATGCGAGACGTCGAGGACGTCGCGAAGGGCTCGTCAGCCAATGGCGTCTCGAAAGGACCAGTGTGGGTAGTTAGATTTCGAACCCTAACATTCTCCGCAAGTCCTGGTAGACAGAGAGTGGTGATATGCCAAGGACAGAACCCTGCTTCTGACTCGAACGCATATATCTGTATGACCCCACTCCCCTCTCGAGAAGCTAAAATGTAGGCTCGAGGGCTTATAAGGGAAAAGTCCGCTGTGTATTCAGGGAGATGATGGCCGTCTTGAGATGAATCCTATCAGCCGAGTTAGACAGCATTTATGCCAGATACCTGGCGCTAACACTTATCAAGATCCCCTCTTTCCAGTTGCATATGAGAAGCCTCTGATACCAGGTTGTAAGCAGCACTGCAATGATGTCGTCTGCGACTTGGAGCATTATGCATCGCACAAACCTGGCATAAACCTCATGGGGAGGAACGGGGAACTCGATGACAGGGAAACGAGCTTGAACGTGAGGTTCATGGTTCGTTATCGACCGCATATGTAGTTTAACGTTCTGGTTGCTGTGGTGGGCGAGCATTCTAGGTGATCTTCATGATTATCGTAAATTACATGTAGTCTCCGATGGACTCACCCTCCTTCCTCCTCCAGGAATACGATGAGATCCTGTCCAGGATCAATAGCGAAGTCTCTAGCATTGATTTTGAGGTCGTCGCGAAGAACCTCGTGGCCTTCCGCGTCTACAGAGGGCAACCAGGATACGAAAAAGTCGCGGCCACCGACGCCTTTGGCAAACACTCCACCAACAAGTTCATAAGCATGGCACAAGCCTTGTACTGAAACCACACGCGTCGTCTTCCAGTTAAGAGCGTTCCATGCCTTTCGTCGGTCCCTGAGTCTGGCGAGACGCTCCGCATGTGGCATGCGCAAGGATGCGTTGTCGATCATTCCTTCATGGCCCGACTCAATTTTATACATCAGTTCCGACGATTCCTCAATTGTCGTCTTCAAGCGCCAGCAAACCTAGTGAACGTTCTTGGTCAACGGCTGAGCTATGTTAGATTTATTGAAGTATGAGCGCACCATCGAGCACTGTAAGAGCGATGTATGGTCGATGTTACTCAAGATTTCTTCTAAGATTTCCCTGGGTAAACTTGCGAGAGTTCGCGGGCTGGCCATAGTAGATGTTGAGAGTCGGATTCAAGACTGTTTTAGTCAGGCGGTGACTGCGATTGGACTTGAGGCTTTTCTGCTGATAGTGATAGTGATAGTGATATTACCCACGGGCGGTCCCGATATGGAACATGTGGGGGGTCCGTGCTACGTACATGCATCAAGTGTACGCTACGGGCGTTAGCCAATCATTGCCGCTATGATATACGGGATCGCACGGGTTAATGTAGCTACGCGCAAGTTTACGAAACGGATGCAGATGTGTCATGAACAAGAAGGAAGGCGACGAGCGTCACAGTCATGCAGCCACAGAATGCATATGTGTCATGAACAAGAAGGAAAGCGGCGATCGTTACAGTCAATGTTGTGGAATCAAGTGATGCGGCTGTTGCGAGAGGCCCGGGGGAGCACGGTGACATAGGCGGTTGAATTGGATAGGAATGCCGTATGGTTAGGGTGATGCTCTGTTTTGCACAGGGGAACGTCATGGAATCAGTGACGTAGCCGTCGGGAAAGGCCCGGAGACGCACAGTGACGTAGGCGGTTGAATTGAATTGAATAGGCATGCCGTATGGTTAGGGTGAGACGTGTCTACGTACACAGGGCAGAGGTTGGACGCAGTGCCCTGCCACTGGGGGTGAAGGATAATACGTGTGGGTTGACTATGGTGTGTGTACGGAATGGGCTATGCACGAGAGGACATGAACACGTCGGACATGAGAGAACACAAACACATCAGACACGAGGGAACCCAGACTCGTCGGACACGAGAGAACACGAACACGTCGGAAGGCAGTCCAGGAATCGGGGCGGGTTTACAGAGCGAGCAACGGTGTGAGCAACCGCCTCAATACACGCCGGCACCCGACGTCTCCGGTATGTGGAGAGCAGGTAACAAGGCGGATGAGGTTCGTGCGCCGTGGTGCAAAGCACTGTTTCATACGCACACGACCTTTCATGCTCCTACGGTTTGGAGGGATCTAACGTGGGACGGCCATTACAGACATAACCCCCAATCAGTAACTCGTAACGCAGATCGTCGTCCGCAGTGTGCGAGGCAGGGAATGCGTTAAGACGGATTTTATCTGGTTTTTGAGTTTTTGATGATGGTGGTTCTATATAGAGTATTTTTAGGTCATGTGAGGGTACAATTGATGCACATGATAAGCACACGCGATGCGCGTCTCTCAAAAGTCAAGAAATCTTTAAAAGTGGTTTGATTTACAATCACAATAGAAATATGAAGACGCAGAATAAAGTCTAAAGCAAGCGTGGTTCATAGACACCGACGGTATGCACTCGGGCCCGTCCTTCACTGGCACTGTTGGAGAGCATCGATGGATAACGGAAAGAAGGGACGAGAGCTCCAAATGTATTCCACAATTTTACACACCCCCTCAGCTCCTCATCAATTGCGTCCCAATTCCAATCCTAATCCCAAACACCTCCACCCTCCACCCCAAGCTGCGAAGTGACCCCCATCTCCGCACGCAATCCCGCCTCACGCTCCAACATGCGCTTGACACGGATATACACCGGCGCCTCAGTTGGAGGCGGCGAGAGAGGTAGAGGCGGGGCGATGACCGGGACAGGCCCGAGTCCGAGTCAGAGCCCAGATTTTGTACGACTCAACGTCGCCTGAACATTGGCATGGTGTCCCTGATCGCCCGTGACGGGGACAGTTGGGATGTCGTTCTGCAAAACAAAGCGAACATCAGCTAGAGCATCAGGGGAGGGGGGTGGGTATATGCGTGCATATTTACCTCTCTCTCGCCCTCGCTCTCGTCAGTATCATGAATACGGGCATGGTCGAAGGTGTTCCTGGTTTCGTGGGTGTTCAGAGGCATGAGGCGATGTGGACTCAAGTCGGGCGTGTTCAAGCCTGCGGGGGTGTCGTTTATGGTATCTAGAATACGCGTATTATTGTCGCCATTCTAGCAGGAGAACAGCGAGCACTTACCGTAGTTCATTCTCGCGACATGGACATCATGTGGGCCGTCCCTGTTATCGTAAGACATACCTCCGTCGCCATTCCCGTCGTCACCTTTCGGCTGACCTTTAAGCTCATTGGACTGACGCTCCTGCATTACAACCACCAACAGGTCATGTAGACGACGCGTAAACTCGTCCTCCGCCCCGGCAGAGCCGGTCTGCATATCGGTACTCGTGCTAGCGGTAGTGGCACACAGTGGCACACCCATCTGAGCCGTCGGACCATGTTGAACCATTGGATGGTGAACTGCTTGACAGCATGAAGTCAGGAGGGCTGCTGGACAACGGCGACGGGCTGGAGCTCGCCATTGGAGGCGACTGTATGCGCGTTTGGGTCGAAGGATGTGATCGTGACCGTGGTGAGTTGAGAGAAGGGCTCGACAACTCGAACAATGAAGTGTTCCTCAAGTCCGGTGACTATGTTGAGCGATTGTTTTCTAAATTAATTTTGCAGTTGATACCACAGTACGCCTCACAGCGACACGTCGTAGGAAACATTCGCTGGGAGGGACACCTAGTATGTAACTTGACCCTCGCACTAGCCTCGCACCATGAATTCAGACGCCCGTACCAATTTGCTCCCCGACAGCAGCCGACAACCAACTTACTGGACTCCTCACCTCTCCTCACCGCACCCGACTTCCTCATCCAGATGGGTCGGTACCTGTCGGTACTCAAAGGCTGTCATTGATAGATACTCGTCTCTAGGGATGGTCGACGTCTTGCCGAGACCGTTCACCGAATAAAATATGTTGGACATCCCCGAGGTAAGTGACTCATCTCCTTAAACCCATCCGCGGTGGCCCAGTTCTGATCATGCGACTGTTGCTAATCGGAACAGAAACACCTGGATGAAAGCAGGTCAGCACAAGATCACGGCAATCGGTTTAATTCGCTCGAGTGCGTGAGCAGCGGATGAGATGGGCCGTGCACCGATACTCGGACGCTTTTCGTCACGGCGATCGGTTCAATTCGCTCGACGTGAGCAGCGGATGAGATGGGCCGTGCACCGATACTCGGACGCCTTTCGTCACGAACTCCCTCCCTCTTCCGCCGGAAGCTAGAAAGACCAACCAGAACATCACTGACATACTGCACGCATACCTCTCCTTGCAACCATCGCAAAAATAGACCATCATCGCGTCCAGCACCATATCTCCTGGTATCCGCAGGGGCTGGCCACTTCGACCGCCACAAATTTCGTTGAGTACTTGTACGTACAAATCATCATAATAAATCAAATATAATATTTGAATCACTAACTTATCACATATTGAATGATTTCCACGCCGCAGTCATCGCCGAGCCCAGCGTCCAAGTTTTGACTCTTTCTTCATCGAGCGTTGGAGTCGATGACACGAGAAGCTACGACTACAAAAGGCAACGCTCGGTCTGTACGCACGTATATCTCGTCATGAGACGTACATTCCTACTGACCAGAGTGACAGCACGAATGCGACCCTGCTCCATGTCATTATGTTCGCTAATTTAATAAAATAACTTGTTTTGCCTTCTATTCCCCATCTATCGAATACTCCTGCTTCTATATCGTGACCCTGTGCTGCAGCCTCTCTAGCTTTGCTTCGCGTATCGGCCCACACCCATATTATGCCCAGAGCCTGGCGCTTCCCTGCTCCGTACTTCCGAGAAAGCGATTAATTCTGACAGCTCGCAGGCAACGGAATATGCTTTATCCCAGTTTAGTTCTTGTCCTAGGCCATTTTCGGAGACTCTTTCGGATACCTGGCACGACTTTTTTGCTATAAAGCTGGACCGTCGCGACGATCTAGCAAGACAAGTTTCGATTCACATCGTCACATCAACATCCTTCCTTCATCATGAAGCTTTCCCTCGCATTCGTCATGGTGACTCTCGCCCATACCGCACTTGCCCTGCCTCTTTCGACATCAATCCAGGCTAGATCCCCAGCCCCACTCCCCCAGGTACTGTTCATCATTACTTCAGAATCTCGTCAGATCATCTAATAATTCCTCGTCCCCTATCAAGGACATAACACAAACCATCGCCGAGTGCGTTTTACAGTGTGATGTTTCATCAGGCATTAGAGACTGAAGCTATTTTTTTTTTTTACGATACTTGAAGCGTACAAGATGACCTTGCCAATATGGGCATTGGGCGGGGCAAGCGGGATATCCAGGCTAGATCCCCAGCCCCACTCCCCCAGGTACTGTTCATCCATGTTACTTCAGAATCTCGTCAGATCATCTAATAATTCCTCGTCCCCTATCAAGGACTTGGGCCCACTCGGTTCCACCATCGCCGAGTGCGTTTTACAGTGTGATGTTTCATCAGGCATTGAGGACTGAAGCTATTTTTTTTTACGATACTTGAAGCGTACAAGATGACCTTGACATAATAATAGGCCAAGGCCGGGGCAAGCGGGATAACTAGTGCCGTTGCATCAGGTTATTGTGTGAAAAATGATCTTGTCTGCTCTTGCTATATCAGGGCATCTTTGACGATCGAGACAAGCATTTTGATGGGAAGATCGATATAGGTGTACATTGATAGGTGACATTGACGATCTCATCGACACAGTATCATGATGACTGCATTGATCAGGTCTTCATCAACTGGCAACCAAGTGTCTGCGCTGTCTCTCTGGTTGCCTGTACCTCAGGAATCAATGTTTTCACAGCGATACTCGGTATCCTTTCTATGCAACATGTCTAGCTTATCTTCATGGTAGCCTGGACTGGAAGTGTCAATGTTTCGACAGAGAAACTCCACATATTTTTTACGGCGCAAGTCTTTTGTGGTTGCCTATACCTCGAGGACCTTTTTCACGATAGGTGTCTCCCTCATCATTCCGAATGCATGTACCTCAGGAATCAATGTTTTCACGGCGATACTCGGTATCCTTTCTATGCAACATGTCTAGCTTATCTTCATGGTAGCCTGGACTGGAAGTGTCAATGTTTCGACAGAGAAACTCCACATATTTTTTACGGCGCAAGTCTTTTGTGGTTGCCTATACCTCGAGGACCTTTTTCACGATAGGTGTCTCCCTCATCATTCCGAATGCATGTACCTCAGGAATCAATGTTTTCACGGCGATACTCGGTATCCTTTCTATGCAACATGTCTAGCTTATCTTCATGGTAGCCTGGACTGGAAGTGTCAATGTTTCGACAGAGAAACTCCACATATATTTGACGGTGCAAGTCTTTCGTGGTTGCCTATACCTCGAGGACCTTTTTCACGATAGGTGTCTCCCTCATCATTCCGAATGCATGTACCTCAGGAATCAATGTTTTCACGGCGATACTCGGTATCCTTTCTATGCAACATGTCTAGCTTATCTTCATGGTAGCCTGGACTGGAAGTGTCAATGTTTCGACAGAGAAACTCCACATATATTTGACGGTGCAAGTCTTTCGTGGTTGCCTATACCTCGAGGACCTTTTTCACGATAGGTGTCTCCCTCATCATTCCGAATGCATGTACCTCAGGAATCAATGTTTTCACGGCGATACTCGGTATCCTTTCTAGGCAGCATGTCTAGCTCATCTTGTAACCAAGTGCTAATACATTCTATACAAAATAACTCCTGCACACATACAACATGTCTTCCTGAGCAACATTCAACGTGATTAGTTCGTTAAGATATATTTGCGACTCAGACTAAGGCATTACATTGGACACAACACAAAGCAGACATAAAAATAACTATCGGACTACAACGTAATAGTACTAGGAAAGACAGAACAGCATACTCCATTTGACCTTCACAGAACAACTCAAACCCTCATAAACATACCGCCTGCACAGTGCGAAAGCTAATGCTGTAAACAGACAACCTCGTCAACAACACAGAATTTGGCAAGAATCTTAACACGTACCAGGTCTAACGTGAAACGACTGTGCACAGACGCTAGGAAATAGAAAGGCGCTGGGAAATCGAGATGGGCCTTGGCAGCAGACCGGGAGGACTTGATTGATGAAGGGAGCGTACCTGGTAGCTAACATTATATACCTTCTGTAGGTGGTCCGTGCACATCACATGTGACTGATGGGGGTTCAATCATGCCAATGGTCCTCTGCCCTTGAAGTCGGAACTAATGACACCACGGGTAGGGCACCGTCCCCCCGCAGAGCCTGCTAATTTCTGCCTTTCATTTGTAGACATCTACATGTACTGCTTCTCTATACTAGACTATAGACTTTCTCCCCACCAATCCTGAGCTGGGATTTCTTATCGTTTGCGGTGTCCTCTCGACTGCACGATGCCAAAGACATATCAGATTTGACGTCTCTACGCTCCACAACGCCCCGACCTTCTGCTCTCTCCGTGCCTCCTTGATCGTGCTCATCACCTCGGCCGCCCCCGTCTCAGCAGTTCCCGGCTGTCTGTCCTCTTCTGACACTCTTTTCTAGTGCCTGGATCAAAGACGCTGCCAGAGTCAACACCTCATATGTGCTACATGGAAAGGCATCGTTTGCAAGCAGGGTCGGATGGTGCAGAACGCTCTTCCCCTCCGCCGCCCTGTTCTCCATCCCGTTTCCTTCCCAATCCTTTCACGGAGTCGAATGACCATTAATTGACGTGCTGCAGTACGCTCTTCCCCTGTAACGGTATTGTCTTGCAGTGATCTTTGGAGTTCGAGGAATCGGTACTGGGCTTGGGGCAGCTATTGGCGAGTTAGTTGATGTCGAAGAGCGGTGGGCTAGAGTTGGAGGTGGGGGACAGGATGTTCAAGGGGCGGCGTGATGGTCAGGGGTGAGTCAGAGTCCGGCGTGCTGAGGGTAAGGGGTCTTGGATAGGGATAGGAGCTTTGTGCAGCCCTCGATCGTGGGTGAGTCCTCTCGCTGATGTGGGCCATTACGATGTCTGCATCCTTTTGTAGGAATATGATCTTGCCCGTCTGCCGGTCAGCACCGACAACAATCCCCATGCGCTTAGATCCGGAGGTGAATGGGAAGATGTTGAGTACGTCCAAGGAGATCCGTGATCCAGATGGGGGTTTGGAAGGTCTATCCCTGTGCGATCGCTGAAGACAAGGGTGCAGAGGCTGATGGATTGTGTCCAGTTACGATAGCGACTTCATCGCGTGAGGAAGTGTGGGAGTTTACCACGTAAACTGTGGAACCATGAGCTCGACTCATGCATGACAGGGAATCAACGAGGAGAAGAGGATCAGAAATCTAAACACATAGATGTACCATGGGCCTTGCAACCCGTTCAGCACGACCAGCACAATCGACAATACGAAACTGACAGCACACAGGATCTATATGCCACAGCACATTCTCGACCGTCAACGGTGACAGAAGGCTGGAGAGCGTCGGATAGGTGAACACAGAAGCTCGCAATAAAGAAATGTCACATACCTTGGAAGGGCTCAACGAGATGAGGATCTTGTTGATTCCCTTTGCCGCAGCCTGTGCTTTGGCATCTCCATGAAGAACTATAGTCCGGCGCTCTAGTCTTGGGGCTGCTGAGAATCTCAATGTCGTGGAGCGAAGCCGCAGCTCCCTTTGATTTGACACCCAGAGACTTGAAGACAGCCTCTTTGCCAGCCCAACGTGCAGCGAAAGACGAGGCAGGGGATGGTTGTGCTTGGCAGTAGGCGGTCTCAGCGTCAGGTGCGGCAGAAGGAGACTTGTCGGGAGCGGTAGGCCACATCGAGGATGGGAAGCGGGTGCTTTGAAGGAACCTCGCGGGCGACACGGAGAGCACCTTTTCCAGGCGCAGGAACGGAACGGCCAGCTTTGTCACTGATACGATCATAGAGTTGAGATATGGACAGCGAGTGAGAGGGTTAAACTTACGTCGAGGTAGAGCTGAATGCCAGAATACCACGAATGGGGGCGCCAAGTTCGAGCGCCGTCTTTGCGTTCATGATGATGTGAACACCGGTGCCTTGTGCCTCCATGAACTACAGAGAGTATATTAGTGTCATGGGATGGAGTAAAAGACAGAGACCGACGACTTACCCCTGCGCGGGAGGTTGTAGCAAGACGAGACATTTCAGTAGGCTCGCGTCCCATAGCAAACTCAGTTTCAACTGCATTGCTTGTTGCCTTCATGTTGGCGAACTCGTAGATTGCTGATGTCATCGAAGCCACCAGCAATCATGACCTTCGCCTTTCCGGATAGGATGGTATCGCAGGCGATTTCTAACAACTGAAGGGCGGTAGCACTGAACAGATGTTAGGAAGAAGTAGCTACAAAGTAATATAAGAACGTACCAAGCACCAACTCGCCCCAGCCATGGATGCTGGAGGTCCTAGAGGAAGGTTTGGTGCGGTGGAAGGGCAGGTGGGGGTGCGTTGGAAGCGGTGGGGAGGGTCGTTAAGTGGGGTGGGCCTACTCAGCGCAGACGACATCCCCGACGACGAAAGGGATTCGCATTTGCGCGAATCGCCCGGGGGTGGGCCTGCTGGGCACATACGACGGTGCTGACGACGAAAGGGATTCGCATTTGCGCGAATCGCCCCATCCTTGGGTGCTGGGGGTGCTAACAAAGTCGTTGGTGGGGTGGAAGGGCGGGCGGGGGTGCGTTGGAGGTGGTGGGGAGGGTCGTTAGGTGGGGGTGGGTCTTGGGCACAGACGACGGTGCCGACCATGAAACCGATTCGCGCAAGCGTGAATCGCCCCATCTCTGGGTGCTGGGTGTCCTAGAGAAGGCGTGGATGGGGTGGAAGGGCGGGCGGGTGGGCGGTGGAAGTGGTGGAAGGTCGTTAGGTGGGGGTGGGCCTGCTGGGCACGGATGACGTCCCCGACGACGAAAACGACTTGTGCTCGCACGAATCGTACCATCCCTGGATGCTGGGGGTCCTAGAAAAGGGGTTGGTGGGGTGGAAGGGCGGGCGGGGTGTGCTGAAAGGGGTGGGGAGGTCGTTGGGTCGGGGTAGCAAAGTGACAGTCGTTCATCAATCATCTGACCACTTCAAAATATGACCACGACAAGACTGGGAGTGTAATTCACTCAGCTCTTTGGATGGCGACACTGTGGTGGACCTGCTTTTATTCCATCATTCAAGGATATATATATAAGTAGTAGTTGATTCAAATATTTCACGGGCTTGAACATATTAAATATTAATGACAGTGAATGGACACAGAGTGAAACAAAATTATTCCGACATGTCTACTAAGTGCTCCAGCCCACAATCCCTCCACAGACTCGTGTGAGTGAAGTGAGGTATGCCCACTCGCTGCCCACCATCCCAGGGCTCGATTTGGTGCTGAAGCACTCTGCCTCTAATGAGGACAAAATCACCAGGGTGGAGGCGCACCCGGAGATTCAGCTGAGGGAGATGAACATAGCCACCAGTGAACGAACCAGCGGCCAACAGCCCAGCGTAGGCTCCAAGAGGATCTTGGGAGTCGGTGTGCAGACCCGACTTCCTATTGAAGAGCAGCTCCCGACCTTCGAACAGCAGGGGGTCCACCGCGTTGAAAGCCTTCATAACAGGATGCTTGGTTTCTTGAGCTTCTCGGAGGCGCACGAGGTTGGCATGGAAGTCAGGATCAGCCCTATAAATGGCCTCATTCACACGTTGGGACACAGGAGTCAACTCTTGATATAGTTGCATCGTGGAGGACAAGATAGTTCCCGTGGACATGCTGTCCTTGGAGGGCATCAGCATGCCTTTGTTCTGTGGTGAAATGAGTACTGTTCTTATTAGAAGGACACATGGATAACTCACCTCTTGGCCGAGTGCATACCATCCTCTTGCAAGCCTTATTTCCCCTGCCGTTTCTCCTTTCCGACAGACATACTTACCCACCTTGTCTGCGCTGGTTGCAGATTTGCCTATGTGAGGAACATTGACCTTTGCATAAGCCATCAGCTTGGTGTTCAAGCGCTCCTGCATGAACCTCATAGTAAATTATCTAGGCCAGGAATAAGATCATGAGGACTTACCACCATGCTGGATTGTAGCAGCCCTGGTATGTAGGCCACCAGGGTATGACCATCACTACTGATGGCCTTTCGGGAGATGTCGTCCTCCCAAGTGTCGGGCTTGGTAGGCGGAATTGCAGGCTCTTGCGATTGACGCAGACCTCGCACAGCACGCTTGAAATCAAATTTCATCTTTACTACATTGATAGTCAGGTATGATAATAAATCTTACGCAGAAAGAACTCACCCGTATTTTCTGCTAGTTTAGCAGTTATTTTGCGGACGTGCCTAAGATTATCCTTTTTTTGGATGGGAATGCGGTGGGTAACTTCTGGACCATTCCTATCAGCCCTCACAGGTGGATAAGGCATTTCGACATATTGAGAGCTATAAATGTACTCACAGAGGTCTAGCGTTCTTGCCAACAGGGTCGGCTCTAACGCTCTTTTTTTGGGGAGAAGCCTGTAAAAAAAAGAAGGCGGTTAGTACTATATCCTGCCAAAAAACAAAAAACGAAAATGAGAGAAAATAAAGGACAGCAGGTGGGGAGGTGCGATGTGGGGAAGAGGGAGAGATAGTAATAGATATAGAGGATGTTGAAAAGACCACAGGTTGGTGTAACACTTCCCTGTGGTCACCCTTTTCGTTGAGTGGTCCGGTGCAACACTTTACGCACTCAAAGGGCTGGGAGGGGAGTGGAGAGGAGGGGAGGAGGGAGAAATAGTAATAGAGATAGAGGATGTTGAGAAGACCACAAGTCGGTGTAACACTTTCCTGTGGTCACCCTTTTGGTTGAGTGGTCCGGTGCAACACTTTATGCACTCAAAGGGTTGGGAAGGGATAATCAGCAGAGAATACACACCTTGGCCATGACAGATGACAGACTCAGATGGCAGTTGCAGGGGGAGCGTCAGATTTTGAGCGTCAGATTTTGAGCGTCAGATTTTGAGCGTCAGATTTTGAGCGTCAGATTTTGCCAGCGGTTCCTGAGCGCTTCGCTGGCAGTAGTAACGGTAGCGACTTGAAAATCTCTGTCACGGCAGAGTCACAGTAGGCAAAATTTTCCCACATGGTCATGTCTGATGGTCCACTACTATTAACTAAGAACTAGTAGTCATCATCGTAGTAGCAGAATGTACTTCGTATGCTGTGTAGTCTACTTTAACTGGGTGTTGTGGGCAGATAAACCGCAAGTCTGAGTTCTGACTCGTTTGGGAGTATTACATTTGTCGATCCCGCTTCCACTTCCCTGAGCCTCCTCCTCAGTGCAAATGACTCGACCGCCCAAGCTACACTCCCGCGAACTCTTCGCATTCGCACGTTGCTTCTGATTCCTCTGCTGGGCCTTCACCGCTTCACACCCTTCACATTCAGACACAGCTCCTCCTCCAGCACCCGCGCGAGCTCCTGCAGCCCCACTTCCATGGGTAGCACGTCCGTCTCCTCTTCGCTCGGAGCGGGCTGGACGTCGGCAGGGCGGTCGATGATGGAGATGTGGGGTTCTAACCCAGCTTCGATTTCTTCAGTCCCACTCGAATTGAACGCCTTGGCAAACCATGGTCGTAAAGCCTGTCTTGGATGGAGAGCCTTGGTACAGGCTAAGGTTCAAGAAGCAGACCGCTTCGTCTTTACCCAGCAGCCGAACAACACGTTCTGTGACAACATTCAGCACTACATCGAATTTCAGCAAACCTCGGAGTGACCGAAAAGGCATGGATGGACGTACCTTACGGATACAAAACGAACGACCCGGTCTCGTCCCGTTGCTCCACCGTCCAGGCATATGGCCGCCCGGTCCAGGCATCTCCAGCTCTTCCTATGTCCAAGGCGGTATTCCAAAAGCGTATACCCAAGATTTCCGACACCGGAGAAGACGACCGTGCACGCCAGGAGGATCTCGAAGGAATGGAGGTAGAAGCGGTCGAGCTGGGGTGCGAGCCTGAGGAGGAGGTAGTTAAGGATGGAGCCGACCGTTGCAGCAGCGATACCGTCTACGATGAGGTCGAGTTAGCTTGGAAAAAAGGTCAGAGTCTAGGTGGGATGTACAATATGAGAACATGTCTGGGAGGGATAAAAATGTATACATTAGCTTTCTAGTTAGGAAAAGCAGAAAGAGGGAGACCCGTACCGGACATCATGCCAATCTTATAGTGAACAGGGGCTCTTGACCACACAAATCCGCGCAGCTGAGGACTGATAGGACCATGCTTCCACCACTTGACCAGCGGGTTAGATATAATCTCATTACACCCTACACCCCCACACACACATCAGCAACTGCCCACCCTCCACCAAAGTAAAAAAAAAAACTCAAACTCACCATACGCACACTTCTGCCACCTCGCCAACTCATCCACCACCGTCAACGACACCCCCTCCTTAACCCCCCCCCCCCCCCCACCCACCCCCCGTCCGATTACGTCGCCCACCTCAGCGTATACCCCTTCAACAGCAACCTCACCTCGCTCCACTGCTTCCTCTTCCCGTCCGCGGGGTCCACGAACGCGGCGTCTTGGACAGCGGACCAGCGCAGGAAGGCGTTCTGCCCGACGAACAGCGTGACCTCGCCATTGGCGCACCCGAGGGAGATGCACCGGTTGATGCGCCGGGTGAAGTGCGTGATGCCATTCTCGAAGTAGTGGTACGCCACCTGCATCACGTCCGACTCGTGCTGGATGATCGCTACGTCCGGGGACTCCCACATTTCGCGCGCCGCATCATGGAAGCAGTCCTACACACGAAAACCAAGCATCAGTTTGGGGTATGGGTAACTACTACTACTTGGCATGGAGGGGGAACGAACCTCGGGGACGATGGTATCGGAATCGATGATGAGGATGATCTCGCCCACGCGCATAGACTTCCCATTCATGCACAGGGCTTCCACATCCTCCTTGTCTCCTCGAAGATCTCCTCCGCAGCCATACGCCTCGCCTTGTCCTCGAGACAATCGCCCGGGTCCTCCTCTGCGCCCTCTGCGATGAGCTGCGCGAGGAACTTCTCAAGCTTCGGGGAGATAGCTGCATACACGTCAGCCCTCGTACCCCGGGGAGAACTTCGTAGGAAGCAGACGTACCCAGACCGTAGTTCATACTAAACCCCCAAAAAAATCAACATCGAGAACCTCACACCACCACCAAACCAAAACACTCACTTGCTCGCCTTCTTAAACTTCCCCGCCCTCTTGAACCCCCATTCCTTACTCTCATGCCCCGGCCTCGCCACCCACCCAATATTATGATTCGCATAAAACCGTAGTTCATACTAAACCCCCAAAAAAATCAACATCGAGAACCTCACACCACCACCAAACCAAAACACTCACTTGCTCGCCTTCTTAAACTTCCCCGCCCTCTTGAACCCCCATTCCTTACTCTCATGCCCCGGCCTCGCCACCCACCCAATATTATGATTCGCATAAAACACGATCCTCTGCTCCCTATCCTCCTCCGAGATCAGCTGCAGCCCGTCGTCGCAAACAAAAATGGCCGACATCCCGCCTTGCCGGGCGTATATTTACATGGCTTTTTTGATGGAGAAGACGGAGGGCCGCTGGGTTTGTTTGTTGGTGTTAGTTGGGAATGGAAGAAAGCAAGGGAGGAGAGGGGGAGAGGGAAGGGGGGGGAACGTACATGACGAGCTCAAGGGACTCCTTGTACACGGGGAGCTGGATGGTGATGTGCGGGAGGTTACTGTTGACCTCTGCATTGGGCTCGGGCTTGATGGCGGAGTAGTACTGTGAGTTCTCGTGGTACTGTGCCACGGGGCCGAGGCTATACCCAACGAACACAAGCGTAAGAATGGTGTGACGGAACAAGATTGAGGGGAGGGGGGGGGGGGAGGTAGACGTACATGAGAGAGAGGTTACCGACGAGTTGGAGGCAGAAGAACTACATGGGCAGGGGGAGGTATGTTTAGCGGGGAAAGCCAGGGTGGGTAGGAAGGCCAAACGACGTACGAGGGACACGCAAAAAATGATAGGAAGCGTAACGAGCAGCGCGAACCTCCGTGGGTCCCATCCAGCGCGTACTCCTCCAGCAGCACCGTAACACCGCCCGACATGAAGTCTACACACCATCAGTTTTGCTGCATCCAAGTAAAGGGAACCACCTACAAGTCGAGAGCCCCGCACCGCAGCCCGCATACAGGGGCCCAAGCAGAATAAGCTTCCTCTCCTTCCTCTTCCCCCTCCCCTTCTCCGGATCCGCGTTCCCACTCGGCGCGGGTGCATCCGCGCGGGGCTGCAGGTGCCAGCTCCACCACCCGCGTTTCACTGCAGGCTTCTTCTCTGCCATGGGGGCGGGGGCAGCCTCCTTTCCGTTGAGGTCGGCGGTGGACTCGGCGGGTGTGGCAGAGGCGGAGAGGGGGGTAGGAGCAATGGACTTGCGGGCGACCTTGCGGGTGTGCCAGATGTGCTTGATGAGCTTTTCGTCAAAGTCTTTGCATAGGGGGATCATGGTCTCCAGAGCGTAGCTCCATAGGATGAGAGCACCTTGGTCGCGCTAAAAAAAAGGGGGGGGACTTATATTATGAGAGGGTGGGAGGGGGGGAGGTACGAACGATGAATGTGCCACATTGGTCCTTTTCGGCTTGGGGGAGGTAGTCGATGCTTTCGAGGATCTGGATGCGCGTGCCTTGGTCGATGTAGATTGAGTTGTCCCGGGGCTCGCTGGAGTAGCAATGCGTCAGGTGACATCATGCATCAACAGATGGGTGGGAGACTCAGACTGAGGGCAGCGACGACGGCTGAGCTGCGCAGTTTTACGGCAACGACGGGGTTGAGGCCACGTACGGCGGCTTCGAAGGGGATGAGGGCGGGGTTCTCGTAGGGGAAGACCAGCTTACTTCGTGACCACACAGAAATTCACCGTGTTCCGATGCATGTAGCCTTTGTAATACTGCTCAGCATCTGCAAGTGCTTGAGATACAGACGTTCATGGGGCAGCTCTATAAACAAAGTTCTGTCGTTCCTTGAGGCTCAAAGATGGGAGAGCAGGATGGATGGGGGACACACCTTTGCGCTTTTTCTTCGCGCCGGCGCCGTCAGCTGGCAAGGGCATCGGGCCAACATCGTCGTCGTCGTCCTCTACGGGAGCCTCTGGTCGGATATCTTCGGTCTGCGCCATCTCCGTGGGCTCTTCTCACCGTTACGGCCTTGTGTGCCTAGGACAGACACGTCCTGTTCCGTGTCAGACATGGAGGATGCGTCAAAGATGGAAGTTGGCGTGAGCGTTGAGATGGATCGGAGTCCGCCGGATGGAGTCTACCCGAGCCAAGTTCACTGACTCACTCAGAGCAGTCTCAAGATCATTTACTTAGAATTCATGTCCAGGTAGAACGACAGGGTATCGCGTATAAATTGGGTCCAAATGATAGGTCAAGTAAGATAAATCCAAGGGGATTACATCACAATGCAATCTCCCTTCTTCTCGGCCGCCTCCTTCTCCTCAGCTGCTAAAATCGCCTTTCTTCCTCACTCAGCACCTAAACAAATCGGCATATGAGCTGCAGGATATCAATACTAGGTAAATGAGACACTTACGCCCTTCTAGGCACGTGCTAGTAAGGTTAATATTCCTGAAGTTCAACCCCTTCCAGTACCCGCACCTCATCACGGTCTGCTATTCCGAGGGCTGCCTGGCGTGGGTCCTCGAACGGAATCAATGCCCAAATGGCGGCTCCATCTGAAGGGTCAGGATTGGCCACCAGGTTTCGAAAGGTGAGATGCTGAGTCATGTCTACATCTGACGACGGCATCGCGACTGATTTCCACCTAGACGTAACATCAACACCGCTCCCTGCATCCACCATCCATTGGCCCTCCAGGCTTTGAATATGAGGTCGGGAGGAGGCGCTACTGTATAACTTAAGAGCTTTTCTCGCACTGACCTGTTGGTGTTTGTCGAAGGCGTGGAATATACCACCAGGCGGTTGCCAGAATGTCTCTTGGTGAGTGTAGCCTCCGGACAGCCGAACGGCTATGTAGCTTAGGATGGCGTCCACATTCGCTACCACCGGCCAAGGTATTTGGGGATCCCGGGGGGGGTCGCTTGCCTTTGTGCGGCGGCCAGTGGAAGGGGGTGGCCTGGTTACCCGATGTGGGTGGTGTAGGATCGTGTAGTCCCCTTTTAAGACAAGTTCTTGAATAAACCTGTGAATAAAGATGCCCGTGAACGCCTCAGAACCAATGTATGCCAACGGCACCAGCGGCAGGAAGTTGTCCAGCCTGATGGTGCCACCAGGATCCTTCAGATTGTGTATCTGCTGCACATCGGTTCGGCCTAAGAGCTGGCCGGTAAGCATGCTACTGAAAAGGGAAGCACCTAGAGTTTCCACCACGATGGCACGATACTGTGATAATGAAAAAAGTAACTAGTCACCATAACAGTGACCACAACAAATGAGCAAGGGCTCTCACCAACAAGTTCAAGTTAGACCGATAGATGACTTACAAATTTCAGGATCATGGGTGCAGGATGCTCAATTGAGCCAAGTGCCACCCGCTTCCAGTAGGTTGTCACAGAGCCTGGTCCTACTCCCTCCTGGACTGGGAGGATGGCTATAGTAAATGATAATACAGAATAGAGTCAATGTCTCATCAAGCGTAGATGTTGAGAACATTACTATACCTTCTGGTTCCGGATCCAACATCTCTCCGTTACTTCGTTCTGCAAGGATTTGGGACGCCTCGTGCAGGGTCCAAATGACCATGTCGATGTCTAGGCGAAGGGGTGGGATAAATCTGAAAGATTTCATAACCGACGATCTCATGATGTCTAGGGTGATTTCCAGGCGCAGCCGCCATATTGAACATGACAATATGAAAGTCTCAACCTCCAGCGTTACATTTAAAGAGGGGTAATCAATGAAATCCTCAGACCCGAGCCACATCCCCTGCTGGGAAGAAAGATTAGGGTGGACATGCGGGGGGTACGTGGAGACTGCCGCCGGCTCAATGAATTCATAGTCCTGGAATCTAAGGGGCAAGTGGTTCCAAGTGATGCACGCTGCGGTGACTGTTTTGAAATCACAGCAGCTTCCGTCAATGAACGTAACTGGGTAGGAGTGGTGGTATGAACTCACATGTATGGTTGATGAATGAATACCTGGGCCTGTGGGGTAAGGCAAGTGTTGCCAAATACGTCTCTCGAAGCACCTGGGCTGCACTGGCTGACGCTTGATGCCGCCCAGCATCCGTTGCATTCATGATGATGGCCTGTGTTATAGTGGTGAAGCTACTAGCTCCGGGATGTGAGTCATGACTCGGAAGACTGAAGTCCAGATAAAGCTTCTCCACACGGGTCCTGAAGTCAGAGCCTGCGTCCCAGACGGTGCTCTCCTGCCGCGGTTGTGGAGTTACCAAGTAGCTGTCCAAGCCCAGGCCATCCCTAGACGGAGGGAGATAATGGTGGCCAGCAAACAGTACGTCGGCCACTTCCTGGGTGCCTAAAAAATGACTTCATGAATACAAGTCGTGACAATGTACAAATTTTACAAAAATTGCATTACTTACTAGCTGACTTAAACTCATAGTCATCGTTATTGGAGTCCTCTTCTAACCGACCAAAGAGGTCTATGATCCCTGAAGAAAACTTGACTATTGTATAAAATAATGGGATACTAAGGGTGAAGAAATACCTCTGAATATCGGGTCAAATATTTCAGCGAGGACGTCTAAAAAAAATAATTAAGACTTGAATTAGCAAGCTATGACGATTTGAAGGCTGACCTGTGGGAGTATCTTCAGGGACCAAGACCATTTGGATGTCTACGCCCCTCATACGGTAGTAAATGAAACTGTTAAGGATTGTAGGCCACGCCAATGCCCATTGCACATCTGAATAGATGAGGCGGCGCGGATAGCCATGGATCACCTTTCCAGCAGAAGTGAGGGGAAATTACTAGTAGTGAATTTTCTGCTTACCTGACAAAGGCATCTCCATCTCTGCTCTCGGGCGAGTGCCACATGTGGGTGCTCGGGGACAGCGGGGTTAGGGGGATTTGTGACGTCGCCCCAGAATAGGGAATTTTCCATGAGGTCTGTGTACCGCCATCGTCTGGGCCCGGGTGCTCCGCTCATGTTGGATTTTGAAGCGTCAGTACTTGCAAGAATCAGAACAGTAGTATGTGGGCAGGGAGTAGTACTTTTAGCTTCTTCCCTGCTCTCAACTGTCATTGCAGCGTCTCAGAATCTCATAGCCACCGTGCAGGCCAACTGAATTGAACACTGCCGTAAGTTCAACTTCATTTCCCAGTTTGTGATGATCATTGACGAGTCTGGTCAGAAGTTGATACCGTAGTGGGACATGGTGGTATGATTCAGCACCCCCATTCAGATTGTCCCAGCCCTGTGTATTTTTAATCGTGCGTTACACCAGTGTATCGTGTGAACGACTCACGGCCTGGAAGCAAGGGCATGAGCAGCGGGGTGGGAAGATGGCGCTAAACCGACATTGATCATGTTGATTAAACATCCCAGCACAGCGGCCGTGCCGTTGGCAATTCCCCTGATGCTGACTTCTAAGTTGCCCGTCACTGCCAGCAGAGAAGATGTAATCACCCAATGTCTTCCAGAACGAAGCAAAAGCGGAGAACGGGGCTGCAGGCACCTCTACTCCAAGTTCTCCCACTTCTTACTCTGACAGCCTGAGAGCGTCCCCGATTGAAGGGGAATCTGAATCACCAGCCTGAGAAGATCAGAGAAACACAATAGAAACATGATGATTGGTAGACTGGAAGTCACGGCATCATGAAGGATTAACCACGATAGGGACCCTCTGTCAGATTCTTGAATCTAACGAAAGTCTGACCACGACTTTGAATTTGAAATTTCGACCCGCATCTCCGCAAATGACCATCTAACATCGCCAGAATTCGCCTGATGATGTCAGATCCTTACCGGAATTCATCCACTAGTAATCCTGACCGCACTATAGTCACCGCATCATGAAGGATTAACAACCATAGGACAGCTGATTCTGATGCAGCCCCGGGTTGACACTCTCTCCGGGATAGATACGATTCAATGCCTTATATCCCAGGCGGCGGTGTTTGTGTGAAACGCTCAGTCACAGCTGCTGCGGTGAGAGCCCCTGCAAGCAAGTGGAATGGCAGAGGAACTGGGTAACGAAAGTTATACACCTGAGTCCCAGGAAGGGTTGGAAGAGATGACAAGTTCAGACTGTATGCCACTCGATGTATGAGCAATTTCAGACAGCAAATTTTTGGACCAAGCTGTACCCGCGGCGGCTACGGTCGTTACAGCTATCATTAGCCCATCATGCCAACATCATGCTGCGAAGTTCCATGATTGATGGTCACGGTAGTCACTGGCAGATCCGGGAGCCAGCGGGTTGGAGGAGTCAGCAGCCGGAGTTGGAGACACGAACGTGGGCAGGCTCTCAGAGTCGGAAACTAGTTAACTCTCCGAACTTCGTGCCACTTGTCCACTTACTATCGCTATCACTATCGCTCAAATCAGCTCTGGTACTACCGTTGCAAATGCAAGCTGTTCAGCATCACCGTCTGCACACTGTCCGGTACAAGAAACGTCGCCCCCAGCTATCTAAGACCCACCCAAGCCTGGAGTGCAAGGGCTATCGTCGGTTCAATCCTCTCGGCTATTCCGACCCTCGCGTTGAACCTAAACGCCAGCAGTGGTGCTGCATCGATATACCTAATGTGAGTCACTACAAAGATCCCCCCCGATCTTGAATCTCAGTCACATTCAGTACCGGCTCCGTTACCATCGAAAAGGTGTTTCCAATTCCGACGAGGAGATAGAACAATATTGGGAAGACCTGCAGTCGTACAACAACCTCTGGAATCAAGTGGAAGAGCAAGCAACCTTATTGCTGCATGCGAAAGCGCAACTTGGAAATGTAGAGAATGCCAAGGATGCGAATTGGGCCAGGACGGTAATTTTATTCTACAGGCTCCGCCGCTGTACACAGTTCTAAAAACTGCTATAGGGATCACCCAGTGTAGGCGGATTGTTGACGGCGCCTAGGACAAGCGATGAGGCAGGAGGGGATACTGCCCCGCCGTCCATGGGAACCTCGGGTGCATTGGTGATGGCGTCCAAGGCGAGCAGTAACTTGAGAGACCGTCTCGATGCCAGTCTGGTTATGCAGGAAGGTGCGATTAGGAACCTCCGCTTAGAGGTGTTCAAGCGCGAGAGGCTGCATATGGAGGCAGCGCTGCAGAAATCAAAGTTGGAAACACAATTGATCGAGGCAGAATTGAAGGCTCTCCCTACGACGAGTGATGCAGGCCTCGCATTGCAGTTGGCTGCCGAAGAGAGTACTGAGAAGCTAATCAAGGAGCTGGGGTTCATTGTAGAACGACCTTCCGGCAGCAGCATGGAGCTCATCGAAGGACCTTCTCAGGGCAATACCAGGAGAGGAGTCATCACGTACTACGACTTACAGCAAGATGCGATTTTCCAAGCCTTTAAACGTGTCGACTCCTCTTCTCCAAAGGGGAAAGCCAAAGCCGTTGAGAATGCACCCATCCTTTCGTCCGATTAACTTCATTTCCATTTGTTATGATTTTCGCCCCGGGGCCCCCACCACACCGGGCCCACCTCATCCCCACCCGAATTCATCTGGACACCGCGACCCTCTTCGTTCTCTTCGTCATCCTCACGTACCGTCGCTACTGTTGACTGATATGTATAATGTAACTGAGTTCTTGTACTAGCCAATCACCAAATTATGGTCAATGACTCGTCAGCATAAGATCCTGTGTCGTATTGGAAGGTCAATGTTTTCAAGTGATTAAAATTAATATAATGCGAATTCAAGACAAGCCAGATATGTTGCACCAACATCATTGCCCTACATCGACGACCGAGGTTCTTCCAGCTGTCCTTTATGACCCTGAATCTGCCTGACTAGAATCCAACTCCTCTTCCAGCTGCAGTTGTCGAATTCGATCAAAAGCACTGCCAGCCATTGGGACGATGACAACTTCTGGCCGAGAATGAGGGAAGATTCTCCTGTCAAGCCGGTGAGATGGGTCATTTCTTGGAATGAAACTGGGACATGCCTATCCCACCACTTCAGAATTTCGTCAACCCGAGTAATGTTCTGGGGGTGGTCAAGCGTGGTGAGGAGGGTGGTATAGAAGGTTTCCGAGTCTGTGACTTTATCGGTGCGCGACCAGGAATGAGCAGATGACAGAGCAAACCGGACCTCAATTCAACAGCATGTTAGCAAGCTCCTCGGACCGCGCCCTGCAGCACAAGAACCATAGACCATACCTGAGTAGCCACATAAACAAGTGAAGCCTTGGTAACTCGTGTCATTCCGTGGATGCGCGCATTCCCCGATCTAGTTGTGATGGACGCGTCGGAGGCAGCAGCAGCACTAGGCGAAATGAAAACATGTTTAAAAGCCTTGCAGCCATAAGATCTCCGTTCAAATCAGAAGAACAGGATAGACATACCATCAGAAGTAACTGACTCCGAAGCAAGCCTTTCCAAGGGTCCTTCCCATCAAAAGTGGAGTTTTCGTAAAGAAACACTGGCCAGCTGTGCCCAGCGACGACGGCTTCACCACTAGAAAGGTGTTGCTTGGTTCTGATGGAAACAAGGAGTCAATCAGCATAGACTAAATAATTCGGGATCAGCATAAATCACTCTGCATCGTTCCAGTCCATGCCCGTGGGGCAAAGTAACGCGCCAGTTACCTCGTGGCGAAAACCGCGATGCGTCTTATCTCGTCGGCTGAGGGGTGGATTCAAATTTTCACCCGGTGGAGTGATCCAGTCGATGACAGCCGCTTTCATCCCTTTAGTATCGTCACCGCGGGAGGCGCTCGCTCCTTTCTGGATCTGTAACATAGCTTTCATACAAGCAGCAAATTTGAATGTTCAAAGACGTACCAAGTCAGCGAGCAGATAGATTTGCTCCGATGACGGTGGGTCAACTAACCGCTGCTCAAGGCCAGGACAAAGCTTGAGGAGTTCTAGAAAGACGTTATGCTCCTGCCGCTCCCTAAATTCAGTGAAAACAGCCAAAAGTGTCAGGTCTGAAAGACTGAATTAAGTGGTCCCCTACTTTGCTGTATAGTTTTCGAGTGAGTCATCTTCCTGGCTCATGTGTTCCAGCCCATTGGTGATAATGGCCCTGACATTAGCAAAGGCATAGACAGCTCGGCCAAAATGTCGACCATGATGGATAAGAGGATCTGCCCTCGCTCTGGGAGAGTATCCTGATTGGCAGGGACCCATGTTCCACAAATCCCGAAACTCACATCTTTTTCCTGGATCCCATCTGAAGCCCGTCTGCTCTCTGGCGGCGTCCTAGACCGGAAGTCATGGCAGCGCTGGGGCTCCCAGGCTCAGCGGTGGACATCGCTATCAGTAGGATGAAAAAAGTATAGCAGATAGATGGCGTCCGGGCAAGGCTAGATGCTGCTACCGTCGGGCTGGGGGAGGTTTTGAATACTGTCTCATAATCAGAGTGGTCTTATAAAGACGCACCGAAGTGAGCTCCCAAACTTTAAGGGGCCAATGCCCTGAACTGACAAGCAATCTCACGATGGTGGCGATGCAGTACTAAGAATCGGGACTTGCACAAGCCAAGCGCTTTGGGGACCTCAACGGTGGCTATGTTGGAGTTATGCTGGTCAGCCAAGGGCTCGACATCGCTTTCAGCAGGCTGAAGAAATAAAGCAGATAGATGGTGGCCTGCTACCGTCCCGCTGTCAAAGGCTTGAAATATTGTCGCAGAATCAGAATGGACTGGCTAACATGTATGTGAGTGAGCTCGGAAACCTGCTCAGCACTCAGGGCCAGTGCTCATGACGGTGGCGATGCAGTACTGGGGTTATAGGGATCTTGCGCAAGCTAGATGCTTCAAAGCTCCTGATGGTGGCTATGTCATGCTGGTGCCGTCAGCCTGCAGACTTGGAACGTAAAGTCAGAATGCTCCGGGTGCAACCCTGGCATGGACTCACACAATTTATCAGTTATAATGCGAGTCAAGCATCCCAGAAAAAAACATCCAGCCTGGCAATGCCGCCCAAGCGACAGGCAGCAATCCGCAACCCAAGCTTATTCCCCGACCGAGGTGCAAACTACAATGCCTTCGGACGAGATCCCGATGGTCGAATGGCATATCTAGCAGCATGCTTGTGGGGCTCTGATTACGTTCCGCCGCATACGGTCCAACAGTTTGTCGGCGCCCCGGAGCCTCCGCGCTATGGGCCTCCTGCACCATACCAACGTTGTCATCTACCCCCCGGGTGGACTCCGACGCTGTCTCCCTATGCGGTGCGGTATGGAGTGCCTGCAGCCTCGGACCCAGATCTTGACGGTCCCGGTCCACCGCGCTTTCACCCCAGCAGCCTTGAGGCGCTACGCCATGTCAAAAGATTCAAAAAGAGAGGTAAGTCTTAGATCTAACTTCTCCAAAATTTGCTCTCACGATGCACCTGTACACTGGCAGTGAGCAAAAAAGATCGAAGAATTCTGGAAGAACAGGCGGAAAGAGGTTGGGAGACGGATATTGAGGATTTCTCGGAGGATGATAGGACGAAGAAGCGCAGAGGTTTCCCTCCTCCTCCTCCTCCTCCTCCTCCTCCCCCTGCTGTTGTTCTGTAGTAATGATCGACTTTGCGTTACACCATTCTGCATTATAATTTCTGTCAATGTCGTCGCGAGTGATCAACTTCCTATTAATAAACACGATGGCGGACCTTTTGCTTGTCAATGGTCATCTATGTCGACTCGCATGGTGGGAGCCAGTGATGTGTATCATTGAATGCGCATTATGTCTGTCAGTGTGTACTTCACTTGAAGAAGCTGCGGCGACGAGTCCTCCTTTGAGCAGTTGTTTATTTCTGTTATTATTATTTACCAACTTTCCACTCTAATAGACTCTAATCACCAGTGGCAGTGGTTGCCACTCAGACTCCTTGGCGAGCTTTCGCTAATCGCTTTGCATGCCAGTTTCGCTTCTCAAGCTCCTCTCGCACCATAACGGTGAGAAGAGCCCACGGAGATGGCGCAGACCGAAGATATCCGACCAGAGGCTCCCGTAGAGGACGACGACGACGATGTTGGCCCGATGCCCTTGCCAGCTGACGGCGCCGGCGCGAAGAAAAAGCGCAAAGGTGTGTCCCCCATCCATCCTGCTCTCCCATCTTTGAGCCTCAAGGAACGACAGAACTTTGTTTATAGAGCTGCCCCATGAACGTCTGTATCTCAAGCACTTGCAGATGCTGAGCAGTATTACAAAGGCTACATGCATCGGAACACGGTGAATTTCTGTGTGGTCACGAAGTAAGCTGGTCTTCCCCTACGAGAACCCCGCCCTCATCCCCTTCGAAGCCGCCGTACGTGGCCTCAACCCCGTCGTTGCCGTAAAACTGCGCAGCTCAGCCGTCGTCGCTGCCCTCAGTCTGAGTCTCCCACCCATCTGTTGATGCATGATGTCACCTGACGCATTGCTACTCCAGCGAGCCCCGCGACAACTCAATCTACATCGACCAAGGCACGCGCATCCAGATCCTCGAAAGCATCGACTACCTCCCCCAAGCCGAAAAGGACCAATGTGGCACATTCATCGTTCGTACCTCCCCCCCTCCCACCCTCTCATAATATAAGTCCCCCCCCCTTTTTTTAGCGCGACCAAGGTGCTCTCATCCTATGGAGCTACGCTCTGGAGACCATGATCCCCCTATGCAAAGACTTTGACGAAAAGCTCATCAAGCACATCTGGCACACCCGCAAGGTCGCCCGCAAGTCCATTGCTCCTACCCCCCTCTCCGCCTCTGCCACACCCGCCGAGTCCACCGCCGACCTCAACGGAAAGGAGGCTGCCCCCGCCCCCATGGCAGAGAAGAAGCCTGCAGTGAAACGCGGGTGGTGGAGCTGGCACCTGCAGCCCCGCGCGGATGCACCCGCGCCGAGTGGGAACGCGGATCCGGAGAAGGGGAGGGGGAAGAGGAAGGAGAGGAAGCTTATTCTGCTTGGGCCCCTGTATGCGGGCTGCGGTGCGGGGCTCTCGACTTGTAGGTGGTTCCCTTTACTTGGATGCAGCAAAACTGATGGTGTGTAGACTTCATGTCGGGCGGTGTTACGGTGCTGCTGGAGGAGTACGCGCTGGATGGGACCCACGGAGGTTCGCGCTGCTCGTTACGCTTCCTATCATTTTTTGCGTGTCCCTCGTACGTCGTTTGGCCTTCCTACCCACCCTGGCTTTCCCCGCTAAACATACCTCCCCCTGCCCATGTAGTTCTTCTGCCTCCAACTCGTCGGTAACCTCTCTCTCATGTACGTCTACCTCCCCCCCCCCCCTCCCCTCAATCTTGTTCCGTCACACCATTCTTACGCTTGTGTTCGTTGGGTATAGCCTCGGCCCCGTGGCACAGTACCACGAGAACTCACAGTACTACTACTCCGCCATCAAGCCCGAGCCCAATGCAGAGGTCAACAGTAACCTCCCGCACATCACCATCCAGCTCCCCGTGTACAAGGAGTCCCTTGAGCTCGTCATGTACGTTCCCCCCCCTTCCCTCTCCCCCTCTTCTCCCTTGCTTTCTTCCATTCCCAACTAACACCAACAAACAAACCCAGCGGCCCTCCGTCTTCTCCATCAAAAAAGCCATGTAAATATACGCCCGGCAAGGCGGGATGTCGGCCATTTTTGTTTGCGACGACGGGCTGCAGCTGATCTCGGAGGAGGATAGGGAGCAGAGGATCGTGTTTTATGCGAATCATAATATTGGGTGGGTGGCGAGGCCGGGGCATGAGAGTAAGGAATGGGGGTTCAAGAGGGCGGGGAAGTTTAAGAAGGCGAGCAAGTGAGTGTTTTGGTTTGGTGGTGGTGTGAGGTTCTCGATGTTGATTTTTTTGGGGGTTTAGTATGAACTACGGTTTTATGCGAATCATAATATTGGGTGGGTGGCGAGGCCGGGGCATGAGAGTAAGGAATGGGGGTTCAAGAGGGCGGGGAAGTTTAAGAAGGCGAGCAAGTGAGTGTTTTGGTTTGGTGGTGGTGTGAGGTTCTCGATGTTGATTTTTTTGGGGGTTTAGTATGAACTACGGTCTGGGTACGTCTGCTTCCTACGAAGTTCTCCCCGGGGTACGAGGGCTGACGTGTATGCAGCTATCTCCCCGAAGCTTGAGAAGTTCCTCGCGCAGCTCATCGCAGAGGGCGCAGAGGAGGACCCGGGCGATTGTCTCGAGGACAAGGCGAGGCGTATGGCTGCGGAGGAGATCTTCGAGGAGACAAGGAGGATGTGGAAGCCCTGTGCATGAATGGGAAGTCTATGCGCGTGGGCGAGATCATCCTCATCATCGATTCCGATACCATCGTCCCCGAGGTTCGTTCCCCCTCCATGCCAAGTAGTAGTAGTTACCCATACCCCAAACTGATGCTTGGTTTTCGTGTGTAGGACTGCTTCCATGATGCGGCGCGCGAAATGTGGGAGTCCCCGGACGTAGCGATCATCCAGCACGAGTCGGACGTGATGCAGGTGGCGTACCACTACTTCGAGAATGGCATCACGCACTTCACCCGGCGCATCAACCGGTGCATCTCCCTCGGGTGCGCCAATGGCGAGGTCACGCTGTTCGTCGGGCAGAACGCCTTCCTGCGCTGGTCCGCTGTCCAAGACGCCGCGTTCGTGGACCCCGCGGACGGGAAGAGGAAGCAGTGGAGCGAGGTGAGGTTGCTGTTGAAGGGGTATACGCTGAGGTGGGCGACGTAATCGGACGGGGGGTGGGTGGGGGGGGGGGGGGGTTAAGGAGGGGGTGTCGTTGACGGTGGTGGATGAGTTGGCGAGGTGGCAGAAGTGTGCGTATGGTGAGTTTGAGTTTTTTTTTTACTTTGGTGGAGGGTGGGCAGTTGCTGATGTGTGTGTGGGGGTGTAGGGTGTAATGAGATTATATCTAACCCGCTGGTCAAGTGGTGGAAGCATGGTCCTATCAGTCCTCAGCTGCGCGGATTTGTGTGGTCAAGAGCCCCTGTTCACTATAAGATTGGCATGATGTCCGGTACGGGTCTCCCTCTTTCTGCTTTTCCTAACTAGAAAGCTAACGTATACATTTTTATCCCTCCCAGACATGTTCTCATATTGTACATCCCACCTAGACTCTGACCTTTTTTCCAAGCTAACTCGACCTCATCGTAGACGGTATCGCTGCTGCAACGGTCGGCTCCATCCTTAACTACCTCCTCCTCAGGCTCGCACCCCAGCTCGACCGCTTCTACCTCCATTCCTTCGAGATCCTCCTGGCGTGCACGGTCGTCTTCTCCGGTGTCGGAAATCTTGGGTATACGCTTTTGGAATACCGCCTTGGACATAGGAAGAGCTGGAGATGCCTGGACCGGGCGGCCATATGCCTGGACGGTGGAGCAACGGGACGAGACCGGGTCGTTCGTTTTGTATCCGTAAGGTACGTCCATCCATGCCTTTTCGGTCACTCCGAGGTTTGCTGAAATTCGATGTAGTGCTGAATGTTGTCACAGAACGTGTTGTTCGGCTGCTGGGTAAAGACGAAGCGGTCCGCTTCTTGAACCTTAGCCTGTACCAAGGCTCTCCATCCAAGACAGGCTTTACGACCATGGTTTGCCAAGGCGTTCAATTCGAGTGGGACTGAAGAAATCGAAGCTGGGTTAGAACCCCACATCTCCATCATCGACCGCCCCGCCGACGTCCAGCCCGCTCCGAGCGAAGAGGAGACGGACGTGCTACCCATGGAAGTGGGGCTGCAGAAGCTCGCGCGGGTGCTGGAGGAGGAGCTGTGTCTGAATGTGAAGGGTGTGAAGCGGTGAAAGCGGGATCGACAATCGGGTGCGCGGTGTGGGTGAATCAGGGATAGGGAAACATTGCTGATGACATCGAGTTCGGGAGGTTTTGCCCCCAGTACGTGTCTCTTTCTACGTGTCATTGGATGTTTTACTCATCACCATCGACCCACTAGCCTCTATTTCTGATACCCTCGACTCCGCACCCCGTGCATCCTCCTTTCTGAACCTGAGGCTCCTTGCTGAAGCACTGTGGGCTTATGTTTCCGCTCTCATTCGTTTGTGCAAGACCCACACTACTACTCCGAAAATCTATGTGCTGCATGGCATATCGGAGTTTCGCACCCTGGATCAACCAGTGGCATCGAGCCCCGCACCAATCTGTGCATCTGCAAGATGTGCCTTGGCGGAGTCCCAAGCGTACTCTGGCTCTGGCTTTAACATTACATAGCTTGGGTCTGATTAACGGCCTTTGTCCTTCATCTCATGCCCCCCTCAAACTTCCAAGTAAGCCTCCATTTATAAGAGCGAAGTTTTTCACTGCAAAACTGATAAGGATCCTAGCTCGTTCGAGTGCCCCGCCGCCGCCACACCACCCATTCAGATAACCTACCTATCATCCGCAGCAGGCAGAACACCGTTGGCTCTGGCATTTTTCGCCTCAGGTTTTCCTTCAATAACTCAGGATCTACCCTGAAGTACACTTTACTTGTTTATGCTGCCGATAATCCAGAGCCGTGCACAGGCGATGATGCTCGTTCCACGGAATCCACGGTATCTTGCAGAGCTTGCTCAACAATTTGTCCGACAAAGTAAAGAGGGTCCGTCGACCGGGAGAGACCAAAACCCGGAGAGCACCCGGGCTGCGGCAGGATCATCGTTGCCTTTCAGGCGTTCAAGAATGCCTATATGTAAGGTCATATTCCATGAACTGTTTCACCTCAGCTGATTTGCATTATATAGGTGGAACGAATGTATTACTTTCCCAATACTGTATGGCGACATGCCTCTTAGCTCTCATATTACATTTCACACCCGCACTTCATAAACACACCTCCACATTTATACCTCCCCGATGACCACTTGCCCTCAGGACACATGCTCACTTAGACTCAGACTCAGACTCGGATGACACGGCGCTCCCCTCCACCCACTTCCTACCTTAGCTTATCATCCTGCAGGATGTTTTGTAGTATTGGTTGACAATTGACTGCATGAATACATACACCACAAGTTATTTACTCACAAATGTAAGGTCACGGTCATAGGCTAGTGACCGTCAACCGCTTCGAACTTCGCTGAGCGCTGTGTGCGAAGCGTGTCTTTCCGTTGTCTTTGTTTGTGGTGTAAATAGAGACACACTGCGTTCGGACTGGTAGCGAGTCTATCACGGTCAGGTCACGGTGGCCCGGGTAATCCTGAGGCAATTCCCAGTGGCAGTCCCTTCAACTTGTTGAAATTCAATTCGAAACATCAGACGAGCGAGTCATCTGCTGCGGCGGCGGCTACGCTCGATGCACTGCCAGCTTCTAATCTCGTTCTGATCAGCCTCAACTGTGTTAGACCAAATTCTAATCATTGCCATGGGTGGCTGCAGAACTGCTCAGCTGCGGCAAAGATGTCAAGGATCTGCCTAGTCTTGGGCCACTGCGGCCTATTGGAGAATACAAGTACGTGCATATCATTTAACCCGATACACCTGGTGCACTCAATGGTGAACATCGCCTGCTCAGGCCACGTCAGGGCAGACACGCAGGCTCCCGTCACTTGGCAGTCGCTCCTGCATCACCCACGAATATGCATACCTGTGCCCGCGATTTGGTAGGGCCCTACCAGGACCCCAGGCCTCCCCATCGTGAGGCTCCTGCACAGACCGCTGTACATTCCTGGTCTGTCATTAACCACCATGTCCTCCAATTGTTCCCCTCAGTTGCACCTAGATTTGCCCCCAAATACTGCCCTCTCCAAGTGTTCCTTTGATCAGTTTGGCTTCGATCTCGAGAGTCCTTTGCGAGGCCCTGACGGCGCGGGGAGCAGCGGCGGCGATGAAAACGATTGTCACAGACGGGCGAAAAGCGCAAGCAGCTTCTCAGACGAAAGCGTATCTATAGGCAGCTCATCTTCAACATTAAACTCAAGCTCCAGCTCAAGCAGCGACTCCGCGCATGCTAGCTCCCGATCGGCTTTAGCAGCCACTGCACGGCCAACCCCTACTTTAGGCGCACCACATTCATCGTTGAATCTCGCGCGCTCGTCTCTTGGACTACCCGGGATTCCAACATTAGTAACAGGACGTCGACATGGCGGATTACCCGCTGGTGGAAGAAGAAGAGTCAAGCACTTCCACAGCAGGTACTGCATCCCAGGCAGACGATTCTTATAGATTATCTATAGAACGATTCAACGCATTCGATACTCAAATCTCTGTGTTGTGTCGATCTCGCTCGCCGAGCCTTCGACGATCACCCACGCCACCGCCTGTCGTGCCCCCTCTGGAGCTATTGGGAGAGGAAGCACAGATTACCACGAACACCGCCTCCTTTCTCCAACCTCCCGCGCAACCTTCACCACCTTTACCCAACCCATTGTACAGCTTTGGCCTACCGAGGACCCAGAGGCTGGCCTCCGGAACTGCTGGCCGAGACGAAGGGCGTCAGACTGATCCCAGAAGGCTACCTCATGAGTCACACAGTCAGGGTGAGGGTTCGCGAGGTAAGTTTATTGTCCCTATTACATATTCTAGGTTGTTCAAGTCACCTTTATCTCCAGGCTTCGCCGATGATCTACCTCACAATGACGAAGTGTGGAACCGAGACACGCATGATGTGCGGTCGACTGGGGCTCGTGCTTACCAAGCACCCTGGTCTTACTGGCCCCCCAGCGCAGAGCTGGAGCATGACAACGACGAGGACGTGCATCCGCAGCCGCTCAATGTCAGATCCGAGAGCCCCGTTCCTGCAATCGGAGAATTGCGGTCTCCATCACCGTTATTTGACGATCTTGAGGAATTACAGCCTACAAGGACCAGGAGGGCAAGTGAGCATACTCCTCCGATATTGCCTCCCATCCACGACCATGACGAAACGTGGGAAGACCCTCTGGAAAGTCTCCAAATGTTCTCCTGGAATGGGTCGAGGCCACAATCATCATCTCATACAACCCAACCTCCTTCTCTATCTCGCATCTCGATACCGAGAGAGATCCTATCTTTGCATGAACCCACTGAGGAGAACCATTCGATTGGTTCGGCGGCAGCATCTTCGAGCTCGGGCACCATGCCCAGTCTCATCCTCTTCCCTCCGTATTTGCCCGAGATCTTGCTGGATGGTTGGATAACGACTCTGCAAATCGCTGGTTCAGTCCTTCAGCGAGGGAGGAATCAAATTCTTCTCCGCTCCCCAGGACCACCAACACCAGCTCGAGTGATCCTCCGAGCGGCAACAATGGAGCCAGTTCCTCCGCTCTCCTGGATTCCTATACCGCATCGCGCCTGGAGGCGCTACATGGTATTGCGGAAGCACTGCAAGGTATCGGGTGTGTTCTCCAAGAGAGTGAGATGACACTGCGACCATTCTTGATGGAGACTTCCTCGCTAGGAGAGAATGGTGGCTCTAGCAGCTCAACCTGGTCGTCTTTGAGAGGAAATCCGAACACCGAAGGTCGTGCGAGCGGTTGGAGGTCCATTACTGGTCCAAGTACAAATGCTGGTAGATCTGAAGCCAATCAGGACAATAGAGAGAGCTCGGCAGTACCCCGATGGCTCAGACTCAGCGCCCTAAGTCTGCCATCGCCTTTGGAGGATCACATGTGGCCGTGGTTAGCAGGTTAGTCTTCGTGGCGAACTATCTCTGCTTCTGTGTTTATTCACATTGGTACCTCTTTTTTAGATAGTCAGAGGAAAAGTCGTGAAGAGGATGACTCACCGGCGCGAGTTGACACTCAGACCACGTCGGATCGCTATCCCGTTGCTGGGTCATCATCAAGAACCGCTGACACCCGGCCTACTCCCCATCATTACCGTCCCTGCTATGGCCATTCAAGCAACTGAAGCATGGGTGATGCTGCACTGTTTGCAGCACGTCCGGCGACGACAGATCCATCATCCTCATACTCATCTGCGGCAACGACATCATACGTATCCACTCCGAGCCGAGTCTTCTCCACCTGCGGTCGCGCCCCTATGTCAGCCAATTCAGCACGCATACACACGCCCACTCCCATTCTCTGTCTTCTGTACGTGGTGATGACCCGCCCGCTTCGTTCTCTGAGAGCGCCTATGACGGCCGGCGTCGAATTGCGCGCCTTGGACTAATGCAGATGCAACGCCAGACTAGGACAAGAACACCTCCCACTGAAGCACCCGCAGTACCGACCTGGATACCCCTCTCGCATGAAACCAACCTCACTCAATCATCACCTCGACCTCGTCGCGTCTCCCCGTGACATCGCATAACACCTTTTAGTCAACTACTTGCCGAAGAGCACGAACGAGCGAGAATGCGCACGGTAGCTGAGCGTCATGTCAACGTGCCTTCTGGCTTTTCATCGGCCGCCTCCCATAACCTCTTTGATGACGCGGTGGACTTGGACAGAGATAGACATTCCCGGTCCAGCAGTACGAGGATAGGAACGGCAACTCCTGAGCGTTTCCATCGGCCAGGCCTCCGCCTAGGCCAGCGTTCGCACGATAGATTTGGAGAATCGATGACTTCCGCAGGCGACCAACAATCAATGTTGATTTGCGAAGACCTCATGAGCAGAGGTCATCTAATGCCTTCTCGGGACGCGTAGCGCCCCCCAACCCTCCCGAAGGCCTCAGGCGCGTCACTGGTCGCCCGTGCGACCAACACCGCCACCTTCACGTCCTGTGCAAAGGGATCTCAATCCCGAATCTTTCACACTGGGCCATTCCGAATACTATTCAGAGATTCTACGAGGCGAGGAATCGTCTTGGCAGATCCCAGACCCAGGCACAGTCGCAATCTCCTTACATTCCGCCTTCCATTCCGCCACTCGCCTTTGAAGAAGAGGATTTTGATGGCCAGGAGAGTGATGAGCGGGTACGTCTTGTATCAGTCAACCATACGATTTGATTTTGACTCCAGTGTTCTTTTGCTATAGTTCCAGGCTTTCCTTAGCTATTACGTCAACCCAGGCCAGGGCGAGACGACACAACCTCCATCTCCCGACGACAATTCACCATCGATTGCTGAACGTCTTGACTGGATCTATAACGATGACAGTGGACGCAGACCCCGGCCTGTTGCTCGACCTTCAAACAACTGGATCTATAACGATGACAGTGGACGCAGACCCCGGCCTGTTGCTCGACCTTCAAACAGCACCAGCACCACTGCCTCTGAAACATCGACCCGGCCTTCCGACCTCCATAACTTTCTCTCCCGCCGTCCCCGCATGGAAGCGTCTAGATCAGACAACCCAGACGACTCCAGACAGTCGGCATTGCGAGGGGACGAAGCTGGATTTACCGATGCCCTTGAGGTCCTGCGGCACGATGGCCTGAGTATTCCTCGCTCCCAGGAACTCATTAATCGTTACCACCGTGAGCGGCCAGCGCACATTCACGGCGCCGGCTTCACCGTGGGGTATTGTCGAGCAAGGTAGCGGGCCATCTCGTCGGACGAGCGAAACAACGACGGGCGAACCACCAGCACCGCGTACCTGGAGGAGGAGGGCACGAGAGGATCCATACAGCTTTGACAATGGGGAAGACGATGCGGAGACGGCGTCGAATCGCGATGCAGACCGGGTAAGATTCGCAGCGCAAAGACGCCTCAGGAGACCGAACTTCGAGTTTGGACCTGTCTCCCCGCGTGGTGTTCAGGAGTCCATTAGAATGGGAGGAGCCAGAAGGGGCAGGCCTCTGGGTGATTATATGGTGTGTTCATTATAGCTCCGTATGCGTTCACTTTGCTGAGTCTTTCACAGAGATGAAGACTTTGATAAATCGTATGAGAGCCTTCTGTCTCTTGCTGCATCGCTCGGAGAAGCGAAACCACGATGCACGCCGGATAGTGTTATCGCTGGCCTGGAGACAGGTTTGTACGAGGATTGGAAAACTGCGGACAGTGACCACCGGTGCCAGGCTATCTGTTTGGATGACGTAAGCCTATCCTGCTGGTATCAATCGCCCTTCAACTGACTTCATTCGTGTCCAGTATCAAGCGGAGGATGGTCTGTTGAAGCTTGCCGATTGCTCGCACTGGCTACATTGGGAATGTCTACATGTCTGTTGCACTTTTTTCTCTGGCTACTGTCGCGTACTGACTCAATCTTTTAGCAATGGCTCAGGAGTGCAAGCACCTGTCCTGTATGTCGTAAGACAGTCGGCGGAACCTCTACCTCTACCCGACGACGGCACTACGACCCCTCGAACGAAGCTGGTCCTAGCCGTAGGACAGGCAACCCGAGAAACGGGCCTGGTGGCAGCGGTGGTGGCACTTCTAACGGAAACACATCTAATGATAGGCCAGGGATAGGCGAGGGAATTTTGGCCCATCCATCTCGAAATGAAGGCTCTAGGTTAGCAGGAGGGAGACGCTGAGACTTGTAGAATCATACACTGTCATGCTCAGCTAGATCGAGGAGCCCCATGCACACAAGACGGGGTGTGCACAGCTTCATAGTCACTTCAAGTTGTGGCTGCAGTGGTTGGTCGGTTGTTCAATTGGTGTTGGTACGGTTCAGATCGCATCCGAGTCAGCTACCCGATTCTCATTCCTCTCTGCACTCGATCAGACAGCTAATCCACTTGTGTCATCATACAAGTGGGTTATGTCGGACTCGGACATGCTGCCTCTCATGCATATTACTGAGGATGATATGATACGTTGCCACAAGCGAGTTGTCGGCCAGCTCATTCTGCGGAGCCAAGTGGGTATCTGCCAAGGGCTGTAGTAACATGGGGTAAGTCGTTATTCCTTACCGAATCTGCCTACAATTGACGGGCAGGATTTGACAGGTGGAGTGGATGCTTGAAGCATAGAGTTGTTGCACGGTATGCTCTTGATTGGTAGTTTGCCACTGAGCTCAGAATACATATCACATTGAACTTGTTCCATCGGAGACTTCTGTGGCTGCGAGTTCGACTGAGCGCTCGACCTCGAACCCTGACTCTGGAACCAAGTCATCAATGTTACTATCCCGCAACTCGACCGGAACTCTTGCCAGCAGTGCGTGAAGGCGCCTATGGTCCCATGATCTGTCTGGTATAAAATGCTTCTTGTTCAAGTTCCGTCATAACCAACTCATACAGCCCGTCATCGACTGTAACAGTCTACTAGCCCCATTATTCACCATCCCGTTATCGTGACGTGCGGCTGCTACGCTAGCGCGGGCGGGAATCCATGGACCTCGACCCCAACAACCCAACCACGGCATACAACCAGACCTGCATCTGCAACAGAACGTTCAGCTCTCCAGCTGCCTTTAAGAACCACGAGAACACCTGTTCCGCCAAGAAGCAGAACCTTTCAGAGGTTCTGGCAAATGTCAAGAAACGGCGTGCACAGAAGATATTAGCATCAACTGCCACTGGGCATAGTGTGCAAGCCACAGAACCCCACACTGGAGAGGAGTCTGGACTGGCGGGACCTATCGACGAAGGCAATACGGTCAGAAAGACACCATCTTTGAATATGCCCCATGTGCTGATGATTGCATAGCAGGGTCCTACTAGGGGTCAACAACTGAATGAAACAACACCATCAAACGACGATCACAGCTCCCAGGCAGATCCCCCTCCCGCGAAGCGACACCGAATGCTTCCGGTTCACCTGCGTAGTTCTTCGTTCATCATGCATGATAAAACACTACGGGATGTTCTACCCCAACCCCTCGCTCCAGTGTCTGGAGCAGCCGCTGGGTCCATTCCTACCCCTGTCTCGGGCAGAGTTTTGCCGGCGACATACGAGTCCTTAGGCTCCATAACACCAAGTACTAGAGAGGCTGCCCCCATTGATACAGGAAAAAACGAGTTTGGCATGTTCAGGCGATATCACCATAGGTCGCTACCTTCTCATGACCCTGAGGCGCAGGCAAATATCACTACCCTTTCTAATATCCAACCTGCTATGGTGTCCGCTAAAAGGCTTCCCGCCTATGGACCCTATCCTAACGAGAATGCTTTCAAACTGGGAGACTGGTTCTGGAACGATGGAGCACAAAAGTCACAGGAAAGCTTCCGAAGGCTCGTAGAAATTGTCGGGAGCGAGACTTTTGTGCCAGCAGAGGTAAGGAACATAAATTGGAGGCATGTCAATGCGCAGCTCGGTCTCAATGATTGGGACCAAGAGGAATGGGAAGATGAAGATGCTGGGTGGCATGAATCATCCGTCAAGATTCGGGTTCCATTTCACCGTCATATAAAGCTTCATGGAGTCCGTGACTTTATAGTCAAGGCCTTTTACCGCCGGTCCTTGGTCTCCGTTATACGGGAAAAGCTCACGCTCAAGAAACCCGATCTTCCTCATTTCCACACTGAACCCTATGAATTGCTGTGGCAACCTAATGCGGAAGACGATCCAGTCCGTCTTCACGGAGACCTCTACACGTCACCAGCTTTTTTAAAAGCCCATCAAGAGTTACAGAACTCCCCCACAGAACCGGGATGCAATCTACCTCGTGTTGTTGTCGCTCTAATGTTCTGGTCCGATGGTACCCATCTCACCGACTTTGGCAATGCAAACCTTACTCCAGTCTACATGTATTTCGGCAACGAGTCTAAATACCGACGCTGCAAGCCGACCTGCAACTTAGCTGAGCATGTTGCTTATCTTCAGGAGGTACGCCATCACTCTGCAGTTTAATCATGATATACGGTCAACTGATAGATGCATGGTTATAGCTGCCGGACGAATTCAAGGATTTTGTTAGCCACTACACTGGCAAAAAGAAGATCGATCCAGACCTTATGACGCACTGTAGGCGTGAGCTTTTTCATGCTCAGTGGCGACTGCTGTTGGACGACGAATTTGTCCATGCCTATCAACATGGACTAGTAATTCAATGGGAAGACGGGACAGCTAGGAGGTTCTACCCCCGTATCTTGACCTATTCAGCAGACTACAAAGAAAAGTAGGCCCCACTCCAAGTCTTTGCCATGGCCGCAGCAGTGACTAATTGCCCATCGTACTCATTTCCTTTTCTACCAAGGGCTGTGGTTGCTACCATCCGGCAAAACGGCGCATTTCCTTGCCCCCGATGCAAGATGCCGTTATCAGATATGCATCTTTTCGGAACAAAGAAAGACAGGCAAACCAGGATCAAACTTGAGTGATCTGATGACCATAAGTATCGGCGAGCCCTATCAAATGCTCAAGAAGCTATCTATCAGAAAAACTTTGCTGTTAACAGTGCCTATGTTGAGCGGCAGCTCAAACCAGAATCGCTAGTGCCAACTCTGGTAAGCCCTCTCGAGTCGTCTCTCATGACCAGTGCATGCTTACAAACCATGGAAACTTGAAAAAGAATGCGTTCGCTGACCGTTTAGGCCCAGAACTGCTCGGTCTGAACTGGTTCAACATGTTTGTGGTGGACCTCTTGCATGAAGTTGAACTTGGGATCTGGAAAGCTCTCTTTATTCATCTCCTTCGCATCTTGGATTCTCTGGACCAAACATTACTGCATGAGCTGGATCGCAGGTAATTCCTTTCAAACAAGTTATAAAATAACATATACTGATATTTGAATGTTCGCAAAGATTCCGTTTGGTTCCGACGTTCGGTCGGGATACCATCAGGCGATTCTCTAGAAACTCTTCGGAAATGAAGAAAATGGCTGCCAGAGACTTTGAGGATTTGCTCCAGGTCGGTTATCCTCAGGTTCTTCTGTTTTCGGAGTCATTGACTATCTCATGAACATCATAACAAGTGTTCAATTCCAGTGTTCGAAGGGCTTATTCCAGAACCACATAACTCGCCTATCCTTGATCTCCTCTTTCATTTCGCTCATTGGCATGGCTTGGCTAAACTGCGGGTGCACAGTGATCTGACCTTGGAAATCCTGGACAAGGAAACGACGTTTCTCGGGGATAGCCTCCGAGGCTTTCAGACCAACGTATGCGGATCGTTCCAGACTCACGAATTGGCGCGGGAGGCAGAGGCCCGAAGACGGGCTGAAGAAAATAGAAACAAAACCAAGGCCGTGACTGTAACTGCGAACTTAGCAAATGCTAAAAAACAGGGCAAAAATAAAAAACCTAGGCCCAGCACTTCTACCGCCACCGGTGCAGAAAGCGGTCCAGGGTCTTCCCAAGCGGACATTGTGGCAGACGGGACCTCCAAGGGAAAGGCGCCAGACACGGGCATGCGCAGTGGTCGAAAGCCAGTCGCATTCAATCTAAACAGATACAAAGCTCATGCTTTTGGTGACTATGTCGCCACGATCAAGCAATATGGGACTACGGATTCCTATTCTACGGAATCAGTGAGCAGTCCTGCTGTCTGGAACCATATGCCCTTGCAAACTGATATCGATAACTTTGACTAGGGAGAGCTCGAGCACCGTGTCCCCAAAGGAAATTACAAGCGAACATCGAAAAAGCAATTCCAGAAACAATTGGCCCAAATTGAGAGACGCCAGTCCCGTTTACGGCGCATAAAGCAGAAACTCATGAACCTTGGTAGCCAGCCAGCTGTCGCAGTTTCAGGAGGAGCCCCTGCGGCCATTTTCGGCGCAATGGGGAGTCCACAACAGGACTCTGATTCTGCCACTAGTACCAGTGGTGGCAACGCAACCGCCCATCACCACATAGGCACGTCAGAAAACCTGCCTGAACATGTTGGGACATTCCTCCAAGTGCATGCAGGCGATCCAGCAACGAAGGTCAGTATCCTGGCGCTGTTACTGTCATTTTCAAATTTGAAGTTCAGGTGACTGACTCGCATCTCTGGGACTATGCAGTTTTTCCTGAAGGATCTTAGAGCGCACCTTCTGCCTCGCTTAAAATCAATCCTTCAGCTGCCCAGCGATAATCACCCCGCTATAATCGATTCTGATTCTCCAAGTTTCTCTTTGGATGCAGAAACGGTCTACCTCAGGAAGGATCTCATGTACCGCCATAACCTCCTGAGAGTGAACTACACGACATACGACGTGCGACGTGCGCAAGACACACTTAATCCACGAACAGACCATCGCGACATCATGCTCCTGTCAACTGACAACAATAGCGTTCACAAATACCGATATGCCCGAATTATTGGAATATTCCATGCCAATGCTATATACTCTGGCCCGGGAAGGCGAGCCCAAGGCAGTGCTCACCGCTTGGAGTTTTTATGGGTGAGATGGTTCCAACTGGAGGATGAAGTACCACCAGCAACAGCATGGTCTCGTCGGAAGCTGGATAGACTGAGGTTTGTCGGAATGGATCAGCCCCACGCTTTTGGATTTGTCGATCCAGCGGATGTCCTGCGTGGCTGCCACCTCATTCCAAGATTTTCTCTTGAACGGCGTCACAGTGATCGAATCGGGCTCTCTGGTTGTGCACAGGACGGTGATGATTGGCGTGCTTATTTTGTGAACCGGTTCGTGTCCGAAATGCCGGATTTCACCTAATCCCAACACCACCCGTCTGACGATACCGCTTCTAGTTTTGTCGATCGAGATATGGTCATGCGCTACCACTGGGGCCTAGGTGTCGGTCATGTGTACAGCCGTCAGGCAACTCAGGTCCGAGTCGAACATGCCTCTGAGCTCGAGAAGGATCTCCACACCTCTTTCAACCCTTCCGACCATTCAAGTGCTCAAGTCCAGGCGCCGCCTACCCAGCCCAACACCAGTGGTCCCTCTTCGCAACCTGGCAAGGGGCGAGAGACAGATTTGGATGTGTATATTGATATAGATGCGGAGGATGCTGTGCCTACTCTTCCTCTTTGTCCTGGTACTGGCACAGCTGACTCTGCACCTGCTGGTGACCACAGCGCGGACTCAGAAGACAATGAGATTGAGGATAGCAAACCCCAGGGCAATAGCAGTTCCGATGATGAAGATTCCAATATCATTGGCGCATCTGACTTTGAAGGCGATGGGGACTCCGACTCAGATCATAGCAGTGACGGTGACTCCCAAGGCGAATATCTGGACGAGATGTACGGCGAGTTCAGCGACAATGCCGTTACAAGCTTCGACTGAAAACAATTTGGGGTCACCGTATAAAGTTCAAGTTCATCACCACGGCCGGGGCACAGCAGGGAACGATTTCGCCGCTTAGTACTATGGAGAACTCCTTTTGACAAGTTCCTGAAGTGTATACGATGATGTAGAATAGTACTTACTAGTTAATTTGTCTGTACTAAAATGACCGGATGACTGTGGCCAATAATAAGTAGTAGGTAGTAGGCCCCATACCCAGTTCAAATATGATACCGTCAGAAGGAATATCAAGGAGAATGTGTCATGAAACAGTCATAATGCAGTGAGTACTAACCAACTGCCAGCAGCTTGTCGGGCAGTAGATAGAGGTGTCACCAACATGGCAACAAAGACGGTAGGGAATCAACTCGAAAAATAATTATCAATGGTATATTAGGCTGATCCGCAAATATACAAAGAGGAATTGTGAGGGAAGTGTGTCAGGAAATAGTAACGATGAAAGGAGTACCATCAACTACTAGAAGCTTGTGAGGCAGTAGATAAAGGCGTTGCTGACGTGGCAACAAAGACGAGGATCGAATCAACTCGAAAAATAATTATCTATAGTGTATCAAACTGATCAGCAAACATACAAGAAGGAATTTTGAAGAGAATGCGTCATGAAAGAGTCATGATGAAATGAAGATGACCGACTGTCAGCAGCTTGGGGAGCAGTAGATAGAGGTGTCGCCGATATGGCAACAAAGATGAGGATGGAATCAACTGGAAACATGATTCTCTATGGTGTATCAAACTGATCAGCAAATATACAAGAAGATATTTTGAAGAGGATGTGTCATGAAATAGTCATAATGAAAGGAGTACCACCAACTACCAGCAGCTCGTGGGGCAGTAGATAAAGGTGTCGCCAACATGGCAACAAAGACGAGGATGGAATCAACTTGAAAAATAATTATCTATGGTGTATCAAACTGATCAGCAAATATACAAGAAGAAATTTTGAAGAGAATGCGTCATGAAAGAGTCACGATGAAATGAAGATGACCAACTGCCAACAGCTTGGGGAGCAATGGATAAACTTATGCTTAATTCGAGGACCCAGATAATGTATGATCTGATTTTGATCACCTTGAAGAGCGAGGAGACACCATTAGATACCCAAAATCAGAAGCTTAGTAATGGCCACATCATCTGGGCAAATCAAGAGTCAGCCGTTTTCCTGATGTGAGTCCCTCAAACGCCTCGCCATACCGGGGCTCGAGAACTTGAAGTACGTGTTTTGTCTCGACTTTAAGTCTAGGTACTGATCATGACTACCCTGATATTTCACAGATTGGAAGACTTGTTGGACTGAGGTGCACGAATTATACTAGATAAAGAAACAACATCAATGCGCGGAGGGCCTGAGTATAGTAGTTACTGTATAGCGACTCGGAAGTTGTGACCATCCGACCACACCTCGATCGCTCCAAACCCTATCTGCACAACCCCCACAGTCCTTATCAATACGTATCTGTTATTCTTCGTTACTTTCGTGCCTCTACACTGTTCCACCGACGCTGTTATTTTGTTGGCTGCTATCTAACAGTATCTTCTTTCAAGTCCCAGTTCTTCGCACTGTTATAGTTTAAACTGCATAAATCGGAACATGCCTTATGCGGTGAATAATATATCTAGCCTCCAGCTGTCTTATGTTGGAATACATACAGCGATACTCAGATGGCGAAAGCTCAAGGTTTGACGGCAGACACATATGCTTTTCCTCGAGGAAGGTTCAAGAAGCGCTTTCGTGAGGTATCGTGTTCCGCGGCGTACTGGATCGAAATCATGATAAGCACACGAGAAGCGCATCTCTCAAGAGTCAAGAAATCTTAACAGTGGTTTGATTTACGATCGCAATAGAAATATGAAGACACAGAATAAAGTCTAGAGCAAATAACACCCCCTCAACAACTCGAAAACTCCCTCCTCAACTGCTCCGCCCACGCCATCACACAATACACAATCCCGGCCGGCAACACACACTTCACCCCCACCTCCCCCCAATCCCACCTCCTCCCACCCCACTTCCCCCCACCCCACCTCTTCCAATACCCACTCCTCCCCCTCCCTTTCTCCCCCTCCCCCTTCCCTTTCCCATCCCGTTCCCTTTCCCGCTCCTTAGCCCTATCCCGCACCTCCCGCGTCTCCCACCACAAATTACTCGTCACCCAAATCTGCACCCCGCGGCTCACACACGTCGTCGTCCCAATCGCCGCCCACACCACCACAGGCCGCTTCTCGTGCTCCAGGATCGTGCACGTCAGCTGTGTCGCGGGCCAGCATATGCCCTGCAACGCAAGCAGTCGGATGAGCGTCGGGAGCGGGGGGTAGTATATCCGCCAGCGCGTGAGCAGGCCCGTCGTGAGGCAGAGGCACTGATAGCCTGTCAGGATCGCCTATGCAGACAAAATGAAAATTTAAGACTGAAGAGCAGGGCGCTAACGTACCCAAAGAGCGGAGATGGCAAAGTCAACGCGTTCGGGGGTGCTGCGCCCATCGGCACGAGGGGGTGGAGGCTGGTATATGCGGTATAGATTATAAAGGGTGCCGAAGATGGCGGGTACGATAGAGAGGAGCCGGGAGAACTCGAACAGGAGGGGCGTCAGTCGTTGCTGCAGGGTGTTGGGAGGGACCAGCGGTCCTGAGGAAGGTATTATTCGCGCGGTGGGGAGGTGCTTTGGCTGAGGGGAAGAAAGGACAGGTCAGCTTTCTACTCGGAGGAGGGGTGATGCGTAAGGACGAGGGTCAGGGTTTAGGGAATGTATAGGAATTGCGCGGAGTAAGGTGGCGATAACGAAGTGGCCATCCATTGGGTGGCCAAGGACAGCACCAAGGTCGACACACGGCAAAGAACCACGAAGAATGAAAAAGGACCTCCTCGTTCTTCAGGGAGACGGGGACGTGGCAAAGGCGGCTGGTTTGTAGGAGGACCCATCGACGCGGCCACTTCCAGTCCAGCAGGCATAGCAAGCAGGACACACATGGTGCCTGCTTATATGTTTGGATCAATACGGGACTCGCCCAGCACGATAAGGAATTTAAGAAGAAAAAGATAGGGGTATCTGGGGATGTCGACAAACTCGAAAAGCAAAAGCAAAACGACGTACAGGTTCATCGACCTCCGTCTCTGTTTCTCCCGCACAAACCGCGCCAGGGGTGGTACATATGGTCTTGGGTCGATCACGGTGCCGTGATGCGGCGGTCGACGACCCGATCCCAAATATTCGCGTGCGCAGACCGGCCCCTGTGGCCTTTAGATTCCCCGTCGAGCTGGACATGGTCGTGCGCATGATTTCCCTGTCCTCCGTATCGTCATCGTCGCTTTCGCTGTGTACCTGGGCAGACATGCGGCGTGGGCCGTGACTGTATGGGCTCGACGGAGGAGAAGAGTGGAGGAGTGGGGAGGAGTTGGATTTCAGGGCTGAGAACCTCGCCGGTGGAGGCGAGGAGGAAGGCGTGGGGGTGTACGCCGGGGGTGTGTCGGCGGGCGTGAAGAGAAACGTGGTAGGGACAAAGGTACCCAGTTCGTTAGTTGACGACCGCTTGCGCGACGGCGGGCGCGTCAGAGGTGGATAGGGCTTCAACTCGGTATACGAGGGGGTATTCGGGGTCTTCAATTGACGTTTGGGTGAAGATGCTTGGTTGGCGAGTCGTTTCGAAGGTTTCTCGATTTGAGTGAGGCCGGTCAAAGGTGCTTGGAAAGGGAAAGGCAAGGCTTTGCGTGGTTCATAGACACCTATGGTATGTACTCGGGCCCGTCCTTCACTAGCAGTGTTGGAGAGCATCGATGGATAGCGGAGAAAGGGATGAGAGCTCCAAACGTATGCCACAAGTTTCCACACGCACCTATACCTAGCCCCTGTTATGATGAGGAAATCGCGACAAATCCCGACTTAGCGATGACAATCTGCTGTCTTCTGGGTAATGTGATGGGGCCTTCGTTGAGCCTGCGGAGCAGGTTTGCAAGCAGGTAGGTAAAAGAGGAAGAACGTGGACAGGGATGCATGCTGAACAATTGGCAATACTGACCAAACCGCCTTGATCGTGTTTCTCACAGTCATGTCTTCTTTTCTCTCAGCGCCTTTAACCCGTTCTTCTGCAGAAGAATTCTCTGGATACTAAATCCCTCTTGACAGCTAATGTGGCTTTACTCATGATCTGGCGAAAATGCTATCTGAGAGGGACATGCCTCACTGGCCAGCAAACCACTGACTCTTTCATATCATGTAAACTCTCGACCATGGCGTTGGATGGCTTGAGCTCTGTAACATAAATTCTTCCGGACTACTTATCAGCAGGGCCCCCTGAGATAGCAGCCACGTTATGTAGGACCGTTATCGCCTAGTCGTCCTCATGCGGTCGTCACTTCTTGGGAGACGCAGATACCTTATCATGCCTTCGATCCGATCCGGAATCACTATCAAATTGAATTCTGTTTCTCGGTAGGACAACATTGAACTTTTCAGTGCTATCCTCCGTTTCCCCCCCTCACGATTTTTCGCTGAACAGTGAGTGGGACTTCTCGAGATATATCGTTATTGACCCGACGGAACATCAAACCTCTTTTCCTTAAAGTCGCCATAAACGGCCCAATGTCAGACTCCATCGATGCGTTTGAATGTCCACAAGCATTCGATACCTCGGTACGCACCATACCTTGCATCTAGTGACGTCTGTACTCCTTTTCCAAAAATGTGAAAGCCTTCTACCTGCCGATAACTCATGCTGACTCGCAAACCGACAGGGAGTCACTTAACCCAGCCACAGGGGAGCGTGCACGACAGCCACATAGCCAGGGGCGACGAGAATGCACAGTAATATCGCCCAACCAGCGACGAGAATGGACCTTAGACAAATAATGGGTCCGAGGTAGTACTGATACGCCGAACTACCGGCGAACAGAAATGCACCGAAGTGGGTCTTGAGCAACAGACATCCGGACCTTCCATAGCAAGCACTCTTGGGTGATGTAACTTACTTGGAAGAAGGCCGCGTCTTCAAGGCTAAAAATCATACTATCTGACCATGTCCGCGGCATGCAAGATGGGGACGGTAACGCAAATTATCGGCATGTGCCTCCGTCGATCCGACAGCGCTGCTGCGAACGGAACAGCTCCTAAGCCTCTAAGTATGATAAGGCTGTTTGTAAAACCGACGCCGTGGCCGTATTTTGACATGTCCTTTTCCCCTTGTACTCGTAGACATGCCCGATGCCTGGGTCTTGAGCTTGGAGCGCTCTACGTATCCGTTTGCTTTAGACGCTCAATGATCAAGATGTAGCCGAGTGAATGGCCTCGGGTTACGAGATTATGTGGGACTGCGTTCCAAGCTTTATCTGGAAGGACCGAGTGAGCGAGTGAGAAAGGATGGACAACGTACGCCGCAGCGATGCCATGCGGGTTTCGTCGTCAAGATGCATGTCCTGGGCTGTGATAAATCCAAGAGCTTCCTTGAATGTATCTTGCGCAGTGACTCGAAATATGCCAACTCGAATGGTGCGTTTTTCGTAGTTGACGAGGTCGTGGTGGGTAGAGGAAATAGCATGATCATTGGCAGACCGTCGAATAACACGGGGTTATCCGAGAACGGGTATCTGTTCCACCACTTCCACCCCACGCTCGCCTCTCCAACAGGTATTGCAGACGCACGCATTCTACGGCCGAGGACAAGCGTTCAAGGGTACTGTATTATATTCGCGACACGCGTGTATCAACTGTCCAACATGCAGGACATCCTCAATTCCGGAATCCTGAACCCTGCCTAACACGTCTGACATTACCAGTCACGAGTGCTCACCCCACGAGTCATACTTACCAAGTCTCGAGCGGCGAGCGCCTGCACCTGTTCCCAATTCCCATCTCCCATCCAGCATGTCCGTAGCGAGCATCACCCAACCCTCTCCCAACGCTGCCACCACCGCAGCAACCCAACTCCCACGATCCTTCACAGGCAAAGCCGCCCGTCGCGGTACAACCCCGCGCGCACGCCCGCCACCCCGCGGGCCCGAGCTGGGCGTGGGCGATGCTCTGGGCGCGGGCGATTCGTACCTGGTTGCGGACGTGCTGCCGGCTGATCTCGCGGGGGACGCGTTTGAGAGGTTGAGGGAGGAGGTGAAATGGAACACGATGCATCATCGCGGTGAGTCTCCGTGTTGGCTTTTGTGGGGCTTGGACGCTGATGCTATGTGGTGGCAGGCGGGGAGGTGCCGAGGCTTGTGGCGGTGGAGGGAGATGTCTCTGAGGATGGGAGGTACGCTTGGGATCTCGTGCTTGAGACTTGGATTTTGATCGTTGTGTAGCTTTCCTTTGTACCGACATCCTGCGGACGAATCGCCACCGCTGTCTGCGTTCTCGCCCACTGTTGCTAGAATCCGTGATCATGTCCAGGAGGTATATTCTACCCACTCTCTATATATATCTCTCTCCTACGGCGTGAACGACTAAGGACATCCTCTCAGGTCCTCGAGCATCCTGTAAACCACGTCCTCATCCAACACTACCGTTCGGGAAAAGACTGTATCTCCGAACACTCCGACAAAACCATCGACGTCGTCCGCGGATCCAACATCGTGAACGTCAGCCTCGGTGCCCAGCGCGTCATGACCCTCCGCCTCAAGAATACGCACCCAAAAAAGGCCCCATCAGACACGATTCCCGCACAGACGAAGCCCCCTCCACGAAAAACCCAGCGCATCCCCCTCCCCCACAACTCGATGTTCGTCCTGGGCCCGGAAACCAACACGCAGTGGCTCCACGGGATCCGCCACGACAACCGCTTGGCGAGCTCCAAGTCCGCGGCGGAGCTCTTCCAGGACACGGAACGCATCAGCCTGACGTTCCGCCATATCGGCACGTTCTTGACGGGGGACGGGGGGGAGATCTTTGGGCAGGGCGCGAAGGGGAAGACGAGGGGGGAGGCGCGTCGGGTGGTGTTTGGGGGGGAGGAGAGTGAGGCGTTGATTGGGGCGTTTGGGGAGGAGAATCAGAGGTGTGATTTTGATTGGGAGAAGGGTTATGGGGAGGGGTTCGATGTTTTGCACTTCAAGGCGACTTGTGAGGGTGATTCTTAGGTTCGGTTTCGTGTTATATTACACGCGTGTGTGATGATGAACGTTTCTGTGTTGGCTCTGGGGCTAAGGCTATGCATAGGGATTACTGAACTTAAACGTGTGTGAGCCGTCAGAGTCTGAGCCTCAGTAGGAAGGCCATTCATGATGTCATGACATACCATGGGAGCAAGGCTCCGGAACAAATATTTTTAGCGCCATACCTCCACCGAATCCAAAATATCGAGGACGTCCCGGTATTGGAAATTCCGCCCCTCCGCCCCTCCGCCCTGTCCGGCCGGGTCCGCCCTTGTCCGCGCCAGTCCGCCTCACCTCCTCGCTATCTACTTAAGTATAAGCCATTTATGTTGGATAACTTGGTCCGGATGGCTCTAATGTTTCTCTGCAGTGATAATACATGCAATGCCGCGTTTCTCTCAACACCAACATGAATTCTGAGCAATTATGAGGGGTGATCTCATATTTCGGAGTGAAATTCACTCGACAGTCGCATCTTTTTGTTGACGCGATTGCAATCACACTTTTTTACGGATTCCCCTCAGAATTTGGAATAGATCTCGTTCCTGACCATAATTATCGGATTATGTTCAAGGCCAAATTTTTCAAAGTAGCCAAGGAGGATAGGTACAAATTAAAGTACAGGGAAGATAACAAATGTTTTACATAAATTCTGTCTCAATAATAGTCCCACAAACCTTCCGTTCTGAAGCTTCGACACTTGTGTCCCACCAGAAATTTGCTGTGGAAGTGTCTTTCGGGGAGGTACAACGGACGACCGTGAAGTTGTTGAGCTTTGGTGGATCGGAAAATAACGTCGGAGTTGAAGTCTTGGCTGAGAATGAAGGCGCGGACTGACGCGGACGGCCGGACGGCCGGAGGCCTGGCGCGGAATTTCCAATGTCGGGACTTTCACAAAATATCCCGTTATGTTATGTTATATTATATTACACCCAGCGGTCCAATTCCTGAACAAGGGCGTTCCCGGAAGTATCCCGACGTACAAGCAAGCGGGTACGTCATCGTCCCGGATCCTATCAACTCCGTTCGCCGAGCTATTCGAAGTCCCAGAACGTCTGACTAAGGAGTCAAGTAGGACAAGAGGCAGAGTCAGTTGTTACCACTACTGTGTATCAGCCAGTGTAAGGGGAGAGAAGGGACATAAGGTTCATTCATGGAATACATTGATGTGACCTCGAACACGAATTTGGCCAGGAGATTAACTGTTTTTCTGCTAGCAAGGAGAGTCCTCAGATCTGTAGCAGCATTCTGAGGAAGACCCACACTGAATGTGGGAAGGTCCCGAGCGATCTTCTCCATGAAGGTTGCTCTGAGATCAACGAGAGGCTGATGATCAGAGCATACGAGAAGGGCGTGTTCGGGAGACTCGGTCTCCTTTTTACAGAATCGACACAATCTTCGGCTGGGGTCAATGCGCGGCCGTCGAGAGTCGAGCCATCTTAGCCTTTCCAAAGAAAAAACATGGTCAGACAATAAGACTCTGGTGAGGGCTACACGGTGCTCTTTATGGGGAACACTGAGATAGTGTCGGAAATACAGAGTCTGGTGTCTTGGCCGCTTGTCTCCATCAGGCTCAACCCGATTTCGAAGCAGATACAGTTTTGGCGACGAATCAATTGCATTTTGGAGATGCTTTTCAGCCCCGGATTGTACCTCCTTGATGAGTGCTTCAATCTTCTTTGTAGAGATGGTTGCGAGATCAGGGAGATCAATGCGGAAGGGTAGGTTTGATAGGACATATAAGAGGTCCATTACCCATGAAGCATTTCCAGCCTCAGTGAGAGATAGTGAGTCTCGGAAAGCACGATGTGCATATCTATCCGGGGGCAGAGTCACGAGATATCTCAGATACTTGAGGGCGAGAATGAGTCGACGAAATCTGAGTGGTAAGATAGCTGTCTCTGTGAAGAGAGGGGCGAGCATGCTGGATTGAGAATTAAGTCCAAGGGCCCGTCGCAGAAAACTGTGTTGAATTGCTTCTAATTTCTTTCTGAGGACCTCATCAATGTCCAAACAGACTTCACAGCCATGAATGAGATGGGGATCGAGAAGCGCAGTGTACAGTCTTCGAGCTTCCCAAGGTGGAATAGTACCAACCTTGGATTCGAGGGCAAAGATCATTCTTCCAACCAGCTCTGCTTTGCTTGCTTTTTTGTTGTAGTGTTCAATAAAAATATTTCGCGCAGTTGAGCGAAGAGTGATGCCAACATATGTTTCCTGGGTGGAGACCTTGAGCTCCTTATCTCCAAACCAGAAGCGGGGGAGGATGGTGGGGAGGAGACCGAATATCATGATAAGGGACTTAATGATGTTAAGTATCATGAAATTCCTACGGCACCATAACTGGAGGGCATCTAATTTCCTTTGTGCACCATCAGGAGTGCTGGCAAGGAGAATGATGTCGTCTGCTTGATTCAGTTGAGTGATGATCTCGCCAGCCAGTTCAATGTCATCTTTGTCAGGGTGGAGGATGAAGTCGGCGAGGTACAGATTCCATAGAATCGGAGAGCAGGTGTCCCCAATAAGAATTCCAATCGTCGATCGGAATGAAGAGGACAGCTCCGAGTTATGGCGAACTGCATATGTCATTCTACTGTAAAGCATCCGGAGCCAGTCAAAGATACGGCCACCAGCACCCATAGTGCGAAGCTTCAGCCAGAGAGTGGAATGGTCGGTAGATGGAAACGCGTTGGAGAGGTCTACAAACACGGCATATAAGGGTTTGCCATTATGTCTGGCACGGTCAATTGCACATCCCTCGTTCGTGCGATGACCTTCCCTGAAGCCGTTTTGAGATGGGGGAAGCAGACCTTGCTCATCACACCACGCAGTGAACCGTTTATGAATCAGTAGTGTCATTAGTTTCAGCACGCAGCTCTCCAAACCTATAGTTCGATAGCTTTCAGGGTCTGATCGAGGTTTTCCCTTCTTGATAATGCCAATGAGAATTGTTTGGAGCCATATGGATGGGGCGTCATTGTCAAAGAGGCATTTATTAAGAAGGTTGCATAGAACCTCGTTGTCAATCTCTTGGAGCTCGGCATAGCCGATTTTGTCCAGGCCCTTCGCTGATTTGTGTGAATGTTTGTAGAGGTGGGATTTAGCTGATTCAAGGTCACCCTCTGTAAACGGACGGCTGAAGAAGGAGCCGGCGGTGTTGTCCGTAGTAGATGCGGGCATGCTTGTGGCAAGCGCGTTATTCAGTGTTTGCATTTGGAGGTCAAAGGAGGGGGGAGGCGGAGTTAGAGGGTTCATGCGGATTTCGAAGGTTTCCCTGAGTTCCTCGGCAGAGAAGCTTGAAGGCATCTGGTTTGGACTCAATAATTCCTTCGTGAAGTCCCAGAAGAGACGGAGATCGTCGACGCCTACAAGTTTTTTGCGCCATTCAGTTTGTTGTTTGATGATTCGGCGACGCTTACGATGAACATCTCGATGAGTGTTCAACGAAGAGAGGACATCGTCCCTAAGAACGGGATGCTTCTCTGTGACGGGAACAGGCAACAATTTAGCGGACACCTTGAGCACATTAGGCAATGGGGGGCGGTTGGTTGGGATTAGCTGAGGGATTATCGGCGGCTGGTAGGCGGGGACCTCTGGGCAATCTGCACCGATATTTGCAAGATGGTCAGCCTGGTCATGGTGTTCGTTACCGCTATGACCCTTGACTTGAATAAGACAGATTGGAGCAGCACGAATTTGAATGAGGCGAACAATATCTCTAAATATGTCACCATTAGGAAGCCTCCACCCTTGGGCAGCATGTTGAGGAGCGGAGACAGTGATTGTCTGAATGACATATAACGAGTCGGAATAGATAGACATAGAGACATCGGTGTGAATTATTTGTAAGGCTTTGAGGAGCGCATATGCTTCACCGCGGTTGTTGGTCTGCGCACCTGGAACACGTAAAGCCATGTTGCGTGAATTATTCGGACCAAAATAAATTCCTGCACCTGCGCGCGCCACATCGGTACCATTCCCGTGGCAAGAACCATCAAATTAACGAAACTTCCGAGTCGAGGAAGGTTGCGAATCAAAGGATTATCGCACAGCCGCATCACAGCAAAATCCCTGTATAATCCACCCAGGTTATTTCCTTTTCAGGACCACACGCTCTCGTCATGTCCCTCATCATTTGGTGGTGTCTCCACACCTTCTCCACTTCTGTGCTTCAGATCTTATCTCATAGACGCCAATGGTCACACGACCCTTTGTAACATTATAACAAGCGCGTTCCACAGCATCGCAGTTCCATTTACCTGCATAAAATCTTCACCTGCACCCTCACTTTGTTCAGAAGCCACACATATCTCTCGCTCATAAGAAACTTCACAATAATGTTACCTCAGCCATACTACCGCCCCTCTACCTCTGTCATGTCCGCGGGCGCATACCCAGCACCCTCTACCTCTGTCGTGTCCACCGGCGCATACCCAGCGCCCTCTACCTCTGTCATGTCCGCCGGCGCATACCCAGCACCCTCTACGCCTGTCATGTCCGCCGGCGCATACCCAGCACCCTCTACGCCTGTCATGTCCGCCGGCGCATACCCGGCACCCTCTACGCCTGTCATGTCCGCCGGCGCATACCCAGCACCCTCTACGCCTGTCATGTCCGCCGGCGCATATCAAGCACCCTCTACGCGCGTCATGTCCACCGGCGCATACCCAGCACCCTCTACCTCCGTCATGTCCGCCGGCGCATACCCAGTAGGCTCCGCCTACGGCGGCTCATACCGTGGTGGCCAGTACGGCGGCGGCTATTACAATGGCGGCCTTTATGACGCTGGCCGTAACAGACAACCCATGATGTCAATGCCAGTTGCCCCTATGACGACCCCTTCACACCACCACCACCATAGATCAGCCCCCGTTGTTACTACCTATTCCTCCGGTGGCGGTGGCTTCGGCTACGGTGGGAACATGCCGTACTATGGCGCAACGGCGCCGACGATCATCACTGTACCCAGGAGGTCAACGAGGCACAGGCATCATCACCATCACCGCCATCATGATCATGGCTACTAGTAGAGTTGGTTCAATTTCTCCTCGATGGTCGAGCGGGAGACGGTCGGGAGAGTTGTTTTTTCCGATTATAATTTCGATGCATGAGAGGTGGAGGATTTTCGTTGGATTGAAGGAGGGACTCGAACGTAAGGCAGTCAGTGAATAAAGGGAAGAGGAAGTGTAAGATATTTGTATTACTTGCTACGTCACCCGACAATACGCGTTCATAGTGTAAGGCATTGTCAAATTGCCCATCATTGCGGTAAGGTAAGACGCTGGTACCCTTTCGCTCGTCCAGGTTTACGCTCTACCTGAAAGTGCACGCACCACCCACACCCGGCTTCCTCATGTATCACAACCGAGTCCATAACTAATCCTCGACTAACATATTGGCATGGCTCTGAAATAGAATTCGCTCCAGAAGGGGCTAAGGTCATACACGCCAGACTGCGACGTTTTTCGCAGCCACGGGGTCCTCTCATGCGCTGGAGATTGTGGCTAATCCGAGTCCAGCCGCCAATGAATGAGCCCTTCGGAACAGATCTGGACTGGCGTGACTGTGTTTCGGTACATCGATTCGAGATGGATCACCGGCTAGGGACTCGGGGCAAGGGTTCGTTGTGTACAAGTTGTGTACCAACTTTCGCCGTGCATGCTCACCAAGTACGGATGTGCAGTTTATCGGCCCACTACCGCCAGTATGGAGAGTGACATGGGAGGGCCGTACTGAGGGACATATCAAATAACCCAGAGAGTTTCGTTGTTTTGCATACTTCAGAGCGAAAGCCAGAACGTCGGAGGATGCTCTCGATTGGAACTAGCGCGGAAAGCGTTAACAGAGGCTCGGAAAGCGTCAATTCATGGTCGCTCGAGGAGAGGTCTGATTGATAAATACATATAATGGCCGAGGAAGTATCATCGTCCGATACGGCGAGAAATCATACGATTACAATGCCCGATATTACAGATAAGTTACATCCTGCAAGGACCAGCAAACTCGAAGGTTGACCATCCTGTACAACAAGGGGGAGCCGCTCATCTAAAACTGGCCAGGCGTGTGTTGGGGTATGATAAATAGCGGGTATCAAGCTCCCAAGCCCTTCGCCATCGCTCTGTTGTGGTGGTCTGACAGCGACGGAGACTCGCAGACTAGGCGGCGGAGGCTTGCATCAAATGCTTCATGCGGGTACGTGTGCGTGCCTTGAAAGCGAATTTTGGGAGCTCGAGGTCATCCTCATCCGCAGTATCCGGAGAGGACAAACTTTCATCACGGACGACGAGTGGATTTGTCGTGATTATGGAATGGGTGTGGTTACCACTACACAGCATGGGATTGGGTGCTGATCCAGTCTGGATCGTATATATGTAAGTGTCAATGGTCAGCAGGAGGGTTGGCCACGTACTAGGAGCCGTGTACCGTTGGTACCGACGTGGGCATTGCTCTGGCTGGGAGCTTGAGCGATCATGGTGGATGGTAAGGGGGTGGTAGATGGTGGGATGGCTGGATGAGTCTGGTTGACTGGGGGTGTGTGGCTCCTGCTATGAGGGAGCTGCGCAGCAGAGATGGCTTATATAGGTGTGGTCGTACTCCACCTGCACGGAAGTGGTGCATTGTTCGCCGGGGTGACATAGCCTTGACGCTGCCGTCATGAGCTGTCGTGCCGAGGCTGTACATACGCCAAGGAGATAACCGGATTACATAAGCAATTTACCTTGGCCGTGACCGCGACCACCGACGAGCTCAGAGTCACCACCGACAGCCACTGCATTGTCGTGTTGCTCCCAATGAGATGATATCCAAGAGGCTTGCTCTCCTGCTCTGGATATTTTTCGTCCACCTCGCAGGAATATATCTCTTCACCAGAGGCTTCCTATTAACGCGTCTCTCCTTGCCCGACCACACCACCTGTCCAGACGAAAAATGTACACTCGCGCCGACCCACAAACGCGCTGTACTGCTAATAATAGATGCCTTGCGATTCGACTTCGTTTCCCCGGATCCTCCGAGCCCTCTCTCGCCCTATCACCATAACATCCTGACGCTCCCCCAGGAACTGACGGCGTCACGCCCAGGACACTCATTCCTGTTCAACGCGTATGCGGATCCTCCGACAGCTACCCTTCAGCGCATCAAAGGCCTCACGACAGGCTCACTGCCCACATTCGTTGACATTGGCAACAACTTCGGAGGGTCGTCGATCGCGGAGGATTCGATCTTAAAACAACTCAGTCTTGCTGGGAAAAAGGTGAGCGCGCCGGAGTTGATTTGCTGTGCACTACCTGACGTCCGTGGAACCAGGCTGCGTTCATGGGCGACGACACTTGGATGTCCGTGTTCCCCGATTCATTCCAGGACAACATGACATTCCCGTATGACTCCTTCAACGTCGAAGATCTCCACACCGTAGACGAAGGCGTCATCACACATCTCTTTCCGCTCCTGCAGGACCCGAGCAAACCATTCGATTTCCTCATTGGGCACTTCCTGGGCGTCGACCATGTGGGTCACCGGGTGGGGCCAGATCATCCCAGCATGAAGGCAAAATTGACCCAGATGAACGACGTGCTTACGCGCGTCGTCGATCTGCTCGACGACGACACCCTCCTCGTCGTTCTTGGCGACCATGGGATGGATCGCTCCGGCGACCATGGCGGCGACGGAGAACACGAGACCTCGTCCGCCTTGTGGGTGTACAGCAAAGGGTCCCCCATCTCGCAAACCCACACCACGCCCCCTTCCGGTCTACTACGTTACACCAAGTTCCCCGGAAGTACCGTCCCCCATCGTGCCGTCCAACAAATCGATATCCTCCCTTCGCTCTCTCTCCTTCTCGGCCTCCCGATACCGTTCAACAACCTCGGTACCGTGATTCCCGAGTTGTTCTGGCGCGACCGTGAGGGCGAAACTCTATCCCATGCTTTAGAGATCAACGCGGCTCAGGTGAAGACCTACCTCGACACATACCGTTCCAGCCCCTCCGGCGGCGAACTCGACGAGTCATGGAAAATGCTGGAGGCAGCATGGACCGCAACGAAAGCCACTTCACTGTCCGCGGAAGCGAAGCTCATAAGCCTCTCAAATTTCAATTGGGTCGCACTGGCGGCGTGCCGGTCCATGTGGGCCCAGTTCAACCCGCTCCTCATGGGCCTCGGGCTAGCCGTGCTCGGTATCGGGCTCCTCGCCACATGGTCCGTCTACACAGGATTATCCGCAGCCAAAGACCACTGGGACACGTGGTTAACCCTCCATCTCGCTCGATGCGTCCGTGGAATCGCAGGCGGGGCCGTGCTGGGCTTCTGCACCCACCTCGCCCTCGCGTCCTACCTCCCCGGCATAGACACTCTAGACCTCATCCTATTCTTCGCTCCCCTCCTCTCCTCCCTAGTCCTCATCGTCTCCTCCCCTCCCCACCTCACCCTCAAATCCCCACCCATCCTCATCCTCCTCCTCCACACCCTGTCCTTCTTCTCCAACTCGTTCACATTCTGGGAAGACCGCCTCGTCCCCTTCCTCCTCGTCTCCTCCATCACCCCCTACGTCCTCGTAGGCTTCACAGCCCCCGTCGCCCGCCTGCGCTACCGCATCCTAGGCTTCTCCGCCCTTTTCGCGGTATGCGTCAGGCTGATGGCGATGAGCACGGTGTGCAGGGAGGAACAACACCCCTACTGCCACGTCACCTTCTACGCCTCCTCCCCCTCCTCCGCGCCCTCCCCCCTCGCCCTCCTACTCTCTATCCCAGCAGCCCTGGGCCTCCCATACATCATCGCCCGCTTCCTACGAATCACACGCTCGGACGTGGGGGTCGCACGCACCTTCCTCCCCATCATCCTAAGACCCTCCCTCCTCTTCGGAACCCTCTTCTGGATCATCGAGTGGGCGGACTCCGCCGGCGCCCTCGGGGACCCCGCCTGGGCACCCCTCCTCCGCCTCGCAAGAACGTGGATGGCGCGCCTCGCATTCGGCACGGCGATCCTCGCGGGCGGGGCGCTATGGTGGGCCGTCCCCATCTGCATCGACATGGAGGTGCAGCCCCCCGATCCGACCAAACCAGGAGGAGGAGGGAAGCGCCAAGTCAACGTCATAGGCTACGCGAACGCCTTTGGCGCGCCGTACCTCGTGTTCTGGTGTATCCCCCTGAGCCTGGTGTGGGCGGCAATGCAGGTAACGGGGCAGGTTGTGTTGGGCTTGGCGGTGGTGGGGGTGTTGGCGTGGGTGGAGGTGGTGGATAGTGTTAGGGATGTGCGGAGTATCGAGGCTGCGTTCCGGGCTTCCACGCCCTCAACACTACTACATACCTCCTCCTCCCCCGGGGACGCGGTGAGCTCGCCCCCGGTGGAGTTTGGTGATATAGTCCCGGTGGCGCTGTTAGGCCTCCACACGTTCTTCGGGACGGGGCATCAGGCGACGATATCGTCTATACAGTGGAAGGCCGCGTTCCTCGTGACGCCGAAGCTGGTGTACCCATGGGCCGTGGTGACGGTGCTGCTGAATTCGGTGGGGCCGTTGTTCCTTATGGCCTTGGGGGTGCCGCTCGTTGCGCTGTGGAATAGGGCGCCCATACCTGCATCTGCACCCAAGAAGTCTTCGTCGGAGGAGGGAGAGGAAGAGGAGATGGTGGACCCAGGACGACAGGTGAAAGGGGAGAGCACCCTGGCGGCGGTAGGGTACATGGCGTACCACGCGGCGCTGCTCCTGGGCACGGCGGTGAGCGCGGCGGTGCTGAGAAGGCACCTGATGGTGTGGAAGGTGTTTGCGCCGAGGTTTATGTTGGGGGTGTTGGGGGTTGTGGTGGCGGATGTGGGGGTGCTGGTGGGGGTGGGGGTTGGGGTGGAGAGGGTTGTGGGGAGAGTGGGGAGGATGTTTAGGGGGAGGTGATGGGGGGTGTGGGGGGGGGTGTATCTTAGAGATGTAATAGATCGCTCAGTTGAGGATGTGTCTGGACAAAATTGGATAGATATTTCACATTGTTTGGGAAACTTATGGTTAAGAGGCGGCGCCCGTTCCAAATCCGATTATGCATCGACCGTGGCTTGACTGCTAACCATCCGTACTTCCAAACCGGCGTTGGGCTCTATCCACTTATAATTACATCTCCTGATCGAGTCGGCATCTCGTCCGTGCAGAACATCTGGCGGGCGTACGGCTTTTCATTTTTTAGGACAGTATATGCGCCATATATATGCTCATACAAGGGCAAGGGTGTACACTCGATCCAGGACCAACACGCACATTGAGGCAGCACTTGATACTTGCCCTTGAGCAGACTGGCACTCTTGCCGTGGTTTTCAAGACTAGAAGCGGTGACGAAGGACCTAGGCTGACCCGTCCAAATTGTAGAAAAGTAAAGATGTTCCCATTATGAATTCCGTTGCATGGGTAACGAGGTAGAAACACGATATACTGGCATTATAGATGAATGTGGTGAACCGGGGAAGGAGGAAGGAGGAAACGCAAGGAGGTGTACAAGTTTTGGTGAGGGTGAGTCGCAGGGGGGAGGCGGGTGAAGAGATGATAAGTAAGCGGGCAATATGATAGGTGCGGAGAAGGGTAGAGGAGGTAAATGAGGCAATAAGGAAATAGGAGCTAGTAGTATGATGTTTAATAATTACGTCGTGAATGTGAATGCAAAGGAAGCCTGGCGTCTGAAGTGGTGTGAGGGTTGGGTAGAGGCGGGATAATGTGTCGCAGGAGAAGAAGGGAGAAGAACGGAAGCGGCAGAGGGTGGTGAGGAGAACAGAAAACGAGACGTAGGAAATCATGAGGAAGCAATAGAGGACACGATGAAGGAATCCTAAGATGTACAGTGGAAACTGGGCAATGAATCAAGGAAATGAAAAACTCGTTGCAGATCGTGTGTAGATAGATCATGTAGATCATGAGGCCGGGACGAGAACAGGGTCGTCACGGCGTCGCTTCATGAAAACCACGCGTCTTCACGCAGGCCTCCACGCCGCATCCGACCTGTCCACCATATGCGTGACATCCCCCCAACTCGAGATCGTCCGCCCACTCGACTCCGTCGTACCCGTTATCGTCGCAGGCGCCGTCACGAACGACTCAGCAGCCGTGCTGATATCCGGCGGGCTGCTCGTCGCCGAGTCCGAAGGAGGAGCCGCAGCAGCAGCACTCCCACTTCGCGCTGGGATGTCCACCGGGCTCGAAGGCGTTGGCGTCTCGAACACCATCTCCGGCGGCGCCTCAAACCTCCTCCCACTCGTCGTCATCTCCTCGGCGGCACTAGGTTGGGGCGGCCCCGCAAATGACAAATCCGACAACGAATGGCGCAGCTCCTGCTCACGCGGCGGTTCCTGTGTCTCTGGTTCCGGGACACCCGACACCTCCTCCTCCTCCAACGGCCCCTCCTCCCTCGCCGGGAAATGCATCCTCATCGGCTGCCCAAACGTATAATTCTCATTCGCACTAACACTCCCACTCCCGCTCCTCGAATGCGTCCTCCCATCCGACGAATAATACGAATCCTCCTCCAGCCGCGCCATCGACGAGTTCGCCCTTGACCTTATCGCAGTCTGCACCAGCTCAAGCGACGAATGCGACGCCGCGCCAATACCCTGCATCAACGACTGCGCGCGCGAGCGCACAGACACGGAGAGGGACACGGAGCGCGAGGACGACGAGTTCGTGCGCGACCTCGACCTCGACCCGCCCCCAGCCAACCTATGCTGCGAGATCGTGCTCCCGCGGTTCCGGAGGGACGTCCTCGGGCTCGGCGCAGCACTCAACAGCCCCACCAAATCATCCCTCTCCGCCTCCTCATGCGACGCTTCCTCTTCAGGCTGGTCGTCGACGTCGACCGAGATATCCTGTGCCTCGTCTGGTAGCACCACACTAGGGAGCGCCTCTGCACGCGTCTGCGCGCGCGGTCGGCCTGTAGTCGGGAAGGCGATGGGGGGCGTAGCAGCGGGAACAGTCCCCGCCCTCTGCCGCCCCCTCCTCTGGCCAGGCTGCTGCGAAAGCGGATGTCTAGGCGGCATCGGAATCCCAAGGCTCCCCACATCCGAGCTGGACGTCGTCGTATGCGACCTCGGCGAGTGGGAGTCCGTCGATTCTTGGTTGCCCGTCGACTGCGTGCCTTGGGAGAAGCGGGACTGCATGGAGCGCGTGTTGGAATTGGAGTTGGGGGTCATGTGGGAGGGGGCGGAGGAGGATAGGCTGGTGCCGCGCCCTCCTGTGCCGGGGCGCCGGAATTGGAAGGGGTAGCGGGAGGAGACGGGGTGGCCGAGGGAGGACATGGAGCCGGAGGCGCGACCAGTTGACGGTTCTTCACTCCCTTCTTCGCCTTCCTCCTCATCCTCTTCGTCGTCGTCTTCCTCTTCTTCATCATCATCCTCCTCCTCTTCCTCATCCTCTTCATCCTCCTCCGTGCTCGCACTCCCGCTACCACTCCCACTAGCCCCAGCACTCGCACTCGTCCCCGTCTTCTTACTCCCACTCCTCCCAGGCGAAGGCGGGAACGGCACCCGATCCTTCGAGCTCCCCTGCGCCCCCTTCGCCGTAAACGGATACGGCAGCTTCATCAACGGCCCCCCCATCCCCGCCCCCACCCCAGCCCCACCCTCCCTATCCCTCGAATTCCTCTTCACCACCTTCGGTATAATATCCGACAACAACTCCTGCCTCACCTCATCCTTCGGGCTCTCAAACAGCTCCTCCGAAAGCAGGCCCCGACGTGCGAGCGGCGGCACGGACGGGAACCCCACCGCCGCCAACACCTGCTCCACGCCCTCGAAGCGCTCTCCCCCTCCCACAACAACAGGGTCCTCCGTCCCCTCCGAGCCAAGTTCCTTTTTGCTTTGGTGGTGGTGGTGGTTCCATCGCAGGGGCGGACGGACGGTGAGACAGAAGTCGTACGCTTCTTGGACGCGCATGCGTGTGCATTCGCGCCACGACCAGGGGATAACATCGTCCTCCACGGATGCAGCATCGCTATAAAACGACAGCCGCCTCTTCTCCGCTTCTTCCTCTTCCCATCTGTCCCGGGGCCCGCAGAGCCCCGCGCAGCCTTGGCCGCTGACGATCCATAGACCCATCCTACCAAGGAAATGAGTGTGAGTATTGGGTATAGGTATGGAAAGAAGGAAGGGGTGGGGCTTACCAGCTAGTCAGCAGGACGAGTATGCGCCATGCGGTCCAAGCAGCGTTAGCGATCAAGATACCCCGTGCATAATTCGTCAGCGTCCCATCCCCAGCCCGGAAGAACGTCGAATCCCTCCTATGAATCCCCGCATCCGCCAGCACGACCACCCCGATCTGCGGGGTCGAGAACGCGAGAAGTAAGGCGAGTGCGAGGCCCGCGCGGGGAAGGAGTAGGGCGACGGTGGGGAGGTTTTGGGAGTAGAACCAGAAAGTCTCGGCGAGGCCGTCGCGGAGGCTGCCGCTCTCGCCGAAGAAGGCGGAGTACCGGATGTGTTGGAGGAAGCAGAAGTTGGTGTAGGAGGTTAGGGAGACGAGGTTGAAGGCGGAGGAGGAGAGGTAGATTGGGAAGATGAGAGGGCGTTCTGGTGTACGGGAGGGTGGTTAGGGAGGGGTGGGGTGAAGGGGAGGGGGAGGGGAAACTTACTGACGCGCCATCGACGGGCGAAGGAGTAGACGAGGTCATGTACGATGAAGACTATGAAGATCCAGACGAGCCAGCATGCGATGTACGCAGCTGCGCCGAGTGCCCAGTTCCTTCCTGAACCAGGGACGCCGGGCGCTTGAGGGCTGGGAAACTTTGAAACTCTGCAACGGCACAAGTCAGTCTCCTGGGTAGAGAGTCAATATTACAGGAGTCACTGACTGGAACAATATGAATACAGCATTGAAGTCGAAGAAAGTCTGGAGAGGAATGTGCGCAAATACGAGAATGGGATAGAGATAGAAATAGAGACGAGATTTAAACAAAGGGTTGCGGAGAAGTTCCAGGTTCAGGCCCCTCGAACGGAACTTTGGTTGCGGTGTCCTGGATTCGAAGGGGTCGCCAGAGGAGAAGACAGCTGGCGACATGGCGGAAGCAGCGGCTTTGGACCAGACGCGGGCGGGGTTCCCGACCCGGGTCTGGTCTGTAGGCTCTCGCCGCGACTCCTGGAGACTAACGATGCGCACAGAACGCGGTGTGGGCTTCCGGCCGCCCATGAACGGCGACGGCTCGCTGGGACCGGCCTCCGGGAGACCCACCGACGAGTGGAAGGTGGACGCTGGGGCTGGGGGAGGCGGGCGCTTTGGGAGCCAGGACGGGTAGCCCTCCGAGTCTTTGGACATTCTGCGGCGAGACGACGACGAGGGCTGCTCGGACGTGTCACCTTGGCCAATGGGGGAGCTGCCCGGGGTGGACGAGTTATTCGGAGGCTGATCGGGGGAGGACTGTCGTGACATTCGTGAATAAAAGAACACCAGTAGTCAGGAGAAGAGCCGCGTTAATTCTATGTTTTTTTTTCTACGGTGGTCGTGGCGCGTGAGGCTTAAAAGCAGACGAGGGCTCACGTCGTCGACGAGATGAGCAGTGAGCACGGGATGTTGAACGCGCTTGCCTCGTGTTGGATGACGATGGCCTGCCTCGTGTAGTTGCCTTTATGGGGGGGCAACAGGCAGGACTGATGGCGGAGGGAGGAAACGCCAACAATTGAGCGAATCACTCAAACCCTCAGCCGTTCCTGATATTCAACCATGCTTACCTGATGTGTGCCCCTAACCCTAAATCCAACAATTGCCTACGAACGTCCCGCGTTTCAAGGAGACAGATGAAAATATAACAGATAAGACAAAAAGAGCGTTTTGAACGAACGGCGACCCTGGCGCAGGCGGTCTGCGTAGTACAAAGACACCTGGTGGTGGTGGTAAGAGAATAAAGGGATTTCCCTCTCAATCCGCACGACCCCAGTTGCCGTTGCCATGAGCGACACCGTTTTTCCTTTTTTTTCTCTGATGATGTTTATCGCTTGTTATCGCCGCACCACCGGTTGCGAGGACTTCCTCCGCGACATCCATTCCTCCAGCATATCGACAACAATACAACATGCTTGTTCTTCTCCCCGGACGCGCTTTTCGCGTCACTGTCCACCCACCAAACTGGACAGCATGCATGTGCTTGTCCTCGCAGCTTGTTTCCTTGAGGCACCAGCCTTCTGTCTCGAGATAGAAGCGGGGTCAAAAATCGTCGTCGGTGAACCATCGCAGCTAGTAGTGGACGGGAGTTCAATGTAAGTTAGCTGCGTAAATACATGGAGCGGATGCGACACCCAAATGATCAAGGCATGTTTAGTATCCCCGTTCCTAAACGCGCCCCACCCTCCATCTCCCGCTCCCTGCCTCACCCAGGGAAGTCAAGAACGTGCCAACGTAACGAAGCCCCACGCTGATGCACTGCATACCTTTAAGAGTACCTCCACCAGACTGCGGTCAGAGCATGATACAATAATCGCCGTGCTGAACGTGTCATGGAGTACTCCAAGACCGAACCTGAAGGAAGCTCTTAGCTAACGACTAATAACTCTGAATCAGTTTTCGCTCCCTTCCACTCATGCTTTGCGTTTACTCATTCAGCGGAAGAAACAACCGGAACCAACAACCGGAACCCAAAGAGCATTCAAAAGCCAGCGAGCCTGACCCCATCCCTTCTCAGCCCCACCTCGTACCAAAAGGTGAGCAAGAGACAATCCTGATCCGTTCAAACACGACTGATCTGAGAAATGAGTTTTTATGCTTTCCAGAGAGGCGGGTACACATCTGGACGGGATCAGTAGGCTGGTCCAACTCGGAGCTCTTTATCTTTGGATTTTACTCCAGAAGACCCTCAGGAGATGTCCCAACGTCCTGAGTCTTGCTCGAGCACGACCACGCCCGGTAATCTAATCCTGGGCGACACGCACCGACATCGACTCGGCCTGATCTCACGGACGTGAGTACAACCAGAATCCCCGTAGAAGCGCATGCACTCCAACATAGGCTTGTGTATCAATGGCTCGACACGTTCTCGTGGCTTTCCATGGGCGTCACTTCAAGTATGTTAATCACTCGCTGCAAGTGAAGGTCACGTCGGTGCCGTTGGCTTACTCTGCGTGAGAATAGGTCATCGCCGTGCGGACTGCATACTAGTGGTCACAAGACTCCAGATCGAGCAGTGGGTTGTGGCCTCTTGCATCAAAACCGAGCCGGGAAAGCTAAAAGTGCCATGAGCAGAGAAGACATAAATCGACGCATGTTTGATAGTACAATTGTTCGAAAGCAAGTAACAGCAGACAAAATAGCAAAATATCCGTCGAGCCTATAACCCTCAATGACGGAAGAAGGACTCTGTGACCTCAGATGTAAAACATACTCTCCTTCACATCGTCATGCAGCTATAACGCAAAATGCAAGATCAGTCAGCCCTCCATCCACAGCCTTATTTTGGACAAAACCAAAAGAAGGAAAACTCACCCCCTGACCCCACGACACCCTCGCCGCATTGAACACCCTCTTCTCCTCCTCCTTTCGATCAAATCCCCTCCCCGACGTCGATGTCCTATCATCCACCAAAAAGTCATTCAGATAGCACCTCCCCCTCTCGCACGCCAGATCAGCGTAGTAAGCTGGCGGTACGAGGCTCACTGCCTTCGTGGCGCGCGCATACAGGTAGCTGACGTCGTTGGTGCCCTGTTGGATCTCGTCGGCCGTGAATGCGTTCTCGTCGTAGACGACGGTGTAGTGCGTGGCTTTGACGGAACCTTGGAGGCCGGCATGCGCTTGGAGGTAAAAGTCAAAGTCAAATCTGTGGAGATCATGAGCGCTGGGGAGGAGGCCGAGTATTGAGGGGGGGTTGGGACTTACACCGCGGTGACGCCTTTGTCGACGACAGTGCCGGGGCGGGTGTTGCCGTTCCTGTCCGCGTTGGCCGAGTTGGTGGGATAGAACCGCGCGTGGTGACGTTTCCTAGAACGGTGTCAGAAACGAAATCCCATGAAGATGGCTCCTAGCTCACCCGCAGATTACAATAGACAACTGGGGCCTGTATTTCGTCTTTCTCTGCTTGGTCTCGAGCTTCTTGAAAGCATCCAGGATTTGAGGCAGCTCTTCCTTGATCACCGAGTCGAACTGGCCCTGCGTGAACTATGAGTAAGAATGTCAATTAATTACGATGGGTACAACGTACCTCAGACACGCCATCACGAAAAACGAATATCCTCTGAGGAAGCACTTTATTCTTCCTTTCATATGCCAGCAGCCGCTCCACTAGCATATTATCAAGCTCGCCCAACATCTAGGGACCAACATAAATTCTGCACAACTGAATGAGGGAGGAAAATGGCGTACCTCCTGCTTACTCGCCTGAATCCTCAGGCTGGCCGGGAACTGGACGAAATTGTCGTCGACGCTAGCAACGAGGGCCGCGATCGAGGGCGTTCCTTCTCTGCTACCTGGTCCAGGATGGGTGACGTCGATTCCGACCATCATAGTCTTCTTCTTGGTCAGCCACTTCATGGCGGCGTCGTCGAGCTGTAAGAGAGAGGAGGTGAGGTTTCGCTACTGATGCGAATAATTAGAATGAATGTACCATATGGTTTATGCCTCCAAGCTTGGTGTTGACCTTGAGCGCAACATTCGAGAAATACTGATCTTGTTTCTTCTCGTCCGTCAACGCCTTCCCTAGTTGCATGTGAACGGTGTGAAGACCGAGTTCCATATCGCCGATACGCTGAAAGGTGAAAGTATTAAATGGCAGGGTGCAATCAGCGTACGAAAGACGTACCTTAATCGCGGGATATATGAAGTTGTCTCGCTTTTCTAGTAACACAAGAATGAATGAAGGCTTCTTCCCCCCTTGAATCAACTCCTTGAACTTCGACCTAATAACATTGATAGCGTTCGTCCGATTGGGATCCGTGTTCTCGGGGGGCAGATTGATCGGCACCAACTTCGGGAGACCGCTGGGCATGGCTATCCCGCTCCGCTGGCACTTACTCTGGAACCCAGTCACCAACCCCTGCAGCTTCGGGTCCGTCGGGCCGCCAACTATGCCTAACCCGTCCCGTACGACTACGACCCACCAGCTCGCAACCTGCGCGCCGCGATGGAACTTGACGTCAAGAATGTTCCAGCTCCCGTCTTTGATATTCGCTCTCCCGACTTTGTACGTCAGGCTGGGTGGGCGGAGCTCCCGTGCAGGAATCACTGCCATCTCTGTCTCGATGCCGAGTCCGAAGCCGTTGATGGGGGCGGTTGGGGGCGTGAGGCCGAGGGTGGGGAAGCCTTGGTTGACGATGGCTTCAGCGTTGACGCGCGGCGGGTTGCAGGCGTAGCGGATCATTTGAGCGGTTTCTTTGTCGTTCAGTTTACCGTAGGGGTGTCCGGGTAGGATGTCGCATAGCTCAGCAGGGACCCACACGGTCTTCTTTGCGCTTCCGACATCGACGACGGGGAGGTCGGCGGGAAAGCGGAGTTTGATATTGTACTCTAGTTTTATGCCATTAGTAGACGATGGAGGGCCGTAATCTTCGTGGATGACTTACTCTTCAAGAAGTACTGCTCTACAGTCACGGTACCCCCTAACTCGGCGCAATCAAACTTAGTGTTTCGAGCTGACGTCGTTCCAACTCTCTTGATCGGCTTGGTATATCCCAAATGCTGCATCTTGACTTTGACCCTTGCCATACCTTTCGGTAAGGTGGGCATGGCGCCCTTCGAGTTACGCCCGAAGCTGCTCAGTGCGTCGGCCAGGTTTCCCGGCTCGACGAACGCAGTCATGCACACATTCCTGAAACAATGTCAGACATAGGATCGCAGGAAACGTAAGAGATGCCTACACGTTCACCATTAATTGCTTATATGTGGGCCGAACTGACGCATAGAACCCTTGCCAGGCCTCGACGCCGGGGCCAAGGCTCACCTTGTTCGCTGATGTGGGGAAAAAGTATCGAGGCACCTTCTTCCCCTCATTCTTCCCCAATCGAACGCCCGTGCGACTAGCACGCTGTTGCACAACAAGGTTAAGGGCAGATATCAGAGGTGTAGGGTCGTAATCACGGGCTGCCGCCTTCCCGCTCATATAGCTAAATGATGCGGAAGACAAACGTTAGTGAATGGCTTATAAGGAGGAGCTGAACGTACTCCGTCAATTGACCAGGATTGAGCTCCCGTTCGAACTTGATGGACACTGTGTATACCTGGGCATCTGTACGAGGAGAAGTTTCGTAATCCTCGTAGAAGCGAACTGGTATATCCAGAGGCTGAGGTAATTTTTGAGCCGACACGAGGCGCTGATTACGGTCGTGCGCAATATAGGCCATGTGCGGCCCGAGCATCGGGCTGAGCTCCATGAGCTGGAAGATACGGCCTTTGATCCTGTTTATGTCAGTCTTGGGGCTGATCTCAACGTTATAGTCGTAGATGGGGCCTTTAGGAAGTCTCATGGGGAAGAAATTAGCCCTCAAGGTGATGGCATTTCCCAGAGTTCCATATCCCGGGCGTAGTGGTCGTTCAGGAATGACTTTGAGAGATTTGAATGCATTTATAAGCTCCGTGTGACTAGCGTCAGTAAGACGTGGAGGCGTTTGAGCAGGGGAACTCTCAGCGAAGATCACTGGTCCCCCTCTGCCACGAGGAGGCCCGCCGCGAGGTCCTCCACCTCCACCAGGAGGACCACCGCGACCTCGGGGATCGTATCCGCCCCGGGGTGCACCTCGTCCAGGAGGGCCGCCAGAGAAAGAGGGGCTGGCTCGTCCACCACCAAAGCCGTCGGAACTTTGTGGAGTAAAGCCTCTTCCACCCCCCCTTCCTGGAGGCCCACCTCGACCAGGGCCGCCTCTATCGCTGCCTCGAGCTCCGCCACCGCGTTGTCCTCTGTTGCTCATGATAGAGTGTTACTGTGGAGGGCAATGTTGGGGCTAGGTATGAAGGCGCTTTTATGCTGCGCACCGCCTTATAAGCTCATGAGCAGGCCGGCCGTTTCAAGCTCCGTACAGTCTGAATCAGGTATGTCCCGGATCGGGGGTTTCATCATGATGGCCCGGTGGACCGGAGTGACGACTATGTAATCTGGCGCACTACCACTCATTTCCAATTTCCAAGGCGCTATACTCTCGTAGCTAGCACTCGAGAAGTAGGGATAGATTTTCCCAAACCCACGTTCGAATTTTGGTAGAGCCTTCGAAACATCCAACCTCAGCGATGCTCTATCATTTAACCTTTTCGCTCACTCTATACTTTATTGATGATGCCAGAGGACCGCTTTCAGATCAGCCTCCAACTTCCATCATCAGTCCGGTTGCTCTGAGAAAATCGAGGCATTGCATTCGGACAATGCTGGGCACTGTGTGGTTATAAATATCTACATGTACTCGCTATCCTCTCGCATATTTCCTTGGCCAAAGAAGCTGCTGACCGAGGGTACATTCCGAGCGATGGTTCTCATCAAGTCCCACTGGCGTCTGCGTCCCACGCCATACTCGAGCATCCAAATTTCCAGATCACGCAACCTCCAAGCGTCATACAGCTTTTCAACTTCAGATGACTTGCGAAAGTCCATCTTAGCGCTGAAATGATCCTACAACACATTCAATTACTCGCATCGACTGTTCCGGGGTGCACTCACCGCGTTACTACGGGTTTCATCTCCTTGGACAAGACTAATGGTGTCAGTGTCAACGACGAGTTGATCCAAGGTTCGGCACATGGAAGCAAACAGGTCAAAGAGTTCTGGACTGATCGCGTGGACCGTTAGAGACAGAGATTCGAGGGTGGAGATGGCAAAAGAATTTAACAGATTAGTGACTTCAATAAATGAGAGGCGAGTGTCGAGGATGGTGAGCGATGTCAGCGATCTAGAGAGATGTTTCATGTATGTCGTGTTTTCCGGGCCTATTTTGAACGGGTAGGTTAATCCGAGCTGGAATGAACGCAAGGCCTGGAATGATGCTCCCTGGAAACATTGCTTGTACCATTCCGAAACGACGTCAAGTGCGGGATGCTGAGGAGCAAAACAACAGTAGCAGTTTCTGATAGTCAATTCTCGGAGTGCCTGATGGCCGAGCAGCCGATTTAAACCTGACGGGTCGGGTATGTGGTACAAGTCGAATGGGATCGTAAGGGATACCGCGATTAGTTGAGGAAAATCCTCCATCGCATTGAAAAATGTTGAAAGACAAAGATGACCTCGCGTCTCGACTGACAATGACTTCAGAGTGCGGGACAATCCATTGAAGAAGGGAGCCAGGGGATCCATGCCGCTTGGCTTCACATCGCTGTAGCCAGAGCTCCCCCGGTCCACGGTGAGTCTGATAGTAAGTTTCTGTAGGCTAGTAAGGCTGACCGAAGGCGGGAGGAATTTATCGAGGACCCTTAGAGGTATATCAAGGGATAGAGAACGTAGGTTACCGCCTAGTGCGGGCAAAAAAGCTGCGAGGAAAGGGCAGCAAGGGCCGTCATCAATAAGGCAATCTGCTCGCCAATGAACGATCAAATCTTCCACGTTGACCAGCTTGTATGCCGCATCCGTCACTGCGAGCTGCTTGTCCTCCGACGTCATGAGACCTAATTGAGTTGGTACGAAACAGGTGCTCTTCGGCTGTGGTGGTTGATACGAACGGCTCAGGAGTCGTCGGATTGCTCCAAAAATGAGTTTTGAAGACGGTCGAGTACTTGAACTGGCGTGGACTGGCTTTGGAATGACGGGTAATGCATTGATGGCATCCCAAGTCGCGCATGACCAGAGCTTCAACGCTCGAACTCGAACGGCCAAGTCAGGAGATCTGACCAAAAAAAATGAGATCAAACGACCCTTGTATGTTGGGATAGTAAGACTTACTGCAGCGCTTCCACTTTCCTCAAGAAGCAGGATGACTCTGCTTCTAAGATGTCTACCTCACGGTACCTATGATCCATCACGAGTCCGTAAAAGATACGGTTTAGACCCAGCAACTTTTCCAATTCTTCAAATTGGAGATGGTGCGCGATCATTAGCCATAGCTCTGGTGGGAGCTGAGGCATCGATGTTTTCCTGAATGCCACCACTTGCATGGAAGATTTCGGGCTGGCGGCGTGGTGCACCAGGCTTATGGGTTATAAGAGTTAAATAACAGTGCGAGCAAGAGGCTGTCCTACAGCATTCCGAAAAGAGGTATGGTATCTGGCAGGTCAGCCTCGACGTCGTCGATCGCGAAGGTGGGGTGGCATGGTGGCAGTGCTGGATCTTCTATTCAAGCGGCGCTTTTGGCCTCTGCATCAACTTCCATCACGATATCGATGACACTTCTCCTCCCTCGGCCCACGAAGTCTACAGTTCAACTACTCAATTACTCTGCCTAAACTTACCCGCTGATGTTATGGGATCGTATGAATTGAACCTGCTTTATGACGAAGCTAGACAGATGAGTCACACTGCATCCAGTGTCTTCAAGTTATCAGGATTGTCTTCCAAACAGTTGAATCGTCTGACCTGACGACAGAACCTCTGACAATGACATACCTGCCTGACATATACTCACTATTGGCACAGCTTGTGATTCTTATAGACAAGACGTCTCCCGTTTGGAAGCCATATAACACCTGGACACCCTAGTGGGTCTAAGACCACTTATATCGATATATGAAAGACTTCGTAGCGGTTGTCATCAAAGCTTGGAACCCGTGCACCTGACGGACCCTCGTGTCGAGCTCTCATCGTCGCCTTCAAGATCACAGCCTTGGTTACACTTCTCCTCACGGCTCCACATAAATTGTTCAGACTTCCGCTCCTCTTGTACTTCAATGATCCAGATCCAGATCCAGCCTTTTATCGATTGATATCGATAGTAAAGCTGGCAAGATGTCTAATGAAGTCAACCAAGTCGGCGGATAGCTGCCTAACCATCATACCACCCTCCGACGCTGGCTTTTCAGAAGGATCTATCATATCGAGAATCTTACACCGGACGCTCCCTTGCCGCCTGCCACCTAAGCATTGGAAATTTTGATTGAAAGCGACCGCACCCTCCCGAGTCTTTCTCAGCAAATGCTTATGCAGGTACCAAACAGGCCTTCTTATGACGCAAATCCGACTTCAGGATGGGCACAGGTATGTCATCCGCCATTCCTTCGCCCTCTACGTCAAAGCTGTTCAACACGAGTTTGACCGAAGAGCCCCAATTCATAGATCATGAATTCGTAGCCTGTACTTTCATCGCGATCCTTAACTGGCTCACGGACACACCCACTGACTTTGCTACTTTCTACCTTGCGAGTGTTAATGAGCAGCTGCGGAAAGTACTCGATCAGTGGAGGAGATTTGCTCGCATATTTCACCTCGTGCTCCGTCATTACCAGTGAGCTTGGCCGATGATTCAAGAAAAAGGCCATGGCGCGCGGCGATTATCACGGCTACACCTCATGGGATGAATTTTTCACTAGGCGCTTGCCGCCGGGCAGATGACCTCTGTCCGATCCATATGATCCTCACATCATCACTAGCGCATGCGAAGCGTTCGAATATAATTGCATCTCCAACATCAAAGATCTTGGTCTTCTCTCGCACGACGAGATGCACATTATCCTTGTGTCGTGTTGGCCGAACGTCTCTCTACACCCCAGTTCTTCACAGGGACAGCGTATCGAGCTTTCCTCAGCGCTCTTCTTATATCATCGTTAGCATGCTCGTGTGAGCAGTGCACTGGTGGACATTTAAGTGATGCCGGGCACTTACGACTCCAAATCCTCGACCATGGCGATGGATCCATCGGGTCATATTATCTCGTACGTATCTCACTGCCTTTGCTAGTCGGGTAATGATCGACATCCAGGCCAATGACCGTGACATTGGCCTGATGTGCTGCAATGCTGTGGGGATGATGGAGGTGCTCGCTTGTGAGGTGATCGTTCAGGAGCGCATGAGGAACACGCAGGGTGACCACCTCGGGATGTTCCATTTCGGCGGATCCGACCCACACCCCTTGATCTTCCGCGCCGAAACGAAAATCCAAGTGATAGACTCTGCGAAAATCGGTGCAAAAATGCAACAAAAATGAGGCTTAGGGAAACGATTGGTTACGCTTTTGATGAACAACTTGAATAGTAGAGTTGCAAGCAGTTTGGTATGGATTCCTCCTCGAACATACCTCATTACTTCTAGTTCTCTGGATTGCGGAGCACATGTTAGTCCGGACGTCCATGAGACGATAACCTCGAGCTTGGCATACGAGTGAAAATCTTGGATGGTGAGCCGAGCTTCACAACTTCCAATCCACGTCGAGATGGAGCAGGTGTCCATGATTGGGACTAACTAGTTATGGGACGCTTGTAAAACTATCAGCTCTTCCGCCAGTGTAGCCATCAGATTTCAAGGCTCACGTCCATCAATGATCAGCCGTGCAAGTCTCAGTTTGCAAACGGGACTCGGATGACATGCGTATGTGAACAGTCTCTACAAACGTACTTAGGATAAAGGTCGTTCAAGGGCGGGTTGCCATAGTTAGAACAAGGTAATATCTATGATTCAGACTCAACTCAATAAGATGTACTTAGATATCAGCAGGTCGCAGCAAAAGCTGTTGCAGCGACCGAAAAGGAACCTTGTATGCTCTAGGTCTAGTTAGACGCTGACTCCGTGCTGACAATCTCTGTGTCAGGGAAATTAAAAGTCGCACACCATGTGGAACGGCTTGCCGAAAGGCCTCAACACCTCTGGACGACAGAATATGCCAGACCCATCAGATATCAATCAAGGCTTGAGGGTCTTGCAGGTACGAAGCAGGGCGCCCAACGACCTTGTTTCTACCGGGTAGTAGATGCCGGCTGACCAGGTCGCTGTCCAAGACATATACGGTGCTTCCTTCCTCAGAATCCCTTGTACTCCGTAACCACCAATTTTTGACGGCTCCGCCATTGTCGAGTAGCTTGATTGGCATTGAATGGAGGATTGACGTGACGTATCGAATTAGTGACTCGCGTCAATGATCGAGCCCTGAGATTTCTTGGGCAAAGCTACCAATGAGAAGAAAACATAGCCGGGGACCGCCCTAGCGTAACAAAGAGGCGGCCAGGGTTGAATGACATGAAGCGGCGAGCTGGCGCAAGGGCAAATGTCAGAGGAAAAAACGCTGGACCTTCATAGGTCGTGACAGCCAGTGTCAAGGTCTTGTTCATTTCGGGCTGGCGGGTCCGATGGGAGTCCAGATTTAGGGGATGAAAAGTGAGGCTATAAAAACTGGGATGTAAATGCGATCGTGCGCCACCACTGATCGTCTCATGTCGGGAAAAACGTTGTCAAATGAATATATATATTGGAAGGCGCAGCAAAAACCGCACTAAATCATCAAAGAGTGGAGATGCGGGCGCGATCCGATTCCTAGTAGTACCCAAACCTCGGATGCCACTTGACGAGACAAGATATTAGTGGCTGAGACTGCAGCAGCCAGTCCGACGGAGTCGCGTCTATACCAGGATGGCCCCTTGTTTGTCTGACTACATTGACAGAATCCTTGATCAGGACGCGTCTGGGACGCGTCCTATCTGGCCAGAATGGGCTTCTCTAAACTCAAGCAATCGATCAGCAAAGTGCTCAGGAGATACACGAGAAGGTGCAACCTGAGAACAACGCCGTGATATCGATCAGCAACGGTCGCAATCCCGCCCTATGATCACTCCTCGCCGTCGACTGGCGCTTTCAGGAAGACCCAACCAAAAGTCCTAATTTCTTCACCTTTCCTTCCAAAGTACAGCTCGGTCTCGTAAGCCCAATTGATGGTACCGACGATGCAGTCTCTGAGGGTCTGGACGTAGGATGGCAGGTCCCCAAGGCGCGCGAGATCGCCGCCGTCTGCCATATTGGATGGATCGGGCCCGGGCGAGGCGGGTGGCGTTGCTAAGCGTGTCGACGAGATCCAGGTCCAATATGAAGACAAAGACCCATTTCCGAAATGGTTAGACTGCGGCGGCGTCGGCGGACAGAATAGGGACTTTTCCGTCTCGATGAATGAGTCGAACATCTGTTTGATCAAGATGCCTGCGAGATTTAGCGCGCCTTGTAATGAGAGGCGCTTGTCATTCGCAATGACTGTGATAAGATTGTGGCGGTTGCCCTGGGCCTGATCTTTGTTGAAGGAGAAAACATCCTGGCAATGCGACGATCAGAAAATTTGAAATGATGAGATGACGGAAGTATTTTACTAGAGAGCAGCCAATGATGTCAGCAGCTAATTGCTTCAGATTCGTCAGTTTGCTGGACGTTTCGTCGTCCATAGGAGGTAAGGTCAGATTTTCGGTTAGCTCAATAAGATCAAGCATCATTTGCAGCCCCGTGAGGTCTCTTCGAAGTAGTAGATATGAATCAAGGTCAGGAATAACGTCGCTTAAACGCCCAGTGATGACCTGCAGCTGAGCAGAATGATAAGAATGCACAGAACTTGCAAAGCGTGTCTCCCATGTTGAATCCGCCCTTGAAACGAGGCGCCGTAATTCGGGTAGAAGGCTGTAAGCACAGATATCAATGGTGGAGAATGGACTAACAGTGAAGGTAACGAACAACTGAAACAACGCGTGGTGGCCTAAGGTATCGACACCACTCACACCACCCCCGTCCATCCACCCTGACTCGCCCACACTCCAAGCACGGTGTATCCGCCCGTCGGCAATGATGAGAAGACTCAGGAAATTGGCAAAAAAACATAGTTGTGGCTGACCACAACCCGGAATGCAGAGCGCGGCTAACAGGCCAGCTTTGGCCGGGCGAACAGATGTGCGCTCGGCTCCTGTGAGAAGATCTTTCGCTGCGTCGGCGCTTTTCAATTCGAGCAGCCAAGACTCTGACGCAGTCATAGCAGGACGACAGAAGCGATTTGTCCGGAGCTCGAAAGGACGACAGAGGCTTAGGAGATCTGGAAGTTGGTAACTGGGCGACATGGAACTAGAGATAGGCACGACGACCTAGTATTGCAATTGAGACGAGCCCAGAATACACGAAGGTGATGAATCCAAGCGAGGGTAAACTTCGAGATTTGGGGTGCAGTGACAGAACTAAACTGTCACACGTCACGGAGATTAAATTAAGGGTCCGAGATACAAGACCAAGCAAGGGCATCGTTACGTAAAAAATATATTTTGCTTCCGTCACGAGATGGAAAAGATCGGATCTGATTATCCTCACATCACGCGAGAACTTTTGCCTCCGGCTTTCACATCGTGCAAACCCTGGACAACATGCTAGCCAAACTGCTGCCAGTGCGAGACCATGTCGCACTACTAGAGGCAGCGCTCAACACATGGGGACGAATTCCATAGTCAATATGGCCTCTCGCTCCCGACATCATGGAAACCTCTGGGCTTTCGGGCAAGGTGCGATTTTTGGGAGATCAGATATCGCCGGTTCGTCGGGCCTGAGATCTGTCCCAAAATGGTAAGTAAGAACAAGTTGGTCTGAGCGGAGATTTGGACGACCCTACTTGACAATCATGAGACGAGGTATAAAGTAGCACGCTGCCTCGAGGCTGAAGGCGCCTTTACGCGATACCTCTTTGGCCCTCCCCTTATATCTGTGTGGATCCACCACCGACATCCCTCCGTCCCGCCTATCTCCCTGCTCTTTGTCCCGCCCGCCGTTTCAGGAGATGCCCGCTCAGAGATCGAAAGCTACAAAGCGCAGTGGGGAAGATGGTGAGTGCATATTTTTTCTTACTGTGTATGTCTAATTTACGCCGATTCGCAGTCCCTCAGCTCGTGTGGACTATTCCAGTCGAGCCGATCAACAACGAGGCAGATTATCTCACAACGTTCAGCTCCAACTCTTCCATAACGTTCGACGACGGTCCACCACCACTTGTTGATCCAAGTGACTTTATCCTCTTCCCCCCCACCAACGCTTGCCCTCCGCCCCGGAAGCCTGCCCACAGCAAGAAAAAGCCGGAGGACCACATTCCCCGCCCTCCTAACGCCTTCATCCTCTTCCGCTCATCGTTCATAAAGGGTCAACATGTCCCTACTGAGGTCGAGACCAACCACAGTACTCTCTCCAAGATTATTGGTCTCACTTGGAAAAACCTCCCCGAGGACGAGCGACTCTTCTGGCACTCTAAGGCTAAGGCAGCACTCGAAGAGCACAAGCGGAAGTTCCCCCAGTACGCCTTTCGGCCGACCCAGTCACGTAATAAAGGTGCGACCGAGAAACGGAAGGTCAGAGAGGTGGGACCGAAGGACCACAAGCGCTGCGCCAAGATAGCGGAGCTCCTCGTCGAAGGCAAGAAGGGCCAGGAGCTCGACGAAGCGATCCAGGAGTTCGACAAGCACCATGTTCCCGTAGTGGTCACTCGGTTCGAAGCACCACTGACGGCTCGTATGTATCGCCGATCGTCGTCTGCACCCATCCCAGACAGTGAGAATCCGAAGCGACGAAAGTCCAGGTGTGCGAGTACTCAGCCTGCCACCCCCCTTGTCCCCTCCCCCCAGTCGCTCCCTTTTGTATCAGAAGCGAAGGTGGACCTCCAGGCGGCGGAATCCTTCATGTCGACATTCGATCAGTACTCCTTGTCATCGGCACCCTCACCCTCCTTTGTGCGTTCTCATCCTTCCACTGACGTTCACAAAGCTGACTATTTTTATCTAGGATTTCGACACATTCACTTTCGACAATCATTCCTCCCCCATGCCGCACGACCAGGCTTGCGATCCCTTGTCCCAGCCTGCTAGCCCCGTGGAGAGTAGCGACCTGCTCTTCAACACCGCCTCCCGCGACTGCGTCGACCTCTCCATCAACACCTCGTTCTTGGGGCTCGACGACTGGAACTGTCCCTCGCCACTGTCGTCGGACAGCAGCATGCCCGCTACTCCATCCTTCGTGGGAAGTCCCCACCCTGATGCATATGGCTCGTACGCCCTCCAATCCCTCGAAGACTCGCTAGCGAAGTCCTTTGGGGGACATTTCCCAGCGTACCCGAATAGCTGCGAATCCCAGTTCCCGGGCGTGTACGAACCCGAGTCCCCCTCGGTCTATCCATCTTTCGAGCAGGGTCCTTGCTCCCAACTCCACATGGCGAATCAAGATCACGATTTCTCGGCATTCATGGCATCTCTCCCAGAATACGCCGTATGAGCCGCACTTACTCCGTTCAGCCCGGTGCATGTCCATCATTGGCGTCCGCCTATTCCTTTCATACCCCTCAGTGTTTGTACGATGTGTATAGTACTCTCCCCTTCAACCTGCCACATTCTGTTGTCTCATTACCACCTCATCTCCTGCGTTCCCCCCCTCTCCCCCCCTCGTGAGCAATTGATTCTCACTCTCGCATTCGTTCTTAAGCCTATTTATATCGATCTTACACGGCCAAAATGAGACGACGACGAGCTTTCTTGGATATTCCGACTCACTCAAGGATCATAAGATAGTATTCTTATTGTATATTACTTAGATTAGCACTCTTCCCACCGACCCCCAGCGGGTCCTGTAAGTATGTACAAAACGGATTACACGGATGTCGTGTCAGATTTCTTGTTTACCCTAGCCAATCATGGCATTTTGTCGCCCTAGTTTTTTATTTAACCTTTTCGGACATTGCGTCCAGTTTAGTTGTTCATGATGCATCCTGTGTGAATGAAGGACGTCGAAGTGGCGTCGTCGCTGTGCCCGAGGAAATTGTATAGGACCCTGCACGCCTCGTGTAGAGACATTGTATGGAGTACAATGTAGCGCACGTATGTCTTTATATCCGTCGTTTCCAAAGCTACCATTGAACGTTCGTCAAGGCCCTTGTTCTAAAGACAGTATGTTTTTTTGAGGGTCTTGTACTGTGAAAGGATTAACATTTCGAATGCGGTTCAAGAGGACGAGTCCCGTGTCCCGTGCCCCTTGTTCCTAATCTGCTCGCAAGACTAAATAATAAGTGCACCACGTTGATACGAAGTCTAACCTGAGTGTAAATTCAGAACGAGCTTCTTACCACGTTGGCTACGTCGTGGCTTCAATAAGACGTGTATGGCAGGCCACACCCACTTCATTCCTCGCCTGATCATGATCGAGGCCCTCGTCATTAAACACCTGATCACTTTCCCTAGACCCGGTTTGCCGTGGCCACTGCTTCTGCCGGGAAGTGGCCGCGGGTCTCGTGAATAACCAGTCTTCTGATGTTATCTTCGAACCATCCAGGCAACGGATGGGGCGCGGTGATAATCAAATGATGAAAACGCCGATGAGAGATATGATCATAGTGCGCGATCCACAAAGGTCGACAAACCAGGATGAAGGCGCAGGGGGAGTGGGCGGGAGGCATACGATAGCAAAACATATGATAGATAAGGGTGTGGAGATGTTCCTGCAATGGGAAGTCATGGGTTCGAGGGAACCGGAATTGGAACGGGAAGCGTTGGGAGAGTCGACGTCGGCGGATAGGTCCGATGGGGTTTTCAGTTTGGGTTCCGCCTTCAATCCACCACCCACACGCATGGACAGAATTTTTGAACGTGGGCAAACTTCAAAGTCACTGGTGGATGGGCGTCTCGAAAATACTTCTTAATTTTCCATTGGAATCTTCGGACTGTTGGTTATGTCCACTCCACGCCGTTCAGAAAGATGCGCTCAATTGCCTGCTGCCCATCAACAATTTCCGTGGACCGTGGATATAGATGATGGATGATGGAGTTCAATGTCGTATGAGAATGCGGCGCTGGTGTGGATATTGACCATGGCTTGCCTACACACGCAAACGTGTTGACAGGATTTATGGCGAGGTTTTGCCCTCAGGGCTTTGAATCTCAATCAGACGTTGTGGCCCGTGGGCGACGAGTCGGATTTGAACAGAAGTGGCTCGAAGCTTGCACGTCTTCTTTTTATCGAGTGCTCGAGCTAGCAATAGAGTTGCAAGGTAAATTGCAAGAAAATGTAGACATGAAGACCTGTAGGAGGTGGAAGTGGACAGAAAAGAGCGACGGTGAGGCTGTGACTAGGGGTGCTCAATTCTTAGTTCAGTTCACAGTTCAGTCCGTCGATCACTTGTCGTTAGGACGTTGCTATACTGGAAATCACCGAGGTCTCGCTAAGGATTACCTTTCCTTTGCCTTTCTCTGCTCGTTCTTCGCCACTTTTCCCGGCGTATAATGTCGTGCACGACTCCCAAAAATGCGATTTTTGGTACGCCAAATGTAACTGTAACGAAGATGAAGTAGGCAAAAAACGCAAGGATTTGGAGCAGAGGTTGACGATGTTTCTTGACTTTCGCAAGATTCATCCTCCAAACCCTCGGACTTTGAAACTTGTCAGGCACATACAGCGACGGACTGAACTGTGAACTGAACTAAGAATTGAGCACCCCTACTGGGTTGTGAGCGGCACTTACGGTGGTCACGGGCCCCATCAATATGATAATAATCTTCTTGCGACCCTATTTTGTCTGCAAATATAGCTCTCCAACCATTGCGCTATGGCGGGTGATCACTGGAATGAGTTGAGCCCTCACTAAGTATTGGTTGCGTCGTTGTTTCCTCGTTCTATCGAGTCTTCGTCCCCAACTGCTTTCGACCCCTCGGAATTACTATGAAGAAACCAGTCAAGACTTTGAAGAAATTCGTCAAGAAAATCCTCCACCGCGGTAAATCTTCGACCGCTCCGCACGACCCGCCCAGTGCTCCCGGATGTTCAGCGCTTTCGCCCAGCTCGCCAAGTACTTCAGGACCTTCGGCACCCTCGAACTCCCAGCTCATACAATCGCCGGCAACGGCATCTACACATACGCAGCCCATAGTATCCCAGCCGCCTTCATCTACAGGCAGACAACGCATCGTACCTGCCCGTGAGCCGGAAATTATCGGACCACCTGGACCCATAAACAACCTACCTGGAGAGATTCTTTTCGCGATATTCGTCGCCTGCGCACCCAGCAAATACCTCTCGCACGACGAAATCATTCGCGGACGCTACTCCCCCTGGCCCATCTCCCAAGTTTCTAGCTCCTGGAGAGCGTTTTCTCTTGCGACGCCAGAGTTATGGTCGACGATCATATATAATACGGGAAACGTTAGGTCCATTGAAAGCACCAGAGCCCGTGCTGAGCTCATATTGGAGCGATCGCAAACTCTTCCGCTCACTGTTAAGCTCTATTGCACAAGGCACGGCAACTCATGGGTCCCGCAACCACATCCGATCGTTCAGGTGCTGATGAAAGCGGTAGATAGGTGGGAGAGGTTGGATCTTGCGATGACCCTTACGATGCTCTTTGAGCTCGCTTCCCTCCAAGGGCTGCTGTCACATCTCAAGCACCTCTCCATTGGCATTGTCCCCAGCAACGTCCATACTCCATTGGGAATGTTTCATGCATTCGATGACCTTCAGTCGCTCTGCACCGTCGATCTTACCAACGGCGAAGAGGTATTATCGCGTGTAGATCTGCCTCCCTGGAACATCACAACGTTTAATGGACGATGTACGCCCGCCACCTTCTTTTTCCTCGCACAGTGCATCAACGTTACTACGTGCACACTTGAGCCTCCGTTGAAGCGGCGGCGTCCAGAGGATACTGTCCCAACTGTTCACCTCCCTTTCCTGCGCAATTTGGAGGTGTGTTGCACTGAAGACTGGGGCTACAGGCCTTTCCCAATCTCCACACATAACCCAATACACCTCACGATCACTCTGCGGAACGCAGTATGGGTTGCGGGGGACATCGCCTGGTCACTTAAAGGTTCACCTCTTGATATCAAATCACTGAGCATTCGTCTGCTCCAGGATGTCCGTAGCGATGGCCCAGCCCACGATCAGGCTGCAGCTCTCTTGAGCCTGCTCCGTGCAGCACCGGGCACAAGGAAACTCGAGATCTGCACGAAGCGGGGGATCATGTATAATTTCCTCGAGGCGCTCATCCCTGCATCGATCTCCCACACAGCTACCCGATACGACATTCTGAGTTTGGAGGAGCTGGTGTTGAAGGGCGTGTACGATCCCAGGCTCTGCCTCAAGCTGCTGACCGCAAGGTTCTGCACAGCTGACGCAAACCGCTTGTTTGGATCTGAATCAGATACGGCGCATGGGTTGCTGGTAGAGATGGTAATGACAGGTCAGAATGCACATCGACTTGTGAGCGCTGAGAGAGCCAAGATCGACGCGCTGAGAAGGAATGGTATTCTTGTCATTCTGTGAGTCGCAGTCGCGCATGCGGCTAGGCCACCTACTGACAAACTTTCAGTGAGCCAAGGTCGGACAGATTTAACTGACAAGGTTCTGCTGCGTAGGAAGATAGCAACGATGTATATCAATCCTGTTAGTGATCGCACTCGTTGATGCCGTCCACTGTGAGCCGTCAAGCTGCTTGTCAAAATGAACGCGTCGCACTTCAGCGCCGTAGATGCGAGGGGATTCCAGTGGAACGAAGTACTCACTGAAGGCTTCAGATCGACTACCATCTGTCTATTAGATCAGGGAGCGAGGGCGTAAGAAGCACCTGTGAGATAATGTGTCCTGCCTAAACCTCTTGTATGAGAATAGCAGGACCTGGACGTTACAACGGCGAAAAAATCGATGGAACACTGGCAGTGGGAGAGATGGTTCAGGAGTCAGCAAGGACACAGCGTGATAACACGCCTTTGAGCAGAGCATACCTTTAGCATTGTCTCCTGAACTCAATAGAAATACTCCTGCCGGGAAATTTACATCGTATAACCAATTCCTGATCCACTTTCGGCTGGCGCCTCGTCTGCTAGATGTCCAGAAAAGTCTCATTTCCACTTGATCGGAATGCACAGGGGCTGAGAGTCAGAAGCAAACGGAACCCCAGAAGGGCAGAAGTGTCATATCGGCGGGAGGCCCGACTCAAAAGATGGTGGTCAAATGGTGGTGGTGGTTTGTGAAGAAGTCAGTTTGTTCGGATTTATGAAGTCCTACTACTCTCCGTTCTTCATTTGAACCACGATGTTCCCAAGCTCCCTTCATCCAGCTTGCTAGTGGTTCCTGCATATAATTTATAACTAATATCGGTCGAGTACTACCCCGAGCCCAGTATGCTGCTGGAGGTGACGGAGCTGCCACTGCTTACGCGAAAGACCGAATCATGTTCGCACGAGACCTTTGTTCTGAACCTGAGCCAAGGCCGCCAAGTCAAAGCCTTGTATTTCATAGACGGCGTCAATTGCAGCATTCTGCATAACTAAGAAGAACAACGACAATAGATAGCCCAAAGATCTCACCAGGAGAAACAAGACCGCCAACAAACCGTGGTTTATCGCCATATCTCGCCCAATATCAGAATGTACAAAGTCGACACAGTAGTTTTGCGTGCAACTTAGGACAAGCTTGCAGAGACGTACTGGCTCCGCGTCGAAGACGACGAAAAGACCGGGATTGCAAGGTTGCGGACTTCACGAAAGGATATTGGCGACGCAAACAAATAAAGCAGAAAAACCTTCATCAGCTCGAAGCGCATCAACGTTCCCGTCCACGATCATGACTGACCTTACAGTTCTCATTTCTCCGATGCCTCTATACCCACTCATGAAGCCGGGCTTCACATTTGGCAGGAGAAACTCTCGCCCCACCCCCCGCCCGATAATGGTCACGCTGGAAACGGAAAAAGAGCCAGAAGAGCTCGAGGGTGACGATACGAAGCCCTCCGCAGACCAATCGACTGAGCCTTCACCGCCCTCACCTCCACGAAGAAGTCGATCTCCGAGGTTTGATGCAGCTCTACTGTCGCCACCGCCCAACACGTGGAAGTCCAGGCCTCGCCCACGGCATCGGCCTACCAGGTCACAGAGCGCTCCACCGGAGAGGAAATTAATACCGGGGGAGAGTGGAGAACAGGGAGAAAGGCCAGTCAGTGGGGTCCCCTTCGAACTCGCGCCTCTTGACTTCGCGCGGTCGACACCGATAAGGAGCGTGACAGCGTTAGCATCCATCTCGAGCACGCGAGGCGGCGAGCTAATACGTCCGCCTCCACCATTACGTGAGTTCCGAATAAACTACGTGAAGGACTATTCTTCTTACGCTCCTTCAGTTCGACCCACGACCTTCTGGCGCAAGACGCGAAGATCCGGCGTGACGGGCCCGTCGTACTCTCCGTCATCCCATCTCATCCGACGTTCGACCTTCATCGCGGCTGGGCTCACCTTCGACTCGCCGGTACACGACCTGAGCGCTCTTTGCGTAGAAAGCCGAGTTGGGTTTATCGTAGTGCCCCCTGAACAGCAACTCCAGTGAAAGAATCAGAGGCGCTTGTGTCCGCCTCCACTACCACGTGAGTTTCGAAACGGACTGTTTTGAAAATAGTCCTTCTGACATGTCTTGTCATCCTTCTAGTTTGTACCACACAGGACCACCAAGTATCACGGTGCTACTACTTTTCCTGGTGTCCCATCTACCTCATCAGTTGTACGGTCAGAGTACTCTTTGCCGGGAGATATGCTTGGAAGGACGCTTCTTTTGGGCGCGATAGTAGGAAGTGGCTGGGCATCAGACCACAAATCCACCGAGCTTAGGACACGCCGGGTGTATGATATCAACTATCGGCAAGTAGATGCTCCCATGCTCGACGTACCGCAACCACCCCAACCTACGACCAGGATCAATTCGGGGCCGCATCCTGCTCCCGGCGCGCCGGCCCCCATCATTGTCAGCCCACCTGCCCCGCCGACCACGAGCAACCCACTACTCCTAATAACTGTCGGCTCCCCTTCGCAAAACCCACTAGCTCTCAGCACACCCTCCTTCATAATCACGTCCATTCCGTTAACCACCACCTCCTCGCTGCTAACGGATGGCATCATAAGCATCACCGCCCTTCCTCCCCTCGACCCAACCGACGTCCCGACGGCAGTCACCTACCCCAAGAAAACCCCCGAGTCCGAGCGTAAGTTCAAGCTCATCTACCTCGCGCCCGCATTCGTCGTCCTCGGCATCCTCTTGGGCAGCCTCACCGCCTGGTTCGGGTACGGATGCATGACACGACGGCCCAAGGTCCGGGACGAGAACGCCCTTATCGGAGGCCCACGATACGTTCCGGCTGCGGGCGGCGAGGGTGACCTGGAGGGCGGAGTCGGGGGTCCGCTCTTGCGGGACGACATGCATGAGGAGGTGTTCTCGTGGCCTAACCTCAATGAGAGGGCTGGATTGGAGAACGAGCAGTATCGGGAAGGTGACGCGTTCCTTGCGCTGCCGTCGCCCTCGAAATCTAGATCGACTAGGACAAAGTCGACTCGCTCGACGACGACTACGCACTCGGACGCGACGTACGTGATCGACACGGACGAAGATGGCGAGGGCAAGAAATTGGAGGATGTTCCTTGGGAGCGTCTCCGGCACAAGAGCATCAAGCGCGGGATACTGGAGGAGGTGCAGCGGGAGGGCAATCGTATCGACTCACTACGACCCGCCACCGGTACCCTGTTGCGCAACACTGGCACAGGGCACCAAAAGGCAGGCGAAGCGATCGAGCGACGACCCCTACGACACGGGCGAACCGACTCGGACCACCTCATCGGCGACATCGACCTCCTGTTCCCAGACCGTGCCTCTTTGCGCAGCAGAGAAACCAACTCCGACTCCAGCACCAGACCCCCAAGCCATCGCGCCGATTCCACGCAGACCACCCTCTCCATGGACTCCTCCATCACAGCTGGTGACAAGACCCAATGGAGACCCGGTGCAGGGTTCCGAATCGTCGCCGAGTCGCCCCTGCCCTCGCGCGAGCCGACACCAGCCCCGCCCGAAGAAGCATCCTTTGGCGCGAGCTGGTGGGGCGGGAGCGCACACGTCGATCGATACACCCCCCTGCCTACCCGTCACACCAGTCGGAGCCGCAGCGCCAGTCCTGTCAAGCCCCCCATCGGACCGGAGCCTTCGAGCCCGTACCCCCGTGCCCATGTGCTCCCGCAGAGCCCGCCGCAGATAACCAGTCCGGTCTTGGAGAACATGCTGTGCTTCACGCCGAGTCCGGCGAGGATGCCGCGGACGGAGAAGAAGACCCCGAGGAAGGTGCGCGATGGCGATGGAGGGAGGACGCAGCAGCAGCGGCCGCTCCCATCCCGTTCGGACGTGGATCGTGGGATCAACTCGCCACGCCCTGATATGCATCATGGGAGATTGGTAAAGTCACCTCCGAAGGCTAGGCGTCCGCCCATGGTCTCCAACGCCTCATCCTCGTCAGCTGGCTCGTATACGCGCGATGCCCAGGGCAGAGCGGTCAATGTGGCGATGAAGAAGGTTGATGGTATCGTGGAGCGGAGCTGGGGCACGCGTGAGCTTGGGGAGGAGGGGGTGAGGAGCTTGAGCCCGACTGGGTTTGGGAGACGGGCTGGTGATTAGGCAGTCGGCTTGCGAAGCGTCCTGTTTTTGAACTTTTTTTGTTTCCTCGTGCAAAGGCTTTCGTGGTTCGGACAGTGCATAGATTTTACTTTAACCTCTATTATTCTTGGGATATACTTTGGCTGCTTGATTTTTGGACCTTACGACCACACTACACTCTGCTCTGCTGTTACTTTATCGTAGCCTATTTTTTGATATTTATACCTTACTATGTTCAATACCAATGCTGGATCTCGGGGATGTTTGGACAAGCTTCTTTGATACTTATGTTCTGGAAACTACACAGGATGTGACGTGGATGATGAGAGTGTCCTTGGATGGATATACATCTTGCAATGCGGTCGGCTACCACGGCAGTGGCAAGGGGATGGGCAGATTCTTTCCCAGGACTCGTTCTGCTTCCCCAATGTCCCTATTCATTATACTTGAATCTGGCGTATCGTTGACCCTAGAGGAACAATGACCTACCTCGGACCCCGAGGTGCCCAGAAGGTTCCTGTCTTTTCATGAGTGATGGTATAGATGAAATCCACCGTAGATTGTGCAGCTTCGGCAGGCTCGACAGCTGCTCTCGCCAAGTCTTGTCAGAGCAGATATCAGGGATATAACACACCACTTACCACCCCCAGATTCGTAGAATTGATCGAACCCAACACCCTTCGTCATGTCAGTCTTCATAAAACCAGGCTGCCAAGAAAAAGGGGGTATGAGAAACCTTGGAGATTAAGAGGCGGGTGCAATCTCACATGTATCATGGCTACTGTGACGCCTTTATCGTACAAGTCATTTGCGAGCAGCTTCCCGACCATGTTTGCAGCCGCTTTGCTCCCATGGTGCCCATAGTTCCCGCCGCCCTCTTCCTTGGTACGCAGACTGATGGACCCTCCCTCGGTGGTGATAAGGATGTACTTTGATGGCGAGGCTAACGCGTCAGCCTTGTATCTAGATGGCTATAGGTCAAGCCATGAACAAAACTGAGAAAAGGTCCGTACAAGTGATGGGCTAGAAACACTGGTGCTATGGACACGACTTTGTACATCTCTACTTCATCGGCGAAGCTAGGATTGTCGAGCGTCTAATCAGGACCGCGATTGTTAGTCTCAGTATTTCAACATCTCTGAACATCCCACACACCTCTTTCTTGAAGACACCCGCGTTCACGATAACGAGATCCAGCTTTGCGCCCTTGAGCCCCTGTACAACCTTGGAACCTGCATCTTCTTTGGACATGTCGATACCAGAAATGACGTCTACGCCTTTAGGCAACGGCTCGGCTGGCTTCGAGCGCACGGTAGCAAACACCTTATGGCCGTCTGCGCGAAGCTTTTTACTGAGTTCGAGCCCCAGACCACGCGATGCACCGACGACTAGGCAGATAGACATGCTTCCTGGTTGTTCGATGGCTCAAGTTACAAGAGTCTTTTATAAGGACCTGCCACCCAATTGCCGAACTTGCAATAGTGACGTCATATCACTATCATTACCTTATTTATAGCTCCTCAAATAACCCTCTCATAGACGTCTCCAACTCGGCTGATCGAGGCTTTATCTGACATTGGAGGGCTTCAGATGGCTGCGGGGGTCTTCAATCAGACATTTTGAGAATTCGGCAGAATGGGAACCCACCAAATGAGTCCTCCGAACTCGACTTCAGGAGTTATTCTTCGCCTGTAGCCTCGTCGATAGCCTTCGTGATGAGGAAGAAGTACAGTGTCGTAGCAACGACGAGGAAGACATCGTTTTCAGCCAGGTGTATCCCAGGACAGACACTATTGCGGAGTGAGCCAAAAGCGTGAAATCATATGGAACGACACCTGCCGTCGACCAAATCCAAAGGCACTCATAACAATTTCAGCAGGTCCTTCGGTTTCAAAAGACCCGTCAGACGTTAGGAACCTCTCGGGCCTCAACGCCGAAGGGTCAGGGAAAGCTACAACAGAACTTGAGGAACCGACTTCCAAGCCGCTATACACGTCGTCCTCAGTGATAAGATGATGCAGACCTAGTGCAGTGATTATGATGAGACCATTCCATGCATCACCATAGGAGACAGACCTAACGGCACTATGGGGTTCCACCTCCAGACTTCCTTGACCGGAGCAGTCACGAACGGAGGCAGAAATGAGCGTCACTGACTCTCGAGCATGCTCAAAAACCCCTCCTGGGGCTTTCAGCGACTTCCCCAGGAACCTGGAAAAGTCCCACCCTCGATCAATGTCAAAGATGTACATCAGTGTCACTGAAAGGCTTACCTGAGATTCTCAGCCGCCTGCGCATTTTTCAGGGCACTCCCTACCTGGTTATCGACGAACTGCCTCGGACCGATGAACCCGTTAGAAAATCTCCTGAACTCCTTGAATTGTAAACTCGGGGGCTCCTTTATTCCATCCGGCGCTACACAGTGACGATGGGTCAGGCACGAGGGCCGGAGAACAAAATTCCGAAATGACGTACAGCTCTTCTGCCATCATGGTGGGCGGTCGACCAGAGCACAACAATCTTTAGAATAGGTTAGTACGGCACCGTACTCATGGTTGAAAATACGAGACTGCGTAGCACGTCCATCTAGGAGTTCAGTAGCGGTCTTGTATGAGGAGAGAATGATGGCGGGTGCGCCAAATATTTGATATAATGACATCCCCTGTCGCAATGTGAGTATATCGTTAGGGTAAGGGGAAATAAGTACGCGAACGCACCGTACAGTTCTTTCCAGTTATCCCCAACTAGCCATTGCCGATCATTAGGGATCTGGAAGGCATTGACTATGAATGGAAGGCCCAAGGGACCAGAGGATCGTATCTCTCTGGCCTTCCGTCGCGAATGGAGAAAGATGGTGAATGCGAGGATCAGGAGAAGTGTGATTTTCACGCCAATGGAAACATCCGTATATGCCGCGAGGTCTCTAGCGTACTCCGTGACTGTAGATAGGAAATACCAGACTGCCAGAGAAACATATTGGTTCGGAGCTCTAAGAGTCAGCAAATGGGATATTTGTCGGAAGTGGGAAGCCGTCCAGTGAGAAAAGGATGCAGGGTTTTCGGTACTTGGCTGTCATCATGGGCCATGGTGGGAGTGTTGCCTTCGTGACAACTCGCAGACTACGGTGCCTCACACCGTTGAAGGCCTGGAAGGAATCGGTTAAGCACATAAGGTTAGCCACGCAATAGCAATACTGCGCTCGTTCGATTGGGGACGCGTATAAAGAACATTTTAGTTCGACATCTATACAAAAGCCCATTGGAAAGTTAGGAAGTCCAAGTGCAGCGACCATGTCAACTTCTAAATATCCGCCGTAAATGCTGTGAGTATGGGACTCCAGAATAGTAGGATTCAACGACTCACTGTTGTCGACCAGATGATGGGTGTACGAGTGTGAAGGACGATCACTGCCACGGTCAAACCTTGACCAACAACCAACACGTTCCCCCGTTAATCTCACTCGCGATCCTCACTCAGTAGTCTTCATTAGACACCGCCTCGCCCAACCCATCAACAATGCCGCGAAAAGACACGGGCGGTGGACCCATCTCCGCACAGGCGCAACAAGATCTTGTTTCTGACGGCATCGAAAACTTTGAACTACCCAAAAGTCTCGTCACCAGGATAGCAAAATCCGCCGTATGACTCCTATAACGTATGCCTGAAACGTCTGCTGATGTTACCATCCCATAGATTCCCGAAAACGCGAAGCTGCAGAAAGAGACGGTACTGTCACTCGTCAAAGGCTCGACTGTATTCATAAATTATCTGGGTGCGTCGATTGACCATTTCGGCTTGCGCTACTATTGACCATCCACACTAGCTGCAACGTGTGTTCTCTCTCTCTGCTTGCAGTCCACGCATTAACGCGTCTTCACCCAAGTGCTCATGATGTCGCTGTCTCAAAACAACACAAAAGCATCTCCGCGTCGGATGTCCTCAAAGCGCTCGAATTGATTGAATTCGGTGATCTGGTCGACAAACTACAGGGAGAACTACTACGTGAGTACCCTAGTTTCACGTCGCATTCTTCACTCCTAATACAATTGCAGTATATCGACAACACGCCAAGACCGACAAGACGAAGAAGGGGCCCACCACCTCAGTACCCTCCGGCAAGGTCCGACCACCACCCGGCGCAGCTACCGCACCAGCAGGTGCCAAATCGAAAGGGAAGGAAAAGATGGTACCAGGACCACTCCCGCCGCCGTTCACCTCAGCACCTTTGGCATCACATGGAGCTGGAGAATCAGTATCCTCGGGCGTCAGGGCGGCCATGGAGGTAGATTGGGAGGAGGAACTGGGCGAGGCTGCTGACGCTGCAGATACGGAGGGTGAAGCGGAGAGGGGCGGTTACGAAGACGACGTCGAAGCCGACCTGGAGGACGCTGTGGATGATGCTGATTTGGTTAATGCCGATGATGAAGAGCTCGATGAAGATGAGGCTGACGAGGGTGATATACCCGAGGATCCGATGGAAATAGAAGAAGACGAGCCAAGGAAGGATGCTGCAGGACTGGAGGGCATGGTAGAGCAGCCTCTCAACGAAGGGCCATGATGGTATTCATTTCATGACTTGTATATGACTGTAATTTTATTGGCAAGACCAACAATTCCTTTGTAGAATCCTTCTAGGCCCTAGAGGCTAGGGAGCCGAGAAAGCTATGAGTACAACATGGGGATATTGTGGGGTAAAAAGGTCTCTCTGCCTGGGAGTCGAACCCAGCTTTCGCGCGCACCGTATTCTGTAAAGCATACACATGACAAGCGCGTGTACTAACCGATATACTAGCAAAGAACTTGAAATCTATCTCCCGAGGTAGCTCATCTTCATAAGCTATATGAAGGCTTGCATCTATGCGCCAAGGCGCGAATCAGAGTCAGAACGTTCAACGCACGAGTGTAGACGAGTGTACTAGTATCTCTCATAAGGATATTATCTTAATCTGCTTCAGCAGTCCGGCAGCAGGCGATCCTGAATGCTGATGAATATCTCCTGGGTGCTGTGATCGAAACATGTGAGCACTCAAGTACTCACCATTCTATACCGTTCAAATCTATCATTCATCTTGACCTACAATCTATCTTGACCATTTACGCCTGTAGGCGCGCTAGTCCATCTTCATCAAGCAGACATCACGAAACTTCACAATGGGATTACTTACGCCCACATAAACACAGCAGATTTGCGAACAATCAGATTCTCTGGATGATTTCATAGGCTGAAACAGGATCCCACCACGGTGAACCAAGATAACCTCTATTTGCCCCCAGGCGGCCTGTGACATCGGAAGATCCTGAACAGAGATCACCGATAAGATGCGAGTAATGAGACGGTATCAGGTGCGAAAATACAATAGAACATAAGGGCATTCATGATATGCCTTTCCACTGCCTTGAACGCCAATCAACTGACAGAGATTTTCGAAGATGGTCAGAGAGATCATTCGGCCTTTCCTTATGTTGTCAAGAAATCTTATGTACCAGGCTAGTCTCACTGTATCAACCGTCCATCGCCTAATTTCTAGCTCCTAAGGCGCCATGGCCATCCAATATCACAAGGCATCGAAGCCCTTTCGATAGTGTGGGCGGCGCCACAATCGAAAATCGGATGGAAGCAACTCAAAATGATCAACATCCCAAAAACGAACTTTAGCGCGCTGCGCCTCCAGCTCGTCATATTCGCGATGACATCGCTCTCCCAACCGACAGTGGCATATCAATCTGATATCATTCAAGTCGTCAAGCACACCGCCGTTGACCACTGACCGGAGGCTCACCAACAAGTAGTCCGAGCGTAAAAGGCATAGAAGCCCGCTATAAAGAGCGATGCAGTAGATTGATTTTACCTCAGAGAGCTGGTCTTTCCCCCGTCGAATCCACATATCAACAATCCAAAAATCCGAAATCATGCGTGTCGCCTCTTTTGCATTCGTCGCATTCATCGCCGCACCTGTCCTTGCACTCCCTCACACCATCCGAAGGGAGTCCGACGCGCGGCGCGCTTTAGCCAGGCAAAATCCAGTCACAGCGCGTGGAATGACAGACTCTGGTGTACAACTGGAGGAGCGCGCGAATCGCCCGACGCTCAAAATCGAGACTAAGAAGTCGGTCTCCTCATCATCCAACCTAGACTTTACTGACATGACCTGATTCCTAGTCCATGCGAATCGGGGGAATACGCGGCCATACCAAATATATCCGGACTGGAATGTTCGCGTCGGCAGCCCTACGCCTTCTTAGTCGGGGGATATTGCTATCTTCCCTCCGAGAGAGATTTCGCAGCTATGGGACCTGTCGAGAAGGGTACCTGCTTCGTCTTCAAAGCCAAGTAACCTTTGCACACCAGAGATGCTGGACCATGCCATCCGACCAAATACCCTATAGACAGATTAATGTACAGATTATACAACACGTACTATGCAATTATACACGATCACTCTAGATCTATATCTTCCCCCATCATCTTCGCAAGTGCATCATTCCCCTGATCAACAGGAGCCTGATACACAGCAAACGCCGTCTTCTTCCTATCGCCCGGTCCCTCAGAAAGCTCAGGCGCGCTCTCGCCATCAACTGCCACTTTGCCTGTAGACGTCCATCCATGTCCTCTATCAGCGAACACCGCTGGACTCCTGTCCAGTAGCATTTCCAAGTCCTCGTCAGGAAGGACCCCCGCCTTACCCTCCGCGGTGTTGGGCACAACATCAATCTTCTCGCCCTCAAGCCGAAGTAACGACGCAGCCATCTCAGCCATCGTCTCCGGCTTGCTACGCCCAGCTGCTGCAGCAGGCATCCTGAATTTGCCTGAATGAGCGCAAAAGAAGTGCATGAGCTTGAGATATCGCATAACATCGAACAGATGTGGAGACGTACCCTTCGCGATGACAAGCGCCTCAAGCTTCCGTTTCTCGGTAGCGCGCTGCATGATCTTCGTCTCGATCGTGTGCGCGCTGATCAGCCTGAAAATCAGCACAGACTTCGTCTGCCCGATGCGATGCGCGCGATCCTGCGCCTGCGCATCCATCTGAGGATTCTACGATGGATTGATGCATCAGCATCGTAAACGGCCACACGAGAGATATTCTTACCCAATCCTGGTCATAGAAAATGACCGTATCTGCAGCAACGAGATTGATACCCAACCCGCCCGCTCGGGTGCTAAGAAGGAAGAGGCACGGAGCATCAGGGGCGTCTCCACCATTTTGAAAGATGTTCATCTGTTCCCGACGTTCTAGGGGCCCCGTCGAGCCATCGATGCGGCATATCCGCCAGCCCATGAACTCGGTCGCCCAGTCCTTTGAATAGGATCAGAGATGTTCTATGACGTCTAAATTACGAAGGGGAGGTTACCTCGATGATATCAAGCATGGTTGTAAATTGACTAAACAAGAGAACTTTATGCTTCCGCTTGAAGAGCTCTCGAAGTAGTCGATCCAGGACCATCATCTTCCCGCTGGCGTTGACAAGGTCGTCATTCAGCGCTGGCTGATGCGTCACGGGATCCAAAGGCCAGTCGAAGAGGAACGGATGCGAGCACACTTTTCGCAGCTGCATAACGGCATTCTGCAGCTTCATGTTGTTCACTTGTTTCACTGGATTGTCGGAGAAGGCCGTCAGATGTCGTCTCTCGGGTGAAGGAAGATAAAGTCACCTGTCGATTTATACTGATGCTCCCTCCCGAGCTGCTCCAGGTCCTCCTGACGCTGCTTTTCCTTCAAGCCCCGTTCGTCCAGTTCTCCTTTCTCCAACATCTCGAAGTATTCATCGTCGTCTCCATCGACGGCATAGCTCTTCCTCCCGCGTTTGTCTCCGGTGCTTCTCAGGCGTCGCGGGCCAGTCTCGACTGGTTTCTCTTTCTCGGTCTCCTTTGCAGGGTTTTTACCTATCAAATACGACCGCAAGGTACCCGCGAGGACTCTATCATACGCCTCGCGTTGTTGAACGGTGAGTGGGGCATAGAGTACGTATTCCTTCTTAGGAGGAAGATTGACTTCGACATCGACCTTGAGGCGGCGCAGGAGGAATGGCTTGAGGATCGCATGCAGCGATGAGATGACCTGGGAAGATCGTTCGGAGCCGAGGTTCGTCTGCATGGCAGGTAGATTAAACCTGCATGAGTGGAATCAGTATCCAGACCAACGCTTCGACCGGTCGGCACGCACCACTCCTGGAATGAGTCCACATCATTAAAAATATCGGGTAGTATAAAATTAAGCAGGGACCAGAGCTCCGCGAGGTTATTCTAATGAACAATGTCGGAGACATTAGCATGCCGCTGGATATGAAGACATGAAGAACACACATGGAGCGGGGTCCCAGTTAATATCATCCGTCCAGCCGAGGTGTATTTCTTGATCTCCTGCATAAGCTTGCAATCAAGATTCTTCAATCGGTGCCCTTCATCCACCACGATATAGCCCCAATCATACTGTGCAAGGTGTACGCGGTCCTTGATAATCATTTCGTACGTCGTGATCACGATAGGGAACGAGGAAATCACGCTCTCCTCATCCTCGGAGTCATTCGGTGCGTCTTCAACTTGTTCTACTTCGGAGGCGTGGTCGGCATCCGATTCGTCAATCTTAGCTGGTTTAGTGAACCGCCCACTACGCCGTGAGCCACGCTTAGACGCAGCTGCCGATTTCGGCGGACGCTTCGACTTCGTCTTGCCTTTGCCTATTGGGCGACCTTTCGCTTTCGGGTGGGCCTTCTTAGGGCTTCGTTGGGACGGGAGCGCCATGACCGTGCGTCGTAATTCAGCGCGTTCGGCTGGTGTCCCGTGATACATGCAAACAGGAATCTGTGCTCGTCGTCAAATATAGCAGCGGCATAGAGAAGTAACGCGACGTACAGACGGGGCAAATTTCTTATATTCGTCCATCCAATTATGCATCACGCTTAGTGGGCAAACGACGAGGAAAGGCTTGGTGTTCTGGTGTTCGCGCAGGTATGCACTGAATGCAATCGTCTGTAAGGTCTTCGAGGGCGTCAGGTGTCGATTTGCCTGGATAGTTTAAAGTACGCACCTTCCCAAGGCCCATCTCGTCGGCTATCATGAAAATCATCAGAGCGAGAACGGGCGAAGGCAGAACACATACCTAGGATACCAGATATTCCATTCTGATCAAGAGAAACCATCCACTGCAACCCTTCGAGCTGATAGTTCTTGAGTGTAGCGCCAGTAATGAGAGCAGGCTGCTGAAAAACGGGGGATTCGACCTCTCCGGCGCCTTGACGTTGAGGCTGGCCGTTTTCCGTCTTCATGCGTTTCGAGGTGGAAGGCTCATTGTCGCTGGACTCGTCACTGCTCTCTATGAGAGCACGTTTACGGCCCTTTCCACGCTGTGTTGCAGTAGTGCGCTTCGAATCTGACCCGACTCCTTTAGCTTTAGCAGCCGCCTTTGCTTTTGCGGCAGCCTCCAAGTTCGCCTTGTCCTCATCCATCCGTGCCTTCAAAATGCTTGAATATACAGCAGATTTCTCCAGAACAAACTTAAGTCGCTCGTATCGTCTCTCCGTCTCCTAAACAAGAGTCAGCTTTAGCCCGCCATGGCGATGATTTGCGTACCTCGTCAACCTGCTCCTCTTCATCTTCGGATTTTTCTGAAGGATTCTGTATAGATATTTAACTCATCTTCATCTTACACGTAGAGTGCTGGAGCAACTCACTGGATTAGCCTCTGAGTCATCATATTCAGATGCGTCCGCTGGTGGGGGGGAGGAAGGAGCCGTGCTCGCTGGAGCAGACGACATGTCAAACTGGGGGGAATGCGAGGAGATAGGGCTGGAGGACATGGCGGCGAGCTGAGAATAGAGACTCGATAAGACGCGTTGACTGTTTCGGACTCAGCCCATCGGCGCGAATAAGCCCACCCTAAGCTTATCCCGTGACAGTGGGAGTTTGGGAAAGTTGCCATCGTGTCGCGCCGCAGCTCCGAGACAAAACGCCACCTTTTAGTTGGTTAGTATCAAGTTAGTATCCTAAGCTTTTCAAATCATACTAATCGTGCATTCTCCTTTGGTGCATGACTACAAACCGCTTTCCTGAAAACCAGCCATTTTCTGCTTCTCGAAACACTTGGCAACAACTCCTTGATCTGCTCACCGCCTTGGCTTAATAAAACGGCCCCAGGGCCCAAGCGGTGTCCCACCCTCCACGAATCCGCAGGTCGAGAATACATATCCCCGCCGACCCGATAGCCCTTCCCACATGTTATGCTATCACTACAAGGAAGATGCACACCGACAGTGCTTTGAACCTTTCTGAACATCATAATGAAGGATCGCAGGTGTTCCATTGTGTGACAACCTTATAGTATCCCGCTGCGCTTGCTGCTGGTTGAAGCTTGAAGTCTCGAGTTTGTCAGGTTCACTGCTTGCATACATAGCGCTTGCATAGCGCCGTAGCGTCGTTGCTTGGCTTCCATTGATCGTCTCCAGAGTTCCCGGTCGGCATAAGCACGGCACAGCCCTGATCACCCAATCAACATCACACAAGAATCCCTATATAAGCCCCACGCGCTTTCAACATGTCCCTCTTCATCAATAGGCTGGCCTGTTTCCACACCCTCACATATTCTCTGCTACGAATCTTTCTTCACGAACTCTAACGATCTCACGACCTCTCACGACAAGCGCGTTCCACAACACCACATCTTCACCGAAGCACATAAAACCTTCATCTGCGTCGCCAATTTGCTCATAACAACACAACGCACTTCTCCCACTCAACGTAAAACACCACAACAATGTTCACCCGCACATACTACCCCAGCTCCGCTGGCAGCGTCATCATGCCCACCAGCTCATATGGAGGCTATGCCGGTTCCGGGTACGCCGGCTCCGGGTACGGCGGCCATTACGGTGCACCGATGATGGCTGCCCCCATGATGGCCCCATCATACCACCACAGACCAGCACCCGTTGTCGTCCCTACCTCCTACGGTGGCTACGGCTACGGCGGGCAGCACATGCCGTACTACGGCGCAATGACACCGACCGTTGTCGTGTCCGACAGATCAAGCAGGCGCTGGAGGCGCCACAGCCGCCGTCACTCGAGATACTTCGACTACTAGGTGGCTTGGGGTCGAGCGAGTTGTTTTCCGAATTTTATGCACAGGGTGGGAGAAGTTTCATTTGAAGGAGGAAGGAGACTGGAACGAGGCTAGTCGGAGAAAAAGGGGGATTGGAGAGGGAGTGTAAGATAATTTGTACAATACGGATGTGGGGGACAGCCGTGTCTTTTGCCCATCATTGAATGAGACGATTGATAGCTGAACCTATGTCGTGACCTCATAAGAAGACATAATCGTCGTATACTCTCAACGTTGTGAGGCTAACGCTTGTGTCCTACCTTCGGCGAGATAGATATCCCAAGGCCCAGCCGAGACCTTAAAGTTGACGAGCACGTCGAAGAGGAAAGTAAGAGGCTACTACTGCGAGAGTGCATAATTTTCCTTCGTCTTCGTCACCGCGTACGGTTTCTCTGTTTCTCCCAGAACTGCTCTCCGAGTCGCTCTCTCATCAGTTCGACACTCGGGTGGATATTTTGGGCATTTTCCAACCACGGTAAGTATCTGATTGAAAGTTCACCTGCCCGGGGGCCGTCCATGGCACTGAGGTGTACCCTTGCCATGGACGCATGTTTGCTACTTCACAAACTAAGAGGATTCGACGTCAAACGATTGCAATTACGAAGTTCAAGTGGATGAAAGGATCGAGCACCAGCTGGCTGGATATCGCATACAAGTCAGCCACACGACCGGGTCCGCGTATGTAAGTGCGACTGTGACCTTATCTTATCGCAATAATGGGCAATTCGACATTGCATTACACAGGCCTAGCAGCTCCCGAATCCATATTGTAGGTAACGTAGTAGTACAAATATCTTACACTAGTCCTCTTCCCCCACTGCCCTCGTTCCAGTTCCTCCTTCCAACGAAAATTCCCCACATCCCGTAAACAGAATTGGAATTTAGGACATCTCTCGCTCGACCGCCTAGAAGAAATTGAACCAACCCGAGCGATGACGGCGGTGATGCCTATGCCTGCTCTCCCTCTTCAACTTGGGCATGATAATCGTCGGCGTCACCGCGCTGTAGTATGGCATGTTCCCGCCGTAGCTATAGCCACCGTAAGAATAGGTAGGGGTGACGACGACGGGGGCTGGTCTTTGGTGGTGGTGGTGGTGTGAATAGGTTGTCATGGTGGGCATTTGTCTGTAATGGCCATCATTGTAATAGCCGCCACCGTGAGCGCCGCCGTCATAGTGGCCGCTATGGTATGACCCGCCGTAGGCGGAGTCTTGGTATGAGCGGGGGTAGTATCGTTGGGATGACATTACTATGAAATTCAAGTTTGCTACGGGCGAGAGATGTGGGTGGTTTCTGAACAAACTAAGGTGGAGATGAAGGTTTTATGTAGGTCGACGGAACTGCCATGCTGTGGAACGCGCTTGTTATGAGAGGTCGTGTGATCAACTCGAGATTGTGAAATAAGATTCGTAGCACAGAAGTGGGGAAGGTGTGGAGACGCCACCAAATGATCATGAAGGGGCATGCCGAGAGCGCGTGGGGTCAGTGCCGCAGAGGTCCTGAAATGGAATAAGCGGGGTGCTGTATACAGGGATTTTGCTGTGTGCGGCTATGCTGCGGCGACCATCCTTCAATCCTCAACTTTCCTTGACTCGGAATTTTTGTTAGTACGGAATACTTCGGATTCAGCGGAGGTATAGCGGTAAAAATGTTTGTTCTGGAGCCTTCAGCCCATGGGTAGTGATAGTGATAGTGATAGTGATATTACCCACGGGCGGTCCCGAGGTGGAACATGTGGGGGGTCCGTGCTACGTACGTGCATCAAGTGTACGCTACGGGCGTTAACCAATCATTGCCGCTATGATGTACGGGATCGCACGGGTTAATGTGGCTACGCGCAAGTGTAGGAAACGGATGCAGATGTGTCATGAACAAAAAAAAAGAGTCACGTAGGCACAGACGGTAGGAAAAGAGGAGCGCTATCGAAGAGTGTGAAGATGGCGTATATGTAGCCAGCGAAGAGAGGGCATAAAGTACGGTCACTGACGAGGTGAACAATGAACTGGGATGCAGGGGGAGACTGATATGATAGCAGGAGGTCAGGGCGTAACTGTAGGACGGTGTGTATAAATTCTCGTCGCAGAGGCCTGAGGTCGGGGTGGCCTCTACAGGCAAAGAGAGCATGAACTTCGTCCTCCACGGAAGATCTACAGAAACGGCACAGTCGACGATGTCGCTCAATATGGGGACGGCCTGAGACGTGGCGACGAAGCTGCTCAATTGCTAGGCAGTGGTCTGATAGCAGAAAACGGGTAAGGGCGACACGGTGTCGAGGGTTAGGAAGTCGCAGGTAGGGTTGCAGACGGTACGTGGTGACGTCGTGGTTCCCGACTTGGAACACCAACTTAGTGGAGGAGTTCCAGAGGTCAATGAGGTGTCGCTTTGCGACGAGAGAAACTTCGGAGGCAAGTTTGGGGGCGCGCGCGGCAAGGTTGCCAAGGGTGAGGTGGAGAGGGTAAGGCAAGGAATTGAGATTATGGAGTAAGCCGCTGATCCAGCAAGGCTCCCCATCATTCGCAAGCAGGAAAGAGTCACGCAGAGCGCAGGATGCAAGATGATGTCGGGGTAGGTTCAGGGCATAGATAAGATATCCAACTGAGAGCATCAGTCGACGATACTTGATTGGTAGAATACCTGTCTCGGTAAATAGGGGGTGCAAGATAGAACGACCGGAGATGCGCAGCAGGCGACGCAAGAATGAGTGCTGAACGTTTTCGAGGTCCTTAAGGCCGACATTATCGACGTCGACGATAATTTCGCAGCCGGAGGTTAGGTGAGGGTCGACGCGTGCCATGTAGAGTATGCGGCCGTCTGCAGGTGGCAGGGCGCCCAAGAAAGAATCGATTGCAAATGTCGCACCGGAGATGCTCCGAGCAGCAGACGCCTTTGAAGTCAAGTGGGCGCGGAACATGTGCTTATGGCGGAAGTCAAAGGTGATGCCAACATAGGTGTATGACGTGACGTGCATGTCGTCACATCCTAGCGGCATTGATGCGAAGAAGATTTCACCTACGAAGACTCAGACTCTAAAGGCTTATGATCGACATCACGATACCCCCTCGCAATCCCACTCCTCCCCTGCTCCAGTACACTCGGCGGGTCCTCCCCGACATGCGCCTCTAGCCCCTGGTAACTCCTCGCCTGCAAGAACATTCCTACAGTGACAAATTCGATCAGCCTTCCACCAACTTTATCCTGTGGGGAAAGGGGATGCACGCACCAGCAGCACTGTCCGTCAGCGTCGCAACCGCGCTATCCTGGTTCCGCAGAACAACCTCAGAGCCAGAGGCGCTCTCTACAGGTTGCGAGTCTGCTAAAAGAAAACCGATGAATTATGATACCCAGATGGAATATACGGAGGAACTCACCTCCAGCGTCGTAGCGCTTCGCGTGCCGATATGTGCCCGTGATGAGCGAGAATACAGGGCGGTCCGGATCATCTCCATCTGTGTCCTCGTCCGCCCTATCCGCCTCCGCTGTCTGGTCTTCCGCGCTCTCTGAGTCCAGTCGAGGGGCCTCGGCCAGTAAGCGCTCGAAATCCAGAACGTACCGCCCGGTCCAGCTTTGTGAGGCCCTCAGCGCCACCTCGAGCTCGAAGGGTGTGACTATCGGGCGTAGGAACTCCTGCAAGTCACAGGGAAGCATTGTCAGCGCAGCCAAAAGAGGACGGGAGCAAACGAACCTTAGCCTCAATGATACTATTCTCCGGGCATGCTACCAGGACGAAGCACTCGATCTCGAGGAAGTTTGCCAGTTTTGCGGGGTTGAGCTTCCCCACGCTGATCGTGTAGCTCTTTTTCCTATTGCGCGAGAGGAGAGCTCGGAGATGCCGGATGAGGGGGAGGTAGGAAGCTGCGGAACAGATTTGTAGATTAGATCATGTCAGCAGGAGGGGGTTGATAGGGGAATCGGGTGCAGAGAGTGTACATACCGACGCCTAGCGTGCCCACCAGGATTCCGAACACATCGGCGTCGCGCGCTCGCTGCACAGCGGCATATCGCCGCATAAGCAATCTGTTCGTATGTCCGGACGCGAGACGTGTTGCGCCCGTCGTCGGGTCGTATGCGAATACCTGTTCAGGCCATTGAGCTTTAGTGAGGCGACGGGAGCCTAACAAAGGACGGACCTCGGAGAGCCCATGGGTCATGAGAAGATTGGTCAGTGTGAGGCTTTCACCCCCGATGTAGAGGAGGACGGTATTTGATGATGCAGATTCGACTGGGCTTCCTTCTTCGGAAGGTTCAGGGTGTGGCTTCGCGTGTGGTTCGGGTTGAGACTGTGGCGGTTGATTGACAGCTGGGGTTTCCGCAGGGGTTGGACGTGGATGTGAGGATGAAGCGGGAAGGGAGCTAGTCGCGATGCGTTCGTAGAGGATCTTAATTCCAAGGGGTTTAAACGCGTCTTGCAAAATATGATGCAGATTGTCTGGGAAATGGGGTTCGCATTAGCGATAACATCCCAGGCTGGAAAGTAGATAGCGCACCAGCAGCATGAGTATAACCCACTTCGTGCTTTAACAGAATTGCATTCACGCCCCTTGCTCCCTCCTCCCGCCCAAGGTTTTCTACATGCTGCGTGAGAAAAATCAACACGCTTGTGACGCATGCCGAGACGTCGAAAGGCTTGTGTCCGAAGACGTAAATGACGGGCAGGCGAGATGTTCTGTGCATCGATGAATCAGGGTAGCTTTTCATATGCTGAAAAGGGACGAACTGCGTTAGACAAGCATGCCCATAGTGTACAACCGCGTGGGCATCGACGTGCTGAGCAGCCACCTCATCAACGCAGCAGCTTCATACGTCGAGCAAGTTGAAGATCGCGTCCGAGGGGGAAAAGCGGGGGAGTTTAGGATAGTGAGAGAGAGCTAAGTCAACGGCATGTCATGTACGGGGATCACAGGAGCCTGCCTGCCGTAGGACGTGTCTGCAAGGACATAAAGCTCTCGCCCCTCTCCGATTTTGGCTTTGAGGCGTCGATAAATCGGAACAGAGTCGTGTAGAAGTTCATCAGGGAATTGTAGGGCTATCTATGTAGTGGTATGAGAGCTAAACAAGTCGAGAGAGACAGGAAAACGCACTCGCTTGTAGTCTCCATGGATAATTTCCTCCGCTGTCCGAGTGATCTCGTAGAAATCATCGAAGTCCGATTGTGGGAGCGCGTCCGCAGTCGTGTCTGGTTGAATATCGATAGCACGCGTGATAGCGTCCTCACCTGAGGCAGTAAATGCGGTGTTTTCAGCGGCCATGCGAGCAGGTTGTAGGTGGTTCTAAGTAAGGTTGGTGAAGGTTAGAGATTAGATTAAACCAAATGATCTGGCTGATATGAAAAAAATACGTAATCACCATCGCAGACCACTGGCAGCACTCCTAGTCCGCACGTCGTCCGATATCATCCAGGTGGTCGTAACATGTAGTGTATGTACCACATGTCGGCGAACAATGCACCACTTCCTTGCAGGTGGAGTAGGACTCCGCTGCGCAGCTCCCTCATAGCATGAGCCACACACCCCCAGTCAACCAGACTCATCCAACCATCCCACTATCTTCCACCCTATTACCTTCCACCATCATGGCTCAAGCTCCGGGCACGAGCGACGTCGGAGCTTGATACCCGCTATTTATCATACCCTAACAAAAGCCTGGCCAGTTTTAGATGAGCGGCTCCCCCTTGTTGTACAGGGTGGTCGACCCTCGAGTTTGCTGTAACTTATCCATAATTTCAGGCATTGTAAACGTATGATTTCTTGCTATATCGGACGATGATATGTACCTCCGCCATTACATATACCCGTATAACAATTTTTATCGATTCCCAAGACCTGTTCATCATCCCCCATACGAGTAATCCTAAGAGAAATAGGACCTAAGAATCGCCTCACGAGTCGCCCTGAAGTCCAAAACAGTCCCCATAATTCCTATCCCAATCAAACCCATGCCTCAGATTCTCCACTCCAAATACGCGAATCAACTCCTCGCTCTCCTCCCCACCCGATACTCCGTTTTCCCTTCGCGCCCTGCCTAAAATCTTCCCCGGCCCATCCCCCCGTCAAGAACCCTGAAACAGCTCCGCCCCGGACTTGGAGGTTGTCGTGGTGGGATCCCGTGCAGTGCAGCCACTGCGTGTTGGTCGCAGGGCCGTCACGGGCATCGAGTGGTGGCGGAGGGGGGTGCGCTGGGTTTTTCATGGGTCCCATGTCTGATGGGGCTGCCGGCGCCTCTTTTGTGTGTGTCCTCTTGAGACGGGGGGTCATGAGGCCCTGGGCACCGAGGTCGATGTTCACAATGTCGGACATGGGGACGACGTCGATGGTTTTGTCGGAGTGTTCAGAGATGCAGTCTTTCCCCGAACGGTAGTGCCTGATGAGGATGTGGTTTACGGGATGCTCGAGGCCCTAAGATGTGCTAAGCCATGCACATCGTAGAGAGCGGGTAGAACATACCTCCTGGATATGATCGTGGATTTGGGCAACAGTGGCGGCGATTCGTCTGCAGGATGTTGGTACAGAGGAAAGCTACACCACGATCAAAATCCACGTCTCATGCACGAGATCCCAACTAACCTGCCATCCTCAGCCAGGTCTCCCTCTATCGCACGATCTTGAAATCCGCAAGCGGGAGCGTAATTCTACGTACCAAGCTGGTCAGTTTGAAGTGAGGTGAGAGAAAGGAAGAAGACTTACGCTGTCGTCAGGAACGTCATTCACCCCATCCGCACCACCAGTAAAGCATGTTTCCTCTCTTTATTACGAGCTGTACCTCATTCCTTCCTACTAGTGCAGGTACCGGTATTGATATCGATCCTCCTTCTACGGCTTGGTGCATGATCGGCGGAACCAGATGTCACGATCATCGCCGTGGGGCATACGGACCGGATGGCGGGTTAACCAACGTGCGGGTGCGGTGTTTGTGTTTGAACGTCGCGGGCGGTGGGGGACCTGGGTAGTGGGAGCAGGAGGAACGAAGTCGCAGGCGGGCAGTCGGGAGTAGGTTCACGGTCGTGCACAGGCGTAATATTTCTACTAGGATGTGTTTGGAAGTGTAGGCCAAGTTTACAAGGCCCACTGCCTTGTACAGGGCTGGGGTTTCGCGAAAGACGTGATGAATGATGAATCCAGTCGCAACGACGTGTCGGATGGTGACGGTGAAGGCGAGTTGACAGATGACCGGGGGTAGCGTGTCGCTAAGCGGAAGAGATGGTTGTGGATGACACTCATCGTCCAGTGCATTGATGGTAGGCTGCATTCTTAGATGTCATTCTTGTCGGTGCCGCACCTGAGTGTTCTTGTCTGAAATTCGAATCGTCCGGATCGAGGTACAATCCTTAGAGATGACGGTGGAAGCTAGACACCTGTAGAGCCAAGGTCAAAAAAACGGAGAGCAAGACCAAAGCAGGACCTACTAGAACCACTGGATACGTCGCAAACCAGTATCCCACTAACGTCGGGCCACGTAAAGAGACAACTCGCCAGGGCCAACGAGAGACGATGTGCATTCTATTGAGTAATCTGACCTCGACCGTGATGAACGCGGCGCATGGCATACGAAGATGGGAGGATGGCATACAGTCAAACCGGCGTAAATCGTTGTGACCAAAGGGGCATTGAGGAAGTCGGCGGGAGGAAAGAGTGAGCGTGCAGATGGGCGCATAGCCCATTCACCATTCGCCTCGTCATTCTATTCTTCGTTCGTCTCTAGGAATTCGAAGGTGACGAAGGCCATGGTGCGGTGTACAGAGAGGGTGGGCTCCTTTCCATCATCTGCTCTGACCACCCCTACTGTCCGTTAGCGCTAGCTCCACCATCTGTATCCTTCATGCAGAGTACAAATGCGGATTCACAAGAATGCACTTCGGTCTCGAGACCCTGGACTGGTCGGGACGATTCATTACAACGCGACTGGTCAACTTATGGTAAGGTAAGATATTGTAATGAGGGTACTGGGTCGCTTACTTGCCAGCATCCAAATAATTCCTCGCTCTCACTGACAGCGGCGGGCGTGACTGTCCATTTCCCTTGTGTAGAGGCTGGAATAATGTAGTCGCCTTGGTGGAGGGAGCGAGGCTGTACTGTGATCGATCACATCACCGCGGTGACCAATCAGGGAAGTCGCCTCGATAGCAGCCTCGTGCATCGCCCCCGTTGTCTCTTGTTGAAGTTCTTGACCGTACACCAAGATCGCTCAATACCAGCTACTCTCGAGTCTGCCCTACACAGAATCCTCGCGGCGCAAGCGCCAATCCCCGACTCTCAGACTGCTACCAATAAGTGTTTAATGTGTATCTATGTGCTGAGCATATTTTATCTATTACGCGCGCATAAGTACGATTGGTAAATAATTTAAAACAGGACAACGGACGGTTCCTGTTCATATTCTTCTTTCATATGGAGAGCTTGGGAGAATTGTCCGAGATACATCCTCATGTCGTCGGCATCACACAGAGGGACAACATCTTGGATATTAAAAAACAATCCTGTTTCTTCCTTCGACTTCATCTATGAGCTAGGTCGCACAGAGTATATTCGTCAAATTCTCCATCAAAACACTAGCTAGGAGGGGAAGACTTTGGAGAACATCCTTAGCCTTCCTAAACATTCCTATGTAACACGTGACGTGCATGTGGAGTTGGCAGGACAATTCACGTTTGAGTCCGACAAAACCCTCCCTCTTACTTACGTAAGAGAGTCGGGGAACAGATCGTCAATATGCAACAGCCTTCTTTCTTTCAAGGTTCCAGAAACACTACTATGGATGGCCACAACAACTTCACAAATGTCGGAGGAGATGGAAACATTGTGAACCTTCACTCAGGTCCGTCCCTCATTTTACTGACCTACCTCGTAACAAGACTTTAACTGATGATTCTTTTAGTCCACATGGCGCAAGACAACGAAGGCAAAGATCAGAAAATCCTTACTTGGCTCGGTGCACCTGATCCCTCCCACAACTACCATGATGCTCGTGAGAAGCACTGCGACGACACAGGTACTTGGTTCTTGAATGGCGAGGAAGACTGGCACCCTGCGGATATTAAGCCTGGCTGAGCTGACCATGCCTGGATTGATAATGTGTCGATAAGACGGCTAGATAGGATTTTCTAAATTGCCTTGGGCATGCTATGTGATGCGATCTAAACAGTTCCGAACATAACCGATGGCAGATATCACTGATAGCCCATACCATTACAACTTCGGGATTTAGCAACAATCCATATCTATATCCTCTACTGGATATCTTCGGGAAAACGCAGTGTAATGGCCGATACCCGCACGTTATATTGATGTCAAGCTCGATGGGGTCTGTAAAATGACAGTAATGAGTCCCGGACGAGGTAGTAAATCGGATACAGGACGGTAGTGATAGTGATAGTGATATTACCCACGGGCGGTCCCGACGAGGAACAAGTGGGGTTTCCGTGCTACGTACATGCATCAAATGTACGCTACGGGCGTAAGCTCACCATTGCCGCTATGATATACGGAATCGCACGGGTTAGAGTAGCTACGCGGAATTCAAGGAGACCGATGCGAATTTTGATAACCCAAAGTACCGAATAATTAAGGGGGTAGAAGATCTTGGGAGCTGCAAATACTAAGTCCATTATGGCACAGTAGCAAAAGGCACGAAAAGAGGTACGCTCTCGAAAATTCCAAAAATGTCGTATATATACCCGGCAAAGAGAGGGCACAAGTCACGATCATTAAGAAGTAGCAGGATGAAATTGGATACGGGAGAAGATTGGTATGGAATGAGTAGATCGGGACGGTTGTTGAGCATATTGGCAATAAATTGCCGTCGTAAAGGTGGGATGTCGGGGTGAGCTCTGCAGGTGAAAAGTGCGTGGATCTCATCCTCGATGGAGACTCGGCAAAAGCGGCACAAGCGGTGGCATCGCTCGATATGCGGGCGACCAGAAACATCACGATGAAGTTGTTCGATTGCGAGGCAGTGGTCAGACAGGAGAAAGCGCGTGATGGCCACACGGTGGCGAGGATTAGTGATTTTGAGGTATGGCTGCAGACAGCGCTTGGTGACATCGTGGTTACCAACTCTGAACACCAATTTGGTCGATGAGCTCCATAGATCGTTAAGATGATGCTTTGCAACAAGGGCAACCTCAGATGTGCAAGAGTGGATACGCGGACGGTGAGGTTGTCAAGGGTGATATGGAGACTATGGGGCAAAGAGTTGCAAACTTGGACCAAGTCATTGACCCAGGAGGATTTCCCTGTCAATGCCAGTTCGAAGGAGTCATGAAGAGCGCAGGAAGCGAGATGGTTGGGAGGGAGGGTCAGGGCATATATGAGGTAACCAATGGCCAGCATGAGTCTTCGGTACTTGATGGGCAAAATTCCAGTCTCAGTGAACAGGGGATGCAGCATGGAACGACCGGAGACGCGCAGCATACGACGTAAGAATGAATGCTGAACATTCTGAAGGTCCTTGAGCCCAACGTTGTCGACATCGACGATAATCTCACAACCTGAGGTAAGGTGAGGGTCGACTCGTGCCATATAAAGTATTCTTCCATCTGTAGGGGGCAAGGCCCCTAAGAAAGAGTCAATGGCAAACGTGGCTCCAGATATACTCCGTGCAGCAGATGCTTTTGAAGTGGAATGGGTGCGGAAGAGGTGTCTTTGGTGGAAGTTGAAAGTGATGCCGACATAGGTATATGACGTGACATGTTTGATCGGCTTGGAGTTCATGTACAGAGTAGGAATTGGTCCTCCGTACGAACCTGCTATAGCCCATTCGGACTTGACGATGCTGACAATCATACGATTGATAGAGCACCAGCGGCAGAGGGCGTTGAGTTTAGTCTGCAGACCAGTATATGAGGTGGAGAAAAGGACAATATCGTCAGCCTGTTCCACATGCGAAATGGGGCGTCCATTAAGGTGAATGTCATGAGGATGAGGAGGGAGACTGAAGTCTGAGAAGAACATATTCCAAAGACCAGGAGAAGCAGTGTCACCAGTCAACAAGCCAATCAAAGATGAGAAAGATTGGGAGATTTCCCCCCCAGCACGAACAACATACCGCATCTCTGCATATAAGTTGCGCAGCCAATCGAAAATAGGACCGGACACGCCTTTTCCGTACAGTTTTGACCAGAGAGTGGGCAAGTCAGTGGATGGAAAAGCATTCTTAAGGTCAACAAATGCAATGAATAGTGGCGTTCCACCCGCACGAGCCCGTTCGATGGCGCAGCGCAGGATGAAGGAGTTGTTGTTGGTTCGGTACTTATATCCCGCGACTTGCAAGGCAAAGTCCAGGGAGAGTGAAGGCAGGAGAGCCGGCTGGGAACATGTCGAATCTATGGTGTTTGAAATTGAATCTTTATCATATTATGACATATCACTATCACTATCACTATACACCATCTACAATTGTAGCAGAGGTAAATATCATCTTAGTAAACATAGTAAACATGCAGATCCGGATATCTTTACTTTGTTTCTCAACTCACAACAAGCTGCATCATTGAACCTTGAGCTTGATCGATAATCAGCGCCCTCATCTATACCAGTTTGCCAGAACCTGCGCATTCCCCGAATTCCTCGTCCCTCGTGGCAATCGACCTCCTGGCAAGGCGAATACAGGCTGGGGCAACGGGTTCAACTGGGCGCCCCGCTGCTGTGCTGTATTGACCAGCCCAGCTGGCGTAATACCGCGAAGGGCACGCGCACCCAAGCCGCCCAACTGGATGTGGCGAGTTATGTCGTACAGGTCAAGACGACGGTAGTACTGCATTTTACATCCCTTGACAGTGCTTTCAAACTTCATGGGTGGCTCGATATTCCTCAAGTCCCACATGTCGAGCCAAGTGCGAACCGCTGATTTCCGGGACGAGGACCGGTAGTCGGAGTATTGGTGGCGTTGATAGCCCGCATTGTTCAGAAGCGCGATCAGCTGGCGGTAGGTACCACCTATCCGCATCACATTAGACAATGGTGCGTTGAGTCGCGTCAGACAGAATAGGCCACGTACCTCGACGAGAGTTCCAGCCATTCGGAAGATCGTGCTCTGTAGCATTTGTTCCAATGTCGTAGGAGATCCCATAGTAGCCCCACGGATGGTTGTATAGTTCTAGAGGAGGAGGTACGAATGCTGCAGCCATGGAGGGTAGTGGTGTGTCAGATTACTTAACTTGAACAACCATTCACCTTTCATCTTTTAAAGAACGCCATTCTACGTTCAGGCTGCGCAACACACAACGAGAAGGTATTGGTCGTACAATAAGGGCATGCAACACAAGTGATAAGCAAGAATCAATGGTGGGCCCATCATGGTGATTGATGCGGCAAAAGTAGTGTTTTTATTGTACTACTCTTGTGGCATGTCGTTGGCACATATGTTGCCATACTCAGAAACGGGTTGGCGTAATTGTTTTCATTATTCGAGACCCCTTCTTTTCGGCCGAGTGATGGCTCTACATTGAGCCTTATCCAGCTTTCCCTCTTGTTCTCTTCTTCCTCCAGAGCCGCTCGTGGATGTATGAGACGACCGACTTATTGTCGTCCCATTATTATCAGTGCACAACAGTTTGGAACCATAACTGTAGCGCGACGTGACAACCTGTGACGCTGGGCGGCACGTCTTACTATTCTACCTTACCATACGGTTACAATCTTTATCCTAACAGATTAGACACCGGACTCGTATATAAAGGACAAGTCTCCGTTACTGTAGCCAGTTTTGCAATACAGAGAACTTACACCTGTTCCCTCTGCGAGACTACCTCTTGTGCCGTGACGGTTCCCTATCCGGTTACCCTCCCGTCACATATTTTGAACAGAACAAGTTCTATCGACTTTTACTCTCTATAACACTCTTCGACTCTCGTCTTTGGGCACCCCTTGGTCTGATCAACCAAGCCTTCCATTCTCGTGAGTCAATCAATCTTTCGTTGTCACTAAAAAATGTCTACTAGGTATTCCCTACGGACTCGTCCCACTGCGGTTCGCAGCAGTGGGGCAATTACCCGTTACATGGAACCGACTGCGAATGAAGATCGCGTCGTTTCACCCGATACCTCTGATGCAGAAGATGAGGGGGCTGCCCCTCGTCGTCAAGATCTGCCGGGGTCGGAGTTAACGAGTTCTGGGCTCTCAGAGCCAGACACCCCTATGCTTCGAGCAAGGGAGACATCCCGTCATCGCGACGGAGGCCAGACGGCTATTGTAACTACATCTGCGGGAGACAGTTCAGACTTGACCGAGATGTCAGATGGAATTCCAGACAACCCTCAGGGCGAGGGTGGCACCACTCGGCGCCGACGGGCGTATGTTGAGGAGGTGCCTGATGAAGAGGGTAACGGATTATCAATGGACCAGACCACGTTGGTGGAGCAGGCTCGGCGGGCAATGACTGCTGCCGAGCGTGACCTCGTCGATACCCGTTATCGTAAAGTTTCATTGGCTGATCAAGCCAGTGGTCATACTGATAATAGTATTAATAATACTGGACCTAAAATTAGTGACCCTTCTCTAGGCAAGGGGAAGAGTATTGACCCGCGGAATTGGGGTGATGCTAATTTAAGTGAAGACGACACTCTTGATCCGGAGGTCCAGGCTCAGATATTGCGTGCTTGTCACGTCAATCTGATGAATAAGGGGGATGAAGCTGCAGGTCCCTCTCGTCAGAATGCTGATGGAAATAATCAGGATGACAGACCCAATGTCAATAATGATAACGAGGAGGAGGAGACTGACGAACCTCCTTCGCGTAATGAATTGGTCGAGAGACTCAAGCGTAAGAAGCAACTCGAGAAAGAACTTCGGGATCTTGAGAAAGATCTGAAGAAGACCACGCGTAAGAAACATCGTGGAAAGGCTCGAGCGGCTTCTGTACCTTTGTCTCAAGAATTAACAGATATGATAGATGGCGTAGTTGGAAACTCGAAGAAGAAGTCCTCTAAGAAGAAGTCAGCTCCGAAGGATTTAAAACCTGTGAACCATGTTACCGCTGATAGCGCTTTGGGTCGTGCATTCAAGAAACTCCGCGATGCTGCGGATGATTCTCCTTCGGATAGCTCGGATTCCAGCTCGGAGGACTCGCGATCAAGGCACGGCCATAGTGACAGCACATCTTCGTCTTCGAGGAGTAGCTCCCCATCGCCTTCGGACTCTTCTAGTAGTTCTGAAGATCGCAGTCACCGTTGTCGCAGTCGCCGTGGAGGACGTTCTCGTCGTCACGGTCGTCGGCGCCACAGCAAGACTATAAAACGATCATTGATTAAACCAACACCGCCTGATAAATACAACGGGTCTTCGGACTTACAAGCATTTACTAAGTTTATGACCCATAGCTCGAACTATGTTAAGTACGGCTATGTAGAGAAGGAACGTCAGGTTATCGTGGTTTCTGAGTTCTTAACAGGACCGGCTTACACTTTTTATACGCAAGAAGTATCTCGGGAACCCGAGAATTGGACTTTAAGTGAATTCTTTCAGGAATTATTCAATGACTCGTTCCCGATGGACTTCAGGAATAAGCAACGTGAACGACTTGAAAACTTTAGGCAAAATAATCGTACTGTTAAGAACTATGTGTCCGAGTTGAGTGAACTCTTCACCATCATAGGTTCTACCAGTAAAAAAGACAAAGTCATTAAGTTATTCAATGGTTTGAGGAGTTCGATACATACCCAATTGTATCGTGCCAGAATCGAGCCCGAAACGGCTCGATGGAAACAAGTTATTCGCGCCGCCGAGTTCCATGAGATGGCCGAAAACGTCGAACTTGAGGATAACCGTCGTCAGCGCCACAACAGGCGTGATGACCGGCGGGACGACTCCGATCGGGATGATCGCAGGGACGACAAGCGTCATGGACCTAATGGCAGTGGGCATAAGCATGCTGATGATCGCAGGGACCAGGGACACGGAAGCAAACCTGTGCGCCCTCGGTCCCCGTTCGGAAAGAAAACTAATGCTACTCCTGGGTTCTCATCTAGGCGCAGCGGTAATCATACTTATAAGCCATCTAACTACAAACCTGGAAATTCTAAACCTCGGCGAGCCGAGGAGACATCCACGCGCAGACCTACACTCAGCAAGGCTGAGGAAGAGGAACTCCGAGTGGCAGGGAAATGTTTTCTCTGCAAAGAGTTCGGGCACATGTCCCGGAACTGCCCTCAGGCTAAGACCACCAAGTCATCTTCGTCAGGGAAGCCGCCGGGCATGAGTACCTATAGTGTCCGGGTGGATCTTGAAGAAACCGAGAGGCTATGTGAAGAAAGCCTGGGAAGCACAACTCAAGGACTTACCATATCCGCTATTGCGTTGCTTAATGCTCTGACTAGCGATGCTGGGTCTACTACCGACGACAACAGCCAGTCTGTGATGGAGTCTGAATATCAGACATGCCTTGAGGAACCTAATAATACTGACTATGTGGACTCCGAAGCGGAATCGGATAGTCTTCCCGATCTCCAGTCAGTAACCGACGATAGCGAGTACCTAGATGATCTCGATGACGTACCTGACACTGCCAATAGCGATGCTGATAGTGTTCCCGATCTCCAATCAGTATCCGATACTGACTCCGCGGCTTCTTTAGCCGATGACGAGGACGATACTGATGCTGAGGGCGGGCCGTCCGACGAGGATGATTGGCATGAAGAGGTAATCCTGGGCCCACACGAGCGTTGGAACCCCAAGGATTGTTACGAGTTCCAGGTACCGCATGCTGAAATAAAACTGAACCTGCTATGGGACGAAGCATTAGGACAGGGACCGCCGGCTAACTTAGGTTACGCACCTGCCCGTAAGCTATCCTATATGCTAGAGTCTATGGCTCCTTATCCAGGCGATCCAGCGAACGTCCTTCAACTAAAGGGACCTCGGTTCGTTGTGTACCAATGCGGCGAACATGAGGTTTGCGTTATGGACCCCGTCCGTGACATTGACGAGGCGTTGCCGGAGCACATTGTCACTCATCCTGGATTTGAGATAGGCATGTGGTTTGCCAGGTTGTGTTGTGAGAAGGACCGAGTGCCGCTTACGTGCACGAGTTGGTTTCGGACTACATTGATGGCGGACGTATGGGCCTGGAATGCTGAGAAGGTTCTCGAGTTAGGAATCCCCCTTTCGGGCGATGAACAAGAAATAGCGAACCTTAAAGACAAACGTTTCAAGGTCTACAGCCTTAGGAACGGTCAGTATCGCGTGTGCGATCGGCTTCTCGACTATGAGGTGTCAATTGATGAGGAGCGCCTCCATAACCCGCGGTTTGACTTAGTCAAATGGTATCTTAAGAAATTACGGTTAGCTTACCAGGAACTCGAACATCAGATGTTCGAGAGGGAGAACCACAGCGACTTGGAGTCGGGTTTTCTTTTCCTCGGTCAGATGTCTGAGCGCCTGGCCGAGGAGGAATACGAGCTCGGACTCATGAGGCTGTGGGTTGGCGCCATGAACTGCGTGAAGTTCGATGAGAAGCCGGATAGACTTACCGTCCTCGAGCTTAACGGACAACAAGTACCTGCAGGGAAATACCCTTCCCTCCAGCGGAATACCGCTAAGGTTCGTGACCCGTCTCGGTCGGTTCCGAAACCGCTGGTTATTGTTGTAAAGCTGAATGGGCACCCAGTGCATGCGCTCGTCGATTCCAGTTCCCTCGGGGACTTTGTGTCTAGCACCGTTGCTGAGCAATTAAAACTGAAGACAAAAGAGTTGACTAACCCGATGCCGGTTCAACTGGCTGTGCAGGGCTCGAGGTCTCGTGTTAACTTCGGTACTACCGCCAGCTTCGAGTATCAGAATATTAAATGCGAGCGATACTTCGATGTCATGAACCTAAGTGGATATGATATGATTCTCGGAACCCCGTGGATTTATCAACATAAGGTTACCTTTGGTCTGAATCCACCTCGCATGATGGTCGGTAGTGCAAACCCTCAGCCGATGGCTGGTGTCAGAGTGGCGCAACTCGCTTCACGGTCTATGGAATTGTATGAGGAGAACCTGGAACGGATACGAGAAGAGCTGCGTGAGTACGCGCAGCCATTGTGCAAGAGTGCCAGTGAAACTCCATTACCTCCGTTACGAGCGATCAATCATGAGATACCTCTGATTGATGAGAATAAGGTCTACCCCTGGCGCCCGTCGCGGTGTCCCGAGGTGATGCGGCCGCAGTGGACCGAGAAACGAGCGGCGTATATCTCTACGGGCCGTTGGGAAGTTACTGTAAAGGGGAACCCCGTTCCCATGCTGCTTATACCGAAGCCGGCGAAGCCGGGCGAACAGCCTCGATTGCGTACAGTTGGGGATTTGCGCGCGAGGAATGCGAATACCTATAAAAGGGCGTCACCTTTGCCGGACATGGATGGAATCTTGAGGAGAGCAGCCGCCAGGAAATATCGCACGTTGATTGATGGTCAGGATGCGTATGAGCAGATCAGGATCATTCCTGAACACGTCCATCGATCCGTTCTAACTACTCCTGACGGTAATATTGTCAGTAATGTTATCCAGATTGGGGATTGTAACGCTGGTGCAACTTACCAGGCGTTGATGAACCATTTGTTTTCGGCATATATTGGCCGCTTTATGGACGTGTACCTTGATGACATCGTGATCTATTCGGATACATTGGAGGAGCATATTCAGCACGTTAAGCTAGTCCTCGATATTCTGAAGAGGGAGAAACTTTACCTTAGCCAAAAGAAGTTGCGGTTCCTTGCTCGGGAGATTAAAATTCTAGGTCGCATCGTCGACGATGACGGCATTCGTATGGACCCGGACAAGGTGGATGCGTTGGTGAAATGGAAAGTCCCGACTAATCGTGACCTTTTGCGCGGATTCCTGGGTGCAGCGGGCGTACTTGGCTGATGATATCGACCGGGTTCGCGTGCCTATGGGTATTCTGCATGGGTTAACTGGGGATACTGTTCCTTTTCGTTGGGATCACACTCACCAGCGTGCGTTCGAAGATGTGAAACGGATGGCATCCGCTTGTCGAGACCATCACCGTAAGCCACTGCAGTATGGGCCTGACGCGCCGCCGATTAATGTCGTGACGGATGGTTGCGGCACGGGGATCGCGGGCGTGGTGAGCCAAGGTGCCGACTGGAAGACGGCGGACGTTGCGGTGTTCTTCTCAGCGAAGCTGAATGCAGCGCAGCAGAATTATCCGGTGCACAAGATTGAGATGCTCGGCGGAGTCGAGACTATGCTCCGACACCGTGACATTCTGCAGGGAGCATATTTTAAATGGTATACCGATCATAAAGGTTTAATACACTTACTCGAGCAGAAGAACTTGTCGGGTCGGCAGGCGCGCTGGCTCGAGAAGATCTCGGAGTTTAACTTTGACGTCGTGTACGTGCCGGGGGCTGAGAACATTTTGTCAGATGCACTGTCGCGGCTGTATGCCAACGACAGCCCTGGTACAGTGCGAGCTAGGAGCGAGTATACATACTTTGACGTTGTAGACAACGACAACCTTGTTGAGCGTAGGATCGCGTACACGCGTCGGGATCACGTGGGTACGCGCGTGACCAGCTACCAGACTCCTGCCAGAGGATCGAGAGGGAGACGGGAGACGGAAGCATTTTGGTACTGTACAGTTTTACTTATATGGACGGACACTCGTAGACAGATACCTCAGTCGTTCCTATACACCGACTGAGGTATGTTATTTATCATAGCTATACTCGACCCATGATACTTACTGCTAGTTTAGTTCTTATCCGTAACAGGTACTACAATACATCAGTCGTTCCTATACACCGACTGAGTTCTTATCCGTAACAGGTTATGGGCCCCGTGTCGTTTTAACTCAGTCAGATTTTTTGGAATTACTGCGAAACAGAAAAGTGTTCTCATTCGAGACCCACCCCGAAACTTATCTACCCACCGAACCCACCCGAAATTTTTTTAACACTACGAAATGTCTAACCCGGCACTATTCCTACTCCCCACTGACGAAAAATTCAACGGCGAAAATTGGCTGGCCTTCAAGACCACCATTAATGACGCCGCCGAAGCTCGCGGTGTCCTCGGTTACCTCACCGGCGACATCAGAGCTCCCGACCCCCTTAGCCCCGGCGACGCACCACCTCCTACCACCAGTTACTGGGGCTCCACGACGCCGACAGCCGACGAATGGGCCCAGCGTAACGCCTACGCGAAGGGCCTGATCACGTTGAACGTCATCAACCCAATAGGCCAAGGTGTGAAGCGGGACGGGACCGCCGCCGAGACGTGGACGTCGCTCACTGCTATCCACGACGTCCGGTCGGACCTGGCGCTGATCAACGCGGAAGAGGTGCTCGGTGCCATCAAGTTCAGCGATGGGGGGAACCTTGCTGCTCACTTCGCTGAACTGCGCACGGCGTGGGGCAAGGCGAATGACCAAGGAGCTAACATACTCGACACGAAGTTCAGGATGTATGTCCTGAAGTCCATGCCCAGGAACGCGAACTGGGTCGCCCTGTTGGGATCGCTCGTTAGCGAGACCACCTCTGCCGCAGTTATTGCCAGACTCACCACGCACGCGCTACTGTCTGGTGCGACGTCGAACCTCACCCCAGCCAAGTCCCCTCACGCTCTCTCAGCCCAATCGCCGGGAGGCAGACGCCCAGTGCGTAATCCAGAACTAAAATGCACGAATGTGCCAAACTGCGGTCGTACCGGCCATACCGCCGATAAATGTTTCCGCCCCGGTGGTGGAATGGCGGGTCAGTATCCCGAGTGGTGGAAGGGACCCCGCACCCATACTCCAAACACCCCCGCACCTAACACTACCACTACGCCCCAGCCCGCTGCGAACTCCGCGGTCGCATCTGCTGTCAACTCAGACGCGACTCGGTGCCTCGCCTTCTCCACAGCCGTCGCCAATCACATCGACCAGGGACCCCGGATCAGCTACGCAGACTCCGCGGCCAGCCAACACTTCTTTGTTGATCGGGGGGACTTCGAGACCTATACAGTGGCGGCAGACAACGTTGGGACGACAGCGAGTGGGGGAGCTTTCACCATAATGGGGAAGGGCCGAGTTAGGAAGACAGTGACATATGGAGGGGAAATAATTGAACTCATCTTCGACGACGCCCTGCACACCCCCGCCTTGGAACACAATCTCATATCCATTGGCTGCCTCGACCAGAAAGGATGCACCGTTATCTTTGGTGGTGGATGTGCGACGTTCTATGGTCCCGATAGCAAACCCTTCATGCGTGGTGAGGCCCACAATGCCACCATGTACCGAATTGAATTCGTCCCTCGCCCTGCCGCAATGTCAGCGCGATCACTGAAGCACCCCGTGGATATTGAAATGTGGCACAGACGCCTGGGTCATGTTGGCGAGAGCGCTCTGCGCGACATGGTGCGAACAGGGGTTGTCGACGGACTTGACGTGACGAAAACGTCCTCGAAGGGCCGGTGCGAGGACTGCATTATGGGGAAGCATGCCCGCCGTCCCTTCGATGAGGAAGTCATCCCCGAATGCACGCCGAATGAGCGTGTCGCCTTCGACCTCCGGGGACCTGCGCGAGTAAAGACCGTCGGGGGGAAATCCTACATGATGTTAGGCTGTGATCAGGGAGGTGCGGGTACGGAAGGCTACTTCCTGTCTGATAAGACCAAGGAAACGACGGGAGCTGTGCTGGCAGTATACCATGCGGCGTTGGAACGGCAGACGGGTACCAAGCTGAAGGTTATCCGCACTGACGGCGGGGGAGAATTCGTCAATTCCGTGTGGGAAGAATATTGCAGGAGGTTCGGCATTACTCACGAAACCACTGCACCCCACTCCTCCGCTGCCAATGGCGTGGTGGAACGCATGAACCGCACGATCCTCGATCGAGGGCGCAGCATGCTCGCTGATTCCGGATTACCTCCTACCTACTGGGGCGAGGCTATGGCGACAGCGATCTACCTGTCCCAGTTCGTACCCTCGTCACGTCACCCTGGGAAGTCCCCACACGAGATCAGAACGGGGAGGAAGCCGGACATTGCTCACCTTAGACCCTTTGGATGCACCGCGTATGCAAAGGTTCCAGAGGAGGACGGCGGTAGTAAACTGGACCCCCGGTCAATCAAATGTGTCTTGCTCGGCTATTTTGGGCGCGGCGATTACAAGCTGCTCGATCGATCGAGCGGTCGAATCTTCCGTTCTCGTGACGTCATCTTCGAGGAAGGACCGCCTAATCGCACTCTACAACCCGCACCTGAAGATGAGCACACTCGTAGACAGATACCTCAGTCGTTCCTATACACCGACTGAGGTATGTTATTTATCATAGCTATACTCGACCCATGATACTTACTGCTAGTTTAGTTCTTATCCGTAACAGGTACTACAATACATCAGTCGTTCCTATACACCGACTGAGTTCTTATCCGTAACAGACCTGGGTGAGCATTTGATTTCCATGCCAGTTCTTGTTGGACTGGAGGGCGAGACTGCATCTCTACCGGACGTAGCGGGATCGGAGGGCGCCTCTGATAGCCCTGTTGTTGTCACACCGTCGAATGCTTTGCCTCGTCGGGGGCGTAAGCCGCGTGTCGAAATCCCTCCAGCTGAGACAGGGCGCCCTGAGACGGCGGCGGAGTTTGCAGCGAGAACATCGCGGAGTTTCGTCCTTCGAGGCCCTCGAGCACGAAAGGAGGGCGAGACAGTACGAGAAAAGACACAACAGCCAGCAGAGAAACTTACAATACGGTTGCCAGCAAGACATGCAAAGGCGCCGTTACCTAATGACAGCGCTGGTGCGGCGCTGGAGGAAGCACCTATGCTGGGCGTGGGAACTCCTCCCACGAACGCGAACTTGACGAGGACTTCGCCTCTGCCTCACAGAACCTCCATAAGGTTACCCAGAATATAGAACCCGTTACCTTACAAGAACTCCTGAGCGGAGGGCGCGAACCTATCGACTTACTGGCCAATTTGAGCGGACGTTACAAGGACGACCCAGTCTTCTCGAAAATCGTAGCTGACCCTCGAGGTTTCAAGAACTTCGAGGTCACCGAGGACAAGATTGTCTATTTGAGGACAGGAGAACAGAAAGTGCTGTGTATACCTGCCATTGTGGTTAATGGTCGAAATGTACGCGAGATCATTATCTCTGAAGCTCACTCCTTGCTGGCACACTTAGGTTTCAAGAAGACACTCGCATATCTTTGGGATCATGTCTGGTGGAAGCAAATGAGCCGTGACGTCCAAGAATACTGCGACACGTGCACGACCTGCCGAAGGAGCAAACCTTCGAACCAGCGAGCATACGGGCTACTCAACCCTCTCCCAGTGCCAACTCAACCCTGGGAAGTCATCGGAATCGACTTCGTCGGGCCATTGCCTATGTCAAAGGACCGCAACGGGTCGTACGATTCGATCACGGTTATTATTGACCATTTAACAGGTATGGTACATATTGTACCAAGTCGAACTAATTACACAGCTCGTCAAGTAGCCGAACTCGTGTTCGCAGAAGTATACAAACACCACGGACTCCCGAAGGCTATAGTTAGTGACAGGGATTCTCTCTTCACTAGCATATTCTGGTCGCACCTCCACGGACTTATTGGTACTCAGCTCAAGATGTCATCAGCGTATCATCCTGAAACCGATGGAGCTACTGAACGCGCGAACCGCACCGTTACACAGATGATTCGACAGTGCGTCGGACCGACCCAACGCGACTGGGTGGCCAAACTTCCGGCCGTCGAATTTGCGATTAACTCAGCTCGTTCTGAAAGCACGGGCTACGCTCCATTCTTCCTCAACACCGGAAGAATGCCGAGGTCGATGGTTTGGGCCTCAGCGGGACCTAGCGAGTACCCAGGGGTTAGAGTGTTCGCCCAGCGACTCAAGAGCGCTATTATGGCCGCTCACGACAGTATTCTAGCTGCTCGAGTCAAGCAGACCCGCCTCGCAAACCGCCGTCAACAACTTACTCCGTTTTCTAAGGACGACCTCGTATATCTGTCCACGAAAAACCTGACTTTCCCGAAAGGTCTCGCCCGCAAGCTTATCCCTAAGTACATGGGACCTTACCCTATCATCAAGGATTTCGGTAACAACTCATTTCGGGTCGGGATTCCCTCTACCATGCGGCAACGGGGAATCCACGACGTCTTCCATGCTTCCCTTCTGCGCATCCATAAACCGAACGACGACCGACTCTTTCCGGGACGTCTCGATGGCCAGATTGTCGAATCGACCGAACAGGATGGTGAATGGGCAGCTGACAAAGTCGTGGCGCATCGCGGTTCTAAGACGAACACGATGTTTGAGGTCTTGTGGAAAGCCGGCGACAAATCCTGGATGACTTATTCCCAGGTTGTCGAACTCCACCTCCTCGAGCCGTACCTCGACGCGCTCGGGTTAGAAAGTATATCCGAATTGGAGGAAGGTTTCGGCGAGCCGCCACAAGGCGACCCGCAGATATTTTTAAGGAATTTGCAATTACCTCTCCTTAAAAGGGAGGTCGTTCCGCCCCCTTTACTCCCCCCTTCTCCTTCCTCTCCCTTCATCACCGTGTCGAGCCTCTCGCTCCACGGCATGGGTCCCCAAAAATACAACAAAACCCCTCGGCACCCATTCGTCTCCACCGACCCCGAAACCCAATGTGTCGTTATCAAACACGCCAAAACGGGGCACCAGTACCAGATCCACCCCCTTCAACTCGCCCGCTTCATCAAGTATAACGAAGCAGTCCATTCCAACGATGACTATCGCTGGATCCACCCTCTGGGGTATCACGAGTTTTCCGAATACTTTAACTCGGCCAACTTCTTATACAAGGTCTGCGAATTTAACTACAAGACCAACAAGTGGATCATCCCTCGCACTCGCTTGCCCTCCAACATTCTCCCTACACCTCCACTCGATACCCGATACTTGCCTCTCGTAGGACTGGGTCTCATTGATTGTCGCAGTGGCGACATCGATGATCGGGCCTTCCAGGATGTCGTCCAAGCGCTGCGTCGTCCACATGGCGAAAACGCGCGCAAGTCCGCCCAGTACCATCGAAGGAAGGAGGAGAATCAGCAACAGCAGCACCAGACCCACGGGCGGAAGTGTCAGTATCAGGACGAGCGCGACCAGTTCCTGTCCGACGCGTACTCCGACTCGGACCACGAGGAACAGTTCTACGAGCGGCCGGCCAAGCGTCACCAATCTGCGGTGGCCGGACCGTCTCGCGCCCCGTCCAAACCATCTTCCTCCGTCGTGGCTAGTCCCAGCAGGACCGAGGACCGAAGCTCTACTCCCCTCAGTCCTAACGCGGTCATGGAGTCCCTGAGCGATAGCGAAGCTCGCAAGGCGAAGGCGGGGTCGGATCCCAAGGGCAAGGGGAAGGAAAAGGAGTCCTCTGGGTCGGACTCGCAGCCGATGGAGCAGTAACGTTTTCGTTACCTCCCAACCACTCAATTGTCATCTCGTTACTTATCTCATCTCTATTCTTTCAGTTTAGATTGTCAGTTCACCCCAAAGTTCGGTGCTCCATCCGGAACACGTTTTACTCCCCCTTCCCTTGACTTATATTGATTACCTAGTCATCCCTCGACGCTCGCGATGCCTGGAGGGCGTATGTAGCGCGACGTGACAACCTGTGACGCTGGGCGGCACGTCTTACTATTCTACCTTACCATACGGTTACAATCTTTATCCTAACAGATTAGACACCGGACTCGTATATAAAGGACAAGTCTCCGTTACTGTAGCCAGTTTTGCAATACAGAGAACTTACACCTGTTCCCTCTGCGAGACTACCTCTTGTGCCGTGACGGTTCCCTATCCGGTTACCCTCCCGCCACAATAACAATCCGGACATCAGATCCATCACAAACACGTCAACCTACTTATATAGCCTTAAGGCCTCACGGTCTTACATACTGCATCTCACATTCAATACAGCAACCATAACTCCGACATCCCTATCCAACATTCACAATGTTCCCCGTGCAATGACCTCTTCCATCTCTAGTCAATCCCATTCAAGTTGGTACGACGGGACGAATCTTACCATCCCCGAATACCTCCGCTCGGCCGCCCTCAACCCTCCTACACGCGTCCCACTCACCCCTGAGCAACTCAAATCCTATGTCCGCAAGTACGTCCACTACGTGCAGCTTGCAGAGGAACAGGACGAGGCTATGCGGGGTGATCCTGCCCAGATTCCTGTGGCCTACGCCCAAGCCATGGAGATATTGGCTCGAGAACAGCGGAGTAAGAAATCCATTGCGCTGTGTACCTACGCGGACATCCACGCTACGCTCGACGATTTGGCTGAAAAGTGCAAGAGAACGCCGAGGACGTTTGTGGAGTGCGTGCAGTACTCGTGTCTTTTTTTCAATGCATACGATTGCTCACCTACCGTCCGCAGCCGTATCTTACTCTCCGCATACGCGTTGAATTACGTGCTGCTTATGAAGGATCACGTTCTCCGCCATCCTACCAGGGCGAAGGACGATGTCCTTAAAGTCATCAGGATGGCCAACGAACGCCTTGCTCGGTAAGCTGCTCAAACCAATTTCGATTCGCCTTATTCTTACGACCTTGTTTGTGGCAGTATGGATGTGGACACACGCGGTCAATGGGAGGGTGCCTCTTTGAATGAGACTCCTCAAACGATCGTGCTCATCCCCCACTCGCGGCGCGGGAACCTCCAGACAGTGACTCCGGATCATATTATTATGTGGCGGGCCAACCCCCCACTCCTCGTCGGCATCGGCTTCATGAACAAATCGTCGGACAATCCCTACGAGGCCGAGAACGGTGTGTTTTTCGTTAGAGACTTCCTTACAGGGGCACGGGGATCTAGCCATTTCGAGGTTCAGTTTGAAAACAGCGGCGAAGATATTTTTCCTTTCTCGCCTGACCAGCTGTTTGAGCTCATTAAGGACGCAGGCTACGTCCGCGTGCAATGAGCTCCTTGAAGAGGTGGTAATCTGACGACCGCCTATCCTCATGTATTAAATTGTTTGTCATCCGAACTGTTTGTCAACCTGTATTCATACCATCTGTTGCCTTGTAAAGTTAATGTACAGTCGAACTTGCCCTAACCCATACACGTGATAACCCATAGCCTTTAATATCCCATGGACTTTTGCGGCCACCGACTTGGTTCGCGGGGAATTGCAACCCATAAGCCATAGGTCCCTTATAAGCCATACCCATAGCATTTTTTAGCCAAAACCCATACTTTTTGTAGTAGTTTGACGCCCCGCAAACTCATTTTCGGCTGGTCCAGAATTGTGTACTGACCGAGAATGAATGAATCCCAGTGAAAAGTCACTTGAGCGGAATTGAGCGCAAACAAGCCGAAATAGCCCGCCAAAATCGATTCATTTTGGCTCACAAGGGCTCCGTATGGCTCAAGATTTGGGAATTCTATTCTGCCATATCGAGCGGGATTGAGTGATTCCGAGCTTGCTATCCCATTCATTTTCGCTCGATTGCCATTTGTCGCATTTGTTTCCCTTTCGTTTTGGCTCAATCAAAATTATATCTGTTTCTAATACTAGATACAAGTACGCAATTCGGAACGATGCACAACGAAGTCACCCCTCGCGCATTCCTATCCACCCAAGTATATGATACGATAGTGAGTTAGCATAGAAGCCCCGTCTGCGAGGTTACAAGTATCAGTACGGCTCACGGAAGGGGACAATCACGGACCGCTGACCTGGTTCGAAAACCGTCTTGGATGGACCAATGCGATCCTGCCGTGGTCGTTGCCAACGCTTCTAAAAGTCACGTCAATACATACCCAGAATCGTCGTTGGCTATATGCGCACCTGATCACGTTTCGACTGGCCTTCCCAACTCCCGATTCGGCCACTTCTCCATCAAAACCCGGGCCACGGACGGGTGACCAGCCAGTCCACCGCGGAGAAAGGCTTGCAGCGTTGCCGACACGGTGGGGAGGGGGCGGGAGCAGGTGTGCTGGTTCTGGGAGCGAGATGGCGGTGGGGAAAGAAGTGGGAAAGTTAAGAGATGCTGACAATCACTTGCCTTTATAGAGCGCTTGAAATACCTGCCGCCGGAAAGGGCTCCCTCTGGTCACAGAGTCTTTTGACGCATCTTGGAGATGTGGCTGAGACCAGTTACCTTTGAGAAAACATAAGTTTGGACATCTTGCCAATGCAAGTTACTTTTGAGTGCAACTTCGCTGACTTGATGATTAAAGTTATCGACATTCATGACATCATGCACGCTCCGAATTTATTTTGGGCCAATTTGGCTCGTTTGCCTCCCACTTGGCTTGTTTCGACTCAATTCCGCCCAACCGACTTTTCACTGGGAATGAATAGCGGCTTCAGTCAAAGTCCGAAGTTGTTTTTCATGTTCCACACGTCTATCTACGCTAGGGACCAGGAGGGTGTACCAAATTTAAACTCCGACAAACTCATCTACCAGGCGGCCCGTCTCGATGCAAGTCATCGATGAGGCGAAAAACATGAAAGATACTCTATTGTTGGATTATTACACTTGTTAGGCACTTTAGCATGGTATAATCTGGTATAATACAGAGACAGAAATCTTAATATTTTGGGTATTTTCTCGATCTATTTTCAGCTCCCTCTCTACAAGCCCATAGCCTGTCATATCCCATAGCCCCGGCGGTCCACGGACGGGTATGGGTTAAGGCAAGTTCGACTGTAAAGCCTTCTCGAATCTTGACTGTAGTGTCGGGACAGGGCAGTACTGGAGTAGTACTGGCCAGCTTCGCTTAGCCACCAAACAATCAACAATGCCAGAACCAGTTGGCCACTTTCCGCCCTGAACTTTAATCCTTAAAGGGGATTGCCGAAAACCAAAAGAATGGTTTGATGACATAAGACACCCAGAAAGGTATGCAGGTGGGCGGGAGGGCGCAAGGAGGGCGCGTCGTCTTCATGCTTTCACTGTAGCTATCACAGCACGAAGCCTCAGATTGCGGTCGAAGTGACTTGGTCTGGGCCGATGAACGGCAGGTCCGAGTTCTGTGATTTCATTGCTCAATTCTGCCTCCCGGATCACCTTTGATTACTGTATACTATTCAGATATTACAGCATATGGGCAGACAACAGTCAACACCTAGGTGGGGAAATATACCGCAAACATACCAGCGAGCAGCACCATTAACGGGCGGAGTGACGTATCACATACCTTATTAATAGCTTCGCATCTACTACTTATCTCTCGTGTTTTAATGACAGCGGTGTGTATCGTACTGTAAATAATGATATCAGTTAGCTCTGTAAATGGCATGCGCTCGCCCGCCCACCCCTGCCCGCCCTGCCCTAACCGCCCCCGCCTCTCTGGCGGCAGCGTAATGTTCTGGAGGGCGGCGTGCATGATGGTGATGTTCGCGTGTGTTGCAATTGATGCTCGGCATGTCGAGTGTCGGCACTGCGGTCGGTCGGTGGGCCGCAGCTCGAGGAGGCTAGTGTTGGAAACAGCAGGACGTGATGAGGGGGACGTTGACGTAGAGCAGTTGGCGGTGATTAGTCGCGATGGGAGCTGGAATAGGGCTGCGGGAGGGTTAGTGTGGGGCGGGGACAGCGGTGGTGCAGTGCAAGGCCAGAAACGCACCACGACGGCTCCGCCTTTATGGGTCTGCCCTGTCATTTCTGCAGCCCCCCCTGTGACTCATCTGTCCCATTCCATCACGCGCTGGGGACTTGGCGAGCTCGCCAGCGGCGCGTGGTCTCGGTCCGCGTTCGGCAGGCGGCGTGAGGCGTGCGGGAGCGGCTCTGGCCGCCAAAACGGTCCAGTTGTGTCCTGAAATCATCATTTGCCGGCTCACATGCCTGTTCAAGGGGGGAAGGGGGTCATGGCGTGTGTTTGGGCATGAACACTAGGTCAGAAGACAAAGAGAAGACATCAATATGATCTATACAGGAAAAAGAAAAAAGAGCGGGGTATCCAAGCGGGAGATAGATGCGTGAAGCAGGGAGGGACGGAGATGCGACCTGCTAGGCGCGGCGCGCTCCCGATTAGGTTCAAGGCGCGCCTAGAATCTGAGATCTGACAGCTTACGTGTTGCGGCAATTCCGGCATTCCCGATTAAGGATTAAAGTTCAGGGCGCAAAGTCAAGAACGGCCAGAACCCTTAAATAGTTTGTGAACCCTGAATCACTGATCAGAACCCAACCCCTCTGTACAACATTCCCCACGCAATGCCCCCTTCTAGATCTGTCTCAAGTCAATCCCACCGTGCTGGGTACGATGGCGCAGATCTGACCATCCCTGAGTACGGCCGCTGGGCCGCGGCCAATCGTCCACGACGCGTCCGCTTCACCTCTGAGCAACTCGAGTTCTATGTCAGCAAGTACGTCCACTACGTGCAGCTTGCGGAGGCACAAGACGACGCTATGCGGGGTGATCCTGCCCAGATTCCTGCGGCCTACGCCCAAGCCATGGAGACATTGGCTCTAGAACAGCAGAGTGAGAAATCCATTGGGCTGTGTACCTACGCGGACATCCACGCTACGCTCGACGATTTGGCTCGGAAGTGCGAGCGAACGCCGAGGACGTTTGAGGAGTGCGTGCAGTCGTGTCTTTTTTTCCATGCATACGATTGCTCACCTACCGTCCGCAGCCGCATTCTACTCTCCGCATACGCGTTGAATTACGTGCTGCTTATGAAGGATCACGTTCTCCGCCATCCTACTAGGTTTCAGGAGGATGCCCTCAAAGTCATCAGGATGGCTAACGAACGGCTCGCTAGGTAAGCTGCTCAAATCGCTTTCGATTTGCCTCATGCTTACGATTTCGTTTATGGCAGTTTGGATTTAACCACCCGCGGTCAATGGGAGGATGCCTCTTCGGATGAGGCTCAATGGGAGGATGCCTCTCCGGATGAGACTCAATGGAAGGATGCCTCTTCGCATGAGACTCCTCAAACCATCGAGCTCATCCCCCGCTCTCTGCGCGGGAACCTCCAGCCAGTAACCTCGGATCAGCTTCAGGCGTGGCTGAATAACCTTCCCCTCTTGATCGGTGTCGGCTTCATGGACAAATCGTCGGACAGCCTCTACGAGACCAAGAATGGTGTGTTTTTTGTGAAAGACTTCGTTAAATCGGCGCGCGGGGGAGATCATTTCGACGTTCAGTTTGAAAGCAGTGGCGAGTTGGTGGCGAGGATATCTTTCCTTTCTCGCCGGACGAGCTGTTCGAGATGATTGAGACAGCGGACCACGTCCGTGTGGAAGAAGCTCCTTAGGTCGTATCCTGACGACTGCCTATTCTCTTGTACGAAATCGTTTGTCACCCAAACTGTCTGTCATTATGTTTTCATACCGTCTACTGGCCTGTAAAGTATATGCAAAATATTTTTTAACATCTTGTGACGCGGCGTGAGCCATGAAGGGCCTTGCCATTATCGGACAGAAACATTTAATTGTCTTCGATTGGGTGATGATATAGTGATAGTGAAGGGAGTGGCCAGCTTCGCTTTAGCCGCCACCACAGGTATTTTGTTGAACCAACGAACTTGTCTTCAAACTTTTGCCAGTACAAGCCATGATGAATCTCCGACGACGCAGTACATCCCCGACTCTCTTACGTCAGTAAGAGGGAGGGTTCTGTGGCAAACGAAACCTCTTCCACCTGCCAAACGCACTGCCGCGCCGTGGGAACGCTGGGAATGTTCTCGAATGTCCTCGAATGTCTTCCCCTATACCCTGCCCCTATACTACGGACCTCAATGGTCTCGATCCTCAGATCTCCATTCCCTTGCCCAACACATGATTTCCCATAACCATTCCCCTGCCTCGACACATTTCTCACTCCTGTCATACACGCGTCTCAATCCTAAATCGATGGTTCGTCTGTTATATATCACGTCCTTTGAACCATGTTACTCTAGATCTTAGACATAGCCCATAGCCGTTGCAACGGACATCATGAGACGCCGCCGTTCATCGTCGGACTTGGCCGACATGGTCATAACTCAACCACCAGTACGATACGACCTCGCTGTAATTATCTTCCATTGCAATCTCCAACACGCGCTGGCTGACTGACTGAGTCTCCCCATAGACCATTCACGCTCGAACACAGCCCTCACAGCCCACGGCGGCCGCAATGTACTCCATATCGACATCAACTGACGTTCCCAACCTCGACAAACATGGCCCGCATGGCCACCACTGCCCAACGCTAATGTCCTCGCACTGCCCTTTTCCGTGCACACTCACTAATTTCCTCGTCATCAAGCTCGTCAACACTTTTTTCCACGCACGCCCACAAATCCGCTCATCCTTGACCTCGACGAACACGGCCGACACAGCCACTGTCCTTCCATTGCAATTTTCCATGCACACCCGCTGATCCCCTCGTCGTCGATCGGCACCCCTCCTCCCACTGCATCTTTTTACGCATGCCCGCCATCCCCCCGGGCCCGGCCTTGGTCAAGATGTCCTTCGCTAGAACACCCAGACGTCCCTACGATGGTGTGCGTATATGGTTAGAGCTACAACTATGACATATTTGGGTGTTCTCGAGGGTGCATTCAGGACGGCGAGGAGCTTGTGTACCAGATTGTTTATTAGCCAGTCATTTTGTATCGCCCAGTTGCTTTGCGATGCATTTGCATGGCCTCTTTTTACTGTATGCTTTAAGTTAACACGGTACATCTGTGATTGACCAATTCTCGGCATTCCTCGGTGCGGTGAACTGTATAGGGGTTGAGTAACTTTACGCATGTTCCTTGCTTGCGACCCCTACGTCCACACTGACGTGTGGCATATTACTCGAAACCTATAGCCTATTGTGCATTACCACACACTCCTGTGGCTTACCACGTTAAATCATTGTGAACTATCACCCAACACCAACAACATGTTTCCACTTGCAAAACTCCCTTGCCGCGTGGCTAGAGTCATCGACGAGTCTTTGTGTCCCCCACACGGTTCCGCCTTTTCTCCTGATGATTTCCCGGTTTACTTCGATGCTTTGTATCATCCTGATCTTCATCCCGACACTTTTCTTACTCCTGATTCGGTGTGTGACTGGCTGTCCGCCGTCTTTACACAGTATTCTACTGATCGAGGCACTCCCTTCCTTGTCACTTTTTCTACTAATACCAAGCAGTTCACAGTATACAACCTCAATGACAGGACTATGCTTAGTCTCTTAATCTTTGATGTGCGCAGTGCTTTCTTCATCCGTCCTCTGAACAGCACTTTTTTTCTCCGGTGCCGCACTCAGCTTCTCACCCCATGTGGTTCTATTCCTCTAAGTGGCATTACATGCAATCTCTGCTGGACCTGACTCTGGAACAGTTACGACATGCGCTGATTTCTCTACATGTCTCGCTTCCTCTACCTCGGAACAAGCAGACTTTTGCACTAGCTTTGCTGCATCAATTTTACAACCATCGTTCGAAATGTCTGTCAATGACTCCGAAGCAACTTCTGGCGTCCTTGCCCTTCTCGGCATCTTTCACTTCGGATACTGATCCTAGGGAACTGTATTACTACAAGACGAAATTAAAATTTGGTGACCTCGTTACTTCTAAACTTGTTCTTCCCTTCGGTCCATTGTCTGGTGTTATTGTTATACCTCAGGCTGCGGAAGTCCTCCGAGAGTTGCTTTCCTTCACTGATTCCCGAACCCAACCTTTGGATCATATATCTTTCACCAAAAAGATTCTTGGAAACCGATTACAAAGTCTTCATGCTTCCAGGAGACCTGCTTTTGGGCCAAAACATGATTCTAGATGCTCTGCAATTATTGATAGCTTCCGCTCGCGCTGTGCAGCCCTCGCTTCAGCTACTCTAAAACAACTGCATGAAATCATCACTTGCTATCGGCCTACTTCAACGTCTGAGGTTCCATCTACTTATCTTGACTCCCTTTCTCTCATACTCGAACTTGAATACTCCAGACCACTTTTTTTGGCACTAACTCTGCCATCATCCGAATATAGGCCACGTTTGGAGAAAGCAAAGCGAGTACAGCAGCGTGAACAGCGCGTTGCAATGGACAATGACCTTCATGTTAAAATCAGCTCAGAGTGGCCTACGATTCCGGATGACACACTTGTCTTCGACTGTCTTCGCAATTACCGATCCCAATCGATCTGGTCTGCTCCTTTGACTTGCGCTTCTTGTGCTCGCTCTCAGAAGACCAGTCCTGTCAATTCTTTCGATATATCAACTCATGAAGCTGCTGAAGCACTCAATCTTCATATCTTGAAATGCGTTGATGATCGTTTCACCCCTGCTTTTTCTGACCTGCCCACCACTTGCCTGGGTTTAATGATGTTGAAACTCGGATTTGGTACGGATGAGAAAACAGGTACTCCTGTTGTTCGCCTTTGTGATGACTGCCATAAACAGCTGCTGCGCAATCATATGCCTCGATATGCACTTGCGAATGGATTGTACCGTGGAGAACTCCCTGAGCAATTCCATGACCTCACTTGGGTTGAAGAAATGACTTGTGCAATCTACTGCACGACTGCATACGTGTCACGTCTTTACCAGTCATCTGATCCAAGCCAGCCCCGGGTGTTTTATGGCAATATTTGTGCTCATGATATGAACATTGTCTCTACTGCTGACGCATTGCCTCTTACACCAGACAGTTTGAATGACTTGCTCTCTGTTATTTTCATAGGTCCCGGTCAATATAAAAAGGAGTGCTTGAAAAACTTGTTTCGGGTGCGAAAGCGGAAAATCTGGAGTTTCTTGCTGTGGTTGAAGTTTGAGGCTTGCAATCCATTGTACCAAAACATTTTTCTGAATCCCGCTCACTGTGACTTATATCCAGATGATGGGGTTTTGCCTGGCGTTCAAGAACGTGTAATTCATGATCATCGCCTAGACATTAAGACAACTTTTGCTGCAGAATCAGCTGGATTTGAGAACCACCCTGCTCTGCAAATTTCTGATGAGCCTCTTTCTGAGGATCCTATAATATTTCTTGAGAAACTTGGAGTCTCTGATCCCGAGCATGTTAAACTTCAAGGACGTACCTTCACCGCAACAGCATTGCAATCTCTGATTTTTAAACCTTCAGATCAGCCTGATCTAATTATTCACCGGGGATCAGCAGCTGTCCCAGAATACAAGAATCCCAAGCTTTTTCCTGGAATGTATCCAACATTATATCCTTATGGCACTGGAGGTTTTGAAGATCCCGCTCGTCCAACCCCTCTTGGATTTGAAAGCCATGCTAACTATTGCATTGATCTGGCTGACCGCTGCTTTAGATATCACCACTCTTTTCTGTTTGTTGTTCTCAACATTATCCAACGCCGCACTGGTCATCTTCGTACATCTTTGTCAGTTAAAAGCTCGCGTTTCGCAGCGGTGGCTGAAAATTTATTGTCAATCTCAGCAGAAACCCTGAGCTCTGTGTCAAAACACTTACAGAATGAAGGCTCTTTATCTTCACTCTCTTCACAGGAGAAACAAGCTCTGGACCTGATGAACGAAGTCAACACTGTCTCAGGTAAGGTTCCTGGATCACAGGGTGCGAAGATTACAGCACGCAATGAAATCCGCAATTACACAGCGTATTTTGGGATGCCCTTTCTATACTTCACTGCAAATCCCAGTGCAGCCCATAGTCCTATTTTTCAGGTCATGTATGGTGATACATCAATCAATCTTGATGACTGTTTTCCAAAGGTTGTGTCTAGCACCCAACGGGCAATGCGTTTAGCTCAGGATCCTGTTGCTGCTGTTGACTTTTTTGAGTTCTCCTTGCAATGCATTTTTGAGCATCTTTTTGGGTGGGATTATAAACTCGGACAGAGTTCTCCTGAAGGGGGTATTCTAGGACACTTGGCAGCATTTTACGGATCTCCTGAAGTAACTGGACGTGGTAGCTTTCATGCGCATTTTGTAATGTGGCTTATAGGAGCTTTGAATCCTGATGAATTACATTCACGGTTGAAGAATGACCCCGGATTTGATGACAAATTTTTTGCTTACATGGAGAATATAATTCACCATCACCTACCTGACCTGGACTTGGTTGTTGAGCCTGATTATGAGCCTCGCACCGCGCGTCCTCCGCACGTTCCTGAAACAAAGGCTTTGCTAGACCAAAACCATATTGCTGATTGGGAGGCCTTATTTTCGTCTGAAGTTAAGAAGTGTGGTGAGGCTCTTCAGCGACATACTTGTAAAGACGTATGTTATAAATATGGCCATACTTCATGTCGCTTTCTGTTCCCTCATGATCTTGTTTCTAAATCTTACTTTGATTCTTCTTCTAATTCAATCTATCTTCTCTGCCTTGATTGTACTGTTAATTACTTCAATCCATATATCCTCGTCTTTTGTCGCCACAATCATGACTTAAAATGCATTCTATCTGGAAAAGCAGCCAAAGCTGCTATGTTCTATATTACTGACTATATCACCAAAATGTCCCTAAATACTTATGAAATGCTTTCCCTGTTGTCGAAGGCTGTTCTAAGTGCGTCATCTGTATACTTACCTGAGGATAGTCCTATAACCAAAGCAAAGACCCTTTTGCACAAATGTCTTGCTCAGTTTACAAAGCAACAGCAAATCCATGCTCAACAGGCTGCATGGTATATTCGAGGACATAGAGACAGTATACCATCTCATAAGACTGTGCCCATGATGTCTAGCTTGTTGTTGCTGTATGTCAGAAAATCTTTGCAAAACACATCAGTAGTTGAAGCTCCCTTGACAATTAGCGAAGGAAATGCTATTCGCCAACCGGATGATGACCATAGTGATATTGAAGATGTGTCTCTTCGCATTTCCGTCGATTACGAAGGTAATCTTCGCAAGACAACACAGGTGGATGACTACATTTATCGAGATTCTTTACTGTCATATATTTGCTTCTATGACTTTGTGCAGCGTTTCAGAGTAGAAGTCAAGGGCAAACAGACACCAGAGAATTTTGCCAATGCTCGTCTTGGCACCTATCGTCGTTTTAAATTGCTACATCCTCATGACTTGTGCACCACTCATCAGCTTGTTGAACATACTAATGTTGAGAGAGGTGATGGTAATCAACTTTTGATTCCACGAGTCCTTGGACTTTCTATTCCTCGAATTAATGCTGTGTCATACCATTTATTTGCACTTGCTCATTTCAAGCCATTCAGTGCCAGTATCTCTGTTGTTGCGAATGATAGCACTGCTGCAGAGGAGTTTCAACTGTTTGCATTTTCTGACTTATCAAAAAGAATTATGCATAATTGGGAGGTTATACATGAATGTGAGGATGAACGAGATGCTGAACGCCTTAAAAAACGAGAAGCCATCAGCAGAGAGTCTCAAGCCTTGACTCGCTCAATGGCTAACATCGACGATCTTCCGTTACTAATTGATCAAGACAAGGTTCCTGCACAGAAAGATTTTGTGATCTATCAAGCCCTTCTAATGCTTCAAGGTAGTAGATGGCTTCAATCTTCACAAGATCTTTCTGCAATATCATCTGACCTTCCAGAATTACCTGACATCACTCCTCAGAATTTGAAACACTGGAAAGCCATAGCTAAAATACAAGAGGAAAACTTGCAAGCTACTCGTAGGAATGCCATGGATTCTACAAACCAGACTGGCGACTGCAACAGTGCACCTTGCACCGACTTAAATTTGTCAACTGATGGTCCACAAAATTCACTGTCTGATATTATTCCTGCAACCGCAGCTCCGAATGCTAAACAAAAGTATAAAACATCGGAAGAACTACTTGCACATATTGTCAAGGAAGATACATTGAACGAAAAACAAATAATTGCCTTTCATATCATTACCCATGCTTTCTTGCAATATCAACAAGATCAGATAAGTGGCGTGAACTCTATCACATCTCCAGAATACAAACCGTACTTGCGACTTTTGCTGTCAGGACCCGGTGGGACAGGAAAAACCCATGTAGTTAAGTCTGTTCGTAAAGTCATGGCTGCATACGGTTGTGAGCATCAGCTTCGCTTTTTGGCACCAAGTGGATCTTCAGCAGCGTTGATTGAGGGTATGACAATCCACAAAGGTCTATCAATTAAAATTCGCAAACAAAACAAAGGAAAAGGCAATCGGGTTCCAGGCGATATTGATGAGGATTATTCAGTCATTATGAGTGTCAGTAATAAAACAAAGCTGCGTGACGAATACAAAGATGTTATCATGCTGCTCATTGATGAGGTCTCTCTTTTGAGTGCCCAATTGCTATCTGAGGTTGATCATGCACTGCGCTTCGCCAAACAAAATGACCAATTTTTTGGTGGCATCTTGCTGATCTTTTCTGGTGACTTTTATCAGTACCCACCTATTGGAGGCTCTCCTCTATATTCGCCGGTTGGAAATGCCACATCTATCCATGAAAAGGAACTGATGAAACGCCTTGGGCGGATGGCATGGAAATCCATCACAGAAGTCGTCAATCTTGAAGAGCAACAAAGAATGAAAAGTGACCCAGAGTATGCTGATGCTGTCCTTCGACTGCGCAAGCGTAGCTGTACTCCAGCTGATGTTGACCTATTTAACAGTAGGGTAATACGCTCTCACGATAACCCGAATGGCATTGACATGAGTGCTGGCGAATACCGCACAGCGACTGCAATAGTTTCAACAAATCTTATGAGACAGGCTATTAACATGCAAAAAGCTGTTGCAAACTGTGCTGGGACTGATAATCTGGTGCTTTGTGCTGCCCACGATTCTTCTGAAGGCGAGGTACTATGTAATCCAGTTAGATCACACTTGCTGAATCTTGATGTTTCGAAATTAGCTCATGAAGGTGCATTACCAGGCTTTCTTCCTCTCTATAAAGGAATGCCAGTCATTTTGCGTAACAAAAATATATCTACAGAGCTGGGAGTCACAAATGGATCCCAAGGTTTCTTGCGGAAATTTTCAACAAAGGTTTGCCCTGAGGGCTTCACGTATTGCACGGGTGCTATCATTGAGTTTCCTAACAGCAAGATTGATATTTCTGGTCTTCCTAATAAACATTTTCCCCTTGATCCCTTGACTTGGAATTTTTCGTTTGAACCCCCACTCGAAAACAAGAAGCTTAAAGTCAAGCAGCGCATATGTCGACGCCAATGTGGTTTCCAGCCATCTTTTGCCTGCACTGGGTATTCTGCTCAAGGCAAGACACTGCCTTGCATCCTCTGCTGGCTGCATGATGGCGGTTTTGCTGCCTATGTGGCCGCATCACGTCCAAACAACCGTAACGGGTTGACCATAATGCAACCTGTGACTCTGGCTAATCTGAACCGGCCGCTACCATACGATTTATTATTTGAGGCTAAGCGACATGAAATTATGGAACATAATACCCTTGTCAATCATGGTTTTAAGTCTGGCACATTGAAGCTGGTTCCTGATCCTGAAGCTGAGCGCGGAAAGTTTACTAAAATAGGTAAAGCCTGCTTTAAAGTAGACAATGAGAGCTCTTCTGCAGGCCAGAAAAGAAAAGCCTCGGTGCATCCAGAATTAGCCTCGGCAACCGCCAAGCACTCTAAGAGTTCTACCACTGACGTGAAACCCCAAAATTCTTTGTTAAAGCGCAAGTCCTCTTGTCCGGAGGTGCCTGATTCACCTGCCGCTAAAAAATCGCGGCAAAGAACCACTGACATTGCCCACATCACCCCTACTTCATGGCAACTCATACCACAAGGCTTCGAATGGGATGGCATCGATTGGTCTTGTGGTTACGACTCTGTTTTCATGTCACTATTTTGCACATATATGCAGCTTGATGATCTCACCAAAGCGCGTTGGACGTCCACCAATGCTTGGAGATCTATTCTTGGTGATGAATTTTCCTCGCTGTTGGCTCTTTTGGTTGAGAACCGCACTGCCTTTCACTTGAATGCTGCTCGAGACCGCATACGGGACCAACTGACTCACCACAACACAGTGCTATTCCCACGTCGTGGCCATACAGAGATGGGTGCTGCAGACATAACAAACTTGGTTGACAAACATACTACGATCATGCGGACTATGACACATACTATGGTCTGCACTCCTTGTGGAACCTCAGTCTCAAATACCATTCAAACTCGTGACTTTGGTTTCTGTGCCACTCCAGGTTCTTGGGTGGGGCATGCAACCTTAAGATACACTACCCCACAAATGTGGATCGACCACTTCCTCAGGCTGAATATGCGCCATACATCTGCACCATCTAAAGTCACAATTGCCGACACCCTCAGTCGTCACAGCATGCAGTGTGCTCATGATCCCCAGCAACTTTTGTCGTATGATACACTGCCAGTTTCCATTACGTTTGAGCCTGATCCACATCTGTCGTCTCCGTTGATACCTACCACTGACATCACTTTGAATTCCAGGTCAGGCCCCCACAAATACCATCTTCGCGCCATTGTCTATTCAGGCTTATCCCACTTCACTGCTAGGCTCCTCGACAATTCCACCATCTGGGATTACGATGGGGCACAATATGGTGGTCGCCCAAGGTTTTACAGTCCATTTAATAGTATTGCATCATTGCGGGAAGACTTACAAGAATTCAATGGTCGAAGAATGCACCTTCTCATTTACGGTGAATCAACAGAACAGTAAAAACATTCAACGGCATGCAACCTCTCGTACACGCTCCAGATTTCTACTGCTCCATTGCATGTTGACCGTCGTCTACACGTCCACGCTTTGTGCTGACGGAGCCACCTGACCCTTCCCCAAGAAGATCATCTTCCACTACCCGCTTCCGAGGCTGCACCGGTATGGCACTCCCAATCAAGGCCTTCACTTGCTTTGATGATGCACGATGCTCCGCCATCAAGTCAGCCAATACCTATTCTTTCTGTGAGCATCCGTTCTCTCATAAGATAGCAAACCTTACCATTGACGCAGATCTACTTAGGATTCGGATGCTATTCAGATGCACGATGAACGCCTTTCCACGCCCAGCAGTAACCGTGCGAAATGAAACAGATATCTCCACTATCTGCCCCACTCGGATAGCCGTACTTTCAATAGGCCTCTTCACTGGTTTCCTAAGCGCGCACCTCAATGTCAGCTCCAATCAAATGACACGATACAACGCACCTTTCTGCGCCAATCCAATCGATTTCAACACATTCAACCCAGTTATCTGCTGTAAACGCAAACTTCTTTGTCGCTATGAATGAAGCCAGCCGATGGTCTGGATCTACATCCGTTGGCAGAGGCACACCAGCTTCTGGGAATATATTATACTCTGCAGGGGTCAGGAAGCGAGCGCTGGCTGCCAGCATTCCCACATCTTCAATAGCTGCAGGGACGTATGGCCGGACGACATTGTTTCCAGAGTGCTGCTCCATGAATCGGTAGATAGCTTTCGTCGCTTCTTGTGCACGGTTGAATGCTAAATTACCAACTGCAGCAAGACGTAGCGTCTGCATAAGTGTCTGTGGAGCCCGACCAGACAGCCTATCACGCGCATTGAACATTGAGTGCAAACAAAAGGATCTTCCGGCTGCCTGACCTTGTTTGACGGGTGACTGGACCCATGAAGCAGTCCACTACCATTCCCGACACATCCAATTCGACCTCAACATCCTCAGCCTCTTCACGCCATATCAACGGCCGAGACCCCTGCAGTTCTGTTCCCATCTTGAACGCCTCAGTGACTTCCGAAACATGACTGTATTTTGCGAGCTGGCATATGCCTCGAGCAGATGATGCTTCCCGCATTTCGGTCCACTTGCGCAGGAACTCAACTGCTCATGCCAGCCACGACATTATTAGCGTTTCAATAACTCTTCTGGTCAATACACTCACCACTGTCTTCATCCTTCAAGATACGAAGCAAGATTTCCGGTTCAATATTGTCAGTGATCATGATGGGTCTTGTTCAGCGACGATTTCCCCCTATTGATTAACAGCTCCCTATTTACAGTGACTCATGCTACCGATCTACCGTTCAACAGCAGTCTTGTTCCACTCCGATAAGACTTTAGCTCCTTGCACCCTGTATCCCCCTAATTGACCAACACTCCCTATTCAAGGCCGAGTCATCATGCTAAACTTATCCACCACCCGACGGCAGACTTATTCCGCTCAATTGAGACTTCAGCCCCTTGCGTCCTGTGTATATATACCTATCCAGACATTGTTGCCCCTTTGTCCTGCCGCTTCTCTGCTCCACCATGGCACCTCGCACTGGCAAAGCAACAACAATTAATGCCGAGTATGTCCCAGCCTTCCTTCAATATTTCACACTGTTCAGCTGATGCCGGTCTAGGAAGCGTAAGGTTGACGACTCTGATGTTAACGCTGAGCAGCTGGGTCAACCGGATCTCAAACGCCCGAAGCCTGATGAACTGTCCAACTCACCATCGTTAGTGAATGAGGCTCTACACTGTCCCAGCGTTGCTTCTAACCACAATTCTACCAGGTCGTCTGCCACGGTTGCATCTGAGGGAGGAACAGGCCCTACCACAGTCACCTCAGGACTCGAGAACAGGTGCCTACTCATATCATTGTTACTACGCACTTGACTGACCTTGACCTTGTTGCAAAACAGCCCATCTCTGAGTGTCCTCCCTAGAGTTCCTCTCTTGACTTATGACGGATACAACAATGAGCTCACTGCGGTCAGCGCTGTAAACTTCAACTCAGCCTTTGACAAGAAGACTACTGCGAGGCTGCGTGTCATAGAACTTATGTCAAACTTTGGTGACTCTATCACCCTTGCCCTTGCCAGCCCCGACACCCTGTATATGAATAACGGCTATGTCTGCTTGCAAGGGTCCCGCAAACCCACCCTTTTCTCTGCCGTTGGCTCCTGCCGCTTCAGCTCACTGTTTTCTGGGAACAATGCCCGACAGGTTTGCCTCAATATCTCTGACAAAACACTGCCTCGTGCCATCGCAGTTCTCGGGCTGGTCACCGGCGAGAAACAATTGTATGCCGGGTGCTACAAAGGTGGTTTGACATTTTCGACATACAAGAAAGGGAACCGTATGTATAGCTCTTTTTTTGTCACTCAATTTTCACACTAATTGCTGCCCAGGTACTAACGTCCCCACCGCTGCCAAAGGACGAGGCATTGTAGACATTTCTTCCAGCAGTGGCAAGGCCAGCACCTCTTTTCGTCCTGTGTTGCCCTGGGATGAAGATGGTTTGGCTTTTTCTCTGCCGTCAACACTGAATACTCACTGTCAGACTCCTTCAGTACCTGCTTACGATGGGACGCTGTCGTTCAATCCGAAGAACTACCGCAATCTGAAAGCTCTGAACAGCTTTGAAATTCAACCTGACTCCGCAATCCTAGTTACCTTTACAGTTGGAACTTTCCCTTACACCTCAGTCGCGAATGCTATCTCTACTGAGGGCCTCAACACATCGTTGTCTCTGAACATACAGTCAGTCATCAATCTTGCCAACCCTAGTGACGATAAAGACATCAAGGACAAGGCACCAGAGACTCCAATTGGCGTCGAGCAGGAAGCAGTCGAAGCCATGCATGAGAAAGACAATGGAGATATCACCAGTGACGATGTGTTTGTGTGACTAGTCCACCAGCCAAATCTTAGTCGTACCATATAGCCCATCTACATACAAGAACATGCTTTCTTATCGTGATAAGTCTCTGGTTGGCTTGAGACCTGTATCAACGTAGTGCCTATGTCGATCCGCAGCGAGCTCAACTCAATAATGCACATTTAGCATCCACCTCCCCACCCCTAAAGGACCGCCCTCTCTACTGGCAAGATAAAGGCACGGAAGAACAAATTGCATGACTCGCCCTCCGCTCCTGCCTCCGGTTACACCGCCAGTAGCCATAGGAGAGGCTGCGACGCCGCAGCTCCAGAGCTCAGTCTATAGTTATCAAATAGAATCCCTCCAAGGTAAATACACACAGCGATGCTCACGCTCACGGCCCCACCCCATCAACATCAATGTTAAGCTTCACCCACTTCGCCTCTGTCTCCCTAGGCGCTTCAACACCTTCTCTGACTTGGAAACAGCGTCTAAATTACGGCCAATGCCAAAGTCAGCCCCGGCCACCTATGACACAAGATGAGACTTACCCTCCCCATGGCTGCGCAAGCCGATGCAGAAGCACATCCAGCCTCGTCACCGCATCCTTCATAACGAGGATAGATAGAAAACATGTCCTCAGCAATCTACGATAGTTAATAAGGGAGTGGTAAGGTGACCTGTGCGTGAGAATCCCGCACGGTGAATTGGACACGTGGCCCCGAGACCCTGTGAACTATGACGTGTCTGAACGCGCAAAACTTGATTTTGCGCATTTGAAACACGTCATTATTCCCACCCCTACACACTGTCCATGAGAAAAAGAATTGTAAGGAGTGAGGTAGACTTACCATGTCAATAGTGATGGTAATGCGAGGGAGAACAAAAATTCTAGCACCAGTCAACTGTTCCCAAGTTAGTAGGTAAGACATGCAGACATTGACAACGTACCTATGAAGTCATTCCGGAATCATGCCCCCCAGCAGCATCTCGTCTGTCTCCAAGAGCGGCGCACACTTGGGCGACATGCGCATGCGCTCAAGAGCAGCTGGTCGAGGTGACGAGGCACGCAAGTGTTATATCTGAGTTCGTGTTGGGCGTGGGCGTGAGCAGGGTGTCGCCTGTCCTGAAAGTGACAGTGCCGTTGCGAGATCGAGCTTTGATTGGACTTGCTGGCCTTAGATCGAAGACTTCTTTGCTCCTGCCGTGAGTGCTTGGGCGCCGCTAACACCGCCACTGTTGCCTCCGTTAATGTTGGGCGCAGTGTTGGAAGGTGTACGTGGAAAGACAAGTGTGGTTTCTGTATTCGAGGGGGATCTAGGTCAACATTAACATTATGAGGAGATAGAACATGAGGCACTCGCACCTCGAAAGGGTGCGTTGGCTCGTTGCACAATGTTCGCATAATGTCGTGGAAGACAAAGCTCGCCCAGTGATCGATAGTACAACGTCAAGCCATCTGCGAGAATACTAATCAGTTCCCCGGCCACCCTAAGAATTTTGATGATAAGACATACCTCGAGTTAGTCCATGTGTTTGTCGAGTAATAAAAGTAAAAAAAAATCATTCTACACTGCATTTGGGATGGCATACGTGCATCACTGAAAGTAACCGCAACTTATACGGATGCCACTATGCCTTGGTGCCATCCCGCAGTGACACGTCTCGAAGGTGTTCAAGACGATGATGTTGGGTCACAACGCGCGTAAACAGACATGAGCTGGCTTGTTTGGCTTTAATTGGCAACCGGCACGTAGGCACACAACCGTGGCCAACATCTAGGTGGTGATGGGTTTCTGTTTCCGTCGACCAGTAGAGGCCGTCCGGTAGCTTGACATCGAATGCGATTTGGGCATCCGCAGGGAGGCAGATACACGGTGCCATCCATAGGCCGGCGCTCTATTCTGCAGGTCCGTGATTGCTCGCATACTGTTTCATGTACAGTGTTCCTCGTATTCGTCCCTCCCAGGTCTCACACGGAACCTGCCCCCTATCCACCCTATCGGTTAGTGCTTCCCATTGGCACATTCAATCAGCCATTCTCATGAACACCCAAGCTCCTACCATGACAATCGCGATTGTGGCTTTAGCGCGTACGTTGAGCACCATCTTGCATATGGGCACTAACCGCCTTTTGCAGTCACTGATGTTGGCCTCGGTGAGAACAACCCAAGGAATGATGTCTTTGACTATGTACTCTGCGCGGATGGCGTCCTCACACCTGTCAAGATAGAGGTCACTCGCAGTCTGGCTGCGGATATAACCATTGAAACAGGTAGGTCAACACGTACCCTGGGTCGCCGGTACTTACTTCTCCCAGACATTGCAAGAGAGGTAGTCACGATGGACATTGCGTCCGTGCGAGGAACTGTGACGACGGTGTGCTACCCTAGATAGCAGACTCGTGGGATTACTCTGACGCGTGCACGACCGGGCCGAGAGCCCTTTTGTTTGTATATATTTACATGTCTCTTGTGTATCTTCGCTAGCACGTCCTTTAGGGACTTCATCATTAAATATCATCATCTCTATTTCGCGTTCTCGCTCGCTACAGCAAGACACGCGATGGCTCGACCCCGGAGGCCACCGGGCCCTGTGCAGGGTGACAGCACGCCTCGCTCAGGCTTACAGAGCTCCGGTGTCGGATGACAACACCCCTACCTAGGGTTACAAGGCCGTTCTGTCTCGGACAGGCGCTCCTTCGAGCCGCCGTCCCGACCCCTCGCTATTACGCCCTCTCTCCGCGCCGACCTCCCTCGAGGTAAGGCGCATTGAGGAGCGAATAGCTCGAGTCTTCCTCACGCGAGAAGCCCATCCGGACCAGCTGTATCACAATGGTGGGGGCACCGCGGACTTCACTCAAGCGTGATGAAGTCTCTCAGTCCTACTACCGACGACCTCTTTGGAAGGTCGAATCCCTTCGAAAATCCTTCAAAATTCAGTCTGCTTAGTCCCTACGTTTCCGATCGTCGATCATCGGTTAGCACGCCACGCTCCCCAACGTAAATTTTTATCATCCGTTGTGCGGCCTCGTTGCACTCCCCAACCGACCACGATACTCGACTATTGGACAACCTGCCCTCAAGTCCAACGGTTATCAACTACGCGCCCCGACGTATCTTCTTCTGCATAACCGTTATGCCTCCTCAGCGAGTCGCGTCCAATGCGGCAGGGACGGGTGTTACTACTCCGTCCAACCCCTCTGCCACTGGGAAACGACCCACTACCCGTTCTACTCCCGCGTCAGCCGCTGCTTCCTCAGCAGCAGGCGACGTGGTACCCCGCTCGACGCCGGCCCCTGGAGTCCCCAAGGGCAAGGCGCGAGCTTCCTCCCCGGTTCGAATCAATCGCTCACCGACCATCGAGACTGTACCGGATCATGAGAGCGGATCCCCCCCGGGACCCTCCCTAACATTAGACGGTCCTTTGCTAGAACTGGAAGCCAAGTTCACGAGCAACAAACCTGTTCGGGATCCTCCTCCTCATCATAGGATGTACCCTCCGACGCCAGGCTCAAGGCGCGAGGGGCGATTCACAGACGACCGTTCGGAGTCAGCAGCCCCGTCCTTAGGCTTCCTTACGGAAGCTACTCCTCCTCCTGTTGACGGAACCTCCGCGACTCCACGGGAAGAAGGCGCACCCGCCACGCTAGACTCTCACCCTTTCATATTTGGGGGAATACCTGCGTTATCGAGCATTGAGATCAGAGACGAACCCATCGAGTGTTCGAACTTCCGCTACCATCCAACGTTCGACCCCAAGCTGCACTACGATCCAATCACTAGATTCGGGGGAGTTGACGGTCGTCTGCCAGGTCGAGACGAAGCTGAATCAACTCTCGTTCGCCACATCCTCATCCGATGGAACGCCCCTCACAACGATCTATTGTGGAACACCTTGGAGGAAGGCTTACAGGATTTCCTGACCTTAAAGCTGAGCGCCAAAGACCTAGTCCAGTACCTCGATGGAGACGAGCCCATGTACTCGCTGAACGAAGCACCTCTCGGGGACATCACGCAACTCGTGCTAGCTACGCATCAAGTGCTAGACACTCTTGCGGAATTCCTGGCTCTCGGCCCTGTCCGCAACCGTTTCCGCTACGACCCAGGATTCAAGTTTCTACGGTCCCTTGGGTGGAATAGGCATCGCAACGACATCCTGCTTACTGTAGCCCTTCTACAAAAACGAGCAACGATCGCTGCCACTCACATCCGAAACTTCATCAAGAGTTTGGACAGAATCTACCTACGCCCGGAGGATTTGGACTCGATCAGCTCGCATGACTCTACGCGAACTTCGGTCAGGTCGCTGTTTGGCGTACTTACGTCTCACGAAGAGCTAAGGAAACTGTCCTACCGACAAAACTATAGGCTATCCAAAGACCACCCCGAAGCTTCAGCTCAAGAAGACCTTCTTTTGGCCGCGGACGTCCTCATCGATCCAGAACACTTCAACGGGTTACAGGACCCGTATCATCACAGGGAACGACGCACGAACAATGTCAATTACGAGACGGCCCCAGGATCACCAGCGGAAGCCAGAGATACCTTACCGTCCATATCGACTGCACGCAATCTTCGCTTCCAGCTCCCGGACTCTATTTCGAGTATCGGGAGAGGTCACGCTATCACCTCTCTCCCTGGTGTCGGCGCCATTTCGCATGTCCAGCGACAGGCCTCCACTGTAGCGGCTACCGACGCGGGATCCCAGTCTGGGGGGCCATTGAAGATACAGCCGCCTGCTTCGTTAAAGACTCTACGGAATGTTCCACCGTCGTTCGCCGTCAAGATCCCTCGTCCCAGCAACTGGACTAGCTACATCTATAAAGCTGGGGCCAATGTCAATTCCATACCTGGCAATGCTGGACGCGGGGAAGAAGGAAACCAAGATGGTTTGCCCGGTGGAGGCCACCCTGGTGGTAACCCAGGAGGCGATGGACCCCGAGGCAACCCCTACGGCGGAGGCATGCCCGGGGGTAATGGACCTGGTGGCGCCCCAGGAGGAGGCGGACCAGGCGGAGGTGCCCCAGGAGGAGGCGGATCAGGCGGTGGTGCCCCAGGTGGAGGCGCGCCGAGTGGAGGTGCCCCAGGCGGTGGTGCTCCCGGAGGCGGAGACGGACCAGGACCGGGTTACTCCCCACGGTTTCCGTATGATCCCAACTTCACGGAGGAATGGCAGCTTAACCATAAGCTGAATCTGTCAGTTCTGCCTTCCTGGGATGGCATGGGTACCACTGCGGTTGATTACCTTGGGACCATGGGACATCTAGCGACGCTTAGCCAGAAGATGCGCGAAGGACTAGCGCAACTCGCGCCATTCAAGTGGACTCTTCGCGCTCTCAGCTGGTGGCAGACTCTACCATCCGATGTTCGAACTTATCTCTCCCAAGACTGGAATGTTATGTTACTCGGCATCCGAGCGCATTTCCTCGACGAAAATTGGATCAAGGAAAGAACCTTTGAGTTCGAAGAAATGAGATTCAGGCAGAAGGGCTGCGATCGCGAGGATCCTATCGACTATATCCAGCGTCGCATCAAACATCATTCCTTTCTGTACCCCGAAGACGAGGACGGACCATTAGCCGTTTCTCGTATTCTGCGCAATAAACCCACGGAATGGGATACCACTGTCAATGAGCGTCTCACCCCCTCCATCTTCGAACTTCAAGCTGTTGCTAAGCGTATGGGAAGCACCCTTATCAGTGCTTGGGAACTTGCCGAGAAGATGCGGAATCCACAACCGTACTATCGGAATAACAGTCGCAGATCCGCTCACGCCGCTGACTTAGTGCAGCAGGCGAGCGATGAGTTACCTTCAGAGGAAGATTCTGACGAAGACCGCGAAGCCCATGCAGCGCAGTTCCGCGGTCGTAATGGGTCTTCCAAACCATCCAAACCATCCTCTGAGAAGAAACCGTGGCCAGAAGGGAAGACTATTAACGGATATGCCTTCACTAGAGACGATAAGGTGGCAAGTGATAGACGTCCGAATGGGTCTTGCTACATCTGTACCAGCCCCATGCACTTTGCTCGCGACTGTTCACATTACGGCAAATGGGACTCTCTACGCTCCGCCAACTTGATAACCGTGGACATAGCCGACGATATCATAGCTCAACATGATAGAGAGTATGTAGCTATGCTTGTGGAATCCAAGGTCTCTTCTTCCGCTTATTCTGAGAGTGAACGTGAACCGGATCATGCTGCTGCGACCGAGGAACACGTCGCTTACGTTCATTTAGCCGACGCCTTCCCTTCCGAGTTCTATGGCCCCAACCGGAATTATCGAAGACGAGTTATGTTTTCGAATAGGAAATTAGCCAAACGATCAGCACGAGAATCCGACCTTAGTACGTCTACTGAGGAACCGATGCTCTCGACAGATTTACCCCCTCCACCTCCGCCATACGTAGAAATCGTCGCCGCTAGGAAGGCGCGATCTCTCCCTGCGGGATATGGCTCGTTAGGGTCTCGAGCTTTACACATAAAAGCTCATATCGGCGCCGTCGATCAGGCCCCCGTCCAGGGCCGATTGGATTCAGGCGCTGATATTACCTTAATGTCCGAAGAATACTGGAAGTCTATCCCTGGATTACCAGCTCCTAAGGAGGGCATGCGCATTAAACTCTACCACCTTACCGGACATGCGAAGGTCTTGGGATATGTCACCACCACCTTGTACGCCGAATCAGCCGACCACCGTATGGTGAGCTTCGAACTAGAAGCGTACATTGTCCGCGATATGAAAGTACCGCTGCTCCTAGGCGAAGACTTTCAGATCACTTACGAACTCGGACTCACTCGGCACGTTACTGGTCACTGCGAAGTAATAGTCGGAGATTCCGATCTTGTTATACCTGCCTCGTCAGCGCAACAAGTGGATCTTGGGTTCGAAATACGGAAAGCCTTCAAGGTTCAGTCCTTCGTGCGCTCTAAAGCGGTGCGACGTGGTCGAGCACGAGCCAGGGACTTCGGCCATACCGACCCTCCAGTCGTGGCGTCTGAAGATGTGCTCATCACAGCGGAATCTGTACATAACGTACCCGTGGATGCTCCTTTCGGGGAGAAGAAGGAGTGGCTAGTCGAAAAAGTTATCATCGGTGACCCCGGGATGGCTGTGCTTGCAGCCCCAACGACGTGGATTTCGGCAGGATTCCCTTATCTACCCATTGCCAACCCGTCGAAGACTCCGTGGTATATCCGGAAAGGCGACATAGTAGGCTACCTTAAGAATCCTGAAGACTTCGCAGATAAACCTGCTACTCCGGAGGAATGGGATAAATACACCGCCTCAGCCGAAGCCTTGAAAACGGTCGTAGAGGGAACGCTCAGAGCTCAAGACCTCGCTAATGCCCAACCCTCCGACGCCCCTTCTGCTGAAGATCAATTAGCATCGGACGACGCTTGGGGTCCGAAAACGACCGCCCTACCTGACGAACCGATGACCGGTGACGTCGCCGAACTCGTAAACCTTGGTCCTGATATTCCAGAGGATGTGAAACCGAAACTAGCGGAGGTATTGCGTAAACATCGCACAGCGTTCGGTTTAGACGGCAGACTAGGAAAGGTTGACGCCCGGGTAGACGTGCCATTGAAACCCGGGACCACCCCCATATCCGTGCCCATGTACGGCGCGTCGCCAGCTAAGCGAGAAGTCATCGAGAAACAAGTAAACTCATGGTTTGAAGCGGGAGTCATAGAGCCTTCTAAGAGTCCTTGGGGATTCCCAGTGGTAGTCGTTTATCGTAACGGCAAACCGCGCCTAGTGGTTGACTACCGCAAACTTAACGCGCAGACGGTGCCGGATGAATTTCCTATTCCTCGACAATCGGAAATCATCCAGGCGCTGTCTGGAGCCCAAGTTCTTTCGACTTTTGATGCCCTTGCGGGATTCACGCAGTTGGAAATGGCCGAGTCGGCGAAGGAATGCACCGCTTTCCGTTGCCATCTCGGGCTTTTCCAGTTCAAACGTATGCCTTTCGGCTTGCGGAACGGACCATCCATCTTTCAACGTGTTATGCAAGGTGTTTTAGCCCCGTTCTTATGGCTGTTTACCTTGGTGTATATCGACGACATAGTGGTGTTCTCAAAATCTTGGGATGATCACTTGGTTCATTTGGATAATGTGCTAGGCGCTATTGCGGCTGCCGGCATCACCCTATCTCCCCCGAAATGTTTCGTCGGGTACGCGTCCATTCTGCTTTTAGGACAGAAAGTGTCCCGCCTCGGCCTTTCTACACATCAGGAGAAGGTTAGCGCTATCATTGACCTAGCGAGGCCCCGATCCATGGCAGATTTACAGAAATTCCTCGGTATGGTTGTATACTTCTCGTCATACGTCCCTTTCTATTCCTTTATCGCCGCTCCGCTTTTCGCCCTGCTGCGCAAGGGCGTCCGATGGACTTGGACCGCTGAGCACGAGATAGCGTTTGACCAAGTCAAGAACGCTCTCTCTAGCGCCCCGGTGCTAGGGCATCCCGAACGCGGTCAGCCTTATCGCCTCTACACCGATGCTTCCGACTTCGCGCTCGGCGCCAGTCTTCAGCAAGTACAGGCCATAGCGGTTAATGATTTGAAGGGCACTCCAATGTACGACCGCCTCTGTAAGGCTTGGGACGCGGGGGCGGACGTCCCCAGCCTCGTGCCGGTATTGTCGAAGGACGTCGACGAGGGACTTACTACCCGTACCCCCTGGGGTCTCACCCTCGACGACACAGTTGTACGCGTTGAACGCGTCATATGCTATTGGAGCCGAACTCTTCACCAAGCGGAACGGAATTACAGTGCTACGGAGCGAGAGGCCTTAGGCGCTAAGGAAGCCCTCGTCAAGTTCCAACCGTTCATTGAAGGCGAAACCGTTATCTTAATTACGGATCACGCCGCATTGCAATGGGCCCGTATCTACGAAAACACCAACAGGAGATTGGCTGCGTGGGGGGCAGTATATGCCGCATATCCAGGGCTAAAGATCGTGCATCGCCCGGGGCGGATTCATTCGAACGTCGATCCTTTATCCCGACTACCAAGGATTCCGCAGCACAACTCTCCTTTAAGAGACGACATTCTCCCAATCATTCCCGATGAGGAGGCTCAGAACATCGCTCAATCAGCGGAAGACGCTGGTTCTCATGCTCCAGCCAAGAAAGCCGCCTTTACAGTTTGGTGGTGGGAAGATATCATTGACAAGGAAAGCCATCCTATACAAACGCGTAGCGCTACCAAACGAGTTGCTCGTGAAACGCCGGGCCAAGGAGAGGACCTTTCCTCCGAGGCTACAGGCGGCCGAGTTAACCCATCTAGCGTCCCCGCTGGAGCCGACTCAGCAGAATCGGACGATCTACCTAACCAGTCTAGCGTCCCTGCTGGAGCCGACTTGGCAGAACCGGACGATCTGCCTTTCCCAAATAATGACCCTTGGACTTACCCGACGGGAGTGAAACCGCCGGTCGAAGAACCAGAAGACGATTGGTCCAAAAAGTCGCATTTGCTCATTTCCATGAATCCCGAAATGATCAAGAGGTTCGCGCAGGCCTACAAGGACGATCCAGCATTTAAGAATAATTACATAGAAGAAGTTCCGAACCCGAACAAGGTCCTCACGCCATCGCGATACCAAAAGGGGAGTAACGGCCTCCTATATTTCATTGACGCCGACTGGAACGCCAGACTATGCGTACCAAAGGGAGAAGTTAACTATGTTCTTCGGTGGATACATGAATCCCCTTTTGAAAGTGCCCACGCCGGACCTCGAAGGTTCCTGGCGAGGCTCAAGGAACTCTTCTTCTGGCCCCGCATGTTTGCCGATGTTCACGAGTACACAGCGTCGTGCGACATCTGTCAAAAGATCAAAACGGATCACCGTCGCCAGATGGGTGGCCTGCGACCTGCGCACGTTCCCGCTAGACCCTTCGCCACCGTCTCCTTAGACCTTATCACTGGCCTCCCTCCTTCTGGGGACTTGAAATACACCGCTATACTAGCGATTATCGACAAACTAACCAAGTACGCCCTCTTCATCCCGACCCACGAAGAACTTTCGCAGGAAGGATTCGCTAAAATCTTTGTCGAACGCGTCGCTAACGTGTATGGACTACCCGAACGCATAATTGCTGATCGAGATCGCCGTTGGTCAACGGCCTTCTGGCGCTCGGTCGTAGAAAGTTATGGCAGCGTTATGGCTCTGTCTTCGGCTCATCACCCTCAAACGGACGGACAGACGGAAGTGCTGAATGCCATGATTGAACAAATGCTGCGCGCTTACGTTGCCACAGATCGTTCGTCCTGGGCTCAGTGGTTATCTGCCTTAGCTCACGCCTACAACTCCTCCGTCCATTCCTCAACCTCTTATTCACCAAATTTCCTGCTCATGGGTTACAAACCGCAAACTACCGCGGGAGTTGTAGCGCCACAAAACGATCCAGTCTCACGTCCCTTCTTGCCCAGCCAAAAGGGAGAAACTTTTGTTGAAGAAATGGAACTACATCGTAAAAACGCTCGCGACTCCGTTATCCGAGCCCAAGAACGTCAAGCCCGTGCTTACAACAAAGGGCGACGACCCATAGTCGAATTCGACTTAGGTGATTGGGCTCTGGTCAATCCTCACTCTCTCGAACTAGTCGACGTCAAAGGTACCGGTCGTAAACTTATACAACGCACAATCGGCCCCTTTGAAGTCCTTGAAAAGGTTAACCCTATGGTCTACCGGTTACGACTCCCCGACACATATCCCATGCACCCAGTATTCAATCTACAACATCTACGGCGCTATACGCCATCCGACCCTAAATTTGGAGAGCGATCCACGCTCCCCCCCACTCGCGACTTCCTAGCCACGGAAGAATATGAAGTCGAAGCCATATTAGGCCATCGAATTGATTCACGAAGAAAAGCCAATCGACGAATGTACCTTATCCGCTGGAAGGGATACGACCCTACAGAGGATAGCTGGGTATCCGAATACGACCTTAGAAACGCGCCTGCCTTGAGGCGCGAGTATCACGCGATGGCGAGTCTCACGTGATGAATGCCCGGATAATTCCGTGCTTATGGCCAGTTGTTGCTGGCTGAGTTTCAATCTTAACTTCCTCATTCCTACTCTATCTTTTCTCGACCGCTCAAGGCTGTATCTCGTATACGTGCCGGGGCAGTCACTGTTCTACCGCTTTCGCACTCGCCCAAGGCTGTATCTCGAATATTAGCCGGGGTGGGTTTCTTTTTTTCCTATGTCCTAGCTCAAGGCTGTACCCTGAGTATTTGCCGGAGCCTGATACCCCCTACCTTAGATAGCTACTTCCTTATACCAGCTCGTTCAAGGCTGTAACTTCGTTACCTGCCGGGGCGCGTTTGGGTGCTCCATTTTAATCAAAGTTCTACCAACCTTACACTATAATTCGCTTCGGCCATGGACTCTCGCCGTTTCCCTACTCCCCGACTATCTAGCCTCGCGGATTTCTACGCGGCGCCTAACGTGGACGATTCGTTACAGTTCGACATCCCCCCTTTCTCCCAATACAACGGCTGGACTCTTAAGGAACAATACCTCGCGTGGTCTCCTAACTCTACCGTCACCGCTTTCCTCCCGGGCGTCGCTCCTCCCGGCCACTCTACTATCCCGTCTACTAACATCCGGCAACGACGATTCGATGGGTCGTTAGGACGTTTTGATTGGACGGTAGCACCCCAAATGGCGAGCGAACGTATCTGGAGGGCGCTCTGCTTACGTCCCAAGATAGGCTACGAACGTCGCGGAGAGATGCCGGAATACGAATTCCTGACAAAACAATGGATATCGTTAGACCAGGACACGGGCTGTTTCAGGCCGGATTATTTGGACCGCCTACGGGCTCGTGTGGCGGACCTCGATCGGCAGATAGCCTCCCGCAGTGATGAAGTACGTGGTGCCTACATCAGGTTCTGGGACCTACGCCCTCGCGACCCCAAACCGTCTGACGTAGAATCCCTGGTGCAAGTAAAGACCTGGGCTGATGCGGTAGATCAGGGCGCCTCGGTATTGAGAGGCCTCAAGGAGAAAGCTGCTTGGCTCGAATTCACTTACAGGCTGTCGACGGAAGAGTGGAATGCCTCCATAGCTCGAGTACGAAGCACGGGAGTTCCTTCAGCATCTGACGACTACTTTGGGGCATGGATAAATGGCAGATGGACAACCCAGTCGCTATGGCTGCTCAGCCAAGCTATCCCATGCTTCGTGGCCCATCTCTTAGACCAGGATGAGATCTACTTTGACCCTTACCCCGACCCCCCCCGCCCTCATCGTCACTGGTGGGAAGGAACCGACGCTGAAGCATTGTCGAAGGAGCACCATCCCTACGACCACGTCGCCTTAAGGAACCTTAGTTCGCGGGCCTCTTACCATCCTCCTCTTTTTCCTCAACTTCTTCCGCCAGCTACTCCAGAGTTCCACCGCGCCTCCTTCCCTCCGAATCAACGATGGAGGGGACCGTTAGTGGGGTACTCGGATTCACCACCGCCTCCCTCGCCAATCCGTGGAAATTCCCCACTCCTCGAATCGCCCCTCGAAGAACCCTCGGGACCCCAGATCAGTCCTGACTGCGAGGCCGCTCCTCTAGAGCGTGTCCAGCTTTATTCTGATCGGGAACCGTGGATTAAACCGCCGGCGCTGTTTAACAACAGACCTAACGGCTCGTGGAGTCGATGGATCACGGACGATTGGGAAGTTTGCACGGAAGTTGGAAGGAAGAACCCGGAAGTGGAGGGGTATGACTACAGCGTGTATGACCGCCATAACCAGCGGAGGATTCATTACGATACCTTGCCTCCCCCTCCGTCCGGCACAGTCGGGGAAGGTAAATACGGTCGTCCAGCTCCTAGATCACGTTACCAGGGGCTAGCAGGTGAGGTCGTCGGATCCCGATGGCTTTATCACAGTGAGTACCCGGCGATGTCCGACCTCCCTGTACGGATCCCAGAACCGCTCGAGTCCGATCTACCTCCCCGTCCTCGCTTAGATGTCGCTACTTTGGTCCCCTTTTCGAGCGAAGGAGTGCCCGTCGATACGCCGTTGAGCGGACAAAACGCTCAAGGAGGCGGCGACGCGGAAATGGAAGATTTCGCTTTGTCCTTTGGTTCTTCGCCAAGGGCTTCCCCTGTCCACACCACTTCGACTACTCCTGTCCTTGCGGCTTCATCCTATCTGCGCTCCACCGCCTTTCCAACGTCGACGACTTGGGCAGTGATAAAGGATAGTCTCTTGAGCCTAGCGGTGGACCGGCCGGATATTCACCTCCTGAGCATCGCCCTGACGATTGATCGGGCGACAGCGAGTACCGACTTCGGCCATACGGTCTGGATCTCAGCATCCTCCGAGGACAGCGCGCAAGCCCTGCGTTTAGCCTATGTGGGACCTACTTCTGGAGGCCCTCTAGCTACTCTGCAGTGGGCTACGAAGGTTGACTTTGAGCGGGCCTTTGCAGCGGCAGTACATTTGTGGGCCGCCCCTGTCCAACCAGATCCCGTCTCCCCTGCGTCGCCTCGCAGTCCCATGCAAACAGATCAATGGTCGCCCCCTCCCCTGCGAAACCTCCCTGAGGCCGTTTCTCGCGGGCGTTCTCGGGGGCCCCCGAGCGGACGGTTCCCTTCCGACGGAGGGTACTCGCGACCCCGAACTTTACGATCGCGCAGCAGATCGCGTTTGTCACCTTCGTACGGGGCAAGGCGCTCGAGAAAAGGGAAAGAACGTATCAGCTCCGACTTTCCTCGGGCTGTAAGACGCGGGACTGATTCCCGCAAGCGGTCTCAATCTCCTTTCCGTTCTCGCAGGTCGCCGTCCCCTTATGCGAGTCACAGGCGCCAGCTTAGTCCGGGTCGCCATTGGTCGCCATCTTCCTCACGTCGTCGTTCGCCGTACCTCCGGTCCCGCTCCTACCAACGCTCTCCCTCCCCGGAAACGTCGACACGCGAGACCATCCGCTCTCGTCGTTCAAACGCCTCCTCAGTCCCGTCTCCTGCCATAGCAGCGCCCTCAGTTCCAATGCCTGGAACACCGGAGTTTGGTGTATACCTCGCTGAGTTGGTCGCCCGCACGGTCGTGACGATGGCGCAATTCCCGCCGGGGGGCATATCCCGGTCGACCTCCGAAGGAACGTCTGCGCTGCCAGTAGCCTCTCCCGCGATCTCACCAGACGCAGTAGCTTCGGGCTCCTCTACTCGCGTGCCATTGGTTCCTCCTGCAGTGCCTACTCCTCCCCCACGCCCTCTAATGTCGCGCTTAACGGACCCTTCTCCCCAGAGGCCTTTGCGCGATCGCCTGTCCGGCACGGTGCCATTGGCCACGCGCTTCCAAGCCGCGAGCACATCGCAGCCTTCCTTGGCTGCCAGGATGGGTGTCGGACTGGCGCATCGCCTCTCGCAAGGTCACTCCGCGCCTGCAAGCGGGTCGGTTACGATGGCGGGGGGCGCGACCTCAGGGCAGTCACAACGCTCAAAGAAGCCACATCGGGCGGGCCGCAAGCATACAAAGACACTCATTCGTCGCGCGATTGAGGACGGCACCTACGACGAACATTACGGACGAGGCGCTTCGGAGGACAGGGATGAGCAGGGGTCACCCGGCTCCAGTCTTCCACGCGGGGGGGCACTGTGACGACGGTGTGCTACCCTAGATAGCAGACTCGTGGGATTACTCTGACGCGTGCACGACCGGGCCGAGAGCCCTTTTGTTTGTATATATTTACATGTCTCTTGTGTATCTTCGCTAGCACGTCCTTTAGGGACTTCATCATTAAATATCATCATCTCTATTTCGCGTTCTCGCTCGCTACAGCAAGACACGCGATGGCTCGACCCCGGAGGCCACCGGGCCCTGTGCAGGGTGACAGCACGCCTCGCTCAGGCTTACAGAGCTCCGGTGTCGGATGACAACACCCCTACCTAGGGTTACAAGGCCGTTCTGTCTCGGACAGGCGCTCCTTCGAGCCGCCGTCCCGACCCCTCGCTATTACGCCCTCTCTCCGCGCCGACCTCCCTCGAGGTAAGGCGCATTGAGGAGCGAATAGCTCGAGTCTTCCTCACGCGAGAAGCCCATCCGGACCAGCTGTATCACAGGAACTATGGTCCACATTGTTGACCTCCACAGTTCGTCCATCTCTTTTCCCGCAGACCACTGCCTCATAAGCCATGGTGTTGCAGGTTACGGTGTGTACATTGAGGTACAGAACACCTTACGCGCACTCAAGATCGTAGTGCGCCTGTCTCGTTGTGGTTAACAACGTAGTCGTAGTATTGAGTCTGCACATAATACACTGTTTTATACGATATGGCCTGCATGCGAGCGCCTACATCAAACCCAGTCCTCACGCAACCGCCGGCTTTGACGCCGTTCCCTGAATTCACACATGGGATTCCTGCATATTCCTAGCAACCTCCATACCACCGGAGCGTGGTCAACCCTCAACCCCCTCGATGCATCCGTATCCCACACGAAGCTCGCAATCCCACCCCCCCCCCTGACCCGACGGTGTATAGCCCCGCACTCCCACCCACATCGTCCCCGCAACACCCAGAGACCCGGTGGATCCATTAACATCACACCCATCACCGAGTGACGCGCGCGTTCCAAGCTCGTGGCTTTGATGAACCCAGGCACAGCGAATCCTGCGCCGGTTAGATGCGGATAGAAACAGGTGAAGCTTCTACCGGTTAGGACATTCATCAACGCAGTCGAGCTCCCGTCGAGCACAATGGTTAACACTGTCGTCGTCATACTCTCCGCCACAGCCACCATGCGGTTGTTCCCAGGCAGCCGGAAAATGGTGTATGATCGTGTCGTGTCCGCACGTGCTGGCATGACGTTGCCAGACAAACAAGTAGCGCCGCAAGTGTGTAGGAAGGTGGCCATGCGTTCCACCATACCGCAAGGAACGACAATGTTCAGGTCCTCCGGTTCCCAAGCCCTGTTCGCCTGCGCCTGGAAGATTGCTAGGCATGTAGAGCCGCATACGACGCCCTGGATGCTGTCCAGTGTTTCCCAAAACTTGCTCAGAACGCCTTTATGTACGGTCAGCACATGTGGCCTTGTGAACAAATAAACTGTTACCCACCATCATCTGCAAAGTAAACGTTGAGCGCAGAGTTGCAGATAGACTTTAGGTGTTCATGTGTAGCGCGGTGTCCCCTCCATGAAAGCTGGCCAACCGCAATCGCAGCATGGACGTCCACATAGCAAAGTAATTCGCGCAAGAAGTCCTCCATGTCGAATGCAGCATTGATGGCGTTCATGGTTGCGATGTTTCTCCCCCTTTCCTGCCGGCCTTAAGGACGGCGCCGACTGAGTCATGAGGGAGTGCGTGACAAGCTGGATAGGAGACAACCTCCTTTCCACCATGTAAAATCATGTGTCACCCAGCTAACACTTGCATACTCGGTCAATTCCAGGCCTTGCGTCATGGACACGATGATGACAGGGGCCCGCTCATCCCGCCGTCCCCCGATAGTCGGCATTGAGCACCCCGCACTGCAACATGCGTGTAACACGATTATCCATTGCAGACATATAGTACATCCCCCATGTCTGTTACAGGAACTCTGCGTCAACATCCAATACCAGATTACTCTGCCAACACAGTCAGTTCACGGTCGACATATTCGCGGACTCGCTCACCAGATCTTCTTGCAAAAGGCAGATTTCTTCCCAGTTTCCCATATCAAAATGCAGCGGCAACTCCCCCCACACCCGCCTTCTCCCAGCCGCATGCATCTCCTGCGCCTGCTCGCCACAAACTGAACATAGTGCCGACTCCCACTCCTCGTTCCACTCCTCCAGAGCTCTGATCTTGCGGATAGGTCCCCATGAAGCCAGTGTCATGGATGCTATGAAGTTGTCGCACAAAGTAGGTCTTGTACAAGCGGTCGAGGGTAATGCCCGCAGCCACCTGAACGTGTGTTCGTCCTGCGCAACAGCCAGCCGATCCCTGCCGATGCTGCATATCGCTTGGTCGCGCAAAGCGATCCTCACAGTGGTCCCGTCATCACGCACGAGCCCTGCCATGAGTTGTTCCTGCAGAAACATTGAGCGTTCACTGCCTCCATGATGTACCATGGACCCACCGACGTGTACTTGCAACATATGCTGTATAACAAAGGCGGCACCGAGCCATACAAATCATTGGCGTACGCCATTCCTAGCAACTCGAACTCGAAGCCCACACACTCCTCAATTCGAGTGAACGGCTTGCGGCGGGAATACTCCCATGCCGAAAGGGCAGCCGGGTATTCCACTGTCACGCGGTCAGCCATTGCAGCGAACATCCCGACATGCGCGTATTTTCGTCCCATCCGCAGGAGCGAACCCACTTCCGCCAGAGGTATCGGTCCCGGACTGCCGAGGCCACTGCCAGGCCGATATGAACATCACCGATCGTTCAACACGACAGAACCACATACCTGTTAATGTTATACACGCCATTGATGTACCTGACAAGGTCCTCAGCGCAGTCATCGAGCAAAAGTATGGGCACCCCTTGGCCGCTGATGGGATGATCCGCCCAGAGACGACGGAAGACGGCCGAGTGGTATCCCACAACATCCCGGTGTACACGCACTGTCGCAGCGTCGGCACAAATTATGACATTGCCGTCCTCGAAGTATAAGCCAGGTATGCTTTCAGAAGACATTGAATGCCAGAATTTCAACAGACCGTGAGTCACTCACCTTAAAAACCCTCCCTTTGCCCGTGAAATCTGGGGTGAATCGCCCCCTGTCGCGAGGGGTCATAGTGAACACATTCACGGCTTGTTTCACGGTCTCAGTTCGTCAGACCTATTGCGGGAGCCCCTGACCGCCGGAACAATGCTTGTGGAAGAGGATGCACGGTGAAGAGCCCAGGGCTGTCCCTGCCCAACGGCACGTGCCTTAAGGGCAAGCGCAAGCGACTGTAGTTCTCGACAGTTGAAGTTGTACACATGTATTGTATCGCAGAAATTAACTTCATAATTACCGACTTTGTAAAGTCACTGAAGTGGTTGTGTTGTTGCACGGTGGTGGTTTGGTTTGTGGACTTGTACTTCAAGCCCAGGCGATGACCACTCGCGAATAACTCCAACAGTTTGGGATGGAAACACTGGTCGCCATTAGGATCGAGACTTGGGTATTACTCTATTTTTCTACTTCTACCATCGTCATATCTGGAACCAATATGCGCTTGTCATTTATGGGTCTGTTGTACATCTACGATGTGGAGAAAGAAGCATTTGCGTATACAATGTCTTGTACCTCGACCGTGTTATGCTGATCGCCCATGACTTCCAGTCGTCTACCCCACACACCGCAGACGAAGGGCTCTGTAATACCATTAGACAGAGCATTTTGGGTCGTGCACAGACGCTCTTACTGAGTCAACAACCGCGTAACCACAGGTATGTCGTGTTTGCTGGCGTTAATAACGACATCGCGGTGCGCATTCTTCATGACCAAGACGTTGCCCTGGAAGTCGGCGCCGAATAACCTTGCGACCACGCGATTTCTTGGCTGACGATCCGGTTGCTGATCCCCCCAATAGACCGTAAAAGGGTGGGGCATGGCTTGGTCGCCCACAGGGAAGTGATCGAAGTACCGCCTGTGCCGTGATAGATCATGTACATGATGTCCCTCCCATGGGGTCGATACCCACATAGACGTATCAAGATTGTCGATGCTATGTCCACCGTGAATGTGAAAATCTACAGGAACGGGCACGATGGTAACCTCGTATGGGCCATGCACAGGTATAAGCAGCCCGCGAAAGATGCGGTGGTACCGCTGCCCTGGAATGAATGTTGACTGTGGCGGCAGTATCAATAACTCTCACCGGATAATGGCTTTCGACGCAGTGGGTTGTGCGACGTACATCGAAAACGTCCTCCCAGCCTTCGGGGATCATGAGGAAAGGGTCCATATTGTTTGGGAGAAAGCAGGGGTTGTGGTGAGCTGTGGCGGATGCGACCTGGCCCCTTTCCATTCGAGGAACTTCACCCTATCAACATCAATGGCATCGTAACTTAATAGATAGCATGGGCGATGCTCTCCCTCTCCTACATCCCACAGGAGAGCGCGAGGTGAGGGGCCCCCACTGTCAAAGGTAATCGTCAGCCCCTGCACCTGCGTCCCGAAGCTTGACACGTGACTAACTGATCTGGGCCTGGTGTGAACTATGACGTGTCTGAACGCGCAAAACTTGATTTTGCGCGTTTGAAACACGTCATTATTCCCACCCCTGCACTCTGCCCGTGAGAAAAAGAATTGTAAGGAGCGACGTAGACTTACCATGACAATAGCGATGGTAATGCGAGGGAGAGAAAAAAACTTCTAGCACCAGTCAACTGTTCCCTCCCAAGTAAGGGCAGCTGGTCCGAGGTGACGAGGCACGCAAGTCTTATATCTGAGATTGTCTTGGGCGTGGGCGTGGTAGTGTATGATATCAGCCCCGTAAGTGGCGTCCTGATCCTCATCCCCGTCTTGCAAATGTATGGTTCCCGCTCCAGACGCCAAAAGTGGGGTGGACCAAGAGCTAGCTTCCCAGCGTATCAAGCTAGAATGCGTGCACAGAGTACCGTAGACGAGGATATTGCCGGGGGCGACAACCTGGAGACACGCAATAAGTAGGACTACGGGTAGGCCACAGAACATCAGGCTGACCTTGCCGACACCCTGCTCATAATTCGCCTGTCCCGAAAGTGACAGCGCCGTTGCGAGATCGAGCTTTGATTGGACTTGCTGGCCTTAGATCGAAGACTTCTTTGCTCCTGCCGTGAGTGCTTGGGCGCCGCTAACACCGCCACTGTTGCCTCCGTTAACGTTGGGCGCAGTGTTGGAAGGTGTAGGTGGAAAGACGAGTGTAGTTTCTGTATTCGAGGGGGATCTAGGTCAACATTAACATTATGAGGAGATAGAACATGAGGCACTCGCACCTCGAAAGGGTGCGTTGGCTCGTTGCACAATGTTCGCGTGATGTCGTGGAAGACGAAGCTTGCCCACTGATCGATAGTAGAACGTCAAGCCATCTGCGAGAATACTAATTAGTTCCCCGGCCACCCTAAGAATTTGATGATAACACATACCTCGAGTTAGTCCATGTGTTTGTCGAGTAATAAAAGTAAAAAAAAATCACTCTACACTGCATTTGGGATGGCATACGTGCATCACTGAAAGTAACCGCAACTTATACGGATGCCACTATGCCTTGGTGCCATCCCGCAGTGACACGTCTCGAAGGTGTTCAAGACGATGATGTTGGGTCACAACGCGCGTAAACAGACATGAGCTGGCTTCTTTGGCTTTGATTGGCGACCGGCACGGAGTTCACCGAAAAACGATGGGTTCATTACGAGTCGGGGACTGGCGCGTGCGCCGCTACGATGGGCAACTTAGACTTCCAACAAGTCCAACATCAAGACCCCTGTGTTGGGAGCACTGCTCATTCCTTTAGTACTCTGACTCCCTGTCCGCGCTCCATCTTTGGCACGCGTGGACTCATCTTACCACTGATCACTGACTTCCACCACTCTCTCCTCTCTCCATTCTCTCTATCATATAAGTAAGTCTTGCCGACCAAAGAGAACTTGCGGGAAATTCATGGGCAGATACTTACCACAGCTTACCACTCGACGATGGGACGCGCGGTGGTTTTTTGTTCAGGACGCACACGCCCGCAAAAGAAGGCACACACAAGTCATGCGACAGCGTGCTTCTATCACCTCATTTGAGGAACATATTCGCAACTAATGTCGAAGCTTATATCCTTTCCCGGTGAGCTCTACAGCTGCCTTTTTGCGATGTCGTTCAACATCTCTCTGATATCTTCCGTCCTGCAGCACCTCCGACGCTCTCGCCGAAACAGTATCAATGCTCTCCTAGAGCGTGCACCCTACGAGGCCAACACCTCTACACTGCCAGCTCGCTTAGTAGACGTCTTCCTCCGCACCTACGACATGGGCTTCACATCCTTCGGTGGCCCACCCGTTCACTTCCACATCTTCCATCGCAGATTCGTAGATGGCCTCGGAAAGACCCCGTGTGTCAACGAAGAAGCGGTGAGTCCACGCCTGCCAGTCCTGAAACCCTAAGTTCTGAACGATGCAGGAAATCTTAGTACCAGGAGCTCTTCGCCGTGACCCAGGCTCTTCCCGGGCCCGCATCTACGAAGATGCTCTTCAACATCGCACACATCCATGCTGGTCTCCTCCCCGCGATCTTCGTCTTTCTGCTGTGGTCCCTCCCCGGCGCGATAGCGATGTACGGCTTCTCCCTTGGTGTGCAACGTATTGGGGAGACCCTACCTAGCCCAGCATATGCCTTCCTTAATGCGGCAACTGTCGGACTCATCGCGTTAGCTGCTGTTCAGCTCGCGAGGAAAGCCATCGCGGACCCGCTGACGCGGTTTTTGGTTGTGTTCGGGGGTTGTGCGGGGTTGTGCTACACGGCGCTGTGGTATTTCCCCGTGCTCCTGGCGTTTGCGGGTTTCGTTACTGCACTTTGGGATCTGTTGGGCCGACCGCGGTACCTGCGTTGGAAAATCGATCAAGCAGAACGAAGACGTCTGCCCCGAGTTCCCCTTCTAGAGCTGGAAGCTGGTGTGGAAACGGTGAACGTTCCCATGGAGGATATGGAGCCTAGGCCTGTTGCTGCGACCGAGGCTCGAGAAAACGAGATTGTTCATAGAAGGCCTACCACTGCAGCCCCTCCGCTCCCAGAAGCACCAGCACCCACCATCGAGCCCTCCCAGGTCGACATATCCGCCCACACCATCCCCATCAAACTTGGCCTCTCCCTCCTCCTCACCTTCCTCCTCACATTCGCAGCGTTCATATCTCTGCGCAGCGCCCTGCACCCCACCCCGCTCCTCCTCGCGCTCTTTAAGAACATGTTCCTCGCGGGCACCATCATCTTCGGCGGCGGCCCCGTCGTCATCCCTCTCCTCCGCGACTACGTCGTCGCACCAGGCTGGGTCTCCCCGCGCGACTTCCTCCTCGGCCTCGCCGTCATCCAAGCCATGCCCGGGCCCAACTTCAACTTCGCCGTGTACCTAGGTGCTCTAGCAGTCGCAGGCGGATCGGTCCCGACATTCGTCGGCGCGCTCCTTGGGTTCCTCGGGATCTTCGCCCCGGGGCTGTGGCTCTCCGTCGGGTTCCAAAGTGTATGGCGGACTTTGCGGAAGCGCAGGGTGGTGGCGAGCGCGTTGAGAGGTATCAACGCGGCGGCTGTCGGGATCGTCTTCACCGCTGTGTACAGGCTCTGGGAGATCGGATACCTGACGCCTGTGGGGAGTCAGGGCACGAGTTTGGGACAGCAGCCGTGGTGGGTGGTGGTGGCGGCCAGTACGTTTACGGCGGTGGAAGGGTTTGGGGTGCCGCCGCCTGTGGCGATATTGATGGGGGGAGTGGCGGGGTTGGGGTGGTGGGGTGTTGTTGGGAGGCAGTCTGGGTCGGTGATCATCGAGGGTATATAGGGAGTTGCGTCGTATCTTGAGCTGCAGCTCGGGGTCACACCCAGATTTTCCGAGAGGTGGAGGCGATGGGTAGAACAATTGAGGGCAGCACGTATCCTGACTTATCCCAAGCCTTGACAATCAGCTTATCATTTCCACGAGATAGCCCTTTATCTCTGACTTCATGTGATGATTGAGAGGCTAAGGCGAGAATAGTGCGGTTCAATTTCGGCTACAGAGGGGTACGGGGAAGTACTACATACGGTACCAGGTGATGACACACTCCCACGCTGTCCGCATCACGAAAACCAAAAATTGGTGCCGGCTCTCCACCGTCACTGGACATTACCGTTGTCCGAGCTCTACAAAATGGCGTCCTCCACCCCCGAAACCACGACTCTCTTCGAACGCGCCCAGACCTTCGTCTCAGAGAACAAGCGCGCCGTTCTTCTCGGTACAGCCGCCGTCCTCGCTGTTGGCGGTGTCGCCTATTACGCGGCTACCTCTTCACGGCCACAAGGGCTCGGCGATGTGGAGAAGGGAGGACGAAAGGAGAAGAAGAACAAGAAGAGCAGCAAGGGGTCCAAGAAGAAGAAGACCGTGAAGGACGCGGATGGCCCGATTCTGGAGGAGCGGGAACGGCCGAAGGCCCATGTCGAGGACGATGCATTGGGTGAGTCGCAACATGTAGTGCACGACGGGAGTGCTAACTGTTGTGTATGTCGAGTAGCGGACACGCCACTGACAGCAGACCAGATCGCTGCCATGTCTGACGAGGTACGTGCTGCTGTGTCTTGGTTGGGAGTTTACACCAACCTGACGTCGGGCGTGCAGGAACGGAGTAGGCTTGCAGCAGCCTTCAAAGAAAAGGGAAACGCCGCGTACAAGGAGCGCCGCTTTGCCCATGCAGCCGTGATGTACACCCGTGCTATTGAAGTCACGCCCAAGCCCGAACCAGTCTTCTACAGCAACCGCGCGGCATGTGTGTTCCTTCAATTCTCACCAGATATACAATTCCTGACTTATTATCCTCAGGTTACGTGAACATGCAACCTCCACAGCATGCCCTGGTCGTGGAAGATTGTGACGCGGCGCTCAAGCTTGACTCAAACTATGTCAAGGCCCTCAACCGACGTGCCATCGCCCTCGAGGGTCTCGAACGGTATGAGGAGGCGTTACATGGTGCGTACCGACCCTTTTGCATATCCTGAAATTGGCGCCCAATGGTTGCAATTCTAGACTTCACGGCAGCCACCATCCTAGACAAATTCGCGAACCAGGCCACGGCTCAGGCCGTCGAACGCGTCCTCCAAAAGCTTGCAACAAAAAAAGCTGCAGAGATCCTCGCTGTACGTATACTCCCATCTTTCCTCCTATACTGACCTGACCCGAGTCTTCAGACCCGCGAGCCCCGCCTCCCCTCCTTCACCTTCATCTCGGCCTACTTCGCCGCCTTCCGGCCCCGTGCGTATTCTCGCCCTCCCGATGCACCTATCAAAACATAGAAACTGATCATAAATGAACTTATGTCACAGGCGCACACCCCACCCTCCCCGAAAACCCCTCAACAGGCGACGAGACGCTGCTTCTCGCCCTGCAGGCCCTCGACGCGGCAGACTACGCCCATGCCGTCACGCTGGTGAACGAGTCAATCGAGCAGGGTATCTCGTGGGATGAGGGCCGTGCGGAGGCTCTTAACCTCCGCGGGACGTTTAAGTGCGTCGAGCCTATCCCTCGCCTTATAAGTCCTGCTAATGCATTAACAGGTTCCTCACTGGCGACGTCCCTGGCGCGCAGACGGACCTGATGTCCTCGCTGGAGGTGCTCCCGGGCTTCACGCAGAGCCTCGTCAAGCTTGCGAGTGTGCATATGGAGCAGGGAAATCCTCAGGAAGCGTTTAAGTGCTTTGATGACGCGATCAAGGTCGACGAGAAGGACCCGGATATTTATTATCATCGTGGACAGGGTGAGTGCTTTCTGGCTTGAAGGTCCTTTCGCGGATTGGGTATTTGTATGGCATCACTGGCTCTGGCCCTGCTCGGTTTTGGCTTGTGTGCAGCTCTCCGTATTCTTCCCTTCGCTTCTGATGCGCATATACCTTGCCTTCTTTTGGAAAACTTTCGACTCCCCTTGTGCCTTCCTGTCCTTTCTAAGCTTCTCATTTCTCATTCCCGTATGAACACCCGCTAACTACGCACCTCCTACAGTCCTCTTCATCATGAACGAGTTCGGCCAGGCCGCAGAGAACTACACCAAGTCGACCGAGCTCGACGACACCTTCGTCTTCACCCACATCCAGCTCGCCGTCGCGCAGTACAAGTCCAACAACCTCGCGAACAGCATGGCTACCTTCCGACGAACCCTCAAGGCCTTCCCCCAGCGCAGCGAGCCGCACAACTACTAGTACGTCCCATCCCATCCCACTTTCGAGCTCACAGATGCGATGTCAATGCCCATTTACGTGTAGCGGCGAGCTCCTCCTGGACCAACAGCGCTACGAAGACGCTGTCGAGAAGTTCGAACGCGCCGTCGAGCTTGAGAAGCTCAAGACCCCGCCAAACGTCCTCCCCCTCGTGAACAAGGGTCTGGCCCTCTACCAATGGAAGCAGGACATCGGCGCGGCCGAGCGGTGCTGTGCCGAGGCGCTGCGCATTGACCCGGAGTGCGAGGCGGCGGTGGCGACGCTGGCGCAGCTGAGCCTCCAGCAGAGCAAGATCAAGGAGGCGGTGGAGTACTTTGGGAGGCAGGCGGAGCTGGCGAGGAGTGAGCCGGAGTTGGTGAATGCGTTGACGTATCAGTATGTGAGTGTGCTTTCTTTTCTGTTGCTTTCGTGTAGTTGGGAAAAAAAGATGCTGATGTGGGGATGTGTGTTGCAGGCATCGACGTCGCAAGTCGAGTTCCTCAAGAATTACCCGGAGATGGCGGCGCAGCTGACGGCGCTTGCGCGGGGGATGTAATTCATTCATCCTTACTTGAACCTGTCCGGGTATCAGTTTGCCCACCCCTAGACGATGATGCATTCTGGCATAGGAGTTCCATAGCCGCCACCACTACCTGCCTTTGCCATTGGTTCCACCCACCGAAAAGCTTTTCATGATCAGGCCACTACAAACGCTCTTTTCTACTACTTAAAATACTTACACACTGTTTATTATCCACGCTATTTCGAGTACCTTCCTCGCACCTCATCTCAATTGATTTCTGGTTCAATGCGAGGGCTTTTGGGTCGAGGGGGGGCCTTGTTTCGTAGGTGAGCACGAAGGTGAAGGTGGATGTGAATCCGATTCAGGCTCAAGATGTCGATGGAATTGGTGTTGGTTGTAAAGCGGACGATGTGGGCTGTGTCAACGGCGAGACGCTCGGTGTCTGCTTCCAGTACTTAAAGTCGGCCGGGACGAGGCTTGGCCTCCCGTTGCCGGTGTTGTAGATCCCGAATGAAGCGCCTTTAAAGAAGAAACCTCTGCGGAGTTGGTGAGCAACACATTGCAATCCAATGATCGCGTAGGTACGATAAACTCACCCAGCTGGCGCGAGGGAAAGGGCGGCACTGTCGATAGTGGCAGGGAACGTGAAATTCCCGTCATTGCCTTCCGCATAGCCCAACGTGTACGAGGTGGGGTTGGCCGCGATTTGGAGGCGGACGGGCGCATCTGGTGTGGCGAGCTTATACCGGACAACCTGGCTCATTTATCAACACACAAACATCCCAACATCCCCAGACCTGTCCACTCTCTCACCGTCGTGACCGTAGAATTCGCAGTCGTCAACGCCCAAGGCCCGACCTGCGTTGCCTGCACAATGGTCCTTACCACTATGAACCGCCCTCCCCCTCCTTCCCCACCAGCCACTCCGATCTCGTTGTGCAGCTGATCCCCGTAATAAATGGTTACACCCGCCTCCGTCAGGTTATCCCTCGGGACGAACCCGTCCAGGCGCGTCTCGAACGTCTCCGTGTATGACGTCTGCTTTCGCAGGATGAGCGCCGCGCTGTCTCTGTCCCCGGGCGCGTATGCGTTTCCGGATAGACGGAGATAGCCTCGGCGGGCTGTGAGGGAGTGGAAGGCCTTGTAGGGAGTGCGTATGAAGTAGAATGAGGAGTCGAGGCTGTGGGATGTGAAGGCGTTGTTGTATGGGGCGAGCGGGGATATGTCTTGCAGGACGGAGGGGAGGTGCTCGGATAGGGGGAGACCGTTGTTGAAGACGGGCCAGCCGGCATCCCAGGTTACGGGGAACAGGAAGGTTTCGCGCCCTGATGGGGAGTACTCGGTATAAGTGGGTGTGGAGAGGAATTGGGACCAGGATGTAGGCTTACCGAGCTGGATATGGCTGAAATTTTGCCCTTGTGGACGGACACCGAGTGCGACACCCCACCATCGCCCGTCCGTGCCTTGCACGATGTCTGCATGTCCTGTATCTTGGACGGCGTTCGAGAGATCCGCGCCGTTGAACAGGATTGGGTTGCTGGGGTTGTTTTCCCAGGGCCCGGATGGGGAGGGACCGCGCTGGATAGTTGCTCGATGATGAACGTCTGTGCCGCCTACAAGGAAGGAGGACTTGTGAGTTTTGCAGGGTAACTGCTACTTTTATATGTACCTTCTGCGATCAACAGGTAGTACGTCCCGTCGATGAGGTAGATGTGCGGACCTTCAGGACGGGCTGAGGAGTTGTTTGGAAGTGTGCCGGCGAATATCCTCCCTGCTGGAGTGAGGGAATCACCCGTGGCAAGGTCTATTTTGTTTTGCCATATCCCTAGACCAATGGAAGCGGTGAGCAATTTAGAGGGTAAACCGACTTGTCGACAGACCGTATATCTTGTCAATGCTGTTGTTGATCCCAGACCATGTGCAGTAAACCTGCAGAAGCACGATTAGCGTTAGGAGTTTCTTGAAAATAGAAATGAGACTAACATCGCCATTCTTATCCCAGAAAAGGTCTGCATCGTAGCCCAAGGAGTCTTGGCCAATGAATCAGCTTCCAAACCTTTGAGAGAGGAAAACAGTAGGCCTTACCGAAATAGATCGGGTCGCTCCATTTGTTTGAGAATATATCCTTCGTCTTCACGTAGAAGGAACGCGGGAAAAGGCGAAACTCGGCTAGAGAATCTGAGCACAACCGTGATAGGGAGACCCTTGACTTACTCACATGTATATACATATCGGATAGTCGACGTTAGATAAAAGGTGCCGTCGTGATATCTAAGGCCGGGGGCCCAAACACCTATACACCATATGAGAAGTCTACGTTGCCTTATCCTAGATACTGGCATTGCTAACCTGCATCGGATGGAGTGCCTAACAAGCTCAGCTGAGAGGCTCGGTTCAAAGCGTGGCCAATAAGTTTCCAGTTCACCAGGTCTTTGCTATGGTATATGGGGTGTCCGGGGAAATACTCGAAAGTCGAGGTGGCGATGAAATAATCTGAGCCGACGCGGACAACACTAGGATCAGGGTTCCATCCAGGGAGAATGGGGTTGATGAGACCATGCGCGAAGGGCACTGTTCGAATGGTTCAAGGACATGTTACGTTAGAGCATTGAGATGAATATTCTGCGATGACTTACCGATGAAGAGGATTGTGACAAAACATGTGAGGACAGCAAGTAAAGACCCTGGTGGCATGACGCCGAGGACCTATATCTTGGAAAGTCGAGCAGTCACCATGCACTTATATACCTCGACCTTCATCAGAATTTTGCTGGTCATATGATGATCTTCAATAGCGGGCCCGGGCCTAATGCGAGTGGAGGAGGCGGGCCGGCAACGGAGAGTTGCAGAAACGACTGGCGGTGCTACGCGGCGCAGATAGTCGAAGTTGACTCGGGATAGAATTACGTACGGCACATTGAAATCCGCAGAAGAAAAGGGGATTTATTGGACACCGAGAGTCTGCGCAGACTAGCAGCGGCCGCGTAGCGTAAGTACCACAATTGTGGTAATGTTGCCTAGATTATGAGGGAAGAGATTTTTTGTATGCTTAATCTGTATGAAGTCTTTGATACGTCTCCTGTAGTCGATTTTGCGAGCTCAGATTGAGCATATTGTTAGTGGTGTGGTTCTGGGACATGCTTGCTTTCGTCCGACAACCGAATTCAAGTATTTGGTGACGATGCTAGAAATAAATACGGCCAACGCCATTTTCCGGCCAAACTCACACAACGAAGTTGACTCAGAACACTGGAACAATGAGGGACTTTCGCGGACCCAGTGGGAGCAGAGATCGCACGCTTGCAGCACAGAGCTATAAAAGCTGGGTCTTTCCTCCTTATTTCATCTGAAAATGGAGCCGATTCCAACTCCACATACTCTCGACGACTGCCCTCGTACATCCAATGAGGTAGCTTGCTGTGGCGGCGCCACGACACAATCATCCACGCGCTCCGTCGTGATCGGTGGTCTCAGAACGTCTAACTCTAGGGAATGGGGCTTTAAGGAGCACAACTACACTTGCGAGCAGCAGGTGATGGGCGGTTTAGGTTGCGACGAAGCGGAGGACCGCGCATGTTGTAACAATGGGTCGATGTGCTTGGCGCGGGCCAATAAGGAGCAGAAGGGCGACGATATCGGTCTGAGTTGTGACGATGAGGAAGGTCCATGCTGCGGCGGTGGGCAGCAGGAGATTGCTGGTTCTGGGTGCAACGATGGCTGTTGCAACGTCGGTCAGCACGAGACTACTAGTACAGGATGCGGAGATGGATGCTGCGACGCTATTCAGCACGAGACTCCTGATTCAGAGTGTGATGGGCAGCAGGAGACTGCTGGTTCTGGGTGCAATGATGGATGTTGCGACGTCGGTCAGCGCGAGACTGTTGGTCCAGGATGCGGAGATAAATGCTGCGACGATAAACAGTCCGAGGCTCCTGACTCAAAACGCGAACATGAACACTGCACTGCTGATCAACAGGAGACCCGTCGTCCAAGGCGCGAAGATGGATGTCGCGACGCAGGGAAGCAGGATAGTGCTAGTCTAGAACGCAAACATGCGGTGGACGAGAAATCTGAATTCATTGACGGTATGAGTCCTTGCACTTGAAGTTGAAAATTCTATCACTTATCTTCTACTCCAGATTCTGCTTGCATGTGCTGTGTCGATGTGCTCGTTAATGAGCCTCGTCCTGCCCCTTCATCCCCACAGGCCCTTGTTGACGATCTTACCAATGCCGTCATCACTCATCTCGAAGCCCAGATTAGCACCCTACGCGCGTGCTGTAAAATCCTCAGGCAATATGGCTCTCGTCGTGCATGCTGCTTCACCTCGAGTCCCACGGCTGCAGCCAGTTCTGCATTCACTGCCCCTGTTGTCCTGTCCTCGGATGGCTCGTTACTCGAACCGCCTCCGACGCGGTCCAGAGTGGTCGGAAGTCCACCGGCAGCCAGTTCTGAGGGTGGTTGCATGGCAGCGGAGACGCTTCAATTAGAGATACGTGGCATGGACTGTGCCAGCTGCATGCCAAAGGTCGGACGTGCTCTAGAGCACCTTCCCTCTGTCACGCCCATCAATCTGGACTATTTTAGTGGCACAGCTAACCTGCGATACGACCCCGATACTATCACCACCACCGCCATCATTGCTTATGTCGCCCGTGCGACCGGTTTCGGTGTCAAAGCCTTGTCAGGGGAGTCTGGAGGGGTTTCGGCCACCACTGTCACTCTATCCCTACTGTTCTCTTCCATGCCGCCTTCAGAGGCCTTCGATGATTTTGACACGCAAATTTGCTCGAATCCTCATATCATCGAAATTTCGTTTCCTGTCGATGCCCATAATTCCCGTCGGCCTCGAGAAGTGCTTCAGCAGTTCAAGCCCTTCGGTGCCGCGCTTGTACCCCCAGGGAAAGATGGTAATCTGGACATGGCCATGCGCGACCTCATCAGCGTTGGCTTTCGTACTCTCGCCTGTGCCATCCTCTCCATTCCGGTACTCGTTCTCGCTTGGGCGAAATTACCATCCCGACCAATCCTTTATGGTGCCATCTCGGCTGGCTTCACCACGCTAATTCAGGCCCTAGCGTTCCCAATCATATCCTCGGCTTGTAGATCAGTCGTTTACCTCCATCAAGCCGATATGAGCGTTTTCGTGGCCATCAGTACTCTCACCGCCTACCTATTTTCTATCATCTCGTACGCGTTCGAGGTCTCGGGCAGGCCTTTTGCTACTGCCTTTTTCGAGACTAGCGCGCTGCTTGTTACTCTCATCTTTCTGGGACGGACGATGTCCGCTGCCACGCGAAGATCGACAGGGTCTGCGCTTCGCGAGCTTCAGAAGCTCCAGCCGACGGATGTCCTCCTCCTCTCAGATGGAGAAACACGGCCTCAAAGCATAGATTCTCGCCTGCTCTATTACGGGGACATTATTCGCATTCCACCAGAGACTCGAATCGCCACGGATGGACTTGTCGTCGCTGGTTCAAGCGACGTTGATGAATCCTCTATCACAGGTGAAAGCGTTGCACTGTCTAAACGGCCTGGTAGTCGCCTGATCGCAGGTACTCTTAACCTGGGTGGCACCCTTGACGTCCAGGTTACCCGACTCACCCATGAAAACTCGCTTTCTCGCATAACCTCCGTTGTAAGACAGGCTCAGTCATCGCGTTCCCCCATCCAACACCTCTCCGACAGGCTTGCGGCCATGATTCTTCCTGTCGCAGCAGCAGCAGCTTGTATCGCATTCCTTGTATGGGTTTTCGTTGGCCGCTACGGTCGTCATCAATCAGCCACGACGTCTTCCGTGAACGCCCTCACCTATGCCATTGCCATACTTGCCATCAGCTGCCCATGTGCCATCGGCCTTGCTGTAAGCCCCGCACTTTTGAGAAATTCAAAATGCAGTCACACTGACACTCGTTGCCTGTTGCAGGTACCTGTTGTCGTTTCTGTTGCTATTCGCATCGGCATCCGCGAAGGGATACTGTTTCATTCGGCGGACGCGCTGGAGACGACCCGCCATATCAATGTTATTGCCTTCGATAAGACTGGTACACTCAGCCAGGGAAAATTTACAGTCGAACGCGCTGAAATCCTAGTTGAAGGTGCAGAATGGGTTGTTGATGCGTTAGTCAAGGACAATAAACACCCGATCTCCCAAGGCGTTCATCGCCTACTCTCCGCTCGCCTCTCTGCCAAGACACAGCTCCGTGAAGGCGCCCTGGTGGACATTGTTTCTCTGCCGGGAAAGGGAATCAAAGCTTCTCTCTCTGGATTTACAGTCCTCGGAGGAAGTGCAGATTTTACTTGCGTATCCTCTCATCCACTTTACTCAGACCTTTGTTCATCCGGTCTTACCGTTTTCACTGTCACACTTGGTGGCCAACCCATCGCCTTCTTTGGTCTTGCCGATACACCCAGGCCCGATGCGAGTGCCCTTGTAGCTGAGCTCACCCGTCGCGGGAAGGACGTCATCATTCTTAGCGGTGACACCCCGTCTGCCGTACACTATCTCGCAACTGCCATTGGCATTCCCCTCGAAAACACTTACCCTGCGTGCAGTCCCGAGGATAAAGACGCCGCAATTGCTGCCTTGCAGGCCAAGGGACGAAAGGTTCGCTTTGTTGGTGATGGTACTAACGATGGGCCAGCTCTCTCCCGTGCAGACATGGCACTTGCTATTGGGGGAGGGTCGGATGTGGCGCTCACGGCTGCTAGTGCAGTACTTCTCGGTTCAGATCTCCATCGTGGCGTTATCGCACTACTTGACATTTCGAAAGCTGCGCGGATGCACGCGCGTTTGGCCCTCGTATGGTGCCTATTGTACAATGTCTTCGCCATCCTTCTCGCCTCAGGTGTTCTCATCAAATTTCGCATCGAACCCCGGTGGGCTGGAATTGGTGAGGTGGTCAGTATCGTACCGGTATTCGCCGTCGGTTTGGGGCTTGACCTCCGCTGGCGGTGGAGGAGACTTTATCTGGCAGCAGGTAATTCTAATTAAAGTACTTTCATAACAAAACAGCCAAGTTCACCACAATCGCTTTATCGTTGCTAATTCGAGTTCATTCCGGTTCGAATCGGAAGAACGCTATTTCGGAGTCCCGGGGTTCTCATCGGTCGCTCCAGTCGAGAAAGCAACATTACTGATCGGCGCCGAACAGCATCTATACAGATGACCGTTTTGCCTAAATACAGGCCTTTGAAGGCTCCCGAAGAACGCTCATTCGACCGTTCGGTATTAGAGATCTCCTGAGAAACGACTCGGATGGAATGAAAATCATCGATATCTCCTCGTGGGACAAGCCTCCGCGGTGCAGAAGGTATCTATCTGCCTTACGGGTGATGGCTGACAGATGGACGGGATACGTGGTTTAGAATGATCTAAAAAGTCAGTTCGAGATAGCATCGATGTCCAGCGGCTTGATTCTTGGGGTACAGCAGGGACGAGGCTCCAACCGAGAAACGTTAGTATTGCTGTGGTGGGAGACTCAGATGAATCCCGAGGAGCGGCCCTGAAGACGTCGGCCTCACTGTCCTCGTGGTCAGAAGCGTTAGAGGCGGAGACCGGGGAGTAGAATCGCGCAACATCCATGATCCATGTACTATCACCCACCGAAGCAGCAGCTGCAACAAAGCCCCCGCAGAAATACAGACTGGTTCTCTGGCTGTCAAGGCGTCAAGATTCCAGATATCACCAGAACAGCGCGAAACAAACAACACTGGTCTCTATACGTAATTCGAGACTGATATCCTCGAGATTCGAGAATGGGGCTCTCCCAACGAGTCACTGGCAAGTGTTGGAACTTGGGCGAGATTTGTTTGCTCATAGTTGACCATGCTTTATCACGAACACAATGACAATCAAGTCTCGATCATGTTATGATCGGCCCGGATTCATTCTTGAAGTGGTAAAACCGTACCTTTTGACCGGAATTCACAGAAATCGCTACCAGCCTTAGCGATTTCTTAGGCCTTCTGATCAGCAGATCTTCCTGTCATACGTGAGTCTCTGCGCTCGCTGAAATGATCTTTCGGTCATCGGGATTTTCTATACCTGTCCGATCTTACTGATCGACGCGTTCTTACAGACACAGTGAATCCATAGTTTTGCCGTCTCCACCCTAAACATGGAGAACCTGGAAGCATGCACTGCTTCTCTTTCAGGGACCCCCGCGTTACCCACCGAAATCCTGTCCAAGATCTTCCTTCAGTGCGCAGATATAGACAGCAGCAGTCTGACCCCCGCCAACACCATAGATGTCCCCCTCCTACTGACGAAGGTCTGCCGGTCATGGCGTACCATCGCAATCGGCACCAAATGTTTATGGTCCCGCCTATACCTCGACATCAAACCAAACGCCCAACACCAAACCGCCCTCGTCTCGACCTGGCTCACGCGTTCCGGGACGTACCCGCTGCAGATGTACATCATGTGGAGCAACCCGCCCTTCACGTCCTCCCACGAAGTCCTCGACATACTCATAGACCACTCATACCAGTGGCGGACCGTGTATTTCTTCCTCCCCATGTCAGCCTACAAGTGCCTCGCGGGCGTCCGCGGGAAACTCCCCATGTTAGCTGAGCTGAGCCTCGGCACCCACGAGCCTCCAGACATAGAGCCCGTCCTCAAGGCGTTCGAGGTGGCGCCAAAGCTGCGCTCACTCGAATGCGTCAACCTCCACCCCTACATGTTCGAGATCCCCTGGGCGCACCTCTCACATATACCCATCATGGACGTGGCCGTCGAAGACGCCCTCGACATCCTCCACCGCGCCCCCCGCCTCGAAACCGGCTCCTTCATCTGCACCGACGAGCGCGAAGTCTGGACCATCCCGCCCGCCGCCCCCCTGCGGCACACGCACCTCCGCGAGCTGGCCGTGTTGGCGCCAGAATGGCACCAGGACATCGAGACGCGCGAGCTGTTCAGGTTCCTGACGGCACCGCGGCTCCAGTCTCTCAGGATCTGCAACATCACCTGGCCGTTCGGTTCGCATCTTGTCCCGTTCCTGGCGAAAGTCGATGCGCTGGAGTCGTTGTACCTGCGGAAAACGGCGTTGTCGGAAGCGGAAGTTCTTGCGGTCCTCGAGCTCTCGTCGTCGCTGAAACATCTCACGCTGCTGTCCTCGTCGATGTTCACCATGGCTACGGACGTCCTGATCGAACAACTCACCTGGCGGCCTGCTTCAGACAAGCCGTTGACGCCTAAACTGGAGACCCTCGAAATATCACTTCCTGGTGCGTTGACGATGGCCTTTGTGGAACTCTTAGAATCTCGTTGGGACACGGAGACCGAGCCTTCGCCGGTTGCCCGACTGATGAAGGTTGAGGTTAGCGCCAGCGATGATTACGATGAAGACATCATTGCCCGGCTCGAGGCCCTGGCACAGTCCGGTATGATGGTCATCATTGGAAGCACTGACGTGCCGCTCGAAGACGGCCTCGAATATATGTCTGCAAGGTACAAAATTGTCGTAAACATTCTTCGGTATCGACGCACTGACTGTGACTGTAGCTCGTCCAGAGGCCGGGATGACACGATATGATATAGCACACACAGGGATATCTTGTCTACATATGCTTCTACTTCGTCTTTTCGTTCCACCTAAATCGTATATACATATGTCAGAGGGGTGAGGTAGATGGACAGAGAGGGGGGAACACTCACAAATCCAAGAAGAACTTCCAGAGCACGGAGAACATGAGGCCTTGAAGACCGTTCGTCAAGATACGCGTCTTCAGTCCTCGTCCGAACAATCCCTTGACGCCATCCGCGGCGATTACAGCGCGGGCAGCATCCGCATATCCAATGCGCGTTTCGTTGACTTGGCGGTAGGTCTTGATGACACGTAGGGAGTTGGATATGGTATCAGATACGACGGAAGCCACGAATCCAATGAACGCGCGCCGCAGGAGCTTCTGGAACAGAGTGTTTGCCAAGGGTAGATTAGCTTCCAAGTAATTGTAGGTGCCGAACCACTATATTGCCACAACATCAGTAATGTTGCGGAAGCCCGAGAAAAAGCTTCGACGCACAGGGTAATGACCAACAAAAGTCGCAGCCGCAGTTGCGAGGGCGCCGTACCAGAGCGTCCAGATACCGTACCGTTTGATCTATGCGCAGTGGACATAACGGGGGTAAGCAGATCAGTGACGCGATGATAAGTTGGGTGGCACCATACCCTTTGTTTCAAAATTGGCAGGCCTCTCTTGCCCTGCGTCTGCAATGTCGTCTTGAGGGTATCCACGGGCGTTAGTATCATCCTGAATGCAGCAGCCGCCGCCGAGGCGAAGACTGTTTTGACAAGCGTCGGCAGGTTCTTGAGGTAAGAGTTGGACTGCAATAGTGCCAGTATTCCGGCGTTTGCAGCGGTATCGCCGAAGCGTGCAACGGGGCCTTGAACGAGGGCGGCTGATAGGCCTTGGTAGTAGCGGGTCCAGCCGCCGTCTGCGTAGAGGGTATCGATGGCTTGCGTGGTAGTTGTGCCGTAGCGGTATTGAAAGTTCATGACAGTGCGTAGGGGCTAATTCGAGACGTAATTCAAGACGATGTGCACGTAAGGGGTGGCCAGCCACGCACCATGAGAGTTAAGACCTGAAGGACCATGGCTGGATAGATGTCCTCAGTCTACCGAGCAGCGCTGTTGAAGACAGGATGCATACCGGCTGCTCCACTGAGCCCACCACCCAGGGCCGCCTTCAATGCTTTCCCCAAGTCAAACTTCGTGCGTGTCGACATGAGACGCTTTCTTCGAGTGACAAAGGCATACACACCTCGACATCGTCCGCGTCAAGGAACCCTTTGATGAAAAAGCCGAGTAGAACGACGCCAACGACCCCCAGAAACACGTAGGCTGTTATTTCTTTCCAGCCCCTTTTCGAAGCCTCGGGTTTGATTCCACTCTCTTCGCCGTTCTCATCAGTCGCACGAGGAACCAAGGTGACCGAATCGTCGGATGTGTGGCTGAGGAGAGGCTGCCTCTCGTCGGTACTGGCGGCGCCAGGGCCAGGTTTTAGTGTGTCTCCTATGGACATGGCGGTCGGCAATTACGATTATTGACACATCTGAAGAGCCTGAGTGGATCAGCAGGTAATCGGCGGGGTGAATGAGGTGACAAACCACTGAAGCGAACATCCTCGGTCCACGGCTTTCAACGGGCCGGCTCAGTTCGCTCTCAAAATGATAAAGATAACATTCTCGTGGTAGATATAGCAGTTACAGATTAGCAGCGGTAAAGTACACAGTCGGTATACATAATAAGTTACACTGCAACACTGCCCAGCCCTCACACCTCCGACAAGTGCAGAATTGAAAGAATTTGCTTAGTGAACGACCACCGCCCGGAGGATATAGCTCTTCGTTGAGGGGTATGACGGGATCGCTGGGAGGTTGAGTGGATAAGGATACAGCTATCCGAATCTATAGGGTTCGTACTGTTGAGTAGAGTAACTTTTGCTTCAGAAGACGATACGCACCTTGTAATACAGCATATGATGTTACATGTCGGAATCCACCTTCTTAAGCGGCGACGGCGACGGTACGAAGAGCTGCATCCTCGGTGATGGTCAGGTTCTCCATGGCGTCCTCAAAAGCCTGCTCATCATCGCTTTCAGAATCCCTCTCCTCTTCCGCACTGCTCTCTGCAGCGTCATCCTCCTCCTCATCTGGTTCATCTTCATAATCAAGCTGCGAAAGATGTCACCAGGTCAGTCCATATCCCGAAATCAACAGATCAAATAACGCACCGGGTCATATATAATTCGAATAACCAAGCTGCAGCTCGGACATGTCGCGATGTCCTCGTAGTCTGCAAGCTGCCTCCGAGAGATCTCGAAGCGGTCTCCACATGGGCACGGGTAGTGGTAGACACGCTTTTCCGCGTCCCATACCATATCTTCTATCTCTATCTCGTCATAATAGGCACCCATTATCACAATCAAGTCCTAGCGTCGTGGTCGTAGCGAAAATGAGCGGACGTCTCAATGGTAGGGAATCATGAAATTTTTGTGACTCGATCGACATCATGTCACACCATACGGAATCAGCTTACGCGAATCACGTTACGTGAGCCTGCAAGAGGACGGGGGTCAAGAGGTCTGCCTCATGGTAAGAGCATGGTACACAGGATGTGCTCGTGTCGCCTTGAAACAGCTGGTCCTTGATAGATGTGTTTGATAATTGTGATATCGGATGGACACTCGTTTTACTCGAGGCAGCCTCGTTGCCCTTCTCTCATAATAGGGACAAGGGCACAATTGAAGTTGTCAACCCCATCCCCAGCAACCCTTCCAGGCCAAAACGTTCGTCGCAATCCTCCACGACCTTCCCTCCTTCCACTCATCTACCCACGTTAAATGGCACTTCACTGCAGCCAATCAATTTTCGAGGCCCACAATACTTCTGATCGCCAATCCATCCCTATAGGATCGATCTCATCTCTCCCCGTCATCCTCACAGCCTCCGTGGTCTTCCTTGCAGTCGATGCGACGATCACCATGTTTCGTCGTTCGCGCGAGCCCAGAACCATCGCCCCAGATCCCATCCCCATCCTTCCACCAAGCCAATCACTCGCACGCTTTGTCGACAAAACTCGAAGCATCCTCGCCGACGTCCAGGCAATTGAGAAGCAGCTCATCAGCGAGAAAGCCCGTCGCAGGCGCCTGACCCTGGAACGGAAGGGTATCTCGCAAGACCGCCGTCCGGACTCGACCTCAAACTCCCATCGGCAGAGCCAAACCAAGACGAGCTGCGAATTCGCGGCGTTCTGCGATCGCCTCCTCCTCACCAATCGGATATGGAAACAGGAAAAGGAGCTCAAGGCCCTCCGTGCTGCAGCCACCGCGAAAACGCAGGCGCAGAGCGATACTGCGTTCAAAACCTTCTGTGAGCAGCTCCTCCTCTGGAATAAGATCTGGAAGCTCGAGCGCGAGGCTGTCACGCTGGCGGAGGAGAAGGAGCGGATTCAGCGCGAACGGGTCGCTGCGGTCACGCGCGCCGCGAAGCGCATGGTCCTGGATGTGCAGAAGGAGCGCCTGGTGGAGGAGTTCGTCAAGGATCTGATCGGCGATGTCGCGGCAGCCAAGGCGGAAGTATGGGAGCTGCGCGTTGAGCATGAGAAGGAGGTGCAGGAGATCAACGGGGATTGGATGAGGGATTACGCCCGCGTGAAGAGCGAGCTGGCACAGATTAGGCTGGCGCAGGAGGCTCGGCTGCTGGAGCAGGACATGTCGAACACGATGGAGGAATCGCTTTTCGAGAGTCTGCGGGAGGCGAAGCGGCGGATTGAGGAGTTGGAGGGGCAGGTGGGTGGGTACAGCTGGTCGGATGAGGCGACGTTGAATGATGCCGATGGAGTCGTCGGTGGTACTGGTGATCAGGACGACGAGACGACCGACGTGGAGTTCGACACGCTGTCGGAGCTCTCGTCGTCGAGCACATGCGTGTCCTCTGGAGGCTCCATCCAACGGCCCGTGATATCCACACCAGGGAGTGGCAGGAGACGATGCATAAGCCAGGGGCCACTAGCCACAGGCAGGCCATCTCTTCACCCCCGTTCCTCGACTCTTCCTCGCAGCATCGGCGGTGTATCCTTCCCTTTGAAACCCTTGATGGTCGACCAGGCGAAGTCAACACTACGTGCGAGCACAGATGCTGCAACGCGAACATGCAATCATTCTGGGCGGCCGCTAGCGGTACGAAACCGGACGACGTCTGTCTCTGTGAGATCTCCAAGTTCGGCTTCCAGCTCAGGGATGAAGGCGGTGACGATGGGGAAAGTGAGGGCGCCATGGAGAGTCTGAAGTCGGGTGTCGATCGTGCGCGAGGGCGATCAATTGGTAGATTGGGATTATTGGAGTATTTATTTGGGTATTTATCTGCCACTGGGCGTTGTATGTTCTGTAAATTTAGTTGTAAATGTACAGATATCGTCAAGAGATATGTCGAAACGTACCGTTCATGTTGGTCAAAGCCGAAGAGAAGTCGCTGTCGAGGCGGTCTAGTCTATAGACCGTCCAGAGCGATACAAACTTGCGTCGTCGATAACGAGGAAGCGAGTCGAAGTAATCCAGCTGCAGGCATAACTTTGCTATGCGAAGTTTCGAGGGCTCATCGATGCTAGCGCTCATCCACGGTCCAGCGCTTGAGTAAGAGAGTTTGTGTAGAGGGGCATCTATGGGAGAAAACGAGGGTGGCCTGGCCTGGGCGTTTTGAACTTGATAGCTTCAAGTTCAACAGAACCAAAAATAGATTTCGAACTGCTGTCATGTGACACATCACGTTTAGTTGTCGCGTCAATGCGCGACGCGACTTCGAATGGACCGAAACAGCAGTGTGCATCATATACAACTCAGTACAGAACTCTATCGAGCCACTGCAAAATTCACAGATTACCAGCAAATGTCAGCTAACTCAAGTAGGACCTTTCTTTCGGTTCTCCAATCTCCTCTGGTAAAACGGGCACGAAATTGGGCTACATTTACAGGATAGTATCAAAAGGCATGGAAAGTGGATCAAGTCGGAGTAAAACTCCACCTGCTTCTCAGGATGGGTCACTGATCTGTGCTTTTTTGCCCAGGGAATGCGCAACCTGGGGTAGAATCTCGGTCAGCATGTCGGGGTAGATCTTTGGTATAGCAAGTCAGAATGTCGTAATATTTCACAAGACCCACATAAGGGGGAAGTGTCGGCGGTATTGCAGGCCGCGAGGCTTTGGAGAAGGTTCCTGACGTCCTGAAGCGCGTTACATTTTTAATCTCATACCCCGAGACTGCACAAGCTCACCTAGTACAGCCAGCCCACTGAGAGGCCATGATGCCCATGGATAGTACCTTGCTCTAAGAAAGCCATGCGCGCCGTTTTGATACATAAATTTAGCCTGGCCCTCCCGCAGGCTCCAGGATTCCCGAAGCCAGAAGGACTCTGAGTCTGAAGGAGTCTCAGTGAGCGCAGGACAACAGGGCTACCTGCTGAGTGCTCGGCATATCATGTGATCAATTTATGCACGACGCGTCGAGTTGCGTCGCTTCAGCTAAATCAGTTCACAGCTTTCATGACAACTTGAAGTTAAATACGCGTCCAGCCTTCCCTATAGGTATCCTGGCCAACGTCCATTTATGACCAGGTTCTCAGGCACAGATTGCGTGCTTAACAGCCTATTAGATAGGGAGTAGGATGCCTTGCCTTAGGAGGCCGCAGCGTCGCCCGAGTATATAACTTCTAGAGATGACTGCCTTCGAACCGAAGGTCAGTCTAGCATTGGAGGCCTGATCTACTTACCGGCATATTCAACTGCGGGCATTCCACGAAGTGAGAAGCCCTGCACTATCTCTCGACCCGATTCAGATTACACGTCAATTAAGGTAGAGACGGTTTTTAGATCGATTTTCTCCGCGATGGGCACGTACTCGAGTATATGTGTAGCTTTTAGTGTTTACATTCGCGGGAGCTGCTGCATCAGTCAGGAAGCACTACCCCACGACTGCCAGGTAGGCTTCTGGGAGGTGTGTACCTCGTCAGCTGTTACTCACGTTCGAGTATGAAAAGGAACGAGGGTCCTGCCCACAAGACCGAGCCTAGACCAGTGGAATTGCTTTGTGTCCTAGATGTCATGAAGCTCCGAGGTACCAGGGCCATTCCGAAGCAGGCCGGGGACTATTAATGTCCTTATCGCATATGTGTTCTGACCGTTCAATGTTCTGGCTTATTCTGGCGTACACGTGGGGTGAGGAGACGTATAAGTATAAATCATTTCCCACTTTCGTCGGCATTCTCTTTCCTCAAGGCTTGAACGCACCATGTGTGCCGTGCTCTACTTCGCAGACGATTGGTGGAGTTCTGGTTCGGGATTGATTGGTTTGGGAGCTCCGAGGTCCCGGAAATTGAACAGAAGCAGAAGGAGGGGAATATAAATATGTGCTTCAAATGACGAGAACCGGCTGGGTAGACGAGATGAGAACAAAGGCTATCGCTGTATGGGGAAAGCCGGTCCATTCAAGCTGTCGGTCGTCTTATGGCGGTTACGGCTAGGCGGGGTGAGGAGGCTCAAGGAAACTGTCAAGGTGGGGAGGCAACGAATTGTGATGTTCACTCGGGCGCTCTGGTATGCGTGTGCCGGAGCGTCGGTCAGGACAGCAGATACCGAGGGACTTTTGTGGTGTACGACATCGATTCTTAGGCTGCCGAAACCCAAGTCGACATCTGAGCAGTGAGCACATGGTCATGATTCCGACCCAAAAGGAAGGGAAAATTTTTGTCCTGAGATGGCGCTGCTGAATGTGGCTTAGTTTATAAGTACCGAGCTTCAGTTTCATCAGGATTTCTAGTGCCAACCACCATCGGATGGCACGATGTTGGGAATGCCACGCCATTTGAGGTTGGTCTTGATTGCAGGGCGCCGTCGCTTGTGCTTCGGTCTGGATTTCGATTTCCGCTGAACGCGTTGCCACCACGTGGAAACATGGCCTCTGCTCGTTGAACTTCGACAAAACATATACTCCTCGTATACTTTCCGCCGAATATCCTCTCCAAATGTGACTGGATAGGGTATCATTTTAGTCTTTCTAATCCAAATTACAACCGAAACGCGTTAGTACGTAAATATCCATCTTGGTCTGTACCCCTAGGCAGGGAAGCCGTTGTTTGACCCGAAAGGCTCTCGAAAGAAGACCTGAAGATACCGGATAGATCCACGGTAACTGAGTAACTGACAAGAACTCAGTGAGGACTGCTTACTCCCTGCCATCGCCTGCGTCAATCGGCCCCAGCGAACCACCGACCTTTATTGATACGAGGTGAGAAAAATGGTGATTGGAGGGCATCTTCTTGCCTGTTATACTCATCAGCTGTTAGTTTTCTAATCCAAGCAAATCCATGCTGCCATCACAAGGAAGTGCTTTCGCCGGTGACCCCAAAACGACCGCGGACGGAGAGCGACATCCAAGAGCAACGTCCTCCACGTTCTTACACGGTGCGTAAGGTTCAAATGGATACTTCATGCTCGCGCTGACTTCCGCGGTAAACAGGTCAAGATAGTTCTTCGTCTTCTCAAAGTCATTTCATAGCAATCAGCAACAAAACAAACCCCTGGTTCTTGCCTGCTACCACCAACACCGCCCCACCAAGTGGATCGAGGAAACCTGTCCATCCTCCTACTTCATCTTCCGCAGCCGCTTCATCGCTCATGATTGGACCTACGTCGACGTTCTACGACCCGGAGACTTTGGCACAAGCCCAAGGGGACAACCAAGCGCAGTATCAACAGTGGATAGATGCCTCGTATGGTGATCAGCACCAGCACCAAGAACAATTGATGCATCCGCAGCAATCTGCTCACCACCAGCGTATGGTCTCCTACCAACCGTCTCAGCAGCAGCCGACATACCAGCAAGATCCTCAGCGACTAGGACGCGTATCCGACCCGTATAGTTATACACAGAACCAGTACGCCCCGACTTCGCAGCACACGGGATCTGTCGCTGGAACGACCATCCAGTCCAATGTTGGCGGTGGATCGGCACCGTTGACTGACCACCCGACATACCATATGCAGCCGGCGACAGATCCATATACTGGCTATTACTCGCACACGAACCCGGGGACCGGAACTAACACACCCGATCCTGTCGCGAGCCATTCTGTATCGTATACCACTCCGCCCGAACCGCTATACACGCAACAGCAACAGATGCAGCACCAGATTCCGACACAATCGACTCAATTACATGGGCTTGGAGACCACCATTCCCGTTCGCAGCCCCACTCGCGGTCGCAGTCGCAAGCTCAGATACACCAATATATGGCTCCCCAGGGCGCAAGTGCATACGCATCTGAGCTGCTGTCCATGACTTCTCGTCCGCATTCCAACCCCCACTCATCTCAATCGTCTTCTCTCTCCCCGGCATCTAATTCTTGGACGGACGAGGTCTACTCCTCTGCTAATTCAAACAATAATATGAACCCCAACCCTAATCGGATGGATGTACCCTCAGTATCTCATACTAACACCCAAGTACCCACAGTCCCCACGACTTCGAAGCACGTGGCTAGCAGAACGCGAAAGCAAGTCCACCCGCAAGCCCGTACGACTCCGCCGAATGCAGCGACTGCATCCCCACCCGAGACCACCCCAAAAGCAAACGCAAAGCGCAAACGTCCAAACTCGGGGGCGCCGCCGCCAAAACTGTATCGATTTCAAGACGATGAAAGCGCGAGCGGCAGTGATGGAGATGATAGTTTGGACGCATTTGGGGGTGGAATAAGTGTGGGGATGGGTGGGTTGGGTGTCATCAGTGGTGGAAGAAGTGGACGACTGTGAGTACCTTTTGTCCTGCCCCTGCCCCTACCATGAGCCCTTCCCGAACACGAGGAGAACACGTTACTGACAAACTTCTTATCTTTCTATATACCCTGTCTGCTATTTGGTTTACTCCGGCGCTGCCTTCTTATCGTCTCGGGCTCCACAATGCTCCGCAAATCAATCTCGGCTTCCACTGACATTGGACACACCGACGTGGACACTCGCCGCCTCCTGCTGCGTGCTGCGGGCGTGTTTTGCTTCCTTGGAAATGCTACATCCGGGATGTCGCGACTCTCGGTGTCCGACTGCGCCCTTGGCGGTGGACCCTTGTCCCTCTGGTCAAACAAATCGCGGTGTTTCGCTCCACGCATGCCATGCGGATGTTTTACGCACTCCCGCATGAACTTGGACGCCTATGCCCTGACGGCTGTCACGCACCCGAACCTGGCACCCCTTCCCGTACCGCTGTTTATGACCCCGACGTCCCCTTTCCTGGCCTCGATACCAAAACAAAATTGGTTGTCGATTCATCGCATGTGCATCGCCTTGTTGATCCTTGTTGATCCTATTTTTATTCTGTTTTTCATTGATTTTTCCATTTCTATTTTTCATCTACTTCGCCTTCCACCTTGAACGCACATTATTCACCATGTCCCATCCTTTGACGTTCACGCACCCCTTGTCACGCGCCTTATCTTCTTTTGACTAACCTTCCTTCCTTTTCCAACGCTTTGCCGCTGGTCCGCCCTGGTCATCGCCACTGCCCCTGCACTGCCAATTCCCGAACATGGTATCTCGGCGATTTTTCTCTTCCGATTCTTTCTCGCATTCACCCGTTCTGATGACGCCTCGAAACGCCACCGTTTCTCACATTGGCCTGATCCCGGAACTTCCTCTCATTTAACTCATCCTCGGTCTCGAAATACCACCTTCCTATACCACATTTGTTACGCGAACGTCGGTGCATTCACACCACATGCTGCTCAATAGGCCTGGAGCATGTACCCATTGCAAGAAGCTCAAGGTACGCATCGTTTGCTCGACCTTTACCACGACATCATCTCGTTTGACGGGATGTATGTCACGCCGTTCGCCGCGTTTTTTCTTTCCTTCTTCTTCCCGACCTTTCAATCATCATTGCTGACTTATCGTCCTGTCTTCCTGCTGTCCTTTCTAACATCCGACTATCCATCTCGTGTTTTTCTCCCCACCGGCACGCTTTCTTCGGTCCGCGATTTCGATGTACCTCCCTCCGGTCCACGACACATGACAATCTGTCTCCGGTCAATATCCCTCCGCCCTTGGCCCTCTTCAAATCGTGTCTGAACACGCGACGACTTTTACTCCAACTTCCGACATCGCGAACGTCTCGTCCCTTCGACCTGACAGATGAAATGCGACTTTCCAAAAGGCGACAACACGTGCAAGCGATGCAAGACGGGCGGACATGTTTGCATCGTCGAAGGTAGAAAGCCGAGGACCGCACCGAAGTAAGTCTAATTCCCGCAGCTCTGATCTCCCTTTTTCTGGCATCTGCCATTTTTTGTGGAAAACATGCTGCATCCCACCGGATCATTTTGTTTATCTACTTGCGAGAGAAGGAACACTTTTCTCGGCCTTCCCTTATCGGACTATGACCGTGGTGTGCGGCTCGTAAATGCAGTACACGATGCTTCGGAGCAGGGGATACGGGACCGTTCTTAAGGATCGGGACCTCGACTAGGACTTTTGTGATCCTCCACCTTCTGCATCCGCCTCAGCACGATGTACTCATCGCCGAATTCTTCTCTTGAGTCTTTACCTTCTATAACTTCGTCGTCGGAATCATCCTCATCATGTTTCTCCTCTCCGTCGTCGTCGAACTCAGACTTACCAACTATCCTTCCTCGTATTAGCAAGCGCGAATATCTCTTAGCGCAGATCAGGCAGAAGGATGCTATCATCGAATCTCTCCTCAAACAGGTGAGCAAAGCCTTCTCATCGCCTCACTTCATGATGTTCTGACCCGTTGAACCACAGCTGCACAATCCGTACATTGCGACCCCGATGTCGATCGCCTCGTACAGGATGGCTACGTCACCTTCTGATCACAACAACAAGAACATCCTTGCGTGGCTCGATCGTCTGCAAGCCAGTGTTCGGACAGCCGGTGGGAAAGCCGGACCTAGCGCGTTCAAAGACCTTCGTGGGACTGGTATAGCCGCTGAAGATGACGATTCTGATGTGGAAGAAACTCATGCTCAGCGATACGGACTTGTTGCTCCTCCGGACGATGACGACAGCAACACTGTCGGAGAAGACGAAGGCGCTACCCCCGCAGACAAGTTGTCGACACTGCCAGATTTCGATGCTCCTCTTGGTTTGATCGCAAATCTGAGTTTGAGCAATACGAAGTCGAAAGGCAAGAAGGACGCAAAAGATCTGGTCTCGGCCGAGGAGAACCTGGATGATGATGACGTCGTATGTTTTCTTGATCTAATCTTTGACAGTCGAGAGAAGATGTTGATCATGTATCGCCTTCCTTTTTCAGGGAGTTGCGAACGAAACATACTTCATGCCAGGTATGTGACGTATCGTGCTGCGTGTTCAGGGATGCTCATATGTCGATCTAGGCCCTGCAACAGACCTTGGCATCCGAGCGACTTTGATTGAACAGCATAGTCCTCCTGAGATTCTGGTCCACGGACTAGTGACGCCGGAGGATGTTGACAAACTTTTTGAAATGTATGCCTTCTTTCCGTCTTCTGTCTTCGAATTCTCACTGTGTCCTGATGCTCCTCAGATTCTTTGAACGCGTCGACGTGAGCATAACTGAAAGACTGCTTTATGTCGTTGTTGACATCCGTCATACAGCCGTTCCTTTCCCTACTAGATCCTTTCCTTCACACGCCGGCGACCACGTTCGCAAGATGTCCATTCCTGTTCACCGTCAGTAAGTAGACATGCGTATAGGGTTTCGATACCTCGCTGATAGTCCATTTCAGTCTGCGCTATCTCATCTCGATACTACGCTGAGAAGTCGGAAATCTACCCAATCGCGATGCACTTTGCGAAGCACTCGGCTGCAAACGCTCTGATTGACGGCTGGAAGTCCGTTGAGCTTTGTCAGGCTTACATCCTGATGAGTGTATACGCTGTCCCTGCACGTAGATGGGAGGAAGACAGGAGCTGGTTGTACACAGGTCTTGCCATAAGGTATCTCCAGCCGGTTTTCGATCATAAACTCTATCTAAGAATCATTTAGGATTGCTACAGATCTCAATCTCCATCAAGTGTCGACGACGAAACCCCAGAATGAGAAACAAGAAAGGGAGATTCTGAATCGGACCCGAGTGTGGATGATATGCTTCAACCTGGATCGTTCGACGGCAACGCAGTTTGGCAAGCCGTCCACTATCAAAGAAGACTAGTGCGTACCGCCAACGAGTCTTCTTCACGAGTACTGAGATATCCTTTCTCACAGTATCATGCGCAATGCCAAAGACTGGTATAAGAAGTCGAAGTACAACCTTCCTGTGAGATAGAATTCCTTCGTGGTCGTTCTAGTTCGATAACTCATGTTAACGTTCCAGTATGATGTCCATCTCTGCGCCTATTCCGCCCTTCTGCGGATCGTCGCAAAGTCCCATGACGAGATCTTCAGCGATCCTTCATCGCCGAGTGGCCTGAACAAGGTATCACTGATGTCCTTTTTCTCAAACGGCAATAGGTCTAATCGATTCCACAGCAAGTAGACTTCCGCTCCGTGACCATGAATCACGATGCCCAGTTGACCAGATATCACGACGAATGGACAAAGCGTTTTGCCGAACGCTCGGATCCGAATGGTGATCTCGAGACCTTTTGGTCTCAATTTTAGCTCTAACATGCCATGCTATGATAGATGCAGCCTCGGCTTTCCGATGCAGCCTCTTACCATTGTGCGCAAGCCTAAATCCCTATATGATAACTCGGAACTAATGACCCCTTTCAGCCTTGTGGATTACTCGCGACTCGTGATGTTCTCATTCGGTTTCCAGCAAGCATACCAACGCGGAATCGAACCAGGCGATCATGTGTACTTCAGCAAGGTGCGCTGTGGCTGAATCGCCTTGCGTCCATATCTTGACATGTCTTCAGTGTCTGGACGCCGCGAAATCTGTTATTCGGAACATGATCGAAGGGTTAGCCCCGACAGGTTACATGCGCTATGCACCCGATGGTACGTTCACGTGAACAACGATATTCAGGTGGTTATTGAGCGCTTGGATTACAGGCCATTTCATATTTGCGTCGTTTGCCTCGGCCTTCCTTCTGAAGGTATGTCATCTCCGTATACCACAACTCCTCGCCATTGAACGAATCATGTCCTAGCTACTTCGCCCTGAATTCTCCAGCCTTCTGTCGAAGGACCAGGAAACGGAGATTTTCGATTTGATCGGACGTCTTATCCAGACCCTCAGCTCCCCAGATATCGCTATTGACGATCGCCACACCCCCAAGCTCTACGCTCGTTTCCTCGCTGGACTCTTGTCGAAGCATCGTAGGGATGGCGCTACAGTCGGGCGTCTCCACCCGTACCCTCCCCCCAGTCACCACTCCGCTTCTCAAGAATTCGGTCAGCCCTCTGGTCCTCCCTCGTCCTCTACCTTCTCGGTTGCTCCACCTCAAGGAGGGCATAATCAATCGCATGGCCAAGGGTACGACACTGGAGTATTCAACCAGGCCGTCGGTAAAATGGACACGACGCCTATCTATCAGCCAGAGGCTACTTTCTCCGCAGGCACTGGCACGATACATTTCGGCAGCGAGTTGTCGGCATTTGGTTCGAACGGCGTTTCGGACGAAGAAATGCTTGCGACGATGCAGGCACTGAAAAACCCGGCGTGGTGGGAGAACATGATGATGCCAGGGTATGTCATTTTGTCTACTATACATGTCTGTTTATTTAGGCTTCGCCTAGATTTTCATGGCCAGAGCCTCTGTCTCCTGGAAGTGCTGGCAGTACCCCACCGTCGCACTCTCACCACCATAATAACGTTCCCGGAATACATGGGATGAACCTCTTCCATGCTGCTCAGGTTGGCCTTCATTAGGCATCTATGGACGTCCCATAATTTTGTTGCATATCTCACATGCTATCGCTTGTTATATATAATACGGACCTCTTGTATGTGTATTGCTTTGTAGAACTCCCCGAATGAAATGAGAAAAGCAGCTGCCAGCTAATTTTTGGGATGCTTTAGCATAACACACTATAACAACGGGATCTAATCTATTTCAAGTTTGTGATTGTTTCAACTGAACTTGACTGAACCTCTCCATTGCGTATCTCTAGAGTCCAAGGCGTCGGGCGCAATGGAGAAAATTCAGTGTGTAATGAAATGCTACACCCCCTGAGTCGATTCTGATGATATTATCACAGGATTGCTCCGTTTACGGATCTATTGAGCCATTCACGTTTCTTCCTGACTCTTCGGTCTCAACAAGGGGCATATCACTCGCTTATACTCTTCAGACTCACACCAGAGTCTACCTTAAACACCAAATACGAAGAGAACATATCACATAATGAGGTGATCCCTGGGACGAACCCCATGTACAAGCAAATATATGTCATGGAATCAAGTTGTCCCCATCTTGGCGCAGATCTCTCGCATGCAGACATTGAGGAATATGAAAGTAGCGTAGTGGCGGTCTGTCCATGGCATAGGTGAGCTGATATGATTAAAACACCAGGGAGGATGAGCTCAAAATAGTTGATCCACTACGAAGATATGATTTTGATCTACGCACCGGGAAGAGTGAGACGGGACTCAAAGCTTGCACCTACGCTGTCGAGGTGAAAGCTGATCCTCTTGACGGTATAGACAAAGTATACGTCGAGACCCCTGAAGATGGTAGTGGCTGGCGTCTGGTCGAACTTCGGCCTGTTTCCGAGGGTAAGTTTAGACCTTCCTTCGTGATTTATGCTAACTCATGGTATTTGACAGAGTTCGCAGACCCACCACCTCCCAAAACAGCACCCCTTCTACCCATTACCGCCCCTCCAGTAGTCCCTGCGGCCGATGAGCCTGTCGTACCGATTAACAATCCTCCAACAACACTGATGCAATGGGCTGTACTGATACTGAATACGCCAAATCCGACTCTCAAGGTAAATCTTGGAGCAGAAATCACGCCTGGTAGACCTAAACTAACTAAGGTCGTATCTCGAAGGTTCAGCGCACCCGAGAAGCCGTGAATCTATTTCGAACTGGCAAGCTGGCGTCGATCGGGCATAAATCATCAACTGCCCCACGTCCTCCGGATGTCCCGCCTCGGGAGGAGATTTTTGCGAAGAATACTGTTGACCCAGGGAAGGTCAAAAACAGGAAAAACAGGGCGGTCATGCTTCATGCACTGGCCAACATCGAGCAATGGGCGTGAGTTGTTAGTCCCAGCGTCACACTGATACTACAACATTCTGACATTCTAAATATGGGCTCCAGCATCGATCTAGCGTCAGTCTGAAGTTCTCAGCCTTATATAAACCCGTTGATCCTGAAGGGGCTCCTGGCAGTTGGGACATTATCGCTCGGTTTGGACCATCCCATCCAAATATACCCCCAGCCTTCTTCTCTGACTTCACGAAGATGGCTCTAGACGAGTCCAAGCACTTGTAAGTCCAACTCCGTCGCGATTCATAGTACACATCCCTCATCAGCGTCTTCAAGTACCCTATTAACATCCAGGCTCTCAGCCATCTCCCCCTCCACACCATATGGCACGATGCCGGTCCACGCTTCCCTCTGGGAGTCAGCCACCGTCACGTCCCGATCGCTCCGCTCCAGACTCGCCATCATCCACCTCGTCCACGAAGCCAGAGGGCTCGACGTCAACCCGGGTACGATCGAGCGATTCCGGAAAGCAGGCGACAAGGAGAGTGTGGAGGTTATGGAGGTCATCCACGCTGATGAGGTGACGCATGTGACGTCGGGGCATCGGTGGTTCACCTGGGTGTGTGAGCAGGAGGACAATGTCGACCCTGTCGAGGCCTTTAGGGAAGAGGTTAGGCGGGGTTGGAGGGGGGACGTCAAGGGGCCGTTCAATGTCGAGGACAGGGAAAAGGCTGGTATGACGAGGGAGTTTTATGAGGGCCTGAAAGGGGAGATGGGTCTCCCATCTCCGAATGGCGGGGATGCATTGGACATGAAGCTGTTGAAGGAGGCAGTTGCTAGTGTCGCTGTGGAATACGAGACTATCAAGTGAATAAATCTCTTTCGGGACGTGTCATACATGTCAGCACATCAAGACTCTTTACATGCTCAGTAGGTATCTATCTAGTATTGCAATCAGGGCTCGTCAGCCTCAGAGTCAATTTTCGATCTAACCCCCCTCGCCGTCAAAATGCGCTCCTGGTCGGCATCGATGAAACGCTGTGGTCGCGCTACCTGCGTCGCGTCCTTGTTCTTGTGCACAAGAATCATCGACTTATTCTCGCGGTACAGCCTGTCTATATCCTCCAGATGTCTATTCGCGGTCTCGGGATAAATCAACCAGATCAGCTGTGGTGCATATATCAGTTTCAAGTGCTAGCCAGGGTAAGTTACTGGAAGACATACGGGCACGAAGATGGCGTTGAACACCATCCAGATTAGATAAAACCGCCACCCGAGGTTGGCTATACCGGTAGGCGTTATCTGCACGATAACATAATTGGAGATCCTGCAGGTGCCCAGGTGGTCAGCCTACGATACACACAGAGCAAGATACCTATTTCGAAGACAACGTACCAATTTGACGCAGTCCCCAGTGCAGCGCCTTTGGTGCGCATGGACAAACTGTTGATTTCAGTTGGGTATAGCCATGGGACACCCTAGCATCACCAATCGTAAACAAGGGGTCGCAGAATGAGCCCATAAATTCTCACCTGCCAGCAAACTCCGAAGAACACGTAATACAAGAAGAAGAACGCGGTAGCCCCCGCTCCAAACTTCGTTCCATTCTCAGGATCGTCCGTCTGGGAGAGCAGCCCCGAGATGAATGCGTAGCAAACGAATTGCCCTGCAGCACCCCACATCATCATTTTCCGGCGTCCGGCCCTCTCGATCAGGACAAGACCGGCGAAGGAGAAGATAAGGTAGGACACGGAGTTGCAGGCGGCGAGTAGACGGGATAAATTGTTTGACAGGCCGACCGAATTTTGAAGGACCAAAGGCAAGCTGAGGATGAGGGGGTTAGTATGGGAAATGCTTTGAGGGCGGAGAAAAGACAGACTAATAGCTTGTGACGTTGATCCCGACGAGCTGCTGCATCCATTGGGTACCTGGAAAGAAAGTATAAGCTTGGTGAAAGCACTCTTGGGTAGGATCACACGAACCTGCACCAAGAAGGAGCCGCTGTATCATGCCAGTGTCTCCAGTTTTGCCACGTAGGATATCCGACCAACTTGGAGCCGTCTCCTTCTCAATCCTGACGGCCTCCAGAATCTCCTCCTTCTGGTCAACGATCAAGTCGTCCTTGGCCGTGATACCATTTCCCTCCAGAGCCACCAGAACGCGTACACCCTCCTCCTCGTAGCCGTGAGCGAGAAGCCAGCGAGGGCTTTCTGGTAACCAGGGAATAGTCGCAAAAAGGATGACGGAGAAGACCAGTTGGAAGGCGATGGGGAATCGCCAGGCAATGCTTCCTCCCAGGAAACTGAAACCGTAAGTCATCCAGTTACTCAAGGAGAAACCGGCGATGTTCATGCTAAGACGTATACAGTGAGCTTGGAACTACATGCAGAGATGGGTGATCATACATCATTTCGAACACGACGAGTTTGCCTCGCCACGTAGGTTTCGATGTTTCACTTTGCCATACGGGTGCGGTCGCCGTATTCATACTACGCGGAGACGGTTCAAATTCGGACCAGAATACCAAGCATATTGTTCCTTACCCGTTTCCAACGCCTTTAAATGACCGATTTCCGTTAAGCAAATGGAAAGGTAAAGGCTAAGCAAGCGGTACCCACCAGTAATCAATCGGGCTACGATCATTTGTGGAACAGAGTACGCGGAGGCTTGAAGAATCGCTCCGACGGACATTATGACGACGCCGATCATGAACGTCTTCTTCCGGCCCATGTTCTCTCCTAATGTACCAAGATTAAGCTTAGGGCACGCGTGAAGTCAAAGGAAACCATACCAAAGACAAAGGCGCCCATAGCACCGAAGAAACTATAGTATATTCTCTTAAATAAAAGCCAACACATTAGAGGTTTTACTCACCAGCCAATATCGTATAATGAAACGATTGTTCCTTGAAGATTCGGGTTTGGATTGCCCATAGTATTCAAGAAGTCGTCCGTGACGATGATTCCACCAAACACTCCCTGATCGTAGCCTGCACAAAATCAGCAAAGCAAGCATCAGACACCAGAAACAAGACGTACCAAAAAGAGTCATCGCAGTCGTGCAAGCCACAGTGACCCAGATGTTCAGCTGGTTCCCCGTCATCCCAAGATACGGCTTTCTCTTCTGGCTCGTGGCGTCATGGCCATCGCCAGAACTTGAAGCAACAGTTTCACTACCCATAAGGCCTCGCGATAAGTTTCACTGGAGAAGCTTGAGAGGTCGTAGCAAGGAGGGGTCTGAGGATACCTTGGTTCTTCCCCATCCCTGAGCCTCATATACCTGTAAGAACCCGAAGAATTGGAAAAAGCCATGCAGTAGCGGCTTCGCAGGCGGCAGGGCGGTCCGAGTCCGAGATAAACCGTTCAAGCGGGTACACCCTGGTACACAATGTGGCAGCCACCAGCTTCGCCACCTTCGAAGTTCGAAGTTTGGATTGCGTAGCCGGCTGGGTATTTGAGGCACGCGACGTCCTAAATGGAGAACAAGGTCACATGCAGCCTAGTGCTCATCACGTTTTGAGTGCGACGAGACTAGAGACGCGCCTGGCAGCCGTCCGTCTGGCATCTTCGTACAACAAGAACTTATGATTATGGTACGGAGAAACTTGAATGGTATGTTCGAGTCTATTCAATCTAGCCCTAACGCGGGGGAGGGGTTGCGCCATATGTCCCTAAGCGGAAAACAGGGTGGGGGTGGGGCGCGGCGCGTATGATGAGCTATAAATGGGTGGGGGCTCCACAATCCGAGTCCAAAAACCGGCTTCGCGACGCGTACCGCTTATTAGGGATTACGCGCGGCGCAAAGTTGTCCCGCTCTACTCGTATTCCACTCAAACACATCCCCAAACCTCCGAGTCCTTTAACCCAGCAATCATTATAACATTCATATACAAAGAAAACCCAAAGGAAGCGTACCCATAAATATAAGGGAAGCAATCAGAGGAGTGAGTGATGTCACGTAAAAAGAAAACAAAGAGCGAAATTTAAGACCAGCAATAGTATCGAACGACAAAAAGTGGAAAATGGAAAACATGGCACACAGGACAAACACCGGGACGGAGTAGAACTAGAATAAGGATTCGTTTTTCGTGAGCAGATTGGGAGTCGTGGGGTAGCAGGGGGATTTAATTAGATGTGGGGATGGGGAGTGAGGGGGAGGGGGAGAAACATGCACACAAAGAAAAAACGAGTGAGGAGGTAGCAGATATATCATAATTGGTTCATCATCATCATCATAACTTGAGTTCCGTCAAGACGCGTCGCGCAAGCATCTGGTACTGCCAACCGTCCCCGCTCGCTCTCCGGAACTGAATTCCATGCAGCGGGAGCCACGGCACCTTTCACCCCATCCATCAGCCAACAATTCACCGTACGGAAGAGAAAGAAAGAACACACCTTCACGATATTAATCTCAAACCGGACACTCAGGGTATTATTTCCCATGCTCTCAAACACCTCCCGGTCAACCTCGCCCGTCGGCATCGGGCTCGGACTCCTCGTAGGCTGCGGCGACGGCGCCCTGGCGCCAAAATCGCGGGGTATCGGCGGGAGCATCTTCGTCTTCGGCGACGTCCCCGGTCCCGGTGAATGCGAACGCGCAGGCGGCATCGCATCCATATCACCCGACGGCACCGCCATCAATCCATTCTGGTGGTCAGGCACCGCGGTGTGGTTGGGAGAGACATTGAAGAAGGACGAGGAGCCGCTCGGGGTGGTGGTCAGCGTCGTGGTGGCGACCGAGGGTCGGCCGGGCTGCTCTCCTCCGCGGGATTTATCCATCGACACCGACCCCTCGCGGTCCTTGGCCTTTTCGCGCTTCATGCCAAAGGACAACTTGGATGCCTTCTTGACGATGGAGGGGCGGTTTGACACAGCGGCTCCGCTTGGCTCGCCCGACCCGGTCGAGGTGGTCTGCTGGTGTGCGCGTGCGCGGACGGTTGGAGTGTCGACGGTGGACATGTCAATGGACGGCAGGTGGATACACTCGAACCCGCCTTTCGTTTCCCGATACTGCACCTGCATACGGTCCAGCACACGACGTATGTCCGCCTTGATGACAGGCGGCGGCTTCGTCGACGTCGTAGCCACACTACACACACAAAAAAGACAACATCAGCTCGAATACCACTGACCAAAAAAAAACCAAGCACGAACCTAAACAACCCCTTGAGAAACACAGGCTTAAAATCCTTCTCATTATGATGCCTCTCATCCTCCTCCTTAAACCCCTCCTCCTCCTCCTCCCCATGCCCCCGATGTCCCATCGCAGTCGTAGTCGCAGTAGCCACCCCCCCCACCTCCTCCTCCTCCCTCCCCTCCTTCATATCCTCCTCCCCCCTCGCAAACAGCCGATCCGCAAGTGGCCTCACACCCCCCCCATACCCCGTCGACGGCCTCCGATGCCTCCCAAACGTCCCCGTCCCAGTCCCCCCACCTCCCTCCGCTCCACCCCCGCCAGCACCCATAAGCGCGGCCCCGGTACTGCTCCTCCTCGAATGCCTCGTCGCCCTTCCCTGCGGATCCAAAATCGTCGCCGCACGCCTATGCACGCTCCCCAACGGCTGGCTCAAGCTATGCATCACCGACTTCTGCGCCTGCGCCCTCATAGGTGTCTTTCCCTCCTCCTCCTCCTCCTCATCCAAACCCTCGGCCTTCTCATCATGATCGTGCTCCCCGTCCTGTAGAGCCTTCTCGCGTTCCCCAGACGGCCGTGGGGATGCAGCGAGCCCCGCGAGAATCGTCCCGCGTTTCCCGGCGGTCCCATGGTGATGATGCTTCTTGCTCCCGTCCTCGCTAGCCCGCCCGCCGCCAACGAGGAGACTCCCAAACTTGCGCACCAGCGTCGCACCCGCCGACAAAGGCCCATGTTCCGCCTCCCTCTCCCTCTCTCTTTCCCTCTCCTCCCATGCGTGTTCCCCCTCCCCCCTCTCAGCAAACGTACCCACCTCAGGCCCCGCCGTCCTCGGCGCCTCCCCAACCCCCCACGCCGCCGGATTAATCTTCATCGGCTCCCCATGCTCCGACACCTGCACCTGTCCCTGCCCTTGTCCTCCCCCACCGCCACCAAACATCCCCCCCCACCCCCTCGCCAACACCGTCGGCCTCTGACTCATCGAATGACTCCTCCTATGCGTACTCGCCGGCGGCACCCTCGGCAGTCCCCTCCCACTCCCACCTCCTCCCTTCCCTCCCAACCCCAACGTCTGGCTCTGACTCTCCCTCTCCGTAGGGGTATGTGGGGGCTGCTGATGCCCGCTGGTCCCGGCAGAAGGCGACGGCGGCGGCAGCCCCGCGTCCCTCGCCCTCGGTATGGGTGCTGCATGCGCAAAGCCCGGCGTCGTAGGCGTGGTGGGCGCACCAGCAGCGGTATCATACGACATCCCTGAATAATGCGACGTCTCCGGTGCGGGGAGCCTCGGCAGCGGCATACTATAATCCGCCCTCTCCCCCTCCCTCTCCCTCTCCCTCTCCCTCTCCCTCTCTTTCCTCTGGGGGGGCTGCTGTTGTTGTTGCTGTTGTTGTGGTTGTTGTTGGGTTGGCGTAACAATCTGGTGCGCGTCTTCAGGGCCAGCCCCAGCACCCACCCCAGCCGAAGCGTCCAACACACTCAACTGCGAGCTCGCAAACACCCCCGGGCCATACACCCTCTCCCTCTCCAACTTCTCCCTCGCAAGATAATACATCGACACCAGCGGATGGAACCCGCTCGTCGGGTCCGGCGGCTCCCCCCCATGCCCATGCCCGTGCGCGCCCCCGAGGGACCCGGACGATGTAGGTGGGGAGTGGGAGAGGGGGGAGCCGGGCGGGGAGGAGGCGGGGGAGAAGAGCTTGCGGCGGTAGAAGTCGAAGCCGGAGAAGCGTTTACCCTTCTTTGATGGCGTGGGCGGGGGATCCCCCGCTGTCCCCGTCGTCTTCCCGCCGCTGCCCCCGCCAAGCGAGGATGAAGCCCCGTCGAACGAGATGGCAAGGCTCGAGTTGGAGAACTCGCCCCACCTGTTCGTGCTCGTGTTGTTGTTGTTGTTAGTGTTGGTATGGGAGGGAGAGGTAGTGTGCCCGTTAAGCCCACCGGGGATAGACCGCTTCCGCTCCCAATGCTGTACCGCACGCGCATAGTTCTCGCTCTCCAGCACCCCTACGAGCTTCCTCTCAATATCGTCCTCCGACCCAAACTCGAAGCCCTGCATCCCGCGGACGACCTGGCGGTCGAGTTCGTCTGCGCGCAGGGGTTCGCGGTGGAGCATGTGTGCGTCGGGGGCGCCGTTGAAGCCGCGTACCATCCACGGATGGGACATGACTTCGGAGAGGGGGGCGCGCGCGGCGGGGTTGGTCACGAGCATGCGTCCGAGGAGGTGTTTGCATTCTACATTAAGGGGGCCTTTAGGGGAGAAGGTAATAACAGAAGGGAAGGGGTGAACGCACCGGCACTCAGCCACACGGGGTATTCCACGAGCCCGCGCTTAATCTTCGCGTGTAGTGCGGGCATACTCTGGTCGTCGAACGGGACCTTCCCGCACACGAGGACGTACAGCACCACGCCGAAGCTCCAGACGTCGACTTCGGGGCCGGTGTAGACCTTTGCGTTGAGGAGCTCGGGCGCGGCGAAGTAGAGGGAGCCGCAGAAGGTGTTGAGGCGGGTGGTGGGGTCGAATAGGTTGGATAGGCCAAAGTCGATGATTTTGATGTTGCCGGTTTGGGATATGAGGATGTTTTCGATCTTGAGGTCTAGTTCGGGGGACGAGTTAGAATTTTAAATTTTAAGTGATAAGTGGGGGGTGCGAGGGGGACTGACCGCGATGAACGACATTATTCTGATGGCAGTAGTTAAGAGCGCTCCCGATCTGCCGTGCAAACTTGCGTGCGACGCGCTCGCGGAGGCGGCCGTGCGCAATGATGTAGTCGAGCATCTGCCCCCCGTTGACGTACTCGAAGACCATGTAGTAGTGATGCTGGTGGATGATCATCTCGCGCATGCCACAGATATACGGGTGGTGGAGGAGCATAGACAGAGCCGCTTCGCGGAGGGTGCGGATCTCCTTGGAGGCGTCCTTGGAGGCCTGCTTTGCTGCGCTATCGGACGTGCCGTTGGTCGTCGGGGGCGCGCCCGGGTGTGTTCGTGGCAGAATCTTGACGGCGAGCTACGGGGTGATCAGTAGGGACGATGGACGGGATAAAACACCATGGACGGACCTTTTCGCCGGTGACGTTGTGGGTGGCGAGTTTGACTTTGCCCATGCTGCCAGCGCCGAGGGTCTTGCTGAGTGTATATTCGCCCAGGAGTCTGTTCGTGCGGCTGGGGCGGCTGGAGGAGCCATCTCTCGTCCTCCTCGAGCTCGTGGTAGGCGTGTCGCGCGAAGAACGGTCCTTGTCCTTTGTGTCGCTGGAGCTGTTGTTGGCAGACGAAGGGGGCGGCATGGAGAGGGGCCGTGGCTTGTGGGCGGAGGAGTTGGGGCGTGGCACGGCTGCTGCGCCTGAAGATGGCGGGGTTGATCCCATTGTGTGGGCTGTCGCCTGTGATATGGGCAGATCAAACTCGTGGCCGGGGACCATCCAGGGGGCGTCCGCTAGCGCAAAACGTGAAATGATGATGGTACCCGTAGGCCCCGTGCGAAACTGCGGATACTGCCGCTGTCAGCTGTCGGCATCACGGCAATTCCAATTTGGGCGGCCGTGGGCGTCAGTTGACGGCGAAGGCGCGTACATACTCATGGGCAATCATGATTTTGATGGGTAGTCGTTCCTGCCTCTTTAGTTCGAAGATTCTGTCTCTATAATATGATATAGCTATGTCAAACCTATCTATACATTCCCCTGAGGTGCTGCCTCTCCAAAACGTGATGTAACTGCATCAGACCTATCTCTCTTCCCTTTCCCTAGGTCTTCAACTAGCATGGCAAGCTCATTACTATCTGGGATGGTGTTCTTCTCCCTCCATTTGTCTGTGTCCTCATCCTATATTCCCATGGCCCTTTCTTTTTTCTCATAAACATATCCACCATCAGCTGTCCAGGTATTTCGGGTGGCTTTCCACTCACACCATGTTCAATCAGTAGATAGAACATTATGTTATATTTTCAGATTGTTTTTGGGCCAGGTAGAGAAGGAGGACAGAGAGGGCAATGGATAGGGACCGATATTGGTGCAGCCCGGTGAGGACTGTCAGAGAACTTCTGTGCAGCTTTTAACTGCATGCCTGCATAGTGATAGTGGTAATTGGATTCAAAGGAGACAGTATCTTTAGTCTTGAGTAATATCTGGGTAGAACAACCATCCAGGCCACAACAATGAAGAAGCGCTGCTCGATGCCCACCCCCGTCCAATTTGGAATTGCCGTGATGCCGACAGCTGACAGCGGCAGTATCCGCAGTTTCGCACGGGGCCTACGGGTACCATCATCATTTCACGTTTTGCGCTAGCGGACGCCCCCTGGGACCATCCCTCCATGTGAGGGCGTAGCCACTCCGTCTTCAGGGACCTGGTTGAGCTGCGGCGCCAGCGAGGTCGGGTACAGGCTCATGGTGGTGGGTGAGCGCGTCCGACGGTGTTAATGAAGACTGCAGCGGGCAGCGAGCGCTGGAGTTCGTGGCAGGAAATATCGGTATGTGTGGGTGGACACTGGCGCCGCTTGTGGGAGAATGCACAGTCACATCCATCATCAACTTTTTTTTCAGATTCATCAACCGAATAACAGCCAATATATTCATCACATTAGTGCATAGTCTATACCAGCCCATTCTTCTATGTTGCTTTCTTTACCACCTTCTCTCGGGCCGGCCATGCATGTTTCAACTATAGGGCTTCGTCCATGTGTCGTCTACGCAAGTATTCCCAAGACCCTCACAGGATCTACTACAGGAGAGCGCTCTCAACATTCCTCATGCCTTCCCTAACTTCCACCCTGAAACAAGCTCCCCAGCTGTCGATCGTCCGATCCCAACTGCAATGCCCGCATCGCATGTCAATGGCCCTCAACAGTTTGTATGGCTGGCGCTTTACTTGCCCTCGCGCAGATAGCGCACGTTCCAGAGGACATCACGCAGAGTCTTGTGCGCACCTTAAAGAGCAAGCCTCAGCGCCGTGCAGCTCACCAGGCTATTTGCAATCCGAATACCCGGTTCACCTCGACGCCGACAAAATCAGCACCAGGTAAACGGTCAGCGCAGCTGCACAACAGGAATGTTAGGACAACGCTCAGTCGCCGAAATGCTGGCTTCCGATCATATGCAGGATAAGCAGCACATTGACAACAGGAGAAGCATGGGCCATACGAGACGAAATGACAGGTCCGAGACCCATCCCCACTTCATCTCAACGCGGCGGGACCGCTTTTCCAATCTCACGCATCCATCTACGACTCGAAACGACGCAACAACGCGAGGACTCGAAGCCAAGTTTTGCACAGGCAGGCAGACGGATTAGCTGCGCCAGGAGGCTCAAGCCGCCTCCCGATGCAAGGAACACCTGGATCGCGTCACGCTTGGGCAGCAGCCCAACGACGGCAGCATGCCCAGGACCACGACGATCGGGTGCGTTATTGCTTCTGTATAAGCGCTAAAAAGCGTTCAATGAACAAGGTCAGGAGGAGCTGATCTTGGAGCTGCGTGAGCCTCCCGTATCGGTCTTTGCTATGTTAGACTCGGCATGGGACTTACTGAAAGGCCGTTAGCTTTGGTACTTGGTCAAGATGGACCAAGCGTACTACGCGGTTGGGCATGCATACTTATAAACAATGGTCCTCATGATAGTAAAATGTTCTATCATGTTATGATGCATATATGCACTCGACTACTGGTATTCTCCAAATCTCAATGACTTGTCAATACTGTGGCCTTCGTTCAAAAGAGTTGTGAGATGTCCGCCATGCCATGATACAAAACAACGAGGCACTTCTGTAATTGCCTGGATTGAAGAAACCTCCTCTTTGTCTAGCCCTCCCGCAGTCATCCGAATAAACCGTTCACGAGCCTAAAATTATACATATACACAAAACGGGTATCCCACACCATCCCATCAACTCCTCCTACCCCCCTCCTTCCCCTTACTCCCATCCTCCACCACAGGCAACCACTTCACAGGGTGCGCATTGAACATCGGCCACGGCGGCAGCACAATCTGCGTCACAACAGTCAACGTCCGAGCGTCATGAGGCTAAGGCGCGTCACTCACCAGGGCAAGCAGAACGGTCGAGGCGCCGAATAGAGCAAAGGTCGCGGATAAGGATTGCAGCGCGAAGCCGACGATGAATGAGAGGATCTGAAGGACGGGTGGGTGAGTGAAACATTCGTGCCCAACGCCCCCGTTTCCTGTTGCCAAGGCCCCAGCAATGACAAAAGCATAACTCGTAGGGAGCCAAGGGGCCCAGTCCACATGAACTAGAAGAAAAAACACGAAAACACAACTCACAGTCGCCCCAATAAGCACGAACCTTGCAATCTGGTCCGCCAGCGCCTGTCCCGCAAAGTCCTACATCACATAAGATATATGTCAGTCATTTCAACGCCTTGTTACCCGGAGGAAAGATGCATATAAGAATAGAGGAGAATAGGGTGGGCAATTGACACGGACACCACCATGGGGAAGGAGAGTGAAGGCGGGTCTGAATCGCGGAAGATTGGGGGGGGAACACGTACGGTTCTGCCCTCAGTCAGATCCTGGATGTATGTGCTCAGCGACATAGCGGTCTTCTACGCTGTTTAGAGATGTGAGATTATAAGAGAGTAAGAGAGGGCCGTCGACGTGTTCAGTGTTGAGCGTGAGTGACGTCGGATTCGGAATCCGGGTGTTGCCGTTGTTTTGTTGGATTACCGCGGCTGGTGACCTCGTTCCCCCAACCGCTTCGTTGCTCTCATCTTCAAGCTCAAGCTTCAGCTACTGTACTAATACGACCAACTCTTCGTGTAACGTGTAACGGGGGGTATTGAAGAGAAGAGATTTTTGAGGTGTAACGCGTAACAAACGGCCATGAAGAGCGTTACAAATCAGTTTTTTTGCCAGGTCAAATTACATTTTTTCGCGTATTGGGTTGGTCATACAGTCCAGGCTAACTGTTTTGGGCAACGTGAAGAGGTTTTTGTCCTGTAACGCTCAAATTTTGGTCATGAAGGGGTGAAGAGATCAACTTTTTTGGTAACGCGTAACATTGGATTGACATTGGATGAATCAGAAGTGTACGCTTACAGCGACCGTCACTGGTGGTTTGTAGCCGCATGCTTGATCGGAGATCTAGAGAATCGAGTCATAGGCGTGTTCTTGAACAGCCCAATCTCACGCACCTCCAGTCATCTCTAGTCAAGCCAGCTCTTCTTGCGTGCGGCGCCAGGTCACTTGTACGATTGCTCACCACGACTTGGGGTTTCTGGGCGCAGTTCTGATCAGAGGGTGGTTTTATTCTAGGTCTTCTTCGGCCACCAGATATCTCATGTTGTGAATAATTTTTTTTTCGCTCTCGTTCAGGTTGGAACGGCCGAACGGAACGGACTCTGAATTTTTGCTTGGGTCGTCGGCAGCATGTGGTAAACCACGCCGACAGGCGCGACGCTGAACAGCACAAACAGCGGCGAACATCGGACATATGGCTACTAGTGAAGACAAGATCATGGGTTAGCGGATGCGGTGCATGAGTTCGAGTTGACGCCACACAGAAGAACGGAATCCTGTCACCTGTATGACACCATCCCGATTGGAAAGTATCAGCGACTGAACCACACCCACGACTATAAAAGATGGTCAAGGAGGAGGCTAGAGTTCAGTATCCAGAATACCCACAACTTTTACTCTAATTCCCACTTCTACCTCTCGAGCAATCATGATGCACAATGTTATGGCAGGAATTCACGGTGCAGGTCAAGCGTCGTCTGCCTACCGTTTCCTCAGTGAGTCCCGCCCCGTACGGCTCGTTACCAAAGTCGTCGTTGATGGTGTTGCACATACGCTAGGTAACACCATGTCCATTACGATGATTCATGACATCCGCGAGTATCGTGTCAAGTCCATCGTTCTCCACAGTTCTTTCAGCGAGTCAAGTGCAAATGAAGACAAACATGCCCACTGGCGTCTGTTCTTGGAAATTGCTCAGTGGCCATATTATCTTGAGTTCAACTTGGAGAAAATTTCACTCAATGGGGACACCATGCTCGACATCACTGAATGCCCCTATTCTGCTTTTCACTCACAACCCGTCATTGGACTCTTCTATATTCCTATAACGTGCCCGACATTGAGAGTTCGGAACGTGATTGATCTTGTCTCGGAGAATGGTCTCGACCGCTATCAATTGTCGAGGAGGGGAGATGGATGCCGCTTCTGGTGCCAAACTGTTCTTGACGACTTGATGGTCGCTCGCTGGGTTCCGGAAGATGCTACTGTCTGTGTCGGACAGCACATTATGTCCCTGCACCAACAGTACGGTCGAGTTGTTATCCCCTACCCTGCGTACCAGGGCAGGTTCTCCTAATTGGCAAGGTCAGCACTATATTCCCTTCGCTGCAGAGTAGACACTAAGTACACCTTATCAAGAGGCCGCTCGAATGCGCCAAATCAGGAACGTCTTACCTAGGAAGTGTATCACAAGTGTATCAATATTCTGTCTTATCGCTATGTTCGAAATTTTGTACTTTGTGTCGCCTCGTCATGTCATAATGCATTCATAAGCCCTTTTCTGCCATACTGTAACTTCCGAAACAGCAGCAGCCCGCGTTGCGACTTCCAGACTCCTAGGAGGAGCTTTCTTTGATGTCTTCAATGTTACTATGTTATGGCCATATAGTATGTTATCATGTACAGCAACAACCGCGTGATTCCAATATCAATTCTTCAATGCGCCAACGATCAATATTTTTGCTCGATGCTGCGTGGCGTGATGCGGAAATCGGTCGGGGGCGAGCAAGGGAGGCCGGTGGCGGCTGATATGCCTGGAATTGTTAGGTAGTCAAAGAGATTGAGAATGGCCGGAGGAGAAAAGCGAGAACGAAGAGATCAAGAGGAAAGTGATGTAAGCAGGAAAGGAAAAAAGAACCAGCACATAGCGGCGGGGAGACCTACCGTGCGCGTATTGCATATGATAGCTAGCGCATACACTCAACTTCAGAAAAGAAGAAAAGAAAAGGAACGCTACCATCTGGCCAGCGTTTCACCTTCCCCTGAGTTGCCGCGGCTAACACTATCTTCATGGTCTACGGTACCGCGGCCGCCACCTTCGTCATTGGGATCGTATAATCAATGGAGAAAGAAACTACATAGTGGCGGACGCTCGAGTACAGTGGCAACACGAGTAAGTAAATTTAAATAAGTCTAGTCACGAAATTCGACTTCAAGTGTCCAACGTTGTGCTATCCGAGGCATTAGATTCTTCAGGGTCTTCAATGAGTCCTCAGCATGAGTGCTGTCGGACGGTTCAATGTTGTCTGAATAATGATGCCAAATTCCAGGTCCACCCCGGAGAGAAGGAAGCTCCAATATTAACTTTGGATCCTTCAGTGACATCGTCGACAATGCTTCGTCTGCAAGCACCCAAGTTTCTGCCCATTTCACCAAGTTATCCGTGTCTGTTATTCCCAACTTCAGTTGGCGCAACTTGGGCTTGACATTCAACTTCAAGCATTGTAAGAAGAGCCTGAGGGTAATTTTATCGAACGTGAGCAGTTCAATTTCTTGCAAGTTTGTGTTTCGTGGGAATGCCAGCAGCTCAGCGAAAGAGACTGCAAGAATGTCAGTTCAGTGGCATATGTCCCAGCAGGGCAATCTCACCAGCATCGTCACCTGGCAAAGGGTGATATGGAGCTATAAGCTTCAATGCTCGTAGGCTTGTCCCAGCCGCCCCCAAGAGCTCTCTACATGCTTGAAATTGTTGCCATTCGTCGTCTTGAGCGTGCAGAGATATATCAATGGAAATCCCGACAATTCCAGCTGTATACTCGATGGCTCCGGTAAAGAATCGGATCATCCAGGAAGGAGGATGTCTGAACGCAAGCTTGCAAAGACTGGGATGCCTTATTTGGACAGAATTGACGGTCAAAGGAGGAGAACCGAAACCGAACGGCACGCCTTCATGGGCTGTGATCTTTTCCAAGGCTGTAAGAGCTGTTATGAGATTGCAGAATTCAGGGAAGGTAAATGCGATGCATCTGAGCTCCAACTCCTTCACAGACTTGTAGCTGTTATGCAGAGAAGCGAGCGCCGTCGGTGACAGCGTTCGCCAATCAATCCATTCCAGGAAGAGTGATGTGATAGAGGGAGATGTTAAGTTCCTGACGAAGAAATCGCAGACCGCTGTGTCATTCCTCCATGCTTTTCCATTGGGATTTATGGGGTTGCCCCAGACGACCTTGTTCTGTTCGAGGTGTAACGTACTGAATGATAACAATGAGAGCGTGGACCGAGGTGAATCAATAAGATGAAGAAATTCCGCGATCTGAATTTGGTTGAGATGTAGGACCTTGGGCGGCGATAAAAGATGGTATCGAGCGCTCGGCAGCCACGAGTGGCAGACCAAGGCACATGCTGCGATCGTTGGAGTACCGCATAAGTGAGACAGTACCGAATCAATGAGCTCGGGAGGGAGTAAATCCGACATGAAGAACTGAAGGGAAGGAAGTTCATCATGGCCAATCGACGATTGTACCAGTGAATTTGTGGGAACATCGCTTGGGTTTTGCCGCCGCGTCTCCGCATCATGATCTACCGAGTTCAACTTCTCTCTGGCGAACATATGCGAGCCACTCTCAAAGAAGAGGGTTCGAACGTTTTGCCCAGATTGTACGGCATCAGTGCATTTGGGACCAGGATTCGTGTCTATTGCTACGATACTCGGTCGTCCCAGATCGACGCCCCACCCGTTGCAAGCACATCCACTGCTGCTTCGCTGAAGGAATGGTGGGATATGGATGTTTTGTCGCCGGCGGGTGAGCAAAAATTCCCGGAAATGGAGGCCGACATCAAGGCGATGTGTGCTCCCTCGTCATAAAGTATGTGATACTCTGGTAGTCACATGTCGAATCCCATCGGAATTTCCAGCCAGAAATCCAGGTGTAACTGCTCAAGGCTGTCAAGCACGGAGCCCGTATAGGCTGTATACGATATATATGTTTTGAAGGGCGTCGGGGGTGGCACAGGTCGAGAACAGCGCATTCAACCAGAGAAGCTATTCATCCTCCCTCCCCACTTCCCCTCATTTCCGGAAACAGATGAACACACCCGTTCCATGAGCAAGCACCCAAGCATACCAGGCCGGATTCTCAGACCTCCCAGAGGTCTTCCTGCTCATGATGCAGCTCCAGCAGCCATGGCGGCAGGTCACGGCTTAGCCTCCACGGGGCTTGGACTCCGATACATGCGCTTCGCATGCCGTAGCAGCGCGACGACAGAAGTCGGTGTCATGCCTTCCATACGTTTGGCTGCGCCCTATAGTAGCAGGAATACAGATGCGTCAGAACCGATACCAAGTTGGGAGGGGATAAACTTGGGGAAGATAATTTCATGAATGGGAACAGGTAATGACGCCTCGGCAGGCGCGATGAAATCGCACAAGAACCGAAATAGCACCCGAACATAACTGAACATAAAAACCAGGAAAAAGAAGCCACGCACAATCGTAGTCGGCCTGACCACACCCAACCGTTCGCGCACCTCCGAGCTCAAACCCGTGACGGCGTCGTAGTCCATATGCGGATCAAGCACCAGCGCCTCGTCCTCCATGAACACCCTTAAATCAGCCTCCTGGCGGCTCAGGTGCGCGGAGTATTGACCTATATTAGACGGCATTAGCATTGCAGCTGAACAGGGAGTAGAACGGAACAGGAACGCACCATCGATGTCCACTCGCCCCAGCACATAATCGTCCACATCAGCGAGCACGGGAATGGCCTGCCTGAGTTGCGCGGCGTTGATGCCTGGGTAACGCAGCATCTCGAAGCCACTAGCACATAGGATCAGTTTGGGTAGGTCGCTATGGACAACATAGGCACGTACCTTCGCAGAACACCATCGCTCTGCACTACGAACCCATGTGCGCGCCAACCCTATCGCCCAGCAAAATCAGTCAGATATTCAAAAAGAGTCAGGAGCAGGATGCACCTGTGGGCTCAGCTTGACTGAATTGAGGAGAGTGGTCGTATCGCTGATATCCCTGCGCACATTTTCGAACAGCGACCACCTGGAATCAGAAACCACACCCGCTGCACGTCCTACGCAAAAGCTCTCAATACGAGAAGGAGGTTGAAGGAAGACGAAATAAGGACCTTTCTCCGTGAGCCGCAGATCGGCATTATCGCTTCGGATGGTCATACGGTATTCCGAGCGCGACGTGAACATCCGATCTATGTGCCATTGTCAATGAGCCGCCCGTGGATGAGGTAAGAGTAGAGGCGATCTGGACGTACACGGCTCCTCCGCGCCTTTGACGATGAGATCGTCAATCATCACACCAGTGAAGCCGTCCGCACGTGTAAGGACCATCGGCGGGCGGTGCAGTGCCGCGAGGCCCGCGTTGATCCCTGCAACAGCGCCTTGTGCTGCTGCTTCTTCGTAGCCTGTGGTACCGTTAATCTGGCCGGCGAGGAAGAGGCCCTGTAAGGCAGGTGATTAGAGACTTAAATTGCCATTTCGGAGGGCGCTTACCTGGATCCGTTTTGTCTCGAGCGTCGCTGTTGGTGAGAAACAGTTAACGCAAGAGGGAGTGAGAGGGATAGAGAAACTCACGCCCTAGTTCACGCGCATCCACATGATCGTACTCGACCCCATAAGCTGGCCGCACCATCTTCACATTCTCCAAACCCGGGATCGTGCGCATCATCGGCTCCTGCAACTCTTCCGGTATACTGCATGAGATACCGTTCGGGTAGATAATGTCTAGAATATTGTTCAGCATTTCATGTTACGAGGTTGAAGATCAGCGACAGTACCTGAGTCGTACCCCTCGGGCTCCAGCCAGACGTTGTGATGCTCCTTGTGTGCAAAGCGGAGGACCTTTGCTTCTAGAGAGGGACAATATCGTGGACCTGAATTGTCAAGTCAATAATGACGCGCAGGATGTGTGATCGGAGTGCGAAGTACCTTTCCTCGTTTCCTGGATATGCACGCTAAGATGGAGATTGTCCAGGATAACCTTATGTGTTTCGGGGGTCGTCTGTGTTTTATGACACATCACTTGATTGGCCTGAACGAAAAAATACAAACGCGTCAGCTTTGAAGAACAAGGTCCTCGTGGGCGCAGTACATACTGCATTAGGGACCTCCCGATTTAGGTAACTGAACGGGGATGGCACCAAATCTCCCTCCTGCTTCTCCATGCCACTGAGATTGATGGTGTTCCCGTCTAGTCTTGCGGGTGTCCCAGTTTGTAGCCGGCCAAGCCTGAATCCTGCGGCGTTCAGGGAGGCTGAGAGGCCGATTGAAGGGGCGTCATTTAGCCGGCCAGCAGGGAATCTTTTGAGGCCTAGAAATGTGGGTTGGTCGAAAGCCTCGATATTCACAGATGTTTCATACCTATATGAATTTCCCCAGAAAGAAATGTTCCTGTACACACGACAACTTGGGAGCAGTGGATGATGTCCCCTGAATCTGTCGCATGGTATTAGACAGGAGTCCGACACATACTACGTTGCAGAAAGTGGCGTACCTAGCTTGACTCCAACGATTTTACCCCAGCGACCTGACGTCGACGAATCCGAGTGGTCGAAGACGAGATCAAAAACACTGCCGGCCTTGATAGTCAGATTCGGGTAGTTATGCAGAACTTCTTGCATGTTTCGCTTGTATAAGTTCCGGTCTATCTGAGCCCGGGGTCCCTGTCAATCAAACACAAAATAAATAAGTTCCTCGTGAAATGACGATATGACAGGGAAAACTGACCCAGACCGCTGCTCCCTTGGATCGGTTTAAGATTTGGAACTGTATGCCAGCCTTGTCTGTACAAGATCGTTCATGAACTGGAAATCTAGGAGAACCTGCATCAAAACGTACCTGCGACGCGTCCCATAACCCCATCCAACGCGTCCACCTCACGCACCAAGGTACCTTTCCCAACACCGCCAATTGACGGGTTGCACGAAAGCTCCCCAATCGTATCGAGTTTCTGCGTCAATAGGACTGTCCGCGCGCCGGTGCGCGCGGCCCCTGCAGCTGCTTCGCACCCAGCATGGCCGCCTCCGATTATACAAACTGCCAGAGAGCGGAAGGTCAGACTGTGCAGAGAACATGAAAATGCCGAGGTTTTACCATCATAAAGATTTTGAGGTGCTGTGGCGGTAGTAGCATAAAGCCTAGATATGGTACGACGCATGCATGGCGAGATGCCAATAGGGGAGAAGGTTCGAAGCATAGATATATAGAAGACTTGCAACTTCTCGAATGCAGAATTTTCGGAGAAGTCAATGTTGTTGATGCAAGAGCCACTCGCCAAACATTGGTGTGTAGCTGGACCGGTCCGGCTTATCCGAAAAATTAGCCTGTCTTTGTCTTGCGCTTTCCGCGATGAAAACTGACTAAATTTGAGCAACCTAGATCGAACTTGCACAATTTCGCATCGCGCTCAAAATACCGTGAGTATGACCATTCGGAAGGATAATATTGCGGACTTGCGACACACAGAGTTTGGAAAAAGAATTTTCCTCCTTCGAGCAGCGGGCATAGTGTCCGACTCCCATGACTTACATACTTCGAGCACCTTTGCCAGAGCACCGACGACACGACCACATTACTCAACTCCGCCAAGCTATGCCCACAGGTGCATTCTGCTCTTCCGATTCTTTATGATTCCCGACTCACTTTGATGAATAACAGAGCTAGCACGCACATGGATCCACATTACAGAGGTCTCAGGAGGTGCGTCTATCTCATTCATTGTCGGTAGTAACCTAGTCATTACGCACTATCGATTAAACCGCCAACCACTCTGATATATCTCGAAGAGCATCGCTGCGCTGAGGCTCAAAGAAGGAGAAGGAGGTGAAGCCGTGAATTGCATCCGGGTATTCAAGATATAAAACAGAGTCATGTCCAATATCAGCAATGAGTCGGTCGCGGAATGTAACCATCGCATCAAGAGTTTGTTCTGCATCTCCGGCCACGATGCATGTACGAGGGAATTTTTTGAAAAGGCCATGATAGTTGGAAAGGGACAAGGACGACGGGGAGAGGTAGGGATTGCTTGCAAGCTCCTCCTGCGGAAGAGTACCACATAACGCACGTGCGGTGTACCCCGACTTGAGGATAACATCAACGATGTCACTGGGAAGATTGCGTTGCATGGATGATGCTGGACGTCCGTCATGGGTTCCAGCCCAATCAAGCGTCGGTGAGATGAGCAGGAGACCTCCGGGTACAGGAAGAGCGGGTATACCGGACTCGGAAAGATACAAAACAAGGGCAAGAGCAAGATGCCCCCCTGAAGAGGAACCTTGAACGATAATGTTTTGGGGAGAGAAGCCAAGATCGTCGATGAGATATTTATACCCGACGATAGCGTCGATGAGGCTAGCAGGGAAGGGGTTCGCGGCTTCGAACGGGGGCGCTGAGCTGAGACGGTATTCTAGAGCGAAGGCCCTCTCAACGACGCTTGTCTTCTCGAGAATAACAGGTATGATTGGGGCAGAATCCGCACGAGGATCGGAGGAGCCAGACTGCAGGAAAAGTGTGTTATTGGCAGTATTATAGTCTTCAGTACAGAGGGCTTACAACATGGCCTCCACCTGTCGATAAGACAAAACCAGAGTGAGATGGCAGTTTACAACACGGGATTCAGGATTGTACATACCATGGAAATAGTAGATGACTTTTTCGTCAGCTTTAGCGCGGTAAGCATATCGTCCATCATCATCGCGCTTCCCGTACCAGTAGCCCGAAATTGTTTCTGGTTTGACGTCATTCTTCTTCGCAGCAGCGGCTACACTTCCACTGATGTGTTCCTGAGATATTCCTTTGACCCAAACAAAACCAAGTGCGTCGGGAGATTTTGAGGCCTCGTTGGGGTCAGGGCCACCGGTGAGACCAACATCGTACATGATGTTAACTACAGCCTGTAAGCCCCGAACAATGACCGTACGGCCGAGCGACCATGAGCGACGAGGTCTGTTGCCCGGAAAGAGTGCAGAAACCACCCAATAAGGCAGTCGAAGGAATAATATGGAGGCAACGGAGACAATCAGATAGAATGTTTTGAGAGGCTGCTTTCTGAAAGCGAATACCATGACGAGCGCAGGAATTCAAGCTTCGTGATCTGAGGTGATGGCTTGTCGTTCGTCGTTGTCTTAAGAAGGCATGGGAGCAACGACTTCATGGCAGTGCCTCTGGCACACGATGGAACTTCCATCCGAAGTCATGGCCGAACACCACGACAGTGGGTCCGATATCACTGCAAGAACCTGGTGAGTAGTACGTTCTTCTTGATCTCGCACCTACAAAAGATGGTCCAACAAAAATAGGTGCCACCCAATGCAGGAAAAAGGTGTGCATCATTTGCTCATGACACATGTTTGTGCTGTGTTTCTCTGATCAAAGTCGCGCCGGCTACGTTCGGACACCGCGAGAAAGGAACGTCTGATCGTGTCTATCTAGGAGGAGAAACTAGTTCCGTGTTGCCAGATTAGAATGTCCGACATGAAGTCGGCCGCAAGGCAGATCGACGAGCCTGGAGCAACTGACAGCTGGGGGAGAAATGGGGAAAACTTGGTATCTCGCCTACCGAAAGAAACGAAGGATGCACGCCAGTGTGACTGGTGCATGCCCAGCAAAATGGAATCTGACCCTGATAGTTTCCGAGAGAGCAGCCTCTTCAGTCGTGCGTCGAACAGCAGAAAGTGGCATCGAGAGGCGACTACTACTCCGCGACATATGATACATCTGTATTGTCTTTGGGTCAGGCTGAAGGAGGTATAATACTGTCCAGCCGTGGATCATCCCTGTGCGCGTGTTCGGGGAATACGGTAGTAATCTGGAGCTGAAACTGGGAACGTTCTGCAAACCTCACGAACTCGTCGTAGGTCGATATTGACGCACTCACATCGAACTCGGTGAGAGCTGGGAGCACTAGTGGCTGGATGAAGAGGTCGAAGTCGAAGCTACCGAAGGGGTAGACGTGAAGTCTGCGTAGCCTAGGATGAGTGATCGATCCCCGGGGGTAATCAATGACCTTGTCGTATACTTCTCTACCGCCATGTCCACCCCAGACTCTGACCTCGTAGTGTATAAGCTGAGGAGTTTGCGCTACCACACCGTGTGCAACCGAGGGGTGCACCCAGTCGCCATTTGCCAGCTTGAGTGTTGTGAGCTGTGTCCATGGGAGATGGAGGGTAAGCGGGAACGTCGGGTCTTGATCGTCGCCACTTTCTATATCCACCTCACGAAGAAGAGGGGCATTGCACCATATCATGGCATCCTCTGCAACGCGATGAGCACGGCGATTCCCGACATGTATCGATTCCAGGGAAATGAAGGATTCGCTCGGAAGGTGTAAGACGGTGTTCATGAGCTGCGTCGAGGGTGTCCATATTGAGAGGAATCGGAAGCGGGTGGAGTATGCCGTTATGAGGGTAAGAATAGGATCCGTGAACACTAGATCGTCGTATGCCTCCGAATCCTCATAGACCGATATTGTGAGCTCCAACGGCAAGTTCCCGCTGCGTGAGAACGCAGTATGCGCCATAAAAATGGAGAGGAGGATGTCTTCTGTATCACTCTCTATCATGACACGATTCCAGAGACGGGGCTCATTGAGAGCTACTTGCCGCCATCGAGAGGAGATACGGCATAGGGTCCATGGTGAAAAAACATCCTGGCTCTCTAGTGGCAGTTGGAGTGCTCCGTCACATACACAATACAGGATCTCAGCCAGCAGTTCATTGGGGATCTGAGTATGGAGAGAGGATGCCATAGGACACGTTGGTCGTTCCTCGAGTCGATCCTGTTCATTTAGGGATACTCGGAATTTGGGTCAAATTACACAACCAGAGGTAGACATACCTATAGAACCTTTCTAGAGGAATCGGAATGCTCCTACACAAATGGTGAGAACGAATGTAGAACGTTGGCTTGATCGGATGGAGTCCTGTTATCGTGTTGAATTTGATTTGTGTTCGCCTTGATCAGAACATGATATTATTTTTGTGGTTTGTGGAAAGCTGTGGAAAGAGTCACGATTTTACCGTACATTCAAATGACATAAAGCGCTAAGGAGGATATAGTGAGATCATGTATCGGAGGAAAAGACTCTCGTTGCCATCCCTTCCTTCTTGAACTGAAAGGGTTGGAAGCCGAAGTTGATTCGTCAAGCGATTGCCAAACATGTGCAGGTGCTGGTTTCCCTGTTGCCAGAACGCGCAAGTAGTACTTGAAGTAGTATGATCATTGTTCAGGGTCATGTCGAGTGTCTCTGTCTCCTTCGCCTTTGCGTCTACTTGGCACCCACTCTGACTTTGATCAACAGGTCAAAGTGACTCTTTAGCTTTATCAGACAACTGCCTAACACGTCGAGCCACGTCCCCGCGTACGCTGTGATACACTGCCACCGTAAATACGACCGCTGCCTAAATACAAAACTTATCATCGATGCGCACCTCTCAACTTGAACATGCTGGATCTCCCGCAAGACATCTGGGACCTCATAGCATCCCACATTCCATATCTACAGCTAGGACCCCTGATATCCGTCAACCGGGCCTTCCTCAACATCGTCCTAGATGCACGTTACAAGACGGTGGAATGGGTTGTGCTGGATAAGAAGCTGATCAGTTCCTTGGGCCGTCTCCAGTACGTGGCTATGGATCGGCCTAATGACCCTCCTGACCCAAGATATCGTTTCAGGTCTCCTTATATCGCTCGCCGTGTTCGGCGTCTGCACATCAGACCATGGTTCATCCAATACCTTCTTGAACGAGAAAAGCTCTTTGAGGAGACGACACGCAGCAGAGTCGAAGAAGAGCCTACTTGGCAGCAGCAGACTTGGACGCAGTTAGGAACGTTTCTCGGGTTTCCGTCCATGCACACCCCAGAAACGACGAACCACAGGTCTTTCCGTGCAAAGAAAGGCTCCGGATATGTGGCGTCGCCGAACGAGATCATGAGCGCTATGATAAACGCCGTCCAGCTTATGGTGAACGTCACCACGTATGACCTTCGGTGGAGAGACCTGCCTCTCAACAACGACACGCTCGCCCTCTTGACTTCGGCAGGAGCTGCCTTTAGTGGGAGCTTGTCCAAGCTGGTCCTACACGCTCGGATATCGAGGTTCGAGTCGTTCCTAACTCTCACGAACTTCTATGCCTTGAATGAGCTAGAATTCCATTTCGATTTCGATTTTGAGGCCAACGCGGATGACGGCGCGCAAGAAGAAGCGATCCTCGTCAATTACATCGCTCCATACATAACCCATCTCGCATCCCTCCGGTCTTTGACGATAGTGTCGTCAGCCAAAGCAGACCATTCAGCATTTCTCCGTGCCATGGGATCTGTCCCACCACTTCGACTCCTGGCGCTTCGTATTCCCTTCAACCAAAAACATTTATCCGACCCATCAACTATCGGTCATATTCTCCACCTGCATAGGTCCACCCTCAGCAGCGTAGAACTACGCCCGAACGACGATTATACGTCGAAGGACCCGTCCTACACTGCCCTGGCCTTGCATAATTGGTCTGCAGTTGCTAGACAATGTTTAGTCAATACCGGTTGGCTAGGAAACGTGGAGTCGCTCACTATCCCGGCTGTTCATCATCCGACGATGTTCACTATGATTCACCATACGTCCGCTCATTTGACCAGCCTTTGCTTGTTCAGTCGATATCTGGAAGGCTTCGAAGCTGCCGAGGTGATCGGACTGCTTGGGCCGCGGGTCGGCCTACGCCGTTTGTCTCTTGAAGTCAAGCAATTGACTCCCGAACTCATCAGCCTATTGGCCAACACACTTCCAGGGCTGAGTTCCCTCACGCTCGTCCTAGAATCCGACTTTGTGTGTCCATATTTCTTCGAAGCCCATGTTAGGAGCCTAACCTTCATCTGTCATAGAAAGTGCCATTCATGGGCGCAAGTTTCGCACAGCAAGGCTATGAGGTGCAAGCCGACTGGCAGTTGTCCGATATCTCGCTGTTCTTCAAGCGCATCAAGGAGGAGTCTGACATGCCTGACTGGGGGAGGGATCACGAGTATCAGCTGATGACGCATTTGGCACAGTCCGTCCTTCCCAACGTTCGCAGCTTCAGAGGGCGAGGGCACATGAACTAATCCGTGCGGAATCATCAGCTTTGTGGTTCTTGACCTTGGGTTCCTCCTACTCGTGCCAGGTATCTCCACGTAACTGAGCAATGTATGAACTTTCCTTGATTTCGGAAGCAAAAGCGCAGTCCTTCCACACGTCTAAATTCAAACAGGACTTACTTTAGAGTTGACTTGCCAGAGAGAGAGGAACAAATTCAATCTTATACATATCCGCAAAAAATCACGGTGACCTTGAATTTTCATCAGAAGCGCGCCCTTGGCCTAGCCAGGCGCGACTGCCTCGAGAGCCTCTAACGACAAGCGTCTTATGACGCACACTCTTTGAAGGATAGGAGCACATGCTTGCATCAAGGGCCTCGACGCGCGTGTCCTAGACCAAGGTTTTCGGGGGTGGGAGATTGAGACCGCGGATTTTGAAAGCGGTTCTGGGATGCTTACATTCTTGCGGACGTTGCTAAGTGGGTCGCCTTTGTGTGGAGTACTTATAGATTATTGCACCCTAATATCGAGATCAGAAAGAGGATGTTTCCTCCAAATCTGAGCTGACTAATGGCGTGAGCTTCCAAAAAAAGAAATGCAAGTATGACGCGCTTGCAAATTTCACGCCGCATCAACGTTGTCGCCACGAACGTCGACGCGGCGCCAACTCACAATTCAAATATCCGACAAAAATCCCAAATTTGGAACGTGCGCATCTGACCCGTGCCATTGCTTTTCCAAGGATGCATATGCGTACCACGGTGCTGTATACGCCAGGCATCTCTCCTGTCAAGAGCTCACTTGGCCATACCCTCGACTGTTAGCCATCAAGTCAGGCTGACCAGGGCTTGCCTAGCGACGTTCACACCTGGTGAGAGGGAATTCAATGCATCCATCACACTGGAGTCAGGACATCAAAGCACGTCATACCAAGGTGGAATCGCGTCTGCCGAAAATAGCACACGATCTTGACACGATCTGCCCTTGGAGCTGGAGCACCCTCTTAAGAAACGGATCGTTGATCACAAGTCTGCGAGCCTACCCCGTCGACCTCGCGTTTCCTGCAGGCGAAGATGTCCTCCCATAAAGGCACCAAGTTTTCCTCCCAGAACGGCGAACTGCTAGACTATGATGTCGAGAAAGCGCCTCCCAAATACGCGTCGTCGGAATCGATCCCAGGCGACGACGTTATCGTCAGGCAGATTGACGAGGAGAGCGACCTGGACGTGAAGTACAGGACCTGCTCATGGCAGAAGGTGCTTCCAGTTTGCTTTCTTATCTGCGTGAGATTCCAACTCACGGTTCAGTAGACGGCTGGACTGTTGTTTTCTGAATATATATGCCTCGCCGTCTTGTCCTTCCCCTGGTCGGTCCCTCACGAAACCCTGTAGACGCTCGTGTTGACGGTATCGTGGTATTTGAAAGGTCATTCTCGGTGCTTGGCCTGGTTCCTGGTATCCTCGTGACAATTGGTGTCGCGTTGGCATGCCTTTACACGTCGCTAATCCTAGGGAGATATTGCCTCAAATACCCAGAATTACGCGACATTTGTGACATTGGGAGGCAGCTTTTCGGTGGTTCCGTAATCGCCTACAACGTCACTTGCGTTTTCTTCATCTTGAATAACACGTTCATCCAAGGTGCGCATCAGAATATCTCAACTCTAAAAGTCCACGCTCATATACGGATGTAGCCCTCCATGTACTCGTCGGTGCAAGGCTACTCAACACACTCTCCAATTCGTCGCAGTGCACGATCGTCTTCGCCGTCATCACGGCCATTATCTGCTTCGTATTCACTCTCCCAAGAACATTGAACCAGCTGTCCTACATTGGTATATTCAGCGCTGTGACAATGGGCATCGCTGTACTGCTAGCCATTATTTTCGCTGGCGTGCAAAGCCACCCTGCGGGATACATTCCGGGCTCTGAGCCTATCGTCACCTCCTTCCCGGTGGCTGGAACAAACTTCGTGTCAGGTATGTTGAGAGCCGCTGTATGATCTCCAATTGCATCTGATACCCCTGTTCATCAGGCATGTCGGCGTTCCTAAACATCACATACACTCTTGTCGGCCAAGCCGCCATTCCCTCAGTAAGCTTCGCTGAGATAAGGCCCATGAAATAACCTCTTAGCCGAATTTTCCAGTTCATCGCTGAAATGGAGAACCCCAAAGACTTTCCCAAAGGTAGAGCAAAAAGTCTAACTTGCATGAAGATCTAAATCTGACGTTCCTACAGCCTTGTGGGCTGTTGCCATTGCCGAAACCATTACATTCACTCTTTGCGGAGCCCTGGTGTATCATTTCGTCGGAAATCAATACGTCACCGCCCCCGCTTTCGGCTCGCTGACGCCAATCCTCAAGAAAATATCCTTTTCTTTCGCCATTCCGACGATAATTTTCCTCGGGGCTCTCTACTCCGTGAGCCCAGACACCAAATCAATAATGCACACATGCTGACCATAGATATAGTCTGTGACCGCCCGCTTCATCTTCTTCCGCCTCTTCAAGGGCTCGAAACATCTTCACGCTAACTCCATAATCGCGTGGTCAACTTGGACAGGTATTATCGCCGCGACATGGGTCGTCGCTTTTATTATTGCCCAAGTCATCCCCTTCTTCTCCGACATGCTGAGCCTGATGTGCTCGCTCTTCGGTAAGCCTCTTGAACTTTCAGGTCGGGCGCGCCGTTGTTCTTACGCAGCCCCGTCACTTCAGACGGATGGTTCGGATTCATCTTCTGGGCCATGGCCTATCTACATCTCCACCCGGGCAAGACAAAGTGGAACGGCGTCCTCAAGTCACTCGAGACGCTCATGAACTACTTCTTCATCCTCCTCGGGGCGTTCATTCTCGTTGCAGGGACCTATGTGCGCCATGCCGTCCCCTCTTCGTTTCAACCGCGTTTGCTGATCTCGATTGCATACTTAGACATCTGTTCAGTCTATCATCAATTCTTACGCTGCGAATCTTATAGGCGGCCTCTTCAGCTGCGCCAGCACAGCACTCTAGAGTAGAGCTGCCTGAGCCCCCCACCGCTTACATCATACCCAGTACTAGTGCAGAACTGGTGGATCAGTCGGCTGGAGGACGCGCCATTCCTGCGTTACCTAACGCAGTACCCCCGATGCCGAGGCCAAAGTGAATATGGCGCTTGGCGAGGTACATGGCGTATGTACAACCACATTATTTATAGTAGATCGGAACTGTGTTCCATGTAGGTTATCGTACCCCCGTTATTAGCGGGAATTTACAGAGTCTGTTAGGAATAACGATTGACGTTCATCGGACGAGTACATATGGCACGTGGATGTTGTATATCTGAGCGTCAAGACTCTAAGATGGCCACCTCGCATAGATGCAACATCCTTTGTACGTCAAATTATTTCATTATGCTTAACGATGCGCGCACCGGACAGACAACGAAGTTCAAGGAATCAGTGTACGTCCAGCACTCAACACAGGGCATGATTTTGGGCGCGTTTTTTGCTTCTTCCTTTTACACATGCAGGCGAAAGTGGAGACAAGGGGTCTAATCGTAACGACTACAACTCAGGGACCACATTGAAAGGTTTACCGAGAGATGCCCTCCGTGACTTCGATTTAGGGTCGAAGTATGGCCGCTCGCCGATGCTGACGATACGATTGCCCTGACGCAATTCGTCTGCGAAGTCATTTCTGAGGTATTCAGAATATAAGACCGAGACCGCTAACACAGAGGCAAGAAAAGACGAACGTAGCAGTATGGAACGTCGCACGATTGTCCCAGATGGCGATGTCATTGGCGTTCCAACGGTACCGAACTTGGAGGTCGTGGTTCTCCGAGATGTGAAGTTGCAAGAACCTCAGGACGTCGTCGGATTCCTCGGGCGAGAGCTCCACGATGCGCTTGGTGAACCTGGGAAGAATTAAATCCTGGACGGAGAAGCTGGTAAGTCGAGGATACGCACTCTCTATTAACAAAGAGCGTCTTGAAGCCGGTGAGCGGGTGAGTACGGATAACAGGGCTAAAAATAGGTCGTCAACATGAAGTGTCAAGCATAGTGTTGGGAAGGTGACACGAACTGAACCGCAGTGAGGCTTGTCCCGGTGTTTTCTGGAGAGCCGCGGTTGTCGTTCATCGTGATGCCATGGCGTTCCGCGTACTATGTGAAGCACCTTGTCAGCGAAGCATGGAGCCACATTGGTTGAAGGTCGATACGGACTTCAATGAAATCAGGCGCATGGTGCACTGCGGTCAAACCTTCCAGAAACTTCTGATAAGCCGGAGACAGCCTATCGTACGCCTCGTAGCCGCTTTAGAAGCAGATGGTGAACGTCCAGTGGAAACTATGTGTGCTTTCGAGCTTTTCTTACCTTGCCCACTACAGAACCATATTATGATAATTTGAGGCTGGAAAGAGCAGAGAAGACTTACGATGGTATCTCCGCCAACTTAAAAGAGGTGGTTGTTTACTTAAATGGTAGTAATCATCTGACAGAATAGAGAAAACATACCTCTGGGAATAGTGTGCATTTTCAGGATCTGGAGGCAAGATCGGTTACACCATTGTCAAAAGGAATAAATATAATCTTACAGCATAGTCGGAAGGGACAGGCTCGAACGTAATGTCTGAATGCCACCCTCGACTAGCCCGAGTACTGACGAGACGAGCCTCCGGTCGAGCAATACCTCTGGAACAAGAATGAGTTAGGCATCTTGATAGGATGAGCACCGTACCTACCCCTTCGAAGAAATGACGGAGACCTCGGCGCCGAGCTCGGGCGTCTCTTCCGAGATAGGGTGAGTGTGCAGCCCAGAGGTTTTGGGTTTTCCACCAAGTTCGCCCAGCCTAGTCCCGAGTTCCGTTTGCTGCTCAATAGTGAGGTTTTGATCAGAGAAGAATACAACTCCACGATGCGAGACGAGCGTAGCGAGATCTTTGATCAGTTCATCGGAGTTAGGGGCAGCTAGCAGCTCAGAGAGCTGTACAGATTTGTTGGGGAAGGTCGTTCCGATAATCGGCGTGTTATCGAACGAGTCGAAAGCGCCTAGAGAGCCTAGGAAAGAGGGAGGGGCATTGACCATGGTGAAAGGTGCTTGATCTAAGAGCTCAGCTGGTGGAAGTTCTTATCAGGTTAGGAGTGGCAATGATATATCTCGCTATAAGCACGCCATTCAGTGTGCTTATTCCCGGACCAAGTTCTAGGTGCCTGTCGATGTCAAACCGAGGCAGGCCTCATGACCTTCGCTGGCACAATTTCTTTTTCTCGGGTAGGTAATCCCTGGGGAAAGCGCTTAACTCGGCATTCTCAGTAGATCCCATGGAAAGAACTTGTCGAGTCGAGTAACAGTGGGGTTCGAAACCAAGAGCTTCGGAAACCCGAGACCGAAGATCCGGTAGACATTGCACGTGAGAGAGACGCGTTGGTCATGCCCCGCATGATCGCGCCGCGTTCACTCCCTTCGTAGACGGTAGGAAGATATGTTCGCGCCCGCCAGGTGCAGGTACGCGACCTGACGTCGCTCGACTTCAGATACGCCAAGTTGGACTCTTTTGTCAAAGGGCAGCAAAACCCGAGCTTGACCTTCTGAAGGCCACGTATGGATAGACCACCGTAACTCTGCTAAAGGGTACGCCCTCCTAAGGTAGTGATTAACTCTGTGGTGTATGTGAAGTCGAAAACTATCGAACAGCGTAAATCCTGATGATCTCCGAATACAAGGTCGACAGTTTAGGAAAACAACACAATCCACTAAAGAAGGGAATACTGATAGCTTTTCATGATAACTTCCCCTTACCATTATGGAAAGAGAATTCACTATGAGATTCTCGGTTGATCAAGGGCAGAAGGAGACTGATCTTCATCGCTGATCTGAACATGGTGTCGACAGTGTAATTCATACGAAGCTTCTCCAAGCCAGTAGGATACTTCGACGAAGGGACAAAGGGAAGTGGCGACGCTCGAAGGTGCATCCATGTTGAGGCGGCGCAAGTTTCAACCGATACGGTAGAAGATGATGGTTCCTAGATACGATCTTCGCAAGTCCTTGAAAGAGCGAACTCTATATATATCTAATCTACATCAGGATCAAATCCATCAACTCTCATCCACCTTCCTTATGTCTGGATTTAGATAAAAGAAGGCAAGCTGCACGAGAGCCACTGCACTGCTACCTTTCGACAGGAAGTTTTGGAATGTGGACGGCAGCTTTAAGTCATCGCGATGATCCCACCTCTCCGTACCTCGTGGTTCCTTTTCGGTCAGTTTCTGGTGAATCTTACTGTTGTGACGGTCTTACGCATTCTCCTCGCCTATATGTACCTAGGTTACCGAGGATTTAGGTTGTGGTGACCTCAGTCTAGGACGACTTGAATGTCCTCCAAGATGTCCTACGGTATAGGATCAGTGCCTGAGGCGGGTCATACCCGTTCATATATGGTGATAACCATCCTCTCGGAACCGTTTCTGTATGGATCGTGTTGGATATGCCGCACCAGTGCGAAATTGCACAATTGCACACTCCTGTGTTCTGAATGGGTTAGTTTTTCTTATCGTTCCATGATGCGAATGATTTGCGTTGCTTGGGGGGACAATAATGTGCATCCATATGCACCCATATGCCAGCATATGCCCAAAACAGAAATGCCCAAGACCGAAATCACTCCGAAGGAAAGCGGAAAAGGAATGGTCAGGGCGTGGCAAATGGCAGGCACGCTGCGCCCTAGTATCATGGGGATAGCCAGCTGAAATGATGACATATCGACGCGTTCTTTCCTCATCCCCCTACCCCCCGGCTTTCTCGCCAGGTTCACAGCTTGTCCACGACGCTAAGAGTTAACAAACCGTCTTATCCTTTGACGCGTCACTCGCCCGCTCATGGAGCTTATAATGAGCCAAGGTCATTTGTAGCACATGAGCAGAAACGAGTCTCATCTGATGTGCCCGCCCGTGATGTGGTATCGTGACTTTGGTGGCGTTCCGACCACCGTACATATTGCGCGCGGCAATATTCCAGTTCACTTGTTTCATCGCCTCATACTAGTATTTCAGCCGACCTGATCCTAATACGGCGAATGTCAGGAACCTACTTCAGAGAAGATTCAAGACGATATCTGTATTCAATTTCAAGATACTGCTCGCATCCAAGCATACCTGGCAGATGAAATATAACGATGGATATACAGTACGGTGAAGTGTTTCCCATCGTTATACAGTACGGTGAAGTGTTTCTTGATAAGTTGTTTACTATACGTACCCAGAACGATGGTACTTGGAGAACCTGATTTGTCTTTATTTACGCGCATCGCGCATTTCAATCACTGCTTCTACACGTCCACGTGCTATTCGAGACGAAATTCTGGTCACAAATACCCTCAGTCCGCCTCGACCCTGTGCACTACGCTTCTGTCATTCACGCAACAGGCAAAAACTCTATCGATCTGATTTGGACCCTGAATCATAGTCCCGTTTGTTGCGTCGGTAGATCTCGTACTGCGAATCTTTCTCTCTGAGGTCTGTACTACCTCGCTCCTCGCCAGTGGGCAAGTTAGATCGAGAGTGTCCTACTAATCGACGCATCTGTTACTGCATTAGCATTCAAAGTGACACATTCTAGGGGATAGGATCAATGAACGACTGATTGTGGTTACCCTTACATAACCTTGCGAAGCTTGGACTGGTCTGCAACGTTTCCACCATCTGTCTCCGAAGGGGACTCATAGACAAGCGGGGTATTCGTTCACCAACCCAGGTTCGTCCCAGTTCTGGCTCGCTCAATAATGAATATTTCTTAGTCAAGTTGTCAAATAGAAAGTCCGACAACCCAATCCCATAAGGATCCACGAAATTGGCCAATCCAATAAAGACTTTCCCGGCGTCTGGCTTGCAGCGCGAACCTGCATTGTTTCCGGCAGGCGTTTTACTCACATCTTCCATATCTCTGACTTGCCCCTTACGTTGGGTTGATTCTGGGTTCCATGAACACCGACTTTACGATACCGCCTACAGCCCCCAGTTCTAGCTCGCCATTTAAGCCTTTGATGCAATACCAGGCTGTAGCGACGTTGTTCTTGATAGAAAACTCACGGACTATGTCGACGATGTGGCCTGATCTCCAAGATCGCTATCTACAGAACATCATGACCGGATTCGAAAACGCAAACCCCATGGCTCCCGTAAGTCCAAAATTAACCTCTGACAGCCGATTCAATCTTTATATCGTCCCTTGTAGGTCACCACACTGATACTAGAAAGTTTACCTGTCCACGATACGGGCTTCCCTGCTATTCCCCGGCAGTATAACGCACTTCGAAGTGGACTACAAGACGTCGGATTCAACTGGGATGTCCAAAACCGACTGTCTGCGGACAAGATTCTGAGTGGCATCGAAGTAGGTCGGTTCGAATCTTCGCAAACAAATGGCTGAACTCCAACTTCGCCAGTTCCTGGCCTCTGCCGAGTTTCTAGGGCAGCCCACAATGCGACACCTTATAATTGTCGCCGCGTCAACTCCTTTCGATGATACGTTTGGTATGAATACGACGGCTTACAGTGGTAATAGCCCTTGGCACCAACTTGCGCGGAAACTTACTCAAGTACGTCTTTCCTACTTAACTGACAATTCCTTTGTCATGACATATTTTCAGGCCGATATCCAATGCCATATGGTACTATCCCCTACTGAGGACATGAGCCCACTCATGGCACTTTTTGATGAGACGGTTAGAACGTCCCTTCTTGCCTTTTCACAGTTTCGCTCATACTTTTAGCGCCATTCTGGTATAGTTGAGACTGCAAAGCCTCGTAGAAGAGCCGCCTTCCTTCCCGATTGATAATCGAAGATATCTATTCCGCCTGTCAGTCAGGTCCAGCATCTATTCGGCTACAGGTTCGTCGCCACTCTCCCAAGATTTCGGTATTTTCGACTAACGGAGTGATCGAATGTTTAATAGTTCCTCACACCAATGTACGTAATTATCTGATAGATAATCTGCCAGTATCCGTTGTCCCTTAACGCCCACTAATCTAGCCACCACCATCTCAACGTGTTCCGCCTCGTCGTAACCACTCTCTTCCGAACCCTATGCGGACTAACGACGACGACGACATGCTCATGCTAGCACCAACTCAGGAGCCCGAAAATCCACCAAGTCTTGTCTCACAACTGCAACAGGTCCATGGCCTTACGAAGAAGAAGGTGTACGGCGCCAAGCCCGTGCGCAAACCATTCTTCAGGGAAGAGAGAGCCCGGCAGGAGCCTGCGGGAGCCCCGACGCCGTTGATCCTTCCGATTTTGAAGAGCTCTCCACGGCGCAATGGGAGTGGGCGAGCACTGTCTACCTCCAAAGCAGCGCGGATTAATCGTATGGCTCAGAGTAGCCCGACGGAGTCGCAACCACGCCGGCCGGGACTGCCTCGACGGAACTCACGAATGTCCTCACCGGAAACGGACAGCTTTCCGTCGCCATCTTCGTTCTCTATTCCTTCTAATGCCTCTCCCCCGGTTTCGCCGACGTCTTCAGCTAATGTATACATCCAGCCAGCCCCTGTGCCGAGGCGGCCCGAGACGATTCTAGACCCTTCGTGGGGCACCATGCAATATAAATCCATCCCGCACTCTTTCTCCCAGACCGAGTTTCCGACCTACTGTCCTCCGCCTGCTCTACCACCGGCTGCGCGGTGGCAAGAAGTACCAGCCGTCTTGCAGAACGTCGCTCCCCCTCACTTTTATCCCGAGCATCGTCCCTTTTCTCAAGCCTCGGGCGCTAGAACTCAAGCATTCAGTGGTGTTGAAGACGCTTCCCCTTATCGTTTACCGCGACGAGCCTCCTGCCCAGAAGACGAAGAGCCATTCACGTTCAACGCCGAATATGTGGCAGCGACTGCGACACTATTCAAGAATGAGGTCCTGCCTGCCTACCCTGACCTCCAACCGGTCTTTGACGAGAACATTTCGCCTCGGCGCGCCTTCTACATCGCCCAAGACCATGGCTCCATGCCACCCAGCCCGTCTTCGGCGTACGATCCCGGGGAATTGTACGTCGCGACTGAGCGCGACGAGAGCCTCCAACACTCGTTATCCCACTCCCTCGAATACCCTATCGCGGCGGCAGGCTCGCCGGGGCTTTCGTACGCCACGTCATACTCTCCAGGCAGCAGCTCTTCCCTCACAGGCTGGGCGGGCTAGATGACTCTCCATGATAGCTACTCATCGCCGTCTTTCTCATCTTTACCAACTCGACGCCCGCATTCCATCATGTTAATCAGAACGATCGCCTTAGCGCGTTTGCATAGTTGTTCCAGTGCTTTTTCTTTTTGTTTTTCTAGTGTCTTCCAGGTGTTTCGCTTGTTTACGATTTCTTTTGGGCTTCATGGTCGAACGATTGGGAACGATTGGGACTTTTGCAGGTGGTATTCGACTCTTTGGATACCTTGGTCCTGTTCTTTAACATACCATCTCGGATCATCTACCTACTTTTTTACGTGCAGTAAATAGTGTCTGTCTGTACTATAAAACATGCTTTGCGTTCGAAGAACCTCGAGGTAACGTGCAACCGTATGCCCGGCAACACCTGACCTTGGCAGTCCAAGTTGCCGGGAAATCAACGCGAAGCAGGCGCATTTGAGATTGATTTATAAAGGTGGCGATAACGGTACATGTGAGAGCACAAAAGGATCAAGCAAAACGGGCCAAAATGGAGATACAAGCCAATCCAGCGAACTGCGAAAGTAGAATGGAAGCCCTCATTGCGACTGTTCCGCGTATATCTGCCGTAACGGGTACGCGACAATGATGAGGCAGGGTTAATCGTGATAGGGGGAAGAGCAGCTGACCTTGATCGTTTTATCGGCACCTCCTGTGATCAACCGCGTGCCGGTTTGGTCAAATGTCGAGCAGAAGACACCAGCTTCTGCCTCGAGGGAACCGGGTTGCGGAACGTCTTCCATGTTTTGGAAGGGTGTTCCGGTATCGTAATCCCAGAAAGTCAGGGAACCGTTGTCAGCTAATGTTATATATAAGGGTTATTGTTTACGGGGTGAGAACAAGGGCGTTGCTTACCACCAGAGAAGAACACACCCTCAGCGTTGACGGACAACGTGTTGATGATGGCGTTATGGCCACTGAAATTGAACACGAACGTCCCGTCTGGGCACTTCCACTTCTTGATGTTGTTCCCGCCAGCCGACCCAGAGGCGAACGAGTACTCGGTCGGATGGATCGCCAGCGCACGTACCGACTTCTTGTGGTGTGTGAGCGTTACCATCGTTTTCCCAGCTGCAAGGTCCCATAGCCTAAAGAAGTAATTCATTTAGGGATTAGGGAACGAATGGCCTCGCGTACGCACCTCACGGTGGAATCCATGCTTCCGGTGATCACCTGAGGATCAGACTCCTGGCATTTAACATCCGCAACCGTCGCCGTGTGGCCCGAGAGGACATGAACTTGGGCCTTCGACCGCATGTCCCACACTCTCGCCGATGCGTCACGCCCAGCTGTCACCAGAACGTCCAGAGTTGGGTGAAGGGAGAGAGAATACACCCCAGAAAGATGTCCGTGGTAATGACGAATCACTTTGTTGGCTTCCAGGTCCCAACATTTAACCATCTGGTTGCACGTATTAGGTCAGACGTGTGAAAGCTTTGCGTGTAGGCGCACCTTATCCTCGCCGCAGGAGAAGAGGTATGGATGGCGTGGTGAAATGGCAAGGCCACGGACGGTTGAAATATGACCCGTCAACGACAATTTTAATTCGCCCGAGGCCAGGTCCCATATTTTTATGACACGATCACCGGCACCGGTAGCAAACCACTTGTTTCCTGGCTCTACAGCAGCACTCCGCACCCAGCCAAGATGGCCAGAAATGACGCGAACGAGCTTCCAAGGTGCATGATAGGTCGGTTTGATCGTTCTTGTTGTTTTGTGGAGGGTGAGGGCTTGCGAGAGCTTCGTCGACGAGCTGAAGGTGGATGGTTGGGATATGGGTGTTTTGTCGATGGTAGCAATCATACGAGATACAGTACTGTCCGCGGAAGCTAAAAACGTTCAAGCAGTGTCAGTTTAGAACAGCAGTTAAAAACATATTACGCACGACCAGCCGTTATCATTTTCTTGTTCCCTCCAGGCCGCGAAGGACCCACTGGCCCCTGCTGCGTGAGCAAGGCTGGCGGTAGTTCTTTATAATCGCGGTATTCATCGTTGATTTTGACAGACAGTCGCAACCGCGCGCTGTACAAAGGCTCATTGATGAGAGGTTTCGACCATGAGAAGGCCTTTGTAACACACCTTTTCTCTTCGTCCCTCAAACCATCCTCCGGCGCCGAGGCAAAGACAGCGCGTGTGCGTTTAGAGCTTCTTTGGAATAAAGAGTCCAGCGGAGGAAGTGCAGAAGTTGACATGGCGTAAAATCTAGTGTATACTCCCTTGAGGTATAAGCAGCTCTATTAGCGAGTTTGAAGGGCTTTTGGAGCAAGAATGGCCCGATAGCAGGAAGCGGAGACCGACGTTGACGATGAGAAGGTTGTTTGGTCTTGTTGGACTTGGCCGCTCTCATCCTTTGACCACCATCATCTCAAAGGAATTATCGGCACAAAAGCTGGCCATTCTGCATAAAGTCGGGGTTGTTGTCGTTACGTTGAAACCCGTGTAGTAGTAGATAGTTGAGGATTGCCAGAAGAAGTCATGTCGGAAGCAGCAGAGTTGAAGAAACTCGTTAAACAGCTGCAAGGTGCTTCAGACCCTGCGGTACGAGTAATTTCCTTGCATAAAACCCGTCATTTCCGTGCCTCTTTCTGATACCATCATCTTCACAGGACGTTGTCGCACTACTGAACAGACTAAAAACCGACTATGAAGTCAGTGAAGCGATCTTGAGGGTGAGTGTTTCGCGTCCATTTTTTTGTCTCTCCTTCTCCCGATATGGTCAACCGACGCGCTTGCCCTGTCATATAGGAAAGCAAAGTCGGTTTGGCTGTTGGGAAGCTCCGTCAGCATGCATCCAAACAGGTATCAGACCTCGCCAAAGAAGTTGTCAAGAAGTGGAAGACGCAGGTAGAGAAGGCGAAGAAGGTACAGCCCAACGGGACTGCTAAGGGTGAGTCTGGTGATCAGACACAGATCCGGGCGCTGACTCTTCTCAGATCGCAAAGCTTCTGTAACGAGCCCTGCAGCAACTCCCGTTACGCCTACTGGAGCTTCCGCGATTCGCAATGCAAAGAATGACGGCGCTGCAGGCGGTACTGGAGACTCCACGCGCGACAGATGTGTTGAACTCCTCTACGATGGGATGGTTACGGATTCTGGCGCCCGTGAGTCTCCTTAACATCGTTCTCGACGAACAACTAACATAACATCATTAGCGGTCGAGCAGATCCTCGAGCGAGCTCAGGGTCTCGAGAAAGCGGTACACCGGAATCACGCAGGCACCAACGCTGAATACAAGTCGAAGATTCGCTCTCTATTCGTCAACTTGAAGGACAAAAACAATCCAGGCCTTCGGGAGAGCGTAGTCAGTGGGGAGTTGTCTGTCGAGAAGTTCAGCAAGATGACAAGCCAGGTGCGTCACATGTTTGCCCCGCTTCAAGCCCCATGCTTAAACGGGTTGGGACAGGAAATGGCCTCAGAGGAGAGGAAAGCTGCAGACAAGCAAATTGAAGCGCAGAATCTCCACAACTCTCTCGCAGCTGGCGAGCAGCAGGCTGAAACGGATGCCTTCCAATGCGGCAGATGCAAACAAGTGCGTCCAGTTCATATCCCTGTTGATTTCGCTCCTGAACCACAATCTTCAGAGAAAATGCCATTATCGTCAAGCCCAGACGCGAAGTGCCGACGAACCGATGACTGTGAGTCCTGGTTTTTTGCACTGACGATGATTAACTTATTGTTGGTGTGATAGACCTTCGTAACGTGTGTTATCTATCCAATTTTTTCTGGATGTCCACTAACCTCTTGTCTGATATCAGCTGCACCAACTGTGGCAACAGGTACGTTTATGTCTGCTTCGATCGACAAAGTCACTAAGCTGTTATTTCCTACCAGATGGAAATTCTCGTAGTATATTAATTCTCCCCTTCTCCGACTAACCGTGCATTGTTTCTCTGTATCTATATGTACGTAGACCTACTTCTGTGCCGTTTTTGTTCCACATCACCATCCTTTTGGGTGCCGCCTTCTACTGCGGCTTTGCTTGCTATACATCATTCAACAATTAAAATCCTTCAGTAATACCAGTATTCTGTATATTGTTCTTTTCCTTATCAATGTCATCAAAAGTTTAGAGCCTGCCAAGGTACGATGCCCCAGCTGTGGCTATGCTGGACCTCTGCCCGGCTTTCATGGGAGGTCCAAGGAACGGAAGAATCTTAAACTGAACGCTCTGGTGTCTCTCCAAGTGCCTGTAAAGAGCCGCCTTCCCCGCACTATAGTTACCGCGCCCGTGGGTGGCTTGCCTACCAGAACTGAGAGCTGGCAATTCAACGCGTTGATCACCCCGAGGTCCCGTGTACCGCGCGACAGCTAAGGACGGGGAGAGTCCGTAGCTGCCGAAAGAGCAGAGACATTCCCCTTCAGTACACGAAATCCAAGCCGAGAAATCCTCATTCTGAGAGTAGCATGCCTTCAATCAGGTGGCATGTGTGACAGGCATGGCCGATGTCGATAAAGCCCGGCCTGCCGATGTACAAGCAACAAGATGCAATGCGACAGCCCTGGAACCACGGACGAGGATCACGCGACGGTCTCAAACGCGTAAGAGATGGACAGATCGTTGCCTTTGTCGCCGTGAAGGGAAGGAAGCAGTCGCTTCACGAAGAAAGGATGTCGACAGAATCAAGGTGGGGTAGTGGGGTTCACGATAGGAAGAGCTTACTTATTCCTCATTAGCCAAGTTCCGAACAATCCGGTGATCCAGGATGTCTACAAAGACTGTTGGAATAAGCGCTGGGCGAGGACGAAGGTAAAGTCTACCCTGACGGTGGGCATACCCATGCGTAATACACGACCCCTGCTCCGTTGGACGCGCATCTAGAGTCCGGTTAGCCCTCGGCCGCGTCGTCCCTGCATCGAGAATGTGGTTTTCCAAGTCATGGAATGGTATGAGCGAGAAGGTCAATAAGTGAGCCGCATCTTCCTCGGAACATGTGGCGCCAGCTTCATGATGCCAAGACCTCCTGTGTTATTTTTAGATTTACATTGAGGAACAGAATCGTTTGGGGTCCGCAAATCCTCGAGGCAGTGAGCACCGCCTTCTGAGGTGCAAGGTGGGGAAATATCATATTGACAGAACTCAAAGGTTGCCCTGAAACCGCCGCGGAACAGAGGCTTGCGCGCTTCCATCTTTGACAATAGAAAATAGACACTGCCTTTTGGCAGCTTTTGACATGAGAAAATAAGGATCGCGTATTCGGAGGGCTTACCATTACTTTCGGCGACTATCAAATTGTCGAGAGTCCATAAATCCTGGGATGGCTGGAAAGAGTGGAACTCACGTCAGAAGAAAGTCGAACGAGGATGTAAGTAGCTTTCCTGCCCTGCTTGAGTCAACGGAAGAAGTGTTTGTTCCGTGTTAGAATCCATGAGCTCGACAGCATGTCTCCATGTTCGTCGGACTGCTTACTTGATGCCATGTTCCTGAATAGGCTTGAATAGGGCATGTGAGATGGCTGTCAATGAAATCGAAGGAGATTTGAGGCGACGACTCGGAATCAACAGTCAGAAAACAAGAATCTGTCATTTCCAAACCAGGGATGCTTGGGCGCGTGTTTCGTGCGGGTTACTTTGCGCTGATAGCTGGATTTGGAAGGCGCCACTGACAATGCAATCGATGGCTGTACGACGAAGGAGGCTCAATACATTGGCGGATAGTCTGGAAGGGAGTCACTTGAAGAGCCCTTATTGTCCTAGGACAGGAATTACCGCAGACTGTAACGGCTCCGAAGGAAATTCAGCCAACCGACCGCGTTGTAACGTGAAAAAATAATCGAGACAAACAACGACGAAACCTCAACTTGACCTCGTGGTTGCACGATTTTGCTCACGAGTCACTAGGTCTTGCTCACCCCACTGTGAAATTCTGGGGCGTGGCAGTCATCAAGTACAGCATTCAATTGGCACGGTCGTGGTCGTCCCAATTCACGCCAGAATCGAGATACTGATCTCAAATGTCAAGCGACACGCATCGGATCCAGGGGTCGCGCCGTTATTAGCGCCCGCCAAGACTTCGCGTCGCTCTATCCCAACTCAAGGGTCCATCCCATAAAAAGGACCACAGGATGCGGGTACCGATTTTTTACCCCCACCCTCTTCCTCAATTCGACCCATCCCAGTCTTGTGAAGATGTTCAACCTGAAAGTCGCGTCTTTGCTCTTCCTCTCTCAGGTTCTACCTACAATCGCGAGTGGTTTGCCGCGTCTTGCCCAACCACTCATCGAACGCGGTGAGGGTGAGGGACTCATCGTGGCCTTGCTCCGGAAACCCAACGCTCCGCGTTCCGAGTCTGGTCTCTTTGGCCGACAAGCAGGAACCTGCTCATCTGGTTACCTGCCTTGCTCCGATGGTGAGTTGCTATCGCGCTCGAAAAGTCATGAAAGATATTTAGCGTGTTATAGGGAATGGCTGCTGTCCTTATGGCAAATACTGTGGTGTTTGGGGAGGGAAGCTTGGGTGCTGCACAATAGGCAAGACGTGTGTCGCCAACAACAACCCTTGCGACTACGAGGGCTACCTTCCTTGCGCCAACGAAGATTTCTGCTGTCGTAAGTCCTCCCCCTTGCCTTAGCCCTTTATACGGGGTCACTAAATCATATCACCAATTAGCTGCTGGTGATGTATGTGCTCGTGATGCCTCGGGAGCCCGCAAGTGTTATAGGTCTGGGCCTGGCACAACCTTGAACACTCCTACGTTCACGCTGAAAACATCCACCCCTGCATTCACCAACACATTCACCAATACATTTGAGACCGACATCACCCCAACGACCTCATCCAGGACGACAATTACCAGCACGAGTAGAATTGCACAGTCCACTGGGTGAGTCACTCGCATGCAATATAATGCGCAAGCGTCTAACGTCCCTCTCATTGCAGTAGCGGAGGGGATTTGCTGCCTCCTTTCAGCAGCACGGATGGCGACGCAGGAGCAAATGGTGCACCTGCAACCGCAGGAGCTGCTAGTGCCCTCCTGATTGTCGCAGGTATCGCGATTAACTTGCTCGCCTGATCTTATGATCTGTTGGCAGAGCTCATCGCGGACTGTTGATTTTTCTCGGACGCTGGGGAGCACTCTTTCATTCTTATTATACCTTGCTACGATCATGGGGATGGACTTGATATTACTCGATTACTTGAGTACATTCATGCATACGTTACCGGGTCTTCCACAGATATTGAGTTACAGCTTTCCGTTTAATTCGGCATTGTTTGTTAAACCCTTGACATCGCTTCTAGGATAGATGATGATGTCTACTTACAGCTGCACAGCCATATGATCATCTCGATGTTTCCATATTCACAAGTGGCAGCCCTGCAAATTTCACTCCATAGCATTTGGCAAGAATTTGGAGGCAGGAGGAACTCCGAACGACTGATGGCGTCACGTTCATATTTGGCCCCGTGCTTTTTCCGGAGCCACAGGGGCGCGTAAACTCAAACTCTACCAGCACTTGCCAAACCAGACCTCAACAGAAACTCACGTTTTCCATGCTGAAAATGACTCAAATTTTTGCCTTCCCACCTCATCCTATGGCGACACAACTCAGCCTAGTACTGGTGGAGCGTGGTTAGGTGCGGTCACCGTGCCATGGCCAGTCCAGGAATTGTCTCCAGGCACCAAGCAACTGACCTAGAGCTTGACGATATGGATCTAGGGTTTGCTCCTTATCCAGCGTCTGTTTTTGGAAAACATTCCAACACTCTCAGGATTTGGGAATATAAAGGACGATTCGTCCGATGAAATATGGCGCATCATCTAGTCCTCCTAGCTCAGCCAGCCTCCAGAGATGTTCAACTTGAAGCTCACGACGTCTATCCTTTCGCTCCTACTTATGCACATAATGGCCACCATTGCAGTTGACCTGCCTCGTGTTGTCCGAGCGATGGGGCGGGCTGATGGCGAAGAAGCCCTTCTTCGTAAACCCATCGCTGCACGTTCACAGTCTGGCTTGTTTGCCCGTCAAAATGTTATGTGTGATACAGGCGAGATCTCTGTACCCTGTGATGTAGGAAACCTTTGTTGTCGTGAGCCTCCTCTGGCCTAAAAGCATGGTGATGCACTGACGGTGACTATTCTGCGGCTGCGGGTTACATCTGCCAACGTGCAAATACCGGGCGACAGTTACGCAAAGAAGTATCGTGATCCCCTCAATCACCCCGGCCGATACAACGACAACGACGGTGATAGTCTCGACATTATCGATACCAAGCGGGACTCCGGGTCTCATCACATCGGCCGCGTGAGTTCCCTCTGGTCTTGTCGGTTCTATTGTGAATATCGACTGACACAATCATAGATTCGGTCCCACTATCGATCCTTCAATTCGCCACCTCTCAGGCCCCGATGGCCCTTCCTCCACCTCGATCTTCGGCTTTCCAGATGGCGCAATGGCAGTAGGGGTTCCCAGTACTCTGTTGATTCTCGTAAGCTTCGTGGGGATTATCCTTGCCCACCAAGCGACCTGCACTCCATCTCGTGAATATCGGACCTGTCCATCTGTGTCGATGCAGCACCACAGTTTTTCCTATCATGCGACGCGTGCCCATTCACTGGTGGAAATAGCATACAGAGAAGTTACTTGGCAGCTACATCCCTCATCTCGCATCTGTGATTCTATCTAACTTCACGGTAAATTACGATTACGCAGTGGCTGTCCCCACGTCCAGGCCGTTCACCCAATTTCCTCGCAGTTTACTCACCGACTACGTCTTACTATAGGTAGCCCTCTCCTCGCTACCGACTTCACTTGCTCCGTAACTGTACCTAATCTAACTACCACATATGTACTAATCGGGTCCTGCCTGTCAAGTTGACGTGTTTCCCGGAGCCTATTCCCACGACCCTGATCTTGATCAAGAGATCAGTGTGAGGAGAGTGTTCTCCGCGCCCAGCTAACTGTCATCAACAACGACCCAACGAACCCCAAGCCACATAAACTCCATCACCTTCACGAAATCATGAATTCCGATTCTTCGGCATCAACGACCCCGATGGTTCTCACTCCAGATTCTACAGGTAGTTCGCCTGACTCAATTACAACAGCGAAGAAGACGCGCCGACAGACCGCATTTTACCCCAATGTCAACTCATCCAACAAGCTTCAAAAGCCGTTCAGTCGGAGTGCCGCAAAACGCGAAAGTGTAATGGCTTTGGGGAGCATCGAACATCTACAGCACTACTTTACGAAGACAGGGATCGCAGCCAAGAAAAAGTGAGTGTCTGTCGACTTCAGTACGCGTCTCTTTCAGAAGAGGCTTCTGGTTGGATGCATTGGCGACGCGACAATAAGCATCTTTGGTCGAAGGAGCCACTTGTACCCCGTGGTTGCAGTGTGCTAATGCCTCTTCTTTATCAGCCCTCTTGACAAACCGCATCATGGTCTCGTCCCAGCAATTGGTGGACTGACACATATCCGCACAAGTCCCTCCATCGGCTCTCATTTCGAGCTGCCGCCATCTCCAGCATTGCCACCTCCACCGCAGCAACTATTCCCTCCTCATGTCAAGGCGTACGACATCGATCCAGAGTCGCTCCTACCAGGTGTCGTAAACGACCTCGCTTCCGTCGCGCATGCTTGGCAAATCGACACGAATACTCAGCTAGATGCAGCCAGCAACCCCAAGCTAGGCGCAACGTCAAGCGAGGCATTTGACGTCCTTGGAGTCCTCAAGATCACCACACGGACCATTCGATCGATACGGAACTATCTACTGTCCCTTCCGGACGAATCTGCTGGTACAATACGTGCAAATTTCCGGCCGAAGCTTCTCGGGCCTGGAAAGTCCCAGACAAACACTGCCCCCTCGTCAACTCAGCCTGACCCTCTCACCTTGATACGGAAGTCCGCGTTGGAAGTTCTGACGGTCTTGCGAGAGTTGGAGGAGCGCTGCCGACTTCCTCTGAGCGACGATGCGTACGATGCGCACAGTGATGGCGGAGGCTCACGGGGTGGAGGGTCCCATTCACGCATGGCTAGCCCGAGTAACCATTCGGAGGAGTTGCCACCGGACGAGGACTCGATAGTGCTGGAGCTGGCTGGCCATCCCCTTGAGGCAGACACGTCTGTCACTTTCTCCCTTGTGCAGGTTCAGGGGAAGTTCCAGAGCGTTCCGGTGTGGGAAGACGAAGAGGACGAGTTTTATCAGGAAGAGGAGAAGGAGAAGCGGGAGCATTGGGACGAGCGGCTCGTTCTGGGAAGTGGGTGGTTGTATCGACAAGATGTGAGATTGGAGGATCTGCAGAAGGAAAGGAAGGTGGTTGCTGCGTACTTGGATGTGGTTGATGAGGTGCTGTTTGAGTGGAAGAGAGACGAGGAAAAGAAGGAGAGAGGCTGGGAGAGAGAAAGACGGAAGGCGGTGGAGAAGGGTGATAGAGGAGTGTCAAGAGCGAAAGCTAGGAGGGTCAGTGCGGTCGACAGTGGGTCGAGGGGTGCGGGGATGCTCTTGTCCACAGCTGATGCGGGGAGGAGGCGAGTGTCGACGGGCATGATTGGGTCGATGGCCAGCATGACATTGAGTGAAGAACCGGAAAGCATGGACGACATACATGAGGACGAAGAGGAGGAGACGAGCGTTGATGATGAGGAACTACCGTCCTGGGCGCAGCGGAATTCTTTTGTCAATGACGACCTAGGTAACAACGATCCTTTCCTTCCAATGCCCTGAAGTCTAGCTTACATATTCTTCGGCAGGTCGTGCCCACGCGTTACTGTCGGCCTTCCTACCAGCTCACCTTCTCTCGGCACTTGATCCACCAACGTCACGCATCGAATTCCTCAGCAGTCTCTCCTCAGGTCAACTCCTTTGCGTAGCGTATAACTCATGCGTGCGGAAATCGAAGCATCCGTGGGGCTATGTGAGCAGAGATGGTATCCATGATATTCTCGCGCTGGAGCAGGCAGCGAGGGAAGAAGACAAGGACGGCAAAGCGGCTGAAAGTGGCAAGAAGGGCTGGACATTCAGGCGGACTGATAATCTCCGGTTATGGGTCGGGTGAATCTATCCTTCATTTGCAAATTGATTACCTGCTCATATTTGTCCACATGGACCCTAGTGCGCTCAAGCTGCGATATATGCTCCCGCTACACGTCCCTTCTCAATCACTCGTGCAGGCCTCCGGACCCGGCACACCTCTCAATGCTGGTACACCGTTAGGATCACCAATCCGCGCCACCCATCGAACGACTGAGCCTCCCATTGTGTTTGACGCAAAAGTGGTGGCGAAAAAGGACGAGGGATGGGAAGATATGCTGGAACTTACTCTCCTGAAGTGGCTTTGGAAGGCCGTAGAGGAGAAGCGGAGCGTCCATTGAGTGCAATGCATGTCGTTTTCTAGTGCTTTCGTGATCACCCGCAGCGGGTTTGATGATTATTCCCCCTTGTTTGTCTTATAGGATGGAAAGATTGATATGCATACCACAGATACCCTCGGAACAACCACTACGTATGCTTATGATGTTAATAATGAATACTATCAACCTCGGAACTCGAATCGAATCGCCAACTGGGGAAGTCGCCCTCTACGAATTCAGGCACGTCCTTGTTAGGGATTGTTGGGGTCCAAGTCACGTCCCAAGCAGCTTGTCAACACAATGCTGTCAAATGCAGTGAAAGATGCGTCAATGCTGTGTAGTCAATGTTATGGTTATCCCACAGCACTGCTACCACTCTACTTCAATAAACGCTGGCACCACAATGATCCCGTCTACTGGACGCCCATCTGCAACAAAGATGTCCGACTTGCCAGTGGAATTATGGCTACACATTCTCTCGTTTCTCCCCCGTCATTATAAGAGAAGAGCTATGGGCACCAACCGCACTCTCTACGAAATCGCGATGAATGACATCTACCGAGAGGTCAGGCTCATATCCGAACACGATAGGCCAGTTTTCAGTCAGCTCAGGTAACGTTTCTTTCGTATCTTCTCGTACACATCTAGACCTGACGCCTGAAATGCTACGTATCTTCAGACTCCCAAGTATATCCCAACGTGTACGCCACGTCTACATCCGGCCAGCCTTTTTCCCTAGTGTCAAAGAGGCTGACTCCCAGAGTGAATCGACCTACTCCAGCCGCCGTCTGAGATCAATGATACCCATTATACCTCGAAGTACACCCGACGATATTCTAAAAACCGCCGGAAGTGCTCTTGCCTGCTGCCCGGCTGTGCAGGAAGTCACCATTATTCTTCATGATCTTTCGCCTCTCCCATCATTCACTCCGTTCCTCAAGACACTCTGGGGATCGGTTGGGTCGCGTCTTCAGAAGCTCACGGTCAACGTGACTCACGCGAAACTCCCTATCATTCTGAACCCGGCGGCAGCTCGTGAACTTAAGAGCCTAACGGCTCTAGAAATTCATCTGGCTCCATCGCGTTTTCGCGTCCCTCTCAATGCACTCGTTGCGGACACATTGCTACCATTCACTACGGCTCTGAGGGGGACCTTGGTGTCGCTGACGATAGTCCCATCCTCTCTGGCGGATCTCGCTGACTATTTCAAGGGTCTCGGGTACTTTCCTCACCTCCGCAAACTCAACCCCGGTACTTCCATCCCCTGGAACGAAGGCGGTGTCGTGGAAAGCTCATCCCTAACAGCCTTCCTCGCGGCGCATCAAGACATTCTCGATGAGCTTTCCGTCAAATGGGAGTCAACTGGACCTCGACAACCGCCTTTTGGCCCCCGGGCTCGAGATGCCTTTCCCAAGTTTCGATTCTCTGCGCTACGGACTCTAAACGTCTGCGCCAGCTTCGATCCAGATTCATTCCCCAGTATTTTGCCAGCCCAGGCGTTGCACGCGACGATGGACCTCTCATACCTAACGCGGCTGGAGTCCCTTTCTATCCCCGACGTGCCCCTTATGTATGAGGCAGTCGAGTCGTTGGTCTCCATTCTAGCCCAATCTCAGTTGCGACGTCTACAACTGAGCGTCGACGTCATCAGCCCGCAGCTCATGGACACTTTGGCTACCAAGGCGCCCGGGCTGCAGGAGCTTGATCTCACGTATCTGTCTTATGGTTCCCATGTCATCGTTTCATTATCCGAAGTCTATGTGAGTCATAGCCGCACTTGTTCACCCTCGATTTTGAAGGTTGACGCGTTGTGGTAGAGTCGATTCGCCAAGCAGATGGAATCTCGCAGGTATCCGCATTGGAAGATAGGATATCTCAGGCTTGCGGCTCATTCGGCATACTGTGGCGAAGCCCACTACGACCGCCCTTGCATGAAGCTGATTGCGGAGTGTCTTCCAACCAAGCCGATATTTGGCATGGATCAGGCTTGTTTCTGCTCTTAGCTCGAGTCGTTGACAGTGTTCTTCTAAAACGATTTCGAATCTACTTCAACTTGGCTTGGATGGTGTCACTTGTCAGTGTAAGGCGTGACAAGGGATGTCTGAGAAATCACGCAGCACGTGGGATGACAGAGCGTTACATTGACGTCAACGCGTTCTACGAATTCCGGGGATTCCTGGCACCTACCACGACATCGCCCCTCATGCAGAACCCCCAAAACGACATTAAAGATGTCCTGGAGCGCATTTGCACAGCGCCCTCTCCAGACAAGCAGAAGAAGACAATAGACAAATATTTTGCTGAGGATGTTGAAATGCGTAGCCCCTTCTTCCACATTCCTTCAGCCCCGCTTTCAAGAGAGGACGTACTAGGCGTTTATCAGTCTGTCAAAAGTTCTTTCTCTAGCTATAGTTTCTTAATGGCCGCCTCATTTCAGGTGGTATCGCATCATTTCTCCAGATAATCAAGTCAAAGTAACCAATCTCGGTAGGCTGGTTCCAGCTTGCCTCACTAGTATATACTGACGCCTATTCAAGCGTTTGACCAACGCAATAACACCATGTTCGTTGAGATCTCGCAACTCTCGTCAATTCGTTACTCTCCGTTTCGACCGGCCCCATCCAGGTATGTGTGCTTGTGATAATTTCTATCTGCTCAAAGTCTAAGCTACGGCACATGAGATCTCTCATACGCTTCAGGCTTAGAAAGGAAGGGAAGCTGTTTATTATTACCTCCCAAGAAGATTTTTACCACCCTGATGTGAGTATATTTCACATATATGCGCATATAGTCACTCATCCCGTCGAAACAGGATCTATCGAACCTCATCCTTCCTCCATTCACCCCACTGGTTCGACTCATGCTCTCCGCCACCGGCTATGCGTCAGCGATCGCTGCAAAAGCCGCACAAGTTTTCGGTTATTGGCGAGTTCGTTCGGGACAGGGCGCTCAAGGTAATCAGGCCAATGGTGAGGACTCGCAGGACTCTGAGGATAGCAGCAAATCCAGTACTGGCGACGTGATCTGGAGCAAAGTGGGCTTGGGCGGCAAAGGTGCCAGCAAAGGGGAATGATTTCCCCGTTATTTTCTCTACCTGCAGGTGTATTTCTAACTCCAGCCTCTTATCCCGACGACATAAACGATTCTGTACACGACATTGCATTAGTAAAGCCTGTAGCAGTATAATTTGTATGGTTACAAGATGTAATATTATGAAGCGATAGACATCATTCACGCCAGATACATTGTGTAGAAATATAGGATAATTCGTGACCGTAAAGGAACTTTTATGAGTGGATAGAGTATAAATTAACGAAGGCGTATAGTAAAGACCGGGATGTCCATGGTGACTCGGAAGAAACAGTTAAAACATATTCAACGAGCTCCGCCGCTTTCCCGCATGTAGTGTCCTACTCCTCCTGGATATAGCAGGAGTCCAATGAGTGTCGTAGCGGCCGAGGGTGGCCATTACAGATCGCGGGACGACGTTAGATGGGTCAGCATTCATCGCATGTTCGCTAACGATTCAAAGTGAATGAGGACTTTGTCTTCGCTGGATAGCTTTGATCGACTTACCACTTGGATTGAGTCTCCGATGACGAGGTTGGGCTCGGATCCGCGTCTGAGGTGTTCTTGTTGGTTTCGGGCTGGACCTTGATGTCAGCTAGCACCGGCAGCGCTGCAACTGGTGAAGGGTCCGGAAGGAAAGAGTAAGAGTCTTCAAAAATGTCGCCTTGCGCGCCATCAAGGAAGTTGTACATGTCATTGTACACAGGCGGATTGGATGCTCCTTCGAACATCTGGCGAAACTACATTCAGAGAAAGGGTGCAGACGATGAGACGTGAACGTACGTTGTTCCCTTCTTGATTCGACCAGTAGAAAGGTTGCTTGGCGCCATAGGTACAGTTGGCGGGAGCAGATTGAAGTTTGTTGTTCACGGAATCTGCGCCGCATCGTCGAGGAACTCGGGGCGGGGCGAGGGATGCCGCTGCCTGAGAGGTGGATCCCGTGATGTTGCATTTGAAGCCGTTCATATAATCTTCACGAAAAAGATATCAGAACAGCCGCCAGCAACAATCCGGGGACCATGATACGCACTTTCTGCGTTGCCACTGTTCTGCGAATGGGTCCAAAAGAACGCACAGGTGCACCCCCCCTCGGGACACGGCGGCATCCTCGCGGGGACCCGGAACTCCGTGAATCTCGTCCGTACACACGTCTGGTTGACACTGAACACCGTAAACTCCCCAGGCGTTACGTCGCGCGCGTCGCTCTTGTACGCGATGGCGAGCGCACAGCCCGTGAGGTCGTCGAAGCCCGTCGTGTGGTATGCCGCGATGCCTTTACCGGGGCACACGTCGTTGGGGTTCGTGGCGTTGCGAGCATTTGCGGAGCCAAAATAGGATGTCGCGTTTTTGTTGCATGCTATTTCGGCGGTGGCGGCCCCGCCCGCGGGAAGTTCAAAGAATTCATTGGCGTTGGGAGGAAAGTCGAGGTGCCCGTGGAACCACCATTCGGTGAAGGTTCGGTTCTTCAGAGGCACGACGGGCCGGTTGTCGAAGGGAAAGGTCGTGTCTGTTACGTTGAACCCATACATGCTCGGGTGGAAGAAGGCTGTGATTATTCGTTTGGTGAGAAAAAGGTGTCTGGTAGAAGATCTCCTCGAAACATACCAGAATGGCCGGCTACCATATGCGTTAGTAACGCTAGAGAAATGAGAGACTCTTTGAACATCGCCACAGATGACTCCTTTCGGTCGAGATGGTGCTGAGATTGGCGCCTTGAAGGATGTCGAGAAAACGACGCCAGGTCGGTGAGACCGGCATTTTTTGAGCATTGCTATTTAAGCTCCTCAAGCAATGTCAGAGAACCACACGCAATAGAAGACTTAGAATGTCTCAGTGAACAAGGGCCAGATATACTTTGGGTTGAATGGCAAGTTGGCAGGTTTGGAATTTGATGGCCTATTGTATTTTTAGCCATTGTTATCAGGTGGTTGAAGCTTGCCCTTCAAACAAGTCCAAATAAAGCAGAATCGTTTCCAGAACAAGGAGAGTCAGCGCGCGCCGCGATCAGCTATACGTCGAAATCGCGTCCTTTTCCGATTCGATAGCATACGATACGCGCAAGAATTTTGTATAATCCTAGGTTCGGGGTATAAAGATTGGGACGGAGGATGGGGATAGAGCCTCAGCGAACAATGTGAGTGGTAAAAGGACCAAAAAACAAGGCAGGTCATGGTGAACACTGAGGAATAGATTCCCAAGCCTAGACAGTGTCCTCCTTCAGTAGTCGTCGTCTCTCAGCCCATTCCTTTGCACGCGCACGTCTAGCCTCCTTAGCAGCGTCTTCAACTTCTGGATGTAATGGAACAGGTGGAAGAGGCACCTCTGGGATTTCAGGTGGAGGCTCAGCAGCGTCGGTCTCACCTGACGCCCCGTCCGAGTCGTCACTATCCGCGTCGCTGTCTCCATATCCAGCTAAAGCTCCTAGACCCAGCCCCTTCTCGCCTTTCTTCTCCTTCTCATGTTCCAATCTCGCCTTCCCCTTGACTATCTGCCACGCCCTGCTCCATCGGCCACGTAGGAAGGCAAAACGTCGATCACTCCCGTGGTTGGCGAGGATCCGCATCTCCAGTTGTGCGGGGTTGGGCGAGGAGAGTATGTGTGTGGCCGTTCTGCGCATAAGATCTCGCTGGGGCTCCTCAGGCTGGGGCAGGATGCATGAGATATTAGCATCAGTCAGTGAAAGGGAGGCGGAGGACTTCACCTCTTCATCACTTCCTCCCCACACTTCCTCCTCCTCGAATGGCTCACCGTCCTCCGCACGACGAGCTTGCAGTCGTTCTTCTCGGACCCGCTCGATGTGTCGTCGTTTCTTGTCTCGTCGGAAGTCCTCTGCCTCCTCAGGCGATAAGAAAAATATATCCTCGTTGTCGGATGGTATATCGGACCATCCACCGGGGGAGTCGGGTCCAGGTTGAGGAGGTATAGAAGGCTGTAGAGAAGGCAATGCATCCAATAATAATCGTGCATCATATCTGGTGAAAGTTGCTTCAGCACTTCCGGATCGCTGTGAAGAAAAGAGAAGAGGTTTGACTTTGGAACATATTTTCGGAAGACGGCAAAGACACATATTATAACCTGACACCCAGAATCTCGAAATCATCACTCATTTAAATAGAACATACCTGTCCACCCAAATAGCGTTGCTATCCATGTCGCTTGTGTTGGTCGCTGCACCAAAGTCGTCCTCATCCTGAGGAAAGGCTGCCTGCGCGCCAAGCTGGTGGATATCCCACTTGATCAAGGCGTTTCCAATGGTAGAGCTCGACGACATTGTGCTGTCTGTTTCTGAGACCTCAAGAGACCTCGCAGAGAGCGCCGCAGCAGGTCCACGGATAATGTCAGCCTCGTATGCTTGTATATAGAGACCAGGACCAGGACTCAAATCTCTTTCCGGGACGGCGAACATATTTTGATTATGACTCTGTGTTGAATGTGACCCAGTTCGTTGTTTCCTCTTGCGCGATGAAGACATGATGGTTGTGGTCCAAGTGGCCCTAAGTGGCCGTGCTGTTGAGATGTCTGTTGATCTGAAGCCCGACACACAAACAAGCCGAGATTTGTTCCTCCTCCTCCTGCCTTCACGAGTGGCGTTCGAGTGGTTCAAGGACCACCAGTCCTTAACAACGCGCAAACATATGCGCTGGCGTTCTAGAATTTAACTGTCATCTATGAAGCAAGTTCCGAAATGCATGTTATATTTTCGCGACGCCAGGAGAGATCACAACACCTCTAAGAATGGCGGAATTACGACGCGTTTCGCTAGGGCCCATCTTGGGAAATCCTTGTCGCATGACCCGAGAGTAATCCTTTGGAGGCAGCCAGGTTTTGTCGCCGCTTCGGCGTCGTCCCTGGCGACCAACATGTAAGTACTCCCATTGTCTTCGTTACCACCACGACGTGGTCCTTGCATGCCTATCATACGAATCTCCACTCATCTGGGCCTATTCGGACGTCTTTGCTAGTCTGGTAAGTAACACAAAGATGGTTCAAGCGTGGACCCTCACTTCCTAAGCTAGCAGTGATCAGTGGAGTTACTCATTCCCGAATTACGGGATTCTCTTCTTCTTTTCCCCCGCAACTCCTCCCTAGGGCCTACAGCACGTGTAAACCGCGTGCCACCGATGAACGGTCGGATCGGCCAAAGCATGCCTCATCAGTGGCATGCTGTCATGGATGGGCCTTCATTGTGGTTGAAGTCGATATAAACACGATGTTCTGTTTCCAACTTCCACGCATCTCCTATGGCATCTGAAGGCGAGTTCACAGGACTCGACTTGACACTTGTTACTCACTACTCAGTATCTATATCCAGGAAAATCTCGCGATCCAAGAATCAACCTCGATGGACTCAATCGAGCTCATTTCCATCTGCCCATCACGGACATCAACCTCTGTGCCCACTTCGACGCTCGCGGTGTATGCGACGAGCGCACCGACTTGTCCTTTCGGCCAAAGCGCGGCAACCACGAAGAGCCGCCTCGGGCCAACCATTTCTCGCTCTGGTTTGGTTTTGGCGGCCAGGAGACGGTCGTCTTGGATGTGACCCAACCGGGGTATCCCTTCAACCCTTATGCTTCGGACGACTATCTCAACACAAACACCTGTGTTGTCCGCCTATTCTCGGAAAATATCCCCTCGGACCTCGATATGGGATGCGTTCATCGGGAACAAAACCTTCGCCAGGGAATCACGGTCGCCCATATCATCGAGCTGATCAAGGAAAATGAGCGTCAGGGATTCTTGTTCCTTTCCAACCAGAAACAAAAAGTAGGGTGCCGTCAATGGGTACACACGATAGCGAAGGATCTAGAGCGAGCCGGTATCACGAGTAGGGGATATGCTGATGCAGTTCTGAAGCACCTCCGGACGTACTACGGAAGGTTCCAGGTTCAAGATAAAGGTGGACGCTGGATCAAGGGGACTCGCTGGGCTCCAAGGCCTGAATTTGAATGTCCGGAGTTACAGATGGGGCTTTTCCCATCCGTGAGTGACTCTGTATCGGGCTCAATACTCAGCTTCTGACCGTTTTATTCTCAGGCGACGCGATCCAGATCCAGATTTTAGCATCTAATCGGGGTATCTTTATACTGCGGGGAACCCAAATAATTGTACTCATGCATCTGTACCCTACACCTACGCAAGTCACTATAGATTGAGACTTTTGTATATCACAAACTTGTCACCAAGAATCTCGAGGTCGGAAGCGGAAGCGCCTGATCATTGAGTAGGCATCAGTGGCTGTGCTAACACGTCGTCGCCACGTCGTGTCAATTTGCTTGGTTTGCGGACCCCCTCAACGTCTGCCATTACTTTCCCCAAAACACCCTATATCTAACATGGATATACTGCATACGCAGCTATTGAATATACAGCGTCAGCTGGCATTCGTTACGACCGATCCCATCGATTGGAAGCTCTATGTTCAGGCTTTTTCATGGAGTGTAACTCTCTTTGAGTCCTACCTTCTGTTCGTCCTCTTTTTTCTTGACCTTCTCCTTGTTTTATTGACCCAAAAATTCTAGGCTCCGGCAATACCCCTTGTACTCGAAAACTGAGCCTCCCGCAGCGCTCGCGGGCCACTTCAGTGGCGACGTCTTCAAGAAATCACAAAATTATGGCAGGGACAAGGCTAAATTTGCCCTGATCTCGGGCTTTCTGAAGCAATGTCTGGATTCCTCCATGCTGCAGTTTGGGTTCTACGCTTGGTCATGGGGTGCATCTGGGATGCTGTTGTCCAAGCTCGGTTTCGGTCCTGAGTACGAGGTGAGTCCCGGCGCCACGAAGTCCCATGTCTTTGTTCCCTAACAGAATCATGTCAGATTCTTCAATCTATTGGCTTCGTTTTCATCCTGTTCTTCCTCTCCTCCATCCCGACGCTCCCCTTGTCGGTCTATGGAACGTTCGTCCTGGAAGAAAAGCATGGTTTCAACAAGACGACGCCCGGCCTGTTCGTCGCTGACCTTCTCAAAGGATGGGCGCTTGCCTTTGGTCTGGGAGCGCCGTTCCTGGCTGCCTTCCTTTATATCTTCAAATGGGCCGGAGACCGCTTCGTTCCCTGGCTCATGGCGTTCATGTGCGTGTTCTCTATGTGTTTTTGAATTTGATGCTGACGTGCCATGAACAGGATTACCTTCCAGCTCACTATGGTCATCGTCTATCCGACCGTCATCCAGCCTATGTTCAACAAGCTGTCGCCGTTGGCTCCTGGTGACCTCCGATCGAGAATTGAGACATTGGCAAACAAGCTCAAGTTCCCTTTGAAGCACCTGTATGAGATCGACGGATCCAAGCGAAGCTCTCATAGCAACGCGTACTTCTTTGGTCTCCCCTGGGTTCGTCACTTCCTTTCCTTGACGAACCAATTTGCTCATTTCTCTTCCAGAGCAAACATATCGTCATCTTTGATACACTCATCCAACAAAGCAAGCCAGAAGAAGTCGAAGCCGTGCTCGGTATGTCTTTTCTCTTAGCGCTTAGAGGGCTCCGCTGACACACTGGACAGCCCATGAACTCGGTCACTGGTACTATCTGCACCCCACCAAGATGATGGCCGTCTCCCAGCTCCACATCTTCACCATTCTGGCTCTCTTCCCGGCATTCCTTCACGCCCCGCCTCTCCTCCGCTCTTTCGACTTCCCGAAGGCCGTCGCAGCCCAGCCCCCGACCATCGTCGCGTTCCTCCTATTCCAGGTTGGTCACATCTCTAACCACCGTGTCGTACACTGTCATAACTAACCACTCTCTCTTAGATGATCTTGACCCCCCTCGAGGCCGTCGTGAGCATCGGCATGAACGCTATCAGCCGTCACTTTGAATATGAGGCCGACAGGTTCGCCTGCGAGCTCCAGGACCAACTCAAATCTGAGGACATGAAAGACATGGGGGACCGTCTCGGACGCGCGCTCGTCACTCTTCATGTGAAGAACCTGTCCACTGTATGGGTTGACTGGCTGTACGTCCTTTCATACCCTCACGACTCCGAATTTAAACTCACTCAAACATGCTACATAGGTACTCTGCTTACCACCATTCCCACCCCACGTTGACGGAGCGTCTGAGGGGGCTCGAGTCCTTCCAGGCCCAGCGGGAGAAAAAGAAATTGTAAACGATGTACTCTACAGCATACCCTCGTACTCGTATATAGTTTGATTGGGTCATCTCCCCTTATCTCTTCTCAACGAGTCATGAGCGGGGTTCTCAGCCATCCAGCTGCTATTATACCTTGATTGTACCCTTCGTTCTGTCATTTCTGACAGTGAGGAATATACACTAGTATTTACCTTTCAACCCGAGTGCTTGTTGAGCACTAGCGTGTTAAGAGCTCTTGAGATCTTATGGTTTGAGGGTGTGCGTTGGTCATTTTAGTCTTCTAAAGTGATTCACGCCAGGCCTATGCCACAGCAACAAAAAGAGAGGCTTGAAGTATGTATACAAGGCGCAGAATAAATGGGATGTATTGGGGCTTCGGAGCATGACACGCGTCTACAGGGATGAAGGTAAGGATGCTGTCGCGTGGGTGGACATAGTTCGTAAAATCACCCAATTCGAGGACGAATACCCTCAAATGTATCATGTTGCCCAAGATGTTCCGTTTTTAATTTGACCAACTATGGTCGGTCAGTGTGAATATTGGCCAGTCCGTGCGTAAAATAGGCCTTAGTCATTGGATATACGGAGGAGGAGCGAGCTCATGAGGTGCTTCAACTCGGTGTATTACCGTCACTAGTACTTGTCGGCGAAGTCAACGACTGGCAGTGGCAACCAATTTGATCGACAAGTGATATCTGTTGTTTGCATGCAAGGGCCTTGCCAATGCTAGTCAGTCTGCGCCTGCTCTGCGCTGCCACTGACGTTATGTACCGCGGCTACATGCACCCACCTAGCATTTTATCCCATTCGCTATAGCTGTCAATCTTGAGCCACCTTCAGCCTACAAGTTTTATCATAGTCAGCTCTTGCGACACTATATATCAGCCTTTAACCAACTCCACCGCGAACAGCAACGCATTTCCAGGACGCCCCCTGGCTTCCATTCCGGTCACGTTGGGACCTTTGGCGAACTGGTGGTGGGGTAAGACCCATACATCCTTAGCATTGCGCGACTGCTCAAGCTCTCAAGCCTCGAACACCTATGCAGAATACCAATTGACCGTCATGGAAGGTCCTAGCTCTTCCACAAACCTTATCTGTTCAAATTGCCTGGTACGTGATCAACCGACTCTGAGCTCCACAGTGTCTAAGATGCTCTCACTCGCCTTTAGGCTCATCCGCCGCCATCGTCATCTTCCTATCTTAGAAAGTAAGCTGATGTTACAGGATGAGCATCTAAAGGTCGGCGAGACACGTGGAAACCCTCTTAGTTGGAAACTCTCTTAGTTGCTTCTACATACCCCAATGACGGCAGAGGGGAAGCGCAAAGCCATATGGAAAAGCTCGATTTTCCACCAGAGCTCATACACGCATGCCGGCTTATTACACTTGACCACTCTACACTGTTCTCGCCATTACTTCATCCACATGGCGGCCCGCGCCATCCTCCCAATCGTCCCAACAGAGACTCAGTATTACCGTATCTCGTCCAAGAAGATGGGCCTTCGGATCGCCAGCCCTCCTCTCAAGGCCATTTCCGATCTGCTTTACGTCCGGCATAACATAGACCCACCTCAAGTAGCCCTCTCGCTTGAACCCCATTCTCTCCGCTGCCTTGATGCTTGGTTCATTAAGCGGACTAGCCGCCCAAACAACGCGGCGCAGACCAAGCCCTCCAGCCTCTGGGAGGTCAAGCGCGTAATGGAGCAGCAGCCCGATCGCGTTCGATGTGACGTGTGTGCGCTGGAATTTGGGGGAGATCAAGACGAATGCGATTTCCACTGCGAGATTGGGTGCGGAAGCATTGCAAAATCCCATGGCACCTGCCAAAGCGCCGTCTGGGTGCCCCGTTTCGGACGCTTTGGTCTTATCGTACACGGCGAACAGCACGCATCCTTGATCGGCGTGGATGCGGTTTTCGAGGAAACTCGATATGAAATCCTGGACGGTATCGAAAGGACCGAAGGGCAGATAATCGTACGATGGCCTTGGGATCGCGTAGAACGCGTTTGCGTGCTTCGAGGGCTACATGGATCACCAGGGCGATTAAGCTCTGGCTTCGAGGACGTCATGACTATTCCCTCACCAGGAATGGAGTGAGTTTGACACGCTCACTCTCCAAATCCTTCACAGGGAAGCAGAAATTAGCGCCGTATTCCTCGATAGAAGACATGCTTATACGTTCATCGTGGACACAAAGTGGCCTCTTCGCAAACGTTCCCCGGGCCGGATGGACGATGGATCACATGGATACCGGCAGCGTCTGGCAGTGGCAACGTTTGTATTGACACGATGACGTCACACGAGGCACATCGCCACATGCACCACACCAAAGGTGCCAAAGGAATGACGCCCAGCCGACGCACTTGGTCCTGGTCAGCGTATCCATTGATAACGCTCTTGCTCCTACGTCCAACGTCATTGGAGACTTCGTTCTATATAATGGGTCGGCGTCTTGGCCTTCTCCATAATCACGACTTCACCCACATCTTCCAACACTCACAACACTTACAACGCTAAAACACACATTTTATTAACGACCATCATCACGCTACCATGGTATGCCAGCTCCTCTTCAAACTCACAAACCCTCTAAGCGTCCAACTTTCAGGGTTCTATCTTCTCTGCAATCGGCCGTGGAATCAACGCTGTTATTTCCGCCATCGCCAGTGTAATAATGGCAATCGTCGGCGCGATCACAACTGTTCGTCCCTGTCCTCGTTGATATTACCTATGTGGCTAATAGCGTACTGCTATAGGTGATTGTCACGATATTCAACGTTATTGCCGACATTCTATGCTGCAGATGCTTCGGCTCTCGTCGCAGTGGACGCCGAATGGGCAGAGGCCGCAGAAGCGGTGGTCTTGGGGGCACAGCGGGAGGTACCTACTAGACGTCTGACACGCGATTAGAGGCGGAGGGTACCATACACCAGCCATAATTTGTACGATACATATACCCCACCCTGGACTTATCAAATTCTTGCTTCACAATTCATGGTTCGAGACCAAAGGAAGGGTGGTTGATTCGACCATATGTACGAGTACAACATGCTACGGTCGATTGAGGTAATATCACTGATCAGTGTCAAGATGTCGTACCGTATCAATATGTGAAAAAAATGGCATCCAAAGTTCGCTCTGAATACTTAGGAAGAAAGTACTTAGACTAAATAGATATATGAACAATCGGTACACGGTAAGCTAACCCCCTAGCCTCTCATCTGACATTCGTCCGATAACTCGGCGGCGGCGGTGACACCACTCTCGCAGGCTCCCGCCTCGTCTGGGTATATTCTCCAACTACATCATCATCCGTCGACGGCTCCCGAGCCGTCCTGTACGACGCGTCCGATGCCTCCCGCCCATGTCCATAATACATCGTTCCGGGCTCATCGCGCGGTGGCTGGAAATTAGGCATCGGGAGCTGCCCAGGCGAGTCGCCAGCATGGCCCGCCGGCGGGTTCCAGCTCGCGAACTGCGCCTGGGGTTGGGGTTGCTGCTGCTGCTGCTGCTGCTGCGGTGGTGGTGGTGACCGTGCTTGCGTTAGTGTCGCTTGTGAAGAGGGTGCGGAGGGTGCAGCGCCGGGGGGCCGAGGACTAGTGCCACCACCGCCTTGTTGCACGGTTTCGGTGCTGGAGAACGGCCCGAGGCCATACATGTCCTCTGGGCGCGAGTGCTGCGTCGGCCGCATCTGCATATCCCACCCCGCCTCGTCCGTACTCGGGCGGCCCCGTGCATGCCCTTGCCCTTGCCCATAGCCATAACCATGTGCCTCGACGTCCTGAGCGTAGAGGACGTCCTCCGAAGCATTGGGTGGGGGGAGACGACCCTTCCTGGGTTGGGGTGCGTGGAGGAATTGTGGGTTTGGCCCGGTTTCGTGCGGGGGTGACTGGGATTCCCAGGATTGGGTGATGCTTGGGGTTTGGACTTTGAGGGGGATGGAGTCGGAGTCTGGGGCGTAGGGGTCGAAGGCGACGGTGGAGGACGAAGCGAAGTTGTTGCCGTGGTCGTATGGGGATAAGCCTGCACGGGCGAGCTTGGCTTGGCTGTTCGACAGTGAGTTAGGAATTTGGATTTGGAGGGAGAGGATACGGACCGAGCTTTGCGGCGCTGGTAGATGACCTCGGGCTTCACTTTGTTCATTTGTCGGAATATGTACCACATGGCGAGAATCGTGATGACGAAGGTTACGCCGAGGACAACATCGCTGATGATGGTACTCTTCGTGTCCTTTACACCTGAGGACAAGGTACTGTCAATTGGGCATTCCATTTTGCAATCCGATTTGTCTTACCTGTGCTTGACTGCTCGAGGATCACACCAAGGTAAACAGTGATAAATTGTTTCGGCATCGAGAGGATGGCGGCCAGCGAAAAGACGATGATCCCCATTCCACAAGTCGAAAAGACGGCGGTAGTAACTAGATATCACCGTTACTGTAGGCTCTCAAAGCAATTATGAGACGTACAGTGACCCGGTATGGCACTCAAACGTGCGATAAGCGCAATCTTAAATCCACCATCCCGCACGACTTTCGCCAGACAGGAATATGAAATGTTTGTGCGCTCGAGCTTCTCACCGCGAGATCGACAGCAATATTTAAAGGCACTGCATCTCATAAGAACAAAATTAAAGAATAGAATGAAAGGTGGCAACGCACTAAAAATTGCCTACTTCGCCGATGAAGGTGCCGGCCGAAACGATCCCAAAACCGACCCATAGGCCCCAGACGAGGCCACAAAGGATAGCAACAATTTCATGTCCGAAAAGCTAGCGCACGGACATCAGCACTAGAGTGATATGTACAAGTAAAAGTCGGCGCTCACCGGAGGAAATGATATGACGAATAGTACACCGATTGGCACCAGCCAACCAAAACGCAAGCTACCGGCGATGCATAAGTCCTCGAAATAGCGCATGGATATTCCGGACTCACTCGTGTAGCCATCTCGTCACAGGAGTCAACCATTCTACGATTTGCTTATGATAAATAGTAACCAGCGCCGTCACCACCAGGATGAGGACCAGGGCAATATAGTACCCTTCCAGGAATCATCTTTCAGTACCCAACCCAGCGATTATTTCGTTGCTCAGACTCACATAGCCATTCCCGACGAAACCAGAACCTCCAGTTCCCCAGCGTTTTCCAATCCAGCACGCCTGACTTCAGCTGCCGCTCCTCACTCGGTGTTGGACTTGGTGTCCGTGTGATCATCCTGGTCTGCTCTGAGGCCTTCGGAGTATACGCCTTCGGAATATACGATGGAGTATACTGCGTCGTTGCGGTCGAATTGGTGCCATATGGAGAGCGAGTAGAGTTGGGCGGAAATGGATATGTATACGGTGATGGGTCATCCCGGCTGTGCGTGTTGGCGGAAGGCATTGTGGAGTCGTAGCAAAGAACGGAAGGCGTCAAAAGGCCCTAATGGCCTGGTGGTCGAAGAGGAAGATTATACAAGTGTGAGGGTATTGTGCAGAAGATTGTTCCCACATGTCAATATGTTTTGCAGTTACAACGGCGGTCAAAGCTTCTTTTCGGAGCCACAATGTGCACCCGGCATAGCAATGATGGATCTGGCGCAGCACTCTGCTCCTGGTGATCCCGGGGGCGACTCTACCATCATCGTGCTATACTAGGTTGATGGCTATCTAGCCCATTGCTCAAAGCTTGAATGCCCTCGAGCCTCCTCGAGCCCCGCGACCTGGCATTATTTATCTGGGCGGATGCTCTCTAATATCCGTAAGCTCCACACATATCAATCAAACGACCGCTTGCTGGCTAAAGTAATTGACGCGTACACGGTACACATTATTCATGACAAAGCGATGTATCGTCTATATTGCCTAATGTTCAGGTGGAATCGGATGAGGAGCACTTTGTATAGCCACAGGCTGCGGAACTTTAGCTGCGTATAATGGGTTACTCAGATCCTGGGTGGCTGTACCCATCGAAACAGGACTGGCTTTTATAGTGATTCAAAAGACACTGGTCGAGAATTCCGATGTTCCTCACGTCCAGGGAACAGGACTATAACAGGAATGCAAATACAACTCGATGAACATACTTCCACAAATCCGAGAGATACTCGTACGATCTTCCTGGCAATAATATCGCAGTTCAATGCGCAAGCGCAACGACCTAAAGGTCGAGGACTTCAAGCCATTCGAACCTTCGCTAGCGAGATGCGATGATCTGTGCTGGCTTGTCAATAACGAGTGGGAGAAATGTTCCCTCTCAGTAGCCTGGGGTCAGAAGGACGGAAGGGCGAAATGTGATGCTTGGCCGTCTTACCTTGATACAGGGAGTGCATGGATGATCAGTAATGACTGAATGGTCGCGTAAGACTGATATTGGGAAGTTCACCAAGAGGACATAGATACATGATGGGGCATGATCAAAGTTACGCACTCTGACTGCAATCCAAGCAAAGGAGGGGGCAGAGAGATACGACGCCGACAACCCAAGTTGGTCGGGCAAGATGCGGAATACAAATGGATATAACTACACTGCAGAAACCTTCGAAAACAGCTTATTTGGAAGCCAGAGTTGGTTTCTTCGGTTCCAAATGATGGTCAGGATTGGAGGTATTGTAGGTGGGGCACAGCTGGTCCCAGGCGGCTAAGAAGCAGAGTTGGTCGACTGGAGAGTAAGTAAGCATGGCGACGTACGAGGTTTAGTGGGGTTCACGTGGGCGGGTGTGCCCTCTGGGTCCTCAGCAAAGACCACCGCAAGTCCGCTGAAAGAGTTCAGAATCAGTATTATCATCCATCTGGGCGAAACGACCACAACTCACAGCTCGAGATGCCAATCGATATGGCTAAGGCAGAGCAACGTCAGATCCTGAGGGAAAGGGCCACTTTAAACGGATTCTCACCAATGTAGGAACCAAGGCCCAGAATTATCGGTCACGAAACGGATCGTGGCGTTCCCGTCGTTTCCACCGGTGTTGACAGTGTCACGACGGACAGGGTTGTTGTAATTATAGGTAGTACTGTCCCCGCTTCGGACAACGTAGAAGGCGTGCTGCGATCGTGGGTCAGTAATAAAATTCACAACCGAAGGATGAACATACACCGTGTAAATGGAAAGGATGCTATTTCCAGAGCGAGATTCGTCAATATAGTGTCCTGCTCCCTGCGGATAATTGGGACTTACGGGACCGCCAACCTCAGGTCCAGTCCCGGGGAGCGAAATTTCGATGACTTTGTTGGGCGGGAGTTTATAGATGCTTGCTTCCGGAAGTAAGGCTTCCGCAGGGTAGGCACCGCTGAGAATCTGGAGGAGTACAGGGACGGTGGGTGACTCGAAAGGGCGACCGTTGATCTCATAGCGGAACGTAGCCGGGTTGAAAACATGTGCGATATTTATGTTGACATCTGCACCCCCCACGAACGGTTGACCAGGCGGGGTGGGTGCAATCAAAGCGCGCAGGTTCACTTCTTTCAAAGGACGGGTGGTGACGTATGTGGTCGCGGGATCAGCGATAGCTGCACCTGCATATCTCAGAATCGCTGAGTTTCTTCCACCGTCGAAGCCGGGGAAGCCTCTTATATCTGGGTCGGCACGAATCCAGTAGTTACCGACAGCTTGGTTCGCATTCAGGATCACAGAGTAACGCTGTCCAGCGAAGATCTGGAAGGAATCTACGACCAGCGGGGCGGTGTACTCCCCATCGGCTTCAATTATGGTAAGACTGTGCTTGTCGATAGCAAAGGTGAAAGCGGGATCGCAAGAAAGCCCAATGACGCGGAGCCGGTACTTCTTGCCCTTTACGACGTTGACGACTGCTAGATCAACGAGGGGACCGTTGGTGTAACGTCCCTTGCCGTTTATTAGCGTGGAAGCAGGCGCTGGAGGCAAACCTCCTGTCCCTTGGGGTGCAGGGTCGTGATACCTATGCTTCGTTAGCTTCACGCGGAAGGAAGTAGTAATAGATGTACCAGTCTGCTAAGGTAATGACCGTAGATTCTGTCGGCAGATGAGTATTATACTGGCGAAGAAGCGATGACTATAACGTACCATCGTCGATATCATACAAAGAGAGGTATGGATCATTGGGATCGTATACTACAAACGCTCCACGCAGCCCGTCGCAGTACTGAGTTGCTGAACAACGTCTTAGCACTTCGTCCGCCACACGTGAAAGAGACGCTACTTACATAGATGGGAGTGATACCAGAATGTCCCTGCTTGTCCGTTGACTGGGAAGTCGTAGAGGAATGAGTTTCCTGGGACGATAGGACACTGGGTAACGAAGGCGGCTCCATCTGCCCAGTTTGTACCGTTCTGGAAGATCCCATGCCAATGCTGCAAGCCGTGCGTCAGAATCAGAGCTTTGGCCAATCCATCAACTCACAATGCTGGTGCTACGCAGCATCGTATTATCCGTTAATGAATCAACGACGTTGAGTTTGAACTGATCTCCCTGGATTTTTGAATCAGCAATCACCCGAGAGCTCTTGGGTGAAAATAGGTACTTTTCTCCCCGTGATGAGAGGACCAGGAAATACCCCTCCAGCGAGTACGGAACTGTGAATAATCTAGGCCATTGTCATACAAAGTAGTGATACAAACTCACGAGCGAGAAAAGCCATCTGGACTGATGACCCTGTTGTTGATGTCCATAGTAGCAACTGGGCCAATTGTGGCAGCATTGGCGAAGCCAAAGAGAGAAACGGCCAAAAGGCCAAGTAGCGTTACCTCGCTAAACATGACACTGGGTGGGGTGTTCGACGAATAGTCATCGACTCCAGTTTATTGCCTTTAAGCACTTCCAAATTACTTTCGGATCGTGCGCGAACATAGTCTTGATCGTCACCCTGATGTTCTTCGGGGCGATGAAGGGAAGGTTTGTGGCAGGATGACTGGTGGTATGGACAATCTGACTAGCGGATATCGATGCGACTTGCTGAGTGGCAGAAAGTATGTCGGTACTGGCCTAGAAGGATCCACGGGGAACAACGACTATCGGCAAAACGTCGTGATGTCGCTGCACCAGGGTTGCGGCGTTACAGGAAGCTCGGAAAAGTCATACATGCATCAAGAAGAAGAACAATATCGAAACTCATGTTCGAGTCCATTGTCGAAGTGCATCGAGCGTAGAGACCCAAAAGCTGAGTGGCGTTTAGTCCTCTTCAGTATTAGTATTATGGAAATAAAGCTTGGTGGACTCACAACACCTCGAATTTATGTACGTGCACGATATTTCCGCTAGGTGCGGTAGCTCTAGAAGCCTGATAACTCAGGTTCATTGCCTTCAACAAAGTCAACATTGGTTGGGAGCAAGTTGGACGTCCAAGTCACCGGTCAAAGCGCCGCTTCGCTACGTAAGCGGTCATCAACCGGGATCATTCCTACGCGAGAGCCGTACAGTCCATCCAACTCTTGTCCGACTCCATCCGCTGGTCAAGTTTACATCGGCCTTACACTCCTGCATGAGATACTAGCCTAGCAGTCCGTTACGAAAAAAATCGCATGACACGCGGAGGATGCTCCAGCCGCGTTTGTCTCATGTCTTGGATCGAGGCCTCCCAGCTTGATGTACGATGTAACTCGGAAGACCCTAATTTGAGCCAGAGTCAGATGGGGAGTCCGACGTCGAGCTAGTGCTTCAGAGACAGGGTACATAGAACGTATCATGAGACGTTCTTCGGTCATTGTTAGATGGAACCCTCGCCGGACGCGAACAATGCCCATTAACGTTCAATGAAGTCATGGACTGCATTCTACCTGCCACGCCCTGATCCTCGGCCGCTCAAGGTGAAGCCAGTTTACAGAACTCGGTATCACTCCCCTTCAATGATAGAGGAGCATTGATTCACCAACATCCGCAAGAACGGAGCATCCCAGGAGACTGCTTTCAAGATCGCGGTCTGAGTGAACATGAAGTAGACGAGTCCCGCATTTCAACGTGACATATTGTACATATTTCATATTGAAATCGTGCTATATGACCTGTCGCACAGTAAGTTGCCTTCGAATTTGGATGTGTGGAAGGACTGCGCTCTCGCTCCCAAACTCACGGCAAGTTCATCCATTGCTCAGTGAAGCGGAGATACGTGGCATGAGTAGGAGGGGTCCAAGGTCAAGAAACATAGAGCTGATCACTTCACAAGGATTAGTTCATATGGCCTCGCCCTCTGAAGCTGCGAACATTGGGAAGAACAAATTGTGCCAAACGCCACATCAGTCGATGTTCGGGATCCCTCGCCCAGCCAGGCGTGGTAGAGTCCTCTTTGACGCACTTGAAGAACAGCGATATATCGGACAACTGCCAGTCTGCCTGCACCTGGTAGCCTTGCTGTGCAAAATTTGCGCCCATGTACATTTCCTACGACAGTTGCAGGTCAGGCTTGTGATATGAGCTTCAAAGGAATATGGACAAACAGAGTAGGATTCTAGGACGAGCGTGAGGGAACTTAGCCCTGGAAGTGCGTTGGCCAATAGGCTGATGAGTTCGGGAGTCAATTGCCTGACTTCAAGAGAGAAACGTCGTAGGCCGACCCTCGGCCCAAGAAGTCCGATCACTTCTGCAGCTTCGTAGCCTTCCAGATATCGACTAAACAAGCAAAGGCTGGTCAGATGAGCGGACGTATGGTGTATCTTAGTCAACGTCGCGGAATGATGAAGAGCTGGGATAGTCAGCGACTCCACGTTTCCGAGCCAACCGGTATTGACCAAACATCGTCTGGCAACTGCAGACCAATTATACAAGGTCATGGCTGGATAGGACGGATCCTTTGATGTATATTCGTCATTTGGGCATAGTTCTACGCTGCTGACGAAGGTCCTGTGCAGATGAAAGATATGACTGATAGATGATGGGTCGGATAGATGTTTTTTGTTGAAGGGAATGCGAAGCGCCAGAAGTCGAAGTGGGATAGATCCCAAGGCATGGAGAAATGCTGAACGGTCCGCTTTGGCCGACGACATTATTATCAAAGATCGAAGGGATGTGAGGTGGTTTATGTATGGAGCAATGTAATTGACGAGGATCGCTTCTTCTTGCGCGCCGCCGTCCGCGTTGGCCTCGAAATCGAAATCGAAATGCAATTCTAGCTCATTCAAGCTATAGAAGTTCGTCAGAGTCAGGAACGACTCGAACTTCGAGATCCGAGCGTGTAAAACCAGCTTGGACAGGCTCCTATTGAACGCAACTCCTGCTGAAGCCAGGAAGGCGAGTGTATCATGGTTGGGAGGCAGGTCTCTCCACCAGAAGTCATAGGCGGTGACGTTCACCATATACTTGATGGCCTTTATCATAGCGCTCATGATCTCATTCGGCGACGCCAGATATCCCGAACCTTTCTTTACACGGAAAGACCTGTGATTCGTCGTCTCCGGGGCGTGCATGGACGGAAGCCGAGAAACGTTGCTAGCTGCGTCCAAGTCTGCTGCCGCCAAGGAGGCTCTTCTTCGAATTCGCTCGTCTCCTCAAAGAGCTTTTCTCGTTCAAGAAGGTATGTGATGAACCATGGTCTGATATGTAGACGCCGAACACGGCTAGCGATATAGGGATACCTGAATCGATGTCTTGAGTCATTAGAGTCATTAGAGCGATTCATAGCCACATACTGGAGACGTGCCAAGGATATGATCAGCTTCTTATCCAGCACAACCCATTCCACTGTCTTGTAACGTGCGTCCAGAACAATGTTGAAGAAGGCTCGCTTGACGGATATCAGGCTTCCTAGCTGTGCACATGGAATGTAGGATGCTACGAGGTCCCAGATGTCTTGTGGGAGATCCAGCATGTCGGGAGGTTAACATTGCTGGTAAGTTTCAAATTTAGGCAGCGGTCGTAGTGGCAGTGTATGTATGACAACGTAAGCGGGTACGTGGCTCGACGTGTCGGCGGGCAATGCCTGACAAGAAATCACTTTAACCCGTTCATATCAGTCAGGGGAGAGGGAGGAGGGGGTGCCAAGTACTGTAGACGCAAGGTGAGGGAGACAGTGCACTAGACATAACCCTGATCGGCGATGATACTTGCGCGTTCTGGCAACTTGCACAGCTGTGTTTGGCAATCGCTTGACAAATCAACTTCGGCTTCTACTCGGACGACGACCTACAGGCTACGACGACAGTCTTTTCCTCCAGTACATGATCTTCTTAGCGCTATATGTCAATTTGAATGTACGGTAAACATGACTCTTTCCACCAACCACAAAAAAAATCATGTTCTGATCGAGGCGCACGCAGGTCAAATCCAACACGATAACAGACTCCATCTGATCAAGCCAACATTTTACATTCATTCTCACCATTTATCAGGGCATTTCGATTGCAGTAGAAAAGTCCTATATAATCGGTAAGTCTACCTCTGATTGTATAATTTGACCCAAATTCCCAGTATCCCTCAATGATCAGGATCTACGCTTGCCACGAGTCGAAGAACGAATCATCAATTTGAGACCAACGTACCCTATGGCATCCCCTCTTCATACTCAGATCCCCAATGAACTGCTGGCTGAGATTTTCGTGTACTCTGTTTGTGTGGAAGCAATCGAACCGCCATTAGAGAGCCAGGATGTTTTTTCACCGTGGACCCTATGCCGTATCTCCTCTCGATGGCGGCAAATAGCTCTCAGTGAGCCCCGTCTCTGGAACCGTGTCATTATAGAGAATGATACAGCAGACATGCTGCCCCTCCATATGGCGCATACTGCGTTTTCACGCAGCGGCAACTTGCCCTTGGAGCTCACAATAACGGTCTATGAGGCCTCGGAGACAAACGACGATCCAATGTTCACGGATCCTATTCTTACCCTCATTACGGCATACTCCACCCGCCTTCGGTTCTTTTCAATAGAGATACCTTCATTCCAGCTGATGGACACTCTCTTACACCTTCCGAGCGCATTCTTCATTTCTCTGGAATCGATACATATCGGGAATCGCCATGGTCACCAGATTGCAGAGGATGCCATGATATGGTGCAATGCCCCTCTTCTTCGCGAGGTTGATATAGAAAATGGCGACGATCAACACCTAACATTCCCGCTCACCCTCCATCTCCCATGGACACAGCTCACAACACTCAAGCTGGGAAATGGCGAAATGGTGCACCCCTTGGTTGCACACAGTGTGGTAGCGCAATCGCCTCAGCTCATACACTACGAGGTCGGGGTCTGGGGAGGACATGGCGATAGAGAAGTATACGACAAGGTCGTTGATTACCCCCGGGATCGATCACCCATCCTAGGCTACGCAAACTCCTTGTCCGCCCATTTGGTAACTCCGACTTCGACCTCTTCATTCAGCCACTCGTGCTTCCAGCCCTCACCGAGTTCAACCTGGTATGGTATGGGCGTGGTGGATTGTGCTACGACGAGTTCGTGAAGCTCGCGGAACGTTCCCAGTTCCGGCTCAAGATAACCCTATTCCCCGTAAACGCGGAGGTGCATGATCCACGGCTGAAAAGTATCACAGCTCCTTCAGCCCGACCCAAAGACGATGCAAATGCATATGTCGCTGAGTAGTAGTCACCTCTCAATGTCATCTACTTTCCGTTGTTCGACGCACAACTGAAAAGGCTGCTCTCTCGGAATCTATCAGGGCCGGATTCGATTCTGCTGGGCATGCATCAGTCGCACTGGCGTGCATCCTTCAGTAGGCGACAGACCAAGTTTTCCCCGTTTTCCCATCAGGTGTTGCTCGTTGATCTGTCTTGCGGCCGACTTCATATCGGACATTCTAGGCAGTTTCAAGTTCGACTTCTTCGATTAAATTTGTGTCGATTGCTGTCAGTCCACTGGTGCAATCGCACCTTACGTGTCCCACCTCACCCTCCAGGATATCAACGTGGAGTCGGACAGCGATGTTTCCGAGTACTGGGTCGTGGAAGCGGACCCAGTGGCATACTTACGCGTTTTTGGCAACAGCTCAGTTAGGCCTACACAGCCGTGTTTGCCAATCGCTTGACAAATTACCTTCGGCTTTTAGTTGGAGAAAGAGACGACGCCAGTCTTGTCCTTTGCTTTTCCTCCGATACATGATCTAAATTATATCATCCTCCTTAGCACTATATGTCATTTGAATGTACGGTAAAGCATGACTCTTTCCACAAGCCACAGAAAGAACATCATGTTCTGTTCGATGGGAACGTAGATTAGATTCACGATAACAGACTTGAGCAGACTTCAACATCTACTCGGATCAGCCGACATTTTACATCCATTCTCACCATTTGTCCAGGAGGATTCCGATTCCTATAGAAAGTTTCTAGCGGTATGTCTACCTCTGGTTGTATAGTTTGACCCAGATTCCCAGTATCCCTTAATGATCATGAGCAGGATCGACACTTGGCACGAGTCGAAGAACGATCAATCGATTGAGAACCAGCGTATCCTATGGCATCCCCTCTCCATCCCCAGATCCCCAATGAACTGCTGGCTGAGATTCTCCTGTACTCTGTGTGTGCGGAAGCAATCAAGCTGCCACCAGCGAGCCAGGATGTTTTTTCACCATGGACCCTATGCCGTATCTCCTCTCGATGGCGGCAAGTAGCTCTCAATGAGCCCAGTCTCTGGAACCGTGTCATGATACAGAGTGATACAGAAGACATATTTCCCTCCATACTTATGGCGCATACTGCGTTTTCACGCAGTGGGAACCTGCCGTTGGAGCTCGCAATATCGGTCCGTATGGACTCGGACGCGGAGACATCTGACGACTCGGACACGGAGACATCTGACGACTCGGACACGGACACATCTGACGACTCGGACGCGGACACATCTGACGACTCGGACACGGAGACATCTGACGACTCGGACGCGGACACATCTGACGACTTGGACACGGACACATCTGACGACTCGGACGCGGAGACACACGACGATCCAACGTTCATTGATCCTATTCTTACCCTCATTACGGCATACTCTACCCGCTTCCGATTCCTCTCGATAGAGACACCCTCATCACAGCTGATGGACACTCTCTTACACTTTCCGAGCGAATCCTTCATTTCCCTGGAATCGATACATATCGGGAATCGCCATGATCACCACATTGCAGAGGATGCCATGATATGGTGCAATGCCCCTCTTCTTCGCGAGGTTGATATAGAAAATGGCGACGATCAACACCTGACATTCCCGCTCACCCTCCATCTCCCATGGACACAGCTCACAACACTCAAGCTGGGAAATGGCGAAATGGTGCACCCCTTGGTTGCACACAGTGTGGTAGCGCAATCGCCTCAGCTCATACACTACGAGGTCGGGGTCTGGGGAGGACATGGCGATAGAGAAGTATACGACAAGGTCGTTGATTACCCCCGGGGATCGATCACCCATCCTAGGCTACGCAAACTCCTTGTCCAACCATTTGGTAACTGCGACTTCGACATCTTCATTCAGCCACTGGTGCTCCCAGCCCTCACCGAGTTCAACCTGGTGTGGTATGGGCGTTTTGGATTGCGCTACGACGAGTTCTTCAGGCTTGCGGAACGTTCCCAGTTCCAGCTCAAGGTCGCCCTATTCCCCGCAGATGCGCAGATGGATGATGCACAGCTGAAAAGTATTATGGCTCCTTCAGCCTGACCCGAAGACGACACAAATGTATGTGTCGCCGAGTAGTAGTCGCCTCTCAATGTTATCCACTTTCTATTGTTCGACGCACATTTGAAAAGGCTGCTCTCTCGGAAACTATCAGGATCGGATTTCATTCTGCTGGGCATGTACCAGTCATGATCACAGTGGCATGCATTCTCGGTTTCTTTCGGTAAGCGAGATACCAAGTTACCAAGTTTTGCCCATTTATCCCTGAGCTGTTGCTCGTTGATCTGTCTTGCCAGGTCGCATATTCTAGGCAGCATCAAGGTTAATAAATGTGTGGCGATTGCTGCAAGTCTACTGGTGCACCCCATACCAGGCCGGTATACTTGGTGCAATCGCACCTTGCGCGTCCTGCCTCACCTTCCGGGATATCGACGTGGAGTAGGACAGCGGTATCTCCGAGTAAGAACCCAGTGGCACAGTCTACTGGGCCACGGGCTATTCTCATCTTAGTATGTGATGAAGGGTATACTCAAAGGGCGAGGATCACTGGGTAAATACCCTTGAACATGTATAGTTCTTCATGAACAAGTATTTCAACCGCGCACCATCTTATTAGAGTCAGCGATAAAATATCTTTTCTAGGACCAGTCGTCTTGCAATAACGATCATGTTCAATGGTAACTTGAAAGAATGTTTGAAGCCCTTCATTTCATGGAGACATTGGATTAGATACTAAAGATGGCAAAGCGACGAGGCAGCACGCACTGATGTTGTGGATTCGGAGGCTGTCTAAGATCTGATCTTATCTTACCACATTTCGTTCTCGTGGTACCTGGCGATCGGCGCTCTTTGTTTTATGACAATGCTGCGTAGAACACGAAAGTTCACCAGAGATCAAGAGATCAGTCTAACAATGGGTGGCAACTCTGGCGCGGTGGTGGTTTGGCCAGGATCTTCACGTGAGAAACGCTGTAAGCCCGCATATAATGGGAGGCTTGAAAGCGTTTAGTACTCAGTCTCTCACCTTTTCCCCCGCTCACGAAGAAACAAATGCCTAGTGTGCTCTCAAAATCGTTCCCACTCGGTGGCCCGTTGGGTGCGTAGATATATGTCTGTGATTTGATGGAGCTTCGATTCTGACAACTCGTTCTGCGAAGCTACAACCACTAATAAATTATCGAAAGGGTAAGAAATATATTCAGTTTGTACTTCTGCGACACTTACCGCGATACAACAGCCCTCAGACACGAGGAAAGGCTGCACGTAAGGGTACCACAGCGTCCATCCAACCAACTGAGAGAAAACGCCGCGCCCAAGCTGCAATGGCGGTGAAGCATCACAATACAAGCAAGCCCAAGATTAAACACGATACGAATCCCTTGATGCGAAAGGCAAAGCTAGAGGCGGACGAATGGACGGCAAATGTCATGGCTAGGTCTGTCGATTGCCTTGGCTGCAGGCAAACGATTCAGCTAGACAACCGAACCTGCCTGTACTACCGGTCCAACTGGAATCGACACAGGCTCCGGTGCGAATTCATTAAGAACGGGGAGAAGAGGTTTGAGGTAAGGATTCGCTGTCAGGCCTGCATCCTGCGTGCCAACGCTGACGGCCACATTACTTGATAGTCTGCGAATGCGGACGGTGGAATGAGCGAGGAACAGGCTGAGAAGGAAGAACGTGTCATGGGCGGAGGAGTGAACGATAAGGTTCAGACATTGCTGCTTATCGACAGCGCTGTAGGGCTGCTGCAGGTACGACTGTCGTTGGAGCATTCGTCTCATTGTCGCTGATTACAGTCATGAAAGTCGGTGGAGGCGTCGACAGTTGGTGATCTCGCACAACGCGCAGGAAACGATGCGCATGAGTACGATGATATCCACGAGGATACAGAGTATCCTGGAGCAGAAGCTTTGACATATGTGGCATTCGAGAACAGGAAACGTCCGCCGATCATCAGCTATCATGGTGACAACTATGCCCCTTACACTCCTAGAGGACAAGCAATCGGAGAGCCCTCCATCATGCTGAAACGAGCAGTATTTCGGAGACGGAGATTAACCCATTTTCATGTAAGTTTCGGTACTCCTTATGTCGGTGGAATAGGACGGTGAGGCTGATTTGATGGCGTAGACCGAGTGATGCCCCCTTTGGCGGCTCCGTCTTTCTACAGGGGAGACAGTAGGTCACTGCTCAACTAGGCCAACCAGATACGAATGACTCGTCGGCCATATATGGAGGCGACATTCCTCGGGACCATCGAGACTTGGAAAAACCAAGGATGGAAGCGGGATCTGCTAGGTAGCCGTATGAAAAATGTACGTTATTGCGGGGAGAAATGTATTTGCCTGTATTATAGACATCCCTAGCAGGATCTCGCTGTGAACTTGGTCTGCGGAGAGCATGATGAAAGGAGCACCCACTTCAACTTGAGGAGGAGCAGGACTGGTCATTTGGGAATCGAATGGATCATGCTGGATGACCCAGTGCCACGTGCGGCTAACGCACAACGACGACGGCAACTCCCCGGTCCGACCTGGTCCGACCGCATCCATTTTCTTTTATCACTCTCCTTCCAGGCTGCTTTGAGCGCTCCATGACGAATCCCAATAATTTCTCAATTCAGAAGTGAAAACTCTCCATCCTCGCTTCCATCCATTTCGCGCGATTTCCGTGGCCTAGCCGACACTCAGAGCCTGACCAGGTTAAATCTCAAGGCACTTGCACATGCATATCTGGGTCTATCTCCTAGCGACCTGTTCGCAGAATAACGACATTAGCACGACGCAGGACCGCCAGTATAGCTTCGAAAACTCCGTCGAATGCATTGGCTGGCGAGTTTTCTTTCGAATTTGAAGAGCGATTTGAGGCTCATATAGACTTTTGAGTGGTGTATCGCAGCCCACCAAGAGTCGATTGCCAATGCTGACTGTCTCGACCAACGAGAGAAAAGATGTATCCCGAATTCCAAGTCATATTGACATACTAGCGATCAGTATAGCGATACATTCCGATATCTCTGCGTCGTAAAAGATCAACCTCTGCATAACCTCTGCATGAATCAAAAAATCAAGACCCTGATTGTCCTCGAAAGAAGCGAAACCAAGAAATGAATAGACGAGCAACCACAGGTTTTTTTGAAAACCGCTCTTTCGATAGTATATCGAGTCTATGGCCTAGTCTTTAACTTCCAAGTGGTGGTCCGGATTAGAAACATTGTATATCGGGCAGAGCTGGTCCCAAGCAGCTAAAGTACGAGATACAGTTAGTGGGATGGGTATGGTAAACGATGACGGAGACTTACGAGGTTTAGTTGGGTTCACCCAGGGGGGTGTTCCTGCAACATTCTCAGCAAAGACGATTGCAAGTCCTCTGTATTGTATTAGACAATTCACCCACATGAAATCGTTACAGCTTACAGATCAAGATGCCAGTCGATGTGGCTGCGAAGGGCGTGAGTGCCTGAAGAGAAGGGTTATTCAACGGTAACGCACCAATGGAGGAACCATGGACCGGCGTTATCAGTGACAAAGCGGATCGTCGTATTTGCGTCGGCCGAGCCGGTATTGACAGTGTCCCGGCGCACGGGGTTGTTGAAGTTGTATGCGGTACTGTCTGCACTTCGGATGACATAGAAGGTGTGCTGTAGTCTTAAATCAGTAAATTATGATCTGCCCTGGTTTAAGAGAAACACACTCCATGTAGATGGAAAGGATGCTACTCCCGGGTCGCCTATCGTCAGCATTTCGGTCCATTCATTGACAATTATGTAAACTCACGGGGCGGCCTAAGTCGTCGCCAATACTCTGGAAATTTAGCTCGATGGTTTTGTTCGGGGGCAACTCATAGATACTTCCTTTCGGAAGCAATTCCTGTGCGGGGGTTCCGCTGAGAATCTGGAGGAGGACGGGAACGGTGGGTGATTTGAACACTTTGCCATTGACCTCGTAACGGAAGGGAATTGGTAGGAAGCGGTGCCGAATGGGTATGATGACGTCGGCGCCGCCTACAAATGGTTTGCCCGGCGGTGTCGGATTGATAAGCGCGTGCAGGTTGATCTCCTTCAACGGACGGGTGGCATTCACGAATGGTGTCGTAGGGTCAGAGATAGCTGCGCCGACGTATCGCAGAATAGCCGAGTTCCTACCGCCATCGAAGCCAGGGAAACCTCTAAAGTCGGGGTCGGCACGAATCCAGTAGTTTCCCACAGGTTGATTCGCGGTCAAAATTGCCGAGTAACGTTGGCCAGCGAAGATCTCCATGGCGTCCACTGTATGTGGCGCCGTATATTCACCATCAGCCTCGATGATGTTAAGAGGATGCCTGTCGATGGCGAATGTAAAGGATGGATCACAGGACAAGCCAATGACGCGGAGCCTGTATCGTTTTCCTTGGATGACGTTTACGACCGCCAAAGCAACAGGGGGTCCATTAACATATCGTCCTTTACCGTTTATTAATGTAGAGTCTGGCCTCGGTGGTAGTACACCAGTATCCTCGGGCGCAGGCCTGTGGTACCTATGGTGTTGTTAGCTTTGCGACAGAACGGAATGGTGAGTGCTTTACCAGTCGGCTAAGGTGATGACTGTACTTTCTGGAGGACAGTAAGTGATAGGCTACTGAAGAGACGTCAACCCCAACCTACCATCATCGACGTCGTATGCATTTTTTATACGGGTCGTTGTTCCGATCATACACTATAAACGGACCGCGAAGACCATCACAATATTGTGTCGCTAGCAACATTATTCGAACGTGTTTTCTTTGCGAGTTGAAGAAAATGCAACATACATAGATGGGAGTGATACCAAAATGTTCCCGCCTGGCCATTAACGGGAAAGTCGTAGAGGAACGAATTGCCGGGAACGATAGGGCACTGGGTGACGAACGCGGCTCCGTCTGCCCAATTTGTCCTTGTCTGATGGATCCCGTGCCAATGCTGCATTATCTATGTCACAACCAGGAGCATGGCTGTAAGTCTGAAGCTCACAATGCTGGTGCTGCGCAACATCGTGGGGTCCGTCAGACGATCGATAACGTTGAGCTTGAACCGGCCTCCCTGATAGAAAGTGAGCGGATACGTGAGGCTGCGATCGCTTGAAAAAAACTACCTTAGTGCCTATGATGGTAGGACCGGGAAAGGTGCTCCCAGCAAGTACAGAGCTAGTGCTGATTCAGAGTGGTTCCAAAGACAGTAAGGAACGGGAACTGACGAGCGATTGAAGCCATCTGGGTCAATAAACTTGTTACTGACAACCAAATCTGCCTCGGGGCCAATCGTCGCTGCCTCGCCGAGGCAGACAACAGAAAGGATGCACAGAATAAAGAGATTTACCACCTCGAGCATAGGATGCAGTAGATGGAACAATATCTTGCCATTCAATCAATTGAACAGTGTCGCCTTTAAATAAAAGTTCAAGCTATCCGCCCCTCCTAGAACGTAATTTTGATCATGTATTTGATGGTCTTTACGCCGCAATTAAAGGGAGCTTCGTTACCCCCGAGACAGGGTGATTGGACTTGGGAGAACTTGGCTGATCAAGATAGGAGTCAAAGGCGGCAATTGCGAGGATTTGAAACCCGCTATGGGACAGAAGTCCGGTGGATACCAGCAAGACGAGCCCCGAAAGTCCTACCGGTTCAATTGTACAAGCATTGCCGGGTTAGCTGGAAATTTTTAGCTTTGGCGTTGCGGGATTAGATCATGAGAAGGCGAGGAAGAGGACCATCTCTGGGCTCGAAGCAGAGCCAACGTCATCCGCAAAAGCCAGACGGAGAGGTAGCATAAGGATTGCGATGCCCGGGACTTTTCCCGTGCCGCGAGGGGTGCCGAATACGTCGATATGACTACTATCCTTACATGCGGTCCTATAAATCGAGCGACCGCCTGATTGCCTAATGACCAGGTGAAATTGGGATGAGGAGGACTTCGACCTATAGCCGTAGGCTGCGAAACTCTAGCTGGCTGTGATGGGTTACGCAGGTCTTGGGAAGCAATGGTGACATGTGTGATCACCAAGACTGTACCCACTGGAGCAGGACCGGCTTTGAGAGTTATTAAAAGACCTGGTCGAGAATTCAGACGTTCCTCACCTCCAGGATAAAAGACTCTAACAAGAATGCAAATGCAACAGGGTGAACATACTCCGACAATTCGAGAAACACGGTCTTCTTGGCACTGATATTGAATCTCATGCGCGAGGGCAACGACCTATAGCTCGAGCGCTTCAGGCCCCAACCCTCGGTGGCGAGATGCGGTGATCTGTGGTCGCATGTCAATGATTAGCGGGAGAATGTTCTCTGTGTAGCCGAAGGAAGGACGGGCGGAAGGTGATGTCCTGGGATGTTTGACCGTCTCATTTTGATACAAGGGGTGCATTGATTATCAGTGATGACTGGAGGGTCGTGGAAGACTTCCACAAGAGGGCATAAATACTGGGTAAACATACATCGTCAGAATCACACTATGCGGAAAATCAGTTCAGAATCGCCAGCATGTACTAAATGACGTACGAGAAATATCAAACTGGCAGCTAAGGCACGCACAACGAACTTCGTCCACCAGTTCTTTTAACCACTCGATCTCCTGAGATGACCCAGAAGGACACAGAGGCGCCTCTAAATACCGCAGCCGATTCGTTGTCAGCCCCGCTGAGATCGACTCAGCGTATCTGCCGCCTCTTGCGCGCGCAATTGGGACAAGGTCTGTAACTTGCAGGTCAGCAGCGATGCGAAGCTGCATCAACGAGGGGCAGAGGGAGGTCCGTGTGAGGGCTCTGAATATGTTCGTTTCCTCTTCTGAGGATGGCAGTTCTGCTGCTTCGGAGATGGCGTCATCCCACAAGGTAAGGCGAACGAGACGAGGGAGACGTTCAAGCCAGCGGATTAAGAACGCGACGTCCTGGACCTGTAGGCAGTCCTCTAAAACGAGGGTGTGTAGATTGACTGGGAGGAATATGCCATGGCTCCATTGAGTGAAGATTGGGCTCAATGGCTCGAGTTCCGGACGACGCAGACGAGTATACGGCCTCTCTGATAACATTGTTGAATGACGAAGGATGAATGTCTGGAGTGAAGGAGTGGATATTTCGCACAGCAGCGCAGAAGGATATAAAACATGATCCAGCTCGAGCGTCACGAGCTTCGTGAGATGAACTGGACGTTGGAAGTCGGTGGGCAGATCGCGATCTACGATATGACGAACACCCTCCAACTTGATGGCCAATACATGGGGTACGCTGGTGAGGTATGTGAGTGTGTCGGAGAGTGGTTGAGTGAAGATGCTGTCCTCATGGAGGCAGAGTTCGAAGTATGTGATAGAAGCTGAGAGGAATGGTAAGATTGACTTTTCTGAGAGTCCAACCGCGGTAAGCGAGCGAAGGCGTGGGGGCCCGAGTGAGACGTTCGGTTCGACGTCGAAGAAAGTCTTGGGCATGGCGTTCCCTGTGCCATCCGCGGTGAGTCTGAGCGTTTCCAGTGTGCCGCGTAAGTCAGACCAACGACAACGCGCCAATAGCGACACTGATACTTCTGCGCGGATCCAGTTGCTAGAAAGCTCGACAAGCATGCGAAGTAACATCTCATGCTGTTTTCTGGTCCGAGTCTTAACGAAGACCGAAAGGGGGGATGACTTGGCTCTAGTGATTTGTGATTTCACCCGTTCAATGTTAATCTCCTTGTGTATAGTTACGATGCCCCAGAGGCGAGGGGTCGTCGTGATGATGTCGTCCCAAGTCCTGCGGACGAGGCGCAATGGCGGAAGGAATTGGATATCCCAAGTCAGAACGCCAATCTCGAACACTGCCGCGAAGACTTCGGCGGGTATTTGGCTGTGGTCGAACATTGCGGAGAAGTCTGAGAGCGAAGGAGAATTTGAGGCCGTTTCGGCAGTTGCTGGTCCGTTATCAACCTTGCGATGCCTACAATTATTTAAAGACGTTATCGGTGCCGATAGCCGATACTGCGAGGCATGCTTACCTGTCGATTCATTCAGAACACCTCCCTTTGAGGAGGCGCAAGTTGTGACTCTGAACCGCCTATTAGAGTGGAGTGCAGCGCAAGTAATACATGGGTCTGATCTGCCAAGATGTCATGCCAGGTCATCTCAGTCATCGTGACTTGGAAACCAATCTGCGTGTGCCGGTTGCGAGGGACATCAACAAGGGGTTTCGCGATCGACCGGGATACTCCAGGCTTGCTCTAGCCTCTAGGCAGGGGTGGGGACGTACTCAATTGTGACCGGTTCCAACAAAAACACAAAGTATACATGCTGACTGCATTCTTCATTCTATTGTGGTCCATGCCTGTACGTAGTTGTCGTCGTTCTCGAGGTGGTCAAGGGTGGTCACTGTTGTGGAACAAGTGCAGTGTCCGATTCCGATCAATTGTGTCGGCTTTGACCGCAAGCCGTAAATGCTTGCCCTGCACGTTGACCTCTCTCTTCCCTAAATTTACAGCCAAGAGCACCTCCAGCAACATTGTTCAGAGGAACCTCTCTGCGACTAGGCTCTCTACACATATTACCCATATCATGAACTGGCACCGACACCCTTCGAATAGCTCTATACTATGTCGCCAACATACGCGAAATCGTCTTTCCACGCTCGGTCGTTTCGCCTAGTTTGAAGGACAATGCAGAATTGTTGCTTTGACCTCAGCAGGACCTCATATCAGCTTTGATCATGGAAAAATATCGCATTTAAAGCATGGCGCAGGTCTCAGGATGGGCACCGTACCTATTTACCTCCCCGAGTAAGGAAGGCCCACCAGCGTATCACCATGACAGGATCCTGTGGTGCGCCCTTTTTATTCCGTCTCTTTTGGCTGCTCACTTACTTCCATACGCAGATACATCAGACGGACTCGTGAATGCTTTCTGCCAGTTAAGCCTAGACGATCGCGTGCTGCAGGACACCACCGTCGACCAAATTTGCTTTGAGGCCCCTGAATACCCTTCCAAGGACCCCCCTGAGATCTGTCCAACTCCATTCCAGTTACCACGGATGACAAGTCCGCACGAGACCGCAGTCCCTGTCCACGGGGCGCTCAGACGCCTTCCCGACGACGTCCTCTATCATTTATTTCTCTCCATGGACACCTCCCATCCCATGCGCTCGCTTAGAACGACCGTAAGGCTCTCGCATGTCTGCGCACAGTGGAGAGCCGTCATAGTCTGTGCGCCACTACTGTGGACCTACATAGGTCTGCTCTGGACGCGGAACCGAACCCGTCATTCCCAAGTCATCGAGTCATTTCTCCACCGCTCCCAACGTCTCCCCTTAACCATCCAACTTATCTTTACCTCCGACTCCGACCCCGAACCCTACATCCTAGAGTGGTCACAAGCCCTATCACCTCATGCCCATCGGTTCCGCGAGCTGATCATGAAGGTCTACTCTCCGTTCCCTATCCGAATCGCCGTACAAACCATCACACCCCTGAAGATGCCCCGCTTAACCCACTTTGACTTGGCCATGTTCGACTATCAGGGTTGCACCATCTCCATGAAGCCAAGATCTGCTGAACAGCTAGTCAGTCTCGAAGGTCATCACTTCATACCCATAGCACGCACGTCCTACCTGGATTGGACTGTTCGAAACTTTCATATCACATCCCTTTCTCTGAAATATGTCGACTTGACCATGGCAGAACTGTTTCCCGTCCTCATTGTGACTCAGTCGACACTCACCCATTTGGAATATTATAACGTCATTACCGCCGATTACGTTATCGGCGACGTCCCTCGCATAACCCTCCCAAAACTGACTTCCCTCCACGTCGGTTATAGGTGCACCCTGACCGCGTGGAATCTAGTCGAATGCCTGATCCTCCCAAACCTCCGTTCGGCCTTCGTCCATGATTTCGGTCGGTCACCCGAATCAAGGACGCCTTCCCGCTTGCAAGATAAGTCGTGCTCGGCCGAAGATAAGGACGCTTGCAAACTTTTAGTCGCCCTTTGCCCCTTTACGAAGGTCGCCAGCCTTACACTCCGCGGCGTCACATGCTTTTCGAGCACCTTCGAAGAGGTCATGTTGCCATTGCAGTATCTCTTTCAAGGCCTCGAGTCGTTGGTTCTCATACAATGCGATTCCCAATTCCTCCGTGTCCTCTTCGACGTAACCCTCGACTCCCGCCTTTCCGAATTGGAGAGTTTATCGAAACTCGTCATCACGAGCGATGATCACCAGTTAGTTCTGTTTTACCTGCGCTTACGCGCCGCACGAGGGCTACCCCGGTTAAAGTTGTTCTCTGTCAACCCGAGGATGGCGCTGCTCCGCCATTTCTATCGGGAATTTGCCGCCGACTTCCATGTTAGGGGACAAGTACATCATCAACCTCGCAAGGAGAGCAGCAGTTTGCATCCCTACCCTCGTGAATCCCGTCCAACACGTTTGGCGGACACGGCCCCGACCTCTATATCCTCAGCATAACTATCCTACATTTTCTGCGTTCTGTACCGACGGACCATTCGATAATATCGCACCCAAACAGTCTACAATTTCTATTTTCACGTCCAAATCACTTCGTTTTCGAATACATGTTTTCTATAGTTCTCATTGCTTACCAGATCTCTCGTCCTGCTTTCGTCCATTGCTCTCCCATTCAGTCCTCGTAGCTCATTCTTTATGTATATTCTAAAATATATTTAAAAGGAAAATTTTGTCACGTTGACGCGTTAGTTGCGATGTGTTGGTGTGACCGTCACGCCTTGCTTGACTCCCTTTTTCTCGCCTCTACCACGCGCCTTGCCCCGCGTGTGCGGTCCTGATCGCTTGTAACCTGGTTGTTGTACTATTCCAACGAATACCACTATGTCACAAGAGGCAGAAGATGTCAAACCGAAGCTCAACCTGAGTATCAATTACGAGCAGACCCGTTCGTGATTTTCGCGGCGATATAGGAAGGCATATGCTGACTGGGGTCTTTGGGGCGTCTTTTCTATGATAGAAATAACGGTGAAAGTGAAAGCCAATATGAAATTCGCGAAGATCTTCACCGCCGCTGAAGTGAGTTCACCTTAACCTTATTATGGTTTCGACCACTCACATCGATGATCACCTTGCCTGTGTAGACACGCTTTGAAAAAGAACCAGGCTAGTGCTCGCAAGCTCCTTCAAGTGTAAACGCAATCTATCTAATCACGGCTTCGTCGACTTTCTGCATTCCAGGCACGTTCAAATTTACATACGAAGGAAACCGTGTACAAGCAGACGACACGCCTGCAGGGGTGAGCCTCGACGGCTATCTCGACGCGCTTATTACTGACCTTCGTTTTAGCTGGGCATGGAGGATGGTGATCAGATAGATGCATTTTTACAACAGGTGAGCATCCCCAGACCTCCTTCCCTGAACTCTCCTAAATTCCACTTACCCAGGTTGGAGGATATTGGCCTAATCGGAATTCATGATGCTATCCTATCTTCGCTCGCACATCATACACCCTGTATAATATCTACCTATTTATTCCCCTCTTGTTCCGGAGTTCTTTGGTGCGCGCAGTTTATTCGCGTGTGTTTCATTTTCATCAAGAGTGTTGCACTTCATCCTTGCCAAGACTAAACGTAACTCTAACAACAGATGCTTTTTGAACAGCCTTAGCCCTCCCGCAACTCACATTGGATATCAGATCTGTAAAACATAAATGTCGTCGATGAAGGTCCATGCCGGAGCCTGTCCTCCGCGGAATGCAACCACATCGCCTCCGACTGCATCCACGTCAACACGATAGTACTTCCATGGGCTATACCCATCCCTGATAGTGCTCACTACCTCCCCATTCCAGAGAACCTCCACAACCGAATCCGCCTCCAACTCCGGCCCGCTGTACACACTCGCCAAGAAGAACATGATACTATACCGAACCCCTCTCGTCGTGTTGATGCGACCGCGTGGCGCCATCGTTCCAGGGAGCGCATCCTGCCCAGTAGCAGAACCAAGCAGTCCGACGCTGTGCCCTGCATGGGCGTATGGGGCATAATGGAAGATCGTCGCATCCAGGTATCCACCCTTGGGGTTGGATCCTTGCCATGGCCCATAACCCTCGGTGAAGCAGAATTCAGAGCAATCAGCGTAGCCCTCGAACCCGGCGTCGAAGTAGGCATTCCGCCTGTGGTATCCGCGCGAATACGTGACTTTGAGGTCACCTTGCCCTGTGTTAACGGCGGTGTCGGAGCCAGTTGTGATGTAATACTGTTGGGAGGGTGAGTATGCTGCTCCGATATCAATAGGAGGTGAATAGCTAACTATGGAGCACGTATAGGTTGTTGGGATGCCATTAACCACCGCTCTCCAGATATTGATGAACTGGCATGCTCCGCCTATCGGGTCTACACCTCGGCTGTTGCAGAGGTCTGCACAGGCCTGCACATTGTATTTGTTCAGGAAAGCGAATCCCATGTGCTGTTTCGTCCAGTGTCAAATGTCTTCTACAGACGAAGCGGCGGCAGCAGCGTACCCCTGAGGCATTATTTGCCGCATCAAGAGGGCCGAAATCTATTTAGTACCCAGCGGGGACAGGTGGAACTGTCAGGGGTCTTGCAGCCCATCCACTGCTTTGCTGAATATACATCAAGCCAGCGGGAGGCGCCTCTGATTGTTGCCCGCCTCTGTTCGTCTTTGCTTCCGGCCCGTGGATCTCAGCATATACGACACACTTCAGGTTCGACTTTTCGCTGAACACGAAGTCGAGCAGCTCGTTGTACTCATAGCACAGGTTCGCGAAGACTGTTCCACGTTTCGTGCGTCAGTACTACCTTGCTACACGCGTCAAAATACGAGAGATGGGCGTACCACAGGTTTGAACACTGTCACAGAAATCAAGACAAGCGTCGACGTTGCATGTCGCGTTAGACACGACCGTGTATGTGAGGTACGCGACGCTTTCCACTGCCCCGTCGCGATCGGTAGGACCCACCCCCGTCCCAGCAAAAACCTGATCATAAACCGAGTGTGCGTGTTTCCCGACCCACTGGCATGTCGTCGCCGTCATGAGCTGCCACCATGCTGTGTCCGGGCCGTTTGGAAGCAGCTACGCGAGCAATGCCCCCAGACCCGGCTTCCGTGAGCTCGACCGCTTCATGGCTCGGAGTTGTGCATACACGCCGCGACACTACTAGTACATATCCGAGAAGACTTTACAAGGCAGCCGAAGGTATGGATACACGATGACAAACGGTTTCGATGACAAACAATGTCGTACAAGAGGACAGGCGGTTGTGACAGTACTACTTCAACTTAAGGAGCGTCTTCCACACGGACATATTCCGCTGTCTTAACGAGCTTAAACAGCTGGCCAGGCGAGAAAGGAAAGATATCCTCGCCGCTGTTTTCAAACTGAACGTCGAAATGGCACGACCCCCGAGCGGTGGTAACGTAGTCTCTAACAAAAAACACGCCATTCTCGGCCACGTGGGGGTTGTCCTCCAATTTATTGATGAAGCCGACGCCGACCAGGGTTCGGGGGTTGTCCCGCCACTCCTGGAGCGCCCCTGGGGTCACTGGCTGGGCGTGCCGGCGCATGTCGGCGGGGATGAGCTCCGTGGGTTGAGGGGTCTCGTTCAAAGAGGCTCCCTGTTCCACGCGGACGTATTCCGCTGTCTCAATGAGCTCAAACACATCGTCAGGCGAGAAAGGAAAGATATCCTCGCCGCTGTCTTCAAACTGAACGTCGAAATGACGCGACCCCCGCGTCGTGGAAACGAAGTCTCTAACAAAAAACACGCCATTCTCGGCCACGTGGGGGTTGTCCTCCGATTTGTTGATGAAGCCGACGCCGACCAGAGTTTGGGGGTTGTCCCGCCACTCCTGGAGCGCCCTCGGGGTCACTGGATGGGCGTGCTTGCGCATGTCGGCGGGGATGAGCTCGATATCGGGTTTGGGAGTCTCGTTCGAAGAGAATCCCTGCCAATCGGGAGGAGTTAGTATACTGGCATAAACGAGATCGTAAGAATAAGGCAAACCGAAAGCGAAGCGAGCAGCTTACCGAGCATGCCGTTCCGTAGCTATCTTGACGACTTTGAGGCCCTCCGCCTCTGACCTGGTAGGATGGTTGAGAATGTGTTGCTCCATAAGCAGAACATAATTTGCCGCGTATGTGGCGAGTAAGACGCGGCTGCGGATGGTAGGTGTCAAGGTGAGCAATCATATGGATGGGAAAAAGACACGACATGGACGCACTCGTCAAACGACCTCGGCTTTTTCTCGCACTTCCGAGCCAAATCCTCGAGCGTAGCGTCAACGTCTGCGTACGTGCACCGCCCGATGGGTTTCTTTTCCTGCTGTTCTAGAGCCAATGTCCCCTGGGCTCGGGCGTGGGCTGCATTAATTTCGGCAGGATCGTGCTTCATAGCGTCGTTCTGTTGCTGCGCAAGCAGCAAGTAGTGGACGTACTTGCTGGCATAGAGGTCGAGTTCCTCAGGGGTGAATGGGACGCGTGGGGGAGGGTCATACAAGGACTTGCGAGCATATTCGGAGATGGTAAGACTTGGGTCATCGTACCAATTACTGTGGGATTGACTGGAGACGGAAGAGGACATTGCGCGGGGAACGTTGTGAACGTTGGACAGAGGGGTCGGAGCGCCTTATATAGGTTGGACCCAAGGGTGGCCACTGTGGCCACGACTCGGAGGTGTGTGTGATCGATCTGATCCCCCATCGTTACGGTGCCGAACTGTTGTTCACTGAATAAGTCAGTCGTCTCATACATTTACGAGCGCTTGGACAAGTTTTGCTCTAGAGGAAGAGGAGAACAAGAGGAACGGCCAAAAAGAAGGCCGAACAATAAGTCGGTGGAAAGAATTCGAGGATGGTGAGAGGATGCGATATTGTCGAGTCTCGAGTCTCGACAAGTTGTCCCCGACTCCGCTCGAATTGTCGCATGGATGCGTCCGATGTCGATCACTGGATCAACTACAGAATCCCTAGTCTATCCTTCAATGCGGGTTCAATACACTCCACAAGAGAAATTCACAGCATGGAAAGCATCGAATGAATCCTTGATGGGGGAGAAGGTCAAGAGAAGGTGCAGCTGTTAGATCTGCCGAAGAAGGCCGAAGATGATTTCTCTCTGGGGTAATGATGCTAAGCATACTTGCCTTACTCCTCTGCGATTTTGGAAAGCCTCCAGGAATTTTCTCACTGCTTTGGCGGATGGCTACAAGAAGCATTACGAATTCTACCCCAGTTGGAAGATCTCGAGGAGTCATACCCTCTCTGATATTCTCTTGAGCTGCGGGCGCGTAGGAACATCTCATCGATGTCTTATTTGATTTGGGCGTTTACGCCCTTGAGGTTACTCTTCTCAAGAGAGCACAGGAATCGGCTGCTCTGCTTGCGTCGTCTTCTCGTCGGGGTCCTGGTGCTGCCAAAGTCCCTCGCCCGTCCTTTCGGTCAGACGTCGTGACTCGTCTCGCGAAGGAGGTTCCTCGGATACATTTTTTCGAGACTCGGGTCCTTCATGTATGATCTGCGGGAGGAGGACACCGCTACCGCGAGCATCCAACCGCCATCACTTCCTTTGAGGATGTGAAACCCCTTTTCTCTCGACTTAGCATCGGACAACATCATCTAGGCTATTAAGGTGTTTTCAAGGATCCTCACTCAAGTGACTTTGTACCCTTTGGTACCATCTGGAACCTCGCACGTCTCTGTGACGGTCGACACGGAGGAGATTCTCTCCATGCGTGCAGCCTGTGTGGGGCAGACCATCCAGCCCTCGAGAGACATGCCTCTTGCGCACGGGTCACTGATGGTCGCATCCTGATCTGTCTACCCTTCACTCCTTGCTTGACCACAGTCCTTTGCCGTATCATGATCTTTCCGAGGCCATTCATATTCGTCTCCGCCCCTCCTCATGCATCCCCTCACGATGTCGAGCTCTTTGAGCGCGTCGTCCATTCCCTGCAGTGTAGACGGCTTCTGCACCCTACTTGAAAAACATAATCTCTCCTCCTTGTATCCTCACCTAATCACTAACCTCACGCATGGGTTTCCTCTCGGCACTCTCCCGCTCCTCACTGAATCCATCGTCATACAAAAAGCATCCTTCCGTTGACCATGTCCCTTCGGTCGTGCAGGAATGTATTGATACCGAGATTGCTGCAGGCCGCATGTCGGGGCGTTTCTTGCTCGCTGACGTCGAGCGCAGTCTTCGGGGCCCTATATAGTATATACTGTTCTCCTTATCTTGTCTCAGAGCAGCATTTGGGTCCCGTCTTGCCTCCCAAATATCGTGTTTGCTACAATCTCTTAAAACGGGATTCGGTTTCAGGCATGCCGTCTGTCAATAGTTTAATCTCCAAAGACGAGTTGCCTACTCGATTTGATATGGCGTTTAAAGTTGCTGAAGCGGTGAGTTACTTGATGCTTCTTACCACCGCCCAGTCCCCATTCTCCACTGTTTACTCTATACTCTCTACCCTCTACTCCACATGTCGCGACACTACATATTCGAATTTCGAGAAGACTTTATATTGACTTTACAAAGCAGCAGGCGGTATGGATACATGATGACAGACGGGTTCGATGACAAACGAGTCCGTACAAGAGAAGAGCCTGGTTGTCAGAATACTACTCAAGGAGCGTCTTCCACGCGGACGTATTCCGCTTTCTGAATGAGCTCAAACAGCTCGTCAGGCGAGAAAGGAAAGATATCCTCGCTGCTGTTTTCAAACTGAACGTCGAAATGACGCGACCCCCGCGCGGTGGTAACATAGTCTCTAACAAAAAACACGCTATTCTCAGCCTCGTAGTGGTTGTCCGACGATGTGTTGATGAAGCCGACGCCGACCAGGGATGGGAGGTCGGCCCGCCACACCTGGAGCTGATCGTCGGTCACTGGCTGGGCGCTATCACGCAACTGGGCAGGGATGAGCTCGATGGGTTGAGGAGTGTTGTTGAAAGAGGCTCCCTGCCAATTGCCGGGAGTTTGCAGCGTACTGCCGTAAACGAGGTCGTAAGAATAAGGCAAATCGAAAGCGAAGCGAGCAGCTTACCTAGCAAGCCGTTCCTTAGCCATCCTGATGACTGTGAGGGCATCCGCCTCAAACCTGGTAGGATGGCGGAGAACGTGCTCCTTCATAAGCAGGACGTAATTCGCCGCGTATGTCGTGAGTAAGATGCGGCTGCGCATACGAGTAGTAGGTGAGCAATCGTATGGATGGGGAAACGACACGACTGCACGCACTCCTCCAACGACCTCGGCGTTCTCTTGCACTTTAGAGCCAAATCGTCGAGCGTAGCGTCGATGTCCGCGTAGGTGTACAGCTCAAGGGCTTTCTTATTCGTCTGTTCTAGAGCCATTGTCTCCATGGCCCGGGCGTAGGCCGCAGGAATTGCGGCAAGATCATGCGCCATAGCGTCGTCCTGTTCCCGCGCAAGCTGCGAGTAGTGGACGTACTTGCTGACATAGTCTTCGAGTTCCTCAGGCGTGAATCGGACGCGTGGGCGAGGGTCATCCAAGGCCTTGCGATCGTATTGAATGATGGTCAGATTTGCGGAGTCATCGTACCAATTAGTATTGCGGTGGGATCGACTGGAGACGGAAGAGGTCATTGCGCGGGGAACGTTGTGAACGTTAGCCAGAGGGGTCGGAGCGCCTTGTAATTATATTATATAGGTTGGACCGAGGGGTGGCCACGACTCGAAGGTGTGTGTGATCGATCTGGTGTGTTACGGTGCCGAACTGTTGTGTACGTACTGAACATAATGGGACCTCAATAAGTCGGTCGTCTCCGACATCCACGAGCGCTTGAACAAGGTTTAGCTGTAGAGGAAGAGGAGAACAAGAGGGAAAGCCGGATAACGCCAAGTAAGAAAGTATTCGAGGATGGTGAGAGAATGCCAACCATGAATTGTTCCACTCATCATGCACCCAACGTCGATCACTGGATTTACTTCAGAATCACTATCCCATCCTCCAGTTCTGGTCCAATACACTCCGCAAAAGATATCTTCGCAGCTGCATGCTGAATGGAAAGCATAGATCTGACACTCTCCCTAGACTTTGCCTCGCGGGATACATCGTCCTCTATCAAATCTATCACCTCTTCCAGGACGCATTAGTGCCAATCGACACACACCGCTGTCGACCGTCGTCAATGCCTTTTCCCCGTTTTCCGCAAGTTCAAGAGTCAAATTAGTATAACAGGATATTCAAGTCCCATTTCCGACACATACACTTGCCTCGTTCTCCGTGAATCCACGACGCGAAGAGCACGATAATACGGGTCGGGGAGGCAGTCGTGTTTGACCACGTCTCTCGCAGACTAGCTCCTGCACCTTCCAAATCGAACAGCACCTCCAAGGGCGTTGAGTCGGGACGTTGGTCATGTACGTAGGCATCTCTCTTCGCCAAACGACGACGTGAGAGGCTAAAAACCGAGGCTACAGTGCTAAAACGTATGTGCTCTTCGCGTATGCAGGCCTCAACCTCCCAAACGCCTTCCCACAGCCCCCACCACCCCACCCCCGCCACCCCCCCCACCAAAATCGCCACAGGCGGCATCACCCCACCCCACTCCACCCCCGCAAACGTCCCCGCCGCCACCACCACCCACCACCCCTCCCCCCCCAAACTCCCCCCCCTCTCCCTCCCAGGCGCCAGGTACCCAATCTCCCACAGCCTGTACACGGCCGTATAGACGAGCCCGACGGCCGCGGCGTTGACACCCCTTAGGACGCTCAGCACCGCGCGCCGTTTTCGGAGGACGCGCCAGAGGGACTGGAACCCGAGGGAGAGCCAGAGGCCTGGTGTGAAGATCCCGAGGAAGGCGAGGAGGGCGCCGAGGAATGTCGGGGCCGCTCCCCCGTTCGATGGGCCTAAGACGGCTAGAGCGCCGAGGTAGACGGCGAAGTTGAAGTTGGGCCCGGGCATGGCTTGGATGACGGCCAAGCCGAGGAGGAAGTCGCGCGGGGACACCCAGCCCGGAGCCACCACGTAGTCACGTAACAGAGGAATGACGACGGGCCCCCCGCCGAAGATGATCGTGCCCGCGAGGAACATGTTCGTGAAGAGGGAGAGGAGGCGCGGGGCGGGGTGGAGCGCGCTCCGCAGGGAGATGAACGCCGCGAATACGAGGAAGAATGTGAGGAGGAGGGAGAGGCCGAATTTGATGGGAATGGAGTGCGCGGATATGTCGATTTGGGAGGGCTGGATGGTGGGGGGTGTTGGTTCTTCGATGGGAGGAGAGGGTGTGGTGGTGGGCCTCCTATGAACGACTTGGTTTGCTCCAGCCTCGGGTGCAGCAACAGGCTTCATGTCCTCCATCGGAACCTCCCCGTTTTCCGCACCAGCTTCCAGCTCCGGACCTGCCCGCCGTCTTCCTCCGCTCCGGCTCCTTTTCCAACCCAAATACCACCCCCTCCCCACCAAATCCCAAGCCGCAGTAACACACCCCCCACCCACAAGCAACACCGGAAAATACCACAACGCACTATAACACACCCCCGCACACCCCCCAAACACCACCAAGAACCGCGTAAGCCCGTCCGTCACCGCTTTCCTCGCCAGCTGCACCGCCGCCAACGCAATCAAGCCCACCGTCGCCGCATTCAAGCCAGAGAGTAGGGCATACGCGGGGCCGGGGAGTGTTTCACGGATGTGCTGTATGCCGAGGGAGAAGGCGTACATGGAGAGGGCGGAGGGGAGGGACCAGAGGAGGAAGACGAGGAGGGCGGGGAGGAGGCCGGCGTGGATTTGGGTTATGTTGAAGAGCATCTTGGTGGAGCCTGGGCCGGGGAAGGCTTGGCATACTGCGAAGAGCTCTTGGTACTGAACGGGCATACATCGTTTAGATTTTATTGTAGAAGAGAAGGAAGGGGAGGTAGACTCACGGTTTGTTCGTCGATCCAGGGGGTCTGCCCAAGACCATCTACGAAGCGCCGGTGGAAGATCTGGAAGTGGACGGGTGGGCCGCCGAAGGAGGTGAAGCCGAGGTCGTAGGTGCGCAGGAAGACATCTAGTAGGCGGGCTGGGAGAGCGGATGTGTTGGGTTCGTAGGGTAAACGTCCTGGTGTGGGGTGGTGTATGTGGGTTGAGTGGCGGAGGCGCTGCCAGGCGGATGTTAGGAGGGAGTTGGAGGGCATCAGGGGGCGTTAGTTGGGTAGCTTGGTATATAAGGCTCTGTTCGCCAAGATCTTCTCGGGAGACATCAGTGCGAAAATTCCTGGAAGGAGGTGATGAAAGTGCCCTGACGCATGAATTTATGGCTATTTCGGGCGCACGCACGTTCGTCGTCATCCTCGTTGGTTCCTCAGAACTTCAAGTTTTACAGCGTGTTTTCTTGTTTTTGTATAATGTCATAAATAAAGAACCTCCCCGACCTACGCAATCCCCGCCTCCACATCCCTCTTAAACTGCCTCACAATCGGCTCCATCCCCCCCTCATCAACCCCAAACCCCAACCCCACCGCATACCCATTATCAAACCTCGCCGGCCACGACGACACAATCCTCCTATTCACCTCATCATCCCTAAACCTCACCCTCCCCAGCGCCTCCTCCCCGCCCACCCTCTCCAGCGCCTCCAGCTCCTCGCGCACGGTGGCGGTGAAGCCCGGGAGACACACGACGCGGGTGTGCGGGAGGAAGAGGGAGGAGGGGACGTGTTTGGCGTGGACGAAGTTGAGGATGGTGGTTTGGGGGGAGGCGAGCCAGGAGGGGAGGGAGAGGGCGGGGGAGGAGAGGGAGTCGCCGATGGGGCAGGTGGTTGGGAGGCCTTTGAGGGGCTCGCGGATGATGCCTGGGGGGTGGGGGGGAGGGGGGGTCAGTCATGGGGTCTGGGAGGAGGGAGGGGAGGGGGAATGGATAGGGAAGGGGACGTACCGGAGATGAAGGCGGAGGTGGCGTTGGAGGGGACGCCGGGGCGGACGACGATGGTGGGGAGGCGGAGGATGCGGCCGTCGATGAAGCCGCGCCGGGTGTATTCGTTCACGAGGAGTTCGGACGTGAGCTTGCCCATGCCGTAGGCGCCTTCTGGTGTCGCGATCGTAGAGGGAGTCACGATGTCGGGCTGTTGGTTCAATATATTAGTATCCAGGTCGTAGAGAAGGAGCGGAGAGCGTACGAGGGGACCGCCGTACACGGCGAGTGATGAGGTGAAGATGAATTTGATGAGTTGACCCTCCGGCGTCTTCTGGGCGCGCGTGGTTTCGAGGAGCGAGCGGACAGAGTCGACGTTCACCTGCGTCTCTGTTAGCACCCCTGGAACGTAAACGAACGAGAAGCGACTAGTACGCACCTTGAGACCGAGGTCAAAGTTATCCTCTGAGCCACGGGACATTATCCCATGGAGGCAGTACACAGTGTCAGGTATGCCAAGCGGTGTGGTGAACAGCCCTTCGATCTGCTGCTTGTCCGTCAAGTCGGCCTTTATCGTGGCTGCCTTGACACCCTCCGGAGCCTTGGGCTCCACGATGTCGGCAAGTATGAGCTGGACGTCCGGGGTTTTAGGATCAGCCTTCAGTGCGTGGGCGAGCTACGGTCGCCTCGTCAGAAACACTTGTGCAATAGAGTGGTAAGGAGGAAGGACGTACGAGACCGCCGAGCCAGCCTGCGGCACCTGTGATGAGGACGACGTTGGGCATGATTGGAGAGTGGAGATGGGATGATCATGGGGGATGGAATGAGGAGACTATATATATACAAGGGAAGCGGTGGAAGGATGGGATGGATGGGATGGACCAGCAGACCTGGTGTTGTGTGGGCCGGCCGGAGGAGGGGGAGGATCAAAGTATGAGGTCACGCGGGATAAGGCGCCTAAATTGTTTTTCAGCCGTGGAGGTGTTGACTGTTCCGGCTACCCCACGGTCCTATCTGCTTCCGGGGTGATCATTGCTGGAATGAACGCGCCATTTTCGAGGTAGCTCGCGTACGGGTACTCTGACACGAGGAAACAGTAACCTACGAGACCGATTTGCTCCGACGTCATCGATTTTGGCATGGACGACAACGAGCACACCAGTTGCAAGGAGACTTATGAGAAAAGTACTATCGCCAGCGTATTCCGGGGACAGTAGAAGTACGACCTACACGGTTCGAGATCTAGTCCTTGCTGGCCTCTCTCTATGTTACGCTCAGCCGAAGGGGCTTTTCTCCCCACGCATGCTTAATGTCCTGGATTTCCAATTTTATGTTTTTAAATTCTTCCAACACCGAGATTAAGCAGTGGCGTCAGGGCGGTAGAGGTGTGAACACTGTCAAGACCAGCCTACCACATGCTTGGCACGTCGATAGAGGCCTCACGTCAAGAAGCCGCCTCAACCTCGCTCCCAACACACTCAACACAAACCACCGCGAGCTCAAGTCGAACCACTTCTTATTATTTGCGATACAGCACTTGTATCCAACACAAAGACACGAAATAGACGAAACATCCATAAACCCCAAAATCACGCCTTGCCCGCCGACCCAAAAAGCGTGAAGAACCGCTCACACACCGCAGCGAACGCCTCCGTCGCGGCCTCCTGGGCCTCAGGGAACGGCTGCGTCAGCAGACTCTCACCAAGGGTCTTCGCATACGGATCACGCGCCCAGCTGTTGACATTGATCTGCACCCACTCATCGTCAAAATCAACGGGAACAGGGAGGCGGGGTGGGGAGGAGGGTACGAACCTTGCTGACACCGTTCTTGATGCACTGGACGAAGAGCTCGTCGGGGAGCTCGTCCGTGCCGTGTAGACAGATGGGGACTTTGCCTTTGAAGACTTTGTGTAGGTCTTTCAGACTGTGATGGGGTCATCTCGGTGAACACAGGGTAAGGCGGATGGGATTGGAAAGACTTACATTTCTTGCCTAAAGTTGGGTGGGTTGAGATAGGAGCCGTGGAGGTTGCCGATACTGGGCGCTAGGATGATCGCGCCTGTCCTACATCATTCCAAGACGTATTAGTTGGCGGGTGATGGAAGGAAGGGCAGGGGGAGGGAAGGAACGCACCCTTTCATGAACGTCTCCGCCTTTTCAGGCTTCGTGAGCTTCGCATCCGAGATCATACGGAGCCCCGCCTCCCCGCCCTCCAACCGTCCCAGCTCCACCTCCACCGCGACGCCAGCTTTCCGCGCGCGCTCGACATACGGGCGTGCCAGCTCGATGTTCTCCTCGTCCGTCTGTGTGGTTTGTTCATGAGTCGGGACTCGATCTGGGCGATGTGGGGAGAAGAGAAGAAGGGCGCACCTCAGCGTGGCTGGCGTCGACCATGATGCTGTCGAATGCGGTGCCTTGTTCGGCGAGGCCGATGGCGAGCTCGAGGTGCGAGGGGTCGGTGGCGTGGTCGAGGTGCACGGCTATGGGTACGGAGGCTTGGTGCGCGCTTCGTTCGAATTCGAGGTCGGTCAATCGTCACGGTAGGTGAGTGTGAGGGGAACTCACAGGTCGAGGCAGAAGCGGAGGAAGGGGCCTTTGCCGTATGCGAGTGTTACGGGGAAGAGCTGGAGGATGGCTGGACTGCGTGCGCGTTCGGCGGCGCGGACGAGTGCGACGGCCATTCCTGCGTCATAGCTGCCGGGAGGAAGATAAGGTAAGGTTGATGATGGAACGAAAAGTGTGTGTGACTCGGGGGATGCGTACCATGTCTGGGACAGGATACCATATCCTTCACGCTCGGCCTTGTAGAGAATGTCGAGAGTGCGGTTTCCTGGAAAGTCGGAAGCAGACATGATGATGAAATCCGTGGTGGGGCTGGAATTGCGGCGTCAAGCTTTTATCGGATACGATTGCAGCATGGCTCAGTGATTCTTCTCATCTCCAGAGCCAACGTGAGAGGAGACGCAAGAAACATACGGAACGACATGTTTCCGGACGGGCCTTCGGAACAAAACAACGCCAAACGAAACCTCCCATGACGCTCGATCAGATCTCTACCACTGCGTCTCCTCAGGCCTCAGGCTTGGCGCGTCGTCAGGCATTACCTTAATTCCAATTCCCTGCTAAACTCTGCTCCCGGACGTGCCTGCACAATATCACATGGCGCCATGACGGCTCTCAGTCCACATTGACACTCTTGCATTTAGGTTAGACCGCACCACGGAAATATATCGTTCCATGGTCAGGGGGCGGGGAACGAGGGACAAATGGACGCGGGGGCTTCCCCAGCCTCGCGAAATTTAAGTCTAGGCGCGTAGTACTTAAACCCTCGTGGCCCCAGCTGGGGAAGTTGTCAAGAGGCCGCTCCGCCTGGACTTTACCCCGCATCGTCCTCTTCCCCGCCCCCGATGCCACTGTTCAACCGCAAGACGAAGGCAGAGCCTGAATGGAGCGCGGACTCCGACTTTGATCCATCCACTGCTGTGTTCACGCCTGATTCCGAGGCGGAGAAACGTCTCGTAAGGAAGATCGACAGGAGAATTGTACGTTATATTTTTGCGCGTCGGCTTGGACTTATGATGATCCCAGGTGCCTACCATCTGGTTGCTGTACACCCTCTCATACCTTGACCGCGCCAACATCGGTAATGCCAAGATCGGCGGCATGGAAAAGTCTCTCAACCTCACATCCACGCAATACTCCGTCATCCTGCTCCTCTTCTTCGTACGTCCCAAAATTTATCTATCCAGTGCACGTTTTTGACTTCCGACTCTACAGGTTTCCTATGTCCTGTTCGAAGTGCCCTTGAACATGCTGCTAACCCGAGTGCGGCCTTCGATGTAGTAAGTCTTTGGTTACCCTTTCTTACCACGTCCCATATACTCATATCCCGCTTCTAGCCTTTCGATCCTATGTTTCCTCTGGGGCGCCGTCGCGACCTGCATGGCCGCCGTCGACAGCTGGAAATCCCTCGCCGCCGTTCGCTTCTGTCTCGGGATCACAGAGGCGGGCTTCGCACCTGGTATCGCCTTCTACCTCTCTTCGTGGTACAAGCGCCATGAACTCGCCAAGCGGTACTCCATCTACTACACCGCCACCGCGGTTTCGGTTCGCACCATTGTCTTCCCTGTTTGACCTGTACGTTGGAATTGACTGTATGAAAATTGTGTAGGGCGCTTTCTCGGGGTTGCTTGCGGGTGTGATCACCGATCATCTGAAGCTCGCGCGGGGGATTGAAGGATGGAGGTGGCTCCTCCTGATCGAAGGCGTAGGCTCATGCTTCGTCGGTGAGTAAACCCTCGTCTCTCGGCGCTCCACATGCTGATTTTCACCCCCGCATCGTAGCCTGCTTCACCTGGATGATCCTTCCCGACTGGCCCAGCACCACAAAGTGGCTCACGCCCGAAGAAAAGGTGACTCCCCCCTCTCCCCATTCCCCCCCCTCTGGCTGACCTCCCTTCCTATCGCCCCCAGTTCATCGCAGTCCAGCGCCTCTCCCACGACGGCATCGGCAACACCGCAACTGGCGAGCCCCAGCCCACCCACGCCCAAGCCGCCAAAATGGCCTTCAGCGACTGGCGCACCTGGATCCTCGTCCTCATGTACATGCTCGCCACCGGCTCCCAGACCATCCAATACTTCATCCCCACGCTCGTCTCGCAGACCGGGTACAAGGGCTTCACCGCGCAGTACATGACTATACCTGTGTATATGGTGGCGCTGGTGGGGATATTGGTGTTTAGCTTTGTGAGTGATTGGAGGAGGGAGAGGGCGAATTGGATTACGGGGGCGGCGGGGGTGGCGGGGGTGGGGTTTGTGGTTACGGTGGTGAGTGGGAATTTGAAGGTGAAGTATGCGTTTTTGTGTTTGGCGGTTGGGGGGGTGTATGCGGTTTGTCCGTTGACGTTGTTGGTAAGTGCACTTCTGCTGTGGACTTATGCCGCCAAAACCTTAACTAAATGTTGCTGTAGTGGGTATCGAGCATCATTGACCACCCGGCCGAGAAGCGTGCCATCGCTATTGCTCTAGTCAACGGACTCGGAAACTCGTGAGCCCCCCGCTCGTTCTTCCTACGCCAAACTGTCTAACTCGGCACTTTCGTCCAGTGCATCCATCTATGGCTCCTTCCTGTGGCCGTCTAACACCGGCCCACGCTATGTGCAAGGTTTCGCCGTCACCACGTACGTCCTTCTCCTTCTTCTAGTATACCTTGCCCCCTCCCAATATACGGACATTGACCACCACCTCAAATAGTGTCTTCGTGTTCCTCCTCGCTGCGCTCGCCCAGATCAACAAGTACCTCCTGATCAAGTATCCCTCGAAGGGCCTCAACGATGCGCCGGGGTCGTCATACCTTGGGGAGAAGGAGGGACATACGGAGTCGATGAGGAGTGTTTGAGTTGGTGGGGGGGTTTGATGTTTTTTAATCTTTGTACTATGTATAGGAATGCTTGCCTTGGTCCACGCGTACGGGCCTCAACGATGATGAGATCGCCGCGCCGCGATCGTCCTACCTTGAAGACAAGGCTAGAGGAGGAGAAACATACTGAGTCGATGACTAGTGTTTGAGTCGGTATGGTGCTGTGAGTGCTATCCGATGCTTTTAATTTTTACGCTACGTATACGAATACTTGCCTTGGTCACTGGTGTAGGCGAAGTCTAATATTACATGATGCATGGGCTTTCTGTTGCGGGATAAATACTTTTTCTACGCCACGGTCTGGGCGTGTCGTGGGCTTCTGATGGAGGAGGCCGGCGGTTCAACTTTGTCCCTTTCATTTGCGATTTACTCGTGCGTTCTTTGAAATCGTAATGGTTGTGTAGGCTGTTATTGAGGTGCGTATGCCTATTTTGAACGCTCGATGGCGCGATGTATCCTCCACTAAGTAGACTCTAATAGAGCGGCTGAGGGCTTAAAAATGGTGGATCGAGTTGATCGAGGAGCAACCCCGAAACAAGCGTTTCTAAGGTACGCCAGCTTCCGGAATCCGAGATCTGCAAGATCCTCTGATCCACTGATCCTCAGGCCTCCTCAGGCTCCTCCTTGGACCTGAGTCAACAAATTACAATGAGCAACCTTAAGCTTTTAGCCTACGCCTCCCGCCCCCAAACCTTCCTCATCCTACCCTCACGATGTCATCCAGCAAGCCCGCAGAGTCACCCCCCACCTCCGCCTCCCCCCCCACCCCCATCCTCGACCCCGCGCCAAACCCGAACGAGAAACGCGTGGCGCTCGCCTGCCTGCGCTGCCGCACCAAACGCGCTCGGTGCTCCGGCGATAAACCGGTGTGCCGAGCGTGCGCGAAGGCGCGGGAGGAGTGCGAGTGGCCGGTGGGGCGGAGGAGGAAGAGGACGAGGAGGGAGATGGAGGAGGAGGAGAGGAGGGAGCGGCTTCAAGGGAGTTTGGCGGGGATGCGGTATGGTGCTGTTGGTTTGGAGCGGATAGGCGCTGCACCTGCACCGGAGAAGGATATTCAGGGTCTTATGGCGTGGGTGAGCCGGGGGGTGTACGGTTGATAAACTGAGGCTGATTTGGTTCGATAGGGTCGCCCGGATTCCTTGACTGTGAGCCCGCATGCGGCGGAGGGGATGCAGTGGGACTTCCCGTCGTCGTCATTGTCGTTGTCGCCTCAATTGACGTGGAGGCCGATGATGAACGCGTCGTCCAGCCAGGGTATGATGCCCTCCTCGAGCATGCTCCCGCAGTTCGCGCCAGCGGATGCGAGGGAGAAAGACGCAGCGCAGCTGGTACGCGCGTTGGAGTCGCAGGTCGCGTTCATAGATGGCGATCCGACGCGTAATGAGGATCTGGAGTTGTACTATTATCGATTCGTGAGTCGTCCATATGTACACCTTTTTCTTCCTTCTCGTATGGCCGCTGAATAAAGATTCAGCAATCTGGATCCACCGCTATCCAGTGAGTTTTTTTCGGTTGGCATCTGGGTCTCGTATCCGCCAATTCATCATGTTCGTAGTCCAGGAGTCAATCGTATATCACTCAAGCTCCAGCCACTGCCAGCGTCGAGCAGCCCCGTCTCGGGATTCAGTGCGCCATTACCCGTTTGTACTTCACCGTCGGGACCTACTGGCCAATCGGAACTTGATGTATTCGACGATAGTGGATTGCCGTACCCACATGTCTATATTCCCCTCCTCGATACCTTTTTCAGGACCATGAGCCGACATTTTCCGAGTATAAGTCGCAAACGGATGGAGGAACGTCTGGAAACTGGGACAATGTCTGCCTTCTTACTTAACTGTATGCGTAGTGTTTCTTCTTTTGCTTTTAAACGTGTGCGAGCTAATATCCTTATCTACGCATAGGTATCTGCGCACTCGGTGCCAGGTAGGACCACCGTGTCCGGAAAAGTCTAAGTGCTCATAAATCGTGTGCAGATTCCATCCATCAGCTCAGGACGCTCCACTCAAAGTAGGTCCCACTCAAGTCCATATAGGTGGGCCGTCGATGAATTGACTGTACGGCATCGCTAGGCATGTGCACCGTTTATAACCAAAGCTCAAGAGCTCATTATACCGTTACTGCATCTCCCGACGACAGACGTCGTCACGGGGCTTCTTCTTTTGGCCTGGGCTAATTATGGACAAGTATGTTTGAGGAAGCCACTGATACCCCCCATCTCCTGACTAATAACCGAATGCTTAGAATTCAGAAAGCGGACTATGGGTATGTCCCTGTTATGCGCATTTTGGTCTGCTAGGGACTGAATGTTAGGCCATTATAGCAATATTCAGGGTGCGTACACACTGCCAATTTTGTTTTTGAGATTTCCCTGAAGTGGTGCACAGAATGGCTATACGGATGGCTCTGGATATAGGCATGCACGAAGTAAGCTCTATCTCTCTACTCACGCCGACTATAACCCAATCCTTCGACAGAATTCTGAAATCTACGAAAACAGAGCGCACCTCATACGCGTCCGCCATCTATTCTGGTGCTTATTCGTCACAGTCAGTTATACCCTTTCCACTACCTCTTCTAAATCACCAAGGAATTCCTAGGACCGCATCCTCGCCTTCTCCACAGGCCGGCCCGCCCACCATCTCCGAAGACATGATCGAAGTCCCTCTCCCCGTCGACGAAGACTTCGCCCCCGACCCCGCACGCTCCGATGCCGACGCCGCGCAGGAGCTTCCACAGCCCACGGCGTTCGTGTACATGGTGCGCCTGATGGTCCTCTGCGGGCGCATCGCAAGCGTACTTAATGGGCGCAGGGGCCGGCTGCGCACGCTGGTGACGGGTCCGAGCGTGGCGAGCCCGGAGACGCTGAAGAGGTTGCAGACGGAGTTGGTGCAGTTTTATGCGGAGCTGCCGGATGCGATGAAGTGGAGTGTGGAGGCGTTTAAGCACCAGGAGGCGAGGGGGCATGGGGTATGTTGCTGTTTTCAAACATTGCATGGGTTGGGAAATTGAGGATTGACGGTGGGGGGGTGTAGGACTCGTTCTTGACACTGCATCTGTGGGCTAATGCGGTGCTGGCCATGGTGTTCCATCCCGAACTCATGTCGAAGCCGTCGGGGATCGAAACGCCGTTGTCGCAGAATATGGATCGCTCGATAAAGCTCTCACTTTCGAGCTCGCGTATCATCGCGGAATGTCTGGTCTTTGCAGATCTCTTCGCGTCGCATTCTTACGTGCGCTATGGATTCTTCCTCATTCGCGTATATTGAGCTAATATCTTTTCGCAGCTGGCAAGCCCGTTCGCGGTTCAGCCCATCTACGTCGCGAGGTAAAGACTGACGTCCATACATCCACTGAAATTCCTGACCTCCGCGCTTTTTCCAGCCTCGCCTTCATCCACGACATGAAAAACACCGCGGCAGGATTTAACCTCCAGGCCGACAAAAAGCCCCAGACATTCGACGACCTACTCAGCACCCTTGCGCGGCAGAATCTGTCCGTGCTCACGAAGGCGATCCAGCGCATGGAGCACTACTGGGCCGGAATATCGTACGTCTCAAATATACTTGAGCAGCGCGCAGCCGGTATGTCCATTCACCGCCGTCGACTTACGCATCTTCTGAGACATAAATTGTAGGACTCGGGTTTCAACGCATCGATCCTTCGTTGACGGCACGCAAGACCTTCATTTCGCTCCCCGACAAGGGTCTCCTACGTCGGTTTACCAGTGCGTGGCCTACTTGTCCACGGTAACAAAACTTTGCTCACGTGGAGTTATCGTAGGCACAAACCTACCGCACAACACTGCGGCACCGACAGATTCTTCGTTGCGCGCATCCATGGTGCGGGAAGCGGGTGAAGCCAGTGCGTTTTTGCTTGCGTTTCCCCTCTCTGCCGAGCCATCATTATGTATTGACGTCGTGATGCGAAAGATAACGCTTCGCCGGGTGTGGAACCATGCTCTCTGGACGACCTGCTGAACTCGTATTCCATCGAAGGGCTGTTTGTTCAGCCTGCCGATCCGTTCGATCTGGAGGGATTACTTGCTTCGGGATATGATAATCCGAGCAACGCGGAGAGCGATCGTGCGGGGGGTTTGATATAGCCTTCAATTGCGCACTATCTTTTGGTTTTACGGGAAGTGCAGCCCAAATAGCTGTCGCCGGAGAAAGGGAGATGCCGGGTTCACAGTAATACTTCGAGAGTCGGGCGGTGGGTTCTGCCTGCCGAGAGACGCAAAGGATCCTTGGGACAGGGAGATGGTAACGTCAGGAAAAGACAGGGAAGAAAGGATGCTGGCCGTCGTCCAGTGCGTCTTCATGCGGACGGTGTATTTGGGTTGAGTCGGAATCCATCGGCCTGATGGCGACAGCATTCCATTCATTAAACGATCCTGAGATAGCGGTGGTGGCGAGCTATTTATGTTTGAGGACCCGGATCGGTCCGTTGTATGATTCTTCAAGCTGCATGCACGGTATCAAGAATGGTGATATGTCAGGGTTCTGGAAGTCGCGAGGGTCCGAAAAGTCAGACCCTGTTATGCTATATCTAGCTAAGGAACTTTCCAGATTCCTTCCCTTTTAAATTTCTTGCATCTTTGGCAGGTTCTCAATGTAACGAGGCCTACGATGTAGCCAGCTGGTCGCGCGGCGACATACGAGGGCGTGACTTTCAGGTTTTAGCGGTGCGTCGCGGCGAAGAAAGCCCTAGTAAGTTATGCAGGGCAGCGAGAGGAGGGAAGTTCGTAGAAGTTCGATCCCAGCTGACGCGAGTCGCGACGATGGCATCAATGTCAACGCCTGTCGGATCATGCCGATGCTTTCCATCATGCGTCTCTCCTTTCCCCGAACCACCGTTGACAACGCTGACACTTGGTGACACTTCGAAGTTGACCTGAGTCTCAACCTCAGTTAGGGAGGAATCATAAATAGCTACCAGCTTGGTAGCCATCATTTGTATGATCTATTCAAGGAAGACGGCGCGGCCAGCCCATGCCGCAGACAGAACATGTCTACTTGCCCGTATATAAAAACGCGGCGGTAGAGATTAATCTCTAGTACCAGACTTGTTCCCCATCAATCATGCTCTTTCCCCTCGCGCTCGGTGCGGCTACCGCCTCCCTCACTCTCGCCTTGACAGTGCCCTCGGTGGAGACCCTTGTGGTACGCGACATCGATCCCGGGCGGGACACTCGCAGTTGTCTATCCATCAGGTTCGTATAGACTTCAGAGAGCCGACTTTTGCGTTCCCTGACCAATATATATAACTCTAGGGATGTTTGCTCCCAGACAAGTTCCGCCAATCCTTGGAGCCAACCCGGATGTCTAGCACTTGCAGTCTGCGATACGCCGCACTTCTTCAATGGGGAATTCTCTTACAAGGTTCCCCGTCTCTCGCGCGAGGTATTTATCAAAACACTGCGATTTCATAACGTGCCGACCTGACCTTGTACATAGGCATTCAACGTTGCTTCCCATGGCTCCGAGACCCTTACCCAGCAGCAGTTCAGTGGGTAATAATACCTGAGCCTACGTACAAATATCTGATCATCATCCCAAAGTCGACTACTACTATGGCACCATCTCCTCCATCAATGGTACTGTCACCAACACGACCGCGCCCGGGTACCTTGTGCCCGAGTACCCTACCTCTGCAGATGCCGTCATTCGATGGTGGCAAGCAGCCGTCGCCTGGACCGGCAACTGCGCGAGTTCTTCCATCCTCTACAATAACCTTGCTGTATGTGTACTGTGCTGTCGCTGCGAAAGAGGTGTTGATCCGTTTATGTTATCACTAGGACTGGATCCAATACGTGGAAACGCCAGGTGTCTGTGGAGCCGTCCAGTCGTGTGATGCTGCTGTCAACGCTGCCACTCCGGCTTGTGTCCCGCAAAGGATCACCGACGTCAGTGACGCTTCTCTCCCTCTCATATCTGTATCTGCCGTTCTGATGCAATTTTTGTAGAATGGCAGTTGCGCTGAGATGGTCGGACAATGTTCCATAGGAGCGGCCGCTGCCAAATCGATTTTCACTGATAGATACTGCGTGCTCTCCGCTCTCTGCTACAGCCAGTCGACCGTCGACGTCCTGATCAAGCATCTGGTCAAGGCAGACTACCTATACACTGGCGAGCCTCTCCTATCTGCACAACAGCCTCGCTTGTCCACGGATGTAGGGCATTTCTTCCCTAGATGACTTTCAACCGTGGCTGACGCATGATCACAGGTCTTCTATCTTCTCTCCAAAGATAAAAAATTCGTGACCCAACAGGACATGATCGACGCCTACTATGGTGCTCTCACCAACACCGTCAGATCTTGCGGTGGACCTCCTGGCGCTCAAACACCTTGCCCTACCGGAACCTCGGGGCCTTACCCCACCGATGCCTCTTATGTCATTGATTTCTGGAACACCGTTTCTGCCTGGACCGGGTATGTCGTCACGACGAACTCATCGTGCCTCTTTACTCATATTCGCTTTCAGATCCTGCCTCACCCGCGAGATCCCTTACCAGAACTTGGCGGACTACCTGCAATACTCGTAAGTATTTCATGCTCATGGGATTAGTGTCTCTAGACTGATATGGTTCTTAGATCTACCGTCAAGGCACCCACCACATGCTAAGGAACTCTCGGGACATCATATGTTTTGGACATTGCGGACTCACGACCCCCACCTCCTGTCGCTCATTTATACCCACCCTCCTTTGCTGTCTTACTATTTGTCACACATATTAGTCTTCTCTTCAAAATTACTATAATGTACCGCCGAATAGGTCAGTTCGAAAGCCGCGCACGGGTAAGTATTTAGCACCACAGGCTGCATTAGGACCGCGATGCTGGTTCTTATCTACTCTTAGGAAAGACTAGTGGCACTTATCAAAGGCCACGGGAAGCTTGCTCAATCACCTGGCCGAGACGACAACTCGAAGCATCTCCATCTACAGGATGCTTGGCCATCAAGTGGTTATTTGTGGTATCTCTAAATTATCTACGAAACAATTCCCGACTGTGGCGCCACAACTCCAGAGTCTATATGGTAGACCTACTAGTTCCACGACCCTCGGGAGCGAGCAGCGCAGTCGCCTCAGTAGCATACTCCTGACTTGTTCGGCGACGTATTTGCGGAGAGGCAGACACTTCATGGGCGCCATTCACATGATCAGCTCCGACCTCAACTCTTGGGGCCTCAGCGCGGCCTGGCGGTGAACCCTCCGACAACCCTTCTTCCAGAGCTCTATCATGTTCGCTTTGCTGTTTCTGCATGTCCATCTTTTTGTTTTCCTTGTTTTTCGTTACCTATATTCACCGAGCATGAGGCATAGCGTACACGACCTGGTTTAGAGGTGGTACATACCGCGACATAGATGGCTGCTGTGATGATGATCAGAGCTCCGATTACGGACTCGAAGGGCGGCGTGGTGCCAAAGAAGATCCACTGGAAGATTGCGGCGAATACCACCTTGAGGAGTCCAAAAGTCAGATAAAAAGGTGACGTGATTGATGCGCTGTAAATACCTGGGTGTAGATGGCGATTGGCCCTCTTCCTGCAGTCTCGCGCTGCAAGCCCATCGTCAGCAGACCCTGTCAATTCATATTTCAGATAGCCGTCTCCTCAATGTTGGTGTGTTTTTGTATGTACCTGAGCAATGAAGCCAAATAAGCCGATCATAATGAGGAGGGTAAGCCATTCAGGCTCATTTGGTACGACTATGGGGGTCCTTCGTACGATCATTCTGCAGAGACTTGTTAGTACATATCACTAGTCCTGTACGTTTTAACACACGCAATAGCAGCATAGATGGTACTCTGAAAGGAGTGAGAGGCCATTGCATGGAGTGGGTTTATCCGTCTCCCCATGGCTGCGATAGTAGTATCTAGAATCTGTCGTTACGTGCGGCGTCTAAAAGGCGCTGGAAGGAGGACTTACATGCACCAGCTGATCCCAAAACGCCAATCAACGCTAGGCTACAATTTCGAGTCATGCGCTGTCAATAACATGCAAGCATGGAACGAAGGACAGACACATACCCAACTCCTATTAGTCTCTTCTCTTGCTTTCTACCTTCCAAAATGCCTATCAATAACGGTTGGGCGGGAATAGGATTGGCGAAACGAGGCCCTGGCCGAGTGTTTCCGAACAGGGACGCAGGTCGCGCTATCAGTATGACTCCCAAAAGACTGACGACTAGAATGTCATGAATACCAAGACACTGGACGCCAGGGACAAGAACACCTCTACTACTTACCGCTTGCTAGAGCTTGCCGTTTCGTGTACTTCTCCTTGAGAAAAATGGCCCCAAAGATACCAGTACAAAGTGGCGCCAGGAATGTCAATACAGTAGCTTCCGAAAGAGATAGATACTTCAGTGAAGCATATACGCCGATACTTCCAATGAACCTGATTGGACGCATTATCATTGACCCGCCTGACACGGCTTCCAGATGAAGGTAAACGTACCCGAAAATCCCGCGCAACACAAGCAATAACCGAACACCTTTTGGACCCAACCACGGGTCAGGGACTTTAGCACAAATCCTAAGTTACAGAAAATCAGCAAGTTTCAATTAGCTTCGCTCGAGGCCGAAGGAGGGAGAGACCATACATGTATGTCATGGCACAGATATAAGTTATGGTCTACACGAAGTCTGATCAGCCCGATGACAGCCTGTAAGGTAAGGATACATACCATGCGGACGACTATCATCTGTAAGAAGCATGGGAGTCAATGAAATTCTTCGTTGTAAGTAGACACACCTCTAGCGTCGGTACAGGTGGGTCGATAGTGTTGAGCTTTTTCACGATAGCGTTCATCAAAGCTAGAAATGCCTGCGCTGCTGTCACAAGCAACAATCCGACGTTGTTCTTTGCAATTCCTTTTACAGCCAGATACTTCGCGTGCCACCTCCCCCTCTGCTGCAGCTGCACTTCACCGTCGGGCAACTCCAGGGGGGATGGCTCCCTGGACCGTGCTGGAGTACCTAGAGGAGACTCAACAACGTCCGGGGGAACGTCGGTACCATGAGACGGCAAGGGGCTGTAGAGGCTACGAGACGACATGACGTCGTTGTTCCGAGAAGTCCTTACTTGCGGGTTAGATGTTTGCGCGCGGATTGACAGGAACGGACGACGTTGGAAGGGCGCAACTGTGACTCAGGAAAAGGATCCAGGGCAAAATTCCATGCTGGCCGCGAAGACTCCGAATCTTGGAGTGAGAAGTACGAAAGAAGAGCTGACTCTATCGGCCTGGCCCGGATACCCAAAATTACGCTTACTGTATCGAGTCAATGGATGTTTCAGATCTGGACGTGGCGCCCCCCTTCCTCTTTTGTTATCACGACCATGTGCTCTGTACCGGAGAGCGTGAGTACGAGCCTGACGATAATTTTGAACAGAACATTACAATGCACAGAAATAATCTGGTATCCTTCCCCGCCGCAGAAAGAAATCGCTCCCAGTGATCAGATGATAGCACGAGTATGTACAGTTACCCATGTCACCCATCTCCACCATGGAAAAATTATCAATGTCGAGAGCGCATGCAACGGCATCAGGACGTGGCTAATCTGTCCACGAAATGATGTTAACATGAGTGCAAAGGAAAATCGTCTCGTAGGACACATGTTTCACCGCGTAAAACCAGAACGCACAATGGTATCTAACCACATTATCCTAGTTAGTAAATGCTTGGTGTCCTCACCAATATCCTTCTATACAATATCTGGCTAGATGGCTGAGATCCTCACTTCTACGAATCACTTCTCTGAAAGGACCGTGGCGCAACAGCCGAGAACGTCACCAGCGTCTATGTCGACGCCTTTTCATCTCCGGTGCCCTCAGCAGCAGGAAGTGCTGTGGTATCGTCGAGAGCACCGCCTCGGGGTACAGAGAAATGCGTGGTCTGAGGGGCTTTGACCTTATGCGCGCCACTCGAACCTTCAGGTTCGTCCTTGACCACGGGACTTTGGTCTCCAAGGTGGCCCTCCAAGAGACCTTCCAACAAGCCTTCCTCGAGCGCTCCGTCACGTAATCCACGAAGCCTTACATTGTTCTTGCTTTTCTTCATTTGATCTTTTGTCACCTGTGTTCACCATGTATCAGTTATATAAATGGGCAGTGTTGCGGTGGGTACATACCGCAACGTAAAGGGCGGTTGTAATGATAATCAGGGTTCCAACAACTGATAGGACGGAGGGTGTGGTCTTGAAAAAGATCCGCTCCAGGACCGCAGCGAATACTATCTTTGGGAGCCCAATGTCAGATATATTAGGGAACTTCATATTGAGTGAGCTCCGAATACCTGTGTGTACACGGCGATGGATCCTCTTCCTGCTGTCTCGCGCTGCAAGCCCATCGTTAGAAGGATCTGGGGCGTATATGTCAGGGGAACATGTATTGAATCTGATGAGGGCCAATTACCTGTGCTATAAAGCCGAAGATGCCGATCATGACGAGAAGGCCAAGCCATTCAAGCTTTGTCGGCACAACGATTGGAGTTCTCTGGAGGACCAGCCTGAAAAATCGTTTTAGAATGATAATGTCAGGCACTCCAGGCCACGTAATTGACATACGCGGCAACAGCAACGATGACGCTCTGTAGAGAGAAAGAGGTCAATGCGTGGAGTGGGTGTGCTCGTTTCCCGATCGCTGTAATTGATGTATCTGCAATTCGGCGTTCGACGCGCTCACTTGAAGAGTGTTGCAGAATGACTTACAGGCACCAGTCGAGCCAAGGACGCCTATCAACGCCACGCTGCATAGAGTTATGTCAGTAGCATGCAATACCAGGTACGGACAGCTCCTAACCCAACTGCGATCAGCCTTTCCTCCGGTGTTCCTTTTTCCGGATTTTCTGGCAAGCCCTGCTCAGCGATATCAATGGAAAGAGGGTCTGTTCGGTGAGCGTCTCCGAAGAGGAATGCGGGTCGTGCTATCAGTACAACCCCAAGAAGGCTTATAACTAACAAGCATCGTCGTAAAGAAAACGCAGTATGACGGTAGACACCACACTCACTGCTTGCTAGTGCTTCCCTTTTTGTGTATCTCTCCTTCAAAAAAATGGCCCCAGAAATGCCTGTACATAGCGGAGCAAGGAACGTCAAAACAGTCGCATCCGAGAGTGATAGATACTGCAAGGAATAATATATGCCGAAAACACCAAAAAACCTGACAGTCGACGCGTTAGCGATCGCCCCACTTGCGTTTGAGATCACGTACCCCGAAAATCCGCGGAATACAAGCAATAACCGAACGCCTCTTGGGCCTAACCATGGGTCTGGCACCCCAGCATAGATCCTATGTGAAAGTTCTACTCAGATTTTGGATGGAGAAGGAGGGGCACTGCGTACATGTATACCATGGAGCATACGTAAGTTATGATCTTGGAATAGGTGGGCGCGATCAAGTCATGTCAGAAAAGAAAACGGTACGAAGCGTACCATTCGAACGGCAATCAACTAGAAGACAAACGCGATTTCAGTCAAGGCTCTCGAAGCCCTACTCATGATGGGAACTCACCTCAAACGTGGATACAGGTGGGTCAATACTGTTGAGCCTTTTCACAGCGACATTCACTAAAGACAAAAACGCCTGCGCTCCCGTCACGAGCAACAGCCCCATATTGTTCTTGACAATATCCACCACAGCCAGGTACTTTCGTCGCCATCTCCCTGCTTGCTGCATCTCATCCTCGGCGAGCTCCTCTGGAGTCGGAGGTTCCGATTCCGCGGTGTCGCGAGTAGCCCCAACGGCGAACGGTCTGGCGAAGTTTGCATACTCGGGCGTCAACGCTGTGTACGTGTTGCGGGACGACATGACTCTTCGTGGCACAGGTAAGCACCAAGCAAGTCTCACTGCAATGCTTGTTGTATGGTTCCTTGGAGAAGCTTGCAGGCCTCGCTAGTGTCCAGGAAATTGAGGAAAGAAGCTGGAAGTACAAAGGGGCGAGGAACAGGGCTCCGCAGATTCGAACAGCATGCTGTTCCAAAAAATACCTGCGCCGAAATGATCAATGAAATCACAAAATGACTTGTCTAATCGGGCCGATAAAGCCGGAATCGGTTGTCTCCAACCTGGAGCTACTGGAGTACGGTGACGCTGATATATAGTAATGAGTATGGTACATTGATTAAGTAGCAAGCTTCAGATTCTATTTGCCATGGGTGTCCTGGCATACGGTGCGGCTCAATGGTATTCTTGTAATTTTCATGACAGAGACGAAAAGACAATTAATAAGAAGTTCCTCCCACCATGACTCAAGTGTAAATTGATGTCTAAGTTAACCATATCAGCTGTTCAGTTCATTGTTGTACCTAGTACTTAGCATGTAGTAAAATCAGCGCCCACAAATGTATCTATGCTCTCGAGAGGCTTGTACATCATCCTCGTCTATCCATGCGAAATTCCGCTAATACAATACCTATCTAGATGCCCTTGCTACCAGCCACATGTTGGGACTGGCGCGTAATGAGAAACTATATCACTGTCTATATAGGAGCCTTAGTATCCTCGCTGCCCTCATGGAGTGGCAGCGCCGTGGTCTCTTCAAGTTCATCCTCTTGGCTGTCGAGGGAACGTGTTTTCTGAGCCGCACACACCTCACGAGACCTATCCGAGTCCCCAGGTGTGCCCTTGAGACCTTGCTCTTCCACATGGCCCGCTAATAGACCATCTAGCAATCCTTCTTCAAGCGCTCCTTCAGGTACTCCACTGAGTCTGAGGATGCTCTTATTTTTCTTTGTTTGAGTCTTCGTCAACTACATAAGCAGCAGATTAGCTGTGGCGATATCGGCGATCATAGCTAGTACATACCGCAACATAAAGGGCGGCCGTGATGATGATCACAGTTCCGATGACGGACAGGATGGAAGGCGTTGTCTGGAAGAAGATGCGTTCCAGAACCGCAGCGAAGACCACCTACGAGATTCGTGATATCAGGACAAAAGAACTAGAAGGAGGGATGAGCTATACGCACCTGAGTATACACAGCGGTAGATGCTCTGCCCGCCGTTTCTCGCTGTAAGCCCATCGTGAGAAGGACCTTAGTTTGTATTATCAGTAAAGACATCCATGACGTCGATGATGTATGCATACCTGGGCAATAAACCCGAAGACACCGATCAGAATGAGAAGAGCAAGCCATTCAACCTCAGTCGGCACAACTATCGGCGTCTTCTGGATGATCATCCTGGAAGGACGTAGTATCAAAAACTTAGCAGTTGGCTGTCATGTAGACGTACGCGATGACGGCCACAATCACACACTGCGAGGAGAAAGAGGTCATCGCATGGAGCGGGTGTGCTCGCTTCCCGATGGCCGTGATAGATGTATCTGAAGACGTTTAGTATTTACGACCAGCGTCCAAGAGACTGAGATAGTGACATACAGGCACCGGTTGCACCAAGAACACCGATCAACGAAACACTGGGATAACCTATGTCAATTATAGGCACAACCTCGAATGATAAAAGGTTGTACCCAACAGCAATCAATCTCTGCTCTGATGTCACCGTTTCTGACGCCAATTGCGCGACATTAGGATCGGTTGACAAAGTGTGTATGGTGTTGACATCTCCGAAGAGGAAGGCCGGACGTGCTATTAATACAACTCCAAAAAGACTAAAAACTGGAAATGGGGATCAGCCTCAAATCTGGATTGACGAGCGTGACAATGGTCATGCTTACTGCTTGCGAAAGCCTCCCTCGCCGTATACCTCTCTTTCAAAAAGATCGCCCCACAGATGCCTGTACATAGCGGCGCAAGGAACGTCAAGACAGTCGCGTCTGATAGAGATAGATATTGTAATGAATAATATATGCCCAGAAGTCCGAAAAACCTGCAAATTGAGGGTTATTGACCAGCCCACTTCTTCGTTGGTAGACGTACCCGGAAGACCCGCGGAATACAAGCAATAATCGAACACCTTTCGGGCCCAAGAACGGGTCAGGCACTTTGGCATAAATCCTAGAACCAAGCTGCCTTTAGGTTTCGCGAATGAAGAAAAAAACGCAGAACATACATGTAGGCCATGGAAAACACGTAAGTTATGATCTAGACAAACAATCGGCTGTGATGAGAGGCGTAGCAGCACAGAAAGCAGTCGGGGATACATACCATTCGAACGGCGATCAGCTGCGAGGTAACGTCGCGTAAATCGATGGTTTTTGAAGTCTTTCATTAGGACACACCTCAAATGTCGACACGGGTGGGTCGATACTGTTAAGCTTTTTCACAAAGACATTCATCAAAGAGAAAAATGCCTGAGATGCTGTTACGAGCAGCAGCCCAACATTGCTTTTCAAAACCTCCCCCACAACCAAATACTTTGCCCGCCATCTTCCTGTCTGTTGCGCACTGTCGTTGACGAGCTCTTCAGGGGTGGGTGGTTCCGACGCTACAGCGTCTTGAGGGGTCTCTGCAGTGTTTGACCTGGAAAAGGTGGCATATTCGGGCGTCGACGCTGTGTATGCGTTACGGGACGACATAGAGTTTGTGTGGGCCGCAAAGCAACAGGTAATCCCCGCACAAGTGCTGGTTGGTTTGGGGAACGCGGAAGCTCAACGGGCCTGGCGTGAGCTGGGACAAAAGAAGAACAACTCTAGAAGAACAGCCCAGAAATCAGGACACCGACTCGGCGCTTGGAACGCCATGCTGCCCTGAAGGGGGTGCCTCGCGTGTTGATGAAATTACGAGGAAATTAACCACATGATCGGCCCGATGCCACCGGTATCTGTAACAATTACGTTTTGTCTGCAGGATCATGATATCGATGGTCCTAATTACTATCCTTGACCATCCATACGATATTTAATTCAGTACTCGTTGACCTTTCTTCCTTCAAAACTGTGATATACATAAAGTCCTGCAGAAGAGGTTTGGGAAGAAAACATTGTCCCTCGACCTCGGAGTTGAGCACTCTGGCATCCGCGGGCGTTGAATTGGCTTAATGTCGGTATTCTGGGGCTTGCTGTCACATTCATTCAAGGGTCTGAAAGATTCGTATTCGTTCCATGAACCTTTTTCTCCAGAAGTCAGAAAACCCGAGGAATCCAGGATAGTTATATGTCTTGACCGGTCTGATCTATGAAGCGCTACTTAGGAGAAATAAATACACTTTGGAGTGGCCAGAAGATCGTGACTGCGTAAATCGTGTCAGGCTCTGCTTTAAAGAGCCATGTAAAATCCGTCCTGCCACTGGTTATTAGCGAATGCTTGCGATCGCAAGGACCATGACTTGGTTAAGACGCGTATAAACATGGTCAAGTAGATATTGAACGCGATCGCTGATCTTCGCCGATCGGCCGACGCCAACTGTTTACTATGCCTGAAGGCGTACCTGTCTCCTAACTGCAGGGATCCTGAGATACACTTGAGTCTCGCATACTCCGTACATTTAAACAGCCTCTGATCCTGTTAGCACTAGTGGGAGCCCGCTCTGTATATCTGGCCTTGCGTAGCGACACCATGTTAACGAAGACCATTCCTCAAAAATGATCACCTTTCCTTGAAGTGCGACACACTTGTAACGAGACCCTGTGCTAGACAATCAATTCTTGACCAGTCAATAGTGAGAGATTTAGAAAATTGATTATCTGAATCAAATAGGTTATGTCCTCCATCGTCTCCCGAGCCTCACAATGAAGTGTATGTACAATCTAGAACCCAAGTGTCGAAGTTGTCTATAAGTCTAGACGTACCTCGGTTCACAGACGCACTACGACTTCGAGTCTTTGACGTTCTGGCCTCTGTCACAAATCTAGACTGGACGATGTGGCATCTAGGACTACGAGCGGCCTTACTCTTGCCGGACGTTACGAAGAGCGCCGACATCCGTCACGTATCCAATAGACACCCGAAGTATGACATACCATGCACCTGTCTTCATGCGAGCACCAAGATAAGCCCACTCCATGCTATAGTCCCAGTAGAAACGGAACGACTGCCATCTTAACCGGTGCGAAGATCATCACGCCACAACAGCCAGGGCACCCCTTCTCCACGTTCCCCGGAACATACACGTCGGAGGGGGGACGTCTGTCTATCTGGACGGGTTCTGTCGAGCCGGAACTCGTTTCAGGAGGAGCTGAGCTAGTCCAGGACGGGGTAATCCGTTTCAACCCACCGATGATCCAGCTCACACGCCAAACGAGCTGAAGGCGGTGAGGTATGACGGTGATTGACAGAGAAGGTAATCTAATCTGGGATCCAATAAGGCGAACGAATAGACCGGGCACCTCCTCGTCGATCGCGTGAATCGGGTGCAAGACTATGGCGCCAGTGGATGCCGAGAGCCGGATGCCCAGATAAGGAGGCCATTGTGGGTTTGAGGGGGACAGCCTCGACAGGCCTGGGAGGGAACGTCCTCGTTGCAGGATGAGCATGTGGTGTCGGTGATCAAAATCAGGAAGCAGGATAGGAAGAAGTCAACTGTATGACAGGCACGTGAGATCGTGAGGGCAGATTGAGGGGCGGAGTTATAGATTGGCGCCATTCCTCGACATATTGCTTCGATCGTGTGTGAGTGATCAATGTTTGGATCGCTATGCTGTTCGGTATGATGCGAGCGGTGTAGATCTCGGAATGCGAAACGGCCTCCGTGTAAGGTAGATGCCATCCTGAGGATAAGAGACCTCTGTAGGTTGAGGCAATGTTTCTAGACAATAGGCCAAGACCTATTAGATAGAAAAAGCGCGGACTGATACCCGGCGATACACGGTGAGCAATGAATAGAGCGTGACAAGCGGAACCCTCGATCAGGGGGCTGAAAGACGACAGGGACCATCTTGAAGGCAGAATCGACCTGAACGAGACAAGAGGAGACGTTGAACAAGGGTTCGGGGCCGTAGGGAATAGAGTATACCGATCAACAGATCTACGGATCGCTTAAATGCCTGTAACTTGTAAATTCAGTTAGATTGCACGCAGTGATCTACGGATCTACGTACCAGAACGGCGTTGATGCTCGCATAGATATCAGATCGGAAGGCGGCCATCTATCTGCTGCTCGACGGATCGCACATTTTGTTCAAGGAAGCGTAGTGGAAAATAGCGAGACATAGCTCCACAGATGCAACGGAGGCAGAGATGCAGACCTCACCAAATGCTGTCGAAATTGTCGCGGAGGGGCGCACCGTGAGGGTTGGGCAGTCCGTGGTCACAGGAGCACTTTTCATGGTTCGCGATCTTGATGAATGAAAGTTCACGATCACCGCACCAGTGTTGAAGCGCGAAGGAACGGTGAGGCTGGCTTCAGTAGCGCCAGAGGAAACTCGGCCGACAATATCATGACCAAAGGGTGAACTGGTCAGTGCAGTTCGCCGATAACGGCGACCTCACTATGCCTCCTTGATACGGACAACGCTGACAGCGCTTTAAACCTGTAGTAGGGTAAAAGCCCAAGGAGAAATGAACACCCTGCCTCGTGTCGTGCGAGGCCGTCGTCCAAGGGTTCCATGGTCGCATGGCCCTTGTGAGAGCTCAACCCAGCTTTTGAGGCGCGCCGATGATGAGGTAATAAATGAGGGGAACTAGTGGCGGGGGACACGGAAGGACTAATATTTCGTACAGCACCCAACGTCTCCGTCGTGACAAATGGAGTCAATTAGTCCAAGTTAACACCTGAATACATGATTAGCAGCCTGATTCAAAGCAGAAATGACCTACTAGTACTGCCAAAATTGCCGTCCCGTTTCCTCCTACCATCCAAATAAGCTCCAAGATGAGCGAACACATGCAGCGCAGCACTCCATAAGTTTAGGAGCCCACGATCCCGAGGGAACCGCCGTATCCTTGGGCATGGAGGCGCTCCAGTGAACGACGGAACAAGTTCAGCCCCGACCCTCCGGGCCAACTTACACCCAGAGCCTCCGCAGTGTTGTATGCGATAGAACGAATTACTGGCACCGTGCATACCGGGTCATAGAGCAAGAAAGACGTCCCACCACTGACACACCATTGAATTGCATCGGGAGTGACGTGAAGGAATCGTACATATTTAGGAGCCCTGAGCTGGTTCGCCGAGCAAAGTCCGGGTAGTGTGCGATTCGAATGGGGAGAGCTACTGCGGAGAGGTGCGGATGCAGGGGGTGTCCATTGGCATTAGTTACATATCCCGAGTGGGTGGTACAGAGCGGGTTCACGTGCACCATGGTGACTCCAGAACCGCGGCAGCCCCTAGAAAATCGCAAAGCACCTCCAGATGGATGGGGAACGGAGGTCAGAAGACTACGCCAAAAAGAGGAGGTTCCAGTCAAAATCTGAGAGCTCAGGAGACGACAGAACGCCAAACTTAGACGGCCTGACGGCCGGTGTCCATGGCAAAACGTTGAGGCTCGGGGCGGGGGGGCGGATGTTTGCGCGTGTATGGCGGCATCCTCCGAACCTCGGCGTCGCGTTGTTCCGAAATCTGTTCCGTTCCGTCAAGGAAATGCGGTTTCCCGACCTGATCGGGAAACGTGCTGACTGACCGTTGATGCTGGTCCCAAGGTCGCGAATGTTCTGGCGAAGCGCCACGACAGGCTCCATGGAAAATCCACCAGCTGCGATATGTAGTTCGTTTGGCTTGGCTGTCCCGATAGGAGTAAGCAAAAGGCTCCGATGGCGTAGGATGTGCACCATGACAGTGCGGGGGGTGCGCTGCGGTCCGCCGTAATTGAATTGAATGTCGATTTCAAAGCTGCGGAAGAAAAAAAAACTGAACCGTTCGAACTCGTACAAGCTCATTACGGACGCGACGTACTGACTCAACGACGGTACAGCCAACCCATGACGAATATGAGGTACCGGGACATATGCATGTACCGCAGCCATCGGTTCCCAACCTGACAGCCAGCCCCGAACAAGCATCGAGTTCTGACACAAGATATCAATTTTTAAATCTTCAAATCGTAACGATGGAATAAGGGGTCATCTGGTAGTAGTATGATAGTAATATAAGCCAGCCCTACAAGGTGAATAAGCACGATTCAAGTAGAATATTAAAAAGAAGCGAGGGACGAGGGCGAGCGGTGTATGCATGTGTGTAGAGCGTGAATCAAGATCATGAACGAGGGATAAGAGGCGAGGGCGGGGGAAGGGAACGGGAAGAAGAACAAGAACGAGACCCGAAACGCGGAACGAGAACAAAGAATGAGGAGAGGAGAGGAGGGCATGTCAATCTATTAAACAAGAAACAAGGAGCGATAATAACTACACGTCAAAGAGCGAAAAAAAAAGTCAAGAAAAGAGGTAAGTATAAGTAGTACAATTAACCCCACCCTCTCTGGGGCGGGGGGCGTGGGGGGGTGGTACGATCCGTTTCCATCGACGGCTTTTTTGTTTTTATTTTCGTTTTCGTTTTGTGCGAGACGAGGCGGCGGCGTGCGGGTGGGTGCGGTGTGTCGGAGAAGAACTAAAGGCGACGGCGTGTAGGCGGGGTGTGTCGGAGAGAGAACTAAAGGAAAAGGTGAAATCCAAAATATACGTATACTTTTGAAGCCGCCGCCGCGTCGTCCTCGCGAGGGGGGAGTAGCTCGCGCCAGTGAAGCTTACGCCATCGGAATATCCCCGTGCTGCTGCTGCTGCTGAATATGGCCATGCTGCTGCTGCTGCATCTCAAACTCCCTCCTCTGCGCCTCTACAAACTCCTGCTGCGCCTGCGCGTCCGCATCCGCCAGCTGCATGTGTTCGTGGTGCTGAGCGTGGAAGTGCTGCTGCTGCTGCTGCTGGGGCTGCTGTTGCTGCTCTGCGAGTTGGTGGTGGTACTGCTGCTGCTGGGCTTGTTGTTGGGCTTGTTGTTGGGCTTGTTGTTGTTGGTGCTGCTGCTGTTGCTGATGGAACGCCTGCTGCGCCGCCTGCTGAGCCTGCTGTTGCGCTTGCTGAGCCTGAGCCTGCTGCTGAGCCTGAGCCTGCTGCTGCGCCTGCATAGCCTGATGCTGCGCCTGTTGCGCCTGCAAATACTGCCTCCTCTGCAACTCCACAAACTGCGCCTGATACGCTAACTGCTGCTGATGCTGCTGCTGCATATGCGGCGACGGCGACTGCGAATGCGCCTGCTGAACCTGGAACGTCCCCTGCCCCGTCGGCGAATGCGGCTGCGACCTCACCCCCCCGACCCCCACCCCACCAAGCCCAAGCCCCTGCACCGCAGCCGTGAGCGGCGTCAACGGCGGACTCGAGCCATCCCCGCCCGACACGGACACCGGCACTACCGGGGCAAGATTCGTATACCCCGGCGTAAACGGCGTCGTCGCTCCATTGACGTACCCTCCTCCCTTGGGCACAGGCGGTACAGGCGTCCCCACGCGGCTCACGCTCGTCGCGCGGCTCACAGGCACACTCACGCTCCCCCCACGCACACTACTCGCCGCACTCCGATGCACCCCTCCCCCCTGTACAGCGGGCGCACCCCCCCTCCTCCTCCCCTCCCTATTCTCCTCCGCACTCCCCCCAACCCCCCCACCCCCACCCGCACCCATCGTCTTCCCCTTCCCCTTCCCCTCCCCCCCCGTATTCCCCAAACACTCATGCAACCCCCCCGCCAACAACGCCAGCCCCACCGCCCCATGATCCCCCGAATGCTGATAATGATACCGCAGCCCATTCATATTCTTATACCTCCTCTGGCAGTCCCCCACCCCGCACGCGAAGGGCCTTACCCGCTTCTCCGCCTCGCGCTCCACCTCCCTGAGCTCCGTCTCCGTGATGGAGCCGAGGTCCCCGTATGCTGAGTGCGTGAGGTTCTGCAGGAAGGGCTCCCCGGTGGAATGCGTGAGGGGCGGGTGGGTGCTGGAGGTGGTGCCAGGGGGGCGGGAGCCGAGCGCGCCGAGGGAGGCGCTGCGGGAGAGGCCGGCGGCGGAGGCGTTGGCTTCGCGTTCGCGCCGCTTGCGCTCGAGGAGGTCCTTGACGTGCTCGAGATCCTTCGGGGGCGCAAAGTTGCACGACCCGTGCGTCATGTGGTATTTGAGCCCGTTGGCTTGCTTGTACGACTTGTTGCAGTTGGGTTTGGGGCAGCGGAAGGGTTTGGATAGGAGGAGAGAGGGAGCGGCGGGTGGAAGTGGGGTGTGGGAGGGGGTGTGGGCGGGGGTGGTAGCTGGTGTGGAGACAGCGGTGGTTGCGGTGGGAAGAGGGGGATTTGCGCTGAAGGGTGTGGGGACGGTTGATGTGGTCGTAGAAGGTGTGCTGGGCTGTGAAGAGGAGGCCATCGAGAGTCCTCCACGGACCTTCAACTTGAGCTTTGGGTTCATAGGAGCAGGAGGACTTGTTACTCGGGCACCGGCGATGTCGCCATTGGCTATTGGCGGTGACGTCGATGTCGACGCAAAGAGCAGTGCGGGCGGTATGCACTGCTGACCCTGACCCTGCTGGTCGCCCACCTGTGCCACGCCAGCAGGCATCTGACCCACATAAGCAGGATACTCGCCTACGCCCACCCCATTGACAACAATCTCCTCGCCTCCACTAGCGTTGAACTGAGTTCCGGGCATATGTGATGAGTAATCTGCGGCAAATCGTGCATAGGCGTTGAACGCTTCCTCCGGGTGGGTGATCACGGTTTGGGTGCCTGCGCCCGCATTCGGAAAATGCACACCGACGTTCTGGACCGACATATGTGGGTTGGGGTTGCCAGGATGTGACGACGACGAGCCGGGGGAAGGCGGCTGGGAGGTATAGGGAGAGGTGTGCGCACTTGTGAACGGCGTGTGATGCTGGAACTGGCCGTACTGGTGTGCAAACTGCGCGAGGTTAGCATTGCCGGGCGTGTGTGGGGGACTAGGGGCGGTAGAGGAGGGGGAGCTGCGTGTGGAACTGGGGTGGGGCGGAGGGTGGGTCGAGTTGTCGAGATCCAGCTCGAGCTCCATGTCGTCCGAGTCAAAAGGGACGTGGGACGGTTGCCGGGGCAGAGTATGCGGGTGCGGGTGCTGTTGATGTGGGTGGGAGCCGTCGAGCGGCTGGGGGTTGAACGGGATGGCGATCTGTGCGCTGGGGGCAGAGGGATCGACGACTATCACGTGGACCTCTTCAAAGTGCTCGAGCAGAGCGTGGAGGTCCCGGAGGTGGGTGCCACAGCAGTTGTAGTCGCGGCAGAGCTCGCCTTCGCGGTCGAAGACATTGAAGGCGTTCATTACAGAAACCTCGTCTATTGAGCTCTTGGGGTGGCTGTAGTTGTGTCAGTGGGGGGTGGCACAAAGCAGCTTAGAACGCACTCTAATGCACTAAACAAATGTGCAGAGGGAGAGCCCTGGGGGAAGCGGGCGCCGAATGAACCTGCGCGCCAGGAGATGGGGGAGCCCAGGAAGTGGCGGGTGTATGAGGCGGGGTTGAATGGACCAGAGGCTGAGCCGGTGTATGAGCCCATTGCGTAGTCGTTGTTGTGCTGGCTGGAGGCAGGCAATGCGATGGGTTGCGACGTCGCCATCGGTGAGGGTTTAAGTAAAGGAGAACCACTCCGCCAATAAACTCACTAATATCGTCCCGTGACTCCGTTTCACACGAGCTCGGCTCGGCTCACCACCGACTCAATTCAATTCGAAACGCCGATCTAATCTAATCCTACATCGCCCCCGGATCACACGGCATCTCTTCCCGCCATTGCTCCCACCCCGACGTCCCTACTCCTCCACCTTCCTGCAGCCCCTGTACAAACGAGATAACATGACCGTCCCCACTCTCGCCGTTGTTACAGCTCCTATGTCTGAATTACCAAACCACAAGCACGCCCTGAGAACACTGCGGATCCGCCTCCCGCACTCGCTATACCGCAGCTCTGTCGTCAGCCCAACACCCACTCCGACCCGGCTACGTCAACCCGGAAGCCGCGAGTGAATGGGGCAAGTCCCTTCAACGATGTGATGCGATTGTGTCACCCGTCAAAGGCGCCCGTTAGTAGGACAAGGAAGCAAAGATCCCATTACTTGGACAGGATGGGGATGATCAAGGACCCGAGAGACAGGGACACCCTTGTACGGCAGCAGCACCACATACGCGCAGGCACTGGCGAAATGCGGAAATGAAAGCGACGTGACGGAACACCACACGAGGGGATCGGATCCGATCGTCCTTCCTCCTGATTGCGTATTCCCTCTCTACCCAGCCCTCGCAAATCCCCGGCGATTAAAGCCAAGCCACCGCACCATGGAATATAGCACTGTACCCATCCATACCCGCCCCACAGCACACCATGACGCACACGACATCCCAAACACGTCTGGCGACCCTCCCAAACGCCACCCGTCGGCCAAACGAGGCACCGAGGCCCATGTGCCTGGACCTCCGCACCGCCACACCACTGCCACCCCATTCATCCATCCATCCAGCCAATCAAGACGGGTCGGGTACCGAATAGAAGCAACCCTCGTGCTAGTCTGGGCCTTATCAGGGTGCCAGACGCCAATTGTCCCTCTCAGCAAAATACAAGAACCGAGGAGAAGCCAAGAGAAGTAGAGGAGAAGGGAAGGGACAGCGGCGCACCCGAAACACGAAACGCAAACCGAGGACGAGGGCGACGTCGCGCACCAAGCCCGAAGTGACAGGGAAGAAAAGGTACGAAGGAGCGAGCGTCCGGGATAGTATAATGGGAAACAAGAAATAGGAAACAGGAATACGTGACGTGGGCTGGGCCCCGGGAAGTGATGCGTAAAAGGTACACTCGGCGGGTACGACGGAGATACGGGTCTCGGACGTCCACGTTGATGTGGGGGAGGGGGCAGGGGTGGATGATCGGCAGTACAGGAACGCGTCCGGCGCAGTTGGATGGGCTGGCTGGGCTGGGCTGGGCTGGGCTGGGCTGGGCTGGACCTCCCGATCCCAGCGTGCGCGGGACGGGCGTGGTAGATAGAAAGGAACGGAGCAGGAGACGGGTGAATACAAATTGGATTGGATTGAAAGGTTGAAAGATTGAAGCAAGAGGAAAGGAATGATAGGAACGAGCCGCCTGGGGAGAAGTAAATCAAGACGCAGATGCAGCACACCACCAAAGGAAGAAAGAACGGCTCTTGGAGAAAAGGACAAGGGAAAAGGAAAGAGGTGTAAGAAAAGAGAACACACGTCGATCAGCCGTCTGAGCATAACGATGACCTCGCCTTCTGCGTCCAGGCCTGCATCCAGCGAGTCTAGTGCGGCTTTCAATTGACATTGTTCTAGATGAAAGAGTCAACCGAACATGAGCGTCACTTTGATTAGCAACAATTGCAAAGTGTTGAGTTCGACTCCATCGTCAATACCGCATGACGATCTCCCGTATTGCGATTATACACTACAGACGTCAGGCAAAGTCAGTTCCCTAAAGAAAGAGGGATAAAAGAAAAGGAACCTACCAAAAGCCTTTGCATCATATCTTAGCAGAAGGAGAGGAAGCAGAAACGTCACCAGGCGCAGGCGTTACTACCCCGACGCGTTCTTCTCGGACAAGCGTTGCGACGTTGCAAGTGGCGTACATATTTCCCGATGAAGCGAAATATCTTCGTCTCTGAGGCACTGAATGAATGAGCTATGTGGTGGCGCGTCCAGGTTGCGGCGGCGTGTGGGGCGTGCAGGAGGGAGAGGAGGGCGGGTATCACGGGTGTCTGGAGACCTGGGACGTTAGCGGTTTCCTTGGCGTTTATGAAAGAGGGAGTGGGCAAAAAGCGAGGAATGAGGTGGGAGAGATTGAGGAGGCAGAGGGAGGAACGAAGAGAGTTGAGGGACCCCAAGTACCCGCCGATCTACACACGGAGGGGGGTGGATATTTGGTACTTCTAAGATTCCTTATGGTCAGGGTTCGTCCTCTTCGCCCTGGGCGCAAGCAGGAGCGACAGCATGCGCTTAATGAGCTGGCGGGGGTAGGTTGGGGTGATACCACAAAGACAACCTACGAAACCAAGATAAAAACCAATATTTAACGGAATTGGACTGGGAACGTGGTACTTACGGTTCATTTGTGCAGCTCGAGGCCGAGTTCGATCGTGTTTAAGGGATACGCCGTCGGCACCGACGTTCATTCTGGGGACGTGGCAGTGCCCGAGAGTCGCAGGTGATCGAGATGAGTGCGGACGTGGTGATGCCTCCTATGCTTGGAGTGCTTCGAAGGGTGAGGGGTCCGATAGAGAGGAGGAAGGTCGAGTGGTAGAGACGGCGACTGCGCTAAAGAGCTGGCACGCCTGACCGAGATAATTTAGGAGGAGGGGGCGTGATACGGTAATTGGGTTGACGTCCCGAGGACTGTGCTGGCCAGGACGCGTCTGCCGACGAGAACACTCTGAATGTGGCACACAGACACGCCATCGCCGACGAGGAGGATGCCCATGTTCGTATTACCGTCTGCCCGAGCCTCCTGAGTCGCGAGACCAAAGGGCCAAAAATTGTTGGGTGTGTCTGTGGAGTCCCGTCAGCGACGAGGTACCAATCTGATCGCGCCCGACAAACGTACAAGTCGTGACAAGCTGGCCGTACGAGTACAGCACCATAACATTGACGCGCACTACGGCTCGTAAAGTGTCACCAGTGACGGTAGCCGCGAGGAGGCCGTTGCCTAGAAAGCCCGTGGTGGTCCGCACCGCCGTCGTGGACGCGAGAGAGTGTGTTGGGATCGTGGAGGACGTCGATGACAGCGTCGACGTTACAGACGTCCTTCAGGTTAGGAGGATGGCACCGGACCAGGCCGTGCTGTGGCGAGCGCACTAGCGTTTGTGCGTTGTCGAAGAAGTGGTATTCCATTCGTACACGCGGTGTGGGTAAACATAGTGCGAGAAAGCTGGTATTTGAGGAGTATAGTTCCTGTCGAGGGAACATAGAACGCGGAACGTCCTTAGGAACGTCGGAGTGATCATTCAGATCAACTACAAAGTGGGTAGTTTGCGTGTGCTTGGGCTGCACCCTGTTGGGTTCCAGGTTCCGCGAACTCCCCAACATCATCCCAAATGTCATTCTCGTACCATTTGACGCGTCCTTGTACAACGGTAATACCAGGGTGAGCAAATTTCTTCTTTATCAAAGCACCTTCACGCGTCCTGATTGAAAATCCAGTTGTTGAAGTGACTTACGATTTGTAGAGTAACATGAATTGCTGTGCTATGGCCGAGAATGTCACCACGACACATGATTGAATGACATTGATAGACGCCATGAAGTCACATTGCAGTGCCTTTGGCCGTGTCATGATTTCAACCAGAACATACTGAAGCAGCTTCACAATGGACTCCAAACCTACCTCGTACACCAACCAATTCGGTTCGCCGATGTCCTGGTGCGCGGCGTCGCCTGAGGTTCGCTTGTATCAGGGCTCTCCGATGTCTTGGAGCCCAAGCTCGTATCTTCTAGGGTGCGTTTCTAGCGATCATGAAAAGATGGCCTTCCTAATTACCGCTCAGCCATCCAAAGCCTCTGTCGTCGATCAATGAAGACCCATTGACCACCAACTATACCTGCTGTGGCATCGACCTCCAGAACGTTCACGCTAAGCTTCAACACCTCGAAGAAGTTCACTTCTTCGTCGCTGATTCCTCTGTCCCCCTACAGTCCAATGACATTGACATGGAGGTGGTGACGAATCTCGACAACGCTATGCATCACAACTCCTCTTCCGATTCCTCAAACCTCAATGATAGGGCACATCCACCAAAACATCCTATCTCCCCACAGCCACATCAGGACAGCGAATCTCACTACTCACAGGAGGGGCTCTATGCCTACACACCATTTCCCGGATATTACTCACCATCTTTGTTTCGCTCCCAGCACTATGGGCCCAGAGGCGGCGAGGGGTTGCTTGTCGTGGATGACGAAGCCTATAAGGGTCGGATGCCTGCAGTTCACCGGCCACGCGGCCTGGTCTTCGCCACAAAACCATCAATCCAGGGACCAAGCGTTCCCCCTCCCAATAACAGCACCAAGCTAGGGCTGAAGGACCGAGAAAGAGTCGGCACGACTTCATTAGCGATCGCACCCGCACCGACGTCCTTCAGCGCAAATGCCAACCTTTCCGCGACCTCCATTCCCTCTCGCGTACCCGCCCACACACCACTCCCGCCTGACTCTCTTTACCTGTCCAAACCCTTCCGCTGCCCCAAACCAAACTGTACAAAATCCTATAAGCAAGCCAACGGCCTCAAGTACCACATGGCGCATGGCACCTGCGACTTGGCGCCCCCCAAGAACCCCGAGCTCGTCAAACACATCCTCGAGCGCAAATGGCGCGAACGTGAAACTAACACCGCTGTCGCCGAGCCGTCCCACAACGTGTCAGCGCCCGTCCCCTCCGATGTGCACTTGCCACCCACACATCCAACAAGCGACTCATTCCTAGAAAACCTCGCGCGCTTGGAGTATGGTGACCTTGGATCAATCACAGAGACGGAGCTACGCGAGGCAGAGCTCGAGGCGGAGAGGCGCCAGCGACCGTTCGCGTGCGCTCTCGGTGACTGCCAGCGCCGGTACAGGCACATGAACGGCTTAAGATATCATTATCAGCACTCGGGGGATCATGGCGCTGCCGGGCTTGCACTGCTTGCGGGGGGGCTGCATGAGACTCAGATCTCTACTGGTTCAAAGCCGTTTGCCTCGCCGTCACTCCACTGCACCACCATAGAAGAAATCAAGGCTGTGGACGATATCAATCTGCATGAAAACTCCTACCCTGACGTAAGGCGAGAGAAAGTGGCTGGCCAGATATCCCTTGAGCCAGAGGGAGGAATGCATGAAGACAAAATTAATGGGCTGGTAAGACGTTTGATGACTGTATTTGAGGATATTCAACAATATAAATGGCTTTTGGGCCGCCGCGGTGAGAAAGCGCAAAAGCTTCTTGACGTATTCCAAATGGTCAGACACCTTTCTTCGACCTGAAGTGACAACTGAATCTGTGGATAGCTTCTTGATATACCCTCGCTTGAAGCGAAAGTCAGGCGTAATTTGCTAGTCGCTACACAGAGGCTCTCAAAGAATGCCGGCCTGTATCCAACCTGCTATAACCTAGAAAATGTCGAAACAGCCGGTGAATATCCAGTGGCGGCTGGTAGCTTCGCGGACATCTATAAGGGGCGCTTTCTTGGGCAAGTGGTTTGTCTGAACATCATGCGGATTTATCAGTCCTCCCACATCGATTCATTTCTCAAGGTCAAGTCGCCATCTCCTTCCTATAATTTGCGCATGCCGTTCCTGATGTCCACTTCTTTCAGAAGTTTTCAGCGGAGGCTATCTTGTGGGGTCAGCTGTCACATGCTAATCTTCTTCCGATTTATGGGCTTTATCGATATGCCATGAGTCTCTGCCTAGTCTCGCCTTGGATGGAACATGGGGACGTCTCCAACTTTTTGCGGGAACATCCAGATGCGAATCGGGCCCTTTTGGTAAGAATGTCCTCTCACCGTCCATGAGGCAGTCATTCTCATGGGACTAGGTCGCGGATGTGGCATATGGCGTTGCCTATCTACACTCGAACGACATCATCCACGGTGACTTGAAAGGGGTGAGAATTTGCTCCACATTTCCTGAACCATCTACTGACCGTCTGTGCATATCACAGGCTAATATATTGGTTAACGGCAGTCGACGGGCATGCCTGGCTGATTTCGGACTTTCAGCGGTCTCGGATGCCAATATCTTACACTGGACATCCCATTCTTCTGTAGAATCTAAAGGGGGGTCCGTTCGATGGCAGGCTCCGGAGCTATTCGACATCGACAGTGATGATGTCGTCTATAACAGCATGGCGAGTGATGTCTATGCTCTGTCCTGTGTCACGTATGAGGTAAGGAGCTACCTTCGACGTTATAATGGAGCCTTCCATTCATATTTGCGCCTAGATATTCACTGGCAACATCCCCTTTCACGAAACTCCACGCGACTCGACAGTTACTCTAAAGGTCAAGTCTGGCGCACAACCATCACGGCCGCCGACTTCAAGCTCTGCGTGGGGTCCATGGAGGCTAACAGACTCTATCTGGACATTGATGCAGATGTGCTGGAGCATGGAACCCGGCTCACGTCCGACCGTACACCAATTTGTGGCCAAGTATACTTCCAAGATTCCGATGGACGACCGACCCGTTGGGAGTGAAGACGTCATTACCCCTGCACGCTTTCGAGACTCTGTCGGGAGGACTGATCCACCGTCTTTAGATGATATTGAGGATATCCTCCGTGTTGCTGCTGCCCATCCTGAACATTCACCACAACGACATCTGGAGTCGCAATGCTAGTCCTTTTATGAATGCTTCTTGGAAGCTTTTGCTACAGATTCCACTTGCTATTTGTGAGGCTGCATGAGTCGCCAGGGGTTGGTAAGATTACAAAAAACGTACGGTAATACCACTGGTATATGTATGGATTTCAATTTGAATACTTGCGTTCTTTGGAAGTTGTAGCTGATAGTTGGGTCTCAGGAGAGGAATGCTTAGAGGTGCCTTGAAGTGTAGGGTACTCGTTTACCTTCCGGAAAAGAGGTTGTGTAAGCCCCATCCGAGTGTAACCAATGCAGGCATTGTGATCCTGGAGTGCCGGCGTTCTCTCCGCGACGATGGGTCCCAAGGATTTTCTTACAAATCCAAAGCAAATCCCCTCTATTCGGTGCCGGCGACTACCGTGACACTGTTCATCGTATCAGAACTTGGCGGATGTTGCCACCCTGAAACATGTCCCGCTGCGGAGTGACTGTGGTCATTGGTCTAGGAATCACTTGTCCGATGTAAGTACCTATGCATTACATATTCACTACATCTCGGTTCACACAGTGATGGTTCTATAGGCATCACGGACATGCAACCAGATTGGGCGTGCTGTTATTGAGAGACAGCACCAGGGTATAGTGCGATATTGGCGGAATATGTGTATCACTACCGCAGCCATGTTGGCACGCAGGAGACCTGCTTCGCTTCGCCACGGCCCCTCCAGCTTTGCGTAGTACGAAATGCCCGGACCATACGCGTCGCCACATGCCCAACTTCCAAGTGTCGCGATCCACGTCTCCAAGTGGCTACCTAGCGTCATTCCGTTTGACCTGCTCTGCGGGACGACCCCTGATCGGACGCTGCGCAAACCTTTGCTTGATGCTGTGACGGACGCCTTTATCGACGGTTTTCTTCGCGCCTTACTGGACAAGCTCCGCTGAGTGGGCTCATGACAACTATCCCGAGTGGCGCGGTCGCTGCTGCTTGGCGTGATGGCATTGACAAGCCAGTCCTCCTCCTTGCATCCTCCTTGACCGCAGCATGCATAAGTGTTCCCCACCATCGCATTTGGGGCCAAAGTTGAAAGGGTGATGCATGGCTGGGTAGTAAGGTATCGATGCATTTTCCTCGGGTGTGCACTCCTAATTTCTCCTCGTACCGCGCAACTCATGGCTGCATAGTCTGACCTTGACATTCTCGCACGTTCTGGTGTACCGCATTTCGGGCTATAAACTCGACTTTTTCGCTGCGGAGTGACCAGTGTCCGAGCAAATGCCCATCAATCCAAGCATCCATGACGTGGCTCCTAAATCGTGCATTGCATACCCATTGACTCTCATCCCATGCAGCGGCGATTGTCTGGGCATCACAGGACTACGAAGCTGGACCCTACTCGGGCATGCTCGGGTTAGTAGGCCGTATCATTGGCAGGATACTTTGGTCCCATGAGCCGGATATACATATCGGGACCTGCGCAGTATGCGAGTCTCTCTGAGCCGGAGGGCGGTCTATCCCGATTCCCGTATAAGAAGCATGCTAAAAAATGTCGTATGTTCAAACAATTCAGCACTTTTGCAGACATGCGCCTCGAAGCCCTTCTTAGTAGTCTCATCGTACCTTGCCTTCTCTATGCATCTAGCCCCGCATTCGGTCAGGGGACGCAGAACAAGCCTGTGCTTAATAACGCCACGGATGCATTTATCAACGATCTACTCGCAGAATGGAAATCGCCAGGGGGTGTCGCGATCTCCATCGTCCGTAAAGATGATATGGCAGCATGGACTGTGGAGACAAAGGGATATGGGGTCGCTATCCTCGCTAACGGGAGCCGTGTAACGGAAAATACGCTATTTGCGATCGGTTCTAACTCGAAGGTAAGGCTCATACCTTTATTTCATCTTGGGAAGACGTCACCAATCACCAATATGTTTGTTGTGATAGTTGTTCAATGCGATCGCCACTGGGCTCCTAGTCAGCAACGAGACACTTTCTCCACGTTTGTTATGGACTTCGAAGCTTGCGTCCATTGTGCCTGGTTGGGGACTAGTGGACACGATTGCTGCGAAGCAAGCGACGATAATTGACGCCCTAAGCCATCGAATAGGCCTACCTCGCCACGACTTCTCCTACAGGTGGACAGACGACATCCCGACCCTGGTAAGCATCCTACAAATGTTCATCAAGCTCGACTTTAATTACCATCCTTACGCATGTTAGATCAAAAAGATGAATTTCCAACGCCCATCTGCTGAATTCCGGGATGTCTACCAATACACCAATAATCCGTACGGCGTCTAGGGCTGCACACCGTCCGTATTACGGCCACGGCCGTATAAAACACGGTCACATACGGTATACGGCGCACCGTATACCGTCCGTCAAGTAGTCTCCTAGTCTCCTCGACGGTACGGTACGGCAACGGCCACGGCCGTAATACGGGTATACGGGAATACGGGGTCATTTTAGTATTGAACGAAGAATACATAACTGTAGACTATGCTAGTGGACACCTCGAAAGTTATGCAAAGTCACATTTACATGGCCACGCGCAAGGTGTACCTGTTTGAAGTTTCTTCACCGGCACCTCACTAGATTGTCGGCATACGCAAAACACGGCATCCTTATCCTGGCTGTCCTCTCGTCATTGTTGCTGGTTGCTGGTGCATCGGCCGAGCTACGCTTATGCTTGGTTTGAGCCTGCCGGGGACGGCGTGTTCTTGGTACCACGACGTTCCCAAACTCATCGGGGTGCTGGCCGGCCAGTGCTTCATCGAGTCTGCTTGTATTTCGCGCACGACGGGGAGGATTATCTGCTACAGCTGCACATTTTTTCAGTGAATCCCATGAATGATTAAAGTAAGGACCGTTACCAGGTGTCGGTTCAAGTGTACTGTCCTCGTCCATCGGGAGTACAGCGGGAGAACTCGGAGTTCTGTTGTTACTGGAAGACTTGCTCGGCCCCTCAAGTCGTCGGTCGACCGCTAGATATCTCAATGGCGCGACAATCCCGAATGCTGTGAAAGGATTACAACGCAACTTTGAATGTTCTGCCATGATATGAAGGTCTTCGAAAGGACCAGCGTAGTCGGTAAGCACTGTGGAGGCGCGTATCGTGGGCTACGAAATATAAATTGACCATGCGATGGTGATTGATCATGTCGAGCGCGCATTCCGTGGTGATTGTTGATGACAACGAGCTCAGCGAAATCTCACGGGAACTCTGATTCAGGGCACGTGGATGAGCGGACCGTGTCCTCCGTACACGGCCGTGTACGGCCGTATTTTGACGGTGAAATACGGCATACACCGTACCGTCTACCGTCACCGTCAGCTCTCGCCAATATCCTCGACGGTACGGTGACGGTAGCCGTATCACGGTGCCGTATTACCGTGTTTATACGGCACGGCGTGCAGCCCTAACGGCGTCCTGTCTTATCTGCCGACCCTACTTCTCCCTTCAAAAATACCTTTCGCTCGATATGTCAAGCAACATATATTTGAGCCACTAAGTTTAACCTCGACTACATACTCGTACGATGTCGCGAAATCAGGACACCTCGCCGATGGTATGGTAAGACAGGGTGCTAACTATTCTGAGAATCCTTTGGGTGGCACCCCTAAGGCACTTCCGTTCTGGTCTACTACAGGTGGCGAGGATGGAAACAGTATGCCTATCTTCCTCAACGCACTTCCCAGAAGCTAATATAGTGTGACAGTACTGTCAGGAGCTGGTGGCATTATCAGCAATGCCGTCGATATGGTAGCAACGTCACTTCTTTCCGTTCAGCCTTATTCTCAATCTCATGTCATTTAGGCCACCTGGCTTCAAGTGCTGCTACTTGGGGGCTACAAACCCGGTACTAACCAGTCAGTAATCCCGCCTGAAGTGATCGAGAAGGTATCCACCGGGGTTTCTGTCGCGTTTCCTATAGCGTAAGCTTGTGCTTTATCCTTTGGTTCGACGCAGATCATGAACCCTTCTCACAGGGGACTCCCGGAACTCTCCCCAGTGGTTTATGGAGGGGGACAGGCGCGCAGCACGTACAGAGGGCACGGTAGGAAAAAGTATGTGGCCCTTTCCACTGGATACTAATCAGGACTTGTCAGAGGTCGTTGAGCATGACGGTGGCACTCCCGGTAAACCACATCAGTTGCTGCCTTGGTAACGCTATGCTAAAACACTTCAACATCAGGATTTTATTCACAGATTACGAGGCTTCCCTTCGATGATCTTGGTATTGCAGTGCTATGCAACGACTTTAGTTATGGATCCTATTTGATGCAAATCATCAAGTTTCGTCTGATAGACGAGGCCCTCAACTTAGAGCCTGTGGATTGGGATGCAAGGTGTGTGGACATGAGGTTGGAGTCAGAGGTGTCGCCTGAAACGAATATGATGAAGATACAAATCCATTCTTTCCGTTCTTCCCCCTGTTGCGACACCGCGCCCCAGTAATGCCACAGACGCGTCCGCCAACTTTACATTCTTGGCTGGGGTATACAAGAGCGACGCCTACGGCGACGTCGAGCTATGCTTAGTTTCGGTGGAACATCTGGCCGCATCGAGCTCATGTAAGGCTCTTGCCGCGAACCTGTCGACAATCCTTCCCGGTGCCGTGGATCCCGAAATACCAACCTTCATAGGCGTATGGGATAGTCCATGGATGTCGCACATCAAGCTTAGCCACTTTGGTGTCAACCATTTCAACGTTAGCGCTTTGAGAAGTTACGTGAGTTCGTCCCTATGCTCTTTCGATCTTTGAGACTTTAGAGAGCTCACAGAATAATTAGCCCCAGGATAATGCTTCTGAGCCATACTGGGTGTTCGGAGGCGAAACGACTTTCACTAGCCCAGCTTCCGCAGAGATAGTTGTTGATGGACGTCAGATCGGTCTCTCGTTGAACGGTATGTGGGGTGCGGGCGATGGTATCGCAAGTCCCCAAAGACAGACAGTTCGTGATCGTGCCGAAATCTGGTTCAACAAGGCGTAGAGGATGCAGTTCGAAAGTCGAGGAGTTGGACATGCCGCTGATGTATCATGTATGTACATATCTCGCAGAGCATCACCAGTCGCGTTGGTCTACAGTCATCGGATGCACCTTCAAATGAGACATATCTGCACGCTACAGCAGAATGGTGGAGGAAAGATCAAGATATCTTCACAGCGTCCCTCGTTGGAACACCGAGTACCGTCAAATGGATCACAGTGGACGCCTGTCGACTCGACCATATCAAGACCATATCAGATACTGGTGCCATCCCTCAACAGATCTTGCATGAGCAGAGAGGCGCACAGGCTGATGATATGGAAAAGTTGCGAGGAGTGCATAGAGAAACGCACTGGCTCATGATGTGGATTCGGAGGTGATTCAAGTCGGGAAACCAGTCACTGGGGACGAAAAATGTGTTGAGATGAATTCCGTAGGGCCCGGCCTCCTCGGACCGGTACATGGAACCATTCCGGACACCGGCAAATTAACAAGTTTGCTTGTTTCGATCAACATGCCTCGAACTTAGGCGCCGCCTCGAGGCTACTCCCAACCACTTGAACTTCACATCCTTCCTTCCGAGAAACAAATGATTCGCGAGTACTATCAGATTGGAGGGTTTCGGCCCCACGTTGACTGGTAAACCAATCGAATGATGTGTGTACTTAGGAGACTCATGGTGTCACTCTGGCAGGCCCGAATATCGTTACGACGACAAGAAATTAGCCCAAATTATCGCAGGGGATGCGTCTCCTCTTAGAACGCGTGGGAGGGGCCCTCAAGAGCCTATAGAGCTCGTTCTTGGTGACTTCTAGGACTTGTGGGCATCTCGCTAGAACTCATCGATGTTGCGAACAGGAATCAAACGCACGGGAACATCCCACCTGCTACTCTCCGGGCAGCAAATCCAAGATATCGTCCGGGCCTTCCATGAACCATATCCTAGGGCACCCCCCGCTTTATCTACCGACTTTGAGTCCCTCTCACCAATCTACTTTCGGAACCCCAGCGAGTTTGCAGACAAGTTTGGTACTTTGAAAATCAAAACTGTAAAGAATCGCGTTTCCACAGATAACAGCCAGAGTAACAAACAATTTGTATCCGGAGACGATGGGGTTCAGCGTGGGGGATTCGAACATGGGCGGTATGTCACTTTCCCCACTGACAGCTTTTGAATTGACCAGCTTATCCACGCGACTTGTTAGTTTGCTTTATCAGATATTGCACAATCCTATCAATCCCGAGATGTACAGTCTGGATGATACCTCCTGGACTCGTTCGTTTCGCGTCTACTCGTTTGTGTTTACACCTCGTTCCGATGACATCCGCGTCAGTGCGGAGAGGCGCATGAACCCAACCGCGCTCGACTGTGGGATTTCAGAGGCCACGATACCCGAACTTCAGCTCAAAGCGGGATCTTCCATTCACCTTTACTCCACGAACAATAGATTCATGAATGCAGGTTCCAAGAAACTGGTATTCGATCATCCTCTGAACGACTTGAACTACGAAAGTAATTCTGGCTCTTAGATTTTTCAACACGGTACGACAGAAGAACTAGACAGTATGGTAATGTCCGCGCGCTTGAAGGGTTTCTTTGAGGAGCAGACGGTCTCCAATCTGGGGCCGATGATTCTGCTGGTGCACGATGAAGAGATGTCAACGAATATGCTCAGAAAATGTGGCGTCGATGTATCATCTTGGGATTCAGGTCTCAAAGGCCTGCTTGGGTTCGAAGCACCCGAGGTATGCTTGGTATTTATCTTGCATGGCACTAAAACCTATATATCCACAGGGGAGGCAAGGGGCAGGACCTTCAAGGTCAAACGATCCTCGAAGGCCGCAGCAAGCTATGCGCGATCGCCACCATGACTATGATGACCGGCGAACTCGGCCTCGAACTCGATCCCGATCACCCAATCGTTCCTACGATCGTCATTCATACCCTTCCAACTCAGGCCCGATGTCACATGGAAATTCTTCACGCAGGACATCGCCTCATCGACATGCGGGGACCTCGGGGTGCCCACGCCGCCGCGCCTACGCACCTGTATACATTGTGGATATCAAGCAACAATTTATCAAGCTCATGCAGACCGCGAGCTCTTCCGAAAACGTTACCAAAATCTCTCAGTATCTCGGCTTGTCCGACGTGGATGGATGGTGTGCAGGAAATGAGTCTGTGTAAGTGATGTAATCCTATTTTTACCAAGTTGTTCAGCTGATATATCTGTTTAAGCATGATGATTGATATATGGCGCTCTATGATCTCAGGTCCTTCCATCGATGAGCAGAGAGCGCTCAATGACAAACGCCGTGATCCCAAATTGTTGGCTGCTAAGGCCCTTGTTCAGTCGACAGAAGGAGGACCTGTAGAATACGACTCGGACCAGGATCCCAACGAAATTGTGCAGGAACAAGCTCCAGTACTTGGTGGCGACTCGGATTATGGAGAATCATCGGATTCCGATTAGTCTACCACTGCTATGAATAACGATGCTGTGGGAGGTGGGAGTGAAAACCGAAATTGAAGAACTTACCTTGTTATCAGGTACTGAATCTTATTTGACTCTGCCGCATATTCTTGTTCCTATCTTTCATACGCCATTTTACTGCAGTACATAGGCTGACGGCCATTCTGTAAGTATATTTTTTACGCCAAATTTCTCCGCTGGACTTCAAGTTGTTAAACTTATACTAGTTATAGCGTCGGCTCAGGCTAGCCCACGTGTTGGTGGCAGTGTAACTAGGCGACCGACCGCCGCGGAATCAATTCGTCTGACATCAATGATCGAAGTCCAGAGCCTCGATTATGTACACTGCCCACAGCTGCCCACCAACTGCCATGCGTTGCTACTTAACCTCCTTCTTACGACCACCTTCGCCATTGCGGCATTGCTGCTTGCTACATACTTCTCTCAGGCCCGACGATGGATTCGGAACGCCTCAGTAAAGGATCTGAACGTTTTCGAGAATCAACACACCTCATCCCTTCTGCTGACTTTGGGAACAAGAAGTCTTCTCGATATGTGAGTCTTGCCTGTGGTACGCTTTAAATCACTGCTTATTTTGCCCCAGGATCCTATCGTAATGCGCTGGCCCGTGGTGCTAGGAGTACCAGTAATGCTAATCACGCTGGGGATAGCGCTAGAAGCAGGGACGATTATATCGTCAGACCGTGGCGGTAAGTCAATCATCCGTTACTCACCATACTGCTAGCAGACTTTGGTCACAGGGTTTAGAGTTCCACCAAACAACAAATTAGACCTCATTTCGCCACAATTTCTCCTGGTAAGTGTTGAATGCCGACATACCGTGAGAGCCTTCAAGTAATGTTGGCTGGTGCAGTCATTCTTTCCAACGATGTGAGAGATCTTCTCCACAGAGTATTACATCAAAACTGAAGATTTTCTTAGACTTGTTGCTCCGTTTGCATTCTTGTGGCGAGAGCTTGATTGGAATCTGAGGTGGTTTCAAGTGCGACTTCGACCATCTTTCGTGAAGTCCTCTTCTTATTGCATCTATAGCCATACATCGTTCTCTGGAAGGGGCGATCCCCGGCTGAAGAGAGTCTGCTCCTGAACTACGTACGTTCCTTCCTTTTGCCCAGACTGCCGTTAACTCCTCATAAAACAGGTTGCTCTAGGGTATGCGGAAACTGTCGCGATAGAAGCCGCATCTGACCCTTCTCCTTAGCCCTTTCTTGGCCTTATTCCGTGCTCTTAAATACAAACATCGCGTCCTTTTCTGGTCTGCGCTTACAGCCACGGCAACATATATTTTTCAGCCGCTTGGTAAAGATTGCATACCTCTGAAAGTCTTCCATGCTCTAACTCTGACGCATAATAGCTGGCTCTATTTTCCAGATTCGACAAAAGAATCAGCACGAATGTAATTTATCCCTCGGGCCTTCCTAATTTGTGACGGGACTCATGTTATGGTCTAGATGGATCAGTCACCAGCACAAAGGCCATAGGACTTGTTTCAGATGTCGACCAATTAAATGCGTTCGTCGCTGCTGCCGGGTTTGCAGAAGCATCAGTCTTTCATCACTTGCCGGATCCGCCGTTTGTCCTTGGTGGATGGGCGACTGCCGAGTTTACTGTCAGCCATTCAGCACTGAAGCAGAGATTTCATCTCACGTTTTTCGACACAGTTCCCGACCAACCCCGGGCTCAACGGAACGATGCGAGTGAACACAACAGGAGTCCAGACCGCGGCGAATTGTGCGAATCCCGTTGAAACGGTACTCAGCAAAACATCGGACAATGCGTTTTCCTTGACATCGAAGTCGGTTGAAGGATGTACTCTTGTAGTACCGTATGATCCTACCGTGAGTTTCATGAAACCGACACTGGGTCTATCAGGCCTTAATCATAGTTACAGGCATCCGGGGAACAGTATGGCGTGCGGGATGTGCCATGTCCTGGTAATGCGGCAACCGCCGACATCTCGCTTCGGCCTATCATGTTCTGGTGCGAAACATTCTCCGATCATCTGGTACACGCACTGACATATGCTCCAAGGTACTTTCATAACAAGTCAGACGGCACCCCTGAAGCAAAAACGATATTCTGTTCGCCCTCGATCAAGACATTCAATGTCACAGCGTCTGCGAACCTCATCAACGGAGCTCTTTATGACGTGGACAAACTCAGTGATTATGTGCCTGACAACAATGTTACTGGGAATCCATTGAATGGACAAGCTTTCAACGGGTCAGTTGCGGGAGATGACTTGTTCACTTTGCCTGGACTAACGCTATTTGGTTTTCGATAGTGTCGTCTTCCAACCTAGCCCCAACCCTTTCATTCAAGCCCGCGCGCTTGCAACGAGTTCTGGGGTATCAGGCGCGATCTTCCGTTTTGCTTCCCAGCTCAAGGATGGGCCCCAGTCAACGTTCGATCTTCCCAACGGATTTTTGGACATCACCAGCAAGGTCTATGTGCGTCGTATATAAGGTTTACCTTTTTTACACCGCCTGGACATGATCTATCACTCCAGACGCAACATCTTTCCCTTGCAGCAAAATCAATTTACTTCGTGAATGCAAACAGCACGTTGCCCGCGGAGATGACCTCGCTGATCCCTGTGCTATGGATAGAGTGCATCTTCCTCTGATCTATCTTGTATTGTGGAGACTGATTGACCCTATGTTCTTACCCCTCTAGCCCCTTGCCCGCACATACCCTCGCGATCATCCTCATACTGACTGGGATCATTGGCCTCTTCGTTCAATTTTTACATCAACGCGAGCGCAGGAAACTCCTTGTGGCTGCTCCACCGGGAAGTATTGCCGCCATCGTGTCCTTGACTTCTCGCTCTGGATTTGGTGAACTGCTCTTCCCATATGACGACGAAGCAACGTTAGAGCGGAAATTGAAGGGCCTCAAATTTCGCTTGGACAGGCGTACAGGCGCAATCCTCGCGGATGATGAAGGAACGGAACGGGCTGATATGGGCCCTGATGATGCCATGCTCTCCCTTTTGGGACAAGGTCACTTGCGGGACACGGCTTCCTCATCCTCTTCACATCTCGCGTACCAAGCAGCCTCAGGTTACCCACCTTGGAAAACCCCATACGACCCTTGATGCCCCACATCTTTACCTCCACTCCTGATAACATTATGGCATTCGCATCGGACTCTGTACGTTAGCAAGGCAGTTGCGGATGGGACGCTTGAGTACTACATATTCGAAAATGGACCCATATTACAATAATCTCTCTTAAATGTCTTAGACCGGCATTCTTCTACGTATGCAACGACCAAACACCTTCTGTCTGAGCACAAGCTAGTCAGGGCAGGATGTGAATTTAGATCTCAGGCCTGTCTCGCCGAAACCTAGTGATTCATTCCAAAAGAACAACAATCATGCCTTCATCCTGAGAGGCAATGTGGCCCTACAAGGGCTGTGCGCTACGGCGAAGATCAAAGTCACAAGTGAGTTCGAATGATCGTCCATGGCCATTCTGGGGAAAACACGCAAAAACGCTCGATTAACAAAGCCCTAGGGAGATAGTGAGGTGTTGAAGGTTTTGACCGATACATGATGACTTATGACGCTGTTCGGCGTAGACCAGGACAGTTTCGACGGCTTCTGTGAATAGACCCGCTCGATGCTTACTGTGAAAGCATGCAGCGCGATGACGATAATGACGATGAGGGTCTGAAGAGGCCTTGAGTGACCATGAGGGTGCTCGCATGTTACAGTTGACATGAAGACGTACCCAGCCTTGGTTTTCCCTTATGTCAATCAAATCCATGACAGCTTCAGGAAAATTTTCCATGACATGAAACCGCCGAAATTCCTCAGTTGAAACCCATCTGTGGGATCCAAAGGTCATCGGATTCAAGGGCTATGTATACTCTGTGACGATGTGCATCGTCGTATGAATAACCAATGACAAGAGGTGGGGTAGAAGGGGTTCGAGTTCATAAGCCACGTTCCTAGTAATGGGTTACGTAGAATGCCGTGAAAAAACAAGTGTTGAGGAGCGAGACAGAAGATCAAACTTACGGCTTCACTATCATGGTGAATGCGGTCGGACATATACTGTATAAAGTTTCCATCAGCGAAGGATGTATTCTCACCTTCTGTCTTGGTAGTAGTGCTACCTGCAGCCCAATCTCTATCGCAGGAGTCGGCGGAAACTCCTGGTAAGCATTACCGAATTGGTTTGACATTAACCCTACCTATAGCACTGCTCAGCCCGTCTGCTGCCAGGGTAATAGCTTCGTGAGTCGTCTAGTTCTGACACCACTTACCTGGATACTGATGGCGTATTCCTGGACTTCAGCACGATTTTATTTCCCTTGGCTGTACCCCAATCAATCTCGATCTTTAAGCACATGGTTTACAGAAATGCACACTGTGATTCGCTTTAGTTAGCTATTAGCTGAATGAACGTCCTTCTGTACGTGAGCATGAAACTGAGCATACCATTGCAAACAGGAACGAAATTTTGGCATGCATAGCGAGCGTGATAGTGCGGCCTGGGCTTTGACCAAAAGGGGGGAAGTAGACAAAGAAAAAGCACCCGCTTCTCCGAAGACGAACTCTGAGGTCCTCTAAAGGCGTCTGATGCCACCTACCGGCCATAGATGAAATTTTCTGCCTTCCACGAGACGGATAGAACCAGTGTCCAGGAGTGGGAATGACGCAGAAGATTGAAAGCGCCACGAACAGGGTGATAGGCTCACGGCCCCTCACGGCCCCCAGGTCCATGTAGTGTCTATGTAGTTCGCAGCCGAGTAAACAGTAGGCTATCACATAGTGCACGCAATATCTACCAAGAGATGGATGGTGTGATTTCTGAAAGCGTACAAGCCCAGGAGCATCAGTGCCTGTTTACCATCATCGATGTGCAAAAACAAGGTAAACTAAACGCCCAAATAAATCGATTTGAGATTCCGGCTTCCCAAATGCCCATCCTTCTTCCATTCCGCCATAATACATGAATCCCGGACTGTCAAGGACGCACAATTGCGAAAATTTTGGCCGCATAGGTGATGCTCCCCATGGCTTGGTATTGACCTGGATGCTGATGAAGGCTGCCATAATGTTCCTTTGATGAAGGAAGTCTCTCAAGCCTGCCATCCGACGTCAAGCTTGTCAAGAGCCTCCACACAGGTCTGGCATTCCCGGCGCCCGCTTATTGGCTTCCCTTCCCCATATCCTACCGGCATCATTTATCATGTCCAACGCTTCACGCTTTCAATCCTATCCAATCACCAGCTTGCAGTGTGCAGGGACGAGAAGACTCGGCCTCGGCATAACTGAACGGATGCTTAAAGGCTGCTTGTTTCCGGGAGATTTCTAGAGGTCCTGCCTGATCGTAGTTTCGCTGTATATCTCGATGTTCTCTCGCGTTTCCTCTGTGTTGCTCTTGGTCTTGGTGGCGTTCACCGTACTTGCGACTGCCACCACCACAGTGACGGTGACCACTGTATGTGCAAAGTTCCCAGATCTTAAATCGTTTCTCAAGCCGACCATAACTCTGAATAGCCGGCTCCTGGCCCGACTCCTCTGCCTGCGACTCAATGTGGTACTGGAAACCTTCAATGCTGCGACGCACTTGAACGTGTTAGTGTCATCAAACTACTCTGCGGCCTCTATGTTGAAGCTCTTTCTACAGGCTGATGGTAGCGTCGCGGGCCTCCTTCTCGGCCTACTCGGTGTTGTCCTGCAGGGAGTTGAAGCCTTGGTGTACGTTTTCCACCTCGTCTTCAAAGCTCTTGCTTACGGAGGTATTGCCGACAGTGGCATCACCTGCTCCCCTATTGACATCCTCGGAATTGGCCAAAACGCGTGCCACACGCAGCCCGTGTGCTGCCAGGATAACGATTTCGTAGGTCATTCGCATCGCTTTCGACTACCGAGACTAATCAACTTGGCATGTTACCTAGCATGGCATCATTGCCATTGGATGTGTTCCCATCAATATCAACCTTTGAATAGTCTTAGTAGGCATTTGCTTTGCGGTTGCTACATGTCGCTATTGGTTTGGTAGCTTTTCTAGGTATTGAACGGGATACAATGATCTTGGGTTATGTGAAATGATATTGAAGATTTTTGAAGAGTCCTGTTCCTCTCATATGAGATCGGATTCCCCGCATAATGCATTGCTGATTGAGATGGCACGTTTGATTGGGAACGCCTTCAAAGCGCTCTTTCACCAAGTGTGGCTGTCGTCTGCTCTCGGATTAGTTAGCGCACTTTACCAAAGGCATGGTATATCCCTTGTCGTTCTCCTGAGTGCATATCATCAGAACGGCGTCTTTGGGACATGCCTGAATGGTTGTGAACGTTCACATACCTGACTCTTGTTTCAGTGACATTCGCCCATTTGGCCATAGCGAGACCGCAGGTCTCAGAACTAGGACAAGTGCATATGGTGGACGTTACGTTTCGGCGATTATGGTACGTCATGAGAAAAAGCAGGCATGAGCACTGATGGAACGGACTGAGAGAGGCGTACAAACCGACGGAGACGACGTCATGATCTTTTACCCCCGCTCAATTCACGATTGGTCCTCAGAGTACAACGCCGATACGCGTGGTATATCACCGCATGTTCGGGGAAAATGTGGGGGTTTATGATTGGGTGTCACGACGTACCGCAACCGATTCCGGTGTAAATATGACGGCCATGCCACCAACTTATCGGAAAGTTTGAAAGCCGGGTTATGGGCGGTGACATAGGATCATGACAGGGTGTGGTAGGCAGTACACGTAGAATGAAGGCCTTTCTTCCCTGTGTGCGTCATGTTTTCGTCATGAGAATTGCGACCCAGAACGACATAACCTCGCGATCCTTCGTGCCTCTAGAAATGATGTTCTGCGGTTTGTGATATGAAGTTGACAGAAAGAGGTTGAGATCTTGCGTGGATGAACACGTCGTCGCTCGATCGTAGCTTCAGCCCCACAAAAGGTGTTCCAAAGAGTGGAAGGTGCTGATTGCGAAACCCAGAAGGGTATAAGTTACAACATCTTCGAGAATCCCGGGGCTCGCGGCATAGAAGATGTAGTGCTGAGCAACTGCGGTCTCGCAGAGAAGCTGTCCTTGGCTTTGGTTCAGGATGAAGCATCAATCAATGGATCCGCCAGATATTGCTGAATCTCAGGTTTACAAGGGCATGCAAGGTGGTATTGCTCTGTCACGCATGACAAAGCAACGAGGTAGGTATAACCGCGGTTTCGGGTCGGGATGAAAAAGTTCGGTATGGCATTGAGATGTCAATGCTGGAGTATGTACCAGGGTTGACCTTGACGCCTGTTTGGCGCGTTAGCACGGTGAATAAAAACACAGCGAAACGGTGACCTTTTGATTGTGGAGCATCAGGAAGGGGGGAAAAATTGTGAGTCCTCATTGAGATAACATGGCGAGGGGCGTTGAGGGTGTCACTGACAAAAGTCTACCCATAGCGCATCTACATGGTAGCGCTCATATACAGCCAAATCACAGTGGGTACTTGAACGGAGGCTGCAACGATTAATGTAGACAAGATGTTCGGCGAGACGGAAAGGCTTCATCAAGTAAGCCCGATAGCCACAACTAAGTATACGTCAGTTCAGTTCAATGCGGAATGAATCAGTAAACTACACTTACGGGAAGCGAAGAGACTTGTAATGATAAATAGGAAAGTAACTGTGGAAGTTCAATCATGATGCCCACGCCCCAGTCTGCTCGAAGGCCCACCCCTTTCGATCCCAACCGCCGTAACAGCAGCCATGTCGAGGTTAGAACCTGTTGAATATCCGGTTGAAAGATACATGACTTGTCGCGTCTTTCTTTTCGTGAACCAGAGAAGAATCCGTCCAGGATACCAGATCTTGCCAGAATCGCTCTCTGAGCTATCCCCTGTGCGCGGGTCGTTTCAGAAAATGCAGGAAGATCGTTCATTTCTTGTCAAGCAAGTGTATCGCATATCGGCCTGTACGTGTAGCATTTGCAGGATAGCCCGATTGTTCGCTTCAGCCGAAAATATTGGGGATCACAACGTTGTTGGCGCGTGGATTGGGCGTGCACGCGCCACCCGGAATGTAAATCTGGGTTTAAAAATTCAAGTTCACCCTGTGCCCGAACTCCTCCTGATTTTCTTGTCTTCGTGTTCATCACCCTTCCTTGAACGACAATACCCCATCTTCCCTCCCTAATTCTACATGTGAGTACATGCTCCTATCGTCTTGTCGTCTCTCGTCGCGCTTTTTTGCGTTTTGCGAAGAGAATGTGCCACGACACGCGGTTTATGTCGCGTTTGTTTGTCGTACCACTTTCAAGGATACGTGTTGGCAACTACTAATGCTTCTACTCCTCCAGCATGCGTGAAATCGTCCATCTCCAGACCGGCCAGGTGTGTACTTTTTACAGTGCTATTTGACCTGTCACTGATTTGTCTGGTGGCCTTGGTATAGTGTGGTAACCAAATCGGTATGTCTACCTATCAACTCGCTCGATTCGTACTCTGATAAGCCACCGCCTTCGAATAGGTGCCAAGTTCTGGGAGGTCGTTTCTGATGAGCACGGTATCGCGCCCGATGGCTTGTACCAGGGGCATAACGACATCCAACTTGAACGCATCTCGGTCTACTACAACGAGATCGGTGCGAACAAGTATGTTCCCCGTGCCGTCCTGGTCGATCTAGAGCCTGGAACCATGGACTCTGTCCGATCGGGCCCCCTTGGTGGTCTCTTCCGCCCCGACAACTTCGTCTTTGGACAGAGTGGTGCTGGTAACAATTGGGCGAAAGGACGTGAGTCATACATTTCTAGGGCCATGCGACGAGGGGCGATAGATCATGCATTTTCCGTCTTGCACTTTCCCATCGCGTCGACGCGTTTGGACTTGTGGAGAGCCTGCCCCTATCCATCGGTGTGCCACAGGATTACAGATGACTGATGTTAACTCACAGATTACACGGAGGGAGCTGAGCTCGTTGACTCCGTTCTCGATGTCGTTCGTAAGGAGGCTGAGGGAACCGATTGTCTTCAGGGTAACATCATCTCCCCTTCCGAGTAATGACGTGGCTGCTAACACTGTTTCGTTAGGTTTCCAAATCACCCATTCGCTTGGTGGAGGAACCGGTGCTGGCATGGGTACTCTCTTGATTTCGAAGATCCGAGAGGAGTACCCGGACAGGATGATGTGCACGTACTCCGTCGTGCCCAGTCCTAAAGTGTCAGATACTGTCGTTGAGGTACGTTTCACGACACTTTACATAGTCACGATCTCACGCCTATCATCTATGATCGCAGCCCTACAACGCCACGCTCTCTGTTCACCAACTGGTTGAGAACTCCGATGAGACCTTCTGTATCGATAACGAGGCTCTGTACGACATTTGCTTCAGGACTCTCAAGCTTTCAACGCCTACATACGGTGACCTTAACCACTTGGTCTCGCTTGTTATGTCCGGTATCACGACCTGCCTGCGCTTCCCTGGTCAGCTGAACTCGGATTTGAGGAAGCTGGCCGTCAACATGGGTAAGCTAATGGCATCTGTGATAACACGCACTTATAACTGACGCGTCGTGGACAGTCCCCTTCCCCCGTCTTCACTTCTTCCTGACTGGTTTCGCCCCTCTGACTGCTCGTGGCAGCCAGCAATTCCGCGCCGTCACCGTGCCCGAGCTCACTCAGCAAATGTTCGACGCCAAGAACATGATGGCTGCCACTGACCCCCGACACGGTCGTTACCTCACGGTGAGCTTTATTGCGTTATAGCCTGATAGGTGCTGGTCACGTGCTAAAGTATTTCGACTTCAGGTGGCTGCTGTCTTCCGTGGCAAGATCTCGATGAAGGAGGTCGAGGAGCAAATGCAAAACGTCCAGAGCAAGAACTCTGCGTACTTCGTCGAGTGGATCCCCAACAATGTCCAGACCGCTCAGTGTGACATTGCGCCCCGCGGCCTCAAGATGGCTGTTACCTTCCTGGGTAACTCCACCGCCATCCAAGAGCTGTTCAAGCGCGTCAGCGACCAGTTCACGGCCATGTTCAAGCGCAAGGCCTTCTTGCATTGGTATACCCAGGAAGGCATGGACGAGATGGAGGTTTGTGCGGTCTTGTTCCTCTTGGATCTGTTCGTTGACGCAACCATTTCTTAGTTCACGGAGGCCGAGTCCAACATGCAGGATCTTGTTGCTGAGTACCAGCAATACCAGGATGCCACGTGAGTTTTCTTTGCTATGCCGGTCTGACAACAACTGGGACTAATTGAACTTCTTCAGCGCTGAGGAGGAGGGTGACTACGAGGAGGAGCTTCCTCTCGAGGAAGAGCAGTGATCACCAGAACCGCATACCCTTCGCATACCCCCACGAAAATCTTAGGGCCTCCTCCTATTGGTACATCGTCTACGTCTTTCACTACCCTATAGTCCTCTCGCAGCTACTCTATCGCACGCCCTTCATGACCCTGTTCCGGCTTTCATAAAGATTCTTACTTTTTGTGGATGTTTGACTAAATGAATATCATATTCGATCATTCAAAAACATATCAATCACATATCTCCCTTTTTCAAGACGCGTGTTGAATCTCCTTCGATTGAAACGACATGTTTGGATATTTTCTGCCGTTTTCTCTCGCAGTTCTTGTGGCAAGTGATCTGCACTCGTCCCAATTCGTAGCTGACAATTTTTATTTGGCTATTCATTGCGTCGAACTTCCGCGCCTGGCCTCCCTGTTTATTCGTACGTCCTCTCAGCCTTCCAAGCACCCGGGTCTATCAAATTTAGTTCTCACCGCAGCCACAAAACCGAATTTTTCTCCTACCCGAGGGTTTTGAAGATTCTAACGCCACGATGATCCGATCGAACGCGGGCGTACTTTAAACTGTAGGACAGAGAAGCCTTCGACTTTTCTTTGTGACAGACGCGTCCAACAAGCGAACCTTCCTTCGGTGAGGGACCCTGCATATGTTGTGGAGTGGGAGGGCATCAATGATAGATCCAAAAAATACCGGGAGTGCAACTCAACAACGAAATTCCAAAAACAGTCGCTCTTGACCTCCATGTGGTCAGGAAGTACCAACGATTTGGTTACTGGAGGGCTGTACTCAAATTTCCGGCAAGTCAAACACAGCGTCTACGTTTTCCCAGGTGTGACAGATTCCGGATTCTGACGTTCGACACTTTTGTGACGCGTATTACTGACCGTTATACAGCCGAAACGGGAACGGAGTATCGAGGCTGGTACCGTTGCCGGTCAATTACGAGCCTCTGGACCTGCGACAGTCCCTCGCAGGCGCTGTCACACTTTGCAGACACACCACATGCCCCTTGCCTCGGTGCAGGATCAGATCGCGGATTATGGCTCCACATCCGACATTGAATGGGTTTTTCTGAATGCCTATCCTGAGCGTGAATGACAGGTCTTTACGGAAGGCAAAGAAAAACGCGTCAACGGTGTACGTGCACAGACCAGCAGCGACGTTTAAAACGGGGTGTCGAGTCCTTCAATTCTCCAGTCGAACAACGCAGTTCAACTAAAGCCCTCTTATCCTCTCGAAAGTCTCTTCTCTCTCATCGAAATGTTCTCTCGCATCTCCGCTGCCTTTTTCTACCTCTTGGTAGCCTTCACCGTCCTTGCGGCCGCCATGCCTGGAGGAGGCAATCCCCCAGTCACCGTCACTGTGGTACGCGTACAGCTCCCCATGATGCAGCTTGATTCTAAAACTGTTGCCATGCTTTCAGACTGCTTACCCAGGCAACCCCACCACCCCCGCCAGCCAGTGCAACACCGGCCCCATCCAGTGCTGCAATTCCGTCCAGTCTGCTTCTGCCCCCGCCGTTGCTCTGCTCGCCGGTCTCCTCGGCATCGTTATTAGCGACATCACTGCCCTTGTGTATGTTCCCGCTCTTCAAGGCACCTCTCGACGTATTCTCACTTGTTTTCAGCGGTCTTACTTGCACCCCCATCACTGTCATTGGCGGCAGCGGGAACTCCTGGTGAGGGCCCGTATCGACATATACACAAGTACCCTAATGCTGATCATGACGTCCGACACCTACAGCTCTGCTCAACCGGTCTGCTGCACCAACAACGACTTCGTGAGTAGATGATCAGCGCCGTCGCGCATTAATTCTGACTGATCGTGATATTAGGACGGCCTCATCGTCATCGGTTGCTCTCCCGTCAACATCAACCTCTGAGGAGTTGGTGCACAGGGACTCCTTCCGTCGCGGTCGCCAATGTCATCGTGATGGTCGGGGTCGAGGCGGGATGTGTAGCTTTCCCGGCCTCTGGGGTCGTAGTTTTTTCAGTCCTTTTGAATTTATATCCGGTTTTTCTGAATGAACGGTTGTGCCTGTACCTATGACGTCAGTGTCGCCCAATCTAAGGTTGGATCCAACACTGTTGCTACTCAGAGTGACCTTACATTCGAACATGATGTGTACATGGGCGCTGACGAAAATACGGTTACCTTTCAATGAAATAGTCCTTGAGGTTGGGTAATATGGTCCAACTTATTAGGACAGACAAAAATAATGAAGACCTTGAAGGTCGTGTCGCCCATGCCTTCCCCATCCAGCGCCGACGTCATGGTGGGGTAGGCATGAGCGTTATGAAAGGTTATAAGACAGGGTCCGTTGATGGATTAACTGTCTAATTCCCTTCTCTTACAATGGGGTGAGTGTCTTGGCATGAGGAATATCTCGGGCCACCATACTAAGATTGTGTTTCCTAGTGTGATATTCTCGTGCATAGGAGGTAACATCAACGGCTTGAAGATGTAGCCTGATCATCAATTCACAAAAAAAATAGATGTCTTTGCGTGTATTGGAGATTGCATCATGGGGATCGTGGGCGCGATCGCCGGTTGCATAGAGTGTATCATCGCAGGTGAGCCGACAGCACGTTCTCCACCATTCCAAGTTCCGGCTTATAATCCTATGAACTATAGCTATAGCTTCCTGCATCGCCGGTATAGTGGACTGCCTGACTTGCGGTTGTTGTCGGTAGGTCGCTCTTTGTGCTTCGATGTCGAGTTTACGGCTGACTCTTCGAGCAGTTGAACGTGGCCCCGGGGTGCAAACTAGCCTGCCCCGGGGCCATGTTTCCTTGATGGACGCACGAGCGGACGATACTCAACCATAGCGTATTCTATTATGTATCCTAATCATGTAAATCGGAATTCTGCCAATGGACAGCTTCAATCTACTAGGTCGCATGAGATTTACTTGCGTCGTGGTTGGCGGCATCATCGTGACTCCGAGGTCGTAGTGTCAGGTTTCTTCATTCGGCCTTCGAACGGACATCCATGCCTATGCCTGTGACGTCAGAGCCGCCCAATTCAAGATGGACTCTTGACTAGCCTTCACCGCCACTATGCTATCAACACTGTGGCCAAACAGGAGCGTCGAGATGATTTCTGAAAATAGACGATGTGTTCGAAGTAGCAGGGAAGTGGTAATAAAGGTATGAGCATTCGAACGTCGTCTAGCCCACAGCGTTTAAAGCCGAAATACCGAAAGGTGTCAATTTGATTAGATTGACGGATATGCCAACAATGTTCAGATATGTATTTACAGCGCTGGCGCTGCTGCGACTGACGAGGATCATGAGGAAGATGGAAAAAGGTACAGTTGTTCCTGGAAACTTTCTGGAAAGGAGATTAGAAGAGATTAGACCGGATAAGATCTGTCGATCATTATGTACGATCGATTCTACACAAGCGCAAACAACAATTTTGGGTTATCTAACATTAGCCAATTTTCTCTTTTCCTCTTCCTCTCCACTCGCAAGCAGGCAGACCCTCAATCCGAGTGGTGAGGAAGAAGACGACGCCAGTTTACACGAGTAATAATTATCGCACCATGTCCATCCTCACTGCGCAACTCCCGCTTATTCGGCCCGGCCTGTCTCGCACCTCAAGTGCCCTTGCTAACTTTCCGGCTCCGCCTGTCACTGCCGCGCTTGCTCGTGCCGATGGCAGCGAACAGGAAGAGGGAATCCTTGAGCTCGCGGACGGTTCTGCCTTCCGAGGAATCAGCTTTGGTGCTGAGGGAAAGAGCATAGCTGGGGAGTGTGTTTTTCAGACGGGTACGTCTAGGCCAAATCGGTTCACGGCTCCGTCTCACGCGTCAAATCAGGTATGGTGGGATACACAGAATCTCTTACCGATCCTTCATATGAAGGACAAATCCTCGTGTTGACGTACCCGTTGGTCGGCAACTACGGCGTTCCTGAACGTCCGACTTCTCTGGATACCCTTCCCGACCACTTTGAGTCCTCCCGAATCCACATCGCTGCGCTGGTCGTCGGATACTACTCCGAAGACTTCAGTCACTTTCTCGCCAATTCCTCACTCGGAACATGGCTAAAAGAGAACGGTGTTCCCGCCATTTTCGGTGTGGATACACGTGCACTCACAAAAAAGATTAGGGAGAAGGGCTCCATGTTGGGCAAGGTCCTGGCACGCAACCCGAATGGCTTCCTAAACCGACCGAACCCTCTGGCAGCAGCACTATCACTTACTTCAACTCCTCCCACTCCATACTCCTGGCGCGAAGAGTTCCTGGATATTCCTTTCGTTAACATCAATCAAGTCAACCTCGTCGCCGCTGTATCTATACCTGCTCCCCGACTTTTCACGCCGACAACTGAAGCAATGCTTCATCCATCCGGCCGTCCTCTACGCGTCGTTGCGCTCGACGTAGGGATGAAGTACAACCAGATTCGTTGCTTCATTGACCGCGGCGTGGAACTCAAAGTTGTTCCCTGGAATTACGACTTCCTTTCAGATACCGAGCCTTATGATGGACTTTTTATTTCTAACGGGCCTGGAGACCCGACTATGGTAACCGAGACGGTAGCGCGGATCGCGAAAGCGATGGAGAAAGCAGATAAACCGATATTTGGTATCTGCCTTGGCCATCAATTGATGGCACTGGCCGTTGGAGCGACCACCTCGAAAATGAAATACGGAAATCGTGGCCAGAACATTCCCTGTACCGATACACTCTCAGGAAGATGCTATATCACCAGTCAGAATCACGGTTATCAGGTCGACACCGCTACCCTCCCAGCAGGCTGGAAAGAACTCTTCCAGAACGCCAACGACGGCAGCAACGAGGGTATCTATTGCGAAGACAAGCCTTTCTTCTCCGTTCAATTCCATCCCGAGTCGACCCCTGGTCCTCGTGATACCGAGTTCCTGTTCGACGTCTTCCTGCAAAACGTCGCGGATTGCGCCGCGACGAACTCCCTAGTACCCATCTCTATGCCTGGTGGCAAGAAGGAAGATAACGATACTCAAGTTCCTCGCCCGAAGGTGTCAAAAGTCATCATCCTTGGTTCGGGCGGTCTGTCGATTGGCCAGGCTGGCGAATTCGACTACTCAGGGTCCCAAGCCATCAAGGCCCTGAAGGAGGAAGGAATATACACTATCATGGTCAACCCAAACATCGCTACCATTGCGACATCGAAGGGCTTAGCGGACAAGGTCTATTTCCTCCCTGTAACGCCCGAGTTCGTGCGGAAGATCATCAAGTTCGAGAAGCCCGACGGCATCTACGTCACTTTCGGTGGCCAAACCGCTCTCAACGTCGGTATCAAGCTCAAGGACGAATTCGCAGAGCTCGGAGTGCAGGTTTTGGGCACACCCATCGAGACTATCATCACGACGGAGGATCGTCAGCTCTTTGCTTCCGCTATGGAGGAAATCGGGGAGAAGTGCGCTGAGAGCTTCACTGCCACCAATCCTGAAGACGCCGTCATCGCCGCGCGGACGATCGGGTTCCCTGTCATCGTTCGTGCCGCCTATGCACTCGGCGGGTTGGGATCCGGTTTCGCTCAAGATGAGAACCAACTTCGGGCGCTCTGTAGCAAGGCGTTCGCTACTAGTCCTCAGGTACTGGTGGAGAAGAGTATGAAGGGCTGGAAGGAAATCGAGTACGAAGTGGTGCGCGATTGTCGCGACAATTGCATCACTGTTTGTAACATGGAGGTTTGTGAAGATCTCTCATTGCTTAATCCTTGAATACTCACTCTGCTGCAGAATTTCGATCCTTTGGGCATCCACACTGGTGACTCGATCGTCATCGCACCCTCTCAAACCCTCTCCGATGCGGACTACAACATGCTACGAACGACGGCCATCAATGTCATTCGTCATCTTGGCGTCGTTGGAGAGTGCAACATCCAGTATGCGCTCAACCCCACCTCGCAGGAGTACTGTATCATCGAGGTGAGACCTCTCCCATCCCTATCGACACTCGTTCTGAGCTTCATGCACACAGGTAAACGCGCGTTTGTCCCGTTCGTCAGCGCTGGCCTCCAAAGCAACTGGATACCCTCTAGCCTTCATCGCTGCGAAGCTCGGTCTCGGAATCCCACTCAACGAGATCAAGAACTCCGTTACCAAGGTCACCAGCGCATGCTTCGAGCCGAGTCTGGATTACGTCGTCGTCAAGATTCCTCGCTGGGATCTCAAGAAATTCAACCGGGTCAGCCGACTCCTGAGTAGTAGCATGAAGAGTGTTGGTGAGGTTATGAGCATCGGACGGACATTTGAGGAAACGATTCAGAAGGCGATCCGCGCTATTGATGACCAGTTCGCTGGGTTTGCGAAGGTGCGTTACAGTATCATTGCAAGATAGGCGAAGCTGACATTTGTTTGCCTGTCACAGAATGACTATGTCGAGGATATTGACACGGAGCTCCTCAACCCGACCGACAAGCGCATCTTTGCCATTTCGACAGCATTCCACCGGGGTTACAGTGTGGACAAGATCTGGCAAATGACCAACATCGACAAGTGGTTCTTGACGAAACTGGAGTATATCTTTAAGATGGAAACTCGCCTCTCGTACGTCTTACCATCTTCTTTCAGTATCTTTGACTTACCACTCCACCAGGACATGTAACGTCTCAACCATCTCCTCGTCTCTCCTTCGCCAAGCCAAGCAGCTCGGATTCTCTGACCGACAACTGGCTACCTGCATGGGCTCGACGGAACTTGCTGTGCGCAGGCTTCGTCAGGAGAACGCGATCGCTCCCTTTGTAAAGCAGATCGACACCGTCGCCGCAGAGTTCCCCGCTTTCACGAACTACCTTTACACGACCTACAACGCCTTCGAACATGACATCGAGTTCAACGAAAGGGGAGTCATGGTCCTCGGATCTGGTGTTTACCGTATCGGGTCGTCCGTGGAGTTCGATTGGTGCGCAGTGAGGGCCATCAGGACGCTGCGCGAGCAGGGCCTGCAGACGGTCATGGTCAATTACAACCCGGAAACCGTCAGCACCGATTACGACGAGGCGGATCGTCTGTACTTCGAGAACATCAGCTTGGAGACTATCCTCGACATCTACGACACTGAACGCTCCCGCGGTGTGATCCTAGCCATGGGTGGTCAGACACCTAACAATATCGCCCTGCCGCTGTACCGCCAGAACGTGAAGATATATGGGACGTCTCCGGAGATGATCGATACCGCCGAGAATCGCTACAAATTCTCGCGGCTTCTCGACGCGATTGGTGTGGATCAGCCATTGTGGAAGGAGTTGACGAGCTTTGAAGAGGCTACGGCGTTCTGCGAGAAAGTGGGGTACCCAGTCTTGGTCCGGCCATCATACGTACTCTCTGGCGCGGCCATGAACGTAGTGTCCACAGGGGATGATCTGGAGAACTACCTAACGCAAGCCACTGCGGTCTCCCGTGACCACCCCGTCGTCATCACCAAGTACATCGAGCAGGCGAAGGAGATCGAGATGGACGCTGTCGCCAAGGACGGCAAGATGGTCATGCATTACATTTCCGAGCACGTCGAGAACGCGGGAGTCCACTCCGGAGACGCCACCCTCATCCATCCTCCTCAGGATCTCGACCCTCAGACTGTCCGCCAAATCGAAGAGGCGACGGCCAAGATCGGAAATGCGCTGAACGTCACCGGTCCTTTCAATATCCAGTTCATCGCCAAGAACAACGAGATCAAGGTCATCGAGTGCAATTTGCGTGCCGCGCGGTCTTTCCCCTTCGTTTCGAAGGTGACGGGTATCGATGCCATCGAGATGGCCACCAAAGTCATGCTGGACCTTCCCTTCGAAGCCTACCCTGATCCAGGCCTTCCTCCCGACTACGTTGGTGTGAAAGTTCCTCAGTTCAGCTTTAGTCGGCTTTCTGGTGCGGATCCCGTCCTCGGTGTCGAGATGGCCTCAACGGGAGAGGTGGCGTGCTTCGGACGAGACAAGTACGAAGCTTATATCAAGGGGCTCATTGCCACTGGTATTATCCCACCCAAGAAGAACATCCTCTTCTCTATCGGTAGCTATCGCGAGAAGCTGGAACTCTTGCCGTCGATACAGAAGCTTAGTGCTGCGGGTTACAACATCTTCGCCACCTCAGGAACGGCAGACTTCTTGACGGAACATAATGTTCCTTGCAAGGTACGCTACTCCTGATCATCATTCGACTTAGGTATTGACGATTCTTCCCCACCGATAGTATCTTGAGACTTTGGGAGAAGACAGTCGCGACAAGCAGAAGTCGGAATACTCGTTGACGCAGCATCTGGCGAACAATCTCATCGACATGTACATCAACCTGCCTTCGAAGAACCACTACCGTCGCCCTGCCAGCTATTCCAGCAAGGGTTATCACACACGTCGCATGGCCGTCGACTTCGCAGTCCCCTTGATCACCAACGTTAAGAACGCGAAAATGCTCGCGGAGGCACTTGTCAGGAAACTGCCTCTCGATGTATCTAGTGTGGATTCGAAGAGTTCCCATCGCACCCACTCATTCCCCGGCCTTATCAACATCGCGGCTTTCGTCCCGGGTCTCACGGCGCAGAGCCCGGAGGATGTGAAAATCGCGACCGAGGCATCGCTCAGCGCTGGTTTCACCACCGTTCTGATCCTTCCCTGGGACGACAAGAGCAGAATCGTCGACCGATTATCGCTCGAGAAAGCGCAGGAAAGCACTGCTGGCGCTGCTTCATGCAACTTTGCATTGAGCGTCACTGCTTCGGCCACCAACGCGCATAGTTTGGATGACGAAACCCGAGCTGAGACGAAGTCCCTGTTTATTCCGTTCGGAGCAGCGGACACCTCGCTACCTCTATCTACGGTTGCAGCACATTTCACCTCCTGGCCTGCAGAAAAGCCAATCGTCTCGGATGCCAAAGGTTCTGATCTCGCATCCATCCTCCTCCTCGCCAGTCTCCATAACCGCAGTGTCCACGTAACCGATGTCCAGACCAACGATGACCTGCTCCTCATCTCTCTCAGCAAGGCGAAGTCCCTCAAAGTCACATGTGACGTTTCGGTGTATGCCCTGTTCTTCACCCGCGAAGAATATCCCGAATCCAGAAGTCTTCCGACGAAGGCCGATCAAAAGTTGCTCTGGAAGAATCTGGATGTTATCGACGCGTTCTCTGTTGGTCCTACACCATATCGTCTAGCTCGGGAAACAGGACAGCAATCATCTCCGTCCTCTGGTGTTGAGGAGACCCTTCCTTTGCTCCTCACAGCTGTGACGGATGGTCGTCTGACCCTCGACGACATCCGGCTTCGTCTTCACGATAACCCGGTTTCCATCTTCGGAGTTCCCGACCAGGTCCATACCAGTGTTGAGGTCGTGCTTGGACGCAGGGCTCCTTTCACTAAGCGTTCCGAAGGGTGGTCTCCCTTGGAGGGAAAGACCGTCACGGGCGCCATCCACCGAGTTGTTGTGCATGGTAATACGGCCTTCCTCGACGGCTCGCTGTTCCCTACGTCCCCTGGAAGGGATATCTCGGCTTCTATCCTTGGACACGCGCCTCCGCCATCCACTTCTGCAGGCGTCCGCCCAGCGACACCTACCACCAGGGAGCCTGAACAATCCGCCATCATGTCATTCCCTACCTCAGGCGCCGTGCAACCCTCGGGAGGCGCTATCCAGGGGTCTTCGGCCATCCATATATTCTCTCACCTTCTCCCTCACCCGACCTTCCATCGCCGTCATATCCTGTCTGTCAAGCAATTCACCCAGAAGGATTTGTATGACCTGTTTGCTCTTGCCCACGAGATGCGTCTCCAGGTGGAGCGTAATGGTACTTTGGATATTCTGAAAGGGAAAGTGCTATGCACACTTTTCTACGAGCCATCTACGCGGACGAGTGCCTCCTTCGATGCCGCGATGAAGAGGTGTGGTGGCGAGGTCGTCCAGATCACTGCGGAAACCTCGTCGGTGCTTAAAGGCGAGACCCTTCCTGATACAATCCGAACTCTCGCATGCTACGGCGATGCAGTTGTGATGCGCCATCCTGAGGTTGGAAGTGCACAGCTGGCAGCCAAGTTCTCGCCTGTCCCGATCGTAAATGCAGGTGATGGTATCGGAGAGCACCCCACACAGGTAAGAGTCTCCTCCTTAGTTTATCCTTATAAACGCTTATACCTATTTCTAGGCACTATTGGACGTGTACACCATTCGTTCTGAGCTCGGAACAGTGAACGGGCGTACCATCACACTCCTCGGAGACCTAAAAAATGGACGTACTGTGCACAGCTTGGTGACCTTGCTTTGCCTATACTCCGTGCGCCTGAACTTCGTCTCTCCTGCTGCCCTGGCCATGCCCGCTAGCGTCGTTGCTGCTGCACGGAAGGCTGGGATCCCGGTTACGATCTGCGAATCATTGGACGAGGTCTTGGCCGACACCGACGTTTTGTATGTTACCCGCGTACAGAAGGAGCGGTTCGTAAGCGAGATGGAATGGCTCCAGGTGAAGGACGCATATCGAGTGGATCACGCTGTCCTGTCCAGGGCGAAGGAGGATATGATCGTCATGCATCCCTTGCCAAGGGTAAACGGTATGTGATGTCGCTATACCAAGTTTATTCATTCTCATATCCTTCCTAGAAATTGATCCCGAGGTTGATTTCGACTCGAGGCGGGCAGTTTACTTCCGGCAAATGCGTTATGGTCTTTACGTGCGTCTTGATTGTACCTATGATGTTAACCTCTCACCAATCATATTTATCCTTCCAGGTCCGGATGGCTCTTCTCACCAGCGTCATGGCATAGCGGACGTGCTAGTATCTACCCCCGGTACCGGATCAAGGATATTTCAGGGTTTCAGTCAGGATGGATCAATTGGTAGATAAGTGCAGACTCAGCATAACACAACTAAAATGTATACATAAGATAGAATAGACGAATCTATAGACGATAGAAGGGCCTTCGGAATTCATACCACCTCCTCTTGGCTCAAATTCTGTAGACTGTACCAACATTGTTCACATCGTCGGCATAAATATAACACAACAATAATTGTACCTTACCTTCAACTTGCCTTCAACCACCGCCTCGTTCCAGTCACGCAGCTGCTCTCATGCCATGGTTCCATACACACACATGTGTATATATCTCGACGACCTTCAAGATGTTGTCAAGAGCGATGTGGCAGATCCATGGACTCGTGTCAACCCAAGCGCTACCTATCACCCTAAGATGCGCAAATCCCGGAGACTGGGCGCTGCTCCGAGGGTCTTGAAACCCATCAAGTCTATAATGCTCAATGTACCGAAGAAGAGGCGTTGAATTAAATCCTAGATGATTCATTTCTCCTTCCCATGTCATCATCTCGCAGCCAACCCCGCGCTCTCGCGTGCGACCTGCCTGGTATTATCTCCCAATTCCATTGGGTACATGCATGTATGCTCATCAGCCATACCTTCTTTGTTTTCAGAACCTTCAAAGCCACGCTAAGCAATGGCTACACATGACCTCGAAGGTTGGCCCGATTTCTTCCGCTAGGACCTGCTAGGATTGGAGGGGAGGCCTGTATTTGATTTTTAGATATGTAAAAGTGGGTGGAAAGTTCAATGTTCCCATCCCTTGATATTAATAACTGACATGCGGTGCAAAGATTCTGGCATGCGGACAGGACTGGACAGACTTGCGAAGACCGCGTGTGCACATCCAGTAGGCGCTCACCCACAACATACAGCAACAACGGCGTGATCGGCGCAAAGCCTGTCTTTCCCCACCAGAAATCTTCCAGGTGTTGATACTCATAATGGACAAAGTGTACACATATGTCGAGCCGAACAACGTCGCTGTCATCTCAACGATCATAGGCAATCACGACGTTACGGAGACTTTCAATGACTTGGCCCCATCCAGTCACGATGCTTCACGGGCCTCATCAGACCCGGAGACGATAAACGCCTAAGAAGCGTGCCAAATCTGTCGGTCCCTTGACGGTCCCTTTCCATTCCTCTGTGCTCCTCCCCCACCATGAATCAGGATCGCGAGCCAGAGCAGCCTCCTCCACCCCCAGCACCTTTGGCCACCACCACCAGTGTTATGCCTGGTCCATCTGCTCAAGGTCCCCCTGTCAACAATCCGCCTGCATCCGAACCGACGCCTGCACAACTTGCCTCGGGCGCAGTAGGTGCAACGCAAGGTCCATCTCACGTCCCCACCGCCCACATTCCTCCTGCCCAGGAATCGACTGGCAGCCAGCCAACATCCCTCCGCCAAAATCCTGCGCAGCGAGCAACATTTTATTCTGAAAGAGTGCCCTTCGATGATTATGTTTCGCACGGCTATGGAGGGGGACCGCCCTTGCCCCTGCTCCCGCATGAGATCCGAGCTCGCCAGAGTAGGATTGGAGTGGATGCCCCAATATCACCTGGGCCACGGTCGGGCATCGACTTCCTCGTTCCTTTGGACGAAAAGGTAAGGAGCATCATCCCTTGAGCTCATACATCAATCTCATAACTGCTTAGCCTTCCCGAGAAAAAACAGTGGGAGAACGACTTGACCCAACGCTGTCGACAGCCATTGCTGAAAGGGATAAGTACGCCTTCAAAGCGAAGATGACGGGCTATGCCTTGAATATTGCAATTGGTTTACAAGTCTTGCTTGGCTCGTTGACCACGGGGATATCTGCTGCTGCTACGACAGGTCATCAGGTGCGCTTCATTTGTGGCAGGAAGAGATCATTTTACATTTGTCAACTTAGGCCGCAATCGGGACAACGATTCTTGGTGCGTTTCAAATGTTAGTTGAGCTAACTTTTGCTCATCGCCTTGAATTCCAGGTGCACTTGCCACTCTCGTCGCCTCGTATCTGGCTCGAGCTCGTGGTTCCAACGAACCCGAGCTGTCTATCACGCGTGTGAAGGATCTTGAACAATTCATCCGAGAGTGTGAAGCCTTCAAAATGGATCAAGGCCATAACCTGGGGAGTAAGTTTGATGCGGAGCTGGAAGGTTTGCGCCATCGTTTCGAGGAGCTACTGGGAAACTCCAATGGGTAAATTCTATACAGATCCGCATTCGACAACCCCCACTGACCTGACCGTGACCCTAGGGAGCGTAAACTTTCGCCTCCAGTTTAATTCTAGGGCGGAACTGTCCATTATTCCTGCACCACGCGATATTGATTTGGACTTTGTCGACCGTCTCACCTACGATGCTCAACTGTGTGTACTCACGAGCCTCCGAGTGGGGATACATCGGGCGCGGACGCCATTTCATTAGTACATACACATCATATCACCATACCCGCGAATGTGATCCCAACCGGGGCTCAGGAACTTGGGAAGCATACGGTTGACGTGCTTCCATACATCGGTTGCAGACACAGTACACCACATGTCTCGCAAGATGTTCGGAGTTGTGGAGAGATGAACATAAGAGGAGTGGACACAGATGCAATGTATTGACGATGGCAATACAAAATCTGTCAAGCTTCCCGTAATAGTGTGACTCTAAGACCTCTTAAGACCTCTTGGACGCGCCTGCCAGTCCAAACGCCCAACAAATTCAGTCCAAACTCGGAAATGAAATGTTTGGTCACGTGTTGACGTGTTGTGATCTGGCACTGCCACTGGTGCCTGAGCCGCTCAGCGTACTCTTAGGCGTCCTCCTCAACTTACATCCTGCACTGGCACTCTCATCGCATCTCTATATTTTACACACATAATACTCATAACGAGAGATGAAAAACAAAAACAAGCAGACGAAATTCCCTGTGGTATGTTCCTGAAATCTACCCCGTAACAGAACCGTTGTTCATATAGGATATTTCGCAACTTCTCTGGACCCACCCACTAGGCGCGTATCAAGAAGATAATGCAGAAAGATGAAGAGGTTGGGAAGGTTGCTCAAGCTACCCCGATTGTCATTTGTATGTTCTAACTTGCGTTCTCTTATTTAACAAAGATTCTAGTACGATAATGACGCTGGGTTACAGCGAAAGCTCTGGAACTGTTTCTTGGACTCATAATCGACGAGGCGAATAAGGTGACAAGTGAGAGGGGTTCAAAGAAAGTAGAAGCATACCATTTGTGCGTCATTGACCCCTTGATAAACTGGTATTTCTCTCTTACTGTCTGTCTTAGGAAACATGCTGTTGAAACAACCGAAATGCTGGACTTTCTCAAAGAAATCGTGGAAGCGGTGCCGGATCCATCGGCGGGTGGCACGATAGATCTAGAGAGTGAGAATGCGGAGGCTGCGAAGAAGAAAAGAGGCAAGGGAAAGAAAGCTGCAAATGCAAATGGGGAGCCTCCAAAAAAGCGGAAGAAAAAGAAGGAGGAAGCTGGAGCTGAGGGTACAGCTGTGGCTTTAGGTGCGGGTATGGGTGAGGGTGATGCATCGATGAAGTCGGAGCATGAGCACGAGCATGAGCATATGCATGAGGACGAGGAGGACGGTAGACGGAGTAGGCATGTGGCATCCAACTACCGGCCGAGAAGTCCCAGCAGCGATGACGAGTTTGTGGGGCAGCCGTTCATGCGACACTGACGGCCTCGAAACCTCCTTCACGATCTCACGAACCAGAGGGTTCTGGTGCGCTACGGTGTTCATAGCTAGTACAATATGTATACATACCAAAGGTGAACGGCGAGCGTTCGACCTGGCTCAAAGCGAAGTCATACCCAGCATTACACAAGTTCGACCTCCCCTCGCGCAACGAGCTGCTCGACGACGTAGTACGGCACCAACGAAATATGGCCCTTCTGCATTTCCAAGGCTGTTCCGCTGTAACTTGGCTTGAGTGACAAGTAGGTCTTAGGTCGTTCGCGACGTACTCTGGCAGTCGAATAGGCGGACAATCTTGCAATGCATGTACGAATACAGGTCGAGTTTTATCCGGTTGATTGACTGCAGAAGAGAAGTCAGATATCTCTCAAGCCCGAGGGTCATTTTGGCCACTCACTCATAGGAGGAACAAAGGCAGGACTATCATCCAGCTGAGCTTGAGTTTCAGGTAGGCTCTGCAGGACACACTTATATAAGTGGCGATCTAGAATGTCGGCATATCTAGGTGCATGATAAGAACAGCAGTATAACGGGTTTTGTCGCAAGTATTTACCGACTGGCGTGGTCTCGTTCGCCCGCTGTTAGCCTGGTCTGTATCTCCGCATCCGTCCTGATAAACCGAGCGTATTTGTCGATCTAATATGAGAGATCTGAGTATGATTAACATGTACTCCGGACAGACGGTTGATGCTACAATTCACCTTATACTGCCGGGTCCGAATGTACGATCGCACAATGAATTTGACCCGCTCCATTTCGGTTTGAGCGAGCATAATGCGGACATGCTCGTCCTCGGATGTAGAGGCGTCCCCGCGTAGCAGTTGAACGGTTTGCGACTGGTAGAAGCGAGACTAAGAGAATGTTGCCACTGCACCGTGTCGATCGCGACCCACCTGCCGCCGAATGTGGTCAAGTATTGTCACCAGGAGCTCTTCCTGTGCAGCCAAAATATCTGGACAGTTCCTCTCATTCGTCCAATGCCGTATCAATTGTTGCAAGGGCGTTTCATCTTCAGCCGGCTGGATAAATGGAACCGCTGCCCGACGTGGGGGGGCAGCAGGCATGGGTAGATCGTCATCATCTGGGGGAGCATTGCGCGCGCGTTCTACGAAAGACTGTCCGGCTTCACCTCCTCCTGCGGCTAGGAGATCGTATTCCGCGTCCCAGTCCATGGCCAAGTGCGTGATATACAAGCAAAGCGCTCACGCCACGGTAGGAGGACCGCGTTCAAGCCGGCCCTAAGTGTATCACGTGTGGCTAAAATCAAATACACGCGTCTCAAAAAAAAATCGGAGTAACAGGTAACCTGTGGAGATGCTACAGAGACTAAACAAAGAAGACCTGAAGATCGTGTCTGTTTAAGAGAGGCTGGTGGCTGCTGGTGGAGACAAGTTTTCGAGACAGGATCCGTTCATTCGTGCAGAATATCGAAGAGAGGGGAGCGAAGCCGAATGAACCTCCTACGCCCGAACTTCGCAGCAAAGTCACGGATATTGTTATTCCACCCTGAATTAAAACACCTGATAACCCTTGGCGTATCAAGATCCGTTGTAACGGGAATAAATCTCCCTGTCGCCAAACTCACACGTCTCCTGCTCCGTGACAAATCTCCTTGTTTCGTTGCGATGCGTTCCATCCTATACATGTAGAATATACATGGGCTTAACAAAATCGTGGATTCCCGAAAATACTGACCTGCGTGCCGCTCGCTGTTGGTACGGCATGTGGATGATTTCACACAGATGCCATGCCCCGGCTGATCGTTCATAAGGGAGTGGTGTGTATATCTTTGGTTGTCGGCAGTCGTTAGCCTTCTTCGGTGACGTATGGTGGTTGTGAGTATAAGTAGCGAGGAAAGTTCATCGGAATCAGGAGTCCGGAGATCCATCCGTTCAGATGCCAGAGGCGCCGCTGCCGGTAATACCCAAGACGCTGTCCCTAAACCCTGTGCCGCTTTCTAGTAGGTTATGTTGTCTCTGGAATGCTAGTCCGGAGGCTCAGATGCAGAACTTCCCCCGGTTGAGGTCCTTGTTCAAGATGGGAAGTCCGTCCTTGAAGCATCCTTGCTATGGAAGAGGGGGAGGACGTTCGCCAGCGCGGAAACCTTTTACTACCGTCACCTCGACTCGGAGACATGGTACTGTCGAGTTAGCCAGTATCGAACAGAAGATATAAGCTTTACAGAGCTCTGGGGGACGTTGGGGAGGAACAAAGTGGAGAATGAGAAGCGGTGAGTGATCACGACGTCGCCGCTGCTGGCATTTGAGATTATCATTATCATAGGTTCAAACCAGATGTCAAGGAAGTGACCCGTATCAAGTACTTTTCCGAGTTCGCGGCTGTGTGGTCCATATATTGTCACTATGCCCCACCGTTATCTCCTCGGGTGTTCACAGAATATCACGTAATGCATTTGAGCGATCCACCACCAGAGAGGCGTACCGGGTACGTGAGCAATTTCCTGGGAGGAGAAGAGACATTCGGAAAGTGTGCGTTTGGCAGCATTATGATATCGATCCCGGTAGATCTATCGTCTTCAAACAACATGTCCGAGCTAGAGGAAACCGGTGTAAAAGCGCGCCGCGTCCAAGTAGAACGCATCCAGGAGCTCGGCGGTGGCATGATAGAATGGAGGATGGCGACCTGCGAGGACCCTGGGGGTATGATTCCCAAATCATGCGCCAAAAGGAGGACACAAGAAAGGATTGCCAAGGTAACATGCGATATATGGGTCATAAACGTTGTAATTGACGATGTACGTTACCTTAGGACGTTGGTTCCTTCCTCGCCTGGTTCCGGGACCCACACCGGAAAGGCAAAAGGAAAGGCACTTCGAATCGAGCTATCAACAGAGAAAGGGAGAATCCAGTGGTATCAGGAAATATATAGCATGTGGGAGAGGAAGCAGTTTACAGAGAGCTATCTGAGTCTATAGAGCATCGTTATTGACGAGTTTTCCACAGACTATGTACTTGTTCGAGAAATGTTCAATCCAGCCTAGAAATAAGGTAAGCGTACAACAACATCAGTCCTCAAGTTTTACGAACCTTTCATGTTGTCACTACGAGCCCCGAGAGTCAGCGCTAAATTATCGATCATAAACATAAACCTACATTTCGTCCGGTTTCAAGTCTTCGAGTGTATCCAGAGGTTCATCAACTGGAGTGAGCATTTCTGGGACATGAAGTGTGAGAATAGTCGTTGTAGTGAAGACAATGTTTAGACGTACCAATGTCAAACGATTGTTTCGCCATACCCCGAGAGGCATCCCTCCCCGCGAAGTTGCCGTACATGCCATCTTAACAAGTAGTCAGTCTGTCGCGTTTACATCCTAGGGAGTAGATATGACTCACTAGGCCCATAAAAGTTCCTCCCTGCAGTAACATCGAACACAGTTCCATTGATAGCGAGCAAAATCCTTCCGCCATCCTTGCCACTAAACGGCTCTAAAGTTATGGGCGTAAATGTCTTGAAAAGCACCGTAGGAGGATGAGCCTTTGGTATCCATGAGTACCCAGACTTGAACTCGTGCGGGATACTCTTCGACTTCGAGATGCTGGGGAAGACGATGCGCTGCACCGAGTACAAAATGTATACAAACAGCGCAGTGTTAACAGGCGTTCCTAGATCAAACGTGAGCCCCATTCTTCTAAGTCGTCGAGGTTGAGAATGAGAGAAGAAGAGTCCGTCGGGCGTTGAGGATGAGAGTCGAGAGCGAGTGAATCGGAGTGGTGCCAGTCACGGTGAGGACTCGAACCACGTGAATTCCGCCAATTTCGGTCGCGATGATGGCGTGCGAAATGGACACCTCTCATCGCGTCCTCCAACTCTTTGTCAAGTCCACGGGTTTTGTGCCCATATAACTATATGTTCGACACATGAAGTCCTACAACCCTCTCTAACTCATCAGAGAATACACGAGAGAAAACCAATATCACTTCTATCACCACGGCCCGATGGTGACGGACCGTCAGGAGCGAGCTTGCATAGTCCTTACATATAAGGACGCCTAATCTCCTGCTAAATTCAAGAAGCTACCTTCCCATGTTACGCCGCTTGATAGCTGTGCTCGCTGCCGCAGACATCTTCTTGGGTTTCTGTCGGGCAAGGTCTCTCTCTGTGGTAAATACGATAGTCTTGGGGCCAGATCCACCGACCGTCAATAGGCTGAACGGAGAGTCATTTCAACAGGACACTCTGGTGACATTCAATGGATACCAATATGCGTTGTTTTGGGTCGCAGATTCAGCAAATTCATCGGTGCGGCATGCTTCAGTGTCGCGAAGACCTCTCCATCGCGGTCAGCGATCAGGTGACTGGGAGTCATTTATCTTGACCGACTACAATCAAACTGAAGATGACGGACACGACATGTGCGTTTATTCCTTATTACTATACGCAGACCTGACTTATGGGAGTAGAACTTCGCTAGGCATTTCTCGCGGAGATGGTAGTCTTCATATCATCTTTGATCAACATGATAACCCCTTGCACTATCGCTCCTCAATACCAAGTGTTGCCACACACCCAAAAAAGGTATCATGGACGAAGGACATATTTGGACCCTCTGTGAGTACCATGTCATCATTACTTGCAGGTTCTGACAGGAACAAACCCAGGACTTTCTTCCCGGCCTCGAAACCTTAGACAACTCGACGCACTTTATCAATGTGACGTATCCTAGATTCTTGTCTATTCCATCTAGTAGTATATCTTCCGCATCGGACCTGCTATTGGAAATGAGAGTAGGACGGTCAGGACTGGGAGATGACTGGCTATACCGTTACACACCGCACAGTAACTGGACAGTCATCGGGAAATACCTTGAGGTATGTCTATTCCTTATGTTCAACATACATACAATTTGACGAGGATCAAAGGGTGTCAATAGTGAGATTGAATCATCCTTAAGTTTGGACTCTATATAGCCATTGGCTAGATAATGCCTATATCAACGGTCTTGATTTCGATTCATTAGGGAGGCTACATGCGACGTGGTATGCTAATACAGTTTATTCTTGAGACAACGTATAATCATCACTTACTCGTCCCCGACCGGCTTTCAGGACATACCGCGATTTCATCAATGATACGGGCAAGGATGTCGCTGTGCAGGCTGGGCCCAATGGACCTGAGAACGTAAGTTTAGCACATCATAGATCTAACCCTCTTCTGAACTCCAGACAGAACCACGATCTAGACTACTCCTTCAGCCCAGACCTTGGATACACCTGGATGAACAACTGGCAACAAAGCGTCGGGAATCCGGCTCAAGAAATTCCCATTCAGCCCATATCAGCTGGAATCACCATCTTTAGCATCCCGAAGTTTGGGTAACCTGTCAAGCCACCCATACGGCGGTCTTTACTGATACTTTTGCAGTGGGATTTTGAACCAAGAGGGACAGACTGTGGACAAGGATGGCAGGGTCCATGTCCTGAATCGTGAAAATGCAACTGGAACCGAAAGATGGTTTGTCCTGCCCGTAGTAACTCATAGACCGTAGTCACACTTCCTCGCAGGTATCACTACTGGCGCAGCAAAAATACCTTCTGGACTCGCACGGCCCTGCCACTGAACGTCTCCTCCGTCAATAACACCACCGGAACGCCCACAGTGATTGGGAAACGTGGAAAACTAGTCGCACCACCCCATTCAAACGACATCCTCGCCATCCTTCCTTCGAATGCACCTAACTCCACTGGGCTAACGATACTCGCAAGTTCTGCTCTAGCGCATTTTAGCGACTGGCGTGTCGTGTGGGAGGTGGAAAGTGGATTTGCTTGGGAACCTCTCTATGACCGGTACAGGCTTGACACGAGCAAAGAAGCAGGAGGCGATGGGATTCTGAGTTTGTTTTATGTCAACGGGTCATCCGTGAGCGTTATCGATTTCGACGTGACGGGATTGGATTGAGTTGAGATTTATCTACTTTCTACTCTACACTTTACTCACGCCTGATAATTTCTAGGTACGATAGTCGAACATGTATGTGTACCATAGGGACCGAAAAAACATAGCCTTGTAAACGTTTGCAGAAAGGCGGTTTGCGCGACTTGGTCGGCAAATAAAAGGTTCCAACACCAAGGGGGACCGCCGGCGCTACCTCGCCCTGACCTCGTGCTTTACGGTGTGATGCTTGACTACTTACTGTAGCCAAGGTAAATATCCCCAATTACCCGTCCAACTGGACTTAGTGGATTGGACCCTTTACCCATCGAATTTCTCCCCCATTTTTCCTTCTTTCTTGGCTGAGACGGCATTGAGGCGTTAAACCTCCTCAATGGAAAGTCTTGACAGCCAGCTTTCGAAGACCGGTCTTGCAATCGGTGAGAGCCCGGGCCTCTGTTATGAGGACTTTACCAACTTCATCCTCAGGCTTTGACGGCGGTATTACTCGGTGTATCTCACATTTGAGACGATGCCATCGACGTAGAATCAAGCCTAATCAAGCCTGGCACACTCTGGAAATACCCTCGATGATGTGACTCCGTATTCGGCGCGTCTTTGATGGTAGATCTCTTTGATTGACTCCCCGGGCTTGACAGTTCTCACATATTCGTACGTTAGCGCCACGCTGGATGTAAGTCATGCCGTGCCTCGAGTCAAGACGGCGTCAACCTGACCCTTCCGCTTTCGATAGTATCGCCACGGCCGATAGCACTTTACTCCCGGAAAAAGCATTCCAGTGCGCAAGTTCACACCTTCTCATGATGATCAGCTCCGAACCCGCCGAGTATCAAGTTCCTTTGTCATGTTTCGACTCACAGCCCCGGCATGTCATTTCAAGAAACCACTTTCTGACGACACTCACGATGGACTGTCGATCCCAGACTTTCAAATCTTTCGCATCATGACATGAGCTGTTTTTGAATGTAGACGCCGCTCATGCCGACGTCACCCGGTCATTCGCTCAGTCCGAGATATTATTACCATGCTCGAAACTCCTACTTCTGTTCGTGCGATGTAACTCCTACGTGGTTACAGCCTATTACAACATACCCAGAACAAAGTCCACAACAAAATACCCAAAAAGGAAAGAAAGATAGTCCAGGAGAGAGGTTCACTAAACTTAGAGCGGGACGTGCTCTAGACCATACTGGGCAGCCAGAATAACAGGATCTTTGTCCTCGAGATAGATGCATGAATCTCCGGTGACGTTGACTTCGTATCCAGGCATGCAACGATGAACAAGGCATCCTCCCTTGACGCACGAAACATCAGAAACGCCAGCAATAGCGGTACAATCTACGCCTTCTGGGCCCACTTGACCGTTGTAAAGTGGAATGATGCATCCGCCACCTTGAGATGGTACGTCAGTGTCTTTAGAAGGATTGAGGGTGCGAATTCAGACATACAGCTCTCGAGGTCAGTCTGAGTATTGAGGCATTCCCAAGACTTGGCGCTTCGTCCCAGGACGCCGCAGGCGCTGAGGCCTTTGGGGCATTGTTTGTCGGTGCCGTAGTGGAGATCACGCTTGACGTATCCGCTCGGGCATCCATGGAAGATGCCGCACTTGCCGTTGCACTCCGTGTAAGGCTGGTTGCAAACACAGGTAGTAGGGTTGTAGCTGGGGTACGGCGTGTAGCTATAAACGACTTATTAACAAAGGCGGATGCATGATAGGAGGAAGGTTAGCGGACCCATCTTTGCATGTGAACCCGCATGGGTTTCCGTGCTGACAGACCTGATGTGAATGCGGTGGGTAATGGCACGTCTGCCCGGGGCATCCGTGAATCTGGAAAGGTGAGGTATTAGCGCGCATCTTGAAAGTGAGGACTAGACTTACCAAGTCTGTTAACGCTGCAGTAGTCTTTGGTTTTCCGGCAAGGGCGCTGGCCGAGATGGCATATACATTTGTAGCCATAAAGTAAGGGAGAGTCGAAATGCAAAGGCAGGCATCTAAACGAAGTCATTCATCACGGTAATATCATGAGTAGGAATAAAGCTCACTAATTTTTCCGATAGTAATGAGCTTCTCAGGGAGTAACGGAATCGGAACCTTCAAGTAGCCATCAACTTCACCGCAGATATCGCTAATGGCGTCCGTACGCCCCGCCAGTTGGTTCAGGGCTACTACGCTGGAGAGCAGTGGGGCCAAGGCCAGCGCAGATGCGAAGATGAGACGCATTCTGCTGACTATCCGTGGGGTGGGATCGGGGAGGAACAGAGTGACAAGAAGCTTTTTATATGACACTCCGGCGAACGTGCAGAAAGTACGGCTTGATAACATAACCAATCGAGGCCAGGGGTAGGGCGCAGACGCGCTGTTCCTACTGACGTTTGATAGATCTAGTTATCTTGGGACGGGAAGAATCTTGGTCTATCATGAAACCACATATCGGGAACGGTGATCCTAGGGAATCCGGGAAGAACTCGACATACTGGACATTTGAAGGCGACGATCTGCAAATATGGACCTAGTCAAGAACGCCCCGCCGGGCTATCACCGGTCATTTGCGCCAACCTGAGGGGTTTTAACGGAGTCGTTGATCAACCTCGTTGAGATACGTCGAGTGATGCTGTCAAAGCTGATCTCGGCCGGCCAAGTGTTCTTCCAAAACGTCGATATCTAAAGTTGACCTGCGTTGTGTCGCACCTTGCCGTATAATGCGGCGGCCCTGTTGATCGAAGGAAAATGTGCGAAGTTAACGACTTGACCATACATGACTTCTTCGCTGGGTGCAGTCGGCGCAGAAGTTCGTGTAGATATACTCGTGCTGATAATGGTACGCCTCCGGCCCCGCATGCAGTGTATATGAGCGAGAAGTAATTACGCCAGTTTCCAGTTACGGAACCTCCCGCGAAGCCGTCCTCTGTGTCATTATCTGACAGTTTGTTGGTAGCTGCCACCCTTGTTTCGGTCAAAGTCTGTATGTCGAGGAACCGCGAAACTTGATGGATAGATATTATGGACGGAGCGGTCTGGGCAGGCTGACATCTCCCATCACGGTTCGACATGGCCATGGGAGTTTGCAGGAGCCGCTGGAAAGTAAGCAAATTCAGGTTGGCACCCTCTGTAGCTGTGTTGGGTCGAAGCAGGAGGGGAATTCAAAATCAGACTCAGCTTGGTTTACTCCGTCACCAACCAGCACCGACACACAATGCCTCGCCTCACCGTCGACCCCAATGGCGAAATCGCGCCGGACTTCGCTCAGGACGAGTATCTCATAGCTCGGGAGACGATCATGGACCTGCTGCAGATGACGGACGCGCAGGCTGCGTCAGCCCTGCTCACCACATGGACGGCCAAACTCGAAGCACGGAAGGCCGCATGGGAAACCGAGCGGGCGGACAGGCAGAGAGATGAAGAGGTTGAGAAGCCAATAGAAGAGGTGCGAAGGCAGCCAAAGGCCGAGACGGAGGAAGCTCGAAGGCGAGAGCAGGCGGCCGGAGGCGACCGCACCCTTCCCATCAACTCCCGTCGTCCCTACCCAACGGTCGACACACCTAGGGAGAAGAAACCGCCGAAGACCATGCCTTTACTCGTCGACAAGGAGGCGCCGCGCGAGCTGGTCAACCAGCCCTCTCGGTTCGCTTTGAACAAACTGAAGGACTTCGATTACATCGAGCTCAGCTATTTCACGCCGGAGGCCTGCGACAGCGCCGCCAAGCACGATTTCTCCATCGGGAGCGAAGCCTTCACGTTCATGCATGTCATCCCCGACGAAGAACTTCAGTGGGAGCAAATGACCCTCGCCTCCACTTCAATGGTCGCCCATATGCTCAAGGCCCACTGGCCGAAAGAGCACCTCGAAGCCCTCCGCACCTTCTACTACAATATCATCAACCACAAGTGGAGAGCCACTCGGGACGGCTACGCGGCCCTCCTCATCTACCAAGCACGGGTACGTCGCGAATGGCATCATCAGCTCGAGGACCTCGATGGGGACGGCGCATTCAACATCGGAATCATCAACGACGTATTGCTGAGCAACATAAGGGAAGAACTACGGAGCAAGAGGTTTCAAATGGAAATGGCAGAGTCAGTTTTTTCCCCCTTGCCTTATATGACCGAACACCCGCTAACCTTTCCTTTCATCTCTCTCGCCTCCCTGGGCTCCAATAATCCACCTATTCGTTACGAATGTTTCGTACATCCACGCTCCCACGCACCCACGACCTCGCCATCGTGCTCCTGCACACCCCTGCGCTCAACTCGCGATCTCCGTCTGAACGCATGTGCAGAATGGATGCGAGACTCGCCCAACTCGTGTCTGAGGCACAAGCGAGGACGAGATCACCCCGCCGCAGCATCTCGCCGCAACACCAGTCTCGAAACAACGTCCACAGGAAACACGACCGCTCCCCATCGCCACCCTACCATAGACCCAGGGACGGCAAGCGGAGGCGTAGAAATTACAACTGAGACGGCCAGGATTTTCGGACCCGCGCAGCCTCACCCGCCGCAACCATTGCTGCCTGCGTCGTATGTCCCAGACGTCACCACCACCCAGTCTGGGATTGTACTTCGCCCACTACGCGGGACGAACAAGGCCCAAGAGGTCGAAACGGAGGGCCTCAAGATTTGTTCGAACTGGCAGAAACCGGACTGGCGCTGATGAACAGTCAAACCTCCTAGTTGATCAGTTTTTGCATGTTTGCGAAAGCCCTCAGTCCGAGGTCGGTTTTATCCTCCTCTTCGGAGATTTTGGAAGTGGACCGCGAACAAGGGCTAATGTCGCCCAACTCTTTCATCGGCAACCCACTCCGGGTTCAGTGTTTTTATGCCAAAAGTTGTCCCAATTTGCGCCTGGACCGCGCGTATGTAGCTTACTAGTGCGGCTCTTGGGAAGACAATCTGGCGACTGGCTATAATCCTGGAAGGGAACTTAAAAGGCGTAGAGGAAGAATGTAGAATGACGAAGCGGCAAATTCAGTTGTATATCTCAAGCGTCAGCTAAGCAGAACCTAGCAGGCCTGTAGAAGCGCGTCTCGAGGTCAGGCCTTCGGTTGTACTGGTACCCAGATAACTGAGAAGAGAATCTTGACAACGACATCCAAACGGCACATTAAAACAAATTCATTTTGACTACAAGAAGTAAACTTCGATACTAGAAAGAACAACATTGCACAGAAATTAAAACAGAGTTGGGGGTTTGAGATATGTATAGGAGACAGCAAATGTAAGTGCACTCGCGAACGCTCTGCAACGATTAAGGTCGTAGCGGCGGACCAAAAGCAGTCTGAAGCGAGAGCACCACCCCACTAGCGATCTGTAGTTTGAGGAAGAAGGATCTTCAAAACGCAACAGCGTCCTCTTCAGCTACTAAAAATCGAACTAGTCGCCGGACGAGGGACCTGTAAATACGCCGGCAGCACCCGCGCTACATTCTGCAAGTCCTGGCCCTGCGGCATATTCGCAAACGTCGACTTGAGATTCTGCATCTGCTGCGCGCTAAGCCCGTGCTGGCCGTTCTGGTACGCAGCGTATCCGGCTGAGTTGGCTAGCGCAGCAGCAGCCTGGGTCGTCAGGGGGTTGAGATGATAGCCGTTCGCGACCATGCCGAGGTGGGGCTGGTGCTGGATCGTCACGGCGTTGGGGGAGCCGAGGACCTTGATATCGTGTGCCTGGATGGGGTCCGCCTGGACGGGCTGGGGCATCTGAATGGCACCGTTCAAGGTCGCCTGCGTCGTGGTGGCGTCTGGCCTCGTAGTGTCAACGTGCGGCATGTTGATAGCGGCGCGGCTGACGCCGTTAGTAGTAGGTGGGGAGTGCTGGGCGGGAGTGGCGGTGTTCAAAGTGGGGGATTGGGAAACTGAAGGGGTGCCTTGCACGTTTGGAACGGCAGTGGGAGGACGCATGCCGTTGGTTAATGGGATGGAGGGGAAGCGGTTCTGGGGGACGGCCGATGGCGGAGGCATCTTCATCATTTGTTGCTGTACAGAGACGGGCGTGCCGGTAGATGGTGTTGGGGGCTTCGGTACCGCGCCTGGGGGATAGCCTTTGGGAGGTGGAGGACGGACATTCCTGCGGAGTTGGTTGGGGTTTATCCCAAGTCTGTACGGCAGCACCATGCGTGGATGGCCATCCATAATGGCAGGAATGGATGGATCAGTGACAAGGCTTTGCTGGTCCATGTCACCTAGAATTGTCATCGAATGCGAAAGGACCCTCGGCGAGTAGTCATCGACGAGAACGCGATTCTGCTCATCCGGCCCCTCTGGTCCAACGGCAGGCATGTCATCTGTATCATACCTCCACCTCTCCGCAATCCTGCTTTGCCTATCGTCGTCCGGGCTATACATCTCAACGTCTATAGGTGGAGGCTCGAACAACGAGGAACGGCTGATGTCCACGATGGAAGGCGGGGCAGCGTCTCGCCTGTCGACGATGAACCTTCCACCACGGCCACGGCGTGTCCGAACAGCGCGTGGCTGGCGCTTGCCATCGAGGATCGGTCGGCCATCTGTCTCGGAGGCCAAAAAGTTGACGGGTATATATTTGAAGAGTCGGGCGGCGTGAGCGACGGGTGGTGCTTGATACGGGTTCTAGAAGAAGGTAAAAAGTTAAGCAGATGTTGGAGCCAACCAATGGCTCGGTACGTACGTCAAGCTGATCCTCCCAGTGGTGATCCCGTTCTTTCTGACGATCCAATGCCACCTCGATGGCCTCATTGATGAGAGTAGTACGCTCAGAAGGCCGTATCGCCACTTCCAGACGGGGCTGCAACCCAGGTTCGGTCCTAATCTTCGGCGGCCGTCTACCCCGAGAAAAATCACAGTGAGTACAAGAGCCACAGCCAGAATCGAAGGATACGCACATGGTCTCGGTTTTCTTCGGCTTCTCCCTGTCCACAAGAATCTCCTCATCTGCCTTGTCGCCCAGGCTGGGGTACTTCCGCTTGAGGTCAACGAGACCCAGGCGTTTCTCCCACACCTGCTGCGTCTGCTCAGCCGTCTCCTTCTTGCGCGTCTCACGCTCCAGGAGGGCTTTCGCAAGCTCCAGTGGGTACGTCAGCTCAGCTTGCAGGCGAATAAGCTTATCCGAAGCTGGAGCCTGCGAGGCGCGCGTCTTGCGTACAGCCTTGATCTCGCGACGGCGGAAGCAGATGTACGATTCGTTCATCGTGTCAGCCTCATCGTACTGTTGAGTGATGTAAGCTAGGATATTCGAGAAGCAATAATAAATCAAGGACTTACGTTGAGGATGGGGATGATCCGATGCCCTCCACGCTCCAGCCGTCGTTCCTTCCAATACGGGTAGACCACCCGGGCTATACGAACGAGACTCGCGGGAGGGGGGATCCACGACGGCACAGAGTATGACTCGAAGATGGGTGGAGGCAGCGGCGTCGAGAACGTCTCCTGGTATTCCACAAACGAAGGGAAAGACATGCCATTTTCAAGCCCCTGAAGTAATGTTAATGACCATTGGAGAAAGGGACAGCGAATGGACATACATGATGGAGGTACTCTGTCTTCTCGTGCGTCACTTTCTCAAACAAGCCCATTACCAGCTCAAACTCGTCTTCGGTGATGACAAGAGGCTGCGAATTATCCGGCTCCTTTCCCTTTCCCTTCGCACTACGTGCAGAGGCCCGGGGGGTGGAAGAAGAGACAGAGCCCTGTGCGCTCGTACCTTCGCCGCGGGCCTCTTCGTTATTCTTGTCGAGCCATTCCTTGTCACGCTCGTCCATGTAGTACGTGAAGCTATCGGAAAGGGCGCTGCTGCAAGCCTCCTCGACAGTCACAGAAGTGGCCAGGTACGTAGCAGGATCCTTCCATCGATTAGGTGGGTAGTGCTCCTCGTAGTTGTCGACGACACCGGTGGAGTCGGGAGTTGGGATAAAGGCAGCTGGCGGAGCGGCATGTATTGCTTTACCCGTTGTCGCCGCGCCGCGCGTTGGCCGGGAAGGCGCATGTGGTGCATGCGAACTCGCTGAGAGGACCGCTTGCAGATGGTGTTCCTAAAATGGACATTAGTCAGCACATTTGTCATCAAACCGCGGTTCGCACTGCCACCAAAAAGGACAGCCGTGACGGACAAGGGGGGCGGTGTCTAGGACTCACATTAGCGTCTTCTGCGTCGACTCCAGCCACCAGATTGGTGAGACGGTTCTTCTCCTCATCTTCGTCGGGGATGAGCAGCACATCTGCCTCGTGGTCGCCCTGGTAGATCTTGAGGCGAGTCTTTTGGGTGATCCTGGCGCGCGGGCGTGAGGGGGCGCCTGTGTGGAGATTTCGGGGCATATCATGAAGTAAGCAGAGTGTAGGTTGGGGAGGGCAGGATGAGTTGGATGGCTTTGGGGGGGTGGCTCGTCGTTGCGCTCGTTGCCCGCACCGTTTGTTCGGATTTGGGCCGAAAAATTGATTCGGCCCGAAAGTTCAAAGAGATGTGATGTGGACTTGCTTGCCACACAAACACAAACACAATGGCTGATAATTCACGCGGCTCAATACTCAAAGTGCCTTGAAGTTGCAGTTTGAAGGGATGGGGTTCAGACGGTAATCTAGAATATGATCAGCATCGATAACGCGTACGGCTAGGCGATATAGCTTGAGGAACCCACCGTTTCCAGTAAAAGGTTATTTCCATAGCAGTAGGAAGCATCTTTAGTGTGGCGGTCAAAAAAGAACTCCGTGATAGTGGACGACACAGGCCAGGCACAACTACCAAGAAAGTGAGAAATATGCGCAAAGAGATGTAATTCATCAGGACGTACGTTGAATAGAAATCCGAGCAGGAAACACTGTGGTAGAGGGTACTGCGGCACGCATCACCCTTAGGCATCGAAGACAGTAAACCGAGATCATCGTATATAACTACCTCTGATGGACTTTTGAATATGGATGCTGCGTGTCGCGAAGGAGTATAACTGGGTGCCTCTGGGAATGATAAAACGTTGGCGGAACAAATTTTCCAATCGGGGTGCGGCAAGATCAGTATCGATGAGCATTCGACGGGCACCTTCCATAGTGGTACAAGAAAGGGAGGAGTATATCGTATCGACGTAATTCTGACAAGAAAAGTAAGTCGTGAGTTCGGGGTGTTAAGGAGGAAGCGCAACAAGGGGCACGACGTACAAGCCAAATCCTGCCATCCAGCTGTCTATCCAAGGTCGACCATGTTTCCTGTCAAAATGAATGAGGAGAGTAACTACATGGAGTACAAAAATGCGCACCTACCACCTCGAGAGCGATGCAATGTGGCGATCCCGCTGTCGCCGCCCATCGCGGATGACAACGCCATACACTAAAAGCACCGTACATACACACCACTTCCCTGGGATTAACCATGGAGCCCAGCGAGTGCTATCAAGGACAGCCCCGGTTTCCCCCTTCGCCCCACTGGCAGATGGGAAGTGAAACCCACGAACCGGCAAGGTGAGGCAGCCAGCTCGTCCTATTACGTAGTATCAATGGAAAAAAGGACTCGTCAGAACTTTTCCATCTGGTTTCCCGAGAATAGGAGCTGTCGAAAACGAGCAGATGGTTGGGTTTTGAGGTGGTGCAAGTGGTGGGTAGTCGTGTTCCAGGACAAGGTGCCTTCACCCTCGGAGGTAAAGACGTAGTGCACGTGCCTAGCCAAGGCGGCAATCTCCGTACCACTCGAACCTTAATCCATTCAACTATAAGGAGCGAGGCACCCGCTGGCACCCGCCGTCTGTGGCTGGCCATGGCCACTGCCATGTGTACAGGGTGTGTGGCCGGAAAGATATGAAACGGATAATGTTGCGCGCCCGTACATCTCAAGGTCTGGAGAACGACGTTCTACATCTTATTCTCCACTCAATTGCCCCAGGCAATGACTTTGATATCGTGATTGGTAGGTAACACGATTGCTACCATTGGTTGGCATCATCCAGTCACCCACCTCAAGACGTATGCAGATGCTATCAGCATCTAACTGAAAGTTGCACATCCGTCTGCAATCAACTACAGGTAATACATAGCTCGTGCCGGAGATTGATACAAGAACTCATGAAGTCGATGCCAGTGGAAGGTATGTATGGGGTGGTTGTTGAGTACTGGGTGAGCTTCAGCACCAGAGCGGCTGATCCCTTCGCGATTTGCCTGATCTCTGACCCGGTAACTACTAGTAATCGTAGATCCATGGCACGAAGGTAAGAAAGTTATTTGCCTGACCTGTACCACAATCAGTAGAACGCTGTCAATCGTTATCAAGCAATGCGTGTACCGGGCAGTCTGAGTACACGAGGCACTCTGTGGGAGCCAGAGGCTGTCAGTACTAGTATTTATCTATCCATGTGCCTCAAGTCTATTCATATCGACGGCGCTTGGAGATTGCGGTAGGCCGGCGGTTGGCTGGCCTATAATGATACTAGTTCGCGAGATCGTGTATTCGTCCTTGGGTTTAGCACAGAAATTGAGACTCTGCACTACAAGTATCACTAGAGTCGCGATGTCATAGAAAGTGGAGAATTCGGTCGTTCAGCGCTTCAGCGCTTCAGCAGTTGATCTTTATATAGGCGCCCTGCACTCGGGCGGCGCCATGTCAAGTGGTGCGTCATTGACAAGGGCCACATGGCAGCATCCCTGAGCTTCTTCAGACTAGTCTACTGTAGCAGACTATAGCCCTTGATAAACAGATAAGGAATCTGATGGTGGCGACTTTGGTGGAGGTCCATATTGGGTCCCGCAACCGTGCATCAAGTGACAATAGAGCAGTGCGCATGAAAACATACAGTGGATTTGACACAGACAAAGATATTGCAAACCGGCAGGAGGAGGTGGTGAACGCGTTGAAGCTGTGAAGCTGATGATGGAAAACAGTAGGATCGGAGTGACCAAAAGCGGGTGATGGTCCCTGAGCAAAATTTGCCGATCTCAGCTATCCCGATAACTCTTGGATACTGATAAAAAAAAGATACAAGTGGAAAACAAATGAGTCCCCTTATAGTCCATTACTGCTATCTCTTCCTTTCCATACCCCCTTCCTCTCCCCGCGTCGTCGCCGTATCTGTGCCATGGCCAGAATCGTCGACACCATAAACCATGCTGTCAGTCCCTTGGCGTCACGGTCAAGCCTGATTCTGCCCTGGGCACGTGCTCACCAACCTTGCAGGTGGCGGACTCCTTCGTAGGCCGGTGGTTCAAGCTCGATGGGTCTGGGGCTGCTAAAACGCGGGTTGGATCATGCTTCACGGTGCGTTCGAACAGCTTAGACTCATCAATCACGGTGCTGAGGATCGCGTGGACAACAGACAGAGATTCGTGCTGGTCTTACGACCTGGGTATGTCAATACTATTCGCAGCTACGACTATGAATTCACTGATGTACACATACAGGCGGCCATGGCGTACATCGTACGTTCCCTCCCCACGAGCATAGCCGGCTAATTCTCACACTTCATGATAGATATCAGTTAACGCCGCCATTCTTTCCGACTCTGGAGGACCCTGTGTCTGCCCGACAAAAGACCTATGCTTAACCGACGATGTGTACCTCTCCTGCGTCGCAGAGGCCCGGCTAGACTTCATCACCAGCACCGCGGCCATCTCCGCCCTCGCCTCCTTTCTCATGGGCCTCCTCGCCAACCTGCCCGTGGGCCTCGCGCCCGGTCTCGGCCTGAACGCCTACGTACGCTCCCTTCGGGGTTCTTGTTCCCTCTGTGTTTGTGGACCCCCCGCTGACATCACACGCCCCGCAGTTCGCTTATTCGGTTGTGGGTTTCCACGGTTCGGGAATCATTACTTATGGGGAAGCGCTCGCTGCTGTGTTCTTGGAGGGGTACGCATGGACATTGTGATTTATGATAGTGATGACCTGACTTTCGTTATCCCTGTAGCTGGATATTCCTCTTCTTGTCGCTCATTGGTCTCCGGCAATGGCTGGTACGCATCATGCCCCAATCTCTGGTCCTTGCTGTGGGCGCGGGTATTGGCTTGTTCATCGCGTAAGTTCTGTGGGCGCATGACAGATGGAAATCACACTGACATGTATTCTTAGCTTCATTGGGCTGTGTAAGGATTCTTTCTTACGCTGTGTTGCGCGTACTTACGGGGACCGTAGCTTCCAGCGGCCTTGGAGTTGTAGGTGGAAGTACCGCTACTCTTGTCACTCTGGGAGGATGCACGCCAGAACGTATGTCTCAATTTTCACTGTGTTACAATCACCCCTCATCTCGGGACAGACTATGTCAGCACGGACCTCCCAGGGTATTGCGCCGGTGGAGTTCTTCGAAGCCCAACCATGTGGCTAGGAATCTTCTTGGGAGGGTATGTCGATTAACCTGATTTTCTAGTGCCTGAGCTCATATATCGTTCTCAGGATTGTCACCACAATGCTGATGCTCTATCGCGTTCGGGGCGCCATCCTCATTGGAATCTTCCTCGTGTCGATCGTCTCATGGCCACGCCCCACCGCAGTCACCTTATTCCCGCATACTGCGGCTGGTGATGCGCTCTTCGACTATTTCAAGAAGGTCGTTACTTTCCATCCTATCTCGAAAATTGGGGGTGCCATCGACGTAAGTCTCTTTCAGCAGCTTGCATTTCTTACGCTGATTTGGCCGACATGCTTTGATATAGTTCAATTATAGGAAAGGACACGTTTGGTACGCGCTTATTACGTTCTTGTATGTCGATATTCTGGGTATGTCGTCATATAATGTTCTATCAACAGCCAGGACACTGACACGTCAATAAACAGATACCACTGGGTGAGTACATTTCATGAAAAAAGCCGCTGCCGGCAGCTTAAAATGCCACAAGAACTCTGTACTCGATGGCAAAATTCGCTGGGCTTCGCGATCCCGTGACCCTGGATTTCGAGAACTCCAGCATCGCGTACTGCGTCGATGCGTTTGCAATCAGTATGGGCGCGTTGATGGGCATCAGCCCCGTGACGTCGTTCGTTGAGAGTGCTACAGGAATCAGTGGTGCGTAGCCTCGTTCTCCATGGCGCGTACGATGATGCTCATCTCTGGTCACACCGTCATTAGAGGGTGGCAAGACAGGTCTTACGGCTATGACCACTGGGCTGGCGTTCTTCGTCTCCGTCTTCTTCGCGCCTATATTCTCATCCATACCCGGGTGGGCGACTGGCGGTGCCTTGGTCATTGTTGGGTCTCTTATGATTCGCAAGTGAGTCTGTCGCATTGCATGTTGTATCATCTGAGGGTAATGACTGATCAATCACTGCTAGTGTGAAGGAAATCAACTGGAATTATATCGGGGACGCTGTGCCTGCGTTCCTCACGCTTATCATTATTCCCCTAACATACAAGTGCGTCTCCTCTCCACCACCCAAGTCCTTTCACTAGACCTAATTTGTGTCCGCTTTTAACAGTATCGCATACGGTGTCATCGCCGGTATCCTCTCCTACATGCTCATCAACGGCATCGCGCTCGGCCTGCGCAAGATCTCCGGCGGCCGCGTCGTGCCGCCCAACTACTACGAGGACTCAGAAGAGTGGGTTATTCCCCCCGGCAGTATGATGCCACCCTGGGTGTACGTACCCCCATTCCTTGTCTCTTACGCATTGACTGATAATTGGATTGAATGGGCAGTAATATCCTCCTTGGCAAGAAGACGCCCGACCACACGACTCCGGAACCGTCCGTTTCTGAGATGGAGGAAAAGGAGAAGGTGTCCGCGGACCGCTCAGAGATTGAGAGGGAGAGCGCGTCGGAAGATCATCCGGGAAGGATTCAGGTGCGTCCTGCGAGGGACTGAGGCGCGGGCGATGGAGAGGGCTTGTGTGTACTGCGAGAGGTTGTTGGCTTAAAGTGGGAGCGACTATGATTTTGGTACCCTCTCGCGTATTATTAGTGGACTGATTTATCTATACTGACTTACATTATTTACGTATCACTGTATGAAGAAACTTGAACGGGATGCGGCTTGTATTCTGTTCTTTTCCCCAAATTGGTCCAAGGCGTATGCGTTGCTCGTCGACAGTAGGGGTGTTGGACGTCAGCATTTCAACCACCAACGACACGAAAGGCCTATGAACGTTTGAACGGAAGTTCCAGGCAAAGTCAGGACATGTCATGACGCTTGAGATAAAGACATGTCAGAGAGTCTTCCACATTTCAGGATCCGCGGCTATAGTCTCATGGGTCGCAGCGAGCTGGAACGAGCCTTTCATCCAGTCTCGTATACGATATAAAGCCCAAATGGTAGATGGCATCCATCAGGTGGGCAATAGAACTATGGTGGTACTTCAAGACTTCGGCTTCAATACATATCCCATTGCATTGGTCCAAAAGTGGTCACTAGGACACCCTCCGGCATGGAATATTTCGGTGTGGCCCATGGTCCTCCTTCGTTCGTGGAATGGAGGTGAGCGTTTTCAGACGACGTTTTTGTAGCATGCATTTCTTATCAGAAGTAATACTGGCAGCGGGCAGGAACTATTAAGCGGTTTGGGGTCCAAAAAAATGAGAAGTGAGCGTCAGCCTGCAGAGATGTCCATTGACCGACCGAGTCCCTGGGGCTTTTTGATTATAAGTACTGCGCAGGCTGGAACAGCGATGAGGACCTCAAATGTAAGTGGGATAAGAACGAGCACAGATGAGAGGGGAGATCCTATAGGTGGCACCTTGAGCGCTCGTGCGTATGTAACGATGAAGCAGGGAGCTTTCCATATAGAATATCATCATGCAGGTCATAAGAAAGACAACTTCTGAATCTATGACAGCAGGCGCACGATCTGAGCCGATCGCAAGACAAGATTTAATCTTATCTTATCACAAGATCGGGGGAGGCGCGTAAAAAAGTTGAAGTTAAATTAAACGGGTCTGTAGCACTCACTGGGGATGGGGTGACCATTTAATTTTGCCAGGCGTCTGCATTATATGTTACTACTTGAATTTATGGTGAGTAAGTAGCACAAGGAATTTGGAAACGAAAAGGAAAGGGGTGAAATAATAACGGATCCGGATCAGTGCTCCCGGACTCAGTTACTTCGGAGACAGTTTCTTGTCGTTCCTGGCATCATAACCCGTGACCGTGACAACCCCAACTTGCAAAACTTGACAAGGGACCAAATCCCTGCGTTCTTGGCTCAAGGAGGAAAGCTTGGCCTGTACCACGTCCGACTAGACGTAGAAGTGAGTGTATTTTCACCTTGGCTCGTGTTGACACGATATTCACAACGATTCCGAAGCAACGCGGATTCTGGCAGAATGGTTGAAACCGACTGATATGTACTCATATCACTGTGACTAGGCACCTTTAAATCTCATAACCGATGGCCCTCGCAACGGACCGATCGAAATTAGATGAGAGGGCGTTGCCAGAAGCGATATTTTGCATGAGGTCCCCATATATTTACCAAGATTGAAGATTATTTTTGTACTTATGCCCAACTCCCATCCACTACTCCTTTGACTCGCACCACAACGTCCTGTGCTCCGCCGCCATTTCTCTTCCGTCTTCCCTTGCTCTGTGATTTACAGGAAGTTCTCCTTTTCCCATGAATATCCTCGCAATGTCGGCCTCCGGACTCCCAGCACTGGACGATACGTGGGTCTGTATAGCTTATCGATATTCCCCAACCTCACATACCATTGCCTGGTTAGCCTCGGGTCTATGCTCATCGGTGTCATGGTTAGCGCTGTCCTATACGGAGTCTCCTTGGTACAAACTTTCTACTACTATACGAGTGCGTTTGAATTCTCCACCTGCGGTTTCCGTAAATCGCTAACATATTATAAGATTATCCAAAGGATGTCTGGTATCTAAAGGCACTGGTTCGTCATACTTCGCGGTATCAGCGCAAGCCTGAGACTGACTTGACCTCAGGTCGCCATAACTGTTCTCTTCGATACCGTCCATGCGGTTTTGATCTCGCATAGCGGTGCGTTCAAGATGCATTCCTCATAAGATAAATTATTTGAGTTAATCTTCCTCAGCCTACTTCTACCTTGTTTCCAACTACTTGTACGTCATCCCAGTTCATGTAACAATGCATGAAATTAACCTTCCTCTAGTAATCCGCAAATCCTGTCAAAGATGATCTGGTAGGCTCATTTGCTTGATTACGCCGTGACTCTACTCACCACTATCCTCGATCCAGGTCTCTACTAGTAAGCATGGTGTAACCTCGTCGGAACATACAACTCAACTTAACGCCCCCAGCTTGAGGCTCTTTTCACGGTATGGTCGATGCATGCGGCGTTTGTGACTACGCTGACTTGGCTTATCAGACTTTGAGTGGTGCCTTCGTACAAGTGCAAGTATAATCCCTCCTATTGCGAATCATACTCAACCCAGTTTTAGGTTCTACACAGCACGCGTCTGGAGACGTAAGTTTCCTTTCTTCGACTGCTATGTCTCGCTTAATTTGAAGTTCTTAGTGAGCAAAGGGAATATCCTGTTAACTGGATGTATATTGTTCCTCGTCGTGGCGAATACTGGTGAGTACATTCACAGATTGGTGCCAAAGCTGCCCTCTGAATGTCTTCTGTCAGCATGTGGAATTGGTAGGGAGGATGTTGCTAGCAACTTATAAGTTATGCTGACCGTTGGAAAATCAGCATGGGTCATTCTTTCGTGAGTATCCCCTTATATGTAGCCGATTAAATAGTTTCTTAACAAGAGAATCTCAGTCTGCAGTTCGGAACTTTCGAAAAGCTTCTGAAGATTACGGTACTGTCGCATCAATTACTCTTGACTTTGCACTTACACGTTCTCTCCATTAATCAGGGGCTCACTGTGTCGATCAATGCGCTTTCGACCGCTGTCGATATTCTCATCGCTGCTACACTCTGTATCCTGCTTAACAATGCCCGCACTGGATTCAAGAAGTAAGTCAACTACTAACACTCCCTGTCTTCTCTAATCGACGTCAACATCTTTAGGTCAGACACCATCATCAATCGACTGGTTGGTTCGACCTCATTAATTTTCTAACATGTGCTCACCCACACCCTGGTTCAGATTTTGTTCGTGGTAAACACCGGAATGTGCGTATACTCTATAGCTCTTTTAAGATCGTCGAACTAACGATATGTGCTCTTTCTTATAGCCTGACAAGGTGCTTATGACTTCCCGCCCAACATATCCATAGCTTATCATTCTCTCTAGTTGCTGCGCTGTGGCTTCACTTGTGTCTGTGAGTATAAACGCTCGTCAGATACTTGCCCTGCATTGACACAATCTCCATAGCTAGTGGCATCGCCCAACACCCTCATCTACGCCTCTTTCTACTTCTGCATTGGTCGGCGTAAGTGTTCCCGCTATCTATACTCTTCCAGCAATCAAGGAGCATCCCACAGTTTACACAAATTCGCTCCTGGCGACGCTTAACGCTCGCAAATCACTCACTGGCACCATTGACGACGTCAGCCACATGCTCGTATCTCTACCTCGCAGCGTCGTGACGCCGTCTGGCTCAACTGGTGGTATCGAAGGCGGCCTCCAGAACACAGGGAAGTCCAATCAAAACATCTCGATCCGCATCGATACTACCAAGGAGTCGGTGCACGGGGATAGGGTCATTGGTATTGTGAGCCGAACTCTACGTCACCGTCCCCTTTCTCTCGTGGCTTATGTTGCATTAATCAGGATCACCGCTCGAAAAGAGACGACGATTTCTTTTGACCACAGACAGTGTTCTCTGTAGCCCTTTTGTCGCGTACCTCCTGCGTAGTGGGGAACCTTACATACGAACCCAGCTCGCGAAGCTGAACGGTTGTACGACCTTGCACAATGTATCTGAGTCATGGTTAGCTTATGGGATGGATATTTGCAAATGACGCCTGCGTGGCACCAATTGCACAATCACGATTAGGGAGTATATGCGGGTGCAGTGGACCCATCAGACAAGCATTGCAAATCGAAGGTTACTAGCGAAGGGCTGCTGTTTTCAAGTTCTTCTGATGTCAATACGACTACCCTAAGATTGCGGTTCACCTCTTATCCGCCGGCTTCATAGAGCCCGGATTCTCATGGCCTTGAAGTGACGGCCTGTCAATGTACTGACTCAGGACTCAGGCTGACTCAGGAGGTTATCAGGGCCCAGGCAACCGTCTTGGTAAAAAGATCTTTTCATGCTCTATTCCCGGGGAGCCTCCTCCTCAGGAACTCGGAATCAATGCCTAGGCTATTGAGGAATGAGGGTGAGCTCTCGGAGACATAAACGTCAGATACAGAGTATACTAACCTGGTCCTGGTTCCAGACTCTATGAGATGGACAGAACGTCCACAACTGCTCGCACCCGAATTCATATCGGCGACGCCTCGCCACATCTGAAGCCCATGTCGCAGTCACACTTGGAGTATTTCGCTTGATCGAAGTGGATGATGCGAATATCCCTTTCCAACTCAAGGACGTGACATTCCGCAAAACCTCCATGCAGCAGCCCTTTCATATATAGCATCTAAACACTGAAGTATCCAAACTTCAACGCCACGCCAAAATGTCAAGATGTTGTGGCGTGGACTAGTAATAGGCGAAGAAATCTAAAAATACCAAACGCTCAGAAGAGGCAGCGCAAAATGATTTCCGCACTCTCCCCAATATTCTAACCTTAGACATACGATGCAGTCACCGTCTGCTCCGAAGCCAGTATAAACATAGCCTATAATATTTGAACAAACGACAACGGCATACTACTCCGACAATAGTTACCACATCTCGTTCACTGGTATCACTTTCAATCTGCCTTCAATCTGCCACCTTTTTAGCTTCCTCTACATGGAAATCCTTAACAAACCCGCTGTCAAAGAACTCCGTAATCTTTTTCACCTTCTCGTCGGGGGAGAATTCCACAATGAAGATCATCTCGCTATGCCAAGGGGTACCAAGCTTGGACACTCCGTTGGCATGAGCCTGAATGTACAGGATGAGAACGAAGGCGAGGGCCACGATGAGAAAAAAAGTACCTCTACAATAAGGGTGTCCCCTTCTTTCGCCTCGTAGCTTTTGTCTGCAATAAACTATGCTTATTTGCGGTCAGTGAAGATGCTAAGCCTCATAGGCAGATGCAGGATGCAGACCTTCATTGCTTCCTCCTCAAAGACAGTTCCCATTTTGGCTAGCATCTCCGGCAACCCGTCCTTCCCCACAGTCGGCAGGCCAGTCGAGGTCGGGAGAAATACCATTTCGAAGTCATCCGTGATGTACAACGACATATTGTCGAATGAGTGGGCAGCAAAGTGCTTCAGGCACTCAAGGAAGGTGTCGAGGCGAGTCATGGTTGATACTGATGTTCTGGGGATGGGTTGACTGGAACATATGCGATGGTTTTATGAAGGCTCGGTATCTATACCGCTCATACACGTTAGGTCTGGGGCAAGAAAACCGATCCGTAAAGGACAGATCCCTGCATTATCACCAGCGAGAACAGGCAAGAACCCATTTGCAGTATGTTCGAAACGGCCGCCGACAACTAGTGGTTCCCAAGCCTATGTACACCTACATTCAGCATCCCATTATTACATGCGGCTTCTCAAATGCATGACGAACATATAAGGGACACTCAAGGGAAATGTTGAAGAGGGTAAGTGTTTGAACGAAGGGATCCGGAACAGGATTAGTGAAACCAGGTGGCAGATACGCCACAAGCATGAAGAAATTCAGAGTTACTGAATGCCCCACGATTCCCTGCACGGCACTCAACATTTCAACATCAATCTCAGCTACGCCCCAAACATCGCCTCGTCACGATCCAGAAACCTACCGAGTCGCGAAGAGAGTAAACTTTTGTGTGGCCAGAAGCATCGTCATCTTGTTGGCGCCCACTTCCAAACGTCCAGCAACCTGAGGAGATGTGATCTACATTGTCATCAGAGTCTTAACGTGGCGTTCCTGGACGAACTGAGCGAAAGACTCTTCCAGCCCAGAGGATATCACTTCTTTGCTCTCTTGTCTCCTGGATTGGGATTAGACGAGTGCGCCGATCCATTTCTGGTTGAGATCATTGTAAATTAGTTGTTCTTGCTGTGGACCTGAGGGAGCCTGCAGGTCCAGGTCAGATTCGGATCATAAAACGACGGTGACTTGACAAACTCACAACATTGGGAAGTTCTTCATCGAAGGGCCTCAAGTCAAGCCGCTCGAGAACCAAGATTGTCAGGAGTCATTGGTCAAGCTCACGTCCGGCATTCCCAGCCGGCCTAGTGGATCTCGCCTTCAAGGCTGGCCCTTCAAAAAATTCCTAGATGGTGTGTCGTTGAGCCTTGAAAGATACGAAGTCCTTTGAAGGGGGTGATGAGTTCCGAAGCCAGTTCGAGTTGGTTGATGTCTAGGCGCGGACGAACGAAAGTGAAAAATCTGAGCCAGAGCCTAAGAGAGTTCGTGACACTCAACCACGAATGCCGTTCGATTTCAGAAGACTTCTGCCTCACAGGAAAAATTGAAGTATGCAGAAATAAGGCTTCAGGTATATGAAGCGAGACTTGTAATGCTGATCCCGTTGCACCATTCAGGAGCGCCACTCCCTCCATCCCGGCATGGGTTTAGACGTTTCGGCATCGGGAATCCAGAGAACAATGATGTGGACCTCGCAGCTCTCCATGTAGCTTTGAAATACCGGACCGCAGGGCAAGGGAGGCTGGAGCCAGAAGTAGGTCCACCCACTGTTTCTTGCGGGATGAACAATCGGGAGAACACAAGAACTTGCAAGCGCCGCCAAGCGGCGCCGAATGAGTTTGAATTATCAACAACGCCCACACGTGACGGATATCCAAAAAGTAACGGTGCAAGTTTCAGTGTAACGCTCATCTTGCTCTTTTCGTTTCTCTCAAATGCGGAGTGTATATACGGGGGACTAAACTGTCCTCACAAGTCGAGTGGCTATGGCGCCAGACATAAGTACCACTATACACGACGACCTCTGCGGTGGCACAGACTTCTCGTTGCTCTCATGGCTCGAACACCAATGGGTCGCCTGGTACATCGCGATCGGCAGTTTTACTATCGCGACTGGATTAATGTCTTTCTTACTAGACGAAGCACGTATCAGCTACTCTTATTTCAGGTCATTATACTTACCGTTTTCCCTTTGCTTTTTTGTGTAGGTCATTTATTTTGGACGGAGCATCCCTTGGATCATCATGGATGCTATTCCATAGTTTCGCAACTGGAGACTACAAGCAAGTCAAGTACCAGCGGCTGAAGAACAATAGGGGTGTACCAGGCTTGTCCTGTCTTCACACTTTACGGTCAAACTTCCTGTGGTACGTCACATTGCTCATCGATCCGATTAATTATTGACCTCCGAAATACCGAAATTTGGTTATTCCACCCTCTAGCTGAATCGATTCGCACGTCAACGTACCATGTTCTATTACCCTTCATGAGGAGCATGTTGCCTGAGATCGCGTTCTTCTTTTTCTTCGAAGATCTCGTCCACTACATTGGTGGGTTGGACCTCATCTATACTCTCCAGGTTATCTGACCAGATGTCATTTAGCCCACCAAATGCTTCGTATCGCTGTCCTGTATAACCACATCCATCATAAATACTGTACACATGTTGGGCTTGCTGCGGAGTATGCCCATTCTGCGGAGGTCATGATTCGCGGCGCAGGAACCCTCATTCTGCTGTATTGCTACTTTGCGCGCGACCTCCACATATTTTCTATGTATGTATGGATGACCCTGCGCCTCTTCCAGGTTATCGAAGCGCATAGCGGATATGGTGTGCACATTTCGTACCTCTTCTACCCCATAAACTTGGCTGACTTGGAGTGAATGTAGACTTCCCCTGGTCCCTTCAGCACATCCTTCCAGTTTGGTCCGGTGCCGAGCATCACGACTTCCATCATATGGCCTTCGCGAACCACTTGGCGACGTCATTCAGATGGTGGGACCGGATCTGCGGCACTGATACCAAGTACCAGGAGCACCGCGTGCGCGTCGCGGCACCCAAGGAAACTATGAATAATGCAATCAAGGAGCAGCAGGACGCTATGGAGCAGGAGCTTATGGCTGAGGTTGGAGCTGAAGGGGTTAGAGCGGAAGCTGAAGCCGACAGGAACGCGTCAAAAATGGTGGAAGTCCAATAATCACATATATATGTAGATAGACGTGCAGGATTGTTGGGACATTTGATATCTGAAGGCTGCCTACAGCTATACCATATCCAATTACGCGCGACCCACGTTCCTTCGCCCAAATTGTAACGCCAATGACGCCGAGAAGTGACAGTGATAGTGAAATCACCCACTATAGTCTATACACTTGATTCTTGATTGATCAACCGTGACAAAGCACAATACTTGAGTAAGTGGCTTGCTCCTCATAACCCTCCCAACCCTCAACTCTCGACCCACTTTGGGCTCCATTTCTTCTCATACATCTTTTGGCTGGGGGTCCGGTTCAGAAGAGAACGTTGGATACAGTGGTCGCAGGATTACGGCGTACGGAGGTGGAACGTTACAAATGTAAGGTGTGGGATGGAATTTTCGGGATCGAGTTCTCTGGACTGAATGCCACAGTCTCATCGACAGCTATAGCTTATCCACACAGTCGAATGAGTTTGGCGTCTCTTATGTCTCCTTTGCCGAGACCAGGGAGTCCTGCATCGCCCGGAGCGGAGAATACAACTCCCGCCATCGGACCCCTCAAGCCGCGGCGCGCACCAGTATTCACGACGCGCACATCCCTACCGGTCGAGATTTTGGACCATATTCTGCAGTCTCTCACCCGGAGCGAGCTGCTACCTTGCCTCACTATCAATAGGGTGTTTAACAACATTACCAGCCGTGTCCTCTATCGCACCCTCGACGAGCTCCAGCCAGCCCAATCTGTCGTCTGCCTCCTAGAACTCGAGCGAAGTCCCCGAGTCCAGCCATTCGTACGAAAGCTCGAAATCGACTGGAACACAAAAACGGACCCTACGCTCAACTTCTACCGGCTTCTCCACCGTGTCCTAAAAGGGCTGACGAACCTAACGTCACTGTCCCTCGAATTTCCAAGACCGGACACCCACATATGGATCCTACACGACTGCACCTTCGCCCTACGATACTTCTCAACATCCCTGCCGTGTGACAACGCCCTCGCGAAGTTCCTTGAATCCCAACCGTGCCTGTTAGAGCTGACTCTGCGTGGATTCCCGCAGGGCAGCGATAGCGTCATTCCGCCGTTCATCGGTTTCTCCCCTTCCACCCGTGAGGAAACAACGGAAAAGAAATTCACGCTCTTGTCAAGCTCCCTGCCCAGGCTGACGTCGCTGCGCACGGTCCACGGCGGCCCCAGCATCATCGCCTCCGTCGTGAATGGGCGGCCAGTGCACATGGCATCAATTGCACTCTTTCCCGGGTCTTCCTCAGATTCGCTGAAAGCGCTTTCGTTGTCAGCGTCGCCAATGCGGAGGCTTAGTATCATGAGTTTTGACCCCGCAGTGCAGGACTATCTGCTATCGGAGATTGCGACGCGCTTCCCGCAGTTAGAGGCACTTCATATCGTCATATTACTATCGGAATATACGAATGTGCGTGTCCACGTAATGTGGTGCTTTCCTTGACCCGGGATTGAGGCTCTCGTGAATGTTTAGGACCTTCTGAAAGCCCTCGGACCATTGCTCGCGGGTTTTCAGGCGTTGCAGGTACGTTAAGGCTGCTTCTGCTATTCCGATCCTCGCTTAACTGCTACTACTTCACAGTATATCACATTTATGGCAGCGACGGATCGGACCGCGCTGCCTGGGGAAGAGCAAGACATTGCTAAGCTCTGGCACCATTGGTGCCCGACCCTCAAAACTATCATCCTCCCGCGAGGCAGGGTATGGTTCGAAGGGAGGTCTGAATGGAATTCTTTAGATCCAGAGGACTGATGAATCCATGAAAACTTCTTCGTTCAGTGTAATAGGATTATCCGTAAACATAAGCCGTGTGGATCGACGCGAACACTTGGATCACTGTCCCTGGTTCTTCTATGTCACTTCAGTATAGACGTCAAGATCTTCCTCCTCAAGGATCTAGTATGCTGACTGACGAACACTCGATGCCTAACTTCGATTCGATGAGAATGTTCCGTTGACTCCCGTTATCGTCTCCTTAGAACATGCATCGGTGAGGATCCTTACTAAACAGCTTTTGTGTGTCGGGTTTGACTATCTGTCGCTAACGGGTTGAAACTTGAAGCAGTGATCACTTGATACAAATGGGTTTCGGTCAAGTGACACACATTTCGATTACTGGGAAACTTTAGGTCAGACTTGACACCTCCATGAGACTTCCGCCCTCCACGAAGCGGAGGCGATTAGCCATCGATTCTCAGTGTTACTAATATCGTTCACGATGCTCCTCAAACATCACCACATGATAAATATGGTGGACCGACCGATATAAAGGCAGCCATGATTGGACTCTAGAACAGTATCGACATGGCAAACACGCTTGATGACTTCTTCCCCGCCCCTTCTGCTCCCCTCGCAAGGCTTTCACCTAGGATGTGGCCGGGAATTACAACACAGTCGACGGAGACGCTTCAAAACGTCCTGAAGGATAACCATGCAAAGTGGCACATCTTCTTTGACCGGGATTACCGACCTCACAAGTACGTGCATGCTCAGATTGCATCCGCTAAGCACGGTCACTGACGTCATAACCACCTCTAGTCACTCCGCGCACTACGCACTGGCGCTTTGGGCCTTGGGAGCAGATGAGGAGATCATTGGAGCTGCCTACAAAGCCGACTCCGCATTTCAACTACCGAAGTTCGATTCGCCCGAGAAGATAACTGTCGATAATTTCCACGACCATCTCGGGGACGATGAGTAAGTGACCTAATATCTGTAACATGTGCATGAGGAGCTCATGCGCCACCGTAACAGATTCTATAGCGCGTATCTTGAATACTTCATGGAGGTGGTAAAGACCAAAGGCGTTCCGGCTGCTTTGGAGGAACACCTGTTCGACGTGAAAGCAAATTTCATTGCTGGGAAGGATGCGGACCAGCAGCCAGAGATGTTGAACCGATGCATGGACGGTATCATTCACTCCTTGATCCATATCGGTAATGGCCTTGAGTTCGGTCTACCCGGAATAATTGCTGAAGGTGAGTGCTATGGATCTCAAGCTCGCTGGTCGTGCTGACCTCGACCCCAAAAGGTCTTGCGTGGACTGCGGTGCACTTTAAGACTTCAAGCATAGTTATGCCTCCTTCGCTTTGGAAGGATATGAGCGCACCTGAAAACGTTGAATCTCTGACCACGCGCTTCCTGGGTTTAGGCAAGAAAACAAGCGCACCCACGTCACAGGGAAATACGCACGCCTTCACCATCCTTGCCAGAATTCTTAAGGATCCGCGATTTGACGCAATACCAGGCGCAGATAACTATCATGTCATTTATACGAATGCAGAGCGCGAACACGGAGAGGCGATCGCGGAATACGTTCAGGCTTGGAGCTTCGACCGCTCGGATCCCAAGGAGGTCGAGCGCAAGATCGAGGAGCTTGTGTGGGCTAATGCGGTGATATATGCAATCGCGGGATGGTCCAACGACGAGGACTTCAACTCTGATTTTTTCCAGTAAGTGGCATACGTAACGTGCTCGGGGGACTGTAGGCCTGATGCTGTTGTATAGCGTGCACCTGGTCACCTCGTCTCTGTTCCTGTCTTCCATAGCCGCGATCCTCAAGCCTGCTTCGCAAGAGCTCTTACTACGAAGCTACTTCGCCGTGTGTCTGATGTGGTGGGTTGGGCGGGGACGACCAGGATTCGACATCCCAGGATTTTTCGCCGAAACCTCTGTTCGACCCCCACCCGCTCACCCACATCCCCCTCCCCACAAGGAAGCGCTGCCTTCTACCGATTCCCCGAAAGCCGTCGCGCCAAACCCCTGGTTCCCGCTCATTCAAGAGTCGCTCGTTGTCCCGGACGACCACTTCCCGAAGACTTTGAGGGCGCTCGCTCATTTCGGAGAAGTGTATGGGCGCAGAAAGGCCGGACAGGCTGACTTTTGTGCGACGGAGCTGCCATTCGCAGAGAAGATTGATGGCTCGCTCTTCGTCAGAGCGGCGGTGTTGACGAATCAGAGGCTGAGAAGTGAAGATGTCAAGGTCGGCGGCTATCTCTATTGGGATCGCAAAGGGTTCTATAAATCCTAGAGAAGAGGCCGATAGTACAATTTTGAATGTCAACAATGTCTTGTAGCTTTCTGTGTACAGCGTAGTAACCGAAGACTATCTTAATCCTCATGTGGTAGATGGAAGAGCAGATGAGTAGTTGAAGTTCTAGCGATGTGCGACTCCTGGCAGTGCCGACGGTTCCATATACTCCATATACATGAGCATGACCCCTTGCATCCTCCTAACTACTACTGAGACGCCCATAGGCCCCTTAGTTTGCCTTCGGGTCAGATATACACCGACCTTACTAGGAGTGAATCCAAGTTGAACAGCTGTTAATTTGTCGAATCCGTAACCTGACAGCGTTCATCAGGGGGGACTAAGTACGTCATTGGAATATATGGCTCCCTTAGCGCATTCACCCGTAACACTTCCTCCAATCTTGCATCTGGGACGTAATATGGTCCGTTTAATTTTGGATCGCGCAGATTCAACATGAGCCGGGACATCATGGTGGACGATACACTGTAGCGCTGTCAATTCAAGAAGTGATTTAGTTTATCGTTTATTGGCGCACATATTCGCGAAGGTTGTGATGAATCCTCGTTCGTATTCCTGATAGTCTTCTTCAGATCTATAATTCACATATTTCGAAATGCTTACCGGTGATAGCTGGGATGGGTTCGAGTTTGTTACAAGGAGTGAACCTCGAAGAGAAAGGAAACGTACATGAAACGATATAATGTTTGCAAGTCCAACGATCATCATGATTCTTTGGGATATGTTTGACCATTAGGACTCGAACAAGGATGTGAATCTCTCACCCAAAGTATATAGCCCCTTGTATCATCATGTCAGAGAAGGTGGTGACGTAAAGGCAATTGCGCACCGTCCCGAACCAAAGTATCCAATAGTGGCCTGCGTCCTCCACGACTCCGCCTACACGATCTATACACCGTCAGAGAAAATATGAGAACATCGAACAACAAATTTGCAGTCCAGGCTCCCGCCAAGTCTGTACCACAGGTCAGATCTGTAAGGTGCTCACCCGTCAGAGCATAGACACATACTTTTCGCACTAATCCATTGTCAATGCGCATCTGCATGAATCGCTGAAGTAAACGCACTCAGAACGATCTGTTGGCGGAACACAGCCTATCTTCGGAAGAACTAGATCTTCCTTATGACTGCGCCCAGCAACCACTGAATACTAGGGGTACGAATATGCATCGGTGATGAGGATCCTAGTCTTGAACAGCTCCCACGATACTCACGGCACCGAAGACGATGACGGCCAGTCCACAGGCACATAGAAACAGCAATACCCAGATATTGCGGTTATAAAGCGCATGAGTCCGCATAATGAGAATGACTGCGATTGAGGGTGTAAGGTATTATTAGAAATCACCCCTGAATCAACCTGACTTGGGCGCTTACTGCCGACCATGGTTTGAATTGCCACGGCGAGGTATTGGTGATATGAGGAGAGCGCGGGACATCTAGGTAGGGTTGATATTTTTAGTTCAGCAGCGCAATCGGCGACATATCACCCACACCTAATTAACAAATGTCCGTTCAGCGAGGACATAAGAAGCCAAGGAAGATATTTCACGCACGTCTCGGGTGTCAGAGAGTCTCGAATCCCACCAATATTGGATCATCACCGGGACGTGGCCGAAAAGTGACAGGTAGCGGTTTGCATAGAAGAAGCCAGAGCCCCATGAGAGTGTCCTTGAGGACCAGAAGCGCTCGACTTCAGCCGGTAGAGTTATAGTATAGTCATAGTAAAGTATCACTGGACACGGCATAAAAGTCAAGATATATAATGTTGAATAGGGCAGTGGTTGTTCTCACCAAAAGACACAAGGTTGATGTAATTGCTGTGATTTCTGGAAGGAAAGAAATTTATCGAGGATCAAACAATGGGAAATGGTGATTGACATACAGCTGAGTTTGTATGGAAGCCGCGGTAGCACTATCCAGCATGGATGAGGATTCCTTCGAGGGACCTGTGGGAGCTTGCGGCTGTTGTCAATGTTTCGACTTCGATGCCAGGTCACTTTATGCACGAGCCAGAGTAAGGAAAGCGCTGAGGGGCCGCAGCTTCCAGAGAGGGTTGAAGGGGCTTTAAGAGAGAACATCAAACAGACAGCGTCTGTAAACACCAGCTATATCTGGGACGCGGGGCTTGCGGCCGTAGCTGTGATCGGATGCACTCTATGAACGTCACATTGCTACTGCCAAGGCTAACGCTAATTCGATTATGTGAACGCTGCTCAAAAGCATCAACTTCTCAGTAAGGTCCTTCTAATCCTCAGGTAAGTTGTATCGACGAATACCTTGGCTAAAGGCTTACCAAGGCTCATTCCCATTCCCAATGACGGATTCTCCCTTTTTAACCGTAGTAACTCTATATAGTTGTCGTAAGTGATCAAGAAAGAAAGCATCACCGGGATATGCGGGAAAAGTAGCCAGCTGAACTAGCATTCCGACGGACCACGTCGAATCGCCAGCAACGATCCTATGGTATCACGGTAAAAAGATTTCTCCGAGGCCCGTCATGTAGTTCAGATTCGAATTGTATCAAGATATTGTACCGCTGCACACCCTAAAGCTCGAATAATGCGTATGGTGGAACTTGAAGGGGCGGGCAATGCATAATCGTTAGGAGCTTGGCGCTGGCATGGGGGGTAGGGAATCAGGGATACTGGTTAGCTCCTTACGATCGGATCAAGCGACGTGTCTTCCATTGAGTATATTATCTATAGTTGATGAGACATGGTCTATACACTTTCACCACCGATGCCATTGTATGATCAGAATATGTCCCAATGAGGCGAGAGGAACACTCACAGTCGACAAAATAATCGTCCCACCTCAGACAGGGCGTGGTGAGAATGGAGCACACCTCGTCCTGGGATTTGTTGCATTGCTTGTCAGGCGGTTGGGGTAGTGCCGTGCCGACACTCTCGGATCGCGGGAGTTGTCCCAATGTCTGTGGATCACGGTGTAAATGTTCTCCAGGGGAGGATCAAAGCTCGCGAGGTCCCTAACAATTATGCACTGTGCTTCATCCTCAGCAACATCCTCCTCTAGCGGTGAGAAGTTGGGCTGTACCTTCTGCTGTCATCCTAGCGATACGTTGGACCCGCGTTGGTGCTGACTACTTGAGCCGGCAGGGTTCATCGCCTGTTATTTTGCGTCGTTCGCCCACCTTGTTTTTCGAAAGTTGCGTTGACACGCATAGAGCTCGAGGAAGGAGAAGAATCGCAATTGAAATTCCGCTAGCCGAGCGCGACAACAAAGCACGTCGCGACGCGCCAGCTGGTCTGATTAGATCTGCGTCACCTCGTGCTACTTACCTGACTATACAGCTGTAGACTACTGTATCTACATCGTCGAAGGGTCCTGGTTTACTTAATATCTGCAACGACTCCTCTGGTGCTTGTGCGCTAGCCCCCAGATATGATGATAAGGTGGCAGCGTGAAGCCTCTCACGAGTCTGTCTTCGTTTTCAATGTATTTCTCTCCAGACGACGATCCTGATTTCGACCTCGCCGAGCGTGACCGAAGCGGGCACTTATGTGTCGTCGAGGGCCTCGTTCAAGTGTCGGATCTCATTGCTGCATCGTTACGCCAGGTAAGAAGAAACAAACTGTAACAGGAGAGCTGAGGACAAAATCGTAGTGCATTACGAAATCAACAAGAAAGGGTGGTGGAAAGGCTCGGTTTGCTGGTGTGAGGGTACAGTTCTGATGATTAAGGTGCTCGAGAGACAGTTTGAAAGATTGAAAGGTATGTCATATATGTATGGCTCATCATGAAGAACTAGGCATAGAAACGAAAAAGACTCGACGCAAAGAAGTCTCAGCGCATCCCAAAAACCTCCTTCCAATCCCATTGCGACTTTTCATAATCTAGATACCATTTCGGCGATCCTTCCATGTGCAGCTCCCTCCTCAGCTTTTCTTGGACCTCGGGGGGTGCGCAATGCTGCATGTTATAGCTGTTGGCGATCTCGAAAATGACGGCGTCCGGTTCTTCTTCAGGTAGTCCATACGCGTGATGGCAAGTGACTGGCCATCCAATACGCTCTTGTAATGTCATTTCGACGGCTATGAGCCCGGCGAGGTGGTCTGGGTCTCCGAGGACAGGGACTTCCTCAAATCGATCGTCGTTTTCGATGAATTGGCGGAAAACCTCTCGCGTGAGAGGGTAGCCGCGACGCAAGAGTGGGGGGATACGGATGACGCAGGGTATTGCGTGAGGGATGAGGACTTCGGGCAGCTCGTCCAGAGGTTGCATCTTCTTGATTTCTGCCAAGGGCTGCGAAAGAGACAAAGTACTTAGGTCCAGAACACATATGAAAATGCCAACGCTCACCTTCTTCTGGTAACGAATGCGAGGAGGCATCAATGCCGGATTCAGTTTGACCATCAACCTCGGATCCAGACGACGGGCAGATGTAGGTTCAGACATTGTAGATAAGAGTGGGTCCGGCAGGATTTATCGCGTGTTATTCTCTGGTATATTTTTGCGTCGTTCCACTACTTAGCTTGTTATTCGAAAGTTGTGTTGACACGCAGGGAGCAAGGAGAAGAATCGCAATTGAAATTCCGCTAGCAGAATGCGACAACAAAGCGCGTCGCTGACGCGCCGGCTGGTCTGATACGTGCGGCAGTGCCGATTTTGCAGACGGGGAGCAAATAGATCTGCGTCACCTCGTGTTACTTGCCTGTCTACATAGATGTAGGCTACTGATATATCTACATCGTCGAAGAGTCCAAGTTTACTTAGTATCTGCAACGACTCCTCTGGTGCTTGTGCGCTAGGCCCCAGACATGATGATAAGGCCGCGCGAAGCCTCTCATGAGTCTGTCTTCGTTTTCAATGCATTTCTCTCCAGACAACGATCCTGATTCCGACCTCGCCGAGCGTGACCGAAGCGGGCACTTATGTGTCGTCGAGGGCCTCGTTCAAGTGTCGGATCTCATTGCTGCGTCATTACGCCAGGTAAGAAGAAACAAACTGTAACAGGAGAGCTGAAGACAAAATCGTAGTGCACTACGACATCAACAAGAAAGGGTGGTGGAAAGGCTCGGTTTGCTGGTGTGAGGGTACAGTTCTGATGATTAAGGTGCCCGAGAGACACTTTGAAAGATTGGAAGGTATGTCATATATGTATGGCTCATCATGAAGAACTAGGCAGAGAAACGGAAAAAACTCGATGCAAAGAAGTCTCAGCGCATCCCAAGGACCACCTTCCAATCCCAGTACGACTTCTCATAATCTAGATACCACTTCGGCGATCCTTCCATGTGCAGCTCCCTCCTTAGCTTTTCTTCGACCTCGGGGGGTGCGCAACGCTTCACGTTATAGCTGTTACCGACCTCGAACATGACGGCCTCTTCTTCTTCTACAGGTAGTCCATAAACGTGATGGCAAGTGACTGGCCATCCAATACGCCTTTGTAATGTTATTTCGACGGCTATCAGCCCGCCGACGTGATGTTCGTCTCCGGGGACAGGGACTTCCTCAAATCGATGATCGTTTTCGATGAATTGGCGGAAAACGTCTCGCGTGAGAGGGTAGCCGCGACGCAAGAGTGGGGGTATACGGATGACGGAGGGTATTGCGCGAGGGATGAGGACTTCGGGCAGCTCGTCCAGAGGTTGCATCTTCTTGAGTTCTGCCTCGGACTGCGAAAGAGACAGAGTACTTAGGTCCGGAATACATATGCTAATGCTAATGCTCACCTTCTTCTGGTAACGAATGCGAGGAGGCATTAAGGCCGGATTCAATTTGACCATCAGCCTCGGATCCAAAAGACGGGCAGATGTAGGTTCAGACATTGTACATAAGAGTGGGTCCGACAGGGTTCGTCGCGTGTTATTCTCTGGTATAGTTTTGCGTCGTTCCACTACTTGGCTTGTTTTTCGAAAGTTGTGCTGGGACGCAGGGAGCAAGGAGAAGAATCGCAATTGAAATTCCGCTAGCCGAGCACCACAACAAAGCGCGTCGCGACGCGCTGGGTCTGAAACGTGTGGCAGTGCCGACTTTACCAGCGGGGATGATCCACCATAACTTCAAGAAACCAAACCACCACTCTCCCGACACCCTGCTGCTCACACTTCCATGCCATTCATACCGCATTCTATTCCCATGGCATGCTCCGGCTCTAGACTGCTACGTCTCTTCAAGGAGCGCTCTGGGCAAAGAGGGCCTCAGCTTTGCCTCAGCTAACCCCATTGACGATCCCAGGGACGCTTTGACCAGGTCTTGGCTAATACTTTGGCCCTTAAAGCAACGAGATTCAGGGAGGTTTGAGTGTGAGCTTCAACTCTAACTACCCACTTCTCGTTGCTTCTCCAAGCTCAAAGTTCTGGTGCGTCAAACCACGACTGTTTTGGAAGCAAACCATGATTCTCTTGCCCACAGATCTATGCGGTTCACGACACTCGACCATAGGAACCAACCTATATCTAGGCACACAGTCTACCATCTCTCCGCAGCCGCGCGACTCACTGGCGACGTCCTTTACCTTATCTTTACCCAGTTGAAAAACGATGAGGTCGACTCGCCATCCAAAGCAATTCCCACCGTCTCCCATGTTTGTCGGACATGGCGAAACGTCGCCCTCCGCTCGCCGCTACTTTGGACCAGCATCCGAATGCGTTGCATCCCCAGGCCTCAGACCCATCCCTGGCTCGTTGCACACCTGCATCGCTCCCAAAACTGCATGGTCGACTTGCATCTCTTTGCGACTCGACCGCTGACCCCCCAAGAGCATGAATATATATGCCGTCTGCACGCGCATCGTTTTCGCTCGTTCAAGGTCTGCGCCAGTAACTGGGCCTTGACTCGCCTCCTGTGGAAGCAATTTTTCGACTCGATGCCGCTGTTGGAAACGTACGAATATACGGCCATGCATGATCTTCACTTCCGTGTCACCAGGGACTCTCCGAAAGAACAGCACCCATTCCCATTCCCCATCATCTTCCGAAACTTCGGTCTCTATTGGGCAGAATGGGATGCTACCAACGTTACCTCGATCGTATTGAACTATGTGGGCCCGGACGATAGGATGGACATGGAGGATCTGAGTCAAGTTCTGACCGCTTGTCGCTCCACCCTTCGTTCTCTCGAACTTGTGGGAGCTGCTCCATTTTGGGATTCTAGTAACTACGCCATCGTCCCGGTCACCCTCCCGGCGCTCGGAACACTCAAGCTCGGCTACGCCGACAACATTGTCCCCGTTGTGGAGCTCATTAACGCACCCAACCTCAAGTCCCTCACCCTCCGCGACCTTTACGACGTCCCTGATTTTGAGCGGCCCTATCCAAAGTTATCGCCGGGTGCTCAGCCAACGAACATCGCCGATATTTTCCGCCTGCTCCAATACACCGATCTCACCGAGCTAGCCATATTTGGCGAAAAATACAGCAAAGGCGCTGGTTTCCGCGAATTCATTTTATCCATGCCAAACATCAAGTCGCTCAGTCTGTATGCTACTGCAGACGAGTACTACAAGGTCCTATTTGACCCCACTCTGTCGGAGGACATCACGCCTTTGCTCTCTCGGCTTCTCATAACACCAATGAAGTTCCTGGAGCCGTTCCTCTACTTCATAGATAGCCGCGGAGAGGCCAAACTACCACTCCTCGCGAAATTGGTGGTCTCGGAAAGCTGCGAGGCTTTTGTTCACGATCATATCGAGGAGTTTGTGGCGCGGGTTCCATCGATCTCTACCATTGCAGATCCAACGCCCCGGGTGTATACGCCGGTTGATGAGAGAGACATCGTGGACTTCGGTACTTGACGTCTTCGGTACTTGACGTCTTCGGACGGTATACGTACCTGTGGCACCTGCGTGACCACTGCGGATTACTTTTCCTGTCTCCTACTGTAGGTACTGATATCAATCTTGTATGCTTATATTATCCGCCAAATGCATTCATTGGCACCACTGCTCGTGATACTAAGCTGACACGGACAACCATACGTTCGAGTCATTGCGTTACTGATTACGTCACGGGGCTTATGCTGAGCGGAACAAGCACGCTTCGAAATCCCATACACAGGGCTATAAAAGCGAGGGACAATGTCTCTCATCTCAGACTGTTCCATCGCACGCACACCATCATGGCCAGCGACAACAGCATCACCGACTTGTTCCCGATCCCGTCTTCCCCGCCATCGACGCTTGTCCCGAAACGATGGCCCGGCATCAACCCTGAGTCCACGGCGACGCTGCGAGAGGTTCTGAAGGATAATCACCAGAGATGGCACATATTCTTCAACGACATGGGGTTTCACAAGTGGGTTTGATCTATAGTTGTCCGGAATTGGCCTCATCACTGATTTACTCCATTTCTAGCCACTCCTCTCATCGCGCAATTGCAAACTGGGCACTTGGAGCCGCCGGGGAGGTAATAAAGACAGGTTATGAGCTTGATAGTACATATCAACGTCCGGCGTTTGACCCACCTGGGCCTATCAACACCAAAAACTTTAAAGACCACCTTGGGGACAAGCCGTGCGTTTCATTGCCGTGATACTTTCAGAACATTCTGTTTCTGATGAGATTTTCTTAGGTACTATGGAGGCTACCTCGCCTTCTTCACCGATATCATTCGTGAACAGGGCGTGGCCGCTACGATCGAACAGTATGTCTTCTCCAAGGACGTGAATATCGGAGTCGCTGGGAAGGAACCTCAAATTTTCAATCGTTTCCTGGGTGGCCTTTTACACCCTATGATCCACGTTGGCTATGGCCTGGAGTTTTGTCTTCCAGGCATGGTCGCTGAAGGTCGGTTTCAGCCTAGAGTGACGTCATTTTATATGTTAAAAATAGACCGTTTCAGGTTTGGCGGAGGCTGCTGTGCATTCGCTCGACGCTTCTGCTGGCATCCCAGATGATTTTTTCGATTATGGTGGGAGTACTAAGGGCGTGGAGGACACGTTGTCTCGTTTCAAGTCTCTCGTCGTGTCACAGCCAGAGTCGAAGAAACTGGGTGCCAAAAACGGAGTGCATGTCTTCACCGTTTTGGCACGCGTCTTGAATGACCCGGAGCTTGGGAAAGTGGTCGACACCGGCTCTGGAATGTTTTCAACGACGATGAAGAATCATGTCAGTGCGCTGGTCAAGCATATGGCTGACTGGCACGTCGACGCCACCAACCCGCGTGACGTTAAACGTAAAATCGAAGAACTTAGCTGGATGAACCCACTTATCTTCGGCGTTGGGGGATGGGCGCCTGACAAGCCTTTCAATTCCGACTTCTTCCAGTGCGTATCAAAATGTGTATATTGTGAATATGTGCCGTTGCTTATACAACTCCTTTAGTATGCATCTGGTCACCTCGTCCATCTTCCTTGCTTCCTATACGGCCTACCTGACACCCTCGTCCCAAGAGCACCTTCTACGAGGCTATCTACTTGTCTGTCTAGGTTGGTGGGTGAGTCGAGGTCGCCCCAACCTCGACATCAAGGGATTTTATGCGACGACCTCACCCCACCCGCCACCCTCTGGACCCCTGCCGACCCCGCACAAAGACGCACTCCACCCTTCCGACCCCGCAAAAGCTGTCACGCCAAACGCTTGGCTTCCAATCATTGAGAGTGCCCTCCTACATCCGGACGACCATTTCCCCAAACTTCAACGCGCACTCGCTCACTACGGCAGCCTATATGGGACGAGGGAGGCTGGCCAGCCTGATTTCAAGGGGACAGAGCTGAAAGACGCGGATAAATTGGACGGGTCGTTGTTCATCCGAGTTTCTGGTTTGGCTGCGGGCAGACTGGGGAGGGTCAGGGAGGGCGACCCTCCTAAGAACTGGGATCGGAATGGTTTCTATAAAGCTTAACGAAACGAATGAGAGGGGCTGTATTCATGACTATTGTATTTGTAGGATTGAATTGTCTGCGAAACATATGACAGGTTGATATTCTTGAGAGGCATAAGCGCGCAAGGTGGCATAAAACATGGTGATCATAAGCGAGGATGTCAGTACAAGCGCATTGTTTAAGAGTCCAAAGGACCGGACTAGCCAACTTCGTCGGTGAGGAGATTTGTTCTGCGTTATGGTCATGTCTCTGCGGGCCATAGACTATGTGGTCTAGCACGCAAGTCGTCGGCATTTGTAGCGACGGGGGAAGGTAACGAACGACCAGCGAACTAGTCCAGCCGCGGAGCTTAGTGAGTAGACGCTGGTGTGGGAGCTGGTCAGGACTCCTGCCGCTTGTGGGAGAGGGTGGAGAGTGTAAATATATATGTCGGCTTAGTGTGTAGAGTCGGTCACGGATGAAGGCGACGGGAGAACCTAAAGGAGCTGGTGATACTGAGTGCTATTGGTCCCTGAGGCACTTCAGCGCAATACCAGGGCACGTCTATTCGAAATTGAACTTCCTCGCGCTCTGGCTTCAAAGAGGTCAAAGCAAAGAGGTCCAAGTGAAATCGGCCCTTAAAGTATGTGGCCTGAAAACAGTTCGGGGTATGCTCAACGATCTTTGCGGCTTGTACGAAATGTATGGCGAGTTCTTGTCTGTGAACCAAAGCGGATCTAGGTCATAGCTTCGTACGTAGTGACCCAGAGTAACTCCAAGAGCCACAGCATATCACGTCCAACCTATCGACTCGGAGCCACAGGATTTCGGCTAGCAGGGACTAAATCGGGCGCCTTAGGCCCAGCTGGGGGGAGGGGGGGGGGGGGGGGGGGGGGGGGGCGGTTAGCTTGCTATCGAGTAACATGATGATAGATGGTTCGATAGAACCGTGGTCGTAGGACAGTTGCTTCTGTTTTCAAATTGTTGATAATGAACCAAGTCTTCAACAGAAAAAGCTTTGACTCCGCAAAACTCAGCATAGTCACCGATCCTGTATCCGACGCTTATCTCTTGATCATCACCATCTAATCTTGAGAGCCCCACCAGGTTTTCCCCAATTTGCTGATCTTGGAATACTTCCAACGCCCTACTCGCCTACCCTTGAGGTTACCCGGTGTAAGCTCAGCATGAACAGACGAAACGTCGACATGGCATGAACGGTGGGCTGAATTACTCGAGCATCACGGCAATTGCACTCTCCTGTCTCCCTGCTAGGCCCTGCTGGTCGAAACATGTTGGCAACTAAGACTGGCTATTCGAGTTCTCAACCCGGACATCTAGCTACTAGTACGAGCGAGCATGAGCGTCCTCGTGAAGCTTGGAACTCCCGCGGGCCGAATTATTGATTGACTGTGGGTCTTGTGATTCTTGTCAACATTTCCTTATTAAAAGAGCGATATGTTACGGGAGGGGGTAAAGATTCTTTACCCACTTCCGTACCTAAACAAACTATCGCTGCAGAGATGGAGAAGATTGCCGAGATCAAGTCAACCGAAATCTCTGCTGTTCTCGGACCTAGTTCGTCTACTATGCATACTAGGCTAGTGCATCCTCCCTTAATTGTGATCCGCAGCCGTCGCAGCGTTCCTTCCCTTGTTAGAGGAGAAGCGGTCAGAGATAAGTGAAATACCCAGGAAGACTTTCAAATACGGGTCCACGGATCGCCACCAGGTATGTTCTTGCCGTTTTGGCCGCGTCAATAGCTAATCAAAACGCAGCTCGATGTATACTACCCCCTCACCCCTAGTGCGTCTGAAAAGACCCAAATTCTAGTCTGGGTATATGGTGGTGGTTTTGTGACTGGGGAACGTCAGCTGTCGCCGCCCGCTGACCTATTATACGCTTGTGTTGGAGCATACTTCGCGCGGCGGGGATTCGTGGTCGTTATCCCTGACTACCGACTTGTTCCCGATGCTCTTTTCCCAGGAGCCGCGGAGGACGTGCGCGACGCTGTGCTTTGGGTTATCAAGAACCCAGAGAATCTCACAACTCCCACTACTCCGAACCCAGACACAAAGGCCATCTTTTTGATGGGCCATTCCGCTGGCGCTGTCCACTCTTTCACTGCCCTGGTCCTTCCCGAGACGGCCGAAACTACGGCTCTGCGACCAAGCATCGCTGGCGCGATCTTGTGTGCCGGAGCGCACCACTTTGAAGGGCTCGATGCGGATGACGGGATGCATGGCATCGTAAACCAGCTCTGGGGCGGGCCGGATGGGGTGAAGGAGAAGGCCACGATGGGACTTTTGCGCGACGCATCTGATGCCACAGTCGCAGCTTTACCGCGTGTTGTGCTGGTTGTAGCGGAACGCGAGCCGGAATGGCTCTTGACAGCGGGCGATGATTTCGGGGAGGCTCTTAGAGCTCGAACAGGCAAAGCGCCCGTGAAGATCGTCGCGCAAGGTCATAACCATATCAGTGGTCACGCTGCGCTTGGAACGGGACAGGGAGAAACCTGGGCGGAAGAGGTCATCGCGTGGATTGAGGCATAAATTTGTCACTTGACCTGGAATTGTAAGCTTGTATGTAGTGCAAGAGAAGTGTACAGTATTCGTGTAGCGCATGGTTTAGGGAACGTAACAACGTATCAGAGTTTTCAGTGGACGATACTTAGGTCCCAGTCAGTATTTCAATTCATACATCCGCGTAACGAATCGACGTGAGTTCCGCCATATTCTGTCGTCCACCCTAATGCCTCGTCGCCTCTATCCTGGGCAATAACTAATGAAGTAACTTACTGATCATTCTTTCACAACTCAAAGGGAGCTCGAGAATATTCTACGTAAGCTGTTAGAAGTTAGAAGTTAGAAAGTCGAAATCCGGTCAGTCCAACGATACTATAACTTAGCGTGGTTTCGCAGTGGCCTAAAAAATTCGCTTAGTAGGGAATGGGGGCACCGCGGATTGAACGCGGGACCTTCAGAAAATTGGAAAGTCAGTTGAACTTCAGTCTGCTGCTCTCCCAACTGAGCTATGCCCCCGATGAGATTGAAATAGCTCTGAACATTCATAGTGATGAGGTATCGCACCCAAAACCTCATCTTCCCTGCCCTGCCCACTTGGGTGAGCATCCACATCAAAGCACTATCTAAGAGCCTCTAAGAGCGCCGGACGGCCCATCCATTAGGATGCCTGACTTGCACCATCCCGCATTACATCCACATCCCTCGCATGAAGCCAAGAACAAAATCCGCAAAATCCTGCCGCTGCTTAGGACCATCGTGAAAAGAGCCTCCCTGGTGAATAGAGTCACATTGGCTATAGTATCATCAGTCAGCCCTGACGATATCATGAGGCACTCAGTAAATTTTCGGAGGTGGGATGATTTCGGGCTACATTTGGATATCTGCCCTATGAGGATGACAGGCGACATATTGGATGACAGATATCCGACGTTACGTTGCATGTGGGCGAATCTCAAGGATCTCGCTGACGAGCGTTGGACAAAAAAGTGTGTCCAAGACGGAACGTGAGTTCCAATAACATTGAATCATACAGCAAATACCTGCTGCATGAAGAATCGGAATTTCATTTGTTGGTGCTGGCCAACGTGAGTGGCGACTCGGAGTCACTCGGCACAGAAACCCTGAACGACACGAAAAACAGTGCGGCGGCAGTTGCAAGCATCTTCTTTTTTAGCCCGTGTATAGTTTATCGTCTAATACATCGCTGGCCAGGATATGGGTGAGCCGTCCTCAAACCCTAAAAAATAGTAAAAAGCCAAGACTAAACGGAATATAGGTGTTTAGGGATATAATAAGTTACGAGTCGGTGCTATCGTCTTGATGCTAACGCAGAGAGAAGAATGTCATGGTCAATTTTCGCAGCTAGAACGACATATTACTGTTATTGTACACAGGCACTCCATAAGCGTAAATCACGAACCTTTGAGAATGAGTCGCAAGAAACATCTCGCCAACTTGGGCTCTTCCAATTCCAAGCGTGCAAGGTTCTCCGTGCTCAGTCGCCACAGTGTGGCGGAACGCTCTACAACGACCGTGGCGTTCCTCGGGAGCGAAGACAACGCGGAGAGCTCCCCGGCAACTGTCCCCGGCACCATCGACTCCTCAACACAGTCCAAATGGTCGCCGAATTTGTATGACGCTCTTAGCACACCGGTCTCAACGATGTATAGGCCGTCCGGAGGATCGTCCTGTTTCCAAAGGACGTAGCCTTCAGGGACAGAGACTCGCTCGAGGTATTTCCCGATGGGTCGGAAGAGGTCATGGTCAAGTTCACCGTAAGATGAAAACGCTTTGGAGAGTATGTTCTGAGGTTCGCTGGGATACTCTGGATCTTCCACTTTGTAAATCTCTGGATTGATAAGGTAAGGAGGTATTCCGGAAGCAAAAAGGGAGCAGACCATTGGCTATCGTTCGACTTCCCACGTCATGCATGTAGGATCTTCTGGGCGACGAGACAATGGAGTTCAACGAGTGCTGTTCAGCGTCATGGTTCTGGCGACCCGGCAAGGCTGCGGAAAACATTAGATCGTTGGAATACGACTTTTTCTAAGGGTATACGCACCGAACGCAGTCGAGGTGACTTCATATTTCTGCGCCATATACCATGCTCGCAGATAGGCGTTCTCAGTCCCTAAAAACACAGCTATCAGACCTCATAGATCTCGAAAAAGATGATATGAACGATTCTCACATTCCATCGCATCATTAAACGTCGAGAAGAGCTCCACATGGTCCGATCCCAGCACCTGCACACTTTCCAGTGCCTTCGCCACAGAAGACTCGGCCGAAAACCCGCAGAAGACAATAGTCACCGACTTCGCCGACAAGAACCGGTGTATCCGCACGAACGCCTCAGCAGACGACATGTCGACTCCTGCTACAAGCGTAAAATCCAGAACAAGGAACCGTACGGGGTTACTCTGCCACGATGGGCCTTCGATGATGTTTCGAATAGTGTCCTCTACGTGTGATATGGTGCCGAAGAAGAGGAAGCCTGAGCCAGTGGTCAAACTAAGTGCCGTGACCGAGATGAGAGGAAAATTCAGACCTTGAAGCATCAGAATGGTGGTCTGCTTGGACAGCTCGCGAAGGTACGCCCTTTGTAGGCTCGGTCTACGGACAGTTGACATAACAGTTTCGCCCGAACGAAGCGAACGAATGCTTCTCCGCTGTGAATTCTGCACAACAAAGAAGAAACCTATTCACTCCATCAGCAAGGTCTTGGGTCCGTTACTAAGAAAGACCTACAGCTCGCGATGATGCCGAATATCACTCCAACAACGAAGTCCCATACTGTCATGAATATCATGATACTGATGATTGTGATGTACTCTGTCCTAGATGCGCAATTTCATTAGACGATAAACGCTGTTAGAAGGTACGACCCTTACCTGCTAGTCCGATGCCTCGTATCCCACAGAGCTTCCTTAACAAGGTCGATACCTAGAACGAAGATCAAGGCACCAACGACCATGACCGCTAGAGAGAGGACATCAACATGACACCCCACTATCGGAGATCTCAGAGCTTACGAATATAAGCAATAGGAGCCGTCCCAATAACAAGTAACACAGCGGTCATTATGGCGAGCAGGAATCCGGCGATCCTGTTTCCACCTCCAACACGATAAAATCTAGAAACCACGTCATCAGAGTGCAATCAGGGTTCACATGGTGCCGAGGACGTACAGAAGAGTGTTCACATAGACGAGGTAGTTTGGTCTGCGATTCGAAAAGATTAGAAGTATCGCTATGGCTGAACAAGTCAAAATGACGAACACAGTTCCGAATAGCCCTGCAATGAAGTTGGAGTATCCGTGTGCGACGAGTTCTTTGTCCGTGTCCACGTCTTCATCCAAGGATACAGCTATATGAAATAAGAAAGCTGCCTCATGCTAGGGTAGAAAACAGGCGTACAGAGAGCAGGGACATTGAGAGGAGGATGCAATATGTTGAAGAACAACCTAAGCCAAATCAGACCATGTTCGGTATACGAGCGAATATCGACCCACAAAGCGAACTGCGTGGGCAGCGTCGCCCAAAGAGCCCCATACCTCACCGCCCCTAAATCTATTCGCGTATAGACATCGTCAGCGAAGAACCTGGGGTACTCAAAGCAGCATCCGTACCAAAGTAGGAGTAGAACTTGTACCACGCCTCAGACTCCTTAGGTCCCATGTCAAACAACCATCCCGACCTCCTCAACTCCGACAAATCCAAACCAGCGGCTGCAACGACAATGTAGAATACCACTGGGATGACGAGAAAATCTGCCCTCCAACATCAGCAACACCGTAAAGGATGGAACACATGCAAAGTAACAGAAACAGCCAGGTCAAAGGGGAAAAGGTGCCTTCGACACGCCGGGGGACCATACCACAACCCAGGAATCCGCGAAAAAAAGGCATGAGAGAGAAAGACTCACACATCGGGAAGATCAGCTGATGCTGGAACTTATGCGTGATCACCCTCAAGAGGACGGCCAAAAGGAAAGGTATGACCCAGAGGATCAAGTTATGCGTATCCAGAAACATCATCTCGATGGTCTTCCAGTCCGCTCCAACATCGTCGTCGCCTACCCGCATGCTTACCGCTAATCTGAAAGTCATCACAAGTCACAAGTCAGCACCCGCAGTAGAGAGTTTCGGATGGAATGGGGAAAAGAAGGCCGTACCCGGTCAGGATGAGGAACGCGCCCACTCCACCTATACATCTGAGGGCAAGGGGTAGGTCATGTGAGCCGGCTCCGGTGGTATTCGACAAAAGGATACGAACGTACCCGACAAGAATGTGTCTTGGGAAGAAGCCGATCAAAACACCAAGCTTGAGCGCGCCTAGCAGGAAGAAAGATAGGCCTGGGATGTGTTCGAGTCAGCACTGGACCCAGCTGCGGCCGGACGCAATGACTTAGGCACGACACCCACCTGTCAGGATAGAACTAAGCGCGAAGGCGGCGAGCGTGGTAGCAATGACCTCCTTTGGATGCTCTTCGCCTATTTGGGACGCGATGTCGTTGGCTAGAATATGGAAGAAGGGCTGGGGTGATTAAGAGGAGCGGAGGTTCGGAGTTAGTTGGGTTGTGTATGTTACAAGTATAACAACGAAGATAAATGATCGGCGAGTGTTGTAGTAGGGGTGGCGTGGAGATGGTGCGAGAAGGGGGGTCGATCACGAGGCATGGAGACTTACCACGACTTCGATCATCATACTTCCATTCGCACCTGCGAACCCGCTACCACCACAGGTGTACACCAATTGCGCGAGTGTCGTGCTAGTGGTGGTTGCCAAGAGAGAGGTATCGTCGTGAGACAGGAAAGGATAGACAGCGATGATTGGATAGAGCGTGATCAGAATTAAGACATGCGACGAGCTTCAAAAGACGAGATACTTACGACAGAAAAAACATGGAGACGCCCATCGGCCCAAGGTCTGAGAAGACACCCGTACCAGGGAAGATGATCATCCCATCTGTATGGCCCAAGCCAAAAGAAGCTATGTCAGTGTTCTATTTTTGGAACGTGTAAAGCCGAAACTTGGAATGTTTGACAGAGGATAAGATTGTAGGAGGATTGAATCGCGGGGAATACAAGAATAAGAACAAGAAGCAAACGAACGTACAGGAAACGCCGTCCAAGATGTTCAACAGACATCCAAGAAGGACCGCGGGGATACTCTGGAGAGCCACTTCTAGAACATGCGGTACGGCATTCAGAACTGTTGTCATGCTACCTCGTAGACGGGCAGGGAACGGCTTGGAATTCGGTCGTGTATGCGAATGACCGTTCGGCGGTAAGGGAGGAGAGGAAGGTGGTGAAGACGCCCTGCGAATTAGGGGTGTTGTCTCACTAATGGGCGGGAGAGACATCGCGGGTGGAGAAGCGTGCAATGTCGCAGGTGGCGACATCGGGCTTGTGTCTGCAGAAGGGGTCGCTTTTTGAGGCCCTTTTTTGGTGTCCATGAAGTGCACGCGCGGGGCGGTAGGCGGCACGCGCGGCGACGCGGTGGGTGTGCGGGATCCTTCTGAACCTGAACTGTACCCGGTCTCATACTCTTGGCGAAGGAGGCTCAAACCAGAGGGCTGAACGGGCATAGGAGGTGTTATGTTGCCCTTCTGATGCAGCGATAAAGTAGGTATAGGAGCGTCGGAGGCAGACGGCGTGGACGAGGTACCTTCATTGGTGATGACTGGTGGCGACCTTGACTGAGTGAGGCTTTCATTGATCGGTGGTAATGATCCTGACGGTGGCGAGAGGGCATCCGTCCCAAGAGGCGTAGTGTCGCTTGACCCCAGTCCGGATGACGACGAAGATGAAAAGGACATGCTAGAGAGCTCCATGGTATTCATGCGTATGGTATCCTGGGAATGGGGCAGGGGGGCCATCCGGTGCTGCGCAGGCACAGGAGAATCACTAGAGGATTGAAAGACGTTGGGTGGGTTATAGGACCTGGGCTGTAGAAGCCTGGAGATGGGTCATGGTTAGAATCAGAATATAGAACATGTAAGGTACGATAAGTTTAATAGACCCAGGCAAGGGACATGATAGAAGAATCAGGGAAACATAAATAGGGAACTCTCAAGTCAGATGGAGCGAGGGTGGTGCAAATGATGGGAAGTCCCTCGTAAAAATGACTTACCCAGATCTACGTAAGAGAGGTGAGCCGTCGGGGACGGTCCTATTGGACGCATCGGCTGTCCACGGCCTATCGTCCACATTCCCAGTACTCGATCTGCGGGTAAACACCAGAAAATCTCTGCGCAGGGGTGGCCGGGTACCTGCAGCTGGACTGTCATCTGTAGTGTCCAGGGCGGTGTTACCGTTATCGGTGAGACTCTGCGACTCAGGGGCTACGGCCGAGGAGAGCTGCAGCATGGCGGCGAGGCTTGGAAAGACGGAAGATGTGCTCAGAGTTGACTGCGCTGGCACCATTGCTGTGACCGTGGTTATCCTGTATCCTGAGAGCACATCAGACTGGACGGGGCCAGTATACTTGTAGAACGCAACATCTACGCGCCTGATGACATAAAATTATTACCGTGGCGTATCACGTGCCAGTGTTTCTCAGATCCTCGCCATGACCACGATCGCACTGCAAGTTTGCTCTGCTCCCCACCGCCTCCGTCTACTGATATTTCTGCAGATATCCACTCTCAAATTTCACGTTTAGGTGGGTTGCAACCTCGTGTGCGTCAGCTGAACAGTCCTTGATCTTTGATTAGCACCAAGGAAGCCCAGCCTGAAGAAGATCCCTCTGTCTCCGCCCGTCTCCAACGTCTCCAGAATAACTATGAAGATTTTGGCATGCGACGGACCGTGGAAGGCATTTTGGTTGTACACGATCACGGCCACCCACACATTCTGATGCTTCAAATCGCCAACGCGTTTTTCAAACTGTAAGTTTTACGCGTCTGGTTCAGGTTCAGGTTCTGCTCTTCCCTGGTCCCTTTTTCCCCTCCAACACGGATCCCACGACGATCTCCTCATTCTCCCGCTATATCTCCGCCAATCACGCCATTGAAGCGCAATGTTCTCGAAGTGACGTTTCTGCGTCATCATAGGTTAAAACCATCACAATAACATCCGAAGTCATTCACATACACCTTTCCATGATATTTTTGGCACTAGATGACAGTATGTGTGCTAACTCTCCGTCTGCAGCCCAGGTGACTACCTCAAGCCAGGCGAAGACGAGATCGAAGGCCTTAAGCGCCGGCTCGACGACCGCCTCGCGCCCCCGGGGGACTCTCAGCAATTCAACAGCACACATGGCGTAGACAACGAGTGGGAGATCGGAGACTGCCTCGCGCAGTGGTGGCGGCCGAATTTCGAGACTTTCATGGTGCGTTTATCGTCTCTCCCTCACCTACTCCAATTCAGTGGCTCATATCCACGTAGTATCCCTTTATCCCAGCCCACATCACGAAACCCAAAGAATGCAAGAAGCTCTTCCTGGTCCAGATGCCCGAACGGAGTAGGTTGCGTTCCTTGTAGCTGTCACGCGATCACTTAAGTTTTCCTGTAACCCACATAGAAGTCCTCGCGGTCCCGAAAAACATGAAGCTCCTCGCCATACCGCTTTTTGAGCTGTACGACAACGCTGCACGTTACGGGCCCCAGCTCTCGGCTATTCCTCATCTGCTGTCAAGGTACGTTCAGCTGCCTGCCATCATTGTCCTCTTACCACCTCTGAACCCTTCTGCTTCTCCAGGTATAATTTTATCTATCAGTAGCTGCGCACCTATCCCATGATGTCAGGGTTGCGTCAAGCGTCTGTCCATTTGCAGTTTCGCTTCGAGTCGCCGGACTCAGTACATAGGCCAACCACATCCGCTGTCTTTGTCCCCATCTGTTGTTTTTGTGCTGTCGGCTCTCAGTTGTTGGTGTACCTCTATACATTGAAAACATCTCAAACACTGTATCACGATGTATATAACCTGAGTTGCAACCCTCCATAAATCCGACCACGGAGTTAACTCATCACAACGCCACGAAACCTTACTGAATTCCAAGGACGCAGGAAACATCGAAAGACCAATACATTTCACGAACAGCCGCGCCAACAAACGACGAAGCAACGACAATACAAAACACATGATAAGAAATTTCCATCCAAATCCAGGCCCGACCAAAACTGCACCACAGAAGATTCAGAAGACGTCAGCCAAAGCCAAAACCAAATCCCGGCGCTGCACCTCCCGAAAGACCTGCTGAAACCTCAAAGACCACCACCCGCGCTCCTCCCTCTCCTGCATCGTCGCATCATAAGCCTCCACCGCCCCCTCCCCACCACGAGCCATACTCTGCCGCACGTCCGCCATCTGCACCGAGGGGCTCTTGGGCAAAGGCAGCCCCGAGGCAAGCAGCGACAACACCGTCTGCTGCTCATCAAACGCCGTGTCGAGTTGGGGGTCGTGGCTCCTAGATGGGGTCGAGAGTGAGCAGATAGTGAACTTCTGGCAGCGCCTGAAGGCCGAGATCCAGGAGTCTCTTGCTGTTTCGCGATCGGAGGCAGGGGGTCCATCATCCGTATGGGCTGAGGCATCGTCACTTGGGACCGCAAGACGCAGCAGAAATATGGAGCCGTCGTCCATGGTCGTTGCTTGATTCAACTTGTGAGAGTCCACCGCGAGAGCTTCGATCGTGATGGTATTTGGATCTAGAACGCAAGGAAGGGTAAGTACGGACAATAGACGGGAAGCCATCAAGTAGACCATAAGCGTCCTTTTCTTGAACCTGTACGTCAAGAGGCCTCATAGTCCCAATATGCTTCAATAGTGTCCATTCTTCAACTTCGCTCGATGTCGAGACTGGCGCCGCAAGAACCACGAGATCCGTAAACACGAAAACTTGAATAGGCGTCCCATGAGAAGGCGTGCTGCTGCTAGTCCTCGGAGCCGGGCTTGGAGATGCTGGCATCTTGATATTCGGTAGTCGAGCTTGGTTGAGACGTCCTTTGGGCATTGGGATCCGAAACGACGAAAAGAAAGGCGAGTCCGGTGTAGCAGGCGTGTGTGAAGAGACCCCAGAAGAACTCGTCCGAAAAGAGCTAAAAGACGCGCCAGAGCTCGCAGATCCTGACCTTGCACGTCCGGTGTCCCATGGATTGAGGGCAGTCCCGAGCTTGCTCGTCCTATTAGCAGTGTTAGCGCTTCGTAGACTTCCTGGGGGGAAGTAGCGGGAGATCCTCGACGAGCCAGGAGCTGCTGAGGGTTCGTTGGCTTCTACGTCGATCAGGTTGAGTGTTCCTTGGTACAAAAGCCTTCTATCCCTAGTCGCGAGCTGAGCGGATGGTGGAAGCCCCGATATGCGAGCAGCGAATCCCTGTATCAAATCATACTCGTCTTCACGAGCTTTAACCTCTGTCATGACGCGAATAAACATTTCAGTCGAGTGCACCAGGGAGAAAGTAGACAGATAATCCTGATGACTCCTGGGCGTTAGCTCTAGAAGCCTCTAAGCTCATGCATGAGGTCGATGTCCCAAAGATATCAGAACGACTCACTGAGAAGAACTCAAGTAATTTATACAGCAGGTTAACGGGTTCCACCAGGAAGCTCTGGAAATTCCACCCATCGCATTCAGGCGCCGCCTCCTGGATGTGGAGAAATTCGCCAAAGTCACTGTGCTCGTCCTGCATCAACTGGTCAATTAGCGTGACTGCGTCTCCTAATTTCACGAGGTAGGGTTGATACACCTCTAGTCGAGGAACGAAGGGGCGTATCGACTCCGCAATCCTTTCGACGACGGGGTATTGCGCAGCACGGGTTGACTGGAGCGAAGACAAGATTTGGCTATGTAGAACCACGATGTCCTCCAGCCAATCAAAAAGACGCGCAATCTCGGTGGGGACGCCCGAGATCCAACTCTTGCTATCCTGGACACGCAGAGGAAGGACCAAAAGCTCTACAAAGACTTGCAGACGCTTCACAAAGGCTTCCTCAGTCTGGTAAATCTCAAGGATGAGGTCCTGCCGTCGCATCTCCGTGTCATCAACTTGATTCTCTGCAGCGTTGACGGGTGGTGGAGGGGGGCTGGGTAGGTGAAACCGGGCACGACGGTCATCACGTCGTGGCGAAGATCCCTGATTCTGCGAATGATCATCCGCCGACGGAACAGCGTAAGACGGACTGGGGCCTCTCGAATTTCCACCCAGTCGCGAAGGTTTCTCTTCTCTTGGCTAATTGAGAAAATGATGTATTTAGGAACTGGAACGTTTGTAGATTGAGCTCAGAGCTTACTTGATAACTTCTTCGGTCTCCCTTTGCTTGGCTTCCGCCGAGTTTCTTGAACAACGTCTCAGCAGCAGGGCTCAGCTCAGAATCGCTGTCTTCGTCCCAATAAACGCTCCCCACAGAGGACAAGTCACTGTCGGCGTGTGGCAACGATCGCCGATCCAGATACGCTCCCACCGAATCAGAGGGCGGGATCCCATACGCTTTACGTTCTCGCGCAGCGGCGGCATACGGAGATGAGTGCAAACCCCCACCCTCACGACGCTGCTGGCTTGATTCACGCTGAGGCTTGGACATGTTCGTTGCCGAGGTCCTCCTGTCTGGCATCCTCTTATCTGGGGTGTCGCCGCTGTCGTTGAAAGGCGGGTTGTTCGGACTTGGAGAACGGTGGTACACGGAATGCCGCCGTAACGCCGCTGGGATGGTCATCGTGTCGATCTGCGGTATGACAGGTGATCTGGAGGAGGGTTTGCGCGTTTTGTCGGCTCGGGGAGATGGAATTTGAGAGGGACTGAGATGGTGTTGGGACTGAAGGGTTGTGCGAGGATAGGAAGAGTGGCCTCTGGTGGACTGTTCATTGTCATTGGGCGATAGGAGGAATGTCGGTGTAGGCGGGATGCTCGAGCTCCTTGGGCGATCTTTTCGGGTCAACGCGGGGATTTGGGACACTCGGCTCTGCATCTCATGCTCGTATCCCTCCCGGTGCTGCTGCTGATGGGTCCCACTTGTACGTTGCTCCAGTTCGCCAACAAATTCTCCAGATCCACTGACGGCCAAGCCATCCTCGCCGCAGTAATCACTCCCACTCTCCCGCCCACCGGGTGTTTGTTGTCTCCCAAGGTCTAGGCGAGAAACGATCCCCAAAAGCGCTGCCTGACGACGTTGCTGCTCTTGCGATGCTTCGAGCACATTGACAGAGTTTTGGTCCGCCTTGTAGTTCTTGCTTGGGGGACGACTGGGTGAGCGGGGTGGGCGAGCCGGGGTCTCGGGTTCCTCCATACGACACGTCGATCGAACAGAGTTGACTTCCTGTGATAAGCTAGCACCTTCGTTCTGGTGTTGTAAGAATACAACACTGGATCGATTCCTCCTCGTGCCCGAGCCAAGGTCGATGCCAAGGCCAATGCCTTGAGTCTCCCCATGCGAATTCCGGCGGTTATTCCGAGATTCCACCCCACCCCTGCCCCCAGCCCTGTCCCACCGCTCGACTTCGTCTTCAGAACTCGAGGAGGATACTTCTGCATTAGCAATAACAAGCTGGCGCCGGTCTCGGCCTTCATCTTCATACCGATTTTCCAGGTCAGATTCATCGGTTGACCATTGTGCTTGCGACCCGATGTGTTTCGTCTGAAGGCGAGGAATACTGGAGGGCTTGGTGATTGAAGAGGCCGTGTGAGCAGTACGTGGCGTAGGTGCAGGATTTTTTTCATCTTCAAATGAGACCGCGGGCGCTGATCCTGGGTCTGTGCGTGACCTCGCACGCAGATTTGCTGCAAATGGCTTGGGGCCTTGCTAAGACTCTACGGTTAGAATTATAAATCATGTGTAACAAAAGCTTGCAGTACACATACATCCATGCTTGACTTCCGAGTCGTCCCACTCGCGGCGGGATCAGTGGATGTCGGGAAATTATGAGTAGAAGTCTTCTTAAGGATGCTGCGTACGGACTTCGACGATACAGTGCTAGTTGAAGGACTGTGATACGAGGTTTTGGATAATAATTTCGGAGTGGGTGGTCTCAGTGAACTCTTGAGGGATTGCTTCGTCGGGATATTCTTTCTTGGCGTCAAAACGTTGGCACTCGTTACAAAGGCGGATTCATTGGTGTGTAGGGGTTCAGGTTCAGGGGTGATGACGCCAGACGTCGGATACTCCTCTAAGTAAGATGTGACGGAGGAATTATGGTTCGAGAGACCTGAGGGTGAAGGAGACCTGGAAGAGCGGGCTCCGCCTGATAATCCAGGCACCCCAAGATATGATATATTGCCTGGATTTGCGGTTGCTCCTCCACGAGAAGGCGACCGTGTCATACGGTGTATGGTATCTCTGAGGGACGGAAGAAGGTTCGCCTCTAGTTGAGGCAGATCATTGATAAGACTTTGGCGTCGTCCGCGTCGGCTCGCTTTAGTCGGTGCAGTGTGTCGCGCTTCACCGGGTGACTTGGGTTTGGACTCAAATGACGAATCAGACGTGGATTCAGCATCTGAAGGGTATGTTACAGGCATGAATTCGCTTGAATACTGGTCGTTTGGACGCCTAGACTGTTTGGACTCGTCGTCCTCGTAAGGTTCGGTCTCTTGGCCATATGTGATCCCTGCTGCTGCCGCGTAGTGAGACGGCGGTAGGAATGGGCGAGGAGATAAAGAGACTTTATAAGTCGAAGGAGGTAATGGTGAGCGAGATTTACTGCGCCCGGTATGGAGCAGAGGCATGGTGGCGGCCAGTGTTTCTGCCAACTTGAAAGCTCAAGTCAGATTCAGAAAGGTGAGTTATCGCTGACGTAATTATTCGAATTTTAATTAATGTAATTCACCGATAATCAGCTTAGGGAGCTGCACACCGCCAGACACCGCCAGGCAGTAATAGTGCGTGCCAAGATTATGATTTACTAGTACTCACCGCTAGGTAAGACGAAAAGAAAGTCCCCACTCAAAATCTCTAGATAACTCAAGATAAGATTTATTCGAAATGTGCCTTATCGCCGGTCCGGCGTTCTGCGACTGTCCGATAGTCCCGAATTCGAGGCTTGCCAAAGCTCTTCATCCTTCACTGCGTTCCAAGATGTTCTCCAGGTCTGTCTATTTCATTCCCAAGTTTCGATCTTTAAGCTTAAGTCTAGGCTCTGGTTAACATGAATATTCTTTGAGTGAAGGTAAACACTGTGCAGTGGCATCGTTTCTTATCATCCTCGTCGCCGAAATGGTCGTCGCGTGATCAAAACTCAGGCTCTTGGAAATAATCGACCTCATGATCATCAGGGGCTACTTATAAGTATTTGAGTCCAGAGAACACTTCAGGCGACTCCGCAACTCCCATCAACGCACCGTAGAATGGTCTCCGAGCTCAAAGCGCAATACGACGAGCACGGCTTCGTGGTAGTCCCAGCCCTCATCACCGACCAGCAACAGCAGGAGCTAAAAGAGGCCTGCGACCGTGCCATAGCTCAAACCCGCGACGGCACATGGCCACATCGCAGAACAGTAGGGAAGCAGTTTCCACCCTTTGGTGACGACAACCCCGACTCCTGGGGCGTCCAACACCTGATGCATCCGGGTCTGGGTGAACCGGCGTTCGCGAGATGGTACACTTCGCAGCCGCTTTCTGAAGTAGCGAAAGAGCTATTGGAGTGTGGAGAGGATGACCTAGAGATGGGTGGGTAGTATTCGATTTTGACTTCGCGACATCGCAACATCAACTCACTGATGACCTTCCAGAGTTGTTCAATCTCCTTATCAACCCGCTGGGCCATAACTTTGCGTTACGTTGGCATCGGGACGATGTTAGCGAGAAGGCAAATGAAGATGAGGAGCGCGAGGCCCTTCAGAAATGGCATTTTGGCGTACGTCTAATATTCTAGCCATAAACTCGCTGTTAATAGGAATCGTGTTCGTAGGTTCAATGGAACACGTACGTGCATGTCCCTAGTTTCCATTTTTGGTTTACCTATATCTGTGGCTAGCGCATTATACCGCGACTCCTGCCTCTACATCGTACCAAGGTCCCACCTTACCCCGAGGACAGCAGAACAACGCAAACACAGCGAAACCATGGAGCCGCCCACCGACCCTCTCGAAATGCCTGGATCGGTTCAGCTAACACTACAGCGTAAGCATTGTTCATATCACAAGCAGTACGCATCCTCATGGCCAATCCAGCCGGAGAGACCGTCTTTTACAATTCGAACATCCTCCACTGCGCAACATATAGTGCGGCTGAACGCCGGGCGACCTTACATGGTACCATCGGCAATGTCAAAGGGGGGTCCATGCGGGCGAGGAACGTGCTTCAGCATGGGCTGAATTGGATGAAAGAAGACACGTTTCGTGAAGGGCTGAATGAGAAGGGAAAGGCAATGCTCGACCGCCTTATCGCTGTGCAGAAGCAGGCGGCCGATGTTGGGTATTCCCTCTCAGGATAGGTCAATCCCGTGGACTGAAGTAATGGACATCCTTGAGTACCAGTCAGACGGAGGGAACCAATAGGAATAAGGACTTTCTGAGAATCGAAGCCAAAAGTCAAAGGAAGCTCCGTCCAAGAGGGTGTAGGCAAGCCTTTTAGGGGTCGATACTCTATATGTGGAAGTTGAAAGTGCATCCGGCAGGCCAGTGATAAACGGAATGGCTACGATTGAGTATGCACTGGAATGCTAAGCAAACGAAGCGAACTTCGAGATCCGCAGCCTGGATCTCCTGCGGCTAGCGTCATGGTACATATGGCCTTCCATACAAGTAAGCCAAATCACCATACTGTCGAGCTAGACGCCGCGTCGTTCGGGGCCAAGCTTTAGTTAGCAAATAGGAGATAGAGAATGCGGCGCAAATTAACACATCATCTAAAGTATGGTATCATATCTGCGAAACCGTGTCAAAACCAATACGTTTACAGAGCTGAAGACTTACAAGTATCAAACAATTCAAGAATGTGCAAGCATCAGCTTCACGTTAAAGATCGTCAATTGTCATGGCCAGGAAACGTCCACTCCATCCCCCACCGTCGTTCTCTTGGGCCCTGCAACAGGGAACCTCGCACTAACACGAGCAGCCCCCATCCTGCGCATTTCCCTGGCGGTCCGAAAGCCCCACAACCTGCACCCCACCAGGTACCCCGCCCCGCCCGCTGCTAGTGTTTTGCCCGCTTCCGGTCCCCTTGGTACCCTCCCACAGTTCGGGCGTATCGAGGATCTGCTCGACGACCTCTTGGAACGCTTCGTTCACATTCACAGAGGTCTTGGCCGACGCTTCGATGAACAAGGAAGACATGCGTTTGGCGAACGCCTCCCCTTCGGCTGTAGATACTTGGCGCGAAAATTCCTGGGGACATCGGAGGGAAGATGAGACGCGTTGGTAGGGCACCTTAGGAGGGACGAGAGGTGACTTACCTTGTCGACTTTGTTCCCGACAAGGATCTTGACCACCGAGCTAGAGACGTATGTTTCTAGCTCACTGTACCACCGTGGTAGAGCGTCGAAGGATTCACGATTGGAGACGTCGTAGACTGTCACATAAGAAGATTAGATGGTTAGGTCAAGGAGTAGAACGAGTGTCCATACCTAATATAATGCCCTGTGCGCCTCTGTAATATGATGATGTAATGGTTCGGAAGCGCTCCTGGCCTGCTGTATCCTGTCACCGACGAGGTGAGAGGTTAGCTTTGCCTATATGGTATGTATAAGAAAGAATGGTACCCATATGCTGAGTTTGACCTTCTTTCCCTTGACTTCCATCTTGTGCACCTGTGCGATTTCAAATAAGTCTCTCGTTCTATTGGGTCATACCCATCCCCGTGTCCTCACAAAGAGAACGCAGGAATAGACGAGCATGAGGGCCAATATTCCAACTCACCCGAAAGTCGACCCCGATGGTGGCACTGCTCTCGTCCTCTGGTAGCCATTGTTCGTCGGAGAACCGGAGGAGCAGGCTGCTCTTGCCAACAGACGAGTTGCCGATGAGCAGCAGCTTGCAGTTGATGGGTGCTGCCGATGCCTGCCTAGTGTGTGAAGTCGGGGCCATTGGCTGAGGATGTGATGGCAGGGAGAGAGGAACGGCGAGCGAGTTGGGCTACAATGGCGGTCGAGGTCAGGTTTACAAAGTGCCGCACACCATCGTCATGTTATTGCCTGTTATGGCTGCCATGCTACTCCTTCACTCCCCTTCATCGACATCATCTACTCCTTCGTCGACATCATCCATCAGGCCTCCTTCCACAAATCCGAGTAGCCTCTTCTACTGCATACTCGTCATGGGAGCTTACGCCAGTCGGTGGTGAAGCAGCGGCATGGACCTGTCGTATGTCGTCGTGCATTACTGTGATGGTGGCACCATTTATTTGGAAAGACGAGGAAAGACGTCGATATGGATACCGTCTGGCGTTCATACCGTTCTGGATCTCGGTGAGACAGGCTATGAGGGTCCACGAGAATGTACGACATAGACCCTTCAGCGTCTTATGCCACCACACATTCCTTGCACCACTGGCATTTGATATCTGGAAGCCCACATCCATCATGTTACCGCTTTAAGGCTTTTCGTCCGTCGTCAAGTAATAATGGATGCGTCCCTCGCTGGGACTCGTCATCTCCGAATAAGACCTGACTATGGAACCATTAATGCTCAGTCCATTAACCCGACGCCTTGGCTACTCTTCGGGCTCATTTTCTCGAACGTATGCTTTTCACCGTTGGACAGCGCCGACCATTGCCTTTTCGGTCCTCGCTCGTCGTATCTCGCCAAAGAGATATTTTTACTGGTGTCATGCCTTGTGATTGTTACGCCGTCATGAAACAGATCCTTCTTATTCTCGTGAGTACGCAACTGGAGATCGTGCGTGTTGCTCACACACATTCAATATCCCAGCATGATCATCAAGATCGAACCCCGCGGTACGGCTGTGCACATCGCTCAAAGATCCAAATCCAAAGATAAGTTCACCACCAATCTGAAATTCACTTGAATGCTTGCTCGACTTCCATCCCCGTCGAGACCAGTCTGACCACTGTTGAACGAGAGCGTAACGAAAATGTCTGTAGGGGGCTAATTTCACTTCACGTCCAGATGACCCACCATCAGTTATGTTCATTGTCCAATTCCTGCCTGTTATGTACTTACGTACTGTTCATCAGTCGAAGTGTACTTGTCGTCAGGTGGTGCCATTCATGAATTGACCACCATTCTAGAGCCGACGTAACTTGTTCTGTTGATTGTCCATCGAATGAACGCTTGTTTGCACAGCATGTGACTACAGCAAAAGCGCCAGGCAGCCCTAGCCTCGTACTCACAAGCGAGGCAAGTTACCCATACATTGGGACGTTGACGCTAGGGTCCTTGTTGGTGGCTACGTCACTAAGAGAGTCATTGTCCTTTCGATGTTAGAACGTCCTCGCCCTACTCCGTGATCTGCGTATAAAGACTTCTTACCGGTAAACCTGCATGGTTCTATACGGGCATGAGGACTGTCGTGGTAAGGGTCCTCGATCCAACAATAACGGATGCATGCCCCAACACAGGCACGGGCCGAGCCTTAAATGGAAGCGGCAGAAGGCTTGGAGGACTAAAAACGAAGTCCCCGAAGCATGTTTGATGGGATCCTGATGATGCGCTGAATTGAAGGCTGTTGTTACTGCATCTCTCTGACAGTTTCCCATTTGTGCGTCCCAGCCGTAACTTGAACACTTATAATAGTCGCCATCTCGCCAGTCGCGGCCCACCCACTCTGCCCGCCAAACCGTAGGACTGCAAGCATGTCGGACACCGAGAGCTTGCCGGGCATTGATCTCTCCGAGACCTTTGCGCCTATATACTGGGGTATGTACGCTCTTCGAAGTACTTTCCTTCCATACTGAATTGCGCACCAGGTTTCGTCGTTTCTTTGTTGTGAGCTGGATACTCCTCTGTCGACTTAGAAGGGCCGCGTGAACACGAGTTTCGCAGTTTAGGTGGGATCACGATCGTGCAGGCCTACATTTATTTTCCAGTCTCTCAGAGGGATAGGATGCTCGTGAGGGTCACGGTACGCATAAGATTTTCTCCACGCTCTCCATTCCTAACTCGTGTACTTTGCTGCAACTACAGGCTGGGGCCATGCTGTGCGTAACCTTTCGTGTTACGCCTGGACAAGGAGACTGAATAAAAATTTCCTCCAGACTTTTCGATCTCGCTTCTTCAGCTCTGATAGCCCAGTCTGTTTACTACTACCTCGTAAGTCCGTGTCCTTACGAATCCGAGTCTAGCCTCGAGAGATGCTCATTAGACGGGTGACGTCATAAGATACCGCATTTTGGGTCGTTGCTACCTCTCCGTTCCGTGACGCCGTATGTGTGTCTCCATCATCCCCAGACGAAAATATTCACCCCATACACAATAGAGAATTATCGGCTGAATGCCTTCTCTCGACGCTTATCACATTCAAGTGAGTTTCTATTCTTTCTACTTAGGAGTCTATGAATGAATTAATTATTCCTGTACTAGCTCTCAAATGTACTTCGTGTATCAGCTGTATAACGGTATGCTTAGATCTCCCTCATATCTGTTTTCTCTACTAATTGGCATACCTCTTCTAGTCAAACGGTTGGGTCGAAGCAGATGGCTTGTTCTTGGGTCTATCGTGAGCGCACTGCATCTCAAGCCTTGAGCGATATTCACCTGTCGATGGGTAGACTGGCTGTGCGGTCATGGCATTTGGTACGCATTACATTTCCCCAGCATTTGCAGCCCACTCAATCGCCATAACGCGAATGTAGCTGGTGGAATTGGTAAGTTTCACTCGCCGACCACGTCGACATGTCTAATGTCCGATTAACAGCATGTGTAACAACTATGTACATTTTTCACCACGGTGTGCTTTCCAACAGGAACGGAGTCTTTGCCGTAAGTCGAAATTTACTATACACCTGCGCCCGGCTACATCAAACTGTTATGTAGATTTTCTTCGGTGTGGCCAAGGGATTCGGAGCGGCCACCGATGTGTTGGCAACCATTGCCATGTGCATGTATCTCACTTCTTCGAAGACAGGGATCACCGAGTCTGTGGTTCTTCATTTCGCTAGAGTCCATCTTATTAACTGTCAGGATAGGACGAATACCCTTCTCAACAAGCTCATACGATTCGTAATCCATCGTGGGGCGCTCGTGACCCTTATCCAGAGTCTCCTTCTGATAACCTTCTACGCCGCGCCTCGAAAACTGTTTTGGTAGGATGTTTCTTGCCATTCCCGCTCACCGCCGAGTTCATAACAATGTCGATCATTTCATAGGCTCGCGTTCCACATCAATGTCACGAAACTCTATGCCAACACCTTCTGTAAGTCTTTAGTCCCATTCACAACTTGAACTACTTCTTGTATACAACAACTTCTAACGTCGCTCCCTCTTATGCAGTCGCGATGTGAGCGGAATCTTGTTTTGCTAGCAGCATGGACTCCTGATTCTCGTCTTGCCACAACAGGCTGAATGCACGAAATCACTTGAGAGACAATTGGCATACGCGCTCCGCGCTAACGCCTAGCTCAGGCTTCGGGGCCAGCACCCACAGCACACAGAAGATTGGCTTTCGCAACGAGCATTACGACCTCCGCGCCATGGATATACAGGTAAACGACACTTTCTGCTGTTTCTCCTGTCTCGATCGATCTGGCGCTCAGAACATATCATGATGACCCCTGTCTTTACTTCCAGGAGAACGACGTCGGACAAAAGTCATTGAACATGCCGACTGTTACGAAGACGGTGGAGGTGGTAGATATGTGATGTCCTGTACTATGCATTGCCCTGATTTCATTCTCTCTGTATGACTATATCTGTGCTACTATGGAGGTTTCTTACTCTCGTTATGGACCTGATATTTGCTTTTCTAAGGCATGTACTATATTTAGCTCAGCTAGCTGGCCCGGGCGGCATTGATCGTTTTAGGGGTTGATCGGAATATTTCCCCTCCATATGCCACCCCATGCAACCGGCCCATGGACAGAGAGGCACAGAGCCCCTCTCCTTGGGGCTCATCTCTGCAGCGGTTAATACTTTATCATATCAGATGTGTATCAAGGTATGTATCGACAAGAGGGTGGTCCGCGTCGGCAAATTCGCCTCGCAAACCACATCCACCCCCGAGTAACCAGTGGAAACGATGTCTGCTATTCCTCGCACTGGGTCGCTGCAGACAGAATCGCGGAATGACAGCTCGACAGAAATCGATGTCGTGTCGACCCTGGAAATGTGCCGTACGTGGTTAATGCCGATCTTCTCCGCTTTCTCTACTAAAATGAACTCGGTGTCATGAAATAGACATAATCAATGCTGCGGACACAACGGTGGCCCCAGCAGTGCAGAAATGTATACCAGAGATAGCACGGGCTATCGACCTTGTCGCTGAGCGGGTGAAGAAGGGAGGGAGAGTGCTGTACATCGGAGCCGGAACGAGTGGCAGGTCAGAACACTTCCACTTCGATGCCTGTCAAGGGGCTCTCATCTCTCACTGACTAAACATATTGCTCTAGGCTGGGTGTTCTGGATGCGTCAGAAATGTAAGAATCCCACTCCCAATTTTCTTTTGGCTAGTACAGCCCCTGACGACTTGAATTGCATGCTTTTAGCCCACCGACATTCTCTGCCTCATACGATAAGTTCATAGGGTGAGTGGTCCTTTGACTGGGCATGGTCTGCCACTTGTTGAACGCGATCAGGATTATGGCTGGAGGCGAATCTGCCATCCGTAACGCGTCTGAAGGGGCTGAGGATTCGACCACGCTTCCCATCACCGATCTAGACGCTCTCGTACCGCCTCTCAGCGCTGTTGACTCGGTAATAGGCATTGCCGCGTCTGGTCGAACGCCCTACGTCCTGGCAGGACTCTCCTACTGTCGGGACTCTCTTGGAATGCTGACTGTTGGAGTTTCGTGTGTGCAGCCAAGTGAGATGAGAGGCCGTGCAGAGTGCTTGATTGAATGTGTTACGGGTGCGGAGGTTGTCACTGGAAGCACTAGGATGAAGGCTGGAACTGCGACTAAGATGGTGAGTTGAGTTCCATGTACACTTATCATTAGGCGTATAGGCTGATCTGGATTCTTAGATTTTGAATATGATTTCCAGTGGAGTCATGATTCGCATTGGGAAGATACATGGGAATCTGGTGCGTCATATATATACAGTCCTCTCACTCCCGTACTGAAGTTGGGCAATAGATGGTCGACGTCAAGTCGTCCAACAATAAACTTATCGACCGGGCGCGTCGAATCTTCCGGACTCTCCAGCCCAACACGAAGCTTTCCGATCTAGAAATAGACGCGCTCATCGAGTCCTGTGATGGTAGCGTTAAGTGGGCACTTGTTGTCGAAAAACTAGGATGTTCCATTGAAGATGCTGGCACCAAACTTGAAGCCGCTGGCGGCATATTGCGAAAGGCATGGGACAGCATACCAGACAACTTGCCCATCCCTCCATCTTCATCCCCACCGCCTCAACTTGTTCTTGCTATCGATGCGGGAGGGACGAAATGTGCAGTCATCATCGCGAATAAAGATGGGATACAGGCTCGAGCTGAAGCAGGCCCATGCAATTTGTACTGTGCCTTCTCTATTGTGTTTCCGAGTTCCTTCTGACAATGGAGAAACGTCTTCTACTTGGCAGTGTGACCCGCGGACACGACGCTGCCCTCTCAACGATCGCGACCGCAATCACCCGCGCCATCGCCTTACTTCCCGAATCCCTTCTTCCCATGAGCTCTCACGTCTCTCTACCGCCAGCCAGCCCCGCTTTTGCAGCAGCGTGGATTGGTGGCGCTGGCTTGGATCGGCCTGCTGACCTGGAATCTATCCATGCCCGCGTCATGAAGTTATTGGCTCTCTCAGATCCATCAACGCTTCTGGTCACCAACGATGCTGCTCTACTCTCTTCTGCGATCATAAAACGCGGAGGAGAAAAGAACACGGACACAGAAGCGAAGACTGGGGTAGTCCTGATCACAGGGACTGGCAGCATCGCTTACAGCTTCAGCCTAACCTCAGCAGAACGCAAGCTCGTATCCGTCCCTCTCGAGCGCACCGGTGGATGGGGATATCTCCTCGGAGACGAAGGATCTGCCTACTGGATCGGGCGTGAGGCTGTTAGGCGTGTCCTGCGCCATCGCGACTTCGGGTTACCGCCGACCGAGTTCCACAATGCTGTCGTAGCCCACTTTGGCTGCAACACAATCGCTGCCATTATATCCGCTGTCTATACCCCCGGTCAGTTCAGTGAAAAGGCCGACGCAGTCGCTATGGACGCTGATCCTAAATTGCGAATTGCATCCTTATGCCGTGTCGTATTTAAGGCCGCCTTCCCCGACGGCTCGACTACCCCAGATCCGGAAGCGCTTGAAATTGTGCGCCAGGCTGCGGTATCGGCGGTGGACACTTTAGCGCCACTGCTGCGTGACCAGGCGACGGTTAGCCCGGAGAGAAGTACACTTGTTCTGGGTGGTGCGTTAGGGCAGATACCGGAGTTTCATCAGCTTCTGGTGCGGGAGTTGACGGCGAGGGGATTGGCGTTTTCGTCTGTTGAGATGGTGAGCGATGCTGCGGGGTGTGCTGTAGAGCTCCTCCGGCGAGATTTTCTTACCTTTTCAGAGGATTAATCTGTCACTGGTGAACTAATTAATCTTATATCCGTGGAACTTCAATTTCTATAGCTGGATTCATCCAAACGCGAGAGTTGTGACTTCTGGCTGTTTCGAAACACGGAACTAAGATGTGAATTGCGCCGTCATAGTCCCGGTTCGCGAGCTATGCGTATGCCTATATCCATCATGATGCTGGCCCTTGTTATGGTGCGCAATTCGCTCGTATCCTTGCATCGTCTTCGTACCTGGGACAATACCAATTTACTTGGGACAACAAAATGCAAGTTAATAAAGGCAGTGAGCGATGCAGAGAAGTTCTATTTACAGATATCCTCTTGGCACCACTGAGTGAGTCGACAACAACATCTTCGACCTGCTGAAAGAAAAGGAAATTTCTCCGGAAATTTGACAAGTCTTTTTTTTTTGTGGCAGTCGTCCTTCTTGGTGTCCGGTGACACGATTGAAGGAATCGGAACGGATCGAGGATGCAGCGCTGGATGATGGGAAAGACTAATTTAACCTTTCCATACTATTGCAATTCGACCCAGGTTGACAGTAGATACCTCGTAAAACTCAATGCGACCTCTAACACATGGAGTTATTAGTAGGCATGAAGCGCAGAAAGGAGTGTGATCCGGGTATCGATACGCGTGGAAGAACGATAAAGGATACACATGTTCTGAGGCTGATGTGCCGATGTAAAAGCCAATGAGATTGCCGAAGTCACCGAAACACTAACACTCCAGGCTAATTCCCAGCGCGCCCGTCACTAGATGTAGGATGCACTTCGCCCCGCGCGCACGCAAGCTTCAGAAGAAATATGGAGGCTGAAATTTTCGATGGTATGAGCATTCTCGGGCTTCCTATCAACGAGCTTCTTCTAAACACAAAACCATACGCACCTCCGCTCTGGTTAAGTTAGAGTGAAGGCAATATCGCTGATTCGCCCGAGGTGAACTGGTATAATTACTTTGAGTCCATTTGGATCTCTGAGCTATCCATGAGAGGTGCTTGTGCCTCGACGTCTGCGGCCGTCGGAGGCGCAGGCGGCGTCGATTGTTCTCCGGACTTGACATATGTGCGCAGGACCGTCCCAGTAAGGATGGTTGCGATAGAAATAGCACGTGGACTGAGATAGAAAAGTAGGATTAGGACCTCGTCACCAGGATGAAACACTGAAGGCTATCTCTCATAAGAGAACGTACATTGTGAACACATCCCCAAATATCTTGATGCTAAGAAAAAACTGGAAGCCTATTCGGGCAGTCTACGGACATCGACAAATGTGTCAATGGGTGGCAGCGGTAACAGAGGACAGAACCGACACTTAAGAACATGCGTGTTGCGGGGCTCGTCACATTGATGACCAGGCTCCCGGCGATAGCGACCAGGAACCCGCACACGCCGGTGACGATGTTGCCCCAGAGGAAGGTCGACCAGTCCCAGTTGCCGTTGGTCACCATGACATAGAACTGCCATACCTCGCCCTTGAGGTAGGCGAGCACACCGAGGAGGATGGCTGATCCGAGGCTGGACCAATAGTACAGCGTTGTACTGCTACGGGGCACGACGGATGGGAGTGAGCCGATAACGAGAATGGGATGAAGGGCGTGCGTCAATGAGGAAAGGACGCCGTAAAAGAGGGCGAGCGGTGTCGGGAGTGCTTTGGAGGGAAGGCCCTCAGAGAAGGAGATCCCGAGAAGGAAACCGAGGGTGACGAGTGCAGCGCACCCCATGGCGGGTATCGATGGGCGGGTCATGAGTAGTAAGGCTAAAACGATGATAGTCAAGGGTAGGTCGAGCCCACGTGCGATCTGGTAGAACGCGGCTTCGACGTCCCGCAGACAAAGGGCGCTGAACATGATACCGGAAGCATCCACAAGTATCAAAGGTGTGAGGATTATGGCAGTGACTATGTCGAAGGAAGAAAGCTTGACTTGCGACGTAAAGAGCGCGGTGAAGGTGAGAAGAAGGACCTTTATGGCGCTTTGGAAGAACATGAAGAGGGCCGGGAGGTTGGGGGTAGAGTTGAGCACCACCTTCATGGCGAACAACCTCTTTTTCGGGCACTGCTTAGATTCCTCGTATTCCTTTGGTCAAGAAGTGTTATGCTCACCACAAGAGCGGCCACCATGGAAAACCCGACCACACCAAGATTGAGAACCTGAGCAGAGACGGTCATGACTGAGTTGTCACAATCTGGGAAGGACAGTGGGTAAAAGTCTGAGTATACGAAGCTCGCAGGTGCTCCGGGCCGGCATTGTGATCAACGAGAGTCTTGTCAATCGCACGTTAACATCTAAGTATAACTGAGCCATCGAATGGGTAAGCCGGAGGTTCAACTGATCTGTCTGTCAAGGAGAGACTAGTAAGTTGGTAACTTGTAAGTTGCAGGCAGTTCTACAGCATTCGAGTGCACATGTCTTTTCCTTGTCCTCTTTGGCGCGAGGATCGGAACGCTTGCACTGCCAGCAGTACCAGGAGGGTAGGTTGCAGTAGACATGATTCATCACAACGAAAGCCGAATCACACAATGACATATGATGGCATCTACTTGCCCATCTGCAATCAAGGGTCTTGTTAAGTAACGCCTTTCAATTCTCCATTCAGATACCCGAGGGTCGAGCGTACTCACCTCAATCTTGATCAATAAGACGCACAGAAATCGGAAGACTCTTAGTTTTTGTTCCAATTTCAGGTGCATGCACTGGGGGTGATGGCAGGAGCGGTCACCGGCGCTTTATTTCAGAAGAGGTATGACGCGGAGGTGATCGCAAGGCGAAGAATTTGGGACACGCTCAATGGGGCTTCCAAGACATTTAGTCGTGGTGGCAGCACCGTATTGGGAAGGAGACGCGAGTGTATTGAAAGATCGCAATCAGTTAAGACGTATAAACGATGGTTTATGACGAGGAACACGGTACGTTCGACAAAAAAAACAATGTTCAGGAGCGCAAACTAAATGTAATCGAATAAGAGTTCGGTTGTGGAGAAGGGTGGATTGACGTACATTATATTACATGAATGCACATGCGTATCCTCGCCCGTTTACGATTACATCACATTTCTTGCTGATCTCGCAGTCAATACGGCCGTGTAGCAGAAAATCGTTGACAGAGTCGTACCTCCAAGAGCCAAGCCTAACCCCACAAACAACAGCTCTTGGCTGTGAGCTACTTGTTCCGAAGTGCTTGCAGGTCTAAGACTCTTCAATTATATCGTTAAAGCTGCTCACGTGTATCAGAAGCGGGAATGGCATACATACAAGATTACATGGCTTGTACGACGCACCAAATTTGGCCATTGGTCTAAGTCAGCCCGCAGCGGCTTCCTATCCAAGCTACACTCCATCTGACATTTTTACAAAAGCCTAATGATAATTCCTGATGTTTTGCGTTCAAACAGGAGTCGTGTCCAACGTTGATGCCACTGGGGGGATTATAGGGCGAAATCTTTATGGAAGAAGATATGCCTCTCAGTCATCCTTGAGAAGTCCAAGATCCATCTTGATACGTTAAGAATCGCATGAGCCGAGTGTCGCGGCCACAAGAGTAGAATTACCGCCGACCGAGCAGTTGAACGCGTCTGGGTGACATTTTCACTGTCACTGTCAATGACACGTCTCGTCACAACTATGCGTGGCGTGACCGTTCATCATCGGAGTCATTACGCGTCCAGACGCGTTCCCGCTTCCAAACTTCGAATGACGATGAACCCAGCCCATGCCTGCTCATAAAAGCAATGGGATGACTTGTATCCCAATTTTTTATCACCGCAACACCCCTCCAGGACGAAAAATGAGTGACATTCGTGCCTAGCAAAAATGTTCAGGTCCTACCATGCTAAAAATTAAGTAAGGTAACTACTAAAGCATGCCTAGAATATCAAACGGGTACGCGGATGATGTAGAGCCCGCCAAAAGCTTCCATTCTTGGCTTGCAAGTGCCAGTTGTGGGGGTTTTGTCAAAGCGGTCACGGTCGCCAAACAAGTTCAGGTTGAACCACTACCCAAGCGGATCAAAATCATCCATCATGGCCACGGGCAGCCACGACCAGCGCTCGGCGGGGAGGACAATGCGTGGTCCCCCCAGGTCGTTCGAACATCCTTGCAAAGCGGCGCACCGAATCTCATAAAAGTCAGAACGACATGGACACGAACTCACCCAAACACTTTTCCTTCCAAGGATGCCCTTCCATCTATCCCTCACCCCCATGGAGCCGCTCACCACCGGCGGCGACCACGCCGACATTCCCGCTTGGACCCTTGCGTCGTTCGGCCCCAGGTCGTTGATGATCCAGATCTCCACGGCTGACTTGTACGTTTCTCTTCAGACACTCCCGAGATGATCTGTAGAATGACTGACACGCACCGCCATTTCTAGCGATCACAGTCCCGCTGTGGCCGATGCTTTTGACTGCCCCGCGAGTAACGGGCGCTTAGGACCCAGTGCACGCGTCTCCCCGGGCGTTATCCTCACGCTGAGCTATAAGCCGCCCAAGCCCATTTTATTTCCTCACGAGACCACCACCACTCCGTCTCGCACTCCAGCTCCATCCTCAGCCTCTCCACCAAGCCCAACTCCTTCCGCCACGTCCGGTGCAAATATCCCTCAAGAGGAGACGTACGCCACCTTGATTCCTCCAACAAAGTTTACCGCCACCCGCAAGGCACACTACAGCAGCTTCGGCCCGGGTGGGCGTTTCGAATGGCGCAGCCCTACCTTTATCAGATCAAACTACTCCGCATTTAACTCAGAACTGAAGCGGCGGCGGGAGCAGGGGGATGTGGATGGTGATGAGGGTGCGAGGAAGAGGAGACATTTCGAGTGGCTTTGGCTTGCGGAGCGGTAGAGTAAAGAATCCAAGGAAGAGACTGTAGATCTGAGCGTCACGAGAGCGAATGTATCAGTATCGGTCTAGTGCATTGTATCATAGTGTACATGATGAGATGAGTATAATGAGTGAGTACCGATAGCGGGAATCGCAGAGATGTACAATTATAAATACCGTACGTTAAATGTTCGAAAGCAAGAAAGCAACCATCCATGCACCGTCTGGACCACAACCAAAGACAACCGTACCTTACTCTCCCATCCCCACCAGCGCCATTGCGGTAGATCCACTCAGCAGACTGCACACAGCCAATATCTTCAGGCCATTGGCACCAAGCGGCGACTTGTCATGCTCATGTTCATGTTCGTGATTTGGCTCATGACCATGCCCGTGCCCATGTCCATGCCCATGATCGCCACTCACGTCACCGAAGACAAAGTCCCCAGCGAGCATCTCAACCGTCGCCGCATAAATAAGCATGCCAGCGGAGATGGCCGACATCAGGCCCTGCGTCAAGTGCATACGAGCTACAGAGTATGTCAACTTGGTGCTCCATCGGGGGAAAATATTAGAAGGGCATTACCAGACTCCGCAGGACTTGTCAGCGCTTTAGATGGCGTGAACACGAGCGCGCCTAGCACCATGCCAAAGGGCGTCGTGATGGCAAAAAGGGTAGACAAGGTTGGGCTGAGCCAATGTTGCGACCATGACTTGCTATGACGATGCCTTTGTGATGACTCTTCCGGACTCGTGCCGAGCAGGGAGGGAGATCGAGAAGGATGAGGAGTTTCGTGTGTTGGTGGGTGCGCAGGAGGAAGACTGGCTATCCGGATACCAAGAGAAAGGCCTTCGAAGAGTTGGTGAAATATGATTGCCGTCACGAGGGATGCTGATGGACCTGCGTTAGCTTCGCTGTATGAGGTACTTTGAGATATGGCTTACTGAAATCACTTCCAGAGGTTACGGCTAGAGTCAGGCCGATGACGAGAGAGTGTATCATGATACCGAGTTGTAGAACCTGGATCAATCGTCTAGCCACTTATAGAGACCTTCAAATACTATGGAAACGCACCAAGATTCCGACGACCTGTCGTTTCCTTCCGATCATAGGCTTCACGACCTCTCTCTCATCTTCATCATCATCCTTAAAAATCGAATTGCTTCCCTCAGTCGGCGGGGATAGCGTAACCCGACCTAAATGACAAGCGCAAACAACATCCCGTCCCAATATCGCACCAGAGTGAGAAAGGCAACCACGGGAAAGCCGGGGGGAGTTGAGGAGGATTAAAGACAGCATCGCGTCGTCTCGATGGATATCGACGCTTGAAAGGGACTTGGTACGCTTCGGGGCTCTTATCAGAGGTGTGCGCTCGGTGGCAGGGAGTGGACAGGAGCACTGATTGATGCTTTGAGAAGAGGACTCGGGAGATTGAGGAGGCGAAGTGAAGTAGGGTGTACCACTTGATGCAGTCGCCTGCGGCGTTGGGGGTATTATATTTATTGGTGGTGTCTTTGGTCGAGAGGGAGTTCGTGATGACGATGGTGAAGGAGGGGCGGAGGGTTTGGCGTGCAGCTGGTCGACATATGACGTGGAGACATCTGGTCAAGGACGCCATCAGTTGAGATAAAATTCGTGGGTCTAGTCAATATGAACCTACATTCGACGAGAAAGATCGACAATAAAGAGCCCAAACTAAAAATCACTCAGGTTAGAGTCTAGTCTACCGAGAAGTTTGAATTGACGCACATGATCACCCCCACCCACTTCCCAATGCCATGGTATCTCTCGTTGACATTGCGATCTTTCAGGGCATCAAAAGCGTCTGGTAAAAGATGACAGAATGCAGTCGCCAAAATTGCACCTAAACAAAAGAATAAGCAAAGCCTGGGAGTCAAACTCTGGAGATAAAAGTCACCTGTTCCGAAGTGCTTGCCGACGAAGAACATTAGGTGTGGTATCTTGAGAAACGGAACCTGCTTTGAGACTCCCGGAAAAGAGACAGCTACCCACGAGATGTGAGAACCTCCATGCACACTGCACACCATATACATGGATAGTGCCACGTACCGAACAGCGAAATGAAGAGAATTCCGAACATGGGCCCCAACCTTAGGTGTGACAAATCCGAGCTGGCATCGCCATACGAGGAGAGTGAACTCCCTTCACTGATAATTGTGGGCATTACGACGATCAACGTTCAATGCTGGGGGGATCGGTGGAGGGAGACGTATGCTGTAGCACTGGAAGACTCGAGACGCCTCGCCCGATTAATTACTAGTAGACTCGAGAACCGCATCAGTCGCGAGTGCACGTGCATCGATGGAGCTCTGAAAAATTGTCCAGACAAGCACGAGCAAGACGTTACACTCATGAAATCGACGCCCGCGATGAACTTCCTCCGCGACCTATATGCGACCTGGGAAGATGTTTGGACGTCTTAAGTACGGCGTTGAAGAAGGCGCAGATATTTCAGTGGGAATAAAATCTCGAAGGCGCCGATTGGTTGCAACTTGCCGAGTGAAGGCCGCTAACCAATAACACCACACAACCCAATTTTGCGCACCAAGTTCAACACCACCGTGACGGCACCATCCTACTTGTCCGTTGCAATACAAAAGCTACTTCATGAATAGCTGCGTTGTGACGCTACAGACTTTTATATCGCATGTGACCCGGCGCATCATCAACCTACAGTCGGCTGTATGTTCTCGTAGACGCGACTCAGCTGCTCAAAACGGCTCGAGACGGTCCGGCAGCGGGAAGCTCTATCATCTAAACCACTCGAACGTTGCTTGACTCTTCCAAGATGTCGCTCCTCGTTCTCTCTAGCTCAGATGTCGAACAAGTAGCATCGAACTTTACCCCCACAGAACTACAGGATCTCATGGCCCTGGTCTTCCATCTGATCGCGTCCCCCCCTCGGTCGAGTCCACTGCTGATAGCAACTCCTCATAGAACGTCGATTGCCATGCAAAACCATACAGCTCTTTTCATGCCGGCCCGCGTGTCGCACGCAGCTTTGCATGGGACTACGATGAAAGCCGTGTGCATTCCGCGCGACTCGGACAACATCCGCGGTCTTCCTGCGTCGACCATCGTCATGGACGAAACAACTGGTGCGGTCAAGGCAATCGTCAATGCGCGAAGCTTGACGGCTCTACGAAATGCTGCTGGTAGAATAAACCATACGATCGGAATACATTTGTTTTTCTAAACGCGGTTCCTCAGGTTCCCTTCTGTCCACCAGACTCGTTGGAATGAACAACCCAACGTATGTAGTAGCATTCGGAGCAGGCAAACAAATCGAAGCCCACCTCGATCTTCACCTCCGATCCTTCCCATCCATCACCTCATGCACCATCGTCAACCGCACGCTCAACGCACGCGTCGCAGCACTGAAGAAGCTCCTCACCCCGCGGTTCCCCCTTGTCTCCTTCAATTTCATCGCCACTTCCAACAACAACACCGCAGACCCATCAGATTCGCCCCCAGGGGACCTGAGAAGCACCCTCATCTCAGCATCTCTCATCATCTGTGCAACATCCGCCACGTCCCCCCTCTTCCCATCCTCCTGGGTGCGCCCTGGAACACATGTGATCCTGATCGGAAGTTACACCCCAGCCATGCGCGAAGTCGATCATGTCCTCATTCGACGTGCGATCAATCCTTCGTGGCAGACACAGAAAGGCCGCACGCGCCAGGTCCTTCTCGTTGATTCTCGCCAAGCCTGCGCGGTCGAAGCGGGCGAGCTGATTGATGCAAACGTAGATGGTACCCAGATCGTAGAGATCGGGGAACTCGTTGCGCTTGACCCGTCCGGGGCCCTGGTGTTGAAGACGATACCGGAACCTGCTGCTTCTCAACACGACGAGACAGTGGCACAGCATGCGGTACGTGCACATAATGACACTGGTGTTGGTGCCACGACGCAGTCTGGTGACCAAGAGGACGGGGATGGGCCGATCACCATGTTCAAGTCGGTGGGTGTGGGCCTGCAGGATGTCGCGATGGCGTGTGCGGTGGTGGCGAAAGCCGAGGAGATGGGGGTGGGGACGACTGTGGCGAATTATGACGCGTAAAATGAAAATCTACCCTGCGTCCCGTGGTATGCTTGATCACATTGCGCGATCATGATCGGTGGCGCCATACGGAGGCTGGTGAGCGTCATCAAGTCCATTAGGACTTCTGTTCCTGTCAGTGTCTGTACTTCTCACCATTAGCATCAGCTGCTCATTGGCGCCCAATGGAATGATTTCAGACATATGAGGCAATGGGGGTGGGGATGACTGTTGCGAATTATGACATGTAAAATGAAAATATACCCCGTGTTCTCTCGTACATATGCTCGATCACATTGCACGATCATGATCGTGGCGCCATACGGAGGCTCAAGTCCGTCAGGACTTCTGTTCCTGTCAGTGCCTGCGCTTCTCACCATTAGCGTCAGCTGGTCATTGGCGCCCAATGGAACGATTTCAGACATAAACACCTGACCAACAAAGAAGTCAAATACTGAACAAGTTTTAAGGCTTGGCTGCACGGATGTTGTTCGAGTTCAAACCAGATGAAGATTCCATTGTTACATGAGCAGCAGGCGACTGGACTATTATACTTGTACATACAACGATGACCGATGGAAACAGAAGAAAAAAAGAGAGGAAAAGCAGGTAACTGAAGATTCAAGGTTGAACTTGAAATGCGATCCAAAGGACCGGTCTACAATATGGAAGTGAAGTGTCCAGGGATAAATAAACAGTACTTAGCAGGAAAGATAAAGATAAAAATACATTAGAACGAGGAGGGGAGGAAAGAGCACAGAGGAAAGAGGAGAGAGGAAAGAGGAAAGAAGAGAGAGGAAAGAAAATAGGTAGCTCTTGATTGGAGGAGTGGAGAGGAGGATTTACTCGCTGGAGCGAAGAGAGCTGCGCTTGACGCGCTTCTCCCCCTTCTCCTTCTCCTCCTTATCATCTTCATCATCACGAGCCCGCTTGCTGCCAGTGGCAGAAGGAGGGGGAGGGGAAGGAGCCGGAGTCGGGGCCTGGATGGGCTGGGTCTGGACGCGCTGGGCCTGGATAGGCTGGGTCTCCTCTGCGACATTTGAACGGGACTCCGACATGGTGCTGCCACTTGCACGAGGAGGGAGAGGGGCGCGAGGCGGAGGCGGGGTCTGAGCAAAGGCAGGGACGGGCTCGTCCTTCACCCACTCGGGCGTAGCCTCAGCCACAGTCTGCGGCGGTCTGTCGAAGGCGCCGAATTCAGGAACCCACCCGACTTCGTAATGGCTCTTGTGGTAAAAGGCAGGCTCGCGGCGCAAGGCCTGGGCACGACTGCGAGGGGGTGTGGGGTAGTGGTTGAAAGGGCGCGAGGCGATGCGGTGGGAGGATGAGGAAGGAAGGGGGGTTCTCGAGCCGGCGGGGAGAGTGTAGAAGCGGACGCCACTGCGGGGTCTCGCGCTCGGGCCTGGGGTCGGGGCCCTACTGCGGGTCCGACGGTAAACGCCTCCTGCCTCCGAAGGGCCCTCGACTCCAGCTTCAGCTCCACTCTCGGCTGCTTTTGTGGCGCGTTCATCATCGCTGGAGCCAACCAAAGTGTCTTGGCGGAATGAACCGGCTGCTGAAGTTTCTGGGACGGCTTCCTCTGCGGGATTTGAACGGGACTCGGGCGTGGTGTTGACGTTAGTCGCACGAGAACGGAGAGGGGCACGAGGCGGAGGCGGGGTCTGAGCGAAGGAAGGGATGGGCTCGTCCTTAACCCACTCGGGCGTAGCCTCAGCGACAGTCTGCGGCGGTCTGTCGTAAGCGCCGAATTCAGGAACCCATCCGACTTCGTAATGGCTCTTGTGGTAGAACGCAGGCTCGCGGCGCAATCCCTGGGGACGACTGCGAGGGGGTGTGGGGTAGTGGTTGAAAGGGCGCGAGGGGAGGCGGTGGGAGGATGAGGAAGGGATGGGGGTGCTCGAGCCGGCGGGGAGAGTGTAGAAGCGGACGCCACTGCGGGGTTTCGGAGCCGGGCCTGGGGTCGGAACCCTACTGCGGGTGCGACGGTAAGCGCCTTCTTCCTCCGAAGGGTCCTCGACTCGAACGCGCTTTTTTGAGGGCGGTATAATGATGACTAGTTTGGCTTGAGACGAATCAGCGGCCGGGGCTCCGACTTTGGCTCCCTTCTCGGCGCCTGTTGTGACAGATTCATCGTCGCTGGAGCCAACCAAAGTGTCTTGGCTAGATGAGTCGGCCGCTGAGGTTTCTGCGAGGGCTTCCTCTACGGGATCTGATTGGAGCTCCGGCGTAGGGGGTCCATCAGGATAGCCCCACCGAGTATGGACACCCTCCCCAGTGGCGGAGGCTGTCACGACGATGGTCGCCGAGTCGTCGGCGACTGCTACAGCGGCCTGGTGCGCAGAAACAATACGAGCGGACCTGCGGCGCGACTCCGAAGGTGATATAGCTTCATCGGAGGAGTCGTCGGAGGAAATCGCGGCAGAAAGGACGTCTCCCGCAAGAACGGCGATGGAGGAGTCTTCCGTATTCTCAAGAGGTGATATTTCGTCACTACAAGTTAAACCACGGTGAGCATTAGTTATAAGCCAAAGAGTGAGGAGACTAACCTTGTGGATGCGGGAGCTTCGTCAGACAACCTGGTGGTAGCCTGTTAGGATACCTCGGCTTAACGACGAAGTGTGAGGAAGCACTTACCCTTCTAAAACAAGATTTGAAGCGTCTGACATCAGAATATGGCGCTCAGAGTCTTCTGGCACGCCATGTAGTTCGAAGTAGATAGCCATTTGGGCTTTCATGAAAGCCGCTAGGCCTGAGGCAGTCGGGTGCATCCCGCGGGAAGCAGTGGTGTTATGATCGGTGGTGGAGGACATCGCAGAAGGGTTTGGACAGATGATAGACTGTGGTGATAGAGAGGATGTCTTGGTTGCGGCTTTTCCTCTAAACGAAGAGGGTCTTAAATACCTAAACGACGTTGCCCGCTTTGCCCTGCGATCCTGAGTCAGAACAAGAGCAGAGGGCCGCTGTTGGCGACGCTTTGCCCCAGCTTTGACGGGACTATCACCCTACATTGTAGTCATGAGGAAGCTTTGACCAGCTTTGACCCCAGGCTATGCATTGACCCGCTTTGGCCTCTGGGAGCTGATGTGAGGTATAGTCCACGCTGTGATTCCCTAGAAACAGGGTATTGTTCCCTAGCGCTTGTCCATAGATAGTATCATTGTTAGCGAATGCTCTGCGAGGACATGGAGTTTTGGCGTTGGACGATGGGGTGGTGGTCGCACTCTGGTCAGTGGTTGCACTGGCAGCAGCAGAAGACGCCGAATTCGAGCATGTGATCGATACCGTAATTGATCAATTCGGGCCGATTGGTGACAGGGTCACCTCCTCCCTTCGTCCAAGTCGACCAAAATCCATCTTACATAGAAGGCTATCATCCCCACAGTTCGTGGCGTACGCATGTACATGGGAAATCGGAGTCGGCACATCATTATTAAGGTCCCATGGCCGTCTGAATTGGGATCTATACTGACGGATGGCGTGATCATTGTAAAGCACGTCATCCAGCCTTGTATGTATGATAAATGACACCAAACCCACGAGTGATATTCCACCATCTTTTACCACCCACCTGAGCCATGGCAAACCCATTCTACAAGTATGTCTTTGCCTTCACGCTACAGCCCCATTTATTGAAGGATGTGTTCTAGAGAACCCGAATTCGATACCCTCCAGCTCCACGCTGGTCAAACGCCAGATACCGCGACAAATGCCAGGGCTGTCCCCATCTACGCCTCCACCAGTTTTGTATTCAACAGTTCAGAGGTGGGATTGCGTTCTCTCGCGTCGTATATCCCCTTAACGCGTTATTTGTCTCACAGCATGGCGCTGACTTGTTTGGTCTGAGGTCCGCCGACCTTGCTTCTATTTCCCTTGGCCACATTCACACATATCTGCATTCTTCGCAGAGCGCCGGGCCACATCTATTCTCGTATTGGGAATCCCACCTCGGTGGGTACCGCGTTCGAACATTACATTCTCCTCTTTGCTGAACCGTAGTTTAGGACGTCTTTGAAAAGCGCATCGCCGCCCTCGAAGGTGGCGCTGCTGCCGTTGCCACTTCTTCCGGGCAATCTGCTCAGCTCCTTGCCATTTTGAACATTGCAAGCTCAGGGGACAACATCGTTTCCACGTGAGGAGCATTTATCAATGTACCGCGTGTGTTCTGACGTTGTCGTGCAGATCTTTCCTTTACGGTGGCGTGCGTCGACATCTCATATCTTCCTAAAGAGTATAAGCTAATTCCGACATTCATATACATCTCTCAGACATTCAACCAATTCAAAGGTCGCTTTCTTTCTCGCTGTTTATATCCTGGCATCTGATGGGTTTCGCTTAAGTTACCTTCAAGAAATTCGGGATTGGCGTGAACTGGGTCACCGAGAACAAGCCAGAAGCCTTCGCAGCCGCAATTGACGAGAATACGAAGGCTATCTATGTGGAAACTATCGGTAACCCCAAGTACAACTTGATTGACATCGCCGCAGTTTCTAAGGTACGTACTTAAATGTGGCTTCACCATTGGTCGTATCCGACAGACTTTAGGTTGCGCATGACGCCGGCATCCCACTTATCGTGGACAATACCTTCGGAATGGGAGGTAAGGAGCCAAACAACATTTCAAGTACCGTTTCCGCGACTAACGTATTCTTAGGGTACCTCATCCGACCCATTGAGCATGGTGCCGATATCGTCGGTTGGTGCCAGCTCGATCGATGCGTTTAAGCGCACTCTGGTCTTACAATTGTATAGTTCATAGTGCGACGAAATGGATTGGAGGACACGGAACCACGATTGCGGGTATTGTGGTTGATTCTGGTGAGTCCCTCCCTTTTTCAGCCTCTTATGACAGCAACAAATGGTGCCGCTATGTCAGGCAAATTCGACTGGGCAAAGTCAGGAAAGTTCCCGAGCTTCACTACCCCAGCTGAGGGCTACCACGGCCTCGTCTTCTCGGATACATTCGGCTCAATCGCGTATGCCATTAAGCTGCGCACTGAGGTCAGCAAAAACTGAGTGTATCTAATTTCCGTTATTCATGCTCGAACCTTAGCTTCTTCGTGACCTCGGCCCGGCTCTCAATCCCTTCGGTGCTTTCCTCCTGCTCCAGGGTCTCGAAACGCTCAGCCTACGAGCTCAAAGGCACAGCGAGAATGCCCTTGCCTTCGCTCAGTACGTTTCATCTCTTCTACGTTGCTCCTCCATGCTAAACATGTGCCAGGTGGTTGCAAAAACACCCCCAGATCGCCTGGGTCTCCTACCTGGGTTTGGCATCCCACGAATCGAATGCCCTCGCCATAAAGATACTTCGCCCCAACGCATTCGGAGGCGTACTCAGCTTCGGTCTCAAGGGCGACCTGAAAGACGCTAGCAAACTCGTTGACAGTCTCAAGCTAGCCAGTAACTTGGCTAACGTCGGTACGTTGAACGAGAGTTGATTGTAAAGATTGCTATCGGTGTTGACTCGATTGTGTGTTCAGGTGACGCCAAGACCCTCGTCATCCACCCAGCAACGACCACCCACGCACAATTGACCGAGGAGGAACAAAGGCTGTCTGGTGTGACTCCCGATCTGATTCGGGTACGTTTTCGCTGCTCAGACTTGAAGGTGGTCATGGGTGCTGATCCTAACCGGACCAGGTGTCTGTGGGCATTGAGGCGATCAGTGATATCATTGCAGACTTCGATGCCGCGTTGAAGATTGTTGCCCAGGACCAAGGACAATAGTGGCGATGCATTAGCTGTGGCCTAGATATTTATGGTGAAGTGACAAGGAATTTTGTAATACCAACGGTGGATGAAGGAAATACGCATTATATATCATGTCGAGCTTGAAGACGGTTCAAGTGGACGTTAACCTACTTTTACTGGCGCCAAAGATATGATAAGGCAATCGCTCTTGCATAGCTACAGGTTATCCGTTGGGAGGGAAGAACCTAAGGTTACGCATGAAAAGAGAGAATATTGTAGGTGAATACCAAGTCAATATTAGTATTGTAAAGAATGAAACGCGCATCCTATGAAAGGGACCCATTGGTGACGCGGATGCATGTGGTGATGGCCTTGACTCCCCGGTGTCTGGATATTGTATGTTTTTGGCCCCCCCTGTTGCCTGCGTAGAGCTTGCCGGAGAAGTTGGGGAACTCGAAGGCGCTGGTAAATTATCGAGCTGTGCGGTGAATTGAATTACTAGGTAACTGGAATAAGAATGAAACATACGCTTCGCATCTACGGAGACCCTTAAGCTCTCCAGGGGGGCAGATAGGGCATTGACGTCCGCTTTCTTATTGCCCTTCAAGGCCTCTTTGATGATATTCACCGCTTCCTTCAAGCTTTGCGTCTCGGTCCTCAAGCTCTTCATCTCAGCGGCCAGATCTTGGACAGTTCCCTTTAGCGCCATATTCTCGTCGATAAGATTGTTAATCTGAATTTGAGCAGCTTGGAGAGCGCCACCGAGAATAATGAGCTGCGCGGTATCCGAGGGTACCACTGGTATGTCGACAGGGAGCAACTTTTGCAAACGTTGCGCTGCGATAGTGGGCCCGAAATATCAGGCGAGGCGAGGAGGAGTCAGGAGATATTCCTCACCGTTGATTTTGTCAGTGGAATCAACAGATGGGTCGGGGGTTGACCTGTCTTCACCTACAGATCTCTTCTGTACTTCACCCGTAGCTGGCAACTTCTCCTGGCGTTTATCTGCGATAAGATAAGATTAATGTTTGAATGATCGGAATACTACTTGTATGTTCCCGACCATTGCGCTTCTCAATGGAATCCAGCAAAGGGTTGGAAGTTAATTCGTCGCCTCCCGCGCGTGGATACGCGTCGATCACGAAGGAACTTTCCGTAATTCGCGCCCAAGGCTGAGCAGCGAACTTTGGGTCATGATCTGCAAAAATTGAGCGAAACTATAGAATGGCATCTAGCCATGATCACAAGCAGTGAAGTGATTAGTACACACGGTTTTTGTACTGTCCATCAATGTAAATGTCTGTTGCAGAGGAATCGATCTCAACGCCGACCCCGAATGTTGACTCGATCTTCTTCGCAATCTCTTTCTCCGCGCCCTCGACCACTTCCTTGACAGTTCCACTTCGGGGCTGGAGTTGTTGGATATGTGAGGGCTCGATATAGCGGACGGTGACGTTCATCGTGGTACAAGGTCAAGATGCGTTTAGGTTAAGGTAAGACACATGCTTGGGTCGGACCGGGCGATGACGTTCGCGATGGCAAAGATGTCGAAGAGGAATTACAGCGAGTCGTGACTCTGAGATGATATTAGTACTAGCATACTTTACAAGGAAATGGTACATTTCATGCTTCGCTGCTCGTGAGCAGCCATGTCCAGCCTACTTCTCCAATACCTCTATAACAGCGACTTGCTGCTTCTCCTTCGCAATGTCGAGTGCAGTCTTCCCCACAGAATTTTTCAGAGAAGGATCAGCGCCCCGCTCCAACAATAATTCTACCGCCTCCTTCTGTCCACCCTCAGCGGCCTCATGAAGCGCGGTCCCTAACCCGTCCTCACGCTCGGATCTCAACATCTGCTCGTAGTCCGGGATCTCATTGACGTCCGCTCCTGCCTCAAGGAGCAACGTGATCATGTCGAGGTTACCGTACCACGCAGCAGCTTTGAGGGCGTTGGTGTTCTTCACATTTGCGCCATGCTGGATCAACAGCTGTGCGGCTTCTGCTGACGAATTGATCACTGCTAGATCGAGCGCAGAGCGCATCCCGGTGTGATGGAGATTCGGGTTTGCACCCTGTGCGAGAACCCATTTTAGGAGGTCGGGATTTCGAAGGCTGAGGATGAGCAAATCGCCGATGTGTCCAAGATTTGTATTGATGTCGAACCCGCCATCCACGAAGGCCTGGAAGACATCGACGTTGGCGGTGGCAAATGCTGAGACAATCACGTCTACATCAACTGAGGCGCCGCGCTCAAGAAGGTACGAAACGACGTGGGCATAGCCGTTTTGGGAGGCGGTTGAAAGGAGTTCGTTCAAGGGAGGGGAAGATGCGCTCCCTGATGATGCCCATTCCTCCAGCAGTTCCTTTATCTTTGCAAGATCGCCAGCAGATGTAGCCGTTTTTAGTTCATCCGTGATGTGTGCCACTGTGATACGACAATCTACCACTCAGAGGACGTGATATCGAAACATTGAACGAGTGATTTACCTGTCCTGGTCATTTTGTGTTTTTGGTGTGAGGTTGTGGGGTTGTCTGTGTTCGTCGTCGTCGACTTTTAGAGGCTTTGGGTATTTAAATCGTAAGCTGTAGGCAGCATCGCCCTCGTCCGCGACAAATTATGATGATCACCGTGATGAACCATTCATAGACACAGCATTGGTGATTGGAATGTTTGAGACGACCGACTGCGACTGACTACAAGCTGCCGCCAGGCAACAGCCGCATATACGCTAAAAGCACCCCTGAAGGAAGTGTCCAGGACACCGAGACTTGAGAGTGAGAGGCTTGAGAGTGAAGCAGCGACAAAGCAGCGAAGGGGGCAAGGAGGACAATCGGGAGTGCAACTTTCGCTTGCCGACCTTTGCCGACAATATTTGCTTCTGAGGTTGGTAGCAAATATAGCTCGTGTTCGCTGGCATTGGCCGAGGTTCCTCGGAGCCTCCTCCGCCATCACACGTCTTGCATGACCACTGATTCAAAGCTTCGAATTCTGCTTTGTTCACAACGCAATCGCACTTCTCTCGTGCCCTGTGGGAAGGGCGAATCAAAGAATACAAGTCATCTACTTGGATATCTTCTATACATCGTGTTTCTCCTCCGTTTATGTGGAACTGCTCCCAGGTCAACCTGACTCTTGTTGAAGAACATGGGGGCTCCGACATGCTCTATCTACGTCACCTGTTTGTTTTTCTGATTTGCGACCATCTCAAATCCTGGCTTTATTCCAAAGTTGGGTGCGCCCACGCGGTTCCAAATGGAAGATCTGTGCATCAAGGGGCACACGTTTGTTGACACGAAAACCTCGCTGCAGCATAATATGATTTATCGGTATCGGACAATTCAGCCACGGTCAAAAATATCATGATTTCGCATTCTGGCGGTGATCTGGGCACATGGGGAAGGTATCATGAGGCCGTCCAGAAAAGGATACACCTATCTACCCGACGCACATCTTCAACGGCAATCCATGCGATCGATCATAACTGTCGGTACTTGTTGTAGCAGGATTCAGCATCCTGTGATACGGAGCAGGGTGTTGGTCTATTCCGCCGTTATTCGGAACTTGGACTGGTCTACGAAACGTCCTCCGTTACACTTCCTAGACACTTCTAACCCACAATGCACCACTGACTTGTTGATCACGCCATCTACCGAGATCCTCTCTTAAGATATACCGATAAGCAGTTCCACAAGGTGCATAGTCAAATCAGCGGGTGAGTGCTTCGATGTATGTCTCCCCGCATGCTCCTCAATCGAATGTCCACAGGTTTCAATAACGGACAGCCTCGTGCTAATCAGAACACGCGATGGCAGCTACCCCTAGGCCTTATGCAGTTTCTCATTGTGGTGGCCATTTCCCTCGACCATGCCAATAGATACCCGCCAATGCTGCCATGTAAACACGCCGAAACTTTCCAAGGCGAAACGTGATCGCGGGACGGAGTCATTCAGCTCAACCGCCATGTCGACTCTTTTGCTGGGCATCTGTTTTGGTGTTTATGTGTTTGTTGCTAGAAGAACTCTTCCTCGTGCGACATATGCTTGATTTTGATAAGGATTGTCTTCTCCACCTTGCTTCAACAACCTAACCGGAACATGCATTACAACCTGTTCATGTGTCCGATTATGGACGCGTGGATATTGTATCTGCTTTTGGTGACTACACCCGGCGCGACATGGATTGAAAGTATAAAGGCAAGCTCCACGCAATTCACATCCCTCACACTTTCTCGAGTGCCCAACAATCCCGTTCACTTCCTCGTCCACCATGCGCTTCTTCACCGCTGTCCTCGCCGCCGTTGCTTTGGCTGTCCCAGCCTTTGCCTCCCCCGCCACGATCCATGCCGTGCAAAAGTTCGACGGTCAGACCACCGGCAGATACATCGTCAAGCTGAAGGACGGTGTTGCGAAGGCGTCCGTTATCGGAAAGCTGAAAGCGAAGACCACCCACGAATGGGAAGTCATCAATGGATTCGCCAGTGAGTGGGCTAATATACTAGTTTACTTATTGCTAACCGTGTATTACAAGGCGAACTCGATGACGAGTCTCTCGCCGCTCTCCGCGCCAACCCTGACGTCGAGTACATCTCCGAGGATGGTATCATGCATACCATGACAACCCAGTTCGTGTGTTGCTCTATTTATGAGCTCAGTCACTTATTCCATCATTAGGACCAACGCACCTTGGGGTCTTTCCAGGTTGAGCTCGAGCACCAAGCTCGCCAACCAGGACACCAGGTTGGTTCCTACTTCTTGATATTCCTCACTTAGCTGACCGAAATGGTACAGTGCCCTTACCTTCAGCTACACCTACGATCCGTCCGCGGGTAACGGTGTTGATATCTACGTTGTTGGTACGTGATTGTCCAGAGATGTTCGTATGGAAGCTAATTTCTTTTCTACCCACCACAGACACTGGTAAGTCGCTAGAGTAATTATGATTGCTTCATGAGCGATGTCTGACAGTCTTCCGAAGGTGTTTACACCGGCCACGTAAGTCTATCCGCTTCTATTATCTCTACCTTGCCTCATATTGGCTATAGTCGACATTCGGTGGTCGTGCACGATGGGGCGCCACTTTCGGCGGTTACGCATCAGCCGATGGCAACGGCCACGGCACTCACTGCGCGTATGTTACCTACCGGTCGCCCGTGACTTCTCACGACTGACCTAATTCGTATTAGTGGTACCGCCGCAGGAAGCCAATACGGTGTTGCCAAGTCGGCTAGCATCATCGCCGTCAAGGTTCTCAGCGATTCTGGGTGAGTGGATAGGGTGACGCACACGGAGCTCGAGAACTCAAACATTTTTGATTTTGAACAGCTCCGGCGCAGTTTCTGATATGTACGTTGACTACTATGTCGATCTTTGTTTGTCATTCTGAACGCTTTGGTACAGCGTCTCTGGCTTGAACTGGGTCCTCTCCTCTGCCCAGAGCTCTGGTCGTCCCTCGATCGTCTCCATGTCCCTCGGTGGTAGCGCCTCGACTGCCATGGACAACGCTGTGGCCTCCGTAAGTCTTCTAATGTCGTAAATAATGGTCCAGAATTCTCATGATCTAAATTTAGCTCACCGCCGGTGGTGTCCACGTCGCTGTTAGTACCAATTCCTCGCTTCCACTCTTTCACCCTTCAAGCCGCCTGATCATTAACTTAGGTCGCGGCCGGAAACTCTAACGTTGATGCTGGAACAACCTCCCCCGCCCGTGCCCCCAGCGCCGTCACCGTTGGTGCTAGCACGATCGCCGACGCCAGGGCCTCTTTCTCCAACTACGGCTCAGTCGTCGACATCTTCGCCCCCGGCCAGAACGTCATCAGCTCCTGGATCGGCAGCAGCACCGTAAGTAGTCCCGTCGAGTCCATGTCGTCTATTGGCTTAATATTCTGCTCTTTCTTAAGGCCACCAACAACATCTCTGGCACTTCCATGGTACGATCTTCCGTTCTCGTTTGTTAAAAGAACTTTGCTGATTTCGCCTGCGACTTCACAGGCCACCCCCCACATTGCCGGTTTGATCGCCTACTTCATTGGCCGCAGCGGAAACGTCAGCCCTGCTACCATGTCCGCCAACATCAAGACCTTGAGCTTGAAGGGTGTCCTCAGCGGTATTCGTAAGTCTTTAATGAATCATGGGAAGTCGACGAGCCGTCTAATCCTTCTTCCCAGCCTCTGGCACCATCAACGACTTGGCTCACAACGCCTAAAGGGAGAGGTTGCGGTGACAATATGGCAGCGTTAAGAATAGCAGTAGTAAAGAAGGCCTGAGTTGCGCATCCCAAATGTACCTGTCTGTAAACAAAACAATCACGATCATGTATTCATCATCATTGCGCGGTCGCTTCGTAAGGACTGGTCTACGCTTCTAGGAATCGAAAGCCAATGATGAGAAGATTAAATAGGGGACGATGAATTGCGGAAGCAGGCTATACGAAAGTTAAGTATAGGTATACAGTACTTCTTGTTCGCGGTAGTAAGGAGACGGAAATGGAATCAACGAGCCCAAAATGCGCTCCCCGTTGTCCGCTGTTCTCCTTTAACATACATAAACCACTGTGGTGCCATACGCACAGTGTCATTTCTATCACCATGGATCGTAGTACCAACATGGCCAGCAAGCATCGTGCACTGCGATTGAACCCCCGTCGAAATATCCTGTACTAACACATCGACTTCCGCATACCCCTCAGGAGGCGCCCATACTCGCGGGAACCACACTCCATCAAACGTGAGGCCCGTCACCCACTCCGGCACGTTGCCCCTCGCCCGGCGCACGTCAGCTCCTTGTTGCTTCTTGGCCTCAAAGAAAAGACCCTTGCTGTCCCATGCACAGAACGCGCTAATCCACCCGCTAATAAACGGCACCTGGGAGCCCCCCGGTACCTCGTGGACCATCCGTTCCCAGAAGTCCTTATCAGCCGCTGGCCCGCCCTCGTCGAATGCCCGCACGAACCGCTTCAGGATCGCGCGCAGCATCCCCGCCCACTCGGTGGGTTCCGGGCCGAATTCGGGGATCTTGTCGATGCGGTCGAGGATGGATTGCCAGTCGGATTGCGTTCCTTCGATGGTGATGGAGGGGATGCCACATCCGAACATCATGACATATCGGAAGTATCTGAGAATATACGGGTTACGGGTTAAACTTAGAGAATGCACGGTGTCAACGTGTAGACTTACTCCTTCAGTGTGGACATGACGAGGGCGGAGCAGATGACAGTGTCGTTTGGTGTGGTGGTGGAGAAGTTGGGTAGCACCCAGGAAACAAGTGATTTATCCTTCACCTAATATGTGGGTGCGTAAGTACAACGGGAATCATTGACGTGACTGGAAGGCTGCAAACGTTTTCGTCGATCTGCCCGCTCATTTGAACGGCCAATTCGCCAAAGTCGACCTCCTCGATAGTCAGGGCGGAAGACAGAACGACGAGCGTTTTCCGTCCCGTATGATCTACGAACTTTCCACGCAACTCCTCTGCATGGGCGTTTATGCTGGCCGTCGAGAGATTATTAGCTAACATGTTTGCCAGTGAAAAGCTCCGAGGTGGTACATACTAGAAGTTCAATTGTGATAGTATCGCCATCCATACATCGTCCGGCCTAGAAACACAACGGTGAGTTATGGTTGGTCCAAGGTCCTATTCGGAGACAACCGCACCGTATCACCAAATTGTGGTGCCCATTATACGCCAGCACCACACCCAAGACGAAGCCATTCTTCTTCACGGTCACATCCCGAGTCCCATCGACTGAGCTCTGCAGGAGCCTCGCAGGTTCATGGGTAGTCGGGAGACGCGAAAGCACAATGCTTGGATCCTTAGAAGATTCCTTCTCGTTCCATGCCCTTGGCACATACGTCTCAGCGGGACGATTGGCGATGGGGAAAGTGATAGGCATCGTATCAGGGGGTATCCAGGCAAGTAGTCACTTGGATGCAGTGCTCAGGCTAGATTAAATATCTGTGCAGACTTCCCGATCGAGGTTAGATCGTGGGCTATCGTGATGGCATGCTAGTGCGGGATCCGCACAGCACTTGTCACTGGAGGGAAGGGACAGAGTGGGACATAGCACTTTGAGGCTCGTGCAAAACTTTAGGCATGCTTTAGACTGGACTTCGCTTGTCTTTGCTTGGGAGGGCTAGGAGCAGAAAACCTGGAGAAGTCGCACACCATAATAAAGATATCGATCAAGAGGATTCCTGTCACGGTCGCAAGCTGTATATCAGGGTCATCAGTCCGAACTCCTGAAAGTTACTTAGGAGTCAAAACGTTACTATAGGTTTTATCCAAGTTTTATCTTATCATCACGCACGCACAGAATCGCAAACAGCTCTGATGACAGTCGAAGGAAATTTGAGCACTTGTATGCACTGAGCGAGGAGGAGGAGACGGAGGCGTTATTAGCGTGTGGTTGCCCCAGGAAAGTATTATACTCGATCCGAAATCCGACAAGACAAGATGCCGGCTTCTCGCTGGTCGAAGTCGGGTTCGAAGGGCAGAGCCAGGACTGCGTCGCAGGTCGCCTGAAGAAGTAGTCCTGCCCACGCGTGCTCCGATTTGGGGACGTCCAATGGCCCAGTCCAATACACCGTCTTCAAACCTACCGTGCATCCGCGTCTCCTTGACTTCGGCCACGATTTTCATGAACCCTCGTTGACATTCCATGACGTCCAAAACAGGCCGGCCATTGACAAGTGCTCAAACCCACACTCACCAAGAGACGAAACCACCACAAACCACCCCCATCACACCCAAGTCTAATAAAACGAGTTTATACTACCTAAATAACCTATTGACACACGCATAACAAACGATATAGTACAACCTCAAACGCAAGGCCTAGGTAGCAGCAGCACGCAGCAATAGATCATATACTTCTATGAGGGGCTCAGCCTTAAAAAAATCCAACATCAAAGCAAGGCAATCCAAGTTCCCAACAAACACCCACTAAGCTTCCCTACACGCAAGGGGGAGCGTGAATCCCTACAGTCCAGAACACATTATCAGAACCGTGTCGCACAAAAATAAAAGAAAAAGAAGAAGGGAACACCCACGTTAGTCCGGATTCCTCCACCCCACGGCGTGCGTCCCTCAACCTTCGCATCAGGGCCCAACCCCCGCGCCGCGAAGCCCTCCCACAGCGTGCAGAAGTTCTCGCCACCCGTAAGGATCTGATCAGCCTGAATAATAGCGTCCCGCGCATCAAAGAACGACGGGCGGCACGTCTGCAGCTTCATGCCATTAATCACAAGTCTTTACACACAACCCACATCAGCTTCCATCCACAAGGATAAGGGTAGACGGTAGGAGGAGAGGACTCACTGGAAGATGAGGGTATTACCGTGCTTGGGGACGAGGGGCTTGTTGCCAGCGGAAGCGCGGTAGAAGTCGCCGGCGGGGACGGTGCCGTCGGCGAGGGGCTTGGGCGGGAAGAGGCCTTCTGAGTAGCCGTGCTTCTTGATGAGGCCTTGGGAAACGACCCAGAGGATCTCAGCCCAGACTTCGCCGATGGCGTGGACGCCCCAGTAGCCGGGCTTGTCGAGGGTCTTGTAGGTTGACGGGTTGATGGTCTCGTTCTGCCGATACCCGACAACGTCAGATGGAAGGTGAAGAAAGGCAAGTGGATGAAGACGCACCAAGGAGTAGACGTAGTTACGGATACCGCGTTCTTGGTTGGCGGCCCAGGCACCCATGGCGTAGTCGGAGTAGTTACTGGTGCTACGGATGGTAGTGGCCAGGAAGTCTTCAAATTGAACATTGTCAGCACCCCCTCTCAGAAATCCTAGCGAAAGATAGACGTACCTCCCCAACCTTCACCCATTCCTCCACTCTCACCCCATCCAAGGCACCCAGAGTTCGCCGGTCCACCAGTCAAGCGCGTGCTCATACCGTGGGTCAACTCGTGAATAACAATACCAGCTTCGAGATCACCATCTCTGTAAGGGATAGCGGTGTTCCACAGGTACATGCGCATGCGGCCGTTCTGACCGTCGGGTGGGGTCATGAAGTTGGCATTGTTGTATCCGGAACCGTCCTGGGCGTTGGCAATGACGGCGTCATTCTCCTTTCCACCACGGCCAAAGTTGTACTGCTGGAAGTTGCCGGAGACTTCGTCGAAGCCGTAGCTGAGATGGCAGAGTATCTATTAGTTTTGGCTGCGGTGATGAGAAGGAGAAAAGAATATACCGATAATACAGATCATGGACCATGTTAGTGGTGTAGAAGAGTTGGGCGACAGTGGTGTTAATGTACTTCTGGGCTTCCTCCTGAGCATCAGTGTTGTTGGTGAGCTTGGGTTTGTAGTTGAAGTCGAAGGCCTTGGTCTTGCCAGCATCCGGACGGTAGTTGTTGATGTAAGCATTCTGGCCCTCCCAATTCTCCTGAGCGAAGACCTGGCGGACGGCGTTAGAGCACGTCAAATACGAAGGTAGACGGGAATACTAACGTTGTTACCCCAGGTGGTGGTAGTGTTCCTCCAGAAGCCCTTCTTCTTGTTGAAGCGCACACCCTGCAGCGAGGGATCATTTATGTAAGGGACCGCATGCCATCCGGCAGGGGAGGCGGCAGCATCGAAGTTCTCCTTGACAATAGTGCGGTTGCCCTCCGCAGGATCATTGACGCCCCAAGCGAACACGTTGTATGTTGCCGGGTCAGATTGCGGGTCCTCTGGGACAGGAGCATCGGAAGCCCAATCGACGACGGAGATGATGCGATGCGGCGCGTTGGCGGCAACGGCAGCTTCATACCAGTTGTCCTTCATCTCAACTTCAAACTGTTACGCGACAAAGATAAGCATGACGTCACATAGGAGAAACGAGGATTCGAACCTTCCAGACGGCGGCAAGGTGAGTTGCGTCGCCCTTCTTGTTGGGCACCTGGATGTACGCGAGCTTGGCCTTGACGGGGTTGACGGTGTCTGGGACGTTGCCGACGGAGAACTCGGGAAGCCCATCGTTGGGTGCGAAATGGCCCGTGGGTGCATCAATGACCATCTTGTCCAGGTGCTCATCAAATTTGCTGAGGATGTCTTGCGCAACATCGGGCTCCGGTGTAGCCGCAACCATGAACTGAAGAAGCGCCGGACGGAAGTCGACCATGTCGTCGTCAGAATGGAATGAGCTTGGAAGCTCGTGGGGTAGGCTCTGGTATTGACAGTTGGACGAGTGAACATGTCTGAGCTCCTCGACGTGAGGAAGTTGGGGCTCGGTGAGAGTAACTTGAGACCCGTAAGAGCCCTGCTGGGTCTGGCTGCGGAGCTCGTCTGCCAAAGTATCACAGTATTCACGATGGGGGTCGATCATCAGTTCGGTGTCGAGCTTGGCGACGAACTTGGGGACATCTCCGTTGTAGAACTGTGGGGCGGTTGAGTAAGAGACGGAGAAGTCTAGTAACTACCAACATACCGAGCTTCCATACGACAGGACCATACCATCCTTAATGTTAATGTTCATGTCACCATCAGCAACCTCGAGTCCGTTGACTACTTGGCGGACATAGACGTGGGTGACACCAGTGTTGGAGTCAGTATAAGAATCCGGGCGAATCTTATATGACATCGATTCGGTAAGCTTGGTCCCAAGGTTATCCTTGACGAAGCGGTGCGCGACCTCGAGCGGGTCTACGTCCTCACCCATGGGCATGAACCCATTGGTTTGAATCTGATAGATGCTCGAGTGGAACACGGCATGGGGATGTTCAGGGCCAAAGCCAAGGGTCTTGCGACGCTTGACCGGGGAGTGGTTCTTGACACGGTGGCTCAGGGCACTGCCGGCGAGGCCTGCGGCGACGAGGGACGCGGTGAGTAAACAGCGCATCGATAAGGAGAGATTCAGGCAGTCCCTGATATGAGAGGGCTAGGGAGCGGAGGGATATAGAGACGGTGGTTGTTAGGCGGAGACAAGGAGTTGCGTATGCGCAGCTCCGGAATGGGTTTCCAGCGGCTCTAATGCTGGCCTACTTAAGGAAACAGTGTGTGGTCGTGTTTGTTGTTGGTGGCGACGCCTGACTCGGACTTGTTGCGTCACTATCTCTATCACACCTCCACACGACCCTGACGCGTGGTGCGGCTTTAGCTGCATGCCATAGCTGGCCTACATTTCTGGGGTCAGTTTCAGTACGACCTCCAATGCTCGAAGGCTTTACGGCGACTACTATCACGCGACTTTGAATCGACACTGACAGTCGCCTCGGTCACGTTGCCAGGTTGCACAAGGTAAAAACATACAGGGGACTGCCCTCAATATTCGCCCTGTTACCCCAGTACTCGTACACGGGGGGCCGCGTCACCGGAACCCCACCACACGCCTCGCTCCTGCGCAGCGCTACCTGGACTCTGAGGTATTTGTACGTGGATAGAAGCAGAATTCGTAGGCAGGCGGGACCTCCGAGTCTCCCTTTTCTTGCTATGCGGACCGGAGTCTATAAATTCCGCGGCTCTTATCCTCCAATCACGCGTTCTGTCCAGCTGTGTCACCAACACCTCGGCAAGGCAGTGCCTCCCAGCTCTCGACTTGTAGCCCTATACATAGCTCATAACCCAGCTTTCCCCTTGCTGGACGAAGCTTGTCATGTGGCGAAGCATAGATACACGATTAGCGCGTTATGGCATGACTTCGTGAATTGCCGACGTGATTTCTTCGCACGATCCCATTTGCGGGGGCCCGGGGAAATTGTGGGGTAACGAGGACAATGTTTGATTAGCGCCGAACGATGTTGACCAGCCTTGACAGAACCATGACAGTAAACACCTGCAGTTCTCAGCGCCCCTCTCAGCAACTCCTCACGACTTATTGAACGCTTCTCCCATCTTAACGATAAAATGGCACCAAAAGTCACTCTGACGCCTTTGGATTGTAAGCACAACCACCAAATCAGCCTTCATCGTGCTGATGGCCGACAGATGAACTCCCAAAAACCCCAAAAGAGGTCATGGATGCCTGGATGCCCAGATTACAGGCAGTAGCAATAGTAGTACGTTCCCTGCCCCTTCACCACCCCTTCTCAGCTCACACCCCGCAGACCGCGCTCCTCGCCGGCACAGAAGCCCAGCTCATCGGCTCCCTGGCCGACCACGGCCCCGAGCACGCCGCAGCCGACGCCGCCGTCCGCTTCTTCGCCTACTCCGGCCTCCTCCTCAACATCGGCGCCACGCTCTCCACCATCCTCCTTCTCATCGCCGTCGCCTCCCTCCCCATCGCCGCGCGCCAGATCTACATCGCGTGCAGCCACGGCTACCCGCGCAAGATCCACAACGGCCAGCCCTCGCATGTGTCTGAGCTGAACAAACGCCTGGTGGAGGGCCATGGGGAGACGTACCTACTGCGTGCGTTTGGGATCGCGAAAGGATGGGGATTCATGCTGCGCCATTGTATTGCGTGCTTTATGGGCGGGGTTAGCTGCACGTTCGTGCATATTACGATCAACCTTTGGTTGTCGGAGTCGACGGTGGTGGCGGCGGTGGTGATGCCTGCTGTTGTGTTCAGCATTGTACCACCGATCGTTGCGTTTATCTTTTATATGGGTAGTCCGTCGTGCCGCGATTGTAAGGAAGAAAGGTGAGTTCGTCTCTCGTGAAAACGGCGTGGTTTGGGGTATTCTGACATGGATTTCGTGGTGTTTACAGGAAAGTGGCCTATGCTGGGGTATAAACCCTGGCGCAGAATAGGAAAAAAGGTGTTCAGTGTATACGTACTGGGTACAGCCACCCATCGATTCTCAACCTGTGTTCTGCTTCCAATGGCATTCGTTCGAAGTGCGGCAACCCGGGCCGAACCCAATACATGAGGCGTCGGACTGACCACTTCGTATGATCAGTGCTAACCTCCGCCCTAGCATTACCATCACCATGCCCTTTCGCAAGAACCCCGGGATCCAGTCCTCTCTTCGCGCACGCTGTCGTCCGCTTTTGAATCAGGAAGAAAGCTGTAGTGTTTGTGGAATTCGTGTCCCACTTCAAGGTATACCGCTCTAGCTACTGACTTTCCCAAGGGATCCGCTGCCCGTTTCGCCGGGCTCCGTCTTCCATTTTCAAATAGGGCAGAAAGGTGCGCTATCTGTCGGACTCTATTATCGATGTTGATGGTTCTCCTGCATGAAGGGATACGGTTCTAGCCATGGTCACATCATCAGAACTGTTGTTGTAACGGTTCAACCTACCACCCAAACTTCGCCTTCGTCAGCATCGTGCCACCGCCTATTGCCTTCATCTTCTTAATGGGGGGCGCCTCGAGCCCCAATTGTGAAGGACAGAGGTAGAGTTCCTCCCTCATAATGACGTGATCTGAGGTGTCCTGACATGATTTCGGTGTTCCCAGGAAAGTTGCGTATGCTAAGGTATGAACAATGTACGCGTACGAGGGCAGCCACTCGGAATTGTCGATTATTATTTAGGTCTGCTTTCAATTGCCTCTGTTTTCCGGTCGTGGAACACTGTTCCGGTCTGAATTGAATGAATGTCTGACATCAATTTACCGCTCGTTAATGAGTTTTATCGTCACATTGCAACCTAGAATTGTCGCAGCGTCAGCTGCCATCCAAACTTTCCCAAGGGACACACATACGCACTCCGGGTCCTTCCGCGTCGTCCGCTTTCACATCACGAAGAAAGGTGTGTTATCTTACAACCTTGGTCGTCTACACATATTGATCGCCCTCCTGCCCCCAGGGATACTACGGATGCAATAGCGGATCCCCAACATCAAGATTTCCCGATAGACATAGACCCGCTCCTCGGGCCGCGACGCCCTTTTCCATATCAGGAGGTAAGGTGTGCGATCCAAGGACTTTGATTGTTTAAACTGATGGCTCGCCTGCTTTTAGGCATACAGTTCAGGCCCAGTGTCAGCATAAAGTTTGTATGGTGCCACAACACCCGATGAGTTCATAAACACGAAGTTACAACGTGTTGCCACCGATATGGGCCCACTAATCTACTTAAGAGCTCTCTCCTTATTCCAGAAGTCCAGTGATGGCATATCTTGCCATGAACATCCCCCTTATACACACTTCGTTACATCGCACTCGCATGCCAGGATCAACACCAGGCATCCCCTTCACTCGCCTCGATTCACTGACTTGTGAGTACGACGAGTACAGTGGTTATCATCGCACTAATGCAAGCCATAATGATGTGCCAGCAACACTTAACGTCCCTCTGTCCCCATTCGAATGTAAGGCCGACGAGCGAGCATCTCAACCACCATTCCACTAACATGAATCAGATACACTCCCGAAGACCGTGAAACAAATCAAGCAGGCATGGATACCCAGACTACAGGCAATTGCCGTAGTGGAAAGTTTTTTACAGGTTGACCGATTTACAACTCACCCTCACACACCCCACCATTACAGACAGCACTCCTCGCCGGCACGGAGGCACAACTCCTGTCCTCCCTCCCAGACAGGGCCGACAGCTATCCTAAAGCCGACATGGCCCTCCGCGCTTTCGCCAACGCAGGACTCCTACTCAACCTCGGGGGGACGATAACCACCGTCCTCCTCCTCCTCGCGACTGCATCGCTCCCCACCGCCGCCCGCAAAGTATACATATCTTGCAGCCATCGCCTCCCACGCATGGCAGCCCAAGGCCACACAGGGCACCTCGAGGAGTTCAACAAGTGCCTCGTCAGGGGGCACAGTGAGACGTACATCTTGCGCGCCTTCGGGATCGCCCGTGGATGGGTCTTCCTACTCAACCACTGTATGGCGTGCATCATCGGCGGCGTCATCTGCGTGTTCCTCCATATCAGCATTAACTTGTGGTTGTCGGAGTCGATGCCCGTAGCGGCTGTTTTGATGTTCGTTATGTGTTTCTGTTTTGTTCCTCCGGCCGTCGTGTTCATATTTTTCATGGGCAGTGCCCCCTGCGGCAATTGCGGGGAGGAAAGGTGTGCTGCTTCCATTACAGTCGGTGGTAGTTTGGGATGTGCTGCTCATACTCGATGATGCTTCCAGGAGAACGGCCAGGCGTCGTGTTCAAGTCTGAATGCGATATACATTATACGAATGGAGGCAGCTAGCCTGTCACAATGACTAGATTACGTGCTTCACGTTCCGTTCGATTGTCTCAATTGAACCCCAATTCTGAACAGATTCTGTCTCTTCTTGAATGTATAGCTCATGTCTCCGTGTCAATGATAGCGCGCTGCCAACGCGGTGTCAGCTGCCACTGAGGGAGATAGATCGGTCTTCTTTGAATCGAGCGCCGCCTGCCATGGGGTGACTCCACAAGGCGTTCTATGTTTAGTATTTAACGCGAGCTGCGCTGGAACGTTTGCCACATCTTTCCGCCCCCTTCCCCGACAACATGCCCGTCACTTTCCCTGTCGCCGACCGTCCTGCTGAAGAGTACGCTCCTCCACGGTGGGGCAGGCAAGGCCCGTCCAACGTTCCGGAGAAGGTGCTCTCTAACCTTCCTACGACCCACCACCCCGCCAAGCTGCTGCAGAGCTCTGTGGATGGAACACAGCAAGTGATCGTCAAGAAGAATGGCTTTGTTTTGGGTGTGGTGTCGGCATACAATAACCACCATAATTTGGTAATTCGGTGCGTAATTCTTGCGCAGATACCTCGACCTTATTCACTTATGTTGCTCGGTTGCCAGGCCTGATGATGTCTGGATAGCGATCATATCGCAGCTGAACTTCTAGTAAGAAATCTCATCCTTTTTATATCTGTCGTGGGCTGGACGTCCAGATTTCATTGCACAGCATAAATGCACACGCAGAGGAACTGCGTGACAAGTTTGTGGACCACAGCGGGAAGAAGGATATCATCGTCACGACAATGGTTTCCACTCTTGACCAGGTCAACTTTGGGGATCTAGCCATTCAGATGACTGGACAGATCGACATGAACGTGAGCAGATCCAAACAGTGCACTATCGCGCCATGTTCATGAATACCTCACTGATTGGGATAACAGGTCAAGGACAAATCACTTAGCTCTTGGGTGCTGCCCAATTTCTCCACTACTACACCAAACGACATTGTTGTTTGCTCCGCTCTCATTATGTCAACATTGAAAGAGTCGGCCGTTCCTTGAGTATTCTTATTTTGTTATTGTCTCTGACCGTGACCGTTACCAGATATTTCCGCTACGTAATGATGCTCGGCTGCGGTATCCCCTTCATTACCCTTGAAGGCACACAAGCAGACTGGCAGTCCATCCTTACCCGGATTGACAAGATCCCAGAGTTCGGCGAGGAGCCCAAGGAGTGGGCACAGATGCTTCGAGTGATCCTGAAGCGGTTCGTGCGCGCCTTTGACACTAGCCGGCCACCGCGTGCGGACAAGGAGTTCTGGGAGCGTATGGTACATGAACAGCCCGGTGGTTCCTTCACGCCTTTCGTCAGCGGGTGGATCACCGCATTCTGCGCATGGGAACCTAACGGCGTGTTCTTTGCGGCCAGGAAGCACTCAGGCTCGAGCTTTGGCCCGCAGCCACCAGGGTGGGTGAGGAAGCTCAAGTTTGACGGCGTGTGTTTTCCAAGGGTATGGGAGGCGCCAGAGGGATACGCCGAGGTGGATGTGCTTGTGGTGGACGTGCGAACGGGGGAGGAGCTGGATTGTACGATGTTAGCGGGCCATGTTGGGCTCACTATGGAGGGAGAGGGACGATTAGACACGGTGAGAGCGGCGCCGCAGTGGTTTATGTATGTCAAGGGAGAGGAGCGGAAGGCGGGGAGTGAGTTTTGGGAGTAGTCCTGACTCCGACTCCGACTCCGACTCCTGTTGGATGACGCAGGAAACTCTAACCCGTTCTTGAACTAGTTAAAAGCGGTTAGTATGGATGACTCTCAAGTCCTTGATATTTATCTAACCACAGACACAGATTTCGGTATGAGAATACGTATGAATCGACCCGTCTCAGGATACTCTGCCTAAATGATTTCATTCACAACTCCTCCTTACTAATTACCTCGAGCTCTCAGTTACCTTCTTTTACTTCAGTATCGGCGATGTCTGCAGGTGCAACTCACAGCTTTCAAATGGGCAACATAAGTTGATCGTATATAGATATCCGAATTCAAACTGAGATCGTAATGAGTAAGACCAAGCGGTACGGAAATTTGTTTACAATCCCTTCTTCTTTGAGAAAAATGATCGCCCACGTCGAAGGCTTCCCGGGATCGAACTGCTAATTGAAACAGTGGAGCTTTGATCATCCCCTGTTGCCCTATCTTTGCCCTTCTGCGTCTCGGTCGTGAACAATCGCTGGAATGCATCCTCGCGCGCTTCCTCTTCGCTCTTGTAAATCTCTATCTGCTCACGCTTCCTTCCTCGCAGTAACTGGTCACCCCAGGAATCCAGATCCGCAAGACGTCTCTGCTCGGATTCAAAACATTTCTTCTGCAACGCCTCCTGTGTTGCATGAAACTTCTCGGCCCTCTGGTCTTGTGCAAGTTTGAATGCCAGATCTCTCGCGCTCTCATTCTGATGAAAGTCGACCTCTCGTTTTTGTTCCGCAACTTGGAAGGATATCTCACGCCGTCGCTGGTCCTCCTTATGTTGATCGTTGTGGCCGTCCTCTGTTTCCGTAAACACGGTCTTGCGCGCTCGCTGCTTCTTCTGAAATTCGGATTGGCGCCTCGTTTCGTTCACGTTGAATATATGATGTCGCCTCTGGGCATCTTTCTTGAAGATAGCCTCGAGGTTGATTTCCGACATCTCAAAGATTTGCTGACGCAAGTCTATGGTAGAAGCATAATCCGAGCCAGGAACTGGAAGCAGGTGCACATTGGCGCCTCTGAACAATGCAGTAGCAGCCTTCAAAGGAATAAACGACTTTGAAGGAAAGAAATGACATCGGACTCACAAAACCAACTGGTGGTGAAGGTGGACGATGAGCACGAGGCTGACGGATGCGAGCAGGTGGAACTTGAGCAGATGAGACTCGAGCAAATGCGGTCTGAGGGGGTGGGCCCTGGATAATGACAGGAGGGCGGTGCTACGGCGATCACTTGAGTGTGATATTTTGAAGAGCGATGATAGGCTCACATCTATCAACCTAGGACTAGGGCTCCTGATCAGGGTCACGGGCGTCCTGCTTCTGCTTCTGCCCCTCCAGCTGGGTCGGTGGACAAGAGTTGGCGTCGATGGGTAGATGACTGAAGGGGGTGGCGTCGTTGAGACGTACGGCGGGTAATGTTGAGAACTTGGGCTTGGGCTCAGTCTCTGGCTCCATCTCTGCAGTCCTGTGGTCGGTGGCGACAAGGCCTCAAGTACTGTAGAGCGACGCTGTTGCGCTTCGTGGAAGCGAGTCAGCTGGTCTTCTCTCTCGGCCTCGAGTTGTGCTATTTGCCTTTTGTTGAGTGATTCCGTCATGTTTTTCATGTGCTTCGTGAGATTATCCTCAAGGCTATTCTCCGCTTCCACTTGGGTCTCTATCTGCGACAGGGACATATCAAATGTCTGAGACCGGCGTCCTTGTGCAGCGTTAAATAGTCCTTCCCGCCGAATGTGTCCTTCGGTGCGCGCAGCCTCTCTGCTCCGAAAGTGCTCTGTATGTGAGTCCAACATAGCCCGAGACTTTCTTGAGCGATCTTGTTCTTTTTGTTCGAAAACATTAGTCCTCTCAGCTTCGGCCTGGTCTCGCGCGGCCTCCGCTCCCTGAAAACGGTTCTCCATGTAACGCTGCAAGATGGATTGAGCCTCAAGGGAATCGAGAACAGTGGGCAGCGACGTCTCCTCTGTGGATCCTAAAGGCGTAGAAATTGGCCTGATAACAATAGGCAGTGGAGATTCTGGAGATCGTGGAGATCGTGAAGTTCGTCCAGATCCCGGAGGACTCCAAGAACGCGAAGAACGGCTTAACGGTCTAACGAGTATCCTGGGTGAACCGACAGGTATGGGAGGTATGCCAACAGGGAAACTAATGTTCGCTGATGAATCGGAATTGGGATCTTTGCTGTCGTCCAACTAAGGTGTCCGGTGTTAGTGAGAACGCTTAAGGTCATTGCGGCCTGCTTACTAGCTTCTGGACAATACCATCTCTTCGACTTTCTGCCGAACTGAAAGAATCTTCCTGCACCTTCAGCAACTTATCAAACTGCTGCACTAAGGCCGCATCAACCGCAGTGCAAGCATCCTTCCTTCCTTGACGGCCTTGCACGAGGAGCATCTCACGAGCCGCGCTGTGCCATTCGGAGCGCTTGGCGCGGCTGGTCTGTTCCACTTCGAAAGCAGCTGCGCGGCTGATCTGTCCTTCGAAGAATACCGCCTCCCGCAGAGGCTCCCTTTTCTGGAAGGTCTCTTCTTGACGTGCATCGGCCTCCAGGAATAAGCGCTCCTGACGTTGCTGATCCGTTTCAAATACCTCGGTGAACCCAGCCATCATCTCATCGAACTCTGTACTTCGCGCCTGCTCTCCAACGTCTTGAGCCTTCTCCTCCTCTGCGAACTCCTGGAGAAACTCATAGAGGGTTTTCTGGCAAGTGTAGTCGTCTTGTAGTTGGGACAGTGCATATGAAGGTGCATTCAGGGACTCCTGGGAATGATGCCCAGATTCGGACGACAAGTAGGGCCTGCATGTATCGTCAATACCAGCATTTACAACGGAACAATATCACGACGGCACACTAGAGACATACCTTGACATCGATGATCTTGCAATGGATGCAGTTGCATAGATGTAAAACTGATAACATAGCCCACGTTGCCCCGTTTACCTTCGGGCGTCAATCAAGATGGCCTGTGCGCCTGCGAAATAAACGCCCGCACGCAGATGATCAGGCGCATCGCTTCTCCCTGACATTGACATAATGCTGAGCTTTCTGAACCAGAAAACCATTGAAGCTTCAATGCCGAACTCCAGCACCCCAGGCTCGAGTTTGCAACAATGTATACACCATGATTAGACCATGATCAGTGGCCACGTTGACGCTTTAACACATATGCACCGAGCGAACGTTTAAACGCATCCTCGCGTGCCTCCTCTTCAGCCGTGTATATTTCCTTCTGCTCGCGTTCGCTCCGATTCAGCAATCGCGCTCCCCAAGTCTCCAGCTTCGAGGACCGCCTCTGCTCAGCTTCAAAACACTTCCCTTGCAGCTGCTCCTGCCTCTTGTGGAATATCTTGGCCCTGTCGTCCTGCGCATGTCTGAATGCCTTATCTCTAGCACGCTCTCTGCGATGGAAGGCGACTTCCCGCGCTCGTTCAGCCTCTCGGAATAATGTCTCCCGCTGTCCCTGAGCCTTTTTGAAGTCGTCTTCCCGGGCGCCTTCTTTCTCTTGGAACGTTACTCTACGCGCTCGCTGCTTCGTCTCGAAATCGGCTTGGCGCCTAGCTTCATTGACGCTGAATACATGTCGCCGCCTCAGGCTGCCCTTCTCAAAGGCATCTGCTCTGCGTGTTTGAGAGCTCTCAAATATGTGTTGACACCTGCGTTGGAAGTTCTGGAACGTCATCTCCTGACGTAACTCTTCCTTTATAACAATTTCGGACCCAAAAGTTGGAAGTGGATCCTGCACCCCCGGGCCTCTGAGCAAGGCTCCCGCAGACTATAGAAGTTAAGCTCTAGAAGGATGTTGTAGAACGAGAAACACTCACGAAGCCAATCGGAGGCGAGAATGAGCGGCCCCCACGAGAGTAACTACTACGATGGTGGTGGTTGCGATCATACTGGATGCAGCTGGATCAGAGGTAACGCGTTAAAGATCAATGATACACTCACTGCCACAGGTCTCGAAGACCTACTTCCTGAAGACCCTCTACTTTCCGGGTGTATGATCGTCGGGGCGGGGACGGTGTGATGCCCTTCAGGTGGAGATGCTGACGGGGTACGACGAGAGCGAGGGAATGTGGGTAATGTCAATGTGGCCACAGGCACACCAAGCTCCGCATCACGACGCCGTTGAGCATCCCTGAAGCGAATTGACTGATCCTCCCTCGCTGCCTCGAGTTGTGCAAGGTGCCTGGTACTGAGGGACTCTGTCGTACTCTTCATGTGGTTCATGAGACTCTCTTCAAGACTATCCCCTGCCTCTGCCTGCTTTTCTATTTCCGACAACATCATGGCAAACATATGGGACCGGCGTTCGTTAGCAGCGTTGAACACCTCTTCCCTTCGGACGTCTCCGTTACTGCGTACGACTTCCCGGCCGTGGTAGTGTTCTTCGTGCGACCCCAGCATGTCCTGAAACTTCATCGAGCGAGTCTTTTCCTTCTGATCGAAATCCTTATCCCTCTCAGCCTCTGCGTCCTCTCGTGCAGCCTCCACTGCCTGGAAACGGCTCTCTCTGCGCCTTTCCTCTTTCAAAAAGGCTTCCAGGCGCCCCTGCTGCGCGCTCTTGAATCGCTTTTCAAACGGGTCGTTGATGGTCAGTGAGAGGCCCGCGGCATCACTGTCCATGATTTTGCTAGACTCCGAGGTCCGTGATATCCTAGCGGTAGGGGCGGTAGGCTGCAAGCCTACCTCCCTGGATATTGACATTGGAGACCTGTATATTTGTGTATGAGTTGGTGTTATATTTGGACTGTGCTCGCGGTGTTTGGTGATGAGAGGTATCCTCGAGGGACTCCCCGCCAACCGTCCTGTTGAAAAACCAACAATTTCCGGGGCTTGGTAGGAGTAGGGTGTCCTTTTGCTTGCAGCTTGATAGAACGGTGGACTAGTTGTTGCTGCGCCATTGGCTTCGAATGAACTGGCCTTGAGCCCACTTTCATCGTCCAGCTGACGCAAAAGATGGTGGTGAATAAACGGGAGAGACAATCAGAACTGTCTGACCAGCTTTTTGACAATGCTGGCTCGTCGAAGCTCGTCGAGAACAAAGCAATCTTCTTGAGTCCCCAGTAATTTGTTGAGCTGATCTGTAAAGGCATCCTCGATTGCAGAACAAGCATCTTTCCTTGCCTGACGACCTTGCAGGAGCAGCGTCTGCCGAGCAGCACTATACCATTCTGAACGCTTGGCGCGGCCAGCCTGACCGTTCTCGAATGCAGCAGCGCGACTACTTTGTCCTTCGTAAAATACTATCTCCCGATCAGCCTCGTTGTTCTGGAAATTCTCCTCCTGCCGTGCGTCAGCCTCCCGAAACAAACCTTCCCGGCGTTTTTTGTTCGTCTCAAATGCGTCGTGGTGTTGAACCATCATCTCGTCGAACTCCTTCCCTCGCCCTTGCTCTCCAGCTGCCTGACCCCTCTCCTCCTCTGAAAACTCCTGCTGGAACTCGTAGAGGCTTTGGCGGAACGTGTCATCGCGCTGAACCTCGGACAATGCATATCTGGCGTTGTTGGTGTCTGCCGATTTCTGAGAATTACGACCTCGGAACGGGAAGAAGTAGAAGGAGTTTCTGTATCATTCGTAGGTGAGTCAATGCCCTCAGAAGGACAGGTAATTCTAGGGACAGACCTTGACATACTCGTACACAGGTGTTGGTGCGAAGAGCTGCCTGCCAGTGTCCGAACCTTTATCCATGGGCGCTAAATTCTAATCACGATGTGATGGCTGTGACCTCGCCGACATGTCGTTGGGCATAACCGGCGAGGGTAACAGCATTCGGGGCGGAAGGGCCACAGCTTGGGTTAGTATACGGTAAATGCTGCAAGCAAAAACACTAGAACGCTGGAGGGAGCAAAAACGCCGAATACCTAGGCGTAATTGAACGCTGCCGGCGGTGGGTGCTCGGAGGATCAACCAAATTTGTTGACCAAGCCTAAGGCCGCGTCAAACAAACGTCCTCATATCTCATCACGCTTTTCATCCCTGTTTCGGAGAATAACGTATCATTATCCAAGGATCCAGGCTTCCAACGTTCAATAATCACTCCCTCGCTTTGATCCATATGCCTCGAGTAATTTCTCGAACTCATCCTCCCGCCACGCTTCCTCTCTCGTGTATTCTTCCATCTGCTCGCTCTCCCTTTCCTGCAGTAAACGGGTACTCCAAGTCTCAAGCTCCGAAAACCGCCTCTTCTCCGCCTCAAAGCATTTCGTCTGCAACTCCTGCTGCTTCCGATAGAACTTCTCGGCCCTTTGTTGCTGCGAAGATCCGAATGTTTTATCCCTCTCCTTCTCTTTGCGATGAAATTCAATCGCCCTGCCTCGTTCTGCGGCCCGAAACAACGTCTCCCGCCGCTGTTGGGCCATCTTGAAGTCATCTCCCCGGGCTGTTTCTTTCTCCTCATAGACCGCTTTTCGCACTCGCTGCTGTGCCTCATATTCGGCTTGACGTCTCGCTTCGTTGGTGCTGAAGATATGGCGACGTCTCCTGATACCCCTCTGGAATGCCTCTTCTCTCCAAGCTTGACAGCGCTCGAAAATATACTGGTGCCCCCGCTGGAGATCCTGAGCCGCTATATCCTGTTGTAACTCGTGGTGGACGATATTTGTGGTATGAGGCACTGGGAGTGAATCTTGCACATTGGGACCCCTGAACAACGCAGTAGGGGCCTTGAAATAGTGAGTAATCTGAGGAGACGCTCTATATCAAAAGACACTCACGAAGCCTGTCGGAGGCGAGAACGGACGAACGCGAGAGTCGTCCACTATGCGTGAATCACGACTAGCAAGAGCTTCAGGGGTAACAGGGCGCGTAGGATAGTAGTATGTATGATACTGAAAACAGGTAACTTCTCCAACGTGTTATAGCGAAGTTTGACGATGTACTCACTTCACTTGCCACGGGCCGTTGAATGATAACTTGGGGCATGGGTGCTGATGGACGATCAATTGGGATGCTTGACTGTTCAGGGCTGGGGATTGGGATTCTAGGACACGCTGACGCCAACTGCGCATCACGGCGCCGCTGGGCCTCTCTGAAGCGGACCCATTGGTCGTCCTTCGCAGCCACCAACTTGGCAACCTGTCTCTTGCTCAACGACTCGGTGACAGTCATCAAATGCTTCATGAACCCGTTTTCAAGACTGTCCTCAGCCTCCGCCTGCTTCCCGATAAGCAAGAGCGACATGTCGAACGCCTGGGACCGGCGTTCCTCCGCAGCACTAAACACTTCTTCCCTGCGAATGTTTCCTTCAGTGCGGACCGCCTCCGCACTGCAGAAGTGTTCTTCTTGTGCATTCTGCAAAGCCCGGTCCTTCGATGAGCGCTTCCCTTCTAGATGTTCGAAAGAGATAGTCCGTTCATGCTCAGCCCCCTCTCGCCGGTCCTCTGCTGCCTGGAAGCGGCTCTCCCTCTGCCTCTCGTCACCCAAAAAGGCCTGTAGACGCTCCTGCTGCGCATTGGTAAAACGCTTGTGAAGCGGATCTCCCATGTTGCTGTCATCTGAGGCCGCACTGAGCGGGTCAACAGCGGTGGGAGGAGACCACGAGCGACTCCGACTCCAGGGACGTGATACCCATGATGGTGGCATCTCTACTACGGGAGGCGCTTTTGGTGGTGGGACGGATACGACGGAAGGAGACCGCGAGGCCCTCCGACTCCCGGAACGTGACGCAGACCGTAGTGGCATATCCACCACAGGAGGCGCATTTCGATAGATGGAAGGAGATCGCGAGCGACTATAGCTCGAGGAACGCGACGAATACTTTCGGGATCGAACAGGTACTTCAAAAGGCACAATCGTCGGAGGGGCAGGTGTGGGGAGTGATCTCAAAGACACAATCGTTGGAGGGCGGGCAGGTGTGTGGAGTGACCTCGAGCGGCTCCGACGCCCGCGAATCGACGGTCTATCTGACTCGACTTCAGCGCTTACGGTTAAAGGAGGTTCGGACGGACGCCATTCAGTTCGTTCGATAACCACTGGTAGTTGAATACTTGGCGAGATGTCTACTCCATCATTGGGCATCGATGAGCTGGGCTTGGGCATTCTTTTGCTGTCGAACTGCAAGCTCATGATATTAAAGTTACATCAGATAAGCCCGTAACTTACTTACCAGCTTCTCGACGACGTCGTCCCGTCGACGCTCTTCGATAACAAAACAATTCTCTTGGCTGGCCATCAGCTTGTTAAACTGATCCAGTAACGCTGCGTCTATCGCTGCGCAGGCATCCTTTCTCTCCTGACGGCCTTGTGAGAGGAGCGTCTCTCGAGCCGAAGTATGCCATTCCGAGCCTTTGGCGAGGGCATTCTGCTGGTTTTCGAATGCAGTTGCTCGACTACGTTGCCCGTCTAAGAAAAGCTTCTCTCTTCCAGCTTCATTATCCTGGAAAACTTCCTCTTGTTGCGTATCGGCTTCTAGAAACAATCGTTCCCGGCGTTTCTGGTTTCTCTCGAAACGGTCGTTGTCCTCGGCCACCATCTCATCAAACTCCTTCCCTCGCGCCTGCTCTCCAGCTGCCTGAGTGTTCTCCTCCTCGGAGAATTCACGCTGGAACTCGTATAAGCTATCCTGGAAGGCATTGTTCCGCTGAGTTTCGAAATGTGTGTATCGCGCTTTGTCCTTTTCAGGCCGTGATAACGCCTGGGAATTGCGTCCTGGAAATTTCATGAGGGAGAACCTGGGGAGAAGGATTGTCTGCGCGACTCGTCACTGACGTATACTAGATACAGAGAATAGTGCAGACAGACCTTGACATTCATCCAGCATTCATCCAGAGATGATCATAGCAACGACAAGACAAGGCAAAATACGCTCATCAGCATTCTATTGGACTGTCCTCAGGGCTTCCTTGGGCGCTAATCACGGCCCATCTTGGCTCGTGCACAGCAGCAAAGTGTGTGTGCTCCCACGAGAACGTAAGTCCGGAGCGCTCTAGGTGCTTATTTGTCGATTCTGTCGCACACTGGGCATGGAAGTCAGTGGAGCGATGGACTGGAGTAGTACAGAGGAAGTTTGGCTTGCCGCATGCAGCCGCTGCGGCCGCTACGCGCCTTGTCATGTGATGCATTTGGAGGGGCATGTGACCACATGGCGAGACGCGTTGAACGTCACCGACTCTCGTGGTTGCACCCTTGATGTGTTGGGTTCTAAATATAACCAGCGCCATCATCATACAAAGCTGTAACAGTTCTCACATCGCCGACTTAGGCCGTGACCCCCACCCAGCACCTTGTAGGCCTACTGAATAGAACTTGATCAGATGATACGATTCTCTGACATCCCCGCAGCATGGATCCCAGGCATAGGATGCGCGTCAGCCCGGCGAAGCACCCATCTGACTGTGTCTTCTCCATGGGTGTCCATCCGTGTATCCATCTTAGTCATTTCTCTTGACACATCGAAGCAAGCTCCCCACCAAGACTCCACCACGATGTAAAGACTTTGGTATCGATATAAAAGTAAGGGAACATCGGTATTCAGGACACAGCAAAAATGACCCATATTCCCCAAGATCTCTTTCCTGCTCCGTCCCTGCCGCCTTCCCGACTCTCACCCTCCCACTGGCCAGGGATTAGCTATGAATCGACCGAGGCGTTACGCGCCTCTCTGAAGGAAAACCACGAGAAGTTCCATGTCTTTTTCAATTCGCAAGGCTTCCACAAGTATGTATATTACTGTCTGGCCGGTTTTTGTCGTTTACTGAGTGCCGGCAGCCATCTTACCCATTATCTTCTCGCCCTTTGGGCTCTGGGTGCTGATACTGAAATCATTACCGCCGCTCACAAGCATGAGAGCTCGTATCAACTACCAGCCTACGAATCTCCAGAGCCGATAACTGCTGAAAACTTCAAAGACCACCTTGGGGATGAGAAGTCAATTTGTTTTTGGGAATTGTTTCCGACGACCGTCGTACTCATATTGGAGTTTTACAGATTCTACAATGCGTACCTCAAGTTCTATACTGAAGCCGTTCGAAGCAAGGGTGCTTTGGCCGTATTGGAGGAGCACGTCTTCGACCAGAAAGCCAATTTTGACGGTTCAGGTGGGGTACAGCCCGAAATGCTGAACCGCTTCCTCGACGCGCTCCTTCATCCCATGATCCATGTCGGCTATGGCCTTGAGTTTGGCCTACCCGGCATGGTTGTAGAAGGTATACATGATGCGAATCGGTTATATGACGGCATGCACTGATGGACAGCTAAAAAGGCCTTGCCTCCACTGCAATCCACAAAACCGACGCGAGTGCAATCATTCCGCCATCTCTATGGACGTCCACCCAAGTCTCTCCCCTCGAATCTGTGACGTCACGCCTCCCCTCAGCCTTGAGCCTAGGGAGCCACGCACCTTCTTCTCCTTCAAAGAATGTCCATGCCTTTACCATCCTAGCTCGTATGCTCCAGGATCCCCAGTTCAACGCCATCCAGAACGCCGGAATGGCGATGTATACGATCGTTGTGAATGATCATAGCGAGGCTCTGAATAAGTACGCCAATGGGTGGACCTTTGACCGCTCTGACCCGAAGGAGGTTGAGCGCAAGATTGAAGAGCTCGTGTGGACCAATGCACTGATATATGGGATAGGAGGATGGACCAAGGGAGAAGAGTTCAAGGGCGACTTTTTCTTGTGAGCCATGTCTTCGAATTCCCTACCTGCAACACAGTCTGATAGGGAATCGCTTTTCAAGTATGCACCTTGTCACCTCCTCTCTCTTCCTCTCCTCGATCGTCGCCAACCTCAAACCCGCATCACAAGAACTCTTACTCCGCAGCTACTTCGTCTCTTCCCTCGCCTGGTGGATCGCTCGCGGCCGCCCCGGATTCGACATCGCAGGCTTCTTCGCCGACACCACCGCCTTTCCAGTGTCCCATGGGCCCCTCCCTACCCCCCACCCAAAGTCCATCCCTTCAGCCACCTCCCCAAAGGCCAGCACGCCAAACCCATGGTTTACCATCATCCAGGCGTCCCTTGTTATTCCTGACGAGCATCTCCCCAAGCTCCAACGTGCACTTGCTCACTTCGGGGCGCTTTATGGGACGAGGGCGCCTGGGCAGCCTGATTTTGCGAGTTCGGAGCTGCCGGGCGCGGAAAAACTTGATGGGTCGCTGTTCGTTAGGATTGCCGGGTTGACGAATAAGCCGCTGCATAGCGGGAAGGACGTGGACGTCTTCGCCATACTGTGGGACAGGAAGGGGTTCTTTGATAAACTGTAATGGCAGGGCAGCATACGAATCAGTGCTCGGAGGGGCGCCCGACTTGGATGGCGGAGAAGGCGTTGTGCTGGTGATGATAAGAGTTACAGTACTAGTGCCCTCGGAGCCACTTACTCATACAAGTGGCGTGAATATCATATATGTGTCGGTCATACAAGTTCGTTTACATGGATTTATGCCAACTGTTCGTGTCCTGGGAGTGCAAAGTGGTTGAGCTTCTCGCTGGAATCTGTGGGGAAGCTTGGACTCGCTAGGCTGGTGGGTCAAACTACAACACCAACGGAATTTCTGGGAATTACAGTTTCGACGAGCACCAGACACTGGTCAAAGACGAAGATGCTTCGCGATTGAAACGCCGACACAATGAAGCTCAGAGGCTTTCTCAACAAGCGTTCAGGCAGTCCCAGGTCGAACGAAGGGCCGAGGCGTGGTAGGCTGGAGTCCAGCGGGAGAGAATCTTTCGGTGTACTCTGATAAAAAAAGAAATATAGTTCTTGGACGTCGAGGCCGCACGAAAGGGAGGACTTTATAGAAGACGGCAAATTGTTCGCAAGCGATGCCAAGAGGAGGGCCTCAAGAATAGGGAGTGCTGCAGAGTCTCATGCTCCATAGGCCGATTCCAATTTTTCTTTTTCCCTGTCAAACAGGGAGACGAAAAATATTGAAAGCTGCAGAAAGTTTCAGGTTGGTCATAAACGGGCCGTCAAGCCCCATCCTGAGCTTTATACTGTCGTGGCATAGGACGTAGGGCCCCCAAAGCATGGCAGCCTGCAAGGTAGGATGAATCATGAGGTAGGATGGCGGCAAAACGGTGACAACGGCAAGATGATTTGAAAATGATTGAAATTCGGGCCGAGCATTGCTTTGTCATGCCCACGCGGCGAACTCTGATTTTCTTGCCTCCGATCGGTGGAGGTTCTCTTCATCACTGCCTGCTTCGAAGTCCCCAACCTTCATCGCGTGCCCGGCTCCCAGCTCAGCAACCTGAGTTCACTTTTCTTGGTGTAGGCAACTTGGCGGAAGGTTGGAAAACTAGAAGGTGTTTTCAGGTGGGAACGTGGTCATTTCAACGGTATGTTTGCCTTGGCAAGTCTCGCATCTAGCAGTACTCAAGCCGGTAACAATTCTGCTATAGATGTCAGCCAGCCACCATAGGAGCGGGCTATCCCGGACGGTGCACAACCTGTTGCAGGCGCTCGTAGCCGGAGTCGGTCGCCTGGACAAGTCGTTTTCTCCCGCTGTCACCTTGAACAGACTGCGGAAGCACCACTTTACCCTGGCGGACAGCATCCACATATTCCATATAGCCAATGCTCTCTTCTGGTTGATCCTCATGCAGGTGCCCGGCTTCCCGCTCAAACTTGCCATACCAGTGCTATGGACGCTGGCACTCCTCATTCCCTTCACCTCCCAGTTCTTCCTGCCAGCCACGCCGGTTTTCATGTGGCTGATCACGTATTATACCTCGCGCTTCATTCCGACATCATGGAGGCCTGAAATATCGGTGTCACTCCTTCCGACCCTGGAGTCGGTACTCTACGGCGCTAACATCTCGGACATCCTGACACGCTTCACGCATCCCATGCTCGACATCATCGCGTGGTTACCATACGGCGTCGGCCACTTTGCCATTCCCTTTTTCGTTGCCGCCTTCCTCTGGCTCTTCAGAGCTAAGGAATCTCTACACCTCTGGGCGCGCGTCTTTGGGTATCTCAATCTCTTCGGAGTTGTCATCCAGATCTTCTTCCCATGCTCCGCCCCATGGTACGAGCTCATCCACGGACTAACCCCAGCAGACTATTCAATGAAAGGGTCCCCCGGTGGCTTGGCACGTATCGATGCCCTACTCCACTCCTCCACTTACACCGTTGGTTTTTCCAACGCACCTGTAGTTTTTGGTGCCTTTCCGTCACTCCACTCTGCTTGCGCCACGATAGAGGCCCTCTTCATGTCCCACTTCTTCCCACAAACCACTCGCTACGTCTGGCTGTACACCGGTGTCCTGTATTGGGCGACAATGTACCTCACCCATCATTATCTCATCGACGTCGTGGGTGGCTCCTGCCTTGCCATCGCCTTCTTCTATCTCTTCCTCCCCGATGACATGCGGGGCGAAGCGGCTCTCGCACCACCCAACAACCTATCCAGCCGCACTCAAAGGTCGAAATACGAAATCTACGACCTCGATAGTTCCTCCAGGCTATCTGCCCTGGATGCTTCCGCCTTCGATTTGAGTGACGCTGACTCCGACGAAGAAGAAATGGATATTACGTATCGGTCACCCAACCCGGGTGCGCCCACCGCAGCAGCCGTTCCAGTCCCGAGGAATGAAGGGCAAGGCAAGAAGAGCCATCGACATACTGCGAGTATCGCTAGCCTCATCAGGGGCGAGGAGCGGAGCGCGGAGGACGGGTGGAGTCCCGTTGCTGCCTCGTTTACTGTTCCGCCCAAGAACCGGGCGCCCAGCAGAGACAGGGACACCGGGAGGAGATGATGGGTGCTTGAGAGCATGGAATGAGGGTCTAGACTGAGGAGGAGGATACTTTCGATATGATTTGGATTTCATCTCGGTTTAATAGAGCTGATACCCCTCTGGCCTCGGGACTCTTCGTGGTCGAGTAGCTGCCTAATATACAATCTAACTACAAAGCTGGTGGCGCAAGGTGCTTGACTGATCTGGTAAGAGCTAGGTTCAGAGACTCGGAGGGTAACATTGCCACTTCGTCCAGATGTGTATGTGGTGATTGGCGCCTAACTGTCAGGAAGTTCGAGGAGGGCGCAGATATCGGTATCTTCCTCCGTTCTACATACGTGAACGATGTACGCATGAAGTCGGGCCACAGTTGTAGCCTTATGTAGATGGAATTTGTATAGCAAAAGAGATGCGAACAGATTTATCTAGCAAGGATGAATACTTGAAGCTTGAGCGCTTGAGCTCATGGTAAGCTCCACGCGCATCGGAAGAAGTCTTGGTCGGTGTTCGGAAGTTGACTTCACCTGCTTCAATTCTCGACATCACACCGCTCAACCACGAAAACATGCCTGAGTTTCCCTGGGATTCTCTGAAAGCAGAGACTCTACGCTCCCTATGTCGTGATCTAGGAATGTCAAGGCCGTCGACAAGAGGCGCCATGATAGGTTTCTTAACACAAGTAAAAGAACAAGGCCGTGCGTATTCACAACCATTTTTGCAGGGCAATTCTTCTGACTAGCTCCTTTACCCAGTTGAGAAGGCCATAGCTATCGAATCCTCCCAGACGCCGTTGAAAAGGAAAGCCGCCCCAGCTTTGCCAATAACGCCGTCCGAGCGCAGGGCAGGCAAAACTGTGTCAGACTATGATACGCGGCACAAACGGGCGAGGCTATCGGATCCTGGCCCAGGGACTTCTCGGAAGACCTCGACCCGCGCAGTACAGAACGGCACGACTGACAGCAGCGACAAGCCCGCGCCCAAGCGCCGGGGACGTCCGCCTAAGACAACTTCAAAGCTCACTCCCAAAACGAAGACTCGCAAAGAGGAGGTTTCACCGCCCTCTGCCCCTATCTCTGCACGACGCGAAATTTTCGACGGCGTAGTGGTGCCTACCGTGAACTTTGGCGCGTCGAAAGGGAAGGCGAAGGCGCAGGAAGAGATGGGGGACGAAGATGCTGACGGCGACATTGACATGGACCACGTTGAGGAACAGGATGACGGTCGTATCTCGCGAGTAGAATCTTCTCTCGCTGGGTCTAATAAAGGTGATGCTCCTCCCCTCGTCACTATCACTCCTCTCACGCGTCTCAGAAAATGAATCAGTATCGGGCTCTGACGAATCTGCCCATCAAAATAGCGGAGAACCTGTAGAGGGTAAGTCCAACATCCAAGTCCTCTTGACCGAATCTCCATTCAGTACCTTACACTTTAGACGACGCGGGGAACGGCCCTTCGACACGTGGTAGATACGTTCCTACCACGATCCGCGACCAATTGCTCATGAGCTTCAGTTCCCGAAAGCACAGTTCAGATAATCACGGTGGTACAGGTGGCGGGTGAGGACGTTGATGTAGATGCCGAAGGGGAGGTGGTTACGGACGAGGTGGTGGCTGAAGGAGAAGCAACGGTCCCTCAGCCAAATGACGTGGTACAAAACGGCCGCCCAATGGGCCCAAGTGATTTTCCCATTCTGCAGGAGACACATCTCGCAAGCGACCTTACGCCAGTAGGTGTATGCCCTGATTGTCGCGCACCGCCCAACTCAAGTTTTCTTTAGGAGGAAGTCAACCACATCGAACAGATGTTGAGATCCGTCGCGGCAGATGCACTCTGAGATCTAGTCACTGCTACCTCCTTTCTTACATATGTGATGTTGGATTCAAAACTACCACCTAATACACGAACTACATTTCATCTGTTCTTGGGCCCCAAGACACCCTTTAGAACTTCAGTTCCCGCTCAAGTGCGTCCCTGATGCAAGCCATGCCCTTCTCCTCTATGATACAGCTTGTACTCGACAATGCCGCCTCGAGATTTGACGCTATCGTAGATGACCTTCGCCTCGGCACCACTCCGTCGACCTCGCCTTCCGGGATCTGCCAAAAATCTTATGACAGAAAAATACTTTTTTGCAGATCAAACTCGGTCATGGTACATCCACTTGAAGTCATCACCTACAGATATACTACAATTCGTCAATTCTTGAGTTTCAACACGTTCTCATAAAAGCCCAGTTCCCGCTCGAGTGCGTCCCTGATATTCTTCTCTTGACGCCAGCCATGCCCTTCTCCAGGATACATCTTGTATTCCACGATGCCTCCTCGAGACTTGACGCTATTGTAGATGACCTCCGCTTGTTCCTTTGGCACCACTTTGTCTATCTCACCTTGCAAGATCTACCGAAGTCTATCAGCAAAGACCACGAAGCGTAGAGATTGAGAGCTCCCTTACCAATAGCGGTGACACGATTTTATCAGCATTGTTCAAGGGCGATCTCTCCTTATACACGTCCGGAACCTCCTCGAGTGTACCCCCAATAAGCTTCTCCAAGTATCGGGACTCAAATTTATGGGTGTGCTCCCCGAGCGGCTGCAAGCCGGAAATCCCATATGATGAAGTGCCCGCAGCAAACGTCGTGACATCAGGCGCGTTGGCCAAGGCAGCGAGGACGGTGTAGCCGCCCGCAGATCCTCCGCGGATTACGATGCGCTTCGGGTCTACGAGGTCGTATGGCGAGCTTGAAATTATCCGCGCGGCCTGAATGCAGTCATCGACGTCAACCACACCCCAGTTGCCCACAAGACGGTGGATGTATTCACGGCCGTATCCTGCGGACCCACCGTAATTCACATCAAGCCTGTCGCACAACCCCAAGATTAACGCTGTATTGACCAGGTAGACCACGCAACACTTGCCATGCCCATCCTCGGGATGTGAAATACTGCACTTTCCAGTTTAGACTTTGTAAGGTGATGCCAGTGGGCCCCCCGTGGACGTATAGCGCGCATGGCGGCCGCTCGCCGGCGATGCTTGATCCTGAGTAGCCGGGGTTCTTCGGCGCGTAGTAAACTACATGGATGGGATCGCCGTTGGACGCCTTGAATGTCATGGGCTGGGGGATTGAGACGAAATCACTTGAGAACGGTGGTGCATTGGCAGACTTGAGGACTTCAAAGGTCGGGGGACCAGACAGGTCCGCAATGGTGCACTTGATAATGCTCGCCTCCTCGTCGACTTTCGCACCAGTAAAGACAACCTCCTGGTTCTCGCGGTTCACAGAACGGATGTTGTGTATGACGACATACGGGGTGTCGAGCGACTGGGGCGCCGAGCCGCCGATGAGGTCGACGATGTGTAATCCATTGCGGCCATTCTTTAACGTGATAAATAGCGCGTATCTTCCCTGCTTATCCAGGATAGCATATGGGAATATTGTAAAGGTCCACATGGGGGACCCGAATTCCTGTTCCACAGGTGCGGGGAAGAGCGCGGTGGCTTTTCCGTCCTGGTATTTCCAGGGGTTGATGTACCCAGACTCATCGGAAGTGAAGATAAGGGTATCGTTGGACGCCCACGATGGAAACGCAGCGCTGACCTTTCTGGCCTCGCCTGCGACGTGGATAGTGTTCTTCACGGAGAGGGTATCAGATTCGATAACGACGTCTCCGACATGGATCTGTCCTCCTTCCCAGGGCATGTCTGGGTGGAACCATTGTTCCCATGCGAGCCGTGTGCCATCCGGAGAGAACTTTGAAGAGGCGTAGAAGTCGGCACCCGACACAAGTGGGTGAACGGTGTTGGTCTTCGTGTTGATGATGCACAGGGTATTCACGATGGCTGCGGGTTCGTCGATAGTGTGATCTTCCAATACTGAGACCAACAGATGGGTATGCACAGGATGAACCTCGAAGTTCGCAAAGCGATGCACTTTGCTCTCTGTTGAAGTTCCAGTACTTATCAGCATCCGAATCAAAAACATCACTGAGCAGATAGCGCACCAGGAGTAACGGCCTCTGGTTCGCCACCTTCCTTCAACCGATATACCCTTCCATCCGTAAAGCGAGAGAAGTACGCGATCTTATTGTGGACGATGGCAGCGGCGCCTCCATACTCGTGTACCGCAGTACGCACATTCCAGTCTTTTCCGGGAGTCAGCTCCTTGCCAGTCTTGGTATCTAGGAGCACGTTACGGCCGTCTTCAGATGGCCGGCTCTCGATGTGATAGATGTTCGAAGTGATAGGATCGACGATAACCTCGGGAAAGGAAATGGCCTAAGAATACTACATAGATCAGTTTACGTTCTATTTTGTATAGGCTAAGTGAGGATCGACTGACGCCTTTGGTGATCGCCTCTGCAGTTATGGGAGACGACCATGTGCCATAGGGTGCCGCTTGGGGGCTCATGCTGTTTGTAGCTCAAGAAGTTGTTATAGGGTCGGACCATGTCTGTATGGCCTATGGGGTCTCACACAGCTGATCTTATCGCCGAGTCATTTCTTCCATTGATCAAGATCAATGCGCACCCTGATGAGCTCCTTACTTTGACTCTGAGAGCGAGGGGATTTATGTGGTTTTATCAGTCATTTTATAGGTTGGCATGCTCTGCGATACACGAAACCAATCGGAACGAATCTGGACATGACACTGGAACCCAAGAATGATACAGTACCTGACTAAGAGAAACGACCATTGTCCTTAGATGAACAAATTTAAAGGGATAGCGAAAGAAGTTTTGTCCGCCACGGTGATGCAGGTGGATACAAGATGTAAGACTGCTGGTATCTTTGCACAGATGTGTGCACGCCGGTGGTCGTCTCGTGGACGGAAGGTGCCAGTGGGCACGAGAGCAAATCCCGGCCAAGAAGAGATCCGTAGCATAAAGCACACAATCTAATACCCAATTGGACGCGGAGACTCGAGAGATTTGGAAAGAATGCACTAGAATGGAGCGTCGCAAGTGTACTTGTGTGCAGGAGGGCACATGCATACGTTGTCTTGTGGGTTGAGAGTGGAAAAGCAAAGAAAATCCCGGCAGAGAAGAGACCCTTAGCAGGTCACATCCGACGCCCAATTCTACGGTAGAACAAGATGTTGAAGCGAAAGGGCCAAAGTGGAGCTTCGCGGGTATATGTGTACGCATGAGGGGGTTACACTAGCAGGATTATCTACCATTCACCAGTGAACTTCTCTTTGCGATTCGATGATCCCCAAGGGCCAGAGGCGGCACCTCATGGCGATGCCGCGTTGCGATTGTTCGTAGCATCCACAGTGAGCGATCGTAAGGTTTTGTGGTCATAAATCATAAGCATGAAGACGCGTACAAGGCAGAGGTCAAATCTACTGAAGGAAGAAGCGAGGCCCTTACCTTAAGACTTCATACGAGCCATCGGTAGAAGCAGCCTGATCATGAGCGAAGGGCCATGCTTTCCAGGATCTGGACGAGTTCATTCATCGCAGGGCGAAGGAAAGGGGCTTCATTCCAGCAGCGATCCAGTGTCTTCCAGAAAGCATCCACGTCCTTGAGTTGTATATGACAGTGTGCACCTCTAGAGGGTTTGACCCCTCGCAAGATATCTACCGTCACTGCATGATCGTTCGTACGGTTAGGATACGGCAGACTTCCTGTCGCAACCTCCAAGTAACAGGTATAACATAAGCAAAAGAAACGTATCAGCTGAACCTAACGTTCGTACCTCCAGACAAACCGAGGCAAAGGCATAAACGTCACTCTGCGTCGTGATCGGCGGTACACATCCATCGTCTTCAATAAGGACCATGATCAGCTCTGGCGCCATCCACCTCGTAGACCCAGCGAAGAAGGAAGAGCCGATGTTGATAGAGTCTGACATGTCTCCGATAACCTTGGAGAGCCCGAAATCAGTGATAATGGGACAGCCGCGCCCGTCGATGAGGATGTTCCCCTGGAATAGTCACCATAATGGCGTGAAGCAACGCAAAGAAATGAGATATTACTCACCCCTTTGAGATCTCCATGGACAATAATAGGTGTCGCTGAGTGCAAGTATGAGACCCCGGATGCGATCTGAACAAGCTGAAGTCATCCGAGAGATACTGTAAGCAATGCTTCTAGCACTCAAGCTATTGAGCAGCGTACCAAATCCAGTCTGTTCGCCGTGGTGTTCCCTTTTAGATACTCGTACATCGTACCATTCTCGCACCAAGGCGAAACCATTCCAATGCTATTCTTGAACTGAACGATTCCGAAAAGTTGACTGATATTTCGGTGGCAAAGCCGATGCCACGCGATAACTTCGGCTTGAAGGCGCTGCGCATAAAGACGATGAGCGATCGAGGTATAACGCATAACGTGAAGGTATGATAACCTTCATCAACTTCTCCTTGACGTTCTTCACCATGATTTGTCGTAGGACCTTCAGGGCAACCTATCAAACAATAAGCGTCGGTCGGCTGAAGAGGACTAGAATCTCACATTCCGCGATCGCTTCTCAACGGGGTCATGCCAAACCGCTTTCCAAACATCCGAAAAGGCCCCATGACCGACAGCACAAGTTCCATACTGCACGACTTCGTCCGTCAGGTCAGTTAAGATGACCGAACCTTTGACAACCAACGTCTTCGTCACAGTCTCTTGCAAGAATTTCTGACGACAGCGTTGCTTGAGACGGCTGTAGTCCTGGTGTTCCTGGATCCAGCGAAATTCGTCATACGATGAGACCGAGAGGGCGACCGATCGGAGTGCAGAGAAATAGAGATATTGTGGGTAGACTTGGAGAATCATCGCATTCCGAAGGTGCACATCTGATGCGGACTCGAGGCCCACGTCGACCCTTATGTTTGGGGAATCCAGGACCCCTGAAACGGGATCCACATCTTTGTCAAAGTTTCCAAGAATGTAGAGAGCAAATGTGGGAAGGATGGGGAAGAATAGGTCACAGCATTCGCTATTCCAATCATCAGTATAACGGTGGTTGTTGATCCGATTTCAAGACTCACGGATCCTCGTCGAACCCTTCGCCCAAGGTGCCGTAGCAAGATTCTGTGAGGAGAAACTCTTGGTCTTCGGAGGCTATACCAATGCAAACATCTGCATCGCAAAGCTGCCAACAATACGTGTCCATAGCCTTTCGAAAGTTGTCAAGCAGGGCTGTAGCCACGCGAGGCCAAGGCTGGTCCCGAGGGAGCAAGTTTACGCCGTCCTGCGAAACGTTCTGCAAAAAAGCTATCATTCCCCGGAGGACGAAGCGCCGGTGATGCTCCATAAAAGCTGGCTGAAAGATCGGCAAAAACCGCCCTTGGTCGTCGTGATCTTTGAATGGTTCATCTAGAGAGAGCAAGACCTCGCGATATTTATCGCTATTTCGAAATCGTAGGAATGCCAGGAATCTGCATAGCTTGGTGATACGCTCCTTGTCAAAAGTGAAAGAGGTAGACTTGGTCGGAATGCCGCTTGAGTAGGTGCGTTCCATCAGCTCGTTGAGTGTCTGTTCGGCTTCGGATTCCAAGGTGTAGAAGGCTTGCTCTGCAGCCTCTACTAGGTGTTGTGTTGAAAGGCTTGTTACAAAGTCTTGAAATACGGAGCATCTCGTGACAGGAGCAATGCAAGTTTCGGTGAGTTCATTATCGTAGACATCGTAAATATGTACTCGGGGATCCCGGGGAAGATCGTTGGGTCCACTCGATTGAAGAACAAAAATCAGTCTCGAATTGAACACGGAAAAGGAGAAACTTACGTTGTAGAAAGCCAAAATTTCCAGACGAATTGAGGAACGTGATAGGGAATCTCTGGAGACGTTTTCTGAGGCCAACAGAATCAATCGATTTCTCTGCGGACATCGATAAGGTAACACAAGTACCTTCATCGGTTAGGCCAGTGGGAATGGAAACGCACGAATACCATCAAGTTGTGATACGTCGTCGGGAGCGTTCAGTCCGGAATACAAACGAACGTTGACGAAGAGATGGTCGAGAAACGGTAAAGGCTGAAGTGGAAAGTTGGTCGTATGAGCTAGGAGTCTTCTCGAGGCTGTGCGTGTAACTCAAAAGTAGGGTGAGTTTCCGAGAGTCACCTGAAAAGCATTATGGTCAATTTGGAGAGAAGGCGAGGCGGTTGGCGTTCCGACCCCATCTAAGGTGACCCTATAAACGTTTCGGTGGATGCCAGGAACACATGTCTGCCGGCGTGTATCTGATCAGTGAGGTCATCGCAGTAACTCCGGCCCTCCACAGATGGGTAGACATGTAGTGGAGCACGTTAGCATGACATGCGAACCTCCCAAGGTCACATTGGAAGATGAAGGCTAAAAACCGACATAGTGCTGTGATACCGTAGGCCTAATAGAATCTAGGCCTTGGGGGCCCGCTATCTTTGAACCGTGGTCGTCGGATGAAGGTGGTCGATGGTGTACCGTTGAGATTGAGTATTTGGTTCCGGAAAAACCAGGTGGAGCCGTAGATTAGATATGGGTGTGAATAGGTATCATAATCTATTGGGCGGCCAGAAATTCTCAGGTTAAACTTCAAGCTTCAAGCTTCAAGCTTTCAAGCTTCAAGGAGAGAGCCATAAATCCGAATCGCTGACTTTAACAACGCGGTGGCTGGATGGGGAATGGACACGTGAATCGGCAGGCCTCGCTTTGTCAAGAAGTTCCGGCGCAAACAGCGACAAAGAACGCGACTTTGAGGAAATTTGCTAATATAAATTGCCACCTCCCCGGAAATCAGCCCACCGCTTCCCTCGAACCTCCTCATAGCATTTCAGAATGGTTGCCCTTGTCCAACGCCCGGCTCCGACTTTTAAAGCTGCAGCTGTAGCTGACGGCCTTTTCACAGACGTTTCTCTATCCGGCTATCTCGGCCAATGGTCCGTAGCAATTTTCTCTAACTGTGACTTAGGTCGCCGTGATGATAACTGTTTTCTAGGGTTGTTCTACTGTTCTATCCTATGTACTGCTTACGTTCCTTGCCTTCCGCGTGTTTTACTGACGTGCCAGCTTAGGGACTTCACGTTTGTTTGCCCCACGTAAGCCTCGCTCGCTTTACTGCCATTAATCTGGCCTAAAAAAGGCCTCCGTCATCAGTGAAATCCTTGCCTTCAACGATGCTTTGCCGCAGTTTAAGGCGCTTAATACTGCTGTGTTTGGTAAGGCTCCCTTTGTCGTAACCATCTTCGCCGTTCTGACGAGCAGACCAAAGGAATCTCCACCGACTCTCAGTTCTCTCACTTCGCATGGGCTACCCAGCCGCGCAGGGAAGGTGGCCTCGGGCCAGACTTGAAGCTTCCCCTCATTGCCGACAGAAACATGAAGATTTCGCGTGACTACGGAGTCCTTCTGGAGGAGGAGGGTGTCGCTCTTCGTGGTCTGTTCTTGATTGACCCTAAGGGAATTCTCAGGTGCGTACGATGGATAATAGCCTTTTATATTTCGCTAAAAAGCCGATGTAGACAAATCACCGTCAACGACCTACCTGTTGGTCGGTCTGTTGAGGAGACTATCCGCCTCATCAAAGCCTTCCAGTTCACCGTAGGTATACCTTTCAAGGATCCCCGTCCACATCGCTAATTCTTGCACTCTTTTACCCAGGATGAGCACGGCGAAGTCTGCCCAGCGAACTGGACTGAAGGATCGAAGACCATGAAGCCCGACCCTAAGGGATCCTTGGAATACTTCCAGTCTGTTGCCACAAACGGCGCTGTCAACGGGAATGGCACCGACAAGAAGCGCCCTCGTGTTTGAGCAGAGCCTCCAGGTCCACATCACCGTCCCCGGTTACTCTTAATCAAAGGAACATCCATGCATTGGATCTTGGCACTCACAGTAAACATACCATGCATTGGCCAACTTCTCGTAATCCCGACACCATTCGACAAAGACCTAGAATCGGATGGAATTGTAGATATATCTTAACCAACTATATTTCTCGTACGTACTTCATTTCTAGTACCAGCTCACCGGTATAAGCAGTCATAAATTCTACACACAATATACTTACCCATTGCTGATGAGCTCAGTATTTGTTTGCGGCTTGGTTATTGGTCAAGCGATGAAGCCCTGATCACGCGTCGTAAATAAAAGTAAGATATGGAGAAAAGTAGCAGGTTCTGTAGTGACGGCGCGTGTCCACATTTATGAATTCAAGGACGCGATTCGGATCCGCCCGGCGCGACGCGACCTCCACGCGTTTCCTGTCACATGACCGCATCTTCCAATTGCAAAGCCAGTCGTCGTCGTCATCGTTGAGGTTCTCTTCTGGCTTGCCTTCCCTTTGGTCACCGTAACTGTACGCCTCGGTATGTCTCTTCCCTCTGCACACTGTCACCCTGGAGTGAGTGATACTGCTCCGAATCTTGTGCAATCAACGGGAAGACAGGCACTCCTACGGTCAGGCTGGTTGTCTCTGGTTGATTTTCTATCAAGAACTCTTCATCGCAGTCTTTCACATCAAGGGCCAGAGGAGAGGCGACGAGCCAGTTTCTCATTGCCCGAGTCATTCCTCACGGATAGATCCAAGCTTACTATCGCTGCACTCCCGCTCAACATCGCCGATGGTACTACGGATGTTTTCTTGTCTGCGAACCGCGGCGAATGCTCATGACCCTAACGGTTCACACTAGATGGTCCGCGAAGAACTCCGCGCCCTCGATGGTCAGTATCTGTATAGGCTGTGGAAGGAAAAGCCTTGGATCGAACTTGGATCGAACCCCATGCCCTTCCCATACACGTCGTTTCTACTGGCTACATCTTAGAACCTTGACTCTAACGACCCATTCGACTCGTACGTCAGGGGTGGCTCGGCGAACGATGAGTTTCTGCCTGCTGACATGGAAAACGCCGGTGGAGGTAAGCAGGCCCCCACCCAGGATGCTGAGGCACGTCAATGACCGTTGGATAGACACCAACGATTGAGTTACTGCAATCGAAATCGCGGATTCTGGAATCCCGCCTATTGCTTTCTTTCTGGTAAAGAATTTGAATACACAGGGTTCCCCTCTCCGCCAGAAGTTAGTGGAAAGATTGGTCAAACTGGATATCCTTGGGGAAGCATGGTCGGAGGAGTATCGTCACTCTTTGGCTCGGCGAGCGGTACCACCCAAAGACGAATTGCTTGCTATAGGGACGGTGGCTAAGAATGCTATACCTTCAAGATCTCTCTTGCGACCAGCTCTCGACCATGCCCTCAAACTCAGCCAGACGGAGCCACCGAGTAGCTGGTCTGCTTGCCTGATTTCTGTATTTGGTACCGGCTCGCGACGGCGCGAGCCACTTGAACGCACTCTTTGAGAGCATAGTCTAGCTCAAGGGCGATTTGTAGGGTCCGATGCCGCTAGCGCTGATAATTCAAGTTCTCCAGACTGTCCCACTGACTTCATCCCCCTCGCGACCTATTTTATCGCTGATGCAGCTGCGGGTCTCCACGAACATGATCTCCCTTCCGTTCCTGCTTCCAACACATTGGCACCATCACCCTCCACCGCCCGGAATTCGAGGAAGATCCCACTTGCCCGGCTCTACAACTAGAACATTGGAGCACAGATACTCAATAACGGCTCTAGTCTCGGCTCTCAACTTCTATTAATAAGGTAGAAACAGGAAGACGAGTGACCGAGACGGTACCGACTAACCTGATGGGACCCTGGGTCTGCGATGGACACAAATTTCTCACTTCAATTTGACTTGGACACTTCCTCATCCTCCTCTACATATGAATCTGCTTTCACTGTCGTTACCACTGCTTACGGGTCAATGTTAACCAGAATAACAGGTGCCACACGGGGCTATTGGTCGATAATTGGAGGTCAGACCTCAGCTTATTGATCTTTAATTGACTGGCCGGGTGTGATCTGTTCTGTAATTTTAAACCTCGTGCGGCGCCGCTGCTTGACGCGCATCAAAACCATATGGCTTCTACTGCAACCGATGATGACGTAGGCAATATTTCTTTCAATTTTTCCCATGTTTTCTGATGTTCTGTAACCGGCCAATTAGCCTTCACCTTATCCGGCTAGTGGTAGTTGAACAGGGGTCGCCTTAAGCTTGTGCCTGAGCGCAACTTTCATGTTCAACCCCCCCATCTATGCTCACGCCCCACGAGCGTAGGCAACTCGAAGACCTTGGGTACTGGTTTCTTCGAGATTTAGCAGGGATCACGGCTTCGACCTTTTTTTACGGTGCGTAGATACCATATCGCTAAAGTCGCTCAGTGTTGATCCATGGCTGGCGTCCAGGAATCTTCGTGCTCCTGTTCTGCATATCCACATCTGCCGTCCTGTGAGTGCACCCCCGAAATAAGCGATTCTTAAAAATTTTGACCGGTGACGCGCAGTCAACGAGAGGACAAGTCTCGCGCGACATGGGCAATGTTCGGTGCGACCGTCACGAGCTTCCTGCTCGCCACCCTATACTGGACCGCCGACGTCGCAGATCTCGTCATCTACATCTCGGCGACGCTGATCGAGGGCGTTAATGGGGCTGCAGATTCGGGATGGGTGGTCGCAAGCGATCCACGATTTCTTCCGCTAGACCAAATCATGAATTGGACGTTACAAGCCCTCGTAAGTCGTCTCAGCTGCTGCCCTGCGCAGACGAAGTCTTGATATTACTTTGCAGCAAATCGTCAACGACGTTGTAGTGATTTGGAGAGCGTGGGTGCTCTGTGCAGAGTACCAGTGGGCAATCCTCGGTCCGTTAACGCTCCTCCTCGGAACCTTTGGTATGTTGAGATGTCTGTGAGACTGCCCACACGCTCAAGAACGACCTTTTCCTCTTCAGCCACGTCTTTCGCATTTTTGGGGATCACACTGGACAAGGATAAATTGAGAGCGTACTATGCCAGCAATGACAACGTAATGCACCCATTGCTCTACGCAAGCGGGGCTCTATCGTTGGCGACGAATATACTTTCCGTGCTTCTCATTGCGTACAGACTATGGTGCGTAAGATGCTGTCTCATTTCCATATCCCATACCCCGTTCGCTAATATGCAATCGCTACTTGATGGCCGTTAGGACCTCTCGCACTTCTTGGAATTTCCGCACCAACAGCCGCTGGTCCCAGCCCCAAAGGATCCTGCTCATGATCATTGAGTCGGGCGCGCTTTACGGCGCGTGTCAGGTACGTTGCGGACCCATGAGCACTACTGTGTTAGCTCATCAGTCCACAGATCGCAGTCCTGTTCACGCTGGGCAAGGCAGACACGCCCCCTACAACAGGCTTTTTCTTGGACCTGATAATCTGGGAAGGCTATATTCAGACGACAGTACGTGGCCATCTCTTGCGCTGTAGTGGCAATTGAATAAGACCAACATTCAGGCAATGTATCCGACGATCGTTCTCCTCCTCATCGAATACAAGCGTTCATTTGCAGACCTGGACTGTTTTGTGTCAACATCACTCATAGAGGCTATAGACACCTCTCGCCCTTATCCATAACGATAATTTAGCAGATCTGCGCGCTTTCGACCGCCTGTTATCTGGAAACGTCGATGCGCTCCTTTCCTGGACGTGCTCTGACTCGTCGCTTTCAAATTTAGAACCCACGTCCATTCTCGGACTTGTATATACTACGGAGTATGTATGACTATAATATCATTAGCTATTCAGCCTTTCAAATCGTGTCACCATCTACTCGATTCGAATCACTTCTTCCTAAGTGAAGCACTATTCTTATTTTTTGTGCTCTCAGCTCCCACCTCCTGGACGCTTGCTTAACGAAGACCCTTGCCTGCTGCAGAAACAGATAGAGACCCGAGGCGTTGCACAATGACACTTGCATACTTCAATTGGAGCAGGCATCTGGGGCCTCCGGTATCCACGGCCTTGTGAGGTTCATCCTAAGATACGAGGTTCCACCAAGGAGGTCAACCCTCCTCCAGAGGCTAATTATGTTGATCGGCTGGTAAATCACTTGGATCGGAAACCTGAGGACAAAGCAAGAACAATGGGTGTCAAGCACAACTAGATCACCACGTGGATTTAACCTGATGGTCATACCGTATTTCCTAAAATGGTATGTGTGGCGATCCACCAACGTATTGTTCTCCCATGTAGATATGGCCAGCTTGGACCACGTTGTTCTAAAGCGGCGACGTATAAGATGGGCCACAAGCTTGTTCGCGTTTCGAGACTGAACACCCCAACTCTTGATCCTACTGCAGCTTCACTTTGAACGGTATCATCTTGATCCTACTGCAGCTTTAACTTTGAACGGTATCATCTTGAACACGAATCTTGAACACGAATCTCGATGTCGAACACAGAATATCCTGAAACGACTCTCATAGCGGGCAGCGACTTGATTTTCCAGGAGGATAAATATATCCAAGAATACGCTGCCGTGAGTCACACCTTTCTCCCGCACCACATATCTCCTCAACCCTTCCACAGTACTTCAACCTGCCGAAGAACCTCACCCGAAGCGAAGCCCTAGAAACAATCTGCCAGCTTCATCCCGGTTCGACCGCATCGATCCCTATCCTCCCCCACCTCACATTCGAACGCATCAATGGCGGCAAGATTCGCTTCATTGAACGCGACACCGGGGTGGAAACCAGCCATCCAGCCACAGCCCAAGTGAACAAGGGACCCCCTTTGCCAGAATATAGGCGCCTTGTACGCCATTCACGTATTGCACTAGCCATGGTTGAAGCCGAGACTCGCAAACCCCCTTCGCCTGGACCCGAATTGATCTCTTCAGAGGACTCGCCACCGCCAGAAACCCCGACCGACGCTGCACCACTACCACCCAATGCGTCTGCTCCAAAAGACCCATTTAACATGGAACATAAACATGAGATCATAATGCGATTCCCCACCCCCATTGACGAATATGAACCTTCCCCTCCTCGTCGCCCGCGGGGCTCAGGCTCTGATGACGATTCAGCAGCATCTTCGTTGCCAGCCTTCCCACCCAAGCCACGAATGAAATTTGTTTATCCTCCCATTCCTCGTTCGCCCGCAGATCGTGAACAGGATTATGTACGAGCCTTCTCTCCTGGAGAATCATGGGTGGAGAAGATGTATGCCGATATGGTTCGTGGTAGGAGGGACGTTAATAACGACCTGGAGGAGGTGAAGCGGGAGGTCAAAGATGCCTTGGAGGAGGTACTAAGAGCCGATGTCGAGTTCAAGGGCGAGATGCAATCCACCCAAGAGTTCATCACTTATCTAAAGCAAATCGCAAGCGCAGAGTGGACGGATGAGATTCTGAAGAGGGCATCGCGGACGGCGGAAGAAGGGTCTGATGCCTCGGACGTCGATCCCCCCGGTGATGACGAAGGTGGAGATGATAGTGGAGGTGAGGACGGCGGTGGAAATGGTGGCGCACAGCGCGAAAGCCATGAAGCGGGCGACGACAAAGGTTCCTGCGGAAATGAGGAGGATAACGACGATGGAAGAGGCAGATCATCGTGCGTTGCGCCTGCTGGCCGTTTAATTTCCTCGCTGACGTTTTTCTTCTTTGTTTTCTTAGGCCGGCCGACTCCTGTGGAAGCCCAAGTTCGATACCTTCTTCATCGGGATGGTACTCCAGCAGGAAAGATGCTTTAGCGGAAACCGCAAATCCCGCAAGCCCACTCGCTTCACCAGTGCAGGCAGTCGGTGCCTCCCAGGACGCACAAAATCATAAACGCGACCGCGACGACGATGACTCGGAAGGATACAATAGGCAGCCCGGCCCTTCTTATAAGCGCGCGAAATCTTCTCCTAGCCCATCGTCCGGTAAAGCTAGTCAAACTGCTCCTCCAAGGACCACCCTTCCTGATCGCGCAACACCTTCGCCATCGCTAAAACGTCCGAGGGATGACGACGACGGCGGGAGCAGCGAACTGGAGGTCGAATTGTCTGTCAGGCTGACAGGGAGTGAAGCCGACAGGAGCAGCAGCCCTGCCAGCCAAGGCGGCAGCCGCAAGAAGGCTCGATCCGACAGCATTGACGTCGCAGAGCCTAGTTCTTCCAGGAACAATATCCTTTCACCATCCTGCTCACCACGACCTCGTAGAAGGCCCGCTGCTACTCGCCAAAAGAGTTTCACTTTTTTCGGTGGCAGTGGCTCAGACGATGACAACTTCGAGCCCGGCGGAAGTCGTTCGAATCTAGGTCTTGCGCCTGGCGCGTACGACTATTCCAGCGATGAGGAGGAGGGCGAGGACCAAGTTACCAACCCTTTCGATCTTGGCGCTCCTTCTGCTGGCCCTTCCGCGACCACCTCTAATGCGCCCCCAGCATTCCATTTCTCAATCCCCACCCAAACCCAACCCACCGCTGGTCCTTCCAACCCTCGCCGAAATCCTCGGGCATTGACACGGGCCACTGAGCGCCTCCGTGAAACATTCGACGGAGGGCTCGAGGCTTATGATTACGAGCAAGACCCGGATTGGCAACGACGACAGGAGCGCCATCATGATAATGTCCGGGATGCGCTGGAACGTAGCGGCCAGGGAGCGGCTCTTGAGACCGAAAGGAGGATAGACTTCGAGAAGCTGAGAATGCCGAATGGATGGTTGGTATTTGCTTCTGATGAGGAGGAGGAGGAGGAGGAGGAGGAGGAGCCTGAGGATGGCAAGTAGAAAGACGGAGGAGGGAGTTTATGTCGTGCCACCTTTTTTCGCCTTCGCTTTGTTTTGTTATCTTATCTAGAGTTGATCGCGCCTTTCTGTACGTGCCGGGCATACCTTATTTGCATCTTGCCAATCGAATATCGATATCTTGGCTCCTTTGTATTTTCTTTGTGAAATTTAGGCTGAATCAGACTCTCCAACAGTACACTGAAATGACTTTTCGTGCCTGTACCGTTCTTGAGATAGTCATACAGGCGCTCAAAATTTCCATTCAGGGACTCTACCAGTGGTGCCGCTTCAGTACGCCGAATTGCTAGTAACAGCTAGTACTCACTCACGAGAGAGAACGAGACAGCAAGTAATTTTTTGATACTAGCGTATGATACTTGTACTACACATATTTCAGGGATACGTCAAACCGTAGGACATGTTCCATTCGAGCATCTTCCACGGAAAGCCAAATTACATAGCGCAGAACTCAACCAGGGTCAAAGGAACAACTCTTTAGCAGCTTCCCACAGCCGACGCAGTGTACTTGCAAGCAGCGAAGGTGTCTCCGCTGTGATATAAAAGGCATTCTTAGCTATAATTTCGAAAACCTAGAAACAAGGGCACGTACCACCCAATTTTAGTGGGTTCAGAACCAGCGGCGACACCCTTGTAAGTGCAGCAGACGTTGGTGCTGGAAGGCTTGCCGTTGGTCTTGACGTTCGTAAGGGTAGCAGTGTCGCCGAAGTTCGAGTTGATGCCCACGCCTTCGGAGCCACCCTTCAGACAGACCTATGGCATAGTGGTCGTAAGTCTCGGTTGAACAGGATTACCGTGTGCTAGGAAGTACGAACGTTGTCAACGCTGACTGATCGCGCAAACGCCTTCGAGCAGTTTCCACATGAGCGATAGAGTTTGCCTAACAGACGGGGTTAGCGGCATTCGGGGAAGGTGTTGATCAAAACATTACCGAAGGTGGAAGCAAAGAAGTCCTTGATCACGACCTTGCCAGCACCGTTGTGTTGAACTAAATATAGATCAGATGACGAGAATTCTCCGCAACCACGAACGACACGTACCAATCTTATCGGCGGCGCCAAAGGCACCTCCACCAGTGATAGTCGTGACATCGCCGGAGCCAGTTTGTTTGAGCTAATGGCTTATTGAGTAACGTGAACGGATTTTTGCGTGTAAGCAACTCACAGTAATGGCATCTGTGCACGCGTCAGTTAAGGATTCGAACACTATAACGGTCTGATATACACACCTTCGCAAACATCCTCCCACCAGACATTAGTGACAGTGCATGGGCCACGGCAGTGAATGCCTGTACGAAATATCGTCGGCTGGCATAGCAGCCGCGCGAAACTCAGTCCTCACCTTCGGCTTGGTCCTTTCCGATGATGACATTGGAAATCGAAGCGCCAGATTCCAAAATGAACACGGCATCAGCTTCACCAGTCTCGGTTTGCTCCTGGCATGCACCACCTGCAGAACAAGGGATTAGTACATGCCCGGCATATTGATAATGTATACGCACTGCTGCCTTTGCGATCGAATTTGACCATGCCGCCATTGAAAGATCCTGAGATGACCCTTGCAGTGGGGAGTGCGGTGTAACCCTGTCGGTTGCATATGTCATTAGAGAGTTGAGTACTACGGCTGGATAAAAACTGACAGCAGAGGCTGGTAGGACTGTGCTAAGAGCCCTTGCGACGACGGTGGGTGCCTTCGTCACAGTGGGTGGGGGCACAGCAGCGAGGGCAGAGCCAGCGAGGGAGAGCGAGAGCGAGATGTATGCAGCGGTACGGAAGTTGAACATCTTCAATGGTTGGAGATTTCTGGGGTCAGAGGGCTGCTTGGCGTCGACCTTTTATACACTTCGGCATTGTTATTCGTTCGTTGCAAGAATCTGTGAAAGGCTTGGCGTCGTCTCCATCCCCCAAAGCGACGGCCCGGGAGCGGTTGGGGCTGATGAGGGCGGATAATTGTCCAGAGTGCGTTCGACATGGTTTTGCCTGCAGTGTCTGATGTCGGACGAAGTGTGTCAATGTGAGTTGAGAGAGGTTGCAACATGCGCCAAGACCATGAAAGCCGTCGAGAACTACAGTTGTGTGCAAGCGGCCCGTGGAGGAGTCCAGCGGTCCGCTGAGAATATGGAAAGTATTTGAAGATGATTTTGATGAAGGAGAGAGCACGGTGGGAAAGAACTATTACGCCTAATTGTTGGAAAAACACTCGGGTTCATAGAGGTCAGGCTCTCGCTAACTACGGACCATCAAGGACTTTAGCATAGTCTGACCCGTGGCCGGTGACGGCCACCTGACTGGCACGGAGAAACTAGGTGGCTTGAATTCGAGCTTCGAGATGGTTGCGAAGAGTGTGAATTTGAGTTGAGCGACCCATTGGCGACGCACCCATCAAATGGGATCGTGTCAAGAAGTCCTTCCTGGCTAACCCGTAAAGAGAGCAAGTGGGGCCGCGTACCGCTCCGGGAAGTGAGGTCAAGTGAGGGCTATCATTTGGGATTTCGCAGGCAGAGGAGTCCGAGAAACACGATGGTGCAGTTCACCTAGAGATTACCAACCTGGCGCGCTATTAGAGGCTGCTACGTGGGATCTCCAGACATATGCTTGAAAACTGGGATGGGAATTCAGTGTGACCATGGTGGGGTCGGAGAACATTGACCCAGCTGTCATTGGGGAATCCCCAGGGAATTCCTATCGGAGTATCCCGATACCGTAGCAGGTCCATGGCCCCCACAGTGCTCACCAGGTGCTGAAGAGACACGGTCACGGCAGCCGATTCGATCATTGCAGACTAACTCCAGAGCTACAAAACAGCATCAAAGTCAAGGACACCTGCCGAAAAGTGCGATATCAGATGTGCGAAACGGAGCGATGGACACGATAATTCGTTGCAGTGCAAGTACTGCGAGCGACAGACTGAGACTGAGAATCAGTGACAGTTGTGGCCCAACTCTGACTCGGCGGCCCTCAGTAAAGTTGCACGTGACACAACAATTCATTTTTGTCCCTGAACAAAAGAGCCGATTTGGCCTCCTCCGCGTATTTAAACAGATTTCCTGACCTTTGTAGCCCACCATGACGATGGGAAGAACAAGTAAGGCTTCTGGCTGCTCACGGTGTTGACCTTTCTGACTTTATCTTCCCACAGAGTCCAAAAAGCCCACTGTACCGCTCAAATCCAGTCAGTTTACCTGTCACCACGGCGTTTTCTTCAAAACTGACGATAACGATGGTATTAGAGCTCAAGAAGGATCCTGGTATCCCTAGACTACCCGATCTGAAAGAACGAGTTCGAAATCATGGCAAGCAATGGGCGCCCCCGGTACGTTTTGTCGCATCAGTATGATCGCCTCACGAACTCAACCTACGTCTAGGTTTTTACCAGCCATACCTTAGATCCAGACAGCATGATGGCCTCAGAGCCTACGCTCTCTACCCTTGCATTCCAAGCTCGAGCTGCGGAAGCAGCATCTGGATCGTATTCCGAGGACCCATCTTCATCGACGAATCCGAGTGAGAAAACGAGGGAGCAGATGCGCAAGTACTATCTCAAGACGCTACACAAGGTGATAGAACAGAGCGACATCATTATCCTGGTCCTCGATGCCCGAGATCCGGAGGGCTGCAGGAGTCGTTTGGTGGAGGAGGAGGTGAGGCGACGCGAGGCGGAAGGGAAGAAATTGGTCTTCGTACTCAACAAAATTGGTACGTCTCAAAATGCCGTCCTCCCTTCCCCAATATATCTATAAGCAATTACAGATCTCATTCCTCGAGCGAATGCCCAGCAGTGGCTTAAGCATCTACGGCATTCAACCCCGACCCTCCCATTCCTTTCATCATCGTCTTCCCAGCACCAACGCACGAATATTTCATCCACGACCGCACCTTCCCTTCTCAAACTGCTGAAGGCCTACAAGCCGAAGGCAGGCAGCATCACAGTTGGTGTGGTGGGCTACCCAAACGTAGGCAAGAGCACATTAATCAACAGCCTCAAGCGGAGTAAAGTACGTCGTTCTCAGGTGGCTCTACATATGCCACTCAACGTTGATAATTTTTCGCAGGTATGTGCGGTCGCAGCACAGCCAGGTCACACGAAGGAGCTGCAGTCTATTCAACTGGAGCGTGGAATGCGGATAGTGGATTCTCCAGGAGTTGTCTTTGACGAGGACGATTTCGACGATGGGAAGGGCCAGACTAAAACCAGCGTGTTGCTGCGGAATGTCGTGAAAGTTGAGGATGTCGAGGACCCAATAGCAGTTGGTGCGTCATTCGCCTTCTCCCATGCGCCTTTTTCCTTGAACCTGACTTTTGACTTTCTTTAATTCTTATACAGTCGAGGACATACTTGGTCGCACTGCGCCCGCCACGATGCAGAAAATTTACAAACTTCCAGAATGGACCTCCACCCTCGAATTTCTGACGATGCTGGCTATGAGCAGTGGTAGGCTCCTCAAGGTTCGTGGTCTTTTTTCATCGTGATGCGCAAAACTCTGAACTTCCTAATTCAGGGTGGAACGCCCGACGTCAACTCTGCTGCACGCCAGGTGCTGCAAGACTGGAACCACCAAAAGATCCCATACTTTTCCAATCCTCCGGCTATCCATCCCTCACTCATCCCCTCCATCGGTACGCCCGTGTCTTTATTTCTGCTGTCTTCTGTCCAAAGTAATTCCTAACCATAAGACAACAGTCCCGACGAACCCAGGCTCCTCAGACGCGCCTGTGATCGCCCCAGGTGCCGAGAACGTCGGTCAGGCCCAGATCCTGAGCACCTTCTCGAAGCCCTTCGAGCTCGAAGGCCTCTTCGGCGCCGCAGATGCGGGAGCCTTCGGTGGAAGTGCAGGAGATGTCCCGATGGATGCGGATGCGGATGTGGACGAAGATGGGGATGTCTTCTTTGACGCCATTGAGGGCGACGCCATGGACGAGGATGGGTGCGTAATCCCCTAGTGCCATTTCAAGCACATCGCTGCTCATGTAAACCTAACCATGCACAAAAATAGCTTCATGAAGACAGACGACCCCATGGCGACTCCCACCAACTCGCGCAAACGCCCACGTTCCCCATCCATAGTTCCGGACACGAACAACGCGCCCATGGTCGACGCTGACGCAGCAGCGGTGCCCACGCATGCTGCACGCCAGCCGAAACGCCAGCGTAAGACCAGGGACGTGCCGGCGTACGATGCGCCGCCGGATGAGCATGTGCTTAAACGTATGGATAGGAGTAACCCACTGAGCCGGCGGAACTTGAAGAAAGAGGCGAAGCGTGCGAGGAAGGCGCATCGCGGGAAGGACCTGGGAGGTGTTGAGGGGGGTGTGATGGAGGTGGATGGGGATGGGCTACAGTTTACGTTTATGGCATGAAGTTCTGCGTTCTAGGTTTGTGGGGGCATATCGATGTGGGTGTCTTTAGATTCGAAGTGCTCGTATGATGTTCTGGGCATGTGTGAGCATCATCTGCCATCTATGAATGTCATCGGGATAGGTTCATAGAATGTGTAATGCCTTTTAGTAGGGTGTACATGCTATGCAGTGGCTATATGTACGGAGCCCTAGGACTGTCCTTGAAATATATTCACAGAAGACCACGTAAAACTGATATAGAGAACCATTCTTAAGCGCGTAGTAGGGTTTGCCCCAGAACTCGCACCAAACAAAGCACTTGCCGTTGTTGGCCTCTAAGTGGATGAGAAATTGTCGCGCCTTAGGAGGAGAATGATTATGAGCTTGGCTGGTGCTGTGAAGACTACCATGGTTTTGGCTTGCTGGCTGCGACGCGACATTGTCATTTGGGCTGCGAGGTCCAAGTTCCGCCGCGTTCCAGATTTGGGTACAGGATGGCACGTGCCCGACCCGTTCTGGTTGACCACCATGATCGAACCCCGAAGTCCTAGCTTCAGCTTTCCTCTGCCTTTTACTATACCAAGCCTACGGAAGACGCGTCGACGGTGCATTCACGCTTTCAGCTACCCATAATCGCACTATTGAATGGTGGCTGCAACTCAAACTCATCATTGGCCATGAAAATCAATTCGTGTCACCCGGAATGCCATGGCTAGAGGCCTGGTAACGAGCCGCTGGTATGGTCGCCAACATTATCACTTTGGCTTGCCAGCAAATCCTCGATTATCATTTGCGTCTGGATGGCTCACAGTATATGCGTGTCACGTATATTATTGAAAGTAAAAATCAGCAGTTCCCGCGTCTTAGTCCTATTCAGTTCTTCGAAGCCCCAGAAAGTCTGAGACACCTACCCCCGCATCGATGGTGAAGATGTTTGTTGCGTACGCTGGCTCAAGATCCGGACAGCAAACTGCTGCTTCGTTTATGGACATCGGAGTACGTGTGCTATATTTCCTGTTACCTTTCATACTGTAGCTAAATTCCTCTGATGTACAGCCCTTGCTTCTTAGGGATTAATCGCATTGACGAACAAGTATCAAGGAAGATGTAACGCTACTAGACCCTTTGAGTGTACACGGAGCCTCAGGATTGGACAGGTATGTAGTTACGGTCTGTCGGGCCTTCGACCTAGCTAACCTCAGTCCAAAGAATTTGCATTTCAGATGGACATCAAAGCCTCTCGGCAATAGGAAGACCATTCACCGACACTCTGATCAAGCGAACCCCCTTATCTACGGAACGGCGACCTACCACCCTGGTCTACCTCAGCGACTGAAGAAATTTTACCATCGGTGTTGCTGGTGTAGGACGCGTCGTTCTTCTGTTCTCTCCTATGCAGACGGCTCTCCGAGTGGGTAGACGTGAAATGGACAAGCCTTCTTACAAGGTTGCCTTATCATTTGTTCCTTCACAGAAAGCGTCCTTATCTGCTTTACGTTGGGCGGCGCTACTTGTCGCGTGTAAATACGCGTCCCAATCTACGAACCTAGCCTCATTCACTCCCTCGCCTGTTCCTTCCTGTTTCTGCCGCGCTCTGAACGCGTCGCGTTTCAGCCTGTGAGGCTGACGGGCGGCTGACACTATTCAAAATGCCATCACGTGGTCAAAACCAGTCTGGCATTGCCACCGCCGTTAAATAGAGGACGAGGCTGGCATATCGCCTTCGTCACTTTTTTCCTCTGCACGCCGAGTATCATCATCCAAAGCTCACCGCCCACGATGAATATCTATTACTTTGCCATCCTCGCCTTCTGGAAGTTGGTGTGCGTCGAGGAGCACACCTACCAATCTGCTTCCCCGCTCACCTCCTTCGCCTTTTGGATTGACCGCATCGGCTCGTTCCCGTCGATGTATGTTCTTATCCATGTTGGCTCTGTTGCCAGCGACAGCATGTACCGGACGCAGGTCGTCTCTGGTCCTCGCTTTGCAACTGTCCCGTTCGACATCTACGGCGTCAATGGTCCCGTCAGCAAGGCATACATCCCCCGCCTTGTCCGCCTCCAGATGTCTCCCTTCCAAGTCCTCCCTCCTCCTGTCGCTCCGACATGCGTCAACAGGCATCTCATTCCTTCCTTCGAGGTCCCGGGTCTGAAGTCCTACGCCCCTGCCTTCCCGCCGTCGACATGCGAGATCGATGATGTCACATTCCAAGCTGCCCTTCAGAGAATATCTGGCCTCTCACATCTGTTGGTGGTAGCAGCTGCATTCTCCCTTATGTTAGTCCACATCGCGCGTGTCTGTGTGCAGAAGGTGAGCTCACTTCGATTACCTCGCGGCTGACACTTCATACTAACACGGCCTTTCTTCAAAGAACATTCCGCATGTCCAGGCCGCCACTCGTTCATTGCTCGTTACACCGACATTTCCCGAGGCCGCCCACCTCGCTCCTGGAAACGACCATTGCACTCCCCCGGCCCATACCCTGACTCCCTCGCCCAACACCGGCTTGTCGGACTCAACTTTGGCTCTAAGCTCTACTAGAGCCGACCCCACTTCTTCGGCGGTCGTCAGCTCCACGACAGCCTCCACCTCCCTGATTTCATCGAATTTGTCGATGGACGCCGCAGATCGGTCGACACCGGCGCCACTCCCCCGTCCTGTCCTCAGAACATCGTTATCACTTCTCGATGGGCTCAATATCTGGGCTCCCGTCTTTGTGCCCATGCCGGCGGTGGTTGCGCCGACTCCCCGCCGACCGTTCATCTGCGCCTTTGCGGGTGTCAATGCCGGGGTTCGCTCCATGCACACGTCTTCACCTACGCCCATACCCACTCAACAGCCTACACCCAGCCGGCCAATCGAAGACATGCTCGTGCGTGTAGAGGCGAGGAACGCGGGCATTCATAGCTCGAGGTGGGCGAGTGCCCCTGGCCCTGCCCCTGCGGCTCTACAATCCCGGCGACCTGAAAGGACGGTCACGGTGAAGCTCAACGCGCCACCCTCACCGCTGCTAGAATGCGGCAAAAGCATACTGTTCTCGTCTCCGAGACCGAGCCCCTCGGCCTCACTGGCAGCGTCCTCATCAGCCACACCCGCCTCCACAATGAAAATGGCCCCGACACAGTCAAGGTTCAGTTGTGAGGAGAGGGATGAAGGGATCAGCAAGTCTATGCATGCTCGTCCGGCCGCATCGACGTCGCCTCTTCCCAGTGCGCCTGCACCTTCGCTTGTCTTCGAATGCGAGAACAGAGCCTCTGGGCTTAGCAAGTCAATGCATGCCCCGCCGGCATCACCTAGTCACCTTCCTACCATGCCCTCGACCTCGCTATCGTCGCCCCTCCGACGCGAGGAGAAGGATGTGGGACTCAACGGATCAATCTACGCCCCATCATCATCACCCACTCTCCTTCCTGCCCTGCCCCCGTCCCCGCCATCGCCGCCCCTCCGATGCGAGGAGAGGGCTGTAGGACTCAACGGATCAATTCACGCCCCGCCAACACTATTCACTCCCCTTCCCGCCCCGCCCCCGCCCCCGCCATCGCCGCCCCTCCGATGCGAGGAGAGGGCTGTAGGACTCAACAGATCGATACACGCCCCGCCAACACTATTCACTCCCCTTTCCGCCATGCCCCCGCCCCTGCCATCGCCGCCCCTCCAATGCGAGGAGAGGGCTGTAGGACTTAACATATCGATGCACGCCCCGCCAACACTATTCGCTCCCCTTCCCGCCATGCCCCCGCCCCCGCCATCGCCGCCCCTCCGATGCGAGGAGAGGGCTGTAGGACTCAACAGATCGATGCACGCCCCGCCGGCAGCACCTGCTCCCCTTATTTTCCCTCCCCCGCCTTCGCCATCGCCGCCCCTCCGATGCGAGGAGAGGGACTCGGGATTAAGCGCCTCGCGATGGGCTCCTCAACCAGCTCAGCAGGCTCGTACTCAACCACAGCGCCATGAACTCGATTCAAAGGGGTCAAAGACGACCTCAATGGCAGCAACAAGAGCGTGCGGCGCATCACCGTCCGCGTGGGCGCCCACCCCAGCCCCATCAGCCCCCCAGCCCAAGCGCAAGCCATATCCTTCCGTCGGACTCACCGCTTCTATATGGGCGACGGCCCCTGCTTCGACGCGTACATACACAGCAGCTGCGCCCTCAACGTCCTTGCAGAGCTCGAGGTGGGCCCCAGTCGTGATGGCCACCATAACACCGGCTATTGCCCAGTAGATGAAGCTGCTCGATATTATCATGATCTATTCTTATTTCTATTTATCTTATCTACAACAAATCTGCTTGGAATTCGAGTTCGCCCTGCTCGTTTTTCTACTTCTTAGTCGTCGAACGCGTGAGCCATGGAGACAATGAAGAAAGTTGAAGCAACTTCACTAGTCAGAGCTCAATAGCCCAACGGCATAGGGTTTTGGTTAATTTCCAGGGAACCCGGGAGATGCCGGTCCGGTCAGAATAATTGTTGACCACAAGCACCCCAGGATGCGCGGTCGGCTTTGAATGCATAGGCTCTGGCTACTTATGGAACATCGAAGCACGGACCGCGCCTTTTCCTGCCATCTCTGCTTCATGAATATCGTCCGACCCAATCGCCTCGAGGATGGCTCGACTAGTACTGCGTGCGACCCAGTGCCGAAGTATTGTCGGTATTGTATGTCCAGTACGCGTCCTGCTTTTTTCTATGAACGTTTTTCTGCACTCTCCACTCTCCACTCTCCCTTCCCATCTCCTACCGCGTTCTGCCAGTGTCAACTTGTGACGCGTTGAGACGCGACGCCATCACGTGTCAACACGAGCGTGGCACAGCCACATTCGTATGTCTTAAAATACTAAATAGCACGCCCGCGAACAACGTGGAGAAACGACTACAGCTCAGCGCTGTAATTAGGATTGTGGACTTAGCGAACCAAGTGCGGACCAGGCGCGTACCAAGTGTTCTGGGTTGAAATCGAGGTCATTTGGTATCCTCCCTGCCAAGTTGACAGTTGCAAAGACCAGAATTCATTGCGGCAATCTGCACGCGGAAAAAAATACACCCTGAGACCTTTAGTACAATACATGGCGCGACACACACTCGGACGCACCACTAGACTAACCCATATATAAGATAATCCGAAATAGTAATGGTTGTAAGGTAGGTCACACTGCAATGTGCAATGGGTATACGTATTTGCCCATTGCACGTCGCAGCGCACCACGATATGGACAAGAACGACACGTCACAGAAGCAGCGGACGACGAACAGCGAGCAGTGATAGTTATGGGGGAGGAGGTGCGACTACAGGGAAGAATCCGGGGGAAATGATGTACAGCGACCGGGCTATCTTAATATACAGTGAAAGAATGCATGGTACGAAACAACTACAAAACACACACAACACACAGCAGAAAAGCATTGATGGAGGAACTCGGGAGAGGAGGATGGAGCGTGATGCAACAGTGTCAGATGGTGGAGGAATGAAAGACAGGTTAGAGACCCCGAGAGTACAACCGCCTGCCTAATTGGTAGGGGCTTGACTCAGCCTTCGCCCTGGCCGGTGGCATTGTGACCTACTGGCTGGTCGTCATTGTGGCTTGCGATGGAGGACTGCTGCGGCGGCGGTGGCGGCGGCGGATGGGCGGGATACCCAGGGGTGTAGGACGGCCATGGGGCTGTATAGTGCGCTGGTGGTGGCTGAGGTGGGTACTGGTAGTACGATGGCTGCTGCTGCTGTTGCTGCTGAGCATCCTGCCCCGGCTGTTGCTGGGGGTCTGGGCTGGCAGAGGTCGGGTATGCGTACTGATACTGTGAGGGTGGTGGCGGCGCCGGCGCGGGTGGGTGCGGAGAGGTGCTTCCTGCTGGTGGGTAGTACACGTGCGGATGGTACCCAGGCATCGGATAATAGTTGGGGACGGTGCCGTAGGGAGGAGGGTACTGGGGCGCAGGTGGGGCCATAGCAACATTTGGGTCAACATAACTGCTCGTGGGGGCCGTTGATTGCGGAAGGAGGGCCGGTTGCTGCTGTTCTGTCGGCGTTGAAGGTTCTCCCGTGCTCGACTTTGTGAGTCGACGAGGGCGTTTGGCTACTCCAGGGCCAGAGCTAGCATAAGGCTCGAATCTCTGCTTTCCACGTCGGTTTGCACCTGAAGCTTCGGCGATACGAGCATCGGTGAGAAGGGGAAGGCCGGTCGACAAGGCAGGTAGAAGGGGTGGGGAGGCATCAATGTCGTCCGCTTCACCACGGTATCGAGGAATTCCGTCGACACCAACTTCTACTTTGGGTGGGTTGCGAAAATGAGTCTTGTCCAGGTATTCGGGGCTTATGTCCAGAGAAGCCAATTCGGGAAGAGATGATGGGGACCGCAAGCGCCCGTTCGTAACGTCCTCAATTCTGTAGTATGATATGAGATGCTGTGAGACGCCACTAATGGTCAGGGAAAAGGTCTAGAGTGGCATTAAGCTTGGCGCTGGAGTGCACATCAGGCGTTACGGACCTTTTTCATCAACCCATCTGGCTTGAACTTGTAGCTGTTGGTCAAGCTCCCCATCAACGTCCTCTCGCGCTGCTTATCGACTCCTCCTATGTGTCCGTCATCGGCTTTAGGACGACTGAGTGACTGTCCCTCGACCTTGACTCCATCCATGCCATATTGCTCCTGTTCGATGACCTCGGATGATGGTGGATCAGATTTGCCTCCTCGATGGCCTGAACCTCGTTTGTCTGTTTCACGATAGAGCAAGAAGTTGCCCAGGATACGACTAGGGCTCCAAAAGAAGCCATCCGTCCACCTCTTTATTCCGCTTTCGTCCTCATCAAACACAAAGACAGACCCCGACGTGATCATCTTGCGCTCTGAATCAACAAGCCTGCGAGTGACACGGGGGATGAGACCTCGGCGAGCGGCCTCAAGAATGAGTAAGGCGTCGCCAGTAGTCTCTATCCAGCCCGACCAGGGGGGTTCGGTCCATGTAGATGTCGGTTGTGCGCTAGACTGTGCTGCAGACATCCTCCAGTGCGAGCACGGTCTAGGTATGAGGTCGCCATGGTGCACGACGGTCAGAAGGGTGGATGGAGGCGAGAGTTCAGATTAGATATTAGAGTTTTCCATCAGCTATTAAAGTTGGCTTACCGTCAAGATAGAATTTGCGGAGGAGATTCGTGGATGAGGCGATTTTCAACCCCGACCTGCGCTTTGTTTGTTATGCCGGTCACTGATTCTGCCTTTTCCTCCCCGTAAGTCTCTATCGAAACCGCCAAAAGCAAGCAGAAAACAGCATACCTCGTCCACCGCGCGGCCTATGGCCTTGAAGCAACCAGCAACGAGGCGAACTGCCCGCTTTTGCCAGTTTAGTCTGCTGACGTAAGCATAGTCGCCGACCATATTTTTTCAAGCCCACCTCTGATATTTCAACATACTCGGGTCCTTGCTCATTCTTGTTGTCCCACGTCGCATACCTACTGCAGTTCTTCTACTGGAGGGGCTACGGCTTTATTTTATCCAACTGTCTTCTCCTCAATGAACAGCGACTTTGTAATCCCCTCTCAGATCGGTGCTCGGCGCCCAACGTTCGACTTCTAGACCCATGCGAATGTAGGTCCACCGGCTCGCATATTTTACCCTCTGGAACCCATGACAGAGGCTTCTAATGTTCCACCACCGCCTGACTATTCTAAGCAAATCTGTTTCTTTTTTGGTGGCCTCTTCCCGAAGATCCGACCGTGAGGGCTCACAAACTCACTACTACTCTCAATATTTGCATCTCTCCCAAGGAATGCCCGATCATCGCCTGACAACATGCCGACTTGGACATGGAAAGATCCCCCGACCCAAGGATCAATGTTGAACAGATGAGTGCCTTTCTTTCAACATGTCCATATGTATCTCTCAAGCGCTGTACGAGTACGCTTCGCAGCTCGGCACCGTTCTGCCATACTGCACATTCTGACTGCCCCTTCATGTCCGCCTTGGTGCCTTCGACGATGACATGTAGAGCGGTTCACCCCTTCATCTCTTGATTTGTTTGACATAGCTCGTAGCCTTGTGTGCGTTTGCGCTTGACTTGTTTCAACAAGAACTTACGGTGACTTTTCCATCTTGACATATCAATGTTGATCGCGTCCTCAACGTCAAATGTCTTCGAAAAATAACCAGAATCGCAGGACTCATGAGCTATTTTCCTATGGTCTTTTCGACCATACTGGACCCGAATGCACATCCCTGCGCCCTTCGCTGCATATAGATATGTTGGCGAACATAGACCAGGGACGGCAAGTAATGTCCGCATGTCGCAGGGCATTAGAGCTGCCCGCAAGTCCCTTCTTCCGGCTTTGTGCCTTTCCACTGATCCGAGAGATGCTCATTCTTGATTTCTCGTGAACCTGGTTTTGTCGCGAGCTTGACAATCCTTGACCTCTACACACCCGGCTATGCTTCAGCAGAGAGGCGGCCTCGCGGCACGATTGGATTGACAGCCACGATAAGTTCTGAGCAACTGAAGGCATCCACGATGACATCGTGGCCTCCACGCGACAATCAGTGTAAGTTAACACTGCAGAATCCACGAATATGCTCTTAATCAGCCTCAATCATACAGATCTGTGACTTTTCTGTCATAGCCTTGTCATAACTGTAGTTATACGTCAGGGGCTCAATGATGCAAGTCTGATGAGGTACGTCAGGAAGTCTTTCATCCGGGACGTGTCCCCTCGCCCGAAGAATCATCTATTGACAGCTCGCATCCAAGAATCGACCTGCAGATCTCGGTATAATACTGCGATAGTTACGGATATAGATGCGAAAATCATTCAACTCCTCCGTATGGAGGGTTAGGCCCGACGGTCCACAAGCCTGCCGCGCATAACTTATACCTCTCGGCCACCCTCCAAGGCCAACGTAATCGGGGTCTGGAACTGATTTGTTCCTTCCTCGGCGCATTCAAACTTCCCTTCCTTTTCGCCGAAGGGGTGATTTACTGGAGATAGTAGAGTCTAGACAGGAACTTTGCCGGTTCCTGATCCCAAACGCTGTCTGGGCGGTTATATAAAACCACCAACCCGACTTTCTTGACTCGCCAGTCCCGCAGGATGCCAATCCTTCAGCCACTCTCTTTGGCGTTAGCCTTATTCATTCCTGTACGTTGCCAGTGTTCCTCGTTGCCGGCGCTTGCACCCATGGACAACGCTAACCGTCTTCGCTTTCCAGTTATCTCAGGCCTCTGAGAATATCCATTCTCCACACACACACCACAACTTCCGGCAACGTCGCGCTCTCCCCGGAAACTGGACCTCCCAGGGATGCTACAAGTCGGTCATCACTCCTCCTAAGCTATACCTCTTGACTGACGATCCTATTCAGTGATCTAGTCGGTGGTGTCCGCACACTTGGAGGCGCAACCACTGCCGACGGTGCTACCATGACTGGTGCTTCCTGTATTAATTTTTGTGACGCCAAGGGTTTCGTTTACGCTGGTACCGAATATTCTGTACGTTACTCGTTGTCGATTTCCCCCGGTATTAATCTGAGAACTAAACTAACTTCCGTGGTTACATAGGCTGAGTGCTGTATGCCTTCTCCCCTTCTCTCTTTCCCTGCCACCTTCTGACTAACCTTACCCTTGTATTACAGATTGTGACAACAGCTTACACGCAGGCACCGTTGCCCCAACTGCGGACTGCAATATGCCATGCGCCGGTAATGCTGCCGAGAAGTGTGGTGCAGGTGGTCGTCTCAACCTGTACTGGAGCGGAAAGCAGCCCCCACCACCCCCTGCTACGGCCCCCAAGATCGGCAACTGGACTTCTCTCGGCTGTTACACGTGAGTTCCCTTCTGCCTCCTGAGCTTAAAGAGTCGAAGTCTGACGTGTTGGTTGTGCGCAGTGATGGTATTGCTGGTGCGGGCCGCACCCTTGCCGTTGGAATGGCTATTGAGGGTGATAACACCCAATTAAAATGCACCACCGCGTGCTTCAATGCTGGCTATCCCCTATCTGGATCTGAATATGCTGCGTGAGTTTAAGCGTTCCCTCTACCCATTAATGCATGCCTGACGTCACATTGCTTCAGGGAGTGCTGTACGTACCTGTTTTGTGCGTTCGATCAATGACTTCATTGAACATTCATTCCCTGGGATTAGATTGCGGTAATACGATCGCCGGTGGTGGTGTCCCTGCGCCTGCTGCGGAGTGTAGCATGTTGTGCAAAGGCAACCCCCAGGAATTTTGTGGTGGCCCTAACAGGCTTAATGTTTACAACTATACCGGCACGGACCTTCCCCCGCAAACGGGTGGCGGCGGTGGAGGCGGTGGAGGTGGAGGAGGAGGAGGGAAACCTGTCACCGGTGTCCTCCCTGGTAACTTCACGTATGGAGGCTGCTGGGTGTAAGTCGTACCCTTTCCTCGTACGAGACGAGAATCTTACCTAGAACCGATAGGGATAATGCCTTTGGCCGTGCCTTCACCTTCCAACAGCCAGGGAACCCGGCCCAGACGATCGAGACTTGTACTGCGACCTGCCAGTCCCAAAACTACACTCTCGCTGGTACTGAATTCGGCAGTGGGTACCCATCTCTGTCTTTCCCTATATCAAGCTCACCCTCGTCGTATCCTAGCTGAATGCTGTACGTAAATGTTACCAGAGAGGTTGCCACGACATCCGTTGATTCTAACACTACTGTACAGACTGCGGAAACACTCTTGTCGCTGGCTCTGTGAAGGCTGATGAGACGACCTGCAACGTAAACTGCGGTGGAAATGCGACGTACGTGCACCGTAGTTCATTCTAAAACCCTTCCATTGACAATTTCGTCTGCGCCCTCATAGTCAGGCCTGCGGTGGACCTAATAGATTGTCGGTCTATACATCGACCGGAACAGTTACTGCCCTTCCTGTCCCCGTACCTTTGAAGACGAACCTCCCAGGTTCATGGCAATATAAAGGCTGTCTTCGGTGCGTGCGCTATACACTGCCTAGTCAAATTCGCGCTCATAAATCCGTGCAGCGAGGTTGGAGGCGCAAGGGTTCTCCCTTATCAAATCATCTGGCCCACCAACAACACTGCACTCGCCTGCATGAACCAGTGTGCCAAGTTTGGTTTCCCGGCCTCTGGTACTGAGGTAAGATACAGGCGAAACTTTTCTTTTGATGACTTAGACTCACATCCTCTTTCAGTTCGGTCAAGAATGCTGTACGTTTCATATGCTTATGAACGATCTACGGCCTAATATTGGGTTTCAGACTGCGGTGATGCCGAAGACGTAGCTGCCAGGCAAGCTCCCATGGGGGCAGAATCAGAATGTAACTTGCCATGCCCTGGTGACCCCCTCTCGCTCTGCGGTTCGGGTGATAGACTCAGTTATTATGTCTGGAACGGTACCATGAACGTTTGGAACAAGCCTGCTAACATTGGACGATATGAGGTGTGTATTGATACTTCATCCTTTCCTATGAAACCTAATGTTTGATTCATAGTTCCTTGGTATGTTTGTAATTTGGAAGTTCAATCGCTGTTACTGACCATTCAATGCATCTTTTCGTATAGTTCCTGGGTACGTCCTGTCACCGTCTTAGGAGATTTTACATCCTGACATTTACTTTCAGTGTTACTGTCCCACTTATCGCAACTTTGGGCATCAACAACAAAGTCACTATCCTCGAGAAGGGAGGAACGGGGTGCGTGTTCCTTCCACTTTCCTTGGTGATACGTCTAATTGACCCAAAATAGATTCCCTAATTCCACTGGTGCTTACGAGTTGGACCTGTCTTTGGCGCACAACTTCTCTGCAGCTTGGCGCGAGATGCACATCAAGACCGACGTCTTCTGTGCTGGTAGTGTTATCCTTCCCGATAAGGCCGGTCGTCAGATCAATGTCGGTGGTTGGTCCCTCGAATCCACCTTCGGTCTTCGCCTCTTTACACCAGATGGTGTTGAGGGAACGAACGGCACCAATGATTGGGAGGAGAACTACCCTGGTCTCGCCCTTCAGGTCATTAGTCTCTATACTACCATGATTGACGAATCGTGGGCTCACTGCCGTATCTTGTACAGAGAGGGCGCTGGTATCCAACTGCCGCTATGCTAGCTAACGGTTCCGTACTTGTAATCGGTGGTGAGACCGGAAGCAATGCAGCCCCGCAGCCGAATCTGGAGATTGTCCCAAGACCTGTTGGTGGTGACACAGTCGTCGAGCTCGATTGGCTGAGACGAACTGATCCCAACAACTTGTATCCCTTCGTCTTCATCCTCCCCAGCACTCGCATCTTCGTCGGTGAGTGTACATGTGGTTTGTAAATCGGTTTGTATGTCTGATGATCGGACAGGATACTGGAACGAGGCACGCATCCTGGATCCCGTCACTTTCGCGACCTATAAGTCCTTGCCCAACGCCCCCGGCTCCGTTAGCAACTGTAAGTCCTAGGAGCTAATATTTCGAAACTTTCGCTGATTGACGTCCCAAAGTCCTCTCCGGCCGCACATATCCTCTTGCAGGTTTGTGCTATACACTTCACTTCTAATAGCTTGGCATTCTGACGGGGTTTTGCTTTAGGTGCTGCCATGCTCATGCCTCAGAAGGCACCCTACACCGATCCTCTCAGGGTCTTAATGTGCGGTGGTTCAACCGAAGGAGCTGGTGAGGCTCTTGATAACTGTGTCTCCATCGCTCCGGAAGAACCTAACCCCACTTGGACTTTGGAACGCATGGTTCGTCTCCGCCATGACTGTAGTATCTTACGATCTTACTAACATGGATTTTAGCCATCGAGGCGTGTGATGGCCTGCATGGTTGGCCTGCCCGACGGTACATTTATGATCATGAATGGAGCGCATCAAGGTGTCGCTGGTTTCGGTCTTGCGACCGATCCCAATCTCTCTGCCCTTCTGTACGACCCGTCTCGCCCTCTCGGACAGCGCATGTCGATCCTCAACAGCACAATCGTTGCTCGCCTGTATCATTCCGAGCTCACTCTGCTCCCCGACGGACGTGTGATGATCTCCGGTTCAGACCCCCAGACCAACAACGCTGACGGAACTGTGAAATACCCTGAAGAGTTCCGCATCGAGGTATGTTATCGACAGACTCCAAAGCTTTCTCGGCCATGCTAAGAGCTCTACGATAAGGTCTATGTTCCTCCTTACCTCAACCAAGGCTTCCGTGTCCCCGAATTCAACATCTCGAACACCGACTGGGCTTACGGTGGGCAATACACCATCAGCAATGTAAAGCTTTACCAGGGAACGACTGCCAACTTGAGAATTTCGCTCCTCAGTGGTGAGACAAGTTTTGATCTTGGCACAATAATCAATCGCTGATGCCGCTATTTCATTAGCCTCTTCTAGCACCCATGGAAATTCTATGGGCGCCAGGACCATCTTCCCCGCCTTCACCTGTGCCGGGACCACCTGTACCATTACGGCACCTCCTAATGCTGGTGTCTCTCCCCCTGCATGGCATCAACTCTTCATTCTTGATGGCCCCACTCCATCACATTCGAAGTGGGTGCGAATTGGCGGTGATCCCGCTAAGCTCGGTGACTGGCCAAATTTGCCCGGATTCACCCTTCCGGGGATGTAAGCCTTCAAAAATTGGATTAATCTCTCTGGGTTTGGGGTGGAATGGACTTTCTGGACTCTATGTATGGACTCCTCATATTAACGAGTAATTGTTGCCACATGTACTCAACTACACATATATCCCTTCCTTTTAAATGACCATCTTTTATTAGTTATGGTGGCTGATCTCGGGTGTTTGACAATTGTCGACAATATGTACTTCTGCAGGTCAAGGGGCTCGAGCTCGTACAGACATCTGGATTGTTCCTTTACGACATTGCAGACCTCGTTGCATAGCAGACTAGTAACGCTTCATACGCGTCTGTCCATCATATATGCCAAGTTTTGAGAATAAGTTTTTACCTTGCCTTCATGGGCCGACTATCAAACATTCGACCCCTGGCCAGTATAGTACTATCCCCCCCTCCTCGTCCAATCTAGAATGCATTGACGATCATTATTTTTTCAGGATCGGCTGGACTCTGTCATCACCAAGGTGCAGGTCTAAGCCGCCGGGACCGCCTTGAACGGCTCCAGTGTACCTGTACTTCTATCAGGTTTTGAGGACTACTACTTAAATCTTGGTCATGTCGATGTCAGTGGTCAGTGGTCATGTCGATGTCAGGCGAACAAATGCAACAAGCCACAGACGTTGATCGAATGTCCTTGGTTCCTAGCATTGGGGAGTCTGAAACTGCTTGGAAAGATGCCATCGTTAAACAATGCATCGGGGCGAGCTTCGAAACGCTCGTGCCTACGTCATGTACAGGAAGACGAGGAATTATACTATGTAACACTCTACTAGAAATATATAAAACAGACAAAGAAACGTGCGCGGCTTCCAATGTCAATATAATAACAGAATACGATGTGACGTCCAAATAACACGATGCCCAAAATAAGAGATAGGGATAGAGACAGTGTCCGTTTGCAAGTAAAGAGTGTAAAGTCCAAATGAGTGGATATCATGAAATGAATGTGGTGGTGATGGTGGCGGTTGTAATAGTCTGGTTACATTCGGTTGTGAGGTTTCTTAGTAGGAGAATACCATGAGCCATGGGTTGAGTACAATCTGCAGAATAGAGATGTCAGTTCAAATGGCCAGCTAACGAGTAGATGCGACATACAGGGAAAAGGATGTGACCAGCGGCGACAATGCTAGTTGAGAGGACACGTTAATTATAGGTAGGCAAAGACGACGTTAAGAGACTCACGCAAGAGGCATGATAACGGCCCAGGAGGTTCCAGGAATTCTCCACTCCGGTGGTACCGCCGAGGTAGACAGGATGATGATACCAACGATGCAAATGAAGCATATCATGAATGCCAACCAAAAGCGCTTCCATATCCTCGGAATTTCAATCCAGAAATTTGAACGTTCGACTTCCTGTGGATTGATCCAATCAACATTGGCTCAAATGAGAGATTGAGGTACGAACCTTCTTAGTTGCACCCCAAGTAATGTTGTAGGAGAACAAGTGTGCTAGAAGGGCGGTCGAAAGATGGATACTGAGGCCGCCGAAGAAGAAGAAGCTGGTTGAGGCGTCCATAAGTAACCTATCAAAGACTGGACAAAGGAAGAACTCACAAGAATGGAACCCAAGTCAAATTCTCGATCAAGGCGGAGAATATGTCGCGGTGGCCAAGACGGTATTCCAGAAGCGTATAGCCAAGATTTCCCGCACCAGGGAAGACGACCGTGCAGGCGAGCCAAATCTCGAAACTGTGGAGGTAGTATCCGTCCACTTCAAGGGCAAACCCAAGAAGAAGGTAGTTGAGGATAGAGAGGATAGCTGATGCGGCGATTCCGTAGTATGAAAACATGTACGACATCATGGTGACCTTGTAGTGGATAGGGGCGCTGGACCACAGGAAGAGACGGAGCTGCTTGGTGATGGGTCCCATATGCCACCAGTCGACGAGTGGGTTGAAGATGAGCTCGTTACAGCCTAGAGACGATCTGGTCAGTGGCACAGAGAGAGGTTGAGTGATTAGCGTGACGAACCATAAGCGTACTTCTGCCACCGGTTTAGTTCATCATCTACCGTCAGGGAGACACCTTCCTTGAAGCCGCCTTCGGAGTATGTAGCCCATCGGATGATGTAGCCTTTCAACTAAGGAAAACGTTAAGCCATAAGCGGCAAAATGGAAGGCAAGGTGGTGACGCACTTGAAGCCGCAAGGCCATATCGAAGTCCTCGGACACGTTAGTCTCCGACCAGATCTTCGAGATGCCATCCGAATCGATGAAGGCCGCATCTTGAATGGCCGACCATCGGAGGAAGGCATTGTGCCCAACGAATGGTGCCACCTCGCCGTTCGCACAGCCCATGGATATGCACTTGTTGATACGCCGTGTGAAGTGGGCAATGCCGTTCTCGAAATAGTGGTGGGCGACCTGCATGACGTCTGCGGTGCCGCCGGTGAGCAAACGGGACGGCAAACGGGTACGAGGCACTAACCGGATTCGTGTTGGATGATCGCAACTTCTGGGCACTCCGCCAGTTCCCGTGCGGCATCCCTGAAGCAGTCCTGCAGGATACTTAGACTTTTGTCTCGAAGCACAACGCCGTCATTCTCACCTCCGGAACAATAGTGTCGGAATCAACGATCAGGACGACCTCACCCATGCGGATTGACCTTCCGTTCTTGGCCCATGGTTTCCATTTCTGACCGTTTGCCTGGTAGACCTCATCGATAGCGAGCTCGAGCGCCTTGTCCTCCAATGAATCGCTATCTGAGTTCGCTTGATATTCGCCGGATGCCTCAAGGGCGAGAATGTGTTTCTCCATCAACAGAGAAAGCTGCCGAAGGGGTGTGAATCAAGTACAGTCGGCGAACTAAGCATCATGATGCATACCTGTAAGCCGTAGTTCATGTTGGATGCCTTCTTGAAACGACCAGCACGCTTGAATCCGTCAGGTGCACTTGAGTGTCCAGGCCGAGCGATCCAGCCAATGTTGTGATCGGCGTAGAAGGCGATTCGTTTCTCTCGTTCCGCTTCATCGATGAGCTGAAGACCGTCATCGTGGACGAAGATGGCAGAGGTGCCTCCTTGACGGGCGTACGTCTGCATAGCCTTCTTGAGCGAGTACACAGATGGGGCACTGAACATTCATGATGAGCATTCAGCATTAACTTTGAAGGAGCCGAATCGGACGAGCGTCACGTGGACAAGGAACGCCAGGGCGACGCAGTGGAAGGAGTGAAAGTAACGCGGAGTAAGAGCTCGAAACCCATCAACTCACATGGTCTCCTCCAAACTCTCCTTGTAAACGGGCAGCTCGATTGTGACGTGTGGCAGTTGTGAATCAACTTCTGAGTTGGGCTCGGCCTTGATCGCAGAGTAGTATCTGGAGTTTTCGTGATACTGTGCGACAGGTCCCAGGCTGTGTGAAACTGTCATAGTCCGTCAAGTAAGGCGAAGGTGACGGTATCCACGTACACAAATGATACGTTTGCGATGATTTGGAGGGCAAAGAACTAGATGAAATGTGTGTCAGAATCATAATAGGACATCAGACGTCAGGACGAGAGCTTACTAGGGACACACAGAGGAGGAATGGAGTTGTAGCTAGTAGGCCAAAGCGAGCGTAAGTGTGATCGAGGCGGAACTCCTGGAGTAGAATGGCGAGGCCGCTGAGGATGAAAACTATGGGATGACCGTGAGAAAGTATCACTGTATCGAGTGATCCACTCACAAACGGCGAAGCCAAGACCAAGACCACCGTATATGGGAGCAAATAGACGGATGGGTCGCGTCTCACGTCCAGTAGAACCCTTTTCGAGGTCCTTCGAGGCAGCGTTGGAGGCCCGCTTTTTGGACAGCCTCCAGCTCCATTTTGATCCCGTCTTGGTAGGCTGCTCTACGGGAGCCGGAATTCCTTCCTTTTCAGCTAGCGCGATGGCCGCGACAGCATCGGTCATGGTGATGGGGTGGCGAAAGTTCTTCTCATTGAGGTTGACGTTCGAGGCGGTCGTGGAAGGAGAGATGGAGGCTGTCGCAGAAGATACCATGGAGGCCGGGTTCGTACGGGAACGCCAGACGAACTTCATGATCTTCTCCTCAAATTCGGCACATAAGGGAACGATGTTGTCGAGCTCGTCTGACCAGGCGATCAAAACCCGCTCATCGCGCTAGAGGGTTCATAATAAGAAGGGTCCCCCAGCTCTAAAAGTGACAGGTAAACGTACAATGAAAGCGCCGCATTGCTCCTTGTCGGCCTTCGGCAGGTGGCTCACTGTGTCCAGAATTTGGATTCGAGTGTTGGTGTCGAGGTGAATGGCGTCGGAATCATCAGACCTGGATGAGAAGAATGAGTCTGAAGAAGCCATATAGCGATAATAAGGTAGGCATACACGGTCGTAAGAGCCGAATGCACGGCGGCACTGCGAATCTTGACGGCGACCAGAGGGTTCAGAGATCGTACAGCGACCTCGAAAGGCGCCAAGTATGGGTTTTCATAAGGGAAAACACGAAATTGCCCAGGGTCCACTCGTAAGCATACGCCGGCAGAGATGTTCTCCTCAGAAGGCTTGAACCAAGCGTCGCCCGAGGTCTATGAAAGAAGTGAGTACATCCATAATCGAAACTGAAGAGTGTGATATAGCCATAGCGCACGCCCTCCTCCCGCAGTGCGATGAGTTCAGAAATAAAGGACTCACCGAACGAAAAATCCAGTGCAACACGGCGTCGTAGGAATCATAGTCCATGATGCCCAATTATTTTGGCTGACGAGAAGAAACACTGAAAGCCGGGTCGTAAGATAGAGTAACGGGCCCAAAGGTAAAATAGACGGGAGACAAGGAGTTTAAAAGAGATTCCAGGAATGAGTCTGCATCAGGTGTTATCATTATTCGGCAAACAGTGCTCAGAAGTTAACCTCCTTCCGTCAAAGGTCCCAGATGAGAATCCAGGTTCCCAGATTCGGAATGAGATCGCGCGGGTCAACCGGCAGGCGGTACACGTCTGTGACTGCTCAGCCTGACGGAAGATGAGAAGTGAAGTGACAGCTCGGTGGAGAGAAAATTGCCCCGGCAACAGCATGTTGGAAGATAGGTACAACGACGCATGCTTACATGTCCCTCGATGTAGACGCATTTGTTACTATAGCCCGCCTTCTTTCCATGGGATTCTGATCGGATTATCGGATTAAAGGTCAATCCCAAAATGATGAGCACACAGGCTGATCCTCCGGAGAAACAATGGTACAGAGAAGCACCCTCTTTGCGGTGGGTGCTGAGGGGCTTTGGGAAAACAAAGACCGCGAGTAGATGATCTATATGACTGACAGATTAGCCGTGGATTTCATACGAAATGCATTCATTACGCCGTTAACTCATCCATGCGGTGCGGCGCTCGTTAGGAGTACCGTTTTCTTCTTATACGGAGTTCTAGCATCTGTAAATTGAATTCAACGCTTTGCCGTCGTCCATGGCGTTATATCAAAACAGATACCCGCGTCCAAATCGCAGGATTGCAAGGATCACCCGGTAGCCTGTAAGGCTCGCATTATGTGCAACAGTCAGCGTTTGACAGAGACGTGTGAAGAGAAGAGAAGAGACAAGGACGTTCCGTTAGGATATCATCATGATGTTGATGAGTCATCCTGCCACATGTCAGTTTGTGGCAACTTTTCCTGTCAAACTCGCGATTTGGTCCTATTTGCCAATGCCTTCCTATGTTCTTGCTCGGCTGCTGCACACACTGCGCAGTGATAGACTTTCATGCTCCCTTGCATGTCCAGATGATCACCTGGTATTGGAAATACGAACATCCTTACTCTCGCCCTTGCGTGTGCTGGCCTGGCTTGAACCGCCTACAACGGGCCCTTCCGACATCAATACTTCAAAATTTCGAGATGCGGTGTCAAAGCGGCACTACGGCAATCCTCATCATGAACCTTGCTAACGAAATCTCGGTCATCTCGTGCGCCCTCGTATGAAATTTCTGTTCGGTCCAGAGACTCTAGACCTTGGGCGCTAAGTTGTATTGCATTTCCCAGTTCTGAGACTCACACGCCAGGTTCGTCCAAGGTCTAAATGAGAGATAAGAGGTCGTTATCCACAACTTTTAATACTCATTGAAATGATATCGCCATTCAATGGACATTGCATGTCTACAATGACACCAGAAATGCACAGATGTCATCGTGTCCTCGACGAAGGCCTGATCGTGCTGTTGATCCTGTCTGGTGGCCAAGACACGATTGGAATATCCGACTGGGATACTGTACAGAGTTTCAGGTGAGTAATGCATTGAGCTTTGGAGGCGTCTTAACATGTGATGCGCCCGTAATCGTAGACGCCACAGTGGCTTTTAGGCAACGTGAGGGACAATCACCACACCTGTCTACGAAATCGACTGCACAACCAATTTCCGGTCGCCACATTGGGTTCCTTATTTCAGGCTAGTAGGAGCCGGTCTTCTTGAGGCTGATCAAGTTCCTGCCCAGTGCCCGCGTCGTTTTCGCGCCGACATCTTACGATATTCTGGGCCTTGGATCACAGATAACATCTAATCAGGTACTGGTCAACTCGAGCAGCCATTTTTAACATGACATAGAAGACTTCGGTATCTCCTGATCGACCCTGGTAAACCGTCGAACTAAATGAATGGCCACGAGGAATAGCAACTCAGGAGTATCCAATATTTAGGGTGGGGCTTATTTTAGAACGTATTGCCAGTGACAAGCGACTCAAAACGGATTCGAAGGAGCGCGTTGCATTGTACTGACGCTCGCAATGTGGCGCTCCGAGGTATGATAAGAACCTTTCGTACCTCGTTATACTGATTGAGTATAGAATTTTTGCGTTATCTTACAGCTTGCCACCCCGATCCCGTTGTTCTTGTATTCGACGCATTGTATGGCCGAGCGATAACGCACTGGCATCCCCGCGTGGCCGAGAAAAGCGCAGCTTCTGCTCATGATCGAAAAAAGAAGCGTACCGGTGCTTTTTGTGCTTTTCCGGCATTTCTATCCTTCTTCCATTCAAGTTGGCTACTATTTCTGCAGATAACAATCTCATTCATAGTGTCATCGAGAGACAGTGGAGCACCTCGCCGACTCTTCGATCCACGTATGGGAACAGCCCGTCTTTCAAGTCCCAGGGCTGTGAACGGAGTAGAAATTATGGCGACAGGAAGGCCCCTAATTTCAAGCAAGCCGTAAACGATCAGCACAGACTTAGAAGCGATGCTACGATGACGATGGCATGTCGAGCTCCCGGAAGATCCAGATGTTGTTTGCTGAAACGGACATCCTACAAGTAAGATCCGTGGATGTAAGATGATTGCAGTGTCTGGATACTAGATCTAGTATTCGCATCGTCTAAAGTATCTAGCTTTGCACCACACGCTCAAAGGAGCCTTGCGAGGGACTTTACTTACACTCTAAATGATTACTTGCCTTGTATCTGACCGATTTACTACTAGTCTAAGTACTAAGTAGTCGTACTAGCACTAGTCACTAGTAGTAGTAGTACTGCCGAATGCCACGGTCTTTCAAATAGTCATGTGACCGCGTAAATGCTGGCAATGGGCGCCGAGCACTGCAACTGGCAGTCCAACGCTCCTCAGCGACTCGGAGTCCAGTTTGACCAGCAATCCCTCGCCTTGGAAGTAACGGCCTTGGAAGTAACGACCTCTTTTATAGGACCCGCACACTGGTCTCGCCAGCTTTGGATTCTATCTCCTGGGAATCCTGATGCTTGGATGTGTAGGTCTTGCCGTGACATTCAGAATCCATGAAATCCATCAAAATCTGTCCGGCAAGAGTACATGGGAAGACCCATCCACTTTCATCTAGTATCGCTTTTTTTCCACTGCCCTGCTTTTCTCCGTTCAATGCTTGTGCCTCGATGGACAAAGCGCATGCATCACCGGATCGACATTCACGTTTTGCCCAAGGCCGGCTATGTATGTTAGGAAGATAAATACAGGGGCAGGGGGTACAGTGCCATAACTGGATAACCCCTGCTGTGCCTTGATAGGGCCTCCGAACCAACATAAGTGACATTGCTTGACATACGTGAGTGGCAGGACTTTCGATGTGTTGGGCAGTCGATTCTAACTTATGTTTGCAATCACCGGTATCAGCGGTACTGCGTCCAATGAAACACTTAATGTGGTGTCTAGCGCTGAAACGGGCGCCGCAACTTAAGCTTCGTATCAACCACATACGGGACGGTGGCACCTAACGTAGTACATGCGATCGTGGCTTTCGACGGTCATTCATCAGGTCGATGTGACGCACAAATAACACAGGTTCGGCCGGGTGGGATGATCGACGCTGCGCATGCTGTCTATCATTAGGATCAAGCTTTGGTGTGATATCTTTTCGCTGCGACATGCCGCACCAATACTGAACAAGGGTGAGGGTGATGGAAGAAATCGTGGCTATCGATGACCGGCTTATCTCCCATTTGCTGATTGGAAAACCCAGGCGGGCTCGTCAGTCGGTGCAAATGGAGAAATCTACGGAACCCAAAATTGTGGGAGCCCGATGAACTTTTAGTCAAAGAAGGCTCGGATATAATGGAAGAGATCGATTCTGCCGTGCTTCAGATCCGTAAAGGCAATCGAGTATTCCAGACCAGGTACAGCCGAATTTGTTGGACAGCCGTAAGGACGTGACCGTTCGCTGGACTTGCGAAGATATCAACGTCAACTCTTGCCTGCCTTATAATCTTACCCTCGGCCACCTGTCTTTAAGGCTGCTTGTTCGTATTCCCGCTCAGTCCTCACTGACTCTCGCATCCATGCCGAAGCCAGCCCCGATCCACGTCCAGGACGACTCGAACAAGCTCTCGCCCCCTCAGCCACAGTTCGTCGTGGATGGGACCCCTGATACTGATTCTGAACGACAACCATCCTCGCATTCTCGTACGACATCTGGCGCGGTATCTTACGTCGATTCCCCTCCTATAACCCCCCGCAGCCAGACTTTTGGCAACCACATTAATCCCTTCTCGCCTCCTGAGAGCATCATCAGCTTTGGCTCTAGCGTACCGGATACCCCTGCTCAGACTCCCGGCCACCATGCTCACCAGGGCTCCCACTCGCACTTCCCTTTCCCGGACACCTCACCCAGGAGTGGCGTCACTTCTCGTGCCACCAGTGTGGCCGACCTGTCGCGAATGTCCTCCGGCTACTATAGCAGTCGTCCTAGCACTGCCGATTTTGGCTCTTACCGCGGCTCCACTACGCGCCTGAGGGAGGCATTCACATCGCCCCCCACGCGGCCCCTCACCATGATGAGCGTCGCACCTGCTTCGAAGGTCGAGCGTGTGCGCCCAAAGTCTACTATGCTGTCTGCAAAACCAGCATTGGAGAAGCCATGGATCACGGAACGCGATCCATCTTCTCGAATCGCCTATTTTCTAACCTATGGAGTCATGCTTATTGGCCTGGCATGTGGCGCCATCCGGTGCTGGACCGGATGGGAGGACGTTCCCCTGATTAAGAGCAATCTTTGCCTGGTTATGGACGAAAATTTCGATTCCGAAGAGGGCGTGTTCGGTGATAATGGCAAGTTCTTCCGAGAGGTCGATATGAGCGGCTTTGGGTAAGCATCGTCCAGTTATAAGCGGGAGCAAAGAGCTAATCGTTGATGCAGAAACGGCGAATTTGAAATGACCACTGCCTCGCGCAATAATTCATTCGTCAAAGATGGCCATCTTTACATTGCACCCACCCTCACGTCGGATAACCTTGGAGCGGCTGCCATCGAGGACGGGTTCGTGTACAACATCACCGGCTGTACCTTTAATATCACTCGCGGCGCCTCTTACACCGACCCCTCGCACGCTTCGAAAATGAATATCAGCAACATTGCCTCAGACGATGACTTCGATATCGCTGGGTATACGAAAGCTTGCTCTGCCGTCAGCAACTCGACCTCGGGACAGATCATCAATCCCGTTCAGAGCGCGCGAATCAGTACCCGCAGAAGCGCTAGCATCAAGTACGGAAAGGTCGAAGTCCGAGCTAAGATACCTACCGGGTGCGCTTTTAAGGTCCTTTCTTCTAATTCGAGGCTAAACTTTTTTATTTTAGTGACTGGGTGAGCTGCACTAAACCGACACTACGCCTCGCGGATACTAACCCTGTGGCGTGCAGCTGTGGCCTGCTATCTGGATGCTTCCTGTCGATAACAAATATGGCGCGTGGCCCTTGAGCGGTAAGTTGAACCATACTCCTCGGAATCCCTGTCATGTAGCGTTACAGAACCTCCTTACTTAACATCCTTTCCCAGGTGAAATTGATATCATGGAGGCACGTGGAAATGGACCGAGTTACACTCGACAGTGAGTCTCACGACCGATTCATTTTCATTCATTAATTGTTCAATATTCGCTCAGAGGAACCAATTGGGTTCGAGGGTCACTGAACTGGGGACCCCTGACCTGGCTCAATGGCGTCGCCAAGACCTACGGTGCATGGCCCCTGAGACGAGGCTCCTATGACACCGATTTCCACACCTACGGCCTCGAATGGACCGAGGAATTCATGTACGCCGCCTCCACGCTGTACATTCGCGAAGCTCTAATCACGACGTTACTGTTCATGCAGCCGAATTTATGTTGACACGCGCCTGCACCATATGATGCCCGTCCTGAAGGTGGACAAGCAAAGCTTCTGGGAACGCGGAGACTTCCCGTCTGTGGTGCAGAACGGCTCACAGACCGTCATCTTGGATAATCCGTGGATCAATGGAACGACCGCAGCCCCCTTTGATCAATGTAAGTACATGTCTTTGACCTCGTAACGCTCCTCAGTGTCACTAGCCAGTCGACTGATCTTCCTTCGTTGTTATTTAGCATTTTACCTCATCTTGAACGTAGCCGTCGGGGGGACGAACGGGTGGTTCCCTGACAGCGCTGGGGACAAGCCGTGGTTAGATGGATCTCAGAGTACGTATCTATCTCTGGCGAGTTCCTTGCTGTCGGCTTACCCCGTCGCATCGTTTCAAGCTGCTATGGCAGACTTCTGGAAGAACAAAGGTAAGTGGCTGCCGACTTGGCCCTCGAGTGTCGAGGATCGCGCCATGGTTGTGTACGTACCTCCTGATCATCAGGAAGTTGTGTCCATTGTGACTGACCTTGGACCCTGCTTGCCTAACGACAGTGATTCAGTAAAGATGTGGCAGAAATGCTGAACATGACCAGCCATAAGATGGGCTGGGAACGATACATGCCTGGACGCTTTTGAACAGAACTCACTTTGAACATCACATATCGGTCATCAGTCTAAGCTTATAATGATTTGAACGCTACGATGATACTTTAGCGCATTATCCGCCACTTTATCACCAGACAGGCTATTCAGCACGCTACACATGCACAGACAGACATACATTCTTTTGGACTCTAAAACTTTATCGCACTAAGCTATGTAGTAGTAGTAGTATATTACCGGCATGGTCCAATTCCTGAACGCCGGGGTTCCGAGAGTTTCCCGATGCTACTAAGTACAGGCAAATAACTAAGTAATCTACATCATCGTCTCGGACCCATATCCACAACTCCGAGTGAGCTAGGCCGCAGTTCAGGTTGATCACCAAGTAGCCATAGACATGGGTAAGGGAAAAATCCCTACAGAGACACATCCTTTTTGAGCGGGAATATCACTCATAGACAGCAAGATCTGAAATATATATTGGGATAGACTCATAGAGTGCCAACACTTCATGTGTGAATTTCGCGAGCAGCCTGACAGTTGATCTCTCATGTAGGATTCTTTTAAGCAGATCAATTGAGGAGATCATGGGACGGCGTGGCATATGCGGGGCATCTGTGTAAATTTTCACCAAGAATTCGTCACGGAGGGCAGATAGCTCGTTAGAGCCAGTGCACTCCAATAGAGCATGTTCAGGGCTTTCAATGGCAACTTTACAAAAACGGCAAAGTCTCCAGCTTCGCATAACTCGAGGTCGGCGGTGCTCAGACCATCTCAGCCGCTCAATAGCTAAGGCATGAGAGGAAAGCAGTAGCCTTGTCAGTGCTTTTCTGTGCTCATTGATTGGTATACTCAGATAATGTCTGAAATGAAGTGTTTTTTGCACGGGGTGACTATCTTTCTGTGGTTCCAGTCTGTTGTGCAGAAGATACAATTTTGGAGAGGATTCAAGCTCATTTTGTAGGTAGCCCTCCATATTACTTTGGAATACTTTTATCACCTCATTGACTTGTAGAGGAGTGATAGTTTCCAAGTCAGGGAGTGGGACACGGAATGGTAGGTTATGCAAAACATATTGCAAATCCATTGCCCATGACGCCTTATTGTCTTTAGCAAGAGCCACAGAATCGAGGAGAGCCTTTTTGGCCAATCGTTCCATGGGTAAACTTGACAGATAGCGTAGATACCCAAGAGCTAGGATAATCCTCCGAAACCGCAGTGGTTCGAGAGATGTCTCCGTGAACAGTGGTATAAGCATCGACCTTTTGTGTAGACCCAGAATTCGTCGTAGAAATGAGATTTGGACATCAGCAAGCTTCTCAAGAAGGGGGGGATCCACATCGAGAGCAATCTCATATGCATGAATCAAGTGTGGGTCAATTTGGGCCATATAGAGCTTTTTAGCCTCCCAAGGGGGAAGAGTACCTATTATGGACTCCATACCAAGGACAGTGTTACCAACTGTTCGAGCTTTGCTTGCCTTATTCTTGTAATGTTTTGCAAAAATATTACGCTGGGTAGATTGTAACGTTATACCCACATAGGTTTCCTCCGTTTTCAGTTTAATGGGATTGTCACCAAACATGAGAGTAGGCAGGATTCGGGGGATAGGACCAAAGATCATGAAGAAGGATTTAATTGCACTAAGTAGCATGAAGTTCAGGCTACACCATAGCCAAAGCGCATTCATCTTTTTCTGTGCACCCTCAGGACTTGTCGATATGAGGATAATGTCATCGGCCTGCTCCAGGTTTGTTATGAATGTTCCTGCTAGCAGTATGTCATCCGAATCAGGGTCCAGATGAAAATCAGCCAGGTATAGGGTCCATAGTATAGGAGAGGAGTTGTCGCCAATCAGAATGCCAATTGTCGCAAGAAATGCGGGAGACAGTTCTGACCGGTGTTTGACAACATACGACATTTTTTGGTACAACATACGCAACCAGTCAAATATGTGTCCATTTGCACCCATTTTGCGCATTTTCAGCCATAGTGTGGCTTGCTCAGTAGATGGGAAAGCATTGCTGATATCCGCAAAGACAACATACAGGGAAACACCTTGTTCACGAGCTCGCTCAATGGCGCACCTCAAGATGAAGACATTGTCATTAGTTCGGAAACCCTCCCTGAACCCATTTTGAGATGGGGGGAGGAGGTCACGCGCTAGGCACCATGCTGTTATCCTTTTGTGAATAATTAGTGTCATAAGCTTAAGTAGTACACTTTCGAGGCCAATGGCACGATATTCCCTTGGATCATTTTTGTCCTTCCCTCTTTTTATGATTGCAACCAGAGCTGCTGTTAACCAAGTAGAGGGGGCATCGAGACTGTGTAGACATTCATTGAGCAGCAAACGTAGCTGGTCATTGTCAATTTCTTCAAGCTCAGCAAAGCCAACTTTATCTAACCCAGAAGCACTTTTAGCAGCAGAGTGGTCATGGAAGTGCTCCTTAGCGGCCTCAATTTCGTCCTCTGTTATTGGTGCAGAGAAGAATTGTTCTGGGGTGGTATCGACTGTTCGTTTTGGCATAGCGTTCGCCATAGCTTGATTTAGCTCACGCCTCTCTTTGTTGAAAGACAGTGGTATCGGAATGATTGGGTTCATGCGCAGTTCAAAGACTTCTTTAAGAGTACTAGCCGAGATGTCTGCGTGCATTTGCTTGGAACCCATAATCTTCTTGGACGCGATCCAGAAATCTTTTTCAGTCTTGGCATCTAGTATGAGCGCTCTCTGCTCCATTTGCCTTTCATGTGTTGAGGTACGATTTCTGTGACTACCCAGACGTTGAGGTTCCGGAGGGGGAGGGAGACCTTTTGGTTTTAATGGAATATATGTGACCTTATCAGAGGACACTATAATTGGCCTAGTCCGGGGAATGACTTGTATAAGAGAGCAATAAGGTGGGACAGGATCAAGCAATGCACCAGCATTTGCCAATCTGTCTGCTTCATCATGTCTCGCATTGTCACTATGCCCTTTTACTTGAATGAATACAACAGCTGCTTCTCTGGAGTGGAGGAGGGTAGCAATGTCCTTAAACAGGTCACCATTGACTATTTTCCAGCCATGAGCTGCTTTCGCAGCTCCACGAAGGGCAATTGTTTCCATCGCGTACTCAGAGTCTGAGAATATATGCAAGGTCTCATCACTGTGCGACAGTTGTAGTGCCTTAAGTATAGCATCAACCTCTCCTCGATTATTGGTCTGAGCGTCAGGGACTCTGTATGCTGCATTTCTCAGGTTGGCCTCACCCCAGTAGAGGCCACTCCCGGCACGAGCCTGGGGCAGACCATTGTTATGACACGAGCCATCGACATATACATCCGTTGGTTGTGAGGTTTTTGTTACCTCACCGTACAGCCGTCGGGTCCGTGAGGGAAGGTCTGCCTTAGAGTCAAGCACTTGTTGTAGTAGCGTGTCAATGGGGCTATCAGTGAGGGTGACCAGAGGAGAGTCGGAGGTGGTTGACGCAGAAGGCTTGGGAAGCTTTCTGCGACGCGGCACTTCAAGCTCAGGTATTACAACATCCAGTTCAAGTGGCGTATGGTCTCTCTCACCATCAGCCAATGACATGACTTGAAAACGGGAGACGAGATCAGTCCCGATGTTGTTTGTAATGAGGTAGTCGATGACTGAGCTTCCCATTGGCTGAATAGAGGTATAGTCCCCACTTCCACCATATGTCGTATTACCATTCATGATCTCGAGGTTCATGTCGTGGCAGATCTCCAAGAGTGCACGGCCACGTGTATTTACAACAGCATCAGCTGAGATTCTGATGTGGTGAGAGGGTGATAATGCGCCTGTACGTGCGTTCAGATCACCTAATATGAACAGTGGTTTGTCCAAGTGTGAAGCGAGGTTCAGGGTTTCACAGAATTTTACAAAGGGGTCAACGTCTGTAAACTGTTCCCAGCGAGCATCCTCTGGGAGAATGTAGGCATTAATTAAGACGAACTCATTGCACTCAAGGACCATAATATCTGGGCTTGAGAGGTCGCTCCTGAAGTTGAGGCAAAGTTTGTCCCTAATGAGGGCTAGGACCCCTCCCCATGGGCGAGCAAATAATTGTTTGTACGGTCGGGCGAGAGAGACAACACGGTAGCCCTCAGGAATGTAGAGGGATTCGTGCTGTAGCTCAGATAGATGTGTCTCTTGAAATAAGTTGATATGATATTTTTGTATAGAGCGACGAAAGTGAGGGCAGGTGAGTTCAATCGCTAGCCGGCCTCCAATGTTCCAGGACTTAAACAATAGAGTCGACGAAGACGATGTGGAGGGACTGGTTACTTGAGTAACACACATGCTAGGTGGTCGTGGACATAACATGTTATGTATTACTAACTCATCTACCCCCTCTAATTTAAAGCCTGCGCCGTGACATTCTCATACCCAGCGGGGCGAGGCCCTGCACTCCAAATGGCGATAAACGAGGCAGCGTCAATATTAGAGTTGAACTGAACCTTGAGGTAGCCTGGACGAGCACGATGGGCACGTATCTGACGCGAGATGTGGCCAAGCTTGGGCACGAGTTGCAGTAGGGCCTTGAACTCGCCCGTGATGTTCTTTCCCCAACTTACAGACCCAACCTCGACAAATAAGTTGGTGCTCGAGCTGTGAGGAGGCCCCGGCACAGCAGGAGCAGGAGGACCAAGGGACGAGGTGGGAGGTGCAACAGACACGGCCGGGGCAGGCGGTGCTGGAGCAGGGGCGCCACGCTGGTGGGTATGACCCCACGACGGGGCCGCTGCGGCCGGAGGAGGGTGGACAGGCCCAGTGACCGGGTAGAAGGGGGCAGCAGCGGGTTGAGGGGTGAAGGCGATTGGAGGGAGGGATGGCTGACCGTGTACACGGGCCATGGTCCCCGTCGACGTACGCTGACGTTTATTGGAGGGGAGAGGCGGGGAGTCAGGTACAGTGGGGTCAAAGGCATCAGAGATGCGGTCAAGGCGGTGATTGGCGTCGTCGAGGCCGTACCCGAACTGTCCAAGTCGAGCGTCGAACGCAAGGACGGTGTCGCGCATTTGTTGGTTTTCGGCTCGCAGGGCCCCGATAGCGGCAACGGCGTCGTTGTTGGAGCGAATGAGTTCGCTGACCGCGACGGTGAGCTCTGAGGAGGGAGGCGAGGGAGCAGGGGGTTGACTGTTGTTGGCGACGTCGGCAGCAAGGCTGATAATGTGGGCTCGGAGGGTCTGAAGCTCCTCCAGCAGCTCCGCACTGTTGGTGTCGACACGAGCAGCTAGGACGTTGTAGCTGCCATCAAGACGGCGGATGCCAGCAGCGGCCGATTCAGTCTTTGGCGCAGCACGAGCACTGGAGCCGCCGACGGGGGAAGGCTTATCGGGGCTAGAAGTGGTGGCCTTGCTTTTCCCTTTGGAGGGCGGCGCAGAGGCAGAGGGGGGAGCATCCCCGATCTCGGTGAGAGAGGAGTCGCGTGTATCGTCGAGGGCTGCGATAAGGGACTCCATCGAGTTCGTACGGGAGATGGCGGCTCGCGCAACGCGCTCAGTCTGTCGAGTCAGTCGTCGATCAGAAGAGGCCGTGGGCGCGAGAGGAGCCGGGGCGGACGGGACACTGGCGGCATTGCCACCATTGCCAATGGATGTAGAGGAGGCAGGAACACCCGAGGCGCTGCCATCGGTCGGGACCGGACCAGAGACAGCTGGCGCAGCAGTGAGGGACGCGACTGTGCGGATAACGGGGAGCTGGGACTCCTGGGAGGACTTCTTCGTGAAGGAGAGGGTTTTGGCTGCAGGAGCAGCAGGGGAGTTGGTGGATTGGGACATTGTCAGGATAATGAGTTTGGCAGGTAGGGCAAGTGGGCGTACTCTGAGGTTCCGTGTCGTCTATCCTCCCTGCTCTTAACACCCGCGATAGCAAGAACGAAATTCCGCAGAGATACCGGCCCGTTGGGCAGTTGCGCAACGTGGGGACGTTCCTCAAATCGGAGACAGGGGGTTGCCCACTGTTAGGAGACGGCCCGGAAGGATTCGGGGGCGGTACGACCACACACAGGTGGGGCGTTGGCGGAGCCGAGCGCAATGGCAGAGAAGCTCCGCAGTGAGACGACGAACGTGCAGAGGACACTGGGCACGTTTGACAGAGTGTCAGAGACGATGGGGGCGAGCAGACGTGGCAGGCAGGAATCCCACGATCGATGGGCGCCAATCGCTCTTTTTACGTGTTAAACCGAAAAAACAGTTCTATGGGCAGTATATACACAACCAGTATCTAGGAGCTCGTAACGCAGATCGTCGTTTGCAGTCTGTGAGGCAGAAACTGTGTTAAGACGGGTTTTATCTGGTTTTTGAGTTTTTGATGATGGTGGTTATGTGTGAAGTTGTTGATGTAATCATTAAGTTGATCTATTTTTCCTGTTCCTCTGCCTTGGGCTTTCGGTACGGTCTTTCATATGTAATAAATTCGGCCTACACACTGGCATCCATACACCTATATTGTATATTTACGTCGTATTTCGAGGAAAGGGCTCGATCGAGCTCTTACAATACATTCTTCAACCGGATCATGACTGGTCTTTGAAGTAACACACAATGGAGATAGTGGGCCGTTCGAACTCTTCGTTCTGAACATTGGCATCATCGCCTACGTATCCTGACATACAGATTGGCAGTTGACTTCGACGTGAAAAATCTGCTTCGTCGGTGACTTTGCACCGTGTAATGATAGGGCTGTGTCAGACATATACATGCCGGACAGCTTCTCGACGGTTCCGGGTCGAGACGAGGAGTAAAAGTTCTTACTGGTAGGGCCCGGGGCCCGCTGAATAGCATGAGCTGGTCGTCCAATGGGATAGCCGGGAACAAGGCCGAATGATTGGGGCCGACGATGACACGGCGGAGACTCGATTCTATTGAAAGGTAAACCTGGACGTATAGTCTTTCAGCATGCAGGCAGCGAATGTAGTTACCAATGGCTTAAGTCGGGTCAGCTGGACTTGGTCCATGTACGGTTGCCCTCCAGGGTCAGGTCAACAATTTGCTTCGCAAGGTCGGAAGAAGCAATAGAAGGCTTAGAAATATGGGTGGATCAACCTTCATGAGAGGTGTTTGGGGGCTCTGGCACCCTGTTAGTATGCCTGCGTGACAGGTATCTGTGGGTGTGTATATTCTTAATGTCGTACACGGCTTACGGGCTAGAAAGAACAAACCGTGATATGTTCGGAAGCACCACACTCAACTAAATGACTTTGTTTGGATGAGACACGGTCGAAAGACGATCGATGAGACACAGCTTGAGCGGAGACAAAATACCTGAGCCCGCAGAGACCGAGTCGAACACAGCACCTTAGCCTTTCTTGATCAGCCCGCGAACGTTATACATACACAAGAAGCGAACCATACAGTCGAGCCACAGCACATCGTAAAAGCGAGTACAACAGGGCCGCAGCAGGTAATTTATCTTATCTTATCTTAGCCTCAACTACCGTCCTTGCAAGTTGCGGTCCTTTAAGGCAATGATAACCGCCCGCGAGACAGGTCTTGTCCTGGAGGATGTCATTGCAGTTGACCATTTGGTGCTGCAGTCATGGTCGTATGTGCCTGTGCAGCGCGCATGGTAGACTCGGAGAGGCTGTATGATCAGGAGAATGCATTAAAAAAGTAGTATACTAGTTGTACACGCTAATACGAGGCTTGCAGAATGCCGCTCCCCTTATGCCTTCTTCCTCTGCATCTGCACTGCTCCGTGCCCGCCCTTCGCAGCAGCACCTTCTTAACCACACTTTGGGGTTCGACATTGAAATTATTCCGTGACCGCGACCACGAAGCAAGCAGTGGTAGGACCCCATCACCAGACCATCACCTTCCATGCACGGTTTCTTGAGTTCCGACAGCTGTTGCGGCTATTTGTTGACCTGACCCTGGAGGGCAACCGTATCCATGACACGATAGATGGCAGGCTTCTACTGAGATATAGTAGGTGTCAAATATCAGAGGTAACGCTGGTTGGGAGCCATATATCTAAACCGCCGGCGCCGATGACCAGAACGACTTCAGATGGCTGGTGCAGATTCCTTGAATTAGAAGAGCAGGGGCTCCAACGTTCTGTCGTTACTAACGTGATTAGTACATCACGGGGTGGAAACCTGGAAACGATGGATTCCAGGATCCAAGGATCCATACATCGGAGAATCAACGCAGAGGTCGTGTTAAGTTGATCCAGCGCACCAGTCAACTTCCTAGGTTGTTTTATTTGAAGAACTTGAGGACCACATCTAGTGCTTTGTTCCCCAACGAAAATGCGAGTCTGACTATGATGCCGACACTCCAATGGTGGCAATAAGCCGGTCAGATTTCAGCTGGAACCCAGAACCTGATACTATCCGGATTCTCGGTGATCGACGAACGGTAATTAAAGAAGGCTTACATAGGGGTCATAGAAGGAGCCGCCAGGTGAACGACGTGAATAGGGGTGCAGACCGCGCGAGCGATGGGAATGACAGAGAATTAGCACATATTGTCAGGTGGGACACACACAGGACTTACCATTAAGCAAGGGTGCAATTTTCCAGACATCCTGTTATATAGTATGTAACTTCCGTGCTCATCTCTTCTGTTTCAGTCATAAAGTATGTTTGAGAGATGGAAGCGTCGAACAACAGCTCTGTGACAAATAGCCTTCTCCAGTATAGACGTGCTGATAGAGTGTCAGAAGTGAAGTTGGAATAGTGCTAGAGTGACCGAGGTTTGCTGAGGTATGATACAGGTGGGTAACACAGGTAAAAAGCTAAAAGCATCTGTGAAATACTTGATTACCACGCGTGTAACGGGATGATATCATGTTCCGACATACCACAGAAAAGCAATCAGATACAATATAACATCTACTCTCATGACGGCGGCTGAACTCGCATTGGGGGTTGGGAGCTCGGTTCTTCACGCCTCGCCGCTATCAAAGGCTCTCGCTCAGCGGGATCTTCTTCAGCCTGGCTCCTACAGTTACGATTACATAGGTCCTCGGTACAGGTGTGCCCTGTGGTAAAGCAAGATAGCACTATAGTCAGGCTACCTGCTTTGCACAGCTCGACGCACTTACGGAGTGACATGAAATCCAGGCATATACCAGCCAAGACATCACAGCAGGCTGCTATGCAAACTGCACAGACCTGCTCTGACATGGTATTTCTGGGCTTTCTCTCAAGCGCAGTACTCAAACCATGCGTATGAAGGGCTATGGGTCCTTGAAGTCGTATCAGCGCAGCTTGGACGTCGAACGTCGGTGATCAGATCACCACGTGGACTGGACCGCGACCAAATTGATATTTGTTGATTTCACCTTGACTTGAACAACAATTGTCGGCTTTGTTGCTCTGCTCGATCCTTGTCTCGCCAAGACTGACTTCCAGCCAACACGATGGAATCTGCGCCCCATGTTCGCGGCCGCGGACGAGGCGGCGGCTCGCACGACGCGGGGAGGCAGCCGCATTCACGAAATCGACAGTGGGTGGCAGGGGAGAATGGTCAAAGAAGTGGTAGTAACACCCCATACCACAGTGATGGCGAAAGGTGGGAACGCGGTGGTCACAGGGGAGGGCGTGGAGGGCGGGGCGCGCACCGGGGTCGAGGAAAGTTCTCGAATGTGTCCCTTCGCGTGAATTCTGCACCGCACGCCAACGACACAGAGTCGGAGCAGGAGACCATCATACCAGATGGACATATGGACGAGGCGGAGGAGGATCACGAAGAGGATCACGAAGAGGAGTATGAGGAGTATGAGGCTGTTGAGTTGGAAGAACCTCCTTTGGATACGTTGGAGGAGAGAGAGAAGTTCTATCAAGGGGTATGTTACTTTCGTTATTTTGCGCAATGCCGGCTTCTAAACATGCCCTCAGTTGGTGAAGGCTCGTGAACTTGAGAGGAAGAAGGCCATAGCTGAAGGAAAGATGGATGACCCTAACGTTCCTAAGAGACTGGAAGATGCGATTTCGGTGGTCGGAACATGTCTGGATATGTGCCCTCGTTTTGAGCGCTACCGACGTGAACGAGAAAATAACCTCTTCGAGTGGGAAACGGTACGTAGATTTACTTCGTTATTTTACGAAATCTGCTTTGATATACCTTGTAGATCCCTGGGACAAAACGAGTCGACCATAAGCGCGCAGTCAAAATGTATGAACGTGCAGCGGGCGACAAGACCTTGCCCTCCGACTTACGTCCTCCACACGTTCTTAAGGTACGCAATGTTTTCCCTTTCATTATATGCCTCATTCTAACCATCGGTTTCAGAGGACGTTAGACTACCTCTTCCATGACCTTCTCCCACGGGGCGGCTTCTCCGCGACATTTAACTTCATCCGAGACCGCTCAAGAGCAGTCCGGAATGATTTTACGATGCAACACAGTTATGGAGCCGAGGCCATCGAATGTCATGATCGATGTGCACGTTTCCATATCCTGGCGTTGCATTTCGAGCGAGATCGTACCGGGTTCTCCATCGCGCTGGAAGAACAACAGCTTATGAACAGTCCGTCACACGTCCTCTCGCGCCCGACGCCATCCTGACAGGCTTCTCTAGCGCTTCAAAGTCTGAAAGAGTTCTACGAAGACCAACGAGGCCGATACGAGTCACCAACCGAGCTCGAGATGCGCGTATATCATCGGCTCATCCATATTCGTGACCAAAAGGAACGGCACGAGGATATCCCGGAAAATATCACCTCCCATCCCGTGTTCAAGCTCACCACAGATTTCCGCTTACATGTCCAGCGGAAAAGTGCCCCAATCAGCAAGACCTCTAAGCTTGTTGTTGATGCTGAGGGCATGCAGATCTTTGGGAACCTGGCCAATGTTCTCCGCGAGCAAGGGAGCGTCGTGATGATTTACCTCGTCGCCTGTATTCTCGAACGCCTCTTCGGCAAGGATGCCATCGACGACATCGAAGCGATTCGCGGCGGTCTCAGCATTCCAGACATCATTGACGGCGTTTCTTCCGTAGACGAATACGATGACCACGCCGACGATGAAATGTACGACGAGCTCCTAACGGAAGACGAGCGACAAGAAACGACTGATCCTGCATCTTTGGCACCCCAGCCCACCACTACTGGATGGTCGTCTTCACCTTTTGGTGGACCTTTGGCGGCGGCGGTACCTCCCCCAGCACCTCCGCCAGTGACTGCCTCAGCCTTCTCGACCATCTCCACTACCCCAAACGTTTTCAATACCCAGTCAGCATTCGGAGCTTCGGCATTTCCTTCATCTTCAACTTCAGTTTTCGGCGTACCAGCGAAGTCTGTGTTTGGGGTACCTGCTTCAGTTACTCCCCAAGCATCGACCTCCGCGGCCGCTCCTCCTGCCAATGTATTTGGATCGAGCAGCCTTACATTCCCCGCACCCGCATCCAATCCGCCTCCCGCGACCGCATTACCGACAACGACTACGACCAAGCCGACAACGAGTATATTCGCATCCTCGTTAGGCGGTCAGCCTAACCCATTCAATGTTGTAACCTCTTCATCTCCCTCCACAACAGCTAGCCAAGCACCGCCCTCATCAATCTCCAGGCCATCGGCTATGTTTGGCGATTCCCATACGAGAACCTCCCTTCCATCAGTAAACGGGCTCTCGTCAAGTGCAGCTACATCACATGGACCACCTGCAACTGCCCTTAACCCAGCGGCAGTTCCATTCATGCCGAAGCTCACATCTACCTTGTCGGATTTGCCATCGACGTCTAGCGGGTTCCCTCTAGGGGGACCTTTTCAACGATCTTCAAGTCCAAGTCCAAGTCCATTACCATCGGATACTAAAGCGCCTCCCACTCCTGCACCTGCACCAATATCCGCCTCTTCTTCCTTTTCATTCCCCCCATCATCAACAACAAAGAAAATAAGCCCTCCAGCAACTCAACGGACTTCTACTACACCCCCAATCTTACCAAAGATTAACACTGATACCTCCTCCAGCCCCTTCCGCAATGGGTTCGCAACTCCCACTGCACCCCCTCCACTTGGAAAACATCAGCCCATATCCCTGCCTTCCACTCCCTCCATAAACGCCCCAACTAATCCCATGCTTAATTTCATAAAAGGCAGCTTGGGCACACCTATATCTAGCTCCGGCCCAGAGACACTGAGCCCTCTATTCATGTCTTCTCCTACGACCACAGGACGGTTCCCAGTTCCCGAGTTCTCCCTCAATGGGAGGACTCCATCACGAAGTAACTTCGAGCAGTCCACAGGCCTCCTCAACGGAAAGGGAAAATCACGTGCGAAGACACCAGTGGACGAAGAAGAGCTAGAAAACAAATCGACCCATTTCATACAAAGGTCGACGCTCGTCCGGTCCTGTTTCCATCGCTGGCATGAGCGTATCATTGAACGTGCTACTTGGATAGAGGCGTGCAACCAGAGCGATGCTTACCAACAGAAGATCAAGCACCAGCGGCAGTCTCCTGCAATGCAGCCAGATAAGAAACGCAGGATGTCAGCCGGTTTCGGGACGGTCGTCGATTCGCCCGTAAAGAAACGAGCTCGACGGCGGGTCTCTAGTATCTACCGGCCGCCACAGACAGACGAAGAACTTGCTCAACGATTTAAAGAGGTGCATGCCAATTCTCTTTCATTCCCTGTCGCCTTGTCTACCAGCTTTTCTTGGAGAACGTCTCAAACTTATTGTATGCTTGCTCTTCTATCTTCAGAATCACAAAGAGCACGAACGTCGTTGGGCGCAGGGTTCGTTCCTGAAAGTCATCACGAATCACGTTAAGACAAAATTCCATGGCACCCTTCCTCATGCATCATGGCGGATATGGCTCTCCACGAACCCGGAAAGCGACGCCACTGCTATTTGGCTAGAGCGCAAGTTTGATGTCCCAGCCTCTGGTGACTGGGTATCGGAAGCCGTGTTCTCGATACCTCTCACGCAGACGAAGGACCCAACAATCTCAAACTCACCTGGTATCATCGTCTTCGAGTCGACGCCTTTGACAGGGGTCACGGACGACCTTGAGAGGTACCTTTATCTTGTTTTTCATGCCAAGTTGTATGTTGACATTTACCCCTAGGAAATACCGAATACTAGACGACTGCACACGTCTGCGGGACATCGTCAATGCGTTTCCTGCAAACCGACATTTTGTACCATCTCTTCTTGTTATATCTTGGGTAGAGGAAGGTCATCACACCGCTGCACTTGACTTTGTCGACATGGTTTGTTTTCTCAGGGTCCTTATTGGATATATTGACTTATACTTAGATAGGTCAATAAATTGGTGGAGAGCCACTCAATCAGCAGTTACCATACGTTCTCGGTCACGTCTGCGACTACAGATCTCGACGAAAAACTGGGTGAAGCCTTGAATACGCTGTCTTTGGATTTGGATGGAAACCTGGTTCGGTCTCTGACCATTCGTGGTATGTCTCCTCCCATCATTATGTGTTATTTTTTTGATCCGTTTACTTCAAGGTGCCTTCAAAACATTCGAGCCAGCCTTTACGTCTTTCATATCCGAGTGGATTGAAAATTGCTCCCATGACAGCTATTGTGAGTGCTCGATGTTTCACCCTATGTGTTCTCCCTACTAACTCCTCCACGAAGTCGATTGGTACATTTTTGGTCAGATTGTTCATGCCGCAGTTGCTTTGATGGACACGACGACCCGTTCCGTCTTGGGCCTCATTTCGGAGGAACCATATGATACGTTTCCGGCGTTTGATAGCAGTGGCGTGACTGACAACAGGTACGTTTATCTCCAGAATGCTCTCTCCGAGACTATCTAACCCCTCCATCAAAGTTCGGCCTATGATCATATCATAGCTTGGCTCTCGGCTATGGGCGGAAGTGCGGAAAACATTGCCCTTAATTTACAGACTCATCGGGATATCGGCCAAGGTTTGTTCTGGTCCTTGTATTCTGCATGCAACGCCGGATTCTCATCCTATTTACCAGATTTCCCGGCCCGAGAGTTTTTGGAGCAGCTCTGGGATTTCACTCAATCCAAAGTGGAGATGCGGCTGAAGCGGGATCCGCGAACCAAGTTCTACATCCTCATATCCGACATCACGGTCGCTCTGGAAGCGCAGAGAAAGGCATATGAACCTCATAAAGCACGGCTAGGCAAAGCACTGCATATGAGCGTACGACGATCGCCGAAGCGAAGCGTTTCGGTCGATACTGAACTGACAAGGTTTGTTCGTTCGTCCCTCTTTTATTTTCAAGATCCTGAGCTCCTCTCTCTGCCTTACAGTTCACAATCGAAACGAAGGCGACTTTCTTCATCTATCGAATCTTCTGTCGGGGTTCCGACTCCTCTGACCAGCCCACACCTCAACGGCGACCTCTCACCGTCCCCTACACCAACGAGCATATCGCTCACGCCGTCTGAGGGCCCAGCGATAGTGACTGTGGCGATGTTACGGGCGTTGACGAGGGATATCAAGTCGAAGTATGCTGGATCTGGATAGAATTGGTTTTTTGGATTATTTCACTACTGTACCCTACTGTATATCTCTCTTTTATTATCACTTATAAGCACAAGTCATAACAGTCGCCAAACGGGGTCACTAGACGCCTATAGCGTAGTGGAGCTTCGTACCAGGTCGCAGGTAGGTATCTTACAGGGCAGGGTCCTACTTAGGGGTTCCAGGATACATCCTTGTCCCTACTTAAATACTATTTCCCCGGGTTCACAAGCCCACCCTGCTGTAATCCTTACTCCAATCTATTCCAGGACTCTATATCTGTATCGTTTGAACAATCGTCACTACGGCTGCGGTGCAAGCCATAGGGTATATGCGCGAACAGCGACGTGTCCGACCTTCGCTCAGTGCCAACCAAGGTTTAGTCGCCGCGACAGATAAGCCAGGGCTTCTTCGTGCGGACGCGATAGTCATGAAGAATGCACCTTCCAAAAACAATGCGGCTACGATGCGATCACACCTTTCCAGCTCGTGCTCAGTATATTGGTCGCCAGTGAGCAGGGAGTCGGCGATCGTCCCGCTTTGGATTTTCATTCCGCGATGCAGAAATAGCATCAAAAACGTACTCGAACGCGCTAAAAGACAGACGGTGAATGGTTCCAATAGCACATGAATAAAATGATCATTCAATCGTTACTCAAATTTGAAGTATGTGATACCACCACGCTTATCCGTCGCAGAGCCGGGAGTCCTTAGTGTACACCGTTACAATGTTTGGTTGACCGGAGCTCAATCCTGAGCCTCATGCCATGGCTTCCACCTTATCACCATGAGCAACGTTGGCCGACAAACCAACGCCTGTTCGACGCGCGGATACATAGACAACCGCCGCAGAAACCATTGCTGAAGGTCCATAGCGTGAGGTCCCTGCAAATCGCGGACATAGGCGGATACATACAAAATATCCAGAGCACGATGGAAAGTGCAAATGTGGTTTTTCCAAGGGGGCACCAAGTGTAGGCTTCGCCATCAGAGGGCCTATCGAAGTCGCACTGCAGAGGAAACTGTGTTCCAAACATGATGGTGAGAGCTGTGCACGAGATGCGTCAACTCGAGGGTGCATGTGTAAGTTGTGCCAGAGCAGTTACCAAGCCAAGTGACCGCGAAGAAGGTGAATGATGCGAAGTGAACTGAGGCTCGCGTGAGTTTGTGTGATGAGAGGGGTCGATTGCTATAGGACAATCTATGGCGAGGGTTAAGGTCATTGCGGGAGATAGGAACGTGCAGAGGAACTCACAGGACGCTTGTCCACACCCATGTCATGGTCGACCATACAAGCCCGATGCATGTGAATATGACTGCGGGATGGCTTCAGCGAACTATACTTCTTCGGAGAATACCTGATTGACTAACACATATAAGGCGCAAAGCCATAGTACGTGAACGGGACACTCAAAGCAGTCGTGATGGTTTGGAAGATGCCGAAGGCTAATGTCAAGCCTGCATGATTACTTCGATAAGCAGAAGTAAGTGGAACAACTTGAACGAGAGAATCACATACTGTAAAAGGTCGTTCGCAGTTTGAAGAAGGTCGACATGCTGCCCGAAGTCTTCGAGGAATCCGATACGACAATGGCGGTTTGGTCCTCCGAGACAACGTTATGTGGGGGCTTTATAACCTAGACCTCACTTCAACGTTGCCCGAAGAGCTGCGGAGGCAGCGGAGAATGATTGGAGTATGATGCCTTGGCCAATGGAATTGCATTCTTCGGGCGTTGGTATGATGCTTGTCAATCAATGGTGGCTTGTGACCAGCCAATTGCCAAGACCTTGAACTTCTAAGCTTGCTTCGGCGTTCGAGTTTGACTGAAGTCAGCCGACGAAGTGGAAGAAGGCAAAAGCGCAGCCTCGCCAACCAAGTTGTTTGCGCAAATACTGCTCGACATTGCAACCACTTTAGCCGCGAGGATTCCTGATCATGAATGTAGGAAACATAAGCGCACGTGGACGTTCTTGGTATGAGACTAGGAAACATAAAAGTAGTGTTCATTTGTCGCGTACATACATAGCTTACATACACTTGTGCCCAGGATTGTACAACACCAGGAGGAAGTACATCGATACAAATACAATAACCAGAAGATAAAATGATTGCCCAACGTTGCCCATCGAGCTAAATTACAGGCCTCGGCCACATCTTTCACTCACTTCTCTCAATCATTCATCACACACTCAGCTGAAGGCCAGGGCCGACCACGTCACGATAGCACCAACAGTCACAGCGGTCGCGGTCTGCACTGCAACAGTGGTGATCCTCCTGAGACGCTTAGGGGGCGGCGGCCGCAGCAAATCGTGGTCACGGTGACAGCACACCGTCGTGGCCTCGTTGGCGGAAGTGATAGGACCCGCTGCCTCTGCCATCGTAACATCAGCTGCGTCACTAGCACCAACAACACCATCGTCTTCGGGAGTGCGCAAGTGCAAGACTCTCTCCCTGACACCCTCGATGCCCTCATCCGCTTCATCATCGGAACGCTTTCGCTTCAACGATGTCGCGGTCGGTGTGAGTGCGGGTGCAGGGGTCTGCAGACGTTCAGACCGCCATTCGTCAGCAGCACTGCGTATAATACATACCTGCGCCTCGACATGCTGGGCGATCGTTGCCAGCGCTGCATCGCGTGCGGCTCGGACCGCCTCGAGCTCGGCGCTCATCTGCTTCTGTGTACTTTCTCTGAGGTTCCGCATTTCTGGATGAGGTCAGACACTGGGCCAATTGCGGCCACCAGAAGACCTGGACTTACCAAGGACAAGCTCGCGTAGGGTCTCGATGCTGGCTCTGACATCAGAGCGCTCATGAAGCATAATTTCGTCGGACATGGCGGGGAATGCCTCTGCTTGGTCTCGGAGGGCGTCGATTTGGGCTTGCAGGTCAGAGATGTCGACGTCTGTGCCATCCACGCGGTCAACCAGCATCGTGTATTGAGCGTTGACATCTGACACGCGTTCATCGAGATCGCTTAGTTTATCTGATATGAGATGCACATTGGTGTTGAAGCGGGCCTTGTATTTCCGTCGATGCGTCTGTAGCTTAGCCACCTCGCCCTACACGATGCACAAGATGAGCTTAAGGTACGTAACGAATGAAAAAAGCATATATACCTGAAGCTTCTTCAAGCTTGTTTGCAGCACATTATCCTCATTCTTGGTGATTTTCATCTCGGGGAAGACCTCGATGGGAGACAGAGTGATCGATTCTTCCCTGGGAGCTTCGGCAATTTCAACGCGCTGCGCATGAGGCTCCGAACAGATAGAGCCGAGACTCATCGCCTTCGAAATCGACGGCGGCGGCGAAGAAGATGCCGCAGGAGAAGGTTCACTGATGTTAACAGGTGGCTCCATTGGGGCTGCCGAAGAAGAGCGTTCCGGTGAGGAGGAACGAGAGCCAGGCCACGCTCCAACGACATTATGTTCCTGTTGCGAGGGTTGCTCTTGCTCGGGGCTTATGCTACGGCGAGCAGATACAGGAGACGGGCTTGCGAGGTCCATGGAGGAGGTTGATCGGGAACGTGCTTGAGAGTGACGTTCGTCTTCAAAATCGTTGATCTCGCCGTATGACAAGCCCGCTGAGAATGGGTTGTCGTAAGAGGGTGCATAAAAAGGGGGGGAGTGTGTCCCAGCTCTGTAGTTCGGCGAACCAAAGCGCGGGCTATCCGTCCATTGAGGAGGTGAACGTGGACTGTAAAGAGGGGAATCGAACTGGGGTGGGGAGTCAAACACCAATGGAGACGGCTGCCATACATGCGAGGGCGATCGAGAGCCTCCGGGCTGGCTTTCCTGAGCAGACAATGCACCTGGTACGTGAGCAGGTGGTAAGAGTCTCTTGAGTGCTTCGAAAGCGCGACCTAGGTGGGATTCCGGTTCATGGCTGCGCCTGCCTCGTGGCTGAAGAGGGAGCGCATTTGCCCCAGAGGCGGGGATCTCCTCGATATCAGAGTCGTGATCTGACATCGCCGATGAAATATTGTCGGAAGAAGGAGAATTGGGAACATAGACGCCATAGCGCCCGGAGCTGGACCTAGGCGGTGGGGACCTGGTCAGATCTACGTGATTGGTTTGCTTTGCCGGAGTAATTGGCTTGAAGGGACTCTCAGGTCCTGTGCTATGGATAAGCTCCACTCGAGCAACGACAGGTCGAACAAATTCGTTATGTCTTCCAACTGATTTACCGAAGGTCAGGACATCCCCATCGGCAAGCGTGGTAGGCGTCTCAGCCTTGATCATTCTTGAAACGGCCTCGCCAGGCTTGCGGATGTGCGTTCCGTGGTGAGAGTTCATGTCAATGAGGTACGCCTAGATGCGAGACATTAGCGAGACTGATGATGGCATACGAGAAAGGCGAGGGTAGCGTACATGGCCACTATCAGAAAAAGCGATCTTTGCATGCTTCCGACTGACGACTGCACAGCGAAACATGGCACCCTCGCTGTCGGTCTGGACCCTTTCCTCATTTGAGGGACGTCGACCGATGTGCACGACGCTGGAAGTGCTCCGGTGAAAGGTGAGGACGCAGGCAGGATCATCAACGGATTTCTCAACACGAAGAATGATACCTGGGGATGATACGAATCAGTCTATGGCTGAGGCTTACAGACTGATTTGCCCACCCGTTACGATCTGGGGGGTTTGAAGAAAGGGGTCTTTGGAGAAGACATTCTGAGCAGGCCTTGTGCCTATATACTGGATATCCTCATCTAACATCGAATTCACTGCGAAACGGGGGCCTAATATCAGGATTGTCTTGAAGATGGGCCAGGAGATGGTGGTCGACAAACACAAGTATGACATGACTCTCTTCCCTTTATCGCCGGAGCGGAGTCCCAAAGCCGGGCGGCTCTCCTCAGAATTGGCAAACGGGAAATCTACTTAAAGACCTTATCATGTCCCATGCATTCATCCTTTCCTCTTATCCCTTCCCAGGTGCGTTTCTTCTGCCATGTTGTTGTATCAGTCCTTGACCAGCCCCCCAGGATGTCCATTTGCTGCGCCCAAGTCCATTCCGTCTCCGAACCATGCATCGACGATCCCCGACAGCAACTTGTTGAACTCGAATCCGAAATTCTGCGCGTCGAGGCCTTGCTCACTAAACTAGTCCAGAGACGGGTTCCCCTGAAACGCAGGATTAACCGTCGCTTCTCTCCGATGCTTTCGCTTCCCATCGAGCTATGTTCCGAAATATTCACCACGTGCTTTCCGCCTACTTGGGAAACGGAAGGGACGGAATCGCCCCTCCTTCTCGGTCAGGTCTGCACGGCGTGGCGGAACCTCGCGTGGACGATGCCTTGGCTCTGGAATAATATCTACTTGAACGTTACGCGCCCTACGTCGAACCATGTCGACTTGCTTGAGGAATGGATCGCGCGCTCATCCAATTTACCTCTGTCAATCCATCTTAAGCTTAGACCGGAGGGTGCTAATATCAATATGCACGACGTGACCCACATTATGGATGCCGTAGCGCGTTGCTCAAAGCGATGGCGCACCGTCAAGTTCGACGTCCCGTTTTTCTTCCCCGCTGATCCTTACTTCTCCAACTTAATCCCAAAGAAGTTCCCGTTGCTAACGTCTGCTGCGATCCAGGTGGAAGATGTTGCGACTCCCATGGACATGTTCCTTCTCGCACCTCATCTGCGAGACGTCCAGCTGCTAGGCTTCCCGCACAATTCCTTTGACCTCCGTTGGGACCACATTACGCGTCTTCGCCTGAACCCCACCACCGTCCAACAGTGCTTGGAGCTTCTTCGAACAGCGCCCAACCTTACCCATTGCATATTCGAGAACATAACGCGTTCGGACGTCGTCAACCCGACTCCCATTCTCGCCCCTAGCCTCCAATCGCTGGAAGTCATAAGCTTCACGAACACGCCCATCTCCGAGCTCCTCGACACTATTCGCATTCCCAATGCCCTCGACCTCTCGTTTCATGTCACCGGCAATACCTTCCCGCACTGGAGCTTTATCTCCCTCATGGTCCGCTCCTCCTGCGTCCTCGAACGCCTATCCCTCAATGCCGTTCGTATCTCCGAATGGCAGCTCTGGGAATGCCTCCAGGCTATCCCTTCCCTCCTTTCCCTTCACCTCACCGACCTCGAACGCATCACCAACGACACTATTCGCGTCATTAACCCACAGAACATCGCCTTACTGCGTTCGCAACGGTACATCCTGCCAGCCCTGCGAGAGTTCGCATACTCTGGCGCGGCCGAGGTCAATGTCCTTGCCACGGCGAACATGTTGTACGCACGCTGGATGGGCGTCGGCGCGGAAGGCACAGTCGGGAGCCTGGACAGAGTTGCACAGCTACAGTCATTCAAGTTCAAGACTATTGCTCAAGCCGTGTTTGAAGCGGGTGATCAGGACCAGTTGGACCATATGAAGCAACTCGTGAAGGAAGGGATGATTATCGAACTGGAAACTCGCGAAGGGAGATGGATATAGACTCAGATATATACTACCGCGGGGCGCCACCCATCCTCTCCGACACCGTTGCGCTACGTTCGCTCGCTGTATCCTGTGGCTCGGATTCCCGACTTGAGGCGTGCAGGGACCTATTACTTCAGTTACAGGCACCCAACTCTGTATCTTGACCGATACTCTCTCCTATCTCGAGGTACCCACCTGTCAAGCCCATCGCTGCCTTGTGGATCCAACCGTATACGTACGTCCTCACTCGTGACCATCCTTATCATATTGTAGATGTCCCCACTCTCTCGGTTAATTGTTCACTCTGGGTCTACAAGGTCTACCACCGCCTCTTCTCCTCTGTCTCTGATTTTTATACCGATACCACTCCATTGTAACTTGTGCACGTTCCTCTTCACTTACGATACATAATCAATAGATAGGCTCTTTTGACGCATCCATCATCAAGTTCTGGGCGCTTCGGGTTCAGAGGCCGCGTCATACGACCACGTTAAAGCTGGGATGACCCTTCATTGGAATTTCACGGAATCAAAACGGAATGCGCGGGATTGGCATGTTCCTTCTTTGAAAGTCCGACGCCGGGGTCCGGCACCAGTCGGGGATATGTCTCGGTCCCGCTTCAAGCCTCTACTATGCGCCAAAACGATTACAGTCAGTTCGATGCTATCTTCCCTGTCCTAGCCAAAATCGAACGCATTTTAGGGTCACTAGTCTTGTGTCGTAGTTCAACAGCTGTCTATCTTGGATGTGTCTCTCCATCAGTTCTTGACTTCGCGATTGGAACCGTACCTCTGTTCCTGGACGAAAGCCCTCCCAGAGGAATATATTGATCGAGGCTACATTGTCTACAGACCATATACTATGTCCTATCTTATCGAGGCCACGCTGTCTACGGACCTATGTGCTATCCGACGCAGACCTTATACCTGCTGTGCATGAGAGAGAACTTGTAAGACCCCTCCTCACTTCTCCCGTGTCGCTTCGTCCTCTCCGCCTTTACCCTCGGCCTTCTTCTTGTCCTCCATAATTTCCAAATCGATCCTCGTGTTAAGCATCATTATACTCCAGTAGATCATAGGTGGGTTGGTCGTTGTCCTCTCTTTATTTTGTACGATGTCCCAAACGAACAGCTGCTCACCGTTAACACGCTTTGCGGTGGCCCGACCAGTTGGGAGGAATATCATCGACACGGACACATGATCGCCTCTTTCAAGCCGCAACCTGCGATCCCAGGCATTCTCGAAATATGGAGGCTCATATCCGCGCTGCTTGGCTGACCCCTCGAGCGAAACGACATAGGGTTCGGGGTCCTTCACTGATATTCTGCATGTAGGGGTGCGCCCTGCAGCAATTGCAACCTCCATAGACTCCTCCTCTTTTTTCTGTTGAATAGTAAAAACAACAGCCTTCTTGGTTAAGGCGGCCGCAAAATCGACATCGATGTCCTCCTTCATGAGCGCCCTGACTGCGCTTTCGACGAGGGAGGTATCATGGAATTGTAGAAGGTAATTAACTGCAGAGTCCATTGCAGTGAGCGGTTCTTTATGAAGCTTGGTGTAGCATGTGTATTTGTGTGTCTTCCAGTGCGCCAATTGGTGTTCTGGCCTATTAGAATGTCATCTTTCTGAGATAATGAGGCAACATACGGGCCGCGGAGTTTTTACTCACCCACAATAGTATGCTTCTCTACACGGACACATTTTCAGACCTTTATCGCCAGATTTGCGGAGAAGCACAGAATAATAGCATATTTCGCAGGAGTGATAATGAGTATGCAGCATTTGGGGGGCTCAGATGATATACCGTGTCAGTGGGGTGTAAGCGTCTTTTGTGAGGTTGAAGGACACATAGGCTCAAATAAGTATTCAAATCGAGAACCACTCAAGAGTCTCCGAGACATGTCAAAGTTCCCAGTCAGACTACAGCCAAATCTGAAATAACATATTCTTTCCGTGCCCTTATACCTTCGCACCCACGTCCAACATACTAAGATGGATAAGAACACTCGCACCAGAGGCCTTGCCCTTCATATCCAACATGCGCACGAGGCGCCAGCCAGTCTGCAGATACGCCAAGCGCGCGCAGAACACGACCATCTTGTCGTCTCGCCCGAACTCGTCCTCCGAGATGACGAGCCTAATAATGATAAGGATGAGTTGTGGGGTCGGGACTCGACATATCGCAAGAAAGGAAAAAAACAATGTCGGAAGGACATGCAAGAAGTGTGGGAAAGGGGAGTAAGTGATGTAAGGTGACGAGCCATGGAAAAAGGGGAAGAAGCGGAGGAAAGCAGGAGAAGGGAGAGAAGCACGGAGCGGAGGAAAGTGAGGAATTGAACAGAGGAATATAGGGGACGGAAGAGAAGTAAGTAGAGCAGAGAACAGGGGAGCAAGGAATAGAAGAAAAGATAGGAACGCAAGACAATAATGAAACGAAAGAAAGTAAGGAATTGAATAGAGGAATAGAAGGAGAGGAAGGGAAGTAAATAGAGCAGAGGACAGGGGAGCAAGTAATATAAAAGAAAGCCAGGAACGCAAGACAAGAATGAATCGTAGAAAGTAAGGAATGCGAAGAACGTGAAATGAGGGTCGTGAAACAATAGGAAGCAAGGATCCTACGAAAAAGAATGGCGAGAAATTCAAACACGTCAACGCACCGCAAGAACGCCAACTCATCCGGCGCAAACTCCCACTCAAACGTCCCATCCCACATCGCGTCCGCACCCGCCCCAGGCACATCCCGCGTCCCCACCGTGCTCGACCTCCATTCCAAATCCCCCTCCGCATGCATCAGCTGCGCGCACACATACGTCCCATACGTCTTCCCCGCCCGCCCATTCGGTGCCGGCACTGCCCAAAATAAAACACATCAGCAACGCAGGCCCCAAAACACCAAAAAAACCCAAGGCACATACACGAGCTAACCCCAACAACCCTCCCCACCACCCTCCTCCTCCCCTCCCACACCCCCTCCACCCCCCTCCCCCCCCTCGGCCTCACCGCCCACCCCGGCCCCCCCACAAACATCCCCTCATTCACCTGCATCCCCCGATCAAAGCTCTGCCAATTAAGCGACACCACCTGCGCGCCGGAGCGCCAGAACGGGAGCGGGTTGGGGTTGGAGGACCCGATGCGCGTGCCGCGCGGGTAGATGCGCCGGAGGTGGCGCTGGGCGTGCGCGAGCAGGAGGGAGAGGGAGGGGGGGAGCTTGAGGAGGGAGGAGAGGGAGGATTCGGAGATGTTGATTAGGATGTGTTTGGGGGAGGTGATTTCTGGGGATTGGTGGTTAGAAGGGGGTGGAGGGAGGGGGGAGGGGAGGGGGTACCTTGTTCGAGCCAGCCTTTGCGTGGTTTCATGCTGCGCGCGTAGTATCCGAGCTGGGCGAGCTCTTCGGAGATGCGCGCGTGGACGTGTTTCGGGGTCCTCTTGGGCCAGGCGGTGGCTCCGGCTTCTTCGTCTGCGTCTTCGTCCTCTTCGTCGGACGAAGACGAGGAGGAGGAGGAAGAGTCGGATTCAACGCCCGTGCCAGACGCCGTGGGTGGATAATATTCAACCTACCACAATTCATCATCAGAGTCACCGTTGTAGCATTGGAGTAACACAGATCCACGCACCATCAAGAGAATCCGCCCCATGAGATGCTTCGGTGCAACTTCCATATCGTCGATGCCCTCCAACGGCCCATCCACGATCTTGCCACGCCACGCCTCGCGCATGATGCGCACGAGCTCCTTCTGCCCCTCCACATCGACGTGGCACTCAAGTGAGACGAGAACGGGCCAGTCGCCCGGGTCGACCGCAGCGCCGATGGCGGCGCATACGCTCTCGAAGGAGACGCCTTTGCTGAAGGTGTGGCCGTGGGTGACGATGAGGCCCTGGGAGGAGGGCCAGACGTCGATCTCTGTTATAATGTGACGTGGGTCAGGGGGTTAGGCAGGGCAGATGGGTAGAGGACGAACCGACGCAGCGCCCGTTGCGGTTGATGACGGCTGTGTAGGGGTCGGCGGAGGCGCGACCGATGATCTGGCGCGCGAGGAGGTAGGTGTTGTGCGAGGATCTACGCGTGTCTCAAGGAAGGTCAAAACGGTGCGCGGATGGTGGGGCGGAGCAAACGTACGAGACGAAATAGTGGGTTAGGGGCAGGGCATCGTCGACAGGTGGGGGTTGGACGGCAGGGCGCTGCAGGAGTGTTTCGGGCGACTGGTGGAATGGTCAGACTGGCTGGGAGTAGTAGTTTCAGAGTTGAATGGGTGTATACTTCACCGACGGTCGTCTCGATAAATTCGAGAATAGCGGGGCTGAGGCGGATGGAGTCCTTCGGTGGCGCGACGTTGTGGATCGTATCAAACTTCAAGAAATCCAGCATTTGCGTGTCGGCCATGGTGGATCAGTGTCAATGATCATCGGGTATTCCGGCCCGCTGGCCTCTCCGCATTTTGAACCGATTTTGAGTGCTATTAGTATCCGCAATTGCTTATGCATGTATCCTTCACCTGCTAACCTATATAAGTCGAGCTACAAATACTGCTGCACCTCCCACTCGTACATCGGTCTACATTTCCCTCCGAATCTCGTGGATTTACAAGAAGCGATGACTGCCAGTCTGAGCACCTCAGCACCATGTGCTATGGACATTGAGCTGGGAAGAGAAGTGTCAAGTGAGGTGAATACAGGTAAACCACAAGGAGCGGCGCCGAAGCACGCTGTTCAACTCGAGAACTGTTTGTCTAGAAGAACGCTTGCGACCTATGTACTTAGGTCAGTACCATTTTGTGTGATCCGAATCCTGTCGAGAGACAATTTAGTGACCTGAACGGGGCGCTGGAAAAGTCCCGGATGCCTTCCAAGAGTACGCATCCACTAACCGGTTTTTGCACAGAAGGCGAATGCGCTGCTAGAGAACGACGTTGATAGCCGCATCGGAGGGCCCGGCGTTTGCGCTGCCTGCCATCTTTTTAGCAGTTTGAGTACCACAGTTAGTGCTATCCTCTATCGATAGGTTTGCTATCAACTAAATCACCCCAGGTTTCAGGTCACTACTCCAGACGTGCTAGCAGATTTCTGGGCATGTCGCAAGCTTCCATCCTTCCATCCTGGAGCCAGGAGCCGAGAGGGACATCAAGTAAATCTATGTCTCGAAAAGAAATCCTTTGACGGGCTGCGGCAGCATTCGACCACGTGTAAAATAGCCTTCTTCCACCAGGGACTTAGTCGATTCGGGTACACGGCGCTGCGTAGGCCCGTCACGCTATCGCCTCCCACCGACACTTTCGGGCACCTCGGAAAAGAAGACTCAGTGTTTCGTCAAAACGCTATAAAGCTAATGGAGAGATAGCCTTTATTCCAGCTTCTAAGCGCCCCGCACTTCGATAAACCTCCTGCGCAACCATGCATTTCACCGTCCTATTCATTGCCATCTCCCTCGCCGTCTCCATCGTAGCGGCCACCCCGGCGCCCCTTGAGCGTCGTCAGGTAATATTCAGATCCTTGTTCTTCGATCAGTATTGTTCATTTTTAGGGACTTTCATTGTGCGACTACAGATCCTGTGCGGAATACTCATTCCCTGCACCACAACCATAACCGCAACCACGACCGCAACCACAACCACAACCCACAGCGAAACCCCAGTCCCAACCCCAACCCCGACACCGGCATACACCCAACCGTTTACGAACGAGAAATGCGCCACGCAGGCTGGGGATTACCTCACCTTTGATCGAGCCGCCACCGTTGCTGGTACGTCCGTTGTACACCTCTTTGACAGGATGGGGTTGATTTGATACGGGGATATGATGTAGCTTGTGAGGCGAGGTGCAGCGAGATCCCGGGGTGTGTTTTCGTGAACAGTATGTAGCTACCGCTTCTGACCCAAGTTGGCGCTGACGCACTGTGGAAACAGGTTATCTTGAGAGCAAGAATAAGGTTCATGCCGCCCCCACGTCTACTGGTAGTGTTTGGCCACTGATCACTCTGTCCGTTCTGTAGGGTCAGAGCCTCCCGTACAGCTGTGCCTTTTTCTCGAAATGCCATACGAAGGACGATAACAAGAATTGCGGTGGGCAGGTGCAGGAAGATGGCAGCACGAACAATATCTCCAGCAGCACCGGCTCCTGTAAGAAACAGTGAGAGAGGAAGGTCAGGCTGGGAGGCAGCGGATTTCTTGGACGCTCGCAGAGAGATGGTTGTCAGTTGGGCTATCGATTGTTTAAGCTTCATAGGATCGTATTGCGAAGGGATGTGTGTTCTTGGCACCTCCAGAGAAACAACCTCTTCGAAAGCTTCTTGAATATGATGACACCATACGTTTGTTTGGAAAGGCAATGCTAAGCGAACCAAATAAATCCGGCTTATTTTTATGCCTCAACGGTTGCTCAACGGCAACGTCGACAACCATCGATCACTTGCATCCCCCGAAGTCGATCATGAAAATTTACTGGGGTGGCCTCCGAAGCCTTCCGAGCGGTCGTCGAGGTCGTTAGCAAGGGGACCCTGGTGGACCTCGACTAAGTTTAGACCTTGTCACTGATGACGCAGATGCCCTTCTGGCTTCTGCCTTGTTAGTGAAGACCATAGTGGAACGCTCGTGAAGGGGGTACGGAGAGTAATACGCGTGGAGGGCGGGTACCCATCGATTACAACCCCAGTCGTGCCGCACGCGCGTAAACTCGGTTCCGCGAGAAAAATAAGCAGGGGAACGGCGGCACTGGGCAGGTCTCCACTCTCCGCGGGGACGTTCATCTGGGGTCATCACGATGACATCACCCCCACCCCGTCCTTCAAAAGCTGCTTTTTTTTTGTAGGGCCCCGGTTTATCCGGTCCCCGCTCACCATGGCGCTCTTCTACATGTCTGTACCATTATACCTCTGACCCTAGCTGTTCCTGACCTTTTGACCACACTGACAGGCATGGCGTGCCTATTGGCTATGTGGCTATCCTGCTGGCCCTTGTGGCCTCTATGGGCGGTTTCATCTTCGGTTATGATACCGGTCAGATTAGCGATATCCTACTCATGTCCGACTTCAAACAACGCTTCGCGACGTGCGCGTCCCCCACCGACATATCGAGTTGCGAATTTACGGTAGTACGAGCTGGTCTCATTGTTTCTCTCCTCTCTATCGGAACTCTTGTCGGTGCTCTCATCGGTGCCCCGTAAGCCTGCTTTGGCTGTGCTTTCGTCACTGCGTTCTAACACAGAATCTCATAGCACTGCAGACTATCTCGGCAGACGATATGCTATGGTCGTCGAATGTATACTTTTTATCATCGGAGTCATCATACAGATCACGGCTGCCAGCGTATGGCAACAGTTTGCCGTCGGCCGCTGGGTCAGTGGTCTCGCTGTAGGCGCACTTTCCGCGGCTGTCCCTATGGTAAGTCGCACCTAACGATCTACACTGCCCAATCTCATCATACATCCGCGTAGTATCAAGCTGAAACTGCCCCCGCTCGGATACGTGGTACTCTTACTGCCACCTACCAACTTTTCATTACCTTCGGTATTCTCGTTGCCTGTGCGTACCCATCTTCACACCCCAACGTATGAATGACACTAACTGATATGCCCCGAATATAGACTGCATCTCCCTCGGCACGCGGAACCTGCCCGCATCAGGCTCATGGCGCACCGTCGTCGGTATCGGTATCATCTGGCCCGTCATCCTCGGTGTCGGCATCCTCTTCATGCCCGAGTCCCCTCGGTAAGCCCGCTCATCCTCCTGTAATTAAGCAAAGAAATTGATCAAATGGATGACGCAGATGGCTCGCCACGCAGGGCCGCATGGATGATGTACGCCATTCGCTCGCGCGCTCACATGGTATCCCGCCCTCTGAGGAGCCGAACAGCGTGTTCCTGGATAGCAAGGTCGAGGATATTCGCTCGAATGTAGAGTATGAGCGTAACTTGCGCGGGGGCTGGATTGACTGCTTCCGCCCCGCGAACAAGACGCTTTATCGCACGCTTCTTGGTACGTGCATCGTGATCCATGGCTCATTCGAATTGTAAGCTAATGACTTTTGGTGTGTGTAGGCATGTGCCTGCAGAGTTTCCAGCAGCTGACGGGCGCAAACTATTTCTTCTATTATGGCGCTACGATCTTCACTTCTGTGGGGATTGAGGACTCGTTCATCACCCAGATTATCCTCGGTGCTGTCAACTTTGTCTGTACGTTTGGTGGTCTGTATGTTATGCAGCGCGTACGTGCCCTTTCAATTCCGTCTGGGAGACCGCGCTGATGTGATGCGTATGTAGTTTGGACGGAGGGGTCCTCTCATCGTCGGCGGCATCTGGCAGTCCTGCTGGCTCTTCGTCTTTGCGGCAGCGGGTACAGCTAAGGTTCCACAGGAGAACCCGAACATTGGCAAACGTAAGTCGCGTCCTGTTGTGTTCATGGATCCAGACACTGATGCTGGAAACTAGTCATGATTGTCAGCGCGTGCATGTTTATCCTTGGATACGCAATGACCTGGGCTCCGTAAGTCCCCTTCCTCCTTCGTTCATAGATAAAGCTTTGCTGACTCTTAATTATAGCGGTGTGTGGATCCTTATTGGTGAGACCTTCCCCACGCGCACGCGTGCCAAGCAGGGTGCCCTATCCACGGCGTCGAACTGGTATGCCACCCCTCATTCCGCCTCTGGCTGCTTGGTGACGACTCCTTTAACAGGCTCTGGAACTTTCTCCTTGCATTCTTCACCCCGTTTATTGTGAAAGCGATCGAGTTTAGGTATGGCTTCGTGTTCGCTGGTGCGTACCTCTTCGATTCTTCGGGACTTGGATTGGGTGCTCATGAGCTTTGTAGCGTGCAATCTCGCTGCTGCTGTTTTCGTGTACTTTTTCCTCTATGAGTCGAGCGATTTGTCGCTTGAGAGTGTCGATCATGTGCGATCCTTCTTCAACTCGTTGGAAGTGGTAACATGCTTATTGATCGTTGATAGATGTACAACGACCCGAACTGCAAGCCGTGGACGTCGTCCCGATGGGCGCCGCCTGGGTATGCATCACGATATGATCTGGTGCAGCAGACCAAGGCTGCGGACGCGAACAAGCCGTTCGCTGGTGCGTTGGATGACAGCAAGATTGAAAGAGCGGAGGGGAGCAGCACGACGGCCACTACCTCCTCAGCGAGCCAGGCACAGCCATGAGATGGGGTTGGAGTCGTCTCTGGGGATGTGGGGTGGAATGTGGGGATGGAGGGTGGAGTGTGGGAATGGAGACTCGAGAGGAGACGAAAACATTCTACTCTACGGTTTGGTTAGACGTCACTATTTATCCTCTTCCCCGCCGACTCGTGGTGGGAGCGGGATTGTACTATTAAATTGTTACCCTGCGAGCAGCGATGATGTGGGGTGCCATTATTACCACTACTACTACACGGAACTCAATAATTGGTTTCGGTTTGCACACCGGGCTGTCGTCGCGTCATGCCTCAAAACGGAACCCTACTTCCCTCTTTGCTTGAGGCGGTTAAAGTTTCGGAATCCCTGCAGTGGGCGGTCCTTTGGCAGAGTATAAACCCCGAAGTCGCCGACTACACCATCACTTGGATTCGACAACGAAACAATGTTGATGAGCCATGTTTGTCACCTTGTTTCGCAATTATGAAATTTATGTTGCTGAGAGCGTAATTTCTATGGGAATAAGCACGGCTAGTTTTTATGCTTATCATAACTTATGGATTCTATATGGTTTTTACATAGTTTTTGGGTTGGGACCAGGCTATTTTCCAGCATTAACGATCAATGTGAAATGTGTGCTTGGCTTTCAGCTGCCTTTTTGGATCAGCCCATTTTCGGTTTCACTCGACAGTTGCTTCGGCAGGGGAGGGTCATAAATCATATTTGCATATGTACAGTTGTATAATACACACATCATTGAAGCCTGAAGGCGAGTGATGGGACAGAGAAGAGGAGAGCAAACCCCAAGCAAACCTGATATGAGGCTTACACGTCGGATTAGCATCTGGTCACCTCCGCGCTTACAACTTGCCCTTGACAGCATCCACAGTCCATACACGGCATCGAGAGCGACATCGCCGGCGGCCGGCCAGTCTCGTAAGTCGTCGTGAATCGTTACGTCGGAAGTGTCGCGCCCTTGAGAGCACCCATGGCCCATGTCCAGCACCAACGTCGACGTCGCTGGCAGCCGGTCAGTCTCGTAAGTCGTCGTAAATTGTCGTCTTAAGAGGCGTCGCAACGATAATTATCCCGAAACAAAAGTGAGCTCGAGTGCGCTACCCCGCACCAAGGAGAATGTCGCGCTAGAATTCGGTGGCTTGATAGGAGGTTCGTCCTGCAGGGCAGACGTTGGGGTTCCGAGAGAAGGTTTGCTCATTGTAGTGAAGGACGGCTCGATGGGCATAGAGTTCAGACATGGTATCTTCGACGAAGTGACACTTGCGGTACATGGCAGCTCGTCCGAGGTGGAGGTGACGTGAACAAAATCATGGGACCAGCTTCGGTATCATCGTGGCCAGAAGGGGAGAGTCGATCCACAAATCAGAGGGAGGATGTGTGCGACAAGAAGCATTGCGCGAATGGCATTGGGAGAAGGGATGTTGAAGCGAAGTTCTCCAAAATCGTCCCAAGTACAAGTCAAACCATCACGTGCAAAACGTTCGACGCTTGGACCAGTGCAGGCAAGGTTGTTTTGAGGCGGCCACAATGCCAGATTCCGCATTGAAATATGGTGGAATTGATGTTATCGACACAGTATCGAAAATATGTACAGGTGGTGCGGAAACATGCTGGGATCAATATGGTTCCCAGGATCATCCAACAATACGGAATCTATGCTCCGCCAGCAAGGGCATTAGGCTGATGGTGTTGTTCATTTGATGTTGGCTTTCGGCAGCAAAGAATCTATCAAAATTCCAAACGGTGGTGTAGCTCAGCTGGTAAAAGCGTCGTGCTAATGGCGCTGAGGTCTTGCCATGGAGGATTCCAACCCCTCCTTGATCATACTCGGAGTTGTTTCTCGACGAGGCCTCGATGTCCGATTCCTCAAACATGGGGGCTCCAGCCATCATTTGCTAGTATAATGAACTCCTCCTCCTCCTCCTCCTCCTCCTCAGCTGGTTAGAATAACGTGGAGGTCTTACGTTTGATCCCCACGTTCGACAATGTGAGGAACATAATGCCTTTGTCAGGCCCGGATCAGGACTCGGAGTTCTTTGACCAGGATTCGCTATTCAGAGCTCGATATATCTACGTACTGCGGGCTCCTGGTCCCTGAGCGATGAGTAGTGAGGACATAGCATCGCATTGTCGCCTGCATATTAAGTGGTACAGACCACGGGGATACTCTTCATGTACTCGTACAGTTTGTAATGTATAAATCGTAGCATACCTGTAGATGGTCTCTGTCCCTCCCACACAACCAGCGCCTTGCGCTACTTGATGTCTGCCAACTGGCCTCCAGCCGCACGCTCAATACCCTTCATCATCCTCTCTAGTTTCGTAGCAGCACCCTCACGACGATTCCTCCCTCCTTCATCCTCCTCGTCGTCGCCTGCATCTCCAGTCATGAAATTGGCGATAAATGCCGCGATCGCCTTTTCCCCAACCTCGCTCTGCGCGCGGCTACCCCACCGCCATTCGTAAGTCGCACCGTTCTCTTCATCTGCCTGTGTCATGCGCGCTCGCTTCGTGCCTTTACTCTTACCGCCTTTTTTCGAGTCACCAACCTGCAACCGATCGAGGTAACCTTGTCGGATCAGTGTTGAAAGATAGGTTTCGATGGGTTGTGTTTTTTGCGTTGATTGAGTACTGAAGATGACCTGACCTGAAGGGGGGAGGCCGAGATGCTTGAGATGTGTGCGGATCTCTACTGTATGAACAAAAAATGGTTGGCATGTGAACCAGGCTCTTGTGATGGGTTCAAAGACGTACAGTCGCTCATGACTCGGCCACTCACTAGAATCAGTGCAAGGAGCGTATAGAGGATGCCAACGGCGCCGAGCTGGTCAGCGGAACTCCATGAGATGATACTCCCGTAGAAACGTGGCGCGTATTCCTCGTCGTCTTCGTCCTCATCATCGGATGGGACATCAGCCGATTCTTCCTCGAGGATCTTCTCGTCCATGAGGGCTGCGTGCTCAATAATGACAGGGTCAAGGACAGATCGTAGAATGTATGTCTTCGAGCCGACCGCCGCGGCTATTGGAGAACATATAATAGTTAGGGGATGTTACACAAGAAGCATGTGCTTGCGGACCTTTCTTCTTCATACCCGTAGCGCCGCGAGCTTGACGAAGCTCATCATCTGGATGGGCGGCGTCCCCATCCAAACCAGCACGTGTCTGAAGCTCTGCAAACTCCATACCAAATGTTGTTTGGAGGATGTCCTGGGCGCGATCAAATACACGATTGAAGGCTCGCGTATTGGTTCCCAGCACTAGAGTAGCCATTTAGACGCAGAGCCCTGACTATCAACTAATGCGAGCTACCTTTCTTCGAGATATCTTCCCTCCGCAGGGGTGTCCTTTTATGCTCAGTGAACAACGCCAAACGTACAAGCTCATTCGCTTTTCGCTTGATCTCCTGCGACACGGTTGGGCATATCATACAGGAATTGGAATAGCGTGGCTGACTTACCGCTTCACCTTGGTCAGCAACTTCCATGTCTTCATCCCCATCTGCATCACCACGACCATCCTCATCTCTTGGTCCGTCCTCTTCTGAGTCGTCATTTCTTCCTCGATGCGTCCGTTGAGACTGGCTTTGGCGAGGCTGCGATTGTGAGGGCGCTTGAGTCCTTTGGGAACGTGTCGTGGCGCGAGCCATCTTAGCACGGTTTTGCTTGGTGATGTGGTTACGCCCGTACAAATTGAAAGTCGCGACTTCCAAGGTCGTGACCGTGACGGTGGCTGCCGTTATGGCTCGTCACCTGACGTTAACTATATTTGGTGTCCGATTGCGGACCCAGCCACTTCAGGACTTCAGATTGACTTCAGAGGCAAGAGCGTCGCAATCCACGTCGCTTACTTCAAAGAAATTCCCTCCTCGGCGTCATATACATATTCCAGATCGTGATCCATCGATGCGTTTGGAAGAATAGAAGGGATCTTGGTGAATTTGACTAAATGCTTTGTCCTTGGGCGACCATGCCTGTCGACAGTATTGCAAGTGAAGCTGTGAGCGTTGCAGTTCCTGAATTTTAATGGAGGTGGTGAAATATCGGGAGAGGCTGGGTTGCGGTGGTTGCCATCGAAATCGCTCCTGTTTGTTCCTGGAAAGTATGTCTGCTCCCCCGGTGATGAAGACTTCTCATTCGACATCAACTCCTGCACGCGTCACTTGTACCCTGTACTGTCCTACACCACTCACTTGATCCAGTTTGGTATTGACCTCCACATTTCTTTGCGAAGCTTTGCGACTTCTTCAACACGTCCTTTAGCTATCACCCATTGCCTCGTTACTCTGTTACTTTATCCCGAATCTATAATCCAGTTTCCATGTACATCCTGCATCTCATGTAATCACAGTCCATATCTCTCTGTCTACTTCCGAAATATGACCAGCGCTTGCAAAGCGCTTGTGTACGGGCTATTTGCCTACGTAGTACGCTCGAGTGTGGATACGAGAGGTCTGCCTTACTAACTTGGGCTCACCGATATACTGATGGCTCAGAAGATGTCAAAAAGAAGAAAGAGAATGAATAGTGATAGATTCGTTAAGTTGTAGGAAGGCGAACACAAGGACTACCAACTCTTCTTGACACCGCCCCTGTTCCCACCATTACCGCCATTTCCACCAGGCCCACCGGGCCCACCATTCCCAGCTTTGGCCTTCTTGTTGCGTTTACCGCCATTGCCCATCTTTTTGCCCATCTTTTTGCCCATCCCTTTGCCCATCCCTTTGCCCATCCCTTTGCCCATTTTTTTGCGCTGCCGCTCAGGGGACTTGACGTTTCCCCCGTTTCCACCATCGCCGCCACGTCCGCCTGCGCCACCCGAACCACCATTCCCACTCTCCATCGTCTTTTCATCGCAAACTTCCTTTTCCTCCCCTCCACTACCACCGTTCCCGCCATTTCCGCCCATTCCTCCAGGTCCACCGTTCCCACCGTTTCCCCCATCATCACCACCCCAGGCACTTCTTCGCCACCATGCACCAGTTGGTGGAGGACGCTTTCCTGGACCATCCGTATTCAAGGTACGAGCCATAACCTTATTCAGGCGGCGGTTGTTGCTGATCATACGGCGGTGGTGGCGAGACCTGGACCTGACGCTGACGCTGCCGCCGTCACCACCGTCGCCGCCATTTCCAGTGCGCCCACCATTGCCTCCGTCCCCGCCACCGTCGCGACGCCAGACGCGGCGATCCCGATCATTGCCACCATTTCCACCTCGCCCACCATCGCCGGCGTCACCTCCATGACCACCGTCACCACCAGACCCGCGGCCCCTGCCAGATCTGCTGCGACGATTCGAGCGACACCTGCTGCTGTTACAGGAGCGAGACCTGCCGCTACGTGGGCGAGACCTGCTACGGCGGTCTGAGCAGGACCTGCTGCGGGAACAAGATCTGTCGCGGCCGTCACGGTTTCCGCCATTACCGCCATCGCCTCCATTACCTCCACGTCCACCGTCACCGCCATTGCCACCGCTGCCGTCACCACGACCATCAAATCCTCTACGCCCATTACCGCCATTCAGTCCTCTTTGCCCGAGCAGAGACTTAATCCCGTTCAACTTCACAAGGCGACGTTGAAGACGGGGAAGTTTGGTGGACTTCCCGTTAGAGCGGCCACCATCCTTATTGTCTCGGCGCAAGACGCGTCGACGATCATTACCGCCTTTTCTACCTCGTCCAGGACCCGCAATAGACCTGCGGGACCTGCGATGGCTCGAGCGAGACCTGCTGTGGCTCGAGCCAGAGCTGCTGTGGCTATTCGAGCGGCTATTCGAGCGAGACCTGCTGCGGCTACGGGAGCGAGATCTGCTGTGGGAGCGAGACCTGCTGCTGCTGGAGCTAGAACTGCTGCTGCTATGGGAGCTAGAACTGCTGCTACTATGGGAGCTAGAACTGCTGCTGTGGGACCTGCCGCGGCGGTTGACAACGGCCGCGACAGATCTCATCCGAACCGCCCCAAGGTTACCATCGAGTCCTCTTTTCGCGACCGTGGGACGGTTCCCGCTCAACTTCACAAGCCGGCGATGAAGACGGGGAAGTTTGGTGGACTTCCTGTTAGAGCGGCCACCATCCTTAGTGTCTCGGCGCAAGACGCGTCGACGATTATTACCGCCTTTTCTACCTCGTCCAGGACCCGCAATAGACCTGCGAGACCTGCGATGGCTCGAGCGAGACCTGCTATGGCTCGAGCCAGAGCTGCTGTGGCTATTCGAGCGGCTATTCGAGCGAGACCTGCTGCGGCTACGGGAGCGAGATCTGCTGTGGGAGCGAGACCTGCTGCTGCTGGAGCTAGAACTGCTGCTGCTATGGGAGCTAGAACTGCTGCTACTATGGGAGCTAGAACTGCTGCTGTGGGACCTGCCGCGGCGGTTGACAACGGCCGCGACAGATCTCATCCGAACCGCCCCAAGGTTACCATCGAGTCCTCTTTTCGCGACCGTGGGACGGTTCCCGCTCAACTTCACAAGCCGGCGATGAAGGTGGGGAAGTTTGGTGGACTTCCCGCGGCGGCCATCGTGGCCTCTGCGCAAGATGCGTCGACGATCATTACCGCCTTTTCTACCTCGTCCAGGACCCGCAATAGACCTGCGGGACCTGCGATGGCTCGAGCGAGACCTGCTGTGGCTCGAGCCAGAGCTGCTGTGGCTATTCGAGCGGCTATTCGAGCGAGACCTGCTGCGGCTACGGGAGCGAGACCTGCTATGGGAGCGAGACCTGCTGCTGCTGGAGCTAGAACTGCTGCTGCTGCTGGAGCTAGAACTGCTGCTGCTATGGGAGCTAGAACTGCTGCTGTGGGACCTGCCGCGGCGGTTGACAACGGCCGCGACAGATCTCATCCGAACCGCCCCAAGGTTACCATCGAGTCCTCTTTTCGCGACCGTGGGACGGTTCCCACTCAACTTCACAAGCCGGCGATGAAGGCGGGGGAGTTTGGTGGACTTCCCGTTAGAGCGGCCACCATCCTTATTGCCTCTGCGCCAGACGCGGCGATCTCGATCATTGCCCCCATTTCCACCTCGTCCACCATGGCCGGCGTCACCTCCACGACCACCATCGCCACCAGACCCACGGCCCCTGCCAGATCTGCTGCGACGGTTCGAGCGACACCTGCTGCTGCTGCAAGAGCGAGACCTGCCGCTACGTGGACGAGACCTGCTACGGCGGTCTGAGCAGGACCTGCTGCTACGGGAGCAAGATCTGCTGCGGCGGTCCGAGCAGGACCTGCTGCGAGAACAAGATCTGTCGCGGCCGTCACGGTTTCCGCCATTACCGCCATCACCTCCGTTACCTCCACGTCCACCGTCACCGCCATTGTCATCACCATCGAATCCTCTACGCTTATTACCACCAACGAGTCCTCTTCGCCCGACTGGAACAGACTTATGCAACCCTTTAAACCCTTTCAAGGGGAAGAAGCGACGATGGAGACGGGGATGTTTGCTGGGCTTCCCCTTAGAGTGGGCACCACCCTTATTGCCTCTGCGCCAAACGCGGCGATTTCGATCATTGCCACCATTGCCACCTCGCCCACCATCGCCGGCGTCACCTCCACGGCCACCGTCACCACCAGACCCGCGGCCCCTGCCAGATCTGCTGCGACGATTCGAGCGACACCTGCTGCTGTTACAGGAGCGAGACCTGCTACGGCGGTCTGAGCAGGACCTGCTGCGGGAACAAGATCTGTCGCGGCCGTCACGGTTTCCGCCATTTCCGCCATCGCCACCGCTTCCAGCGCGTCCACCGTCACCACCATTACCTCCTCCATCTCTACGAAGGACGCGACCAGAGCGTCTACGCAGGACCCGACTAGAACGTTTACGGAGGATCGAAAAACTGCTAGAGCTGCTGCTGCTATGGGAGCTGCTGCTGCTATGGTGGCTGCTGCTGCTATGGGTGCTGTTGCTGCTATGGGAGCTGCTGCTGCTGTGGGAGCTGCCGCTGCTATGATGGGAGCTGGACCCGCTACTCGAGCTCGACGAGCTGCTGCCCGAGCTGGACGAGCTGCTACTGCGGGAATGTGACCTTCCTCGACGATCGTCATCTCCACCACTGCCGCCATTGCCGCCATTTCCTGTGCGTCCACCAGCGCCGCCGTTACCTCCGCCGCTTCTGCGCCGAACGCGATTATCCTTGCCACCGAGTCCGTTTCCTCTGCGCCATGAACGAATCTTATCGTGGCTGTAACCTCCCTTGTCTCTGCGCAAAACGCGACGATCTTTGTCACCGTCTCTGTTTCCTCTGCGCCATGAGCGATGCTTGTCGCCACCGCCACCTCCTCCACCCCTACGGATTACCCGACTAGAGCGTTTACGGAGGATCGAAAAACTGCTTGAGCTGCTGCTGCTATGGGAGCTGCTGCTGCTATGGTGGCTGCTGCTGCTATGGGTGCTGTTGCTGCTGTGGGAGCTGCTGCTGCTGTGGGAGCTGCTGCTGCTGTGGGAGCTGGACCTGTGGCTGCCACTCGAGCTGGACGAGCCGCTACTCGAGCTGGACGAGCTGCTACCTGAGCTTGACGAGCTGCTACTGCGGGAATGTGACCTTCCTCGACGATCGTCATCTCCACCATTGCCGCCTCTGCCGCCATTTCCTGTGCGTCCACCAGCGCCGCCGTTACCTCCGCCGCTCCTGCGCCGGATGCGACGATCTTTGCCACCTTTTCCGTTTCCTCTGCGCCATGAACGATGCTTGTCGCCGCCATCACCTCCGCCACTTCTGCGGAGGATCCGAAGAGAGCGTCTATGGAAGTTCGAGCGGGACCTGCTACTGCTATGGGAGCGGAATCTGCTCCTGCTACGGGAGTGGGACCTGCTCCTGCTACGGGAGCGGGACCTGCTGCTACGGGAGCGGGACCTGCTGCTACGGGAGCTGGATCTGCTGCTACGGGAGCGGGACCTGCTGCTACGGGAGCTGGATCTGCTGCTACGGGAGCTGGATCTGCTGCTACGGGAGCTGGATCTGCTGCTACGGGAGCGAGACCTGCTGCTGCTCCGGGAGCGAGACCTGCTACCACGGGAGCGAGACCTGCTGCTACGGGAGCTGGACCTGCTGCTACAGGAGCTGGACCTGCTGCTACGAGAGCGTGACCTGCTGCTGCTACGGGAGCGGGACCTGCTACCACGGGAGCGAGACCTCGAATGAGACCTTCCTCGACGGTTGTCATCTCCACCGTTGCCGCCATCGCCGCCGTTTCCAGAGCGTCCACCGCGGCCGCCATCACCTCCCCCATCTCTGCGCCAAACGCGACGATCTTTTCCACCGTCTCTGTTTCCTCGGCGCCACGAACGATGCCTGTCATCCATATTGCCGCCGTCGCCGCCATTGCCGCCCCTACCACCACGTCCCCCATCTCCGCCATTTCCAGCTTCATCTTTTCCACGACACTCGCCACGGCAGCCGCCACGGCAGCCACCCCAGCAGCCACCTCGGTCGCCCTCATCATTGCCACCGTTGCCACCGTCTCCGCCATTTCCACCTCGCCCGCCACGTCCGCCGTTACCAGCGCCACGCTCGTCCTCCCATCTACGCCGGTGACTTTTGCGGTCATCACCAGCACCAGACGAGCGCTCTCCACGCTTCCTATTTCCACCATTTCCTCCATTTCCACCATTTCCGCCTCGGCCACCATTGCCACCATTGCCAGCCTCTGACTTTCCGTGCTCCTCGCAATCTTCCCGGTCGCAACCTTCCCCGTCGCAATCTTCCCGGTGGCCGTCGTCATTTCCACCGTTTCCACCGTTCCCTCCACGACCACCGTCACCACCATTTCCGCCATTGCCCTCCTTGCATTCGAGCATATCCATCACAAATCTGGGGTCGCGCAAGGTGCAGCAGTCGCGAGAGAAGGTTACCATGCTGTCGGGGAACTCGGACTCGTTATTATCGCAACGGAAATCGCGGCCGTCGTGCTCAATGCACTTTGACAAAAGGGAGACGAGAAGGCGGTGATTGACATCATTGGAGCAGTGGCGACCGCCCTCTTTTACGCGTCTAAGAGCCTCACGGGGGTCATTGAACGGCACGCCGAGAATGAAGCAGCGGGTCTGCGGGTTGAGAGAACAGTCGAGATCCTATGATCGATTGCCAACATCAGCCGAGTTCAAGCAAAGTTCAGAGACTTGCACGTACTCTGAAGGACTGACGCGCCTCAAGTGGCTTGGCGAGGGCAGTGCTTCCAACGAGAAGGAAGAGGGGAAGGAGTTTATTCATCGGAGGCATCGTAAATCAAACGAGCGATAGATATCGAGTATCGCGATATCAAAGGCTGAGAGACTAAAGCTGAGGATGGAGAGTGCTGAGAGAGATTATGAGACTGACGGGGTATCCAGGAGTGGTTCCTCGAAGGATGGGGAAAAGTCATGAGTTTGACGCGCCCTTTATAGGATTTCTGAAAGGACTCCGGATCGAGGAATTGCAGCGGAAGGGGGCAGATCGACAGCATATGACAGCTGCAGGTAACATTGTGAGACCTTGAGCCAGTCGAAAGTAGAATCCGAGAAAGCAGTTGTAACCTAAATTACAAGTTGTTGTGATCCCATTATGTAAGTATTTCCCACGTCGTTTCTGGAGGCCAATTCTCGCCCTGGTGACTCGCAACGTCGAACTTCGTCAGGGTATACACCGTTTCCTATGTGTATGACGAATTCTATGGTAAGTGTAATCCAGCACTCTGTCGATATCAGAACTATTGTGACGTCCACTGATAACTCATGTATCCGCTAATATCTCATGTTGCGGCATGTGGATAATTAGACCGGTCGGGCGTCGGCTGTCGTTGGAGCCATGATAATTGAAGGTGCTCAACGCCATCACATCTCCCGTTGCCACCCCTCGTGAAGAAATGCATCTATTGGCTTTGTTCCTAAGCGTAGAAGAATCTTTCTGAACCAACCCTCCTCGCCTGATCACTGTAGCACCGCCTCCGCTTCTGGCTTGTATGTGTCGCTTGTGCGTGCGTGTAGCCCTATCCCTTCCATTGAACTCATCGGTTCCGCCACTCCCATTTGCCCAAGCACAACACTATCTCTATAGACACTTGATCTATTGGTGATAAGCAACAACGCAGCCGTAACACCCATCGTACATGCTTAGCGCTTCGGATGAAACATGGGATTCCTGTGCATTTGCTGCCTGCAGTTATTCCGAAGCTCCAGGGACCTTCGGCATGCACAATGTCAGAGTCCAAGTCAGTATCGTATTCTTCGGCGGACTCGGCAATCTCAGCGGGCGGCGCCCCGAAGATGGTTTTCAATTTCGAGACCTTTTGGCGTCATTTGTGGATGCCGTGTGCTTACGCAGAGCACTTGTACGCTATTCTGGGTATGAGCAGCGGTATCATCCAGCCGCCTAACCTTGTACCGCTGCGCCTCGCACAAGGCTATAATAGGATGGTGAGGACGCTCACTACTTTATTATTCATAATCTCATGCTTTGAGGCTTGGTGATGTATCCGATTCGAAGGTAAATCCGTTCACGTCCTCTCGAACCGCAGGAGTATTTGCAAGAAATTGCAGCAATTTGGTCAATCTAAACATTGACGATCTCTTGCCTGGTGGTTGGCCGTCATATCCGCGACGTTTATGTCGGCGTTGCTACTTGTGGATCCCTTTTATCTGGCTCGAACTATCCTATCATGATGGACGTTGTTCCGAATACTGTCGCTTGTCTTGCTATTTATCGCGCTTTCTTCTCGGGGGATGTTAAATCACTTCTGTGCGGACTCATTTGATTGCATGCCGTTCAGACCACCATCCCCGTAATATTCGACGAGATCCATTCCCTGCCACTAGACAGTATCCACATGTCCTCGCCTCACATAACTAAAGGGTAAAAACGGGCGTTATGGCGCCATAGTAAAATTTTCTTAGTGTTAACGTTACATTCCAGAATCCACGTTGCTAGGGCCTAAGTATCGCTTCTGGCATTCGTTTAGAAACGCTTCGCCGGCCACCTTATATTCAACACTTTGATCAGGTCCCTGTCCTGTATTGGATGATCATCGACGACGGCGGCCCGTGAGCTTTTGTTTGCCTCTCCTATCTCTTGCTCAATCAACTCGTTCATACATGGCCTGATCCGTTTGCAGGACTGGCGTCCCCGAGTCCCACCAGAACGCCCCGCTCCATGTCTTTCTCCAGATATATACCATATATCCCTCCTATACCTCTAGGATGTCCTAGCTTGGCAGGCAGCGCCGCCGCCGTCGATAGCTGAATCCTCAAAATTAACCTCCTTCCTAGCACTGCAGTTTATCATTTTCTAAGGGCGCCGAGATTGTGTACACAACGGTGCCGACCATTCTGCGTACGCTCTGATCAGAATTCAGATGTAAGGTGTAGACCACCCGGGAGGCTCGCCTACAGAGGGTTCTAGGCGACTACAGGCTCTAAGGTATTCGCGGACCTACTCTTCAGCATAATATCATTGAGCTAAACGAGCGCTCAAAGCTTCCGCCGGTTTGATTTTTTTTTTCGAGATTTGAAGTTTCTACTCGTAATTGTGGCTTACAAGCTCAGATCCTTTGGACCTGGCCAGACCTCACCCAGAAAGACCCTCATTCAATCTCTTGAAGTCCCACCGAGGTCATGAATCCTATTCAAGCCATTCCTATTCCTTTGGAGTCTGGTTTCACGATTTCTGCACGGGTCCCGGAATATTTGGAGCTTAACGCTAGAGACTTGACAGCAAGCTTCATAGACAAAACCCTAGCTCAAGCAAGACGTGACGACCATGGGACAGAAGTTGGCCAACCGAAGCCAACTTGTGAGATCGCAGGAATCAAGATTCCTGGATCGTGGAGGCGGTAGAGACATGATTTGACCTAGAATTCTCATGTCAACCTTTCTTCTTCGTCGGACCGTGGACAGCGGCTGCATGCCGACATCAGGTGGAGATGCCGAAGGAACTGCAGGCATTTGTGTCATGGATTCGGATCACAAGATGCGGTTGTGGAAAGCAAAGACCATAAATATATGTAGGGGAGGTACAAGATTCTCCCTTTCACGGTCCTGCTATCATTTAAAGAGCTGAGGGATCAGCTTACTTCGACTCCACCGGCTTTTCGGAGCTCCTTCTATTCCGCACTACGCTAAGGGAAGGGACGTTGGTTCTACGATGCGTGTCCATTTGTCTGAGAAAAGACCTGCGTCTGGTGTCATCGATCGACAAGTAATTCAGTGGTGATGTGGTGTTATTATATGCACATCGAGTACGAAACGTCATTGCCGTGTGATCTCCAGGCTTTCGGTGCGTATGGGCTGTGCGATTTCTCCTTGCACCATGGGGCCCCGTATCCTCCAAGAAGAAAAGGCGGGTCCACACGAAGATTATTTACACTCTGGAATCTCTCACAGAAAACATATTTAAGCAGGACCATCCGATGTGATCTTCGTGCCTCTTTGCCATGCGCGTTGCAAGCCGTTTTCTACTCTTTTGTGCGTTCTCCCTTGCCGTCGAAGCGCAGCGCTTTGTGCGGTTCATATCTACAGATGGTCGCGAATACACTGGTGACGCCATCCTTCCCAATAATACGACCGATGCCTCCAAAAGTACGAGTGCAAGAGTGATCCAGGGCGACATTCTTGGAAATTTCACGATCACAAAACAAGTCAAGGTGAATTCTCAACAGCATGTTTGACCGACACGAGAGTGACGTGTGCTCTACTCTCTAGTCGATCAAGAAGCTTCTTTCTCCTCTTCCAAACGAACGTGTAAGGACCGTTCGTTGCGTGGGTTTCAACTATGCCGCACACAACGGCGAGGTGACTCATAGCTAAGGTTTTATTCTCTGAATGTTGTTTGACCTACTCACAGGCGGGACAACCCATTCCTGGCTGGCCTATCCTATTCTTTAAACCTTTCACGGCACTCAATACTCCTAGCGACAATATCCCGATCAGCGAAGGCTACCAAACGCAGGGGAACTTCACCTCGACCATGGACTACGAGACTGAGCTTGTGGTTGTAATCAAGAAGAAGGCTTTCAACATCACCGATGAAGAGGCACTGGACCATGTGCTAGGTTTCTCTGTAGGTCACGACGTGTCGCATCGTGGCTGGCAGATCGACCGTGGTGGAGAACCCCAGCCCCAATACTCTATGGGCAAGGGGGCCGACGGCTGGGCACCTTGGGGCCCCGCTATCGTTTCCACTAATATCATCCCCGATCCACAAACACTCAATATATGGACGAAGGTCAATGGGGTCACAATGCAGAACGATACCACCGCCAACATGATCTTCGGCGTCAAGCACCTCGTGTCGTTCTTCTCGATGGGCACGACCTTACTCCCTGGAGACGTCATTTTCACTGGAACGTGAGTATATTCCCTACAGCCGAAGGGTAGACCTCGTTGATTGACGGTTGCATTCACCACTGGCAGGCCGAGCGGTGTGAATCTCGGGAAGGCCAATCCAGTATGGTTAACCAACGGAGATGTCGTAGAAGTTGGCTTGGAGAACGTCGGTACATGCACAAACGCCCTCAAATACGTATGATTGCTAGTATTAGTGAATGGACACTCGCACCTGTTGTTTTCAACCGAACCATAGCTTAACTTTTAGCTGAACAGTGTGACTGCGCAGAAAGGTGTCGTCAATAACAATTTCAAAGGACCTCAAAGGACTCCCGGCGCGGAGGAGTCGGAGATGCCTTACCACGTGCCAATGTTACGTTGAGTACTAGTACTACTACTAGTAGTACTTGAACTTGAACTTCAAGTTATTGAAATCGAGGTTCTCCCGCATTGTCTGGTTTGACGTTTTTTAAATTGTGGAGCACCGGGGAGATGGGCATCGTAGAGCCATCGGGTCAGTGACTGTTCAGCTCCCTCACTTTGGTGGTCCAGCCGTGTAACACACGCATTCCGTAGAATACATAGAATCGTTTATCTGATCTATCAAGAGAACTTGGAATCTCAGGGTTCTGTTGGTGCTACAGAAGCACCCAATCAGGTAGAGAAACGAGATGCCGACGTGAAGAGCCTGTGCCATCCTGACCCTGCGGTTCCTAGTGTATCAAGTATATGCAGGTCCGATGGCAGAGTCAGCCGGACCGCTCTACTCCCGATTGAATAATAACAACCACATCGAGTACAGATTTGGATTACACGATTTCACAATTACATACGTACTTGTAGTAGTCCACAAGAAAACCTAATTGTTCTGGTAGGAGTCACGCCCAACCTTTATTTGGTCTGTTCGACCAGATACTGTCTGATTTTTGTAATTGTCACGGACTGTATCACGAGAAACCAAAACCCGCACATGGGTTTTATCATCCACGGTTCCTGCAGTTTCCCGAGGAGACATGATATGAAGGGGTAGAGTGCTTCCCCCAAGGACTGACATCCTGTTGCGCGTTGCTTTGGCGGTACGGATAATTATGAGATTGAAAGCGATTCCGGCGACGCCGACCTCCTGCAATATGGCAGTGTCAGAAATGCGGCAATGGATGCAGGGTCAAGATTTACGCACCGCGCTGGAGACAATGTATAAAGAATTACTCTTCGAGGTGTATGTCACAAACGTCAAGAACGCCATAACGGTGTATAATGCGCCGGATTCGATGATGACTTGCATTACGTGCCTCATCATGTTATTACGATGGGACGGCGAGCTATGGTATGCAAACTCGTCGTGTTGCTGAGAAACCTTCCATATCGGCCAAACAAGAAGCCCTGGCTTTGGCTTAGTATGATACGCGTTGGTCCCAACGTAATAAAAAAAGTACCAGTTGTGATGACATTTAAGGCCACCGTTGACGCCCAAAAAGCTACTCCGAAGGGGTGAAGCTTGCTCGCGCTCACAAGGCCGTGCGACTTGAATGTGATCTCGTAGTAAACGAGAAAGACTGAACAGACTGTACCGCCCAGCCACAGCAGTATGGAAAATGCAACCACTAGCCATGAACGTGCGTAAACGACCCAACACCGATATATCTGCGCAGATTATGAGCGATTAAGAAAGTTCGTATATGGGTTCGATCCTACCAGCATCGCATCCCCAATGGTTGTTTGTGTAAGGAGCGTGGCGGACTATGTATGGGTCAGAATGGCGTAGAATATCCACAACGTGAGGAAAGACACCTTGAATATGACAGCCCAATTCGTTATTTCACTGAAGCTTTCGGTAACGCCTCCAGGGGGAGGCTGGACGAAGGCTCGCCAAGTAATAACAAAGCTCGTAGCGCTCGCCATAGTCGTGTTGAAGAGCATAAGCATCGCAACAATAACCATGCCATGGTTGAGCTCCCGGTATTTCTTCCATCGCGAGCCCGTGGAGAACAAAGAGAGGGCGGTGTGGAAAAAGGTGACCATATAGAGGCCCAAGATGACGCTCTCGACGAAGAAGGCGGCTATCCTGGCCTCGACTATCGTGATGGGGGCCATGGTGAAGCAGAAAAAAGTGGGAGCAAAGCACGGCCCCGCTTTAAATCCAGAACCCAAGTAGATGGGCGAACTCGCCTCCTCTGCAGTGCCAATGTGGAAACGTCGAAAAGAGAGTGGCGGACATAGCAGCTGGATCATTCATCAGCAATGTTATCTGAGTTTGGGGGATGCCAAACACATCCACCCAGCAACCCATCGCGATTGATGTCATGAGCTTTCCCCATCAAGACCAGGCTCCTAAAACCAGACCGACTCGAACCGCGAGATTTCGCCTCATCCCACTGGCCACGTATTGTTATGTAGGTGGGTTCTGGTGGCCACCAAGGTAACCTCCGGTGACCGGTCACGTGACCAATTTCGCCCGCCAAACATCTGGTCTGGTAACGTCGCCACCCGACTCAGATATAGTGCCCTTAAATGGAAATATATCGTCTTTGAGTGTTGTTGGTTGAAGAGACTGAAAGAATTTCGTTCGAAAACTCGCTGATCGAGGTTTTCGAAGAGTATCCAATCTCTTCATTATGTCTGATTGAACACTGATAAGGAGATGTTTTGGGGTTGTCTGAACAACTGTTTTCATTCTCTTCATTCTCATTGATCACTAAATAAGAAGTTGCATCCTTGATTGAAAGTCTCGAATTTCCCTTCGTTCACTTCAATCATGCTCATCGAGCTCTTCGATGACCTTTTTGAGTGTCGGTGATCGAAGAGACTGAAAGATTTTTGTTCGAACACTCACTGATCGGAGGTTTGCAAAAGTGTCCAAACAGTAGCTCAATAAATCATTCATTCTCTTCGTTCTCACTGATCATCAAATAAAAAGGCGCGTCACTTCAATCGCGCTCATCGAGCTCTTCGATGACCTTGATTGAACTGATCGGGGTGTTTGGTAGCGTCCCGAGGCGCCAAACATCGCTGGCAGGTGCCGTGATGCCGGTGCGCGGGTTTCCCCGTTCGGCCGGTTTCGTCATGTCTCAAATCGGCAATCGTCACTATCTGCGTATATTCGGCTGGTGACCTCGCTTGGGTTACGCGGGGGTCACCAGCGAGGTCACCAGCGCGGGCTGGTAACCCGGTCTATACTCTATGTAGGTGGGTTCTGGTGGCCACCAAGGTAACCTCCGGTGACCGGTCACGTGACCAATTTCGCCCGCCAAACATCTGGTCTGGTAACGTCGCCACCCGACTCAGATATAGTGCCCTTAAATGGAAATATATCGTCTTTGAGTGTTGTTGGTTGAAGAGACTGAAAGAATTTCGTTCGAAAACTCGCTGATCGAGGTTTTCGAAGACACTGCGGGCATGGGCTTATATAGTCTCCGATTTTAGTTAGAATATATTTTGATGATATTTAAGATAAGTTCACCCATTAATCTGCAGGGAAAATATGGAATATATTTGCGATATCTTCAGACACATGTCCAAGGTAGAATCGACGTCTTTATCAGGAATATATTTATGATATTATCAGCTTTTACCCCTTAGCAAAATTCTGATTAAATTCCTAATTTTATTCCATTAAAGCGACAGATGATACATTGAACGCATTGTGATCGAAAGATCGAAGGATCTATCTCTGATATTAGCGATCTTGAAGCATCGGATGTATGAGGATGTATGGTGATCTTATTCAAAATACAATCCAACGTGTCGTGAACGTTGAGCAGGGTCGGGTCTATTTTTGGTAATTGACAGTCGAGCATTGTGGCCGGGGTCCCTCGCACCCCGTGTAAGATCTGTGACCTGACCCGTGCCCATCGACTGCTCCATACGCAGTCGTGACTACTGGTTTAATCGTGACTTCACCGACATCGCGTGTTTGGACTCAGGTGGAAAGCCAGGTTCGACATGTACATGCGAGAATCCACGAAACCTTCTCTGGTACGTCAAATGCGATCTACCCTGCAGAAATTTCACTCATCATGAACCTCAGGAATACAAATTGGTACTCCAATGTTCGGCATGTATGTTCTTGATATGCGATACCACACTGATCGTCTTTACAGGTCATCCTCATCCCGAAATTCGTCACATCGGCCTCGCTCCTTTTGAAAGATACCCTATCTCCAACTCAGTTGGACAGCCTCAATCGTATAGCCTCGCGGTCATATCAGTACAACGTTAGTGGCCTGACCGGGGCCAATACACTTGACGTTGCCAGGGTTGGCATGGACCAAGCGCTAATCACTGGCGATACCGACCTGTTGGCGGATGCCTATCGCCGATCTCATGAAGAACTCGCCATCATGAATGGGGTCAAGGCAGATGGCATTCGTGGTGCCTTTGGTAGGTTATTGAGATGACTGAGGAAACTTCTTACACCTATGCCTTCGTTATGAGGCTTCCATGACGGGATACCATATAATGGGAACTATGGTAAGCTCTGTGCATAACAGGGAAACTCTGGGCTGATATTTTGTTAGGAAAGGATTAGTGCGGCCGCCTGATGATTTTTCCCTGCTGTATATGTGTGCTAACATCACCATAGCTCCAACACTATCCTAGGAGCGAAAATTGAAGCCGCTGGAAGCCCATTCGCGGCCAGTGCCACATCTCGAGCCGCCTTCGAGACACTTTTCGAGGGAAATAGCTGGATGATCATCCGGAACACCATCACTGGTGTATAGCACTAGGATTTTGTGAATAGTCGTCTTCTTCATTTCGATTTGAAGTATCTTGACATGTGTGTTAGTCCGTCATTGGTCGCTTTATCACCTTCCCTGTAGCTGATTCACAGTGGGTACTGTCAGCCTAGTCGCCGCACTGTTGAGGTACGTACGAACACGCCCCAGCCTAGTGTTCTTCTCTTGACAGCTCTTATGCACGTTCTCAGCCCCTCATTCTCCAGCTTCACGATTCTTGCCTACGCATCATCAACGAGGTAAGCCCCTTCCATCCTACAACCCCCCGCCTCGTTCCCTACTGACCGAGCAACATATCCCCAGTTCCGATCCCACCATACCAAAACCGTTAGCACTGCTGGCGTCATCGAGAGTTTGGCGATAAACACGGTTTAACAAACATGTTTTCTTACTCAAAAATGAATATTTTGACAAACACCTAACGGATTTCTTGAGAAACTGTCGGAAAACACGTAACCTGTTTTTTATAGGTTTGCTGCCAATAAAATAACCTTTTTCTTCTTGTGTTTCTTGACGAACAGGCATTCCTTTGTTTCAGACAAAGGAATGCGTGTTTGTCAAAAAACACAACAGGAAATCTTTTTCCTGTTTTGGTACAAACCTCCAGAAAACACGTTACGTGTTTTCTGACTGTTTATTAACAAACCTTCTAAGTGTTTGTCAAAAAATTCTCTTGTAAGTACGAAAGCGTGTTAGCTAAACCGTGTTTGTTCCCAAATCTGCCATACCGCCAGCAGTGTAGAGGGGTCAATCCGATCTATTACGAGACTATCAAGGTATGGCCTTCGTTCTAATCTAACGTCCAACGTTAACCGCTGGTGCCTTGGCAGCTGCTATACACGTTCCCGCAGTCGGTGGGCATAGCGGGCGGACGCCCGAGCTCGTCGTACTATTTCGTGGGGTCGCAGGCTGATAACTTGTTTTATCTGGATCCGCATCATGCACGACCGGCTGTCCCGCTGCGCCCTGCCCCGCAGGTGCCTGCGCGGCAAGGGTATAGGGAGACAACGCCGGAGTCGGATAGGGATAGACATCGTCCACCACCAACCTCGCCGTCCTCTGTCCGCACGGGGTCTTCGACGTTTTCTTATCATGCACCACTGTCGCCGTCGCCGCTGCAGAAGGAGTTCTCGACGGGGTCGGAGTCGGAGGGGTCGGGGCTGGGTAGCAATAACCACGGGTATACGTATAACTATAACCCGCGCGCCTCGCGGTCGCCACCGCCGTCAAGCAGCAGCAGCATACACGCTTCCGGTCTGCCTCTGCGAGCCAGAGCCACAGCCCCATACACTCGCACTCGCCATCGCCCTCCGACCCCTTGGATCTCCGCGACCTCACGTACCCCTCCCACCCCTCCTCGTCGGGCCTCGACTCCCTCCAAGAACATTACGTCACGGCTTACTCGCCCGCTGAGCTGAAGACCTTCCACTGCGAGCGCGTGCGTAAGATGCCCCTCAGCGGGCTCGACCCGAGCATGCTCATCGGGTTCCTGTGCAAGGACGAGGCGGACTGGGTCGATCTGCGGAAACGCGTGGCGGGGCTGCCAAGGGTGGTCTTTTCGGTGCAGGATGAGCCGCCGGTGTGGGGCGGGGGCGGGGGAGGCGGGGATTGGGACGGGGAGGAGGGGGAGAGTGTGGGGCTGGAGTCGATTTCGGAGCCGGATGATTTGGATATGGATTTCGGGGTGGAGGAGGGGGAGGGTGTGGGTGTGGAGGAGGATGAGGATGGGGGGGATGAGGAGGATGGGGAAGGGGAGGAGGATGGGGAAGAGTTTTATGACACGAGGTCGGTTTCGACTTCTAGTGCGAGTGCTAGTGGGAGTGGGAGCAGGAGTGGTGGGAAGGGGAGGAGGGGGAGAAGTGAGGAGGTGGATACGGAGGAGGATCCTGTGGACCCTATCACGCCGCTGCCGAATGCGCGGTTCTCCATTGACACGCCGGCCTCGCATGGCAAGAAGGTGGAGGAGCAGGATGGGCGTGAGATGTTCGAGGAGGGGGATATCGAGGACGATTGGGTGGACCCGTCTATCCCCACTCCGACTCCCGGTGGGCCGTATGCACCCGCGCGTGCCCCATCGCCTCCTGCTGCCACCGAGGTCAGGGGGTCGAATGGGAAGGCGAAAACTGGGAGGAGCAGGAAGGGTAGGAAGGGGGAGGTGCCCGTGCCAGTCCCGTTAGTGAAGATACCAACACCACCCCACACGCGTCAGCACCACCACCACCAACAGCAGCAGCAGCAGCAGCAGGAACACTTCCCGTTCCCGGTGTCGCAACGCTCGGCTGATGAGACGTCGCCGAGGGTAAGCAGACACCGTTCTTCGGGCGAGGAGACGAGGAAGGGTTCCCTGCACTGGGGTCGGCCGGGTCGATGGTTGGGGAAACTGCCGTCAATGGGGTGACGAAGAAGGGGCAAGGAGATGCGGGGGAGCAGTCTCTGGGACGTGCTATCAACGGGATGCCAGTGGAACTCATAGTGCGAGCAGGGGAAGACGGGAGGGTGTGAGTTTTATTGTGGAGAATGATATCTCGATGGTCATGAGGAGGAGGGCGTTGAGGGGGTATGGACTCTCTGAGGTACAGTTTTCCTTTTCCTAGAGGACGCGACGGCAATCTCACATGGATCTTGTTTAAAGCCACAAAATAATATGGACGTCGTGCGAGAGTGTGACATGCCCCACCACGGGACGCACATGCTCAGTGACCTATGGGCATGGATATCTCGTACGTAGGAACATTACACGCTTCTTTTATAAAGTCTAAACAATATCCACCATGCAGACTCCCACGAGTACCTCTCCGTCCCCAAGTCCGTCTTGCATGGCTATGATTTCGCCTACCAAGGCCTCATCGGAATATGGGAAGGGTTTCCGCCCCTCCCCATTTCCGGCAACATGGACCTCCCATCTGTAGACGGCTACTTCGATACATCACCGTACAATGATCGACGTCGTGCCTATGGCCCTGTCGACGAGCTGCACGGAAACTTCCAGGCAGCACTTGGTGCATTGGCAATGCGGAGGGCGGGGGATCGTCCGTGGAAGCCGACAGTGGTGACAACGAAGGGGCTGCAGAGGCAGATTGCCTTGCAGCTCGTGGGTTGGAGTTTAAGGGAGGACGAACTGGCAAATACGCTCCATAGGTTCGTGTTCTTGTTATGAAAGGTGTCTCGCGTCTGATGGGTCATTCAACAGGTGGGAACGTGAAGGGGAGTTATCGAGAGTGGCGTGTTGGTTGGTGTTCACGAAGCAATACACCAAAGCCATTGCGCTTCTCACGAAGAGCTCTGGTAAGTTCCAAGTCAATGTGAGCCTAGGCGCATGCTCATCAGTCCCAGATGAGTCGCACTGCATGTTGTCAGGCACCATCGCAGCTCTTGTCCCGCACGGATCTAGAAGCACAGAGCTTCGAGAGCACTGCGAGCGGCTCATCGTGCGCCTACAGGATCCATACTTCCGCGCGATGCTCACCCACCTCGCCTTGAACGACTGGTCCGAGGTCCTCGAAGAAGAGGCTCTACCCTTCCGGGAGCGTCTCGCGATCGCCTTCCAGTTCCTCGACGATAAGGCTGTGACTTCGTACCTCCGCCGATGTATGGACCGCGCCTTACTTAGAGGGGACATCGACGGGATCATCATTCCTGGGCTCTCCAATAAGGCAGGGCTTGATATCCTGCAAGGGTATGTGGACCGCACAGGCGATATCCAGAGCGCAGCGATATTAGGGTCGTACGTGCGTCCACCGAGGAACCCGAGTCACCCCAGGAGCATATCGGGTATGGAGAGGCGGGTGGGGAGGTGGGTGGAGGGGTATAGGGATTTGCTGGATGGGTTTAAGCTGTTCCATCTTCGAGTTGGGTTCGATATCGAGAGGGGCCAGGTGGCATTGGGGGGGCGTGGAGGTGTCGTTACTGGGGGCGGTGTAGGCGATTGGGTCCCGAGGCAGATCATTATTCGGTGCAATTATTGTAACAAGCCTGTCGTTCCCGACGGGCCTGGCGGAGGGATTGGGGCCGAGATCGGCGGAGTGCAGCAGCCTGGGAGAGTACGTCGTATGCTTTTGCGTCAGGTTCCTTGGGCTGATATCTATTCTTTGTAGCCGACGGCATGTTACCACTGCAATCGTTCATTGCCTAGATGCTCGATTTGCTTGATGACGCTCGCCATTGTTCAAGATGCAGTACGAGAAGCCGAAATGCTACATTCTCAACCCAAGGGTTCGTTATTCACATTGTCCAGCTATGCTAGACTTACGCAAGACACTGTAGATGCCTTCGACGATGCAATTGTCATGTGCCAAACGTGCCGACATGGCGGACATGTGGCACATATCCTTGATTGGTTCAATGGAGAGGATGGAGGCCCCGCACACGATGTCTGTGCCGTGGCCGACTGTGACTGTCGCTGTGCTGAAGAGACCTAGACGTGCGTTCACTGATATCTCTAAGCAATCAACTTAGTTACCGCCATGGTGTTAATCTCGCTGCGGACGGTATATACATGGACGCACTTTCCTTCGTGTGTCCAGCATTCCATACTTGCGAACACTTTTGTCTAATGTACAATTTACCCAATAATCCTGTAAATAGACTCTCGGCGCAGTCAACTCCCATTTATAATCTACATACCCTGCACTCCATATTCTGTTTACAGCCCACCACCTGCGGAACATGGTCCGGATGCTTTCAACTCCTTTTTCTGGAGACTCAGCCACAACGTAGCTCTTGCAGGAGACGGCTTCGTGAAATAGAAGACTACATTCCGGAAAATCGTTGAAATCGGTGCATTCTATCAGCGATGTATTCCATAGAGTAGACAGAATCGAGGCAATGAAAGCGTAGTGCAAAAGTCAATGTTAGAGTGGTGCAAAAGGAATCGAAATTGATAGAGAGATATCAAGCAAATTGAAGCCTGGAACGATAAAAAAAGCATCGTGTGATGATGTAGCGATTGTGAATTTCAGTTGTATCGTTTTGCTCGTGCGTAAGGTCCAATTCGGTGGTATCAGATTAAGCATCCGGTTGCACTAAGTGCATCGAAAGCGTCCGATTCATCCTCGTAGGCAGGCAGTACAAACATCGCAATGTGGTCCTTCCAATCGTCATCGCTTTTCCAATTCACGGTGTAGAACGCCTTGATGTACTCCCAAAATTCAGGGAACCATCCGCTCCCATGCCAGTCAATGATCGCAAGAACATCGGTACTGGTAGGAGACATCACAATGTTGCCGGGGTGCAAATCGCAATGCGTAAAGACAATTGAGGCATCGTCTGAGAAGGCGTTACGCAGAGACTGGAAGAACGGGCTGTCGGGGTAGCCAGGAACGCGGCACCCCAGGGCAAATAATTCATCTTTGAAGGTTCTCACTGAGTCAAACGGACCAAGAGGACTACCTATGCCGTTCCAAACATGTTCCAATATGTGTCCACGAAGTAAGGCACCTAGATCAACCGATGTGATAAGAAAATGGGTATTGCTGTTGGAAAGAGACCAACCAATGTATTCATCACCAGAAGATTGCCTCAAGCGCCTCATTGACGACACCATCGAAGCCAATTGACCCATGACAGCCAGTTTCTCCAAAGCGGAAAGCGATGGCCAGCGTTCCTCTACCGTGATGCCTTGAACATGCTCCATGTAGATGAACCTTTCATCACCATCCTCGCACCAACCATACACCTTTGGCACCCGTATGCACGTCACGAAAGAGAGTAGCCACAGCGTTTGCGCCTCAGAGACTGGCGTCGTAGATGTGTCACCGTATTTGACGACGAGCTGAAGTGTTGGGAAGCATACGACGTGCTGCGCAGCAGGAGCAGCGGAGCCGGAATTCGTCGGGCAAGGGGGCCGGCAAAAAGATGCATACTGCGCGGGTGAGAGATGGGGGAAGGACGCAGAGTGGGGGCGTCAAGGGCATTTCGACTGATGAGTGAGGGTCGTGCGTCTTTGATGTCCAGCCAGCCCCAGCCCTCAACCACACCCCCACTTGCTTCTTCCTACTTCCTGCCTCCGGCCTTGATATATTGATAGGTTCTCGTGAGCGTGTTTGGCTTTCGAGCTTCCTTTGGTTTCCCTTTCTGCTTCCTCCATTATCGTGGACACGAGCCTTGCCCCCGTACTTGACTTGACCTGAGCCCCCTACCCCTACCCCTCCCACCCCCCACCCCGTCCGCTGATCATTTGATTTACCCACGGTACCGCCCCCTGTATTTCGGTCTTGGAGGACGACTTTTTGACTTCCATTCCGTGTTTCACCTTTCCTCCACTGTTCGTGTATAGTAGATCTAATTCCGCTGAGAGCGCACACAAGATATGATCATCCCTGCTTGTAGAGATACCCCCAATCGATGTTTTATTTCCTGTAACGTGTATTAACAGTTTGTGGTGCGGCAGCTACCAGATTCTTAGTATTCGCGCAGTCGTTTCGTCGGGGACAGGAACTCGATCAGAGGCAGCCGTCAGCCACACGTGGGAGCCTCGATCACGATCATCATCTTCTTGCCAACTTGAACCTACTTGAACACCAGACCAACGAATGGCCTCAAACTCAAGCCACGACCTTTGTGTTGATCATGGGCCTCAAGCACCCATACGGTAGACCCTGACAGCTGCAGGTCTGCTCTTCTATGCGATTTAACGCTCAACATCTAGCCGGCGGTCCAGCCACAATTTATCTTCATCGGTGACGGTGATGGTAGCTTCCAAACTTCGTGGCACCTGGCCCGACAACAATGCAGCGGTCGTCCTGCAGTTATAGCAGTGAGAGAGGAGGATGTATGTGGTCTCTCAAGACCGCAGTCGCACGTACAGCATTGCTCTATTCCTCTTGCTCACGTCACCGTATCGCGAGGTAGGGTGGGACGAGTGTTGTATCTCAACACTGGGCGAACAAGTATGCGTTCTTCCCCTTTACCCCGCGATTCGGCCGCTGATAAATGTTCGCCCTCAGGACACGCGTCGAATCTTTATATGCCAGCGTTGAGCAGTGTCTCGCCAAGTGTCTTTTTGTGCCTGACTCCTTTACACTGCTTATGGAAAGCCATGGAGCCGTGGAATCGCGCTCAGGATGGTCAGTTGCCTACGCAAGCTTCTGGATATATCCGCTGTTTTGAACATGATGGGATGTCCAGACTTTCGCCCTATCTTGTCTCCCTGGTTATCAGTGATGCGGGAAGAGATCAGATTCAAAGCTGTGTACTATGCTGTCGTATGTGACAGAGACTTGTGGCAACTTGAGGTTGACTATCAACCACTCTACTCCCGACACTAGACTTCCTACTCCATCCCTACGTTTAATCTGTGCTGGCTTGTCTGCTACGTGGTTACCTTCTAAGTCGTGGATGCGATGAGAGATGATGGTGCCAGTGCGATGTGCGTCCCAGAACCAAAGCATGATGGAGCTGAACTCACTATATAGCGCTTTGCTAGCCCGGAAGTGCCTATGGACCCCATGGTCTCAGCCCTCATCGTCAGACTTGAAGAAGTGTTCCTCGATCGCGTCCTCTATCGGCGTTTGCTCAGCTGTCATGGTCCATCAGCGCAAAACCTCTTAGATTCCTTTCAATGGGTAAGCTGCGTTGACGCTTACCGATATTGTCTTATTCATATATATCACAGGTTCTCGACGTGTCAGAATTGGACCCCATGTTTCGACGCAAGCTCATCGTAGCCACTCAAAGACTCTCAGCAGGATCGAGCCTTTATCCTGTGTGTTACGAACTGAAGGATGTTGTACGCGGAGACCAATTTCCTGTTACTGCCGGAGGTCTCGCAGATATCTACAAAGGGACGCTTTACGGCCAAGATGTGTGTATAAAAGCCATACGGGTATACGAACGCGACCAGGTGGAGCACATCTTGAAAGTAAGTTCGTCGATCTCCTTCAATCACCTGATCTAACTTCCGCTTTGACATTTGTCGCAGAGATTTTCCAAGGAAGCTATACTCTGGGGCCAGTTGTCACATCCAAACACGCTCCCGGTATACGGGCTATATCGCCTCCAGACTCGTATCTGCATCGTGTCGCCTTGGATGGAGGCGGGTGATATTACGAAGTATCTGAAAAGTAGACCTGAAGCAGCTCGTCTCCCACTGGCGAGTCTCGTCATTTACTTCGATCCTTTCTACTGCGCTCATATCTAAAATCTAGGCCATCGATGTTGCTCAGGGGTTGTCGTATCTACATAGCAATGCAATAATCCATGGAGACCTCAAAGGGGTATGTGCCCAGTTTTCCAACTCGAACCTTGTTGCGCTGAAGGATTACCCTGATAGCCAAACATCCTCATCGATGATGAAGGGAGAGCGCGTCCCAGCGGATTTTGGGATATCCTCAGTGTCCGACGCAGACATAATTGCATGGACGTCTCATCCGTCAGTTGCCTCGCAAGGAGGCTCAGTCCGATTCTCGTGGGACATGTTCGCCGAAACCCGGACTTACTCCTGTTTGCGAGTCCAGCAGCCTCCCTCGCCGCGGTGTTCTTCTGAACAGAGTCGCACAAATTGAACACCATGGTACCATGTGGTTGATCTGCGTCTTGTGCGAGTGCATCTTTCCCAAATCTTTCCACTCGCGTCGACCGTGATGTAACGCGCAAGGTCGGCGGTTGGAGAATACGGTTGTCCGCGCCTCGGCCGTCGTCCACTTGGGGGATGATAGGGTGCGGACGTGGGGGATGTTTCAGCATGCCGTGGCTTGTGGATGGATCCAAGTGAACAGAGAGCGTTGCAGACACGGTATTGACATTACATATTATGAGGCTGCAGTCCCTCCCACTGTGAAGTTGAATCTTGACGCGAGATAGCTGGGTTCTGCTGTGCAAAATGCTGACAAGCTGCAGGAACGTGATAGTCAGTTGCTGCGTACGAAGGGAGGAGGAGTATACGCACGAAAAATGACAGCAGTGTCCCGGACTCGACTCCCGCTAACCTCCATACAACCTGTTTGAAAAGCCGCCTGCGCTCGCTTCAGTACGTGTGATTCGGTGTTGACAGTGTATAGTCTTGATGAATGGCTTGAGAACTTGAGAAGAACCCATTCTGTTGTCAGATTCGGTCAGAATTCAAAAGCCGCGCGAGAGAAAAGAGGGATAAGCAACCCACCTGTACCAAGTACCCTCCACGCTCTTCTATGCGCGAACCGCGGTCCGCCAGATCAGGCCGAGGATACGGTGCTCGCGGCTCTCTGCAATAACCTACGTTCAGGTTGACGACTGCGTATGGAGCAGTCGATGGGCAGGTCACAAATCTTACATGGGGTGCGAGGGACCCCGGCCACAATGCTCGACTGTCAATTACCAAAAATAGACCCGACCCTGCTCAACGTTCACGACACGTTGGATTGTATTTTGAATAAGATCACCATACATCCGATGCTTCAAGATCGCTAATATCAGAGATAGATCCTTCGATCTTTCGATCACAATGCGTTCAATGTATCATCTGTCGCTTTAATGGAATAAAATTAGGAATTTAATCAGAATTTTACTAAGGGGTAAAAGCTGATGATATCATAAATATATTCCTGATAAAGACGTCGATTCTACCTTGGACATGTGTCTGAAGATATCGCAAATATATTCCATATTTTCTCTGCAAATTAATGGGTGAACTTATCTTAAATATCATCAAAATATATTCTAACTAAAATCGGAGACTATATAAGCCCATGCCCGCAGTGAGAGTATCCAATCTCTTCATTATGTCTGATTGAACACTGATAAGGAGATGTTTTGGGGTTGTCTGAACAACTGTTTTCATTCTCTTCATTCTCATTGATCACTAAATAAGAAGTTGCATCCTTGATTGAAAGTCTCGAATTTCCCTTCGTTCACTTCAATCATGCTCATCGAGCTCTTCGATGACCTTTTTGAGTGTCGGTGATCGAAGAGACTGAAAGATTTTTGTTCGAACACTCACTGATCGGAGGTTTGCAAAAGTGTCCAAACAGTAGCTCAATAAATCATTCATTCTCTTCGTTCTCACTGATCATCAAATAAAAAGGCGCGTCACTTCAATCGCGCTCATCGAGCTCTTCGATGACCTTGATTGAACTGATCGGGGTGTTTGGTAGCGTCCCGAGGCGCCAAACATCGCTGGCAGGTGCCGTGATGCCGGTGCGCGGGTTTCCCCGTTCGGCCGGTTTCGTCATGTCTCAAATCGGCAATCGTCACTATCTGCGTATATTCGGCTGGTGACCTCGCTTGGGTTACGCGGGGGTCACCAGCGAGGTCACCAGCGCGGGCTGGTAACCCGGTCTATACTCTATATAGAAAATTTATCTTATCTTATCTGACCAAATACGACCATCTTCCATCACAACAAACAAAACTGGGCTCAAACTCGCGGTTGAGCGGCTGGCAAAACTTGTCGTCGGGGATCCCGGCGTTCTCGAATATAAGTCTTGCAAAACTCATCGCTTACACTTGATCAAGCAGCAATAAACAGTACTTGACCAGTGGATGGAGAATATAACAAGTCCTGCGACGTGATGACAATCACAATTTGGCTGGTCGCTGCAAAGAACAACTACGCATATCATCGTCGTTTCATCACACTAGTGGTCTCAATGAAACGAACGAGATAGAAGAAGCCTCAAATAGTATAAAATACATACATGAAAACAGTCAGACTATGCAAAACGATACAGCATTCATTCAATGAAGGAAACTTCGACAAAGCTCGGCGAATATGTGGCACGCAAAAAGGGGCTGCTGACGCCATAGACGACAAGGAGGAATGAAAAAGCCTTTCAACAAATGAGGAATTTGATGTCGGAGACGACGGCGGCCTTGATGTGTGACTGGCGGTGCCGAGAAATCGAGGAATCACTGGTAATAGGAAGACCACACCGGTGGAGAGCCGTTGATCATCTTATGAGAGGCGGCACTTGACGGAAGGGCAGAGTGCATGAGATATTGGTAGAGACTTGGTGCGACAAGTCGTTGGGCAGGTGGAGGAAGTGGGGCAACCGAAGAAACAGCGGAAGACGAGGGATCGGGATCGGGAGCTTTGAAAGGAGGGGCAGATGTAGCGCAGGTGGAGGAAGTGATGCACTTCTGAACAGTACTTATCGCGCAAGAGAAGGACGAAATTGCTTCAGTGACTGCCATTTATTGCTGCTTGATCAAGTGTAAGCGATGAGTTTTGCAAGACTTAACGTAGGGTTTATTCGAGAACGCCGGGATCCCCGACGACAAGTTTTGCCAGCCGCTCAACCGCGAGTTTGAGCCCAGTTTTGTTTGTTGTGATAGAAGATGGTCGTATTTGGTCAGATAAGATAAGATAAATTTTCTATATAACAATACGTGGCCAGTGGGATGAGGCGAAATCTCGCGGTTCGAGTCGGTCTGGTTTTAGGAGCCTGCATCAAGACCACTCCCAGTTTCCAGAGACCGGCTTTCCACAGTGGGACTACTGATACCTCCATCTGTAGATCAACGGACCCTTGGATTCTAGCGTTCACCACGAGGTTTAAAGGCACACCCTCGGAAGGCATAATGACTGCCTACAACTGCCTAGTCATCTCAACAAGCCGATTAATCAGTCGTGGAGATTTTATGAGTCAGAAAGCAGACTTGGCAGTACGCAAGTAGGGAACGCGGAATAAAATTTGGCGGCCTGCTGTCTCCATCACTGTACTTAGGCAATTCTGGGAATGCTGGACAGGTCGTGCGACTTTTTCTCTGATGATCTGTCATAGGGACTCCTAGGTCGTATGAGGCTGAAGTTTGAACTACAGGAATGCCGAGGGAATGCCTGGTCTTCCACCCCGAGCCTTGTGCAATCCTCACTAAAAGCAAATGGGAATCAGCGATTCCAAGCTCGTGGGGTAAACTGAGCCACTTTATACCAGTCAATGAGCTGCAACAAATTGTAGATCTCTTGCGGAACCAAATGTAGCAAACGACTCACAGAATAGTCGGCATCACTACATGGTACTGGCCACCAGATGGGAGTAACCAAGGGCTAGGCGGCATGTCCGCTGTAATGATGTCCTGCGAGGCAAACGGGTCAGCCGTCCGGATTTAGGAACAGTTTTGGTCTCGCCATGTGCCATTCAAGGTTCGTTGTGTTTTTGGTGAACACTTGCTGTCGTCGCTGACAGTATGTGTTACAGTTTCCAGAATAGATCAGTCTTCACGAAGGATGAAAGACTGGGCTGCTACCTGTCGAGGATTCAGATCGAGAAGGATGGCGAGGCGAAAACGGCTCGGAAAGCTTGGCGACGTGGTCATGGAACAAACCAACACGTGTAACGCCGTCTTCATCATGATTTCATCCCCATCATCGTACAAATTCAAAGTTTTCGCCGCCAGCGAGTCAAGTTTTGTTTTCGACATTGCAGTGTTATCACTGTTATGCGAGAGCTTCTTCCAAAGGTCAAAGTACTGTATATTCAATTTGCTCAGATCGTCCTTGCGAATTATATAACCAGTGCCCAAGTGATCAAGGGGTTGGTAACGCTAGAAGACGGGTGGAGGAGTAGCGGGTCAGTGGGAATGCTCCTCGAGAAGTCACCACGAGAAGTCGCACGGAAGAAGCAGTACTGTCCGGCTTGGGCTTTATCGACTCTTCGTTGACAATGATATTATTCTTATGGACCAGGAACCAGGGCGGGCCGGCGGCTGAGGATAGCTTAGGATAACTGAGGCGGCAGCTGGCTGTAGGAGGTGGCGGCCGTGTGCGGGGCATCGACGCCTCCACTCCACAGGAAAATACACGTTCAGTCTACTATGGTGTCAAAACTTGTCGACGCAGACAAGTGGCTTTTTGGCGTACCCTCCACCTTGAGGAGCATTCATCGCTCCCGCACCTCAGTTGACTGTTGCCGCCGATTGAGGACCGAAGGAAGCAGATATTGTTTTCTCTGGTCATAATTTCCGCCGCTGAATGATTCAATACCCTGCAAGCTACCTTGGGACGCGGTCACTGTAGCCAGTCACTCAGTGGCGGAATTTTGAACGACGTATAACGTGTACCTTTGCCAATGCCTCTAGTTGACAGTGATTCATCGGGCAGAACACACTCCAAAAGCGAGTGCGGCTGCTTTATAGGCTCTTATAATGCCATTCGTGCCTGGGAGGGTGACCAGCGCGAAAAATCAAGTTTCGGAGAGGTATTGCATAAATATAATGCACAGCCAACGGAAAGGATTCTCGTGCGGGGTGAGTGTTAAAATTCTCCAACCACGGTGTAACAAGGTTGAAGGCAAGGAAGTTGGTCGTCGCTCGACGCTCGTCGCTGAGCCGATCGGCGATTTGTTGTTGAGTCGGGATCGCGTGACTATATTACATAATACGACTGCTGTCAGTTGTCCAGTCCGCGCGAAAAATTTGGGACACATCGGACTTGTTGCTCCTTGGGAGGCATTCGATGATACTGGGCAAGGCAGTATCCCCTTCTCTTTCCAGGAGGTCCCTCCTCTGCAGCTCCTCATGCCTCGCCAACTGGCTCTCAGCTTCGTCCTGCGGGAGAAGAGCAGCTTCCACCGCTGCCGCATTAAAGCCTGCACCCGCTGTTGACGCCGAACTCGAGGTCGAGACTGAAGCACCACGCCCTGCAGATATCTTGACCGAGAAAGACCTGAAGCGACTTCGATTCCAGCGAAACATCGGTGTTTCTGCCCATATAGACTCTGGGAAGACGACTCTGACGGAGCGCATATTGTTTTACACTGGTCGTATCAGGGACATCCACGAGGTTCGCAACGCCTACTAGAAACGCCTGTGACTAGATGGATAGACATTGTAGGAACACGACAGTAGACGTGACGCGTTCAGGTTTCTCCGCCTGCTGTCCATGTGTTCGTACAGTTCTCCTCTGCCACAGGCGACTATCTATACACAGTCCTAGTACTGAAACCAAAATATTATTATCAGGTCCGAGGTCGCGATTCCGTAGGAGCTAAAATGGATAGTATGGATCTCGAACGCGAAAAGGGTATCACAATTCAAAGTGCGGCGACTTTCTGTGACTGGGAGGCAACGGACGCGGAGAATGGCAAGAAAGAGAAGTACGCAATCAATATCATCGATACTCCAGGCAAGTTTCTTTTTCCGCTGAAGATAGCGACCAACTTGATGGATATTTGAAACAGGACACGTGGATTTTACAATCGAAGTGGAACGTGCTCTCCGTGTTCTGGATGGGGCGGTGCTGGTCCTTTGCGCTGTTGCTGGTGTACAGGTATGCGACAAATCACATCTATTTCAACTTTCAACGTATCGTCAAATATTCACCTGTTCTGTAGAGTCAAACCACAACAGTCGATCGTCAAATGCGTCGGTACAACGTCCCCAGAGTTTCTTTTATCAACAAGATGGACAGGTACAGTCCTACTCAAGTTTCAAAGTGCCATCACACATTTACAACATTTGTGGTAGGCCTGGTGCCAACCCCTGGAGGATTGTGAACCAAATTCGGACCAAACTTCGCATTCCGGCCGCTGCCGTTCAGGTGCCAATTGGTGTCGAAGATGAGTTCAAGGGTGTCGTAGATCTGGTCCACTGGAGATCTATCTATAATGAAGGACTAAAAGGGTGTGTTAGGACCTTTTACCCACCGTCCAACATCACCTAAATTAAGTCTCGAAGGTCTACCGTTCTCATATCGGAGGAGATCCCGGAATCTGTATTGGAACTAGCCAAGGAAAAGCGCACCGAACTAGTCGAACAACTTGCAGAAGTCGACGAGGAAATCGGGGAGCTCTTCCTCAACGATGAACTACCGAGCAATTCCCAAATTGCTGAAGCTATTCGACGCGCGACCATCGGCCTCAAGTTCTCCCCTGTCTTTTTGGGATCTGCTATCAAGAACACCGCTGTCCAGCCTCTCCTCGATGGTGTTTGTGCCTATCTACCAAACCCTTCGGAAGCAGAAGTCCTTGCCCACGACACTAACCTCCCGACCACCGCACCTCCGGTTCCTCTTGCCCCCGCCGCCGACGCACCACTGGTTGGCCTAGCCTTCAAGCTCGAGGAGGGCAGGTTTGGTCAGCTGACGTACATGCGGGTCTATCAAGGCACATTGAAGAAAGCCAATATCATCTACAATGCTCGCACTGGAAAGAAGGTTAAAGTACCTCGATTGGTTCGTATGCACAGCAATGAGATGGAGGTAATTAATATTCTATTATGGGCACTTTCTTGATCTGATGTAAGTTCAGGACATTGACTCGATCGGCCCTGGTGAAATCTGTGCTATGTTCGGCGTTGAATGCTCTTCAGGAGATACATTCACCGACGGATCCACCAGCTATTCTATGGTACGTTGCGACTGTTGATACTGTGAAGATTTAAGTTAATCTCAATGGTACATTCCAGACATCCATGCATGTCCCGGAACCCGTCATCTCCCTGGCCATCAAGGCCAATGGCATTGAGACGCCCAACTTCTCTCGGGCGCTGAACCGCTTCCAAAAGGAGGATCCTACTTTCCGAGTCCATATGGACAAGGACAGCAAAGAGGTGATCATTCCATCCGCTTGTCATCGTTAACGTCCATCTGACCCTATCCGTCCGACCCGTTTGTTCCCAGACCATCATTTCAGGAATGGGCGAACTTCATCTTGAGATTTATGTGGAACGGATGCGCCGCGAGTACAACGTGGACTGCACGACAGGCAAGCCACGAGTCGCATTCCGCGAGACTATCACACAGCGCGCCGAGTTCAATCACACGCACAAGAAGCAGACTGGCGGTGCCGGTCAGTTCGCCAAGGTCGTCGGCTATATCGAGCCCATGGAACGTGACCCCGAAACCGGCAAAGACGTTGAATTCGAAAACGTCGTTATGGGTGCGTCGATCCCGACGAACTTCATTCCTGCCGTGGAGAAGGTGAGCTAGGTCCTTGCCAATGCTGTTTCTCCAAATGCTGACTGTGACGTCGTAAGGGCTTCTATGAAGCACTTGAGAAAGGTTCCTTGTCTGGGAATGCCATCTCGGGCTGCCGTCTCGTCCTTAAGGAGGGTGGGTTCCACGCCGTTGATTCATCAGAGTTGGCTTTCAGGCTGGCCACTATCGGAGCCTTCCGTGACGCTTTCAAGGCTGCCCGCCCAGTTATCCTGGAGCCCATCATGAACGTGGAGGTCGTTGCGCCCGTCGAGTTCCAGAGTGCTGTCATCGGAAGCTTGAACACCCGCCGAGGAACGATTATTGATAGTGAAGTTCGCGATGACGAGTTCACCGCTATCGCTGAGGTGGCCCTGAACGAGATGTTTGGGTACTCTAACCAACTTCGTGGTTCGACACAAGGAAAAGGTTTGTTGTCCGTCTTTGTTTCGCGTCTTCCTGGTGGTCTGACCCTTGTTCTAAATAGGCGAGTTCAGTATGGAGTACAAGGTAAATCCAAATCACTCCAATTGGCCATGCCTACTCTGATCTCCCTTGTTCAGCACCACATGCCCGTATTGCCCAACCTCCAGAAAGACCTCGAAGAGGCTTACCGCAAAACCCTCCCAGCGAGCAAGAAATAGAAAAGTGGTATACCCTACTGACTAGATTACCTTATTAATATGTTTGAGCTCGACTTGAGCCTACTAAACGTCTCCATCTTTATTGGCCTTCGGCCATCGACAAATATACATCCTCAGCCTCGAGAGAATGTATCTGGCGGTCCCTGAAGAAAGAGACATATTTCCGTGAATCATAAACACCATACAGGTGTACGTTCCCTCGACAAAATACACACTGTAGGAGTCAAACCTTGGCCAAGATACCAAAGCCTAGCTAGCTTTACAAACCAGTCAAGAGCCTCGCATGTACATCTTTCGCAAATGGTCTCTTAGCAGGATCCTCACTCCAGCATCGTTGGATTAGGCCGGCAAAGGCGGGCACCTCCTCAACAGCCGCAGGATCTCAGGGCGCTTGCTCTCTAATATCGCAAATATGATGGAGCTGTCATTCTTCATATTAGCAAAGGGCGGATCCTCAGCGAAAATCTGCACAGCTGCGTTTCAGATACCGGGCCCTTTGTTCCTAACCAGGCGAGAAACATAACATACTTACCTCAATGACAGTCATGGCGTATGCGAATATGTCGCTGGAAAGGGTGAATCCTAAAGCAGGATCGGCCGAGTCTTCGTCTTCGAAGGGTTGATCATCTCAGGGGCGGTCCAGCGAAAAGCACCTGTCGTCTGTATGGAGAAATTGGATGATTCCAGGATGAAGACGAGGCCATAATCAGCAAGGGCGACATGTCCTGTACTGTTTATGAATATGTTTGCCTGCTGGAACAGGCGTCGAAGTTTCAAGCATTGCTGTGCAGGGCCTCGGCGCCTAGAGACGCCTGCTATACAGTATACAGTATACTTACCCAATTCGAGGCCACCAGCAAGTAACAGAGTTTCTCGGGTAGCAAAAAAGCTGCAACTTTCGACGGTCTTTGTTTCGTCTACTCGCGCGCAGTGTACGCAATCGAAGACCGCGCAAACTACGCGCTCATGAGCAGATCAGGCGCCCAGTGCACGGTGGTCTTCATTGATTCTGAAGCATTTAAATTAAGAATCGCAGGGCGTGACCGTGAGGTGGGGTGCTTACGTAACGGGAAACTCGAGCCACGTTGCATACCACCACGATCCACTGAAGTTCATCCCGACATTTTCATTCTTTTAATATAACCTGTACGCAGGCTACGAACGACAATGGTGCGCGAGAGTTCTGATTTAAACGCCCTGGGACTAATAAACCCTGTTGTGCCAGGCAACCGCAACGGTCACGGAGTCGGTCCCAATTGAGACCGCGCATGAGGATATGATCGTGCGTAGGCACTAACCCACGACCGCTTGTCCGTATCATAACTTAGAGATATCCTAGCATGATGCGCAGCTGGACTACTACGGCAAGCGGCTCGCCACATGTTCTTCCGACCGCACCGTGAAGGTCTTCGATGTGATTGAGGGAGAGGCCCAACGCTCCGCAGGCGGGCACACTCTGAAGGGGTATGTGACGTGTTTGCAACCCTTTTGCGTTAGCTAACGAACGCTTTCCGAAGGCACACAGGTCCTGTATGGCAGGTAGCCTGGGCGCATCCAAAATACGGCCACATTCTTGCATCCTGCTCATATGATGGGAAGGTGTTGATCTGGAAAGAGCAGCAAGGACAGGGACCTGCTGGTGGTGGCTGGAACAAAGTGAAGGAACACACACTGCACACGGCTTCAGGTGCGTATATCGCAACTGATTTGAAGTACCAAGGATGACATTTGGTGTAGTAAACTCCGTGTCATGGGCACCCCACGAACTAGGCGCGATTTTGGCATGTGCGTCTTCCGATGGAAAACTCTCTGTTTTGACCTTCAAAAGTACGTCGCACCCTCACGCTATCCCTGCACACGTTGGAATTTACCCTCCCTCTCTCAGATGACGGCCAATGGGGCGCCGATATCTTCAATGGCCATGCAATCGGATGCAATGCTGTGTCTTGGGCACCCGCTACCCAGCCCGGGTCCCTCATCACACCCCAGCAAGCCCAACCTCTCTCCAACCAGTCAGCCCAACAAAGCTCTGCGCCCTCCGTCAAGCGTTTCGCCAGCGCGGGCTGCGACAATCTGGTCAGGATCTGGGGATACAGAGACGATTCGCAGTCGTGGGTCGAGGAAGAGACACTGGAGGGCCACACAGATTGGGTCAGAGATGTTGCATGGGCCCCAAACATCGGACTCCCAAGGAGTTACATCGCTACCGCTTCGCAAGATAAGACGGTTCTCATCTGGACGAAGGATGCTCCAACATCACCATGGGTCAAGACTGCACTGGACCCCTCATCGACATTGACCTCTCCAACATCAACTGCGCCCCTCCCTGCTGGGAAGTTCCCTGATGTGGTGTGGCGCGTGTCCTGGAGTCTGGCCGGAAACTTGTTGGCGGTTAGCTGTGGGGATGGCAAGGTGACGCTGTGGAAGGAGAATTTGAAGGGCGTTTGGGAGTGTGTCAGTGACATGAACAGCTAGAAGAGTAGATTCCGAATACTGTATGTTCCTTTTGCCTTTGTTAATGAATACCTTCTGAGCCCACCGAGTTCTCGCACTGGGTGACGCGAAACGCTGAGTGGTATATCACGACTACGCGAGTTACATTGCAACGTGAATAATTGGCATATTCTCATGCGGGACGGGATTTCAGTGGGCCTCAAGGCAACCTCAAGGCTAGACAGCGAGCTTAAGGCGGTCCCGCACGCCGGGCTGGTAGGTATCGATGCTCAGCCTATTTTGTCATTTTCGGAAAATCGCCAACGACAGACAGCTTCCCAGTGATAAGTCTACCCTTTCTGGATGATTTTGGCACTCTTGCATTGAAGAATGTCCGGGAGGGGTCGAGGGATGTTTGTTCCTCATATCCTTGGAATTTCTGCTAGCGGGCATTCGAATCCAGTGATACGTATCTCTACAGATTGCAATCGCAAGGGCGCGGCTGTCCCTTGCCAGCAGCTCATAGACATGTCTTCATGTCGGGCTGCTATTGGTGATGCATAGTCCGCGCGTGAGTTCTTTGAGATGCGGGAAGGGCAACAATAATGATGGAAGGGAGGAAAGAGGTCGCACTTACCGTAGCCCTCCATTAGCAGAAAGAGGTGCGGCCTCTTTATGTGGCCCTCGTGACGCTAAGTTACATCATACGGCACCTCTTCCGTCTCTTGATTGGCTGTATGCCTAGGCCAGTGGTAGTCACAGTCAGGTTATACGAGTGGACTGGGGCGAGTGTGATTGCGCGTCTGTACAGCTGGGGAAGCGGGGTAGTGAAACTTGCAGAAGTGCAGAGACCGTGGAAGTGGAAGCTGAAGCTTTGAAGAGCCATTTATTACGTTGGCCGCCCCGCCGCGAGTGGAACGTCCCTTGCAGAGGGACATGGCGCTGTGAATGATCGTTGTCGACACATTGACCAAATCCATGGTGCCAGGTAAGTCGCATCCACTTGGTCCTACACGATCTACTTTGGGTATCCGGTGGGTGTATCCCTTGCGTAACGCAGACAGTTGAGCTGGAACCCTTTCAATTGAGAGCGCTGTCCATGGCGATGAAGAAAGTCAGGTCGTGCCAGTGAAATTTAAATGCGGAATGTGAGCCGTGGGAACCAACCTCCAAATTTGGATCTTCCACCAGATTTGATTCCCCGAAATTCCCGAGATGATGGACTTCGGATGCACCATGTCGTCCGACGACCGTTTTTGCGTCACATCCTCCATCGATCTTATTCGATGTCTATCTCCTACGCCACAGAGAAACAAGTAGCTGTAGCTGCTGTACGACGAGCATGCCATCTCACCTCTTCCGTCTTCAACAAACTCGTTAAGAACGAGACTCTCACCAAGGGGGACAAATCGCCGGTGACTGGTACGCCGTTTTATCTTATGTATGTTTGATTATTGTATTTACGCATGGTACATCGCCTAGTTGGAGATTACGCGGCGCAAGCTGTGATTAGCACGATCCTATACCATGCGTTTCCTACGGACCCTATTGTTGGCGAGGAGGATGCAGCTGAGCTACGTCAGGAATCCGGTGCCGAGATGAGGGATCGGATAATTGCGCTGGCAAACGAGGCCCTAACGGGCGAGCTGGGTCTCGGAGACAATGTCGAGTGGGGCGTCGGGCCTGGGCAAGAGAAGACATCCGATCAGCTCTTGAATGCTATCGACCGAGGGAACTACCCAGGCGGAAGCTCAGGACGTATGTCATTTCTTCGTAAATACGGTCTCGAATCTTACGCTCGTGCGTCAGGAATGTGGACAATTGATCCCATTGACGGAACAAAAGGATTCCTGCGTGGTGAACAGTATGCCGTGTGCCTGTCCCTCATCGTCGATGCGCAAGTCCAGCTCGGCGTCATCGGGTGCCCTAACTTGCTCATCGACCCCGCTGAGCCAGATCTTGGACGCGGCGTCATCTTCGTCGCCGTTGAAGGCCACGGTGCAGAACAGGTGAGTTGTAAACATCTCCTCTCAGGATTCCTTCTCCTAAATGAACTACAATAAAGATCAGGTTGAGTGGAGCCAACCCTAGCCCACTGAGAATTCCAGCTATATCGCCCGCAGACATTAACTTCCTGGAATCGGTGGAGGCTGCACATTCATCACATTCCTTCAACGATCGCGTATCGTCGTTGCTTAGTATCACGCGCAGCCCGATCCGCATGGACAGCCAGGCAAAATATGGCTGCCTTGCCCGCGGCGAGGGTGCTGCATACCTCCGAATGCCTACAGGTGTGGGTTATCGCGAAAAAATCTGGGTGCGCCTTCTCCCGCTCTTATCTTTTCGTTGGCTCATGTCTTGGTGTGATAGGATCATGCCCCTGGTACCGTCCTTGTTGAAGAGGCTGGCGGCGTTGTCACTGATTCACGGGGTCAGCCCCTTAACTTTGGTCTGGGTCGGGATTTGGGCGAGAACTTTGGGGTGGTGGCTGCTGGAAAGGAAGTGCACGCCCGTGTTCTTGAGGCTGTTCAGAAAGCTGGTCAGGAGGCAAAAGCTAAGGCTTGAAATTATTGGTCGCCTTTCTCATTGAGAAATCGTGTCCTTTGGGGCGGCCCAGATGCCTTGCTTATGCGATGCAAGCACACTTCATCGTAGTGCTATCCGAGAGCGCGCCTCTTTCACTGTGGAGTTCTCAAGCAGACGGTATGTATATCATGGCGAAGTAGAGTACACCTATGACATTGCTTGAAGATCCTTTGAACCTCGAAGACATCGTAAATCGGGTGTAGCTGTCTACTAGACTTGTAAATTTTGCACGTTTTTTCTACTCAACGGGTCGACATCCTAGTTGGATATGACCGTGAAACACGATCTATGTATGAGAAACGATGCAGGATCCTTTCAAGATCCGATCTATGGCTGTGCCGGGCTGGAAAGGGACCGATCACGCTCTGTGTCATCAATGATCATACTTGCACTCACGAACCCTTCAGGACGTCTTGTCAACAAAACTGACCAGCTCACATTCATTCCCTTTCCCTCCCATCTCCCAATTCTTCCCTGCGCCATCTGCTCTTTCCATCCGTTCATTTTCCTTGATACCAGCGTCTTTTCCCATTTATCACACCTTGTAGTAACCGATAACTCACATGGCCAGTTGGTAAGTACGCGTTTGTTTCTCATTGGCGTACTGATATTCACATGGGGTTACCAGGATTGACATTTTCGCCCTCGTCGCAGTACGTTGGACTGATTCTGAACCTACATATCGCAACTTAGGCGTGAATTTTTTAGACTTTGTCTGTCGTTGGAGGTGTCATCTATGGGGTTATCTACATCTCGAACCAGATCTCCAAGGGTGTAGCGAGTACTAAGGAGAAGTGCGTGAACATAATCTTGCATGCGCGTATCCTACTGACTTCTATCCCCAAATAGCCTGAAGAGCAAGGGCCTCACGATATCGCAGAAGGGCGTGTCTGTAAAAACATCGAAACGCTTCGACAGAGCAGACTATGTAGACGCTACGCAACGGTGTGCATTCCTTCTCTGCTCTCGCCGCCCGCAATCTGACCCTCCCTTCAGTGGCTTTGTGAAGGCCTTGGGCGCCTCCACGTACGGCAGTTCAGACAACGTCTCGACCGTTCAGTCACCTGGCAAGATGAATCGACAGGAATCGTCGACGAGCGTCAAAAGTAGCGCGAGCGGCGAAGAAAAGAAGAAAATGAGCAGTATGTTTCGGCGAAACAACAATTCCGGCTCCAAGGAGAAGATCTAGTTGCCCGCCGATTGTATATTACCGACCTCCAACGGTCAACCTGCCTGTGGACGTTGTGGCTGGGACACAGCGTGACCTTTCGATGAAAAGGGCTTCCACCGGTCCGTTATACGTTTTCCATGGACTACTCGCTATACTATGAGGCACAAACACGCTTGCCCCACCCTGCGTCTGGCTGTATTTATTCAATATACGATGTATGTAGGATTTTATTGGAGAGAGTAGCAAGGGCCGAGGATGCGTTCTGCATGATCGATAGGACTGTATGAACAGTTACAGTTCCCAGTGGTGCCATTGGTGGTTGAATGAACTTGACTTGATGTTTTTGACTATCGCGAGCACTTTTACTGTTCCCGTTCTTCTAACAGCGAGTATGTTATGAACAAAAAAAAAATCTACACTCGATATGAGCGACGGTAGTACGAACGGCTTCATTCTCTCCGACAGATAGAAATAGAAAGTGGCTTCTTCAATCTCCAGTCCTTCTCTTTCATCAAAGTCCCAAGCGCGGACGTTGTCGACGTACTAAACACCTCCCTCACACCTTCTCCCGTCAGGGCGCTGCACTCGACATATGAGACAGCACCGATCTTGAGTTCCGACGCGAACAGCCATGAACTTTTATCACGATATGCTGAATGCTCGAAAGCAGTTAAGAATATCTATATACAGTGGGTATGTAAATCAAAGCAGATGCTACAGAACGGGTTTCTCGTGGGCGTCATGTCAGTATCATAAATCGTGCTATATGGTGGGCGGGGAAAATACAGAATAAATAACCAGAGAGGGGTCGTCGTCAGCTAGTAACCAAACAGTGCCCCCAGTAGATCTTTCCAGCCGCGCCTCACCACCATCTTCGTACCTCCCGCATATTCCTGCGCCAGCCACTCCAGGTACCTAGCATCGAATCCACTCAGCGGACCCAGCTCAAATGCCAGGATGTCCTTTGGGGCGAGGTACACCGTCATTGTGCACGCGTCACACACATTCTGCTTAGGTATGAACGACTCGAGAACTGAGAGCTGGAAGGATGTGTGCGCGTGAAAGGTCTGCAGGAGAGACAGTGTCGTAAGCAGTTGTGCATCCCGCCGCTCTGCGGTGTTGTCTTCTTCTTCCTCCGGCCCAGGCTCGTCCCCATCAACGGCAGTAGAAGTCGACACCTTACGCGCCTTGCCAAGGCCCAATGAGGAGGCGGTGCCAACGACAGTCACACGCCCACTCGACCACGACATCCCACTCGACCGGCGCATCGCACGCGTCGTAGGCGTCGGCGGGGCCGCATTCAAAGACTGCTGTCTCTGATGACCAAACACTGTAGGGGCCCCACTCCCACTCCCACTCCCACTCGCCACTGGCCGCCCCTCAATCCCATTACCCAGGCTTCGCATGTACGAACTCCCGCCCATGCTCAGATCATCATCACCCTCCAGCCGCACCTTGCCCCAATTCTCCGCGCCGCCCGCCGTAGAGTACGACGCCGCAGAATTCCCACGCCACGAGCCCATCCAGAGGCCTGCGCAGACGACACACACGTCCTCGTAAACGCGCCACGCATCCGTCCAGGTTGTGCCGAACTTCGACTTGAGGCCAGAGTCCCCTGCGGAACCGGGGCCGCAACAGCCATGGTGTGTGGCGTGGTCGGAGTCGAGTTGCAAGATGCGCTCGAGCTCATTCCACTGAATTCAACAAGTATTAGAAGACGGAAGGGAGGACTTTAGGTACGACTTACCAGTTTGACGTCGCTCCAGGCGAAGCGGATTGAGGATAGGCGGTGTGTAGGGCCCCTCGAGTTCCCTGGTTGGGGTGCGATGGGTTTCGAGGAGTAGAATGTGGGCCGAGTGGCTTTATTGGGCGTTGACGTCGTCAAGTCAATTAGTAGGTCATAACATGACGGTTTCTCCAGGAATATCGCGTCCGTCGTACCTAACAGCCCAGGAATCATTAGTTATTGCCATAAATAGACAGTACAAACGTACAAGCGATCCACCCTCGGCCGGAAAGCCGTTCAGATCGCATCCGGTCCATATCACTCAGTGTAACCATTCCGAGCACGGTGATAGGCTCCCTACACCTGCCCTTGAGTCTTCCGATGCTTGTCAGCGACGACCGCTCTCCTTCTTCCGATGGGATGTGTTGTGCCTCATAGCACATATCTGCAGCTACCTGACAGAGTATACACGCAGCCTCGACAGGTGGGAGTGTATATATGAGTATCCGTTGACGTCCCAAAACGTGTTTGTACAGTGTTAATGAAGAAGGACCAAGGATTCGAAGGAGATGCGGGAGGTGTAATGTTGGGTTAGCGGTTGGGGGCTCCGTCTCGATCTGGGTCGGGTTGGTCGATATCCAATAGTAACGAAGGTGTATATAGAGACTTACCTCGCTTAGCTCGTGGCTCCAACCACTCCAATCACCCAGCCCGCCAAGATTTGCTCTCTTCACCTTGCGCTCCTCGAAGAAGCGCCGCGCCGGGTCCCACTGGCTCTCCGTTGGCTGCAATAGACCCGAGTTTTCACACTGAGCATAAATTCGTGTTATCAAGGCCTTCAAGTCGGACGTATGTCGCCACGGACGCGGTCTCCGAGATTTGGCCAGTAGTATACCGAGGGAGGAGAGACGGAAGCCCCGATGACCTTGTTCCACGGTCTTGCGCCGCCGGTAGACGCACACACCGTGCTGACCGTCCTTTGTAAAGTACCTGGAGATGTGCATTGGTAAAATGTGGGTCTGAGCATGAAGCGACCTACACAACGTCTCGCTCCACGAGATGTAGACCGCTGGGAAGTGCGCTGAACTCGAGATTGTCGAGGTTTAGGTCTGTCTTGGGGAATGAGCAGCTACAAATATCTATATTCAAGGTACACACCATCACTGGCTTTTAACGACCAGTCTACGAGGTTCCCTTGGGTTGGGTGAAATGAGGCATGAAATATTGCAACTGCGGAGCCTCGTGTTAGCTGGACCCGAGTCGATCGTCTTCAAGAGCCATGCACCTATGTCCTGAGGATATTTCCCCTTCGATTCCACAGCAGACATGCAGCTGCCTGCGAGTGCAGTTGCAGGAAATTTATACAAGAAGTGATCGGGACTCGGTTGTTGCTCCGTGAATGTGGTGGTGTAATCGAAACTACGGTGGTCACACAGTCTTGAAGTGATCGTCACGTCACAACTTCCCATATCTCGTCCACATCCATGTCCCAAGGCCAAACGATCAGCGTAAACGACTTGGATGTCTCCCAGCTCGCCGATGTGCGCAAGCAGCTGGAGGAGGTAAGCAACGACCACACTGCTATCCCAGTGCCAGGATTGACTGATCGCACATCAGGAATTGAATCACCTCACAAACTCCTTTGCGCAACTGAAGCAGGCCCAGGCCAAGTTCAAGGCCTGCATAGAGAATGTCGAAGAAGTGAAACCACAGAATGTTGGTATGTAGTAGCCAGCCTCCACGCTTTCGAATGATCTCAACGTCATCTCAGGTAAAACTATTCTTGTGCCCTTGACGAACTCATTATATGTCCCTGGAAAACTCTCCGATCCCGAGCATGTCATAGTCGATATCGGAACTGGCTACTTCGTCGAGAAGGTGCGCCTCGCCCAGCGAATGATTTTATGCATGTAGAGATCTAATAGCGAGTTGCTCAGACGCGTGCCCAAGCCTCGAAGCACTACGCAGACAAGGTGGAGTACATCCGAACGAACCTCGAAACGCTGGAGGATACGATACAGAAGAAGAGAGACAATATGAATTACCTGACGAACATGTTACAAGCGAAGTTACAGGCACAGACACAAACGAAGAGCTAAATTTTGACGCGTTGATTGATATTCATGCCCTGCCTGTCTCGAAGTTCCCCCAGTCGTGAGAGCGACCCACCATGGTGAAGGCGCTTTCTCGGTCAATGAGCGGTAGGATGACCCCGACGGAGCGCAATTCAAGACATTGATGCAAATCGCGACTTCATATACTATTACAACAAGCTATTGGTACAGATTTTAGGTCTCAACAACAAGAAGCCACTATTCTTACGAGGCCCACTCATCGACACGGCTAGTTTTGGGGCAGCCGGGGCTTGGAGGCGACGAGAACTGGGTCTCTACAAATACCTTCTCCACGCCGCCCTTGCGCTTGTCAAAAGCCTGGTAAAGCTTCGCCATATCTTCCAAGGGCACGCGGTGCGTGATGATACTGAAAGAACAATCAGGAGCAGTAACATACGATGTTGAGAAATGACGAACAATGTAGGATCAAACTTTCCAGGAATGATATATTCGTTCAAGAGTTCTTTCCAATACATATGGACTGGGGCTTGACCGTTTCCAATGAGGCTGTATATCATGGTGAGCTATCGTATCCATAAATGACACTTGCGTCGACTTACCGAATACCCTTCTCCATCAGCGCGCCAATGTTGACACCGTTGGCATATCCAGCATACGCGGCGATGATTCCAGCCCTGCCCATCTTCCTGGTCGCGATAAGCATCTCGTTGATCGTCTCCGGAACGTCAGTCTCCATCATTAGGGCCTTCTGAACCTTGTGAGTGACAGACTTGGGCTCATGGAAACTTCCTACAAAGACGTTAATCAATGATCCGTCTACCTGAGCAAATGTAACAACAACTCGGATGGACTCACCAGCATCGATAGCAACATCCAGGCCTCTTGGGACGAGCTCGTAGATCCGCTTGGTGACGTCCGAGTACTCCTTGAAGTCAATGACCTCGACCCCGGACTTTTCCCTGGCGAAGGCAAGCCTCTCCGGGATCGTGTCGATTCCGATCACCCTGGATGCGCCCTTCAACTTGGCCCAGCGTGCAACGCATTGTCCAATCGGACCAAGACCCTAAGCACCACACATCGTCAGTCAACTATCCGTTTTGAGTCCTGACTGGACATACCCAAACGCCGACAACGTCACCTTTCTGGACGCCCGTGTCGACAACGGCATGGTAGCTCGTTGGCAAGATATCAGAAAGGTAGACGACCTTCTCATCCGGGACGCCGTCGGGAATGGGTAGGAGGTTGACCTGGCCTTTGGGCACGCGCACGTACTCCGCCTGGCCGCCAGGGAAGCCGCCAGTGAAGTGGGAGTACCCGAAGAACCCGCCGTCGGACTGGCCGTACATGTATTGCTGTAGACTGAGTACGAGGAGAGAAGGGTTAACCGATGAGCAGGCAAGATGGAAAGGGAAGCTAACGATGAGTTGTTGGTCCTGTCGCAGAAGGATGAGAGTTTTTGCTTGCAGTAATCGCATTCACCGCAGGCGATCTGGAAGGAGGCGACGACGCGTTGGCCGACCTTTAGGTTCGTGACGTTCTTCCCGACCTTGTCGACTATACCCATGAACTAGAACGTTACTTCCATCAGTGTAGAATCTAATGAAGGCCGGGCGAAAGATACTTTACCTCATGACCCAGGATATCGCCCTTCTGCATTGTCATGATCTCACCGTGATACCTGGAACGACGTAAGTATGATGTCATGCACCCCGGTGCAACGCAGGTGAATGCTCACAGGTGGAGATCCGAGCCGCAGATGGTTGTACCCGTCACTTTGACGATGACATCTTCGTCCTCAGTGATGTCGGGGGCGGGAACGTCAACGACGCGTACGTCGCGAGAGCCGAACCACACCAAGGCCTTCATGGTCTTGCCGTCTGGGGCGTGCTTGTATTCAGGCTGGGTCACCGTCGGGACGGTGCCCATGTACTGGGTGGACGTTAGCGCACACGTCAAGCACTACTATACTGGAAAGTGGCGTACATTTTGGGCGGCATTAGCTACTGCTTGCATTGTAGTAGGAGTGGTGATTTATGGTACTGTTATGGCGTTGTACGGGTTGGTGGAGGAAAAAATACGGCGGGTGAGACACTCCGAAGTGCATTTATATTGCGCGGAATGGAGTTTGGGAGACTAGAAGATTCTTCTTGGATAAGTGATGATACCATGACGCACATATCATGTTTCACCGTGGCGCACTTCAATCTATTCTCGTTCTCCATTTAGTCGCTACTATAGTGTCCTATGTGTGCCATTAATAGAGCTCTCGGAGTCTTCGCTGTAGTTAACCAGGATCAGAATCTATCAATGACCGCGTGGGCATTGCGTTCCATCCCTGTTATCTCAGACGCTTGCAACGGCGGTCTGGGCAATGATACCGCGAGGATCACTGGGGATCTCAGATGGCATTGGTTCACATCATCGAGGCAAGGCCATCCAAGGGACTTTCAAGATACGGTGTGAGTTATGCCCAATACCACCGCCTTCAGCGCCTCACTCGATATTGGTGTGTATATTGATCGCTAATAGATTTACTGGCTTGACGGTGTTGTTTGCCACAGTCGCAGGGCGACGGAGGACGATGCGGGAATATGGCCAAAAGACATCGGGGTTGTCTGCCGGCGTAGGACGATTGTACACATCGATCGTGATCGTGACGGTATAAGTTGATGCTGTTCTCAAGGCTTCTGACACAAGGTCTGTAGACTCTTTTTGGCGCACCGATGAACACTTGGAATAGACAGGACGCAATTCGGCAAAAAAAAAAAAATGCTGGACTGAGCTGGAATTCAGCGAACGCCGACCAAAATCATCATTTGCTCTGATCGCAGAACCTGATTTTCATCGCAAAGATCAAGAGACGATACGGTGGAGTTCAATGCGACTCACTGGAAAGAAGGCTGAAAGAATGGTCCTTAGGTCATCAGCGTTACGGATCGATATGTTGTGTATATCGATGGAAAGTATTGACCAAAGGATCTGCTTCCAGCCACCATATTAAAATGCAACCTTGCAAAAGCCCTCTTCCGTAGACGAGCAGACCAAGCTCCACTTCCTCGGTCAGCCAATCTCGTGTTCAGCCAGTAGCTAGATAAAGAGGGTCAGCGATGCGATCAAGATGCGGTTTAGAATTTGAATTGACCATGTTGGGAATGCCATTCAGGACAGGGTAATCGTGTTTACAATTTGGGCAGGTCATTATCCCTTCCTCCACATGAATCTAGCAGTGGAATTCTTAAGCCGCAGCGCATCCCAGGTTTTCAGAATGGGAGTCCAACCTCGAGTAGAACGTGATGCAAATTCTTTAAAAAGTCGTCATCGAGCATCTCAGGTAGCTCTAGTGGTAGTGTAGTATCGCCAAGCTACACGATCCATTCAGCTTCACGTCTCATTAGTGTGATTATAATGGTACGGACCTGCCTAGCAGCGTCAACCAGGGCTTTCCATTCAATTTTTGGCATAAAACCCCTCAAAAAATCAGGGTTAAATTCAGCCTCGCGTAATTCGATCTGCACGTCTCGGAACTCCAGAGGAAAATTGTTGGAGTTGCATCCTTTTACATGGCAGGCCAATAGATTGTGCGTAATCAGACGGACCATGGCGGTGACGGAGGAAAGGAGATGAATAGAGATGAGGTCGTTATCAAAAAGTTGGCGACAAGGCTGTTGCCAAATAAATCCCTCGCATATTTTTCTGTTTCGAACGTCGAGCAACGATGAGGCCACCTTCTCCCTCGATCCCCGAGAAGGAATTTCTTTTCACTAGTTTGAAGGAGTCTTTGCGACTCGATGGACGTCTGCCTCTGGAAATCCGTACGCCGATACTGACCTTCGGTGCTGAACTAGGATGGGTTGAGTGTTCACTGGGTAAAACGCGGTGAGTTCTTCGCGAATCGTCTTTACATTCTTCTCATATGACTGCCCCCTCGCAGCGTAATTGCCCAAGTTGAAGGGAAAATGGTCAAGCCCCAGCCGGAGCGGCCCTTTGAGGGAATTATCACGATACACTCTGAGATATCACCCATGGCCTCGAGCGAGTACGAACCTGGTCGGTAGGTATGTGGTAGAGATCATAGGGTTCCTTGCCATATTGACCGAATCTCAGACCGTCGGACGAAGAAGTGACGATCACACGAATGCTTGACAAGGTGCTGAAGCGAAGCGATGCGGTGGATAAAGAATCGTTGTGCATTTTGGCTGGCCAACGCGTAAGTGCACGCGTCGTGACCAGGCTCCCAGCTGCTAATATGTACGATTAGGTGTGGCATCTCCGTTTAACGTTACATTTCTTGTCGGATGCTGGAAATATGCTCGATTGCGCCTGTCTCGCGGGAATGGTGGCCCTAAAACACTTTCGACGGCCTGACGTTGAAGTGATCGGTGACGAGGTCACAGTTGTGCGTCCTCCTCTCGGTTCTAGTCGGTTTCCCATTTGCTAATGCCTTAACCATCCAGCACGAACCCACCGAGAGAGCACCTATTCCTCTCGCGATACATCACACGCCGTTCTGTTTTACATTCGCCTTTTTCCCCGATCCCTCCATCCCTCCCGTCATTGATCCGACGCAACTCGAGCAGCGGTTGAGCGCGGGACTACTTTCGATCGCCCTGAATGCACAGAGGGAACTTTGTGTCCTACAAAAACTGGGTGGGGTTCCGCTAGACACGGACGAAGTTCTCAAAATCGTCAACGTTGCGGTCCAAAAAGCGAAGGAGCTGAATGCCACTGTTGACGCGAGGCTGAGAGAAGACTGGGCGGGCAGGAAGGTAGAAGTTACGTAGCCGTAGCGGTGCTGTAGCCATACAGCAAGTTATAATATCATTAAATAATGTAATAAGAGCACAAGATCAAGGAACGTGTACTGAAACCCAAAATCTAGCTCTAAGTGACAGTGAGATTAAATACAAGAGTCTTCGTTAGGAATTAGAGGATATATGGTAAGGAATGATGGGAAGTTCGTTGAAGGATAGTGGATCTCAAGTGGGGGAGATAATCGGGAATGAGAGGAGCACAGAGGGACGAGGCAGGAGCTGGCCAACTACGTGTACCTCAACCGTTTGTGGCATCGCGGGGAATCCTCAGGCGCGTCGACAGTCTTAAGGATCTGACAAGTCCCCGAGGTGATATGCTGGACAACCGACTCCATCCTAGTAAAGCCCTTTCCGCAGAGGCCGCAGCGCGCGCGGTCATTCGCTTGGTGGTTTCTGATGTGCGAGCCCATCTGGCCAGACAGGACAATCTTATCGCAGCCAGGAAAGATGCATCTGGCGGGTGTCTTCTTTTGGACCGAGTGTACGTCGACGAGGTGCTGATGGATGGTGGTGAGATCGCCACCTACTGTCTTGCGGCATCGGCTGCAGGGGAAAGGGTCAACCTTTTTGTCGGACGAATGGGCCGGAATGATGCGGATAAAGTCAGCCAGGGCTGGGTAATCGTCGATCGTTTCCTCGAGGGAACTCGCTTTCCTTTTGGTCGGAGTGCTGAAGGAATCATATCCTAGGCAAGGCACATGAACAACTGCAGAGTTTGGTGGGGCAAGTGACGGAGAAGACGACTTGTTCCTAGTCAAATATGACTGGGGAGACAAGGAAGGCGGTACGGTGGTACTCCAAGTAGGGACGCCAGGGGGACCTTGTACACGGATCTTTGAAGGGGTACGAGTGCATGAAGTCGCTGTGTTTCGTTCGAACTTTGACCAAAACGCGTCGTAACTTGGGGCAGACGACCACTGCTGAGAACTGGATATAAAGAACAGGTATATACAACTGCAACGATAAAGATTGAGGAGGACAATGGGGCTTACGGTATTTGCGTCAGGTGCCAATAAGGGTTTTCACGGTGATCAGATACTTGGAGGCCTCTGGCAGTGTCAAAAGACGGAATAGTAGAAGGCCCAGCCTCTGGATTTGACAGCACAACCTGAACACTATAAAGGGCTAATAAGCAAGGGCCGACGAGTTATCAAAAGGGCAAAATAAATACGTACACGGCCTCCAAAACCAGTGGATGGACGTCAGACCCGAGGCAGCCATTATGGACAGTAGATCTACGACTCCCGTCAGACCAGGGTGCTTAACGATAAACTTTTGTAGCCACTCACAAAACATCCTGCAAGCTCAGAGGACTTGCTCCGGGCTGGGCGTTCATTAGATGAGACATAGATATTAGCGTTTAGGGGATTGAACGAGAAGATTCAAAAAAATAGAGATGGATTAAAGATGTGGGGGAACAAAGCGTCGAATATCCCAGGCATTTATAGGTCGAAGTTTGCTCTGGCCAGGAAGCCAGGTGGCATACGGGCAACCTTTGGCCAGTCTAGAGATCTGTTATGTGACGAAAGACTTTAGCGGTCGGCAAGAAAATACTGACTCTGACCACAAAGAGCCATGTCAGCCATGTCTAAGCGGACTGGCCACTGAGCGACATTATGTCCGGGGCAAACAATGGCCGCTTTGGTGGATATCTATTCCCATAAATCTACCATATAAGGGAACGGGCCCCCAGGCGGTGGCCCATGCCTCGATCACCATGTGAAGATAAACTCACCGAGTGGCTGATGAGGTCATTGTAGCGACAAGACAGGTCTCGCTGAACGCAGAATTGGGATGTCGAATATTGCATCAAGTGCGATAAGCTTCGCCTGATAACGGACGCCGTTCTGCAAGATCAGGTAACAGTCCAGCTCCCGCCTCGAGTCAACGTAGTATACAGACCCTCAAGGTTGGATTTATGCAGTCTGTAAGAACGATGTCTCAAGCTAAAATAGCCTGTAACAATTCGTATATTCAGCATAAAAAGGACGACGGAAGAATATGCACTGACACTCACTCAAGGCTTGGTGTCGGAAACGCATGTCGCAGACCTCGTTCTTTAACCTCAGCTTTTCACGCATTCCTTAGCTCTTTCCTCCAAGCATGATTGCCTATGACTCCAAGAACGGTCGCGACTTAAATACCTACCATGGAGCGCTGGACCAGTCCGTTAGATTGAAGTCGGCCGTAGCAAAACATCCATTCAGGAAGTGGGCACCCGGCAGGCTTTTAGAGAGTCCCGATCACATTGCCACTACACGGAGCCGCCTAGAAGCTCGAGGTGAGAGATCCGGCGCATGTTGTGGGGTAGTCAGAAGCCCGCGCTCTTCAACGATTACTGGTAGTTAGCACCTTTATGCCTCTATCTTCTCGTACAAGGCCTGTTGCGGATCGCTTCTGGGTCAGAGAAATGCCATGCACGTCCAAGAATCGGATTGGTAAAGCGAGTCAAATATGCATTCACAGAGAACGTTCATCTTAGCAGATACAAGGCCACGGAGCGCCAGAAGACATGTTGGCATGCATCATTGCGAAACAAACTTGAAGCTTTGGATGACTCGGGTTGAAGCAGAGGAGTAAGGCGCTGTACGGGTAAGATGAGAGTAGGAGCTGCTCCAGAACATGGCAGTGGCAGTGGCAGTCAAAGTTGCCGTCGGTCCGAGCCGATCAACGTTGCACGCGACGTCCGTCATCCGCCCCGTGACTGAAAAAATCTTATCGACTCGATCGGAGTCAGTTCTGCTCAACCTGGCTTTCTCTCTTTCTCTCAAGTGGCGGTTTGTATCATATCTGCGCCCGCGAGTATTCACCCGAACCATGGCCACTACACTACCCCAAGTGCCCGACACCGATCCTTCAACATGTGTCTTTGACTCGTTCCGAACAGCCATTGCAAAACGCGTGTCAGAAGCCCTACCATTGACTGTCGAACAAGCGTATTCTGGTGTGGATTACGGAAAGAAAGGCGTCGACTTTACCATTGCGCTCCCCCGGTTTAAATTGCCAGGCAAAATAGACGAGATCGCGGGGAAGGTCATCAGCAAAGTGAGTCACGTCGTTCCGTCGTCGGCGTTGCCATTCAAACAACATTCTCGCCAGTTTGAACCAGATGAATGGGTATCATCAATCACGCACGACAAGGCCTTCCTCCATTTCCAACTCAACTCCCAAAACCTCGTTCGACAAGTGCTCCACCAAGTGCACGCTAAGACACACCTCACGGAATCTGGTAAACCCGAATACGGCACGAATACCTCGGGGAAAGGGAAGAAGGTCATCATCGAGTTCTCCGCACCGAATATCGCCAAGTCATTCCATGTCGGCCACTTGCGAAGTACAATCATCGGTGCCTTCTTGTCAAACCTGTACGCGTCTTGCGGTTGGGACGTTGTCAGGATGAACTACTTGGGGGATTGGGGAACCCAGGTGCGTGTACCGCGAATCCCTGCGGGGCAAATCTGACAAACCTCACAGTTCGGCATGATCGCCACTGGTTTCGAAAAGTACGGCTCCCGAGAGGAGCTCGAGAAAGACGCCATTAAGCACCTGTTCGATGTCTATGTCAAAGTGAACAAGGAAGCGGAGAGCAAACCCGAGGTCAAGGTTGAGGCCGCGAAGTGGTTCAAGCGGATGGAAGACGGCGATGAATCAGCACTCTCTAACTGGCGGGTCTGGCGAGAGTTGAGCATCAGGAAATACAAGGAGGAGTACGACCGCCTCAACGTGGAATTTGACGTCTACAATGGGGAGAGTATGGTCGGGAAGGAGTGGCAGGATAAGGCGCTGGCCCGCCTGGACGAGATGGGACTCATCAGCGATGCTGAGGGCGCGAAGATCGTCGATCTTGCTAAGTGGAAGCTTGGTTCAGCTGTCTTGCGGAAAAAGGGTAAGTCGGCTCTTTTGCTTGTCGAAATATGTGTATTTATGCTCCTTCAGACGGTACATCAATCTACCTCACCCGAGATATCGGCGGTGCGATCGAGCGGTACGAAAAGTACAAGTTCGACAAGATGATCTACGTCGTTTCCTCACAGCAAGACCTCCACCTCGCGCAATTCTTCAAAGTCCTAGAGCTGATGGAGTTCCCCTGGGCGAAGTCCTTGCAGCATGTCAACTACGGCCTGGTGCAGGGCATGAGCACTCGGAAGGGTACCGTCGTGTTCCTGGACCAGATCCTCAAGGAGGCAGCGGATGTCATGTACAACCAGATGAAGCAGAACGAGGAGAAGTTCAAGGCCGTGGAGGACCCCGAGATGGTCGCCCAAGAAATCGGCATCACAGGCGTGAAGATCCAGGACATGGCCGCCAAGCGGTGAGCCCCTTCATCTCCGTAGTCCACCTACCTTTTTCTGAGCTGTGATATTCTAGGATAAACAACTACACATTCAACTGGGACCGAATGCTTTCCTTCGAAGGCGACACCGGCCCGTACCTTCAATACGCCCACGTCCGACTCGCCTCCGTCGCGCGAAAGAACCCCCACCTCATCCCGCTTCCGCCGCCAACCCAGATCAACACCGACTGCCTCGCGGACGCGCCGCACGCGCGTGACATTGCGTTCCTCCTCGGCACGTACCCGGACGTCATCAAGGTGGCGCTGAAGACGCACGAGGCGAGTGGGATCGTGACGTTTGCGTTCAAGCTGAGCCATGCGATTTCGAGCGCTTGGGAGACGGTTATTGTGAAGGGAGAGGAGGATCTGGAGAAGGCCAGGGCGAGGATGTTTTTGTATGAGTGTGCGAGGGATGTGTTGGGGGCGGCGATGAGGCTGTTGAGCATCCGGCCGTTGGAGAGAATGTAGGTTTGTGGATCAGGAGAGTGGGGCACTATATATCCCTAGCGCCATGCATGACATTGTACATTTGAGATCTGGACACTGCGCCGACAGATAGGCGTCAGGGAACAAACAGATAGTAAGAACGGGCCGTAAGTAGTTGAAGGCAGTAGAACACCGCCATGCATCAAGTCGCGGTATAAGGTGTATATATACTCATATGCTCCACCATCCGCGCTCCCGGCTTCGCCGTCGTCATCTCCACCCGTACCCCAGCTGGAGTTGAAGCTATCTTCACTTTCGAGTCCAAGTCCATGACATACGCAATATATACATACGCAAACGCTCCTCAGATGGTGACTCCGTATCCAGCTGCCTGTAGTTCAAAAATGGCATGTTCTAACATATTTGCAGAGGCGCCATTCGGGTCAAGGGTCTTCCCGTCCTCCATGTCTTGGTAGAACTTGTCGATACACGCAGCTGCTCCTGAAAAATGAGCCACCTTCGCACATGCGGCATGAATAGCAAGGTAAGTGGGGGATGGAACTGGAAGTTTCTCCGGATCAGGCGTCGTGAAAGTGACGAATTCCGGATAGCTACGTAGGAAGGATGGATCTGATGCTTCGAGCTTATATCTGTTTGTTTCTTCCTGACAAGTGTTGTCATAGGTTAGGAAGCCAAATCCACCAAGGTTAGGTCGAACGCACTGTTGCAGTAAACCAAATATCCAATCGACCGAAATCCATATGAAATCCAGGGACCAAAGTCATGACGTTTTCCAAACGGTGAACTTTGGAACCGTTCAATTCATCAGGAAGTTCTTCGTACCCAAAGCGATGCATGATGGCCCACATCGTGGAAGCATACTCCCGCTATACGTAGAAAATCGCCATCGAAGGTTTCAGAGGTAAAAGTAAGAAGAGACATACTTTGGCTGAGCCCGGTTCAATGGACAAATTAATGGACTCGGAGAATATGTGTGCACACTGTGTGGATTCCCTCCTCGCGCTGAGGTCCAAATCAACCATCTCCTTCAGCTCTCTGATCATCTTTACCGAGCGCGTGTCGTATTTCCCGGTCACGACGCAACGATATCCATCGCGCATCAGCGCCTGATGAGAAATGAATGGACGAGGATTTGTGGAAAGGAGGAACAAGACAGACATATTTTTTGGCCTGAGCATGGGATTGAGGAGCCTCTTGAAAGGTCGTATCGATCATATCTTGTATTCTATCAGAGGAGGGACGGGATGCGTCATTGAAAGGTGTTCGTATATTACCCCTATTGGCTCGGACTGGCGATCGCGTCAGATGGCACTTGCATGCGGAAGTTGGGGAACGTACAGGCACTGATATAATCATCATAGTACATCTGCCCAACAGCGAGAACGGCTGAATCGTCGACGCACGAGCTGATCTCTTCGACTATGTTTTTCCATCCTGGATCTGTGGGCGCATAATGGATCAGATAGCCAAGGATTCGAGCGTAGACTTGGTTGTTCCCGACGTCGGCGCCGTTGTCGACGGCCCGCTCAAGAGACTCCTCGAGTCTCAAGCAGATATCATACGCGCTCACGACGTCGGCAAGATGTTGGAGTCTCTGAGGAACTTGGCGTGGCAACGAAGTCATGTTCGCAGAATGTCATCAAGGAAGAGACTTGTCACCATCCGTTATATGAGAACATTCGATATCTGGTGAACCGGTGAAGCTGAGCTTGAGACTTGAGTTGCTGAGTGGTGACTCCTTGCAACTTTAGTTGATCGAGGCTGATCGAAAGAGCCGTCACCGATATGATCGGATACTCTTTTTGGTAAACGACCCAATTTCCAAATTCTGCTCAACGTTAGTTATGTTACACCACATCGTCGCTGAGCCTCGTTCAACAACAAACACATCCTCCTCTTCAATTCCGGCACGGCGAAGGGTTCAGATACAACATCAATATCAATTGTCATACATCATCATTCGTCAAGGGAAGTTGTCCGTGATGATGGTCATAGTAGCCAGGAGTCAAAGCCGATTGGTACTACGTGGAGGACGCCAGCGTCTCCTTCAATCCCTTTAAAGACGGAGAGAAGAAGTACTCCCCACCACGAGGAACGATGAAGTCCGGAGGAGTAAGCACGACGCTAGGGCTGTTGGGGTCGGTACCACTCAACTTCCTATCGCCTCGGCCGATAAGAGGATCCAGCCTTCTCAGAAATCAGCGCTGGAAAATCTTCAGCTTTGATATACGCACCCTGGGACCTCTGGGGCCTGCTCTCCGATGGGGAAAGTGGGATTGTTCGCCCAGCCTAGTAGTCATTTATATTTAGCTATGCTCATGTAAGATGTGAAACCGGTGCTTTACTCTCTTGTATGAAGGCAAAACCGTTCTTGATGCTTGTTGAATAACACGCGAAGAGCAGTCCACGAACATGGCTTGTCTTCTGGGATTGTTTCTCCTCTTTCGTGACTTCAGGACCGAACTGCACACCACGGCGAGCAATCCTGTTCTTCTCGATCGAAATGCCTAGGTCTTCGAGATCTGCACGAGGAAGAGTCTTCCGGGTGTGGGCAGCGAAAGGGCAGATCTTCTGGAAATCTTGCTCCGCTTGGTAACGGAAGTTGTTATTCCTAGCCATATACTTGAGAAAGAATTTCCATAGTCCAAGAAAACGCGACCCACCTCTTGGGATCAGCTGCTAAGGCTGGATCGTCTCTAAAGGGTGTGAGATCGATGGGTGCACCTGAACCATCAATCAGGGATGTGCATGGGTGTTGGTAAATAAACTACGAACCACTCTTCCATCGGCCAACAAGCCTCGCTCCCAAAAGCTCGCTACCTTCCTCGGGGGTCAAGCCAGGCACAGGTATGGGATGATCCTTCAAGAACTTGTTGAATTCAGGAACCTTCTGGAATAAGTAGCGGAAGGTGAGGTAGCTGCCGTCGACAGCCCAAGTGGGCCTCGTTGGTCCGAGGTCGCCATCGTGGCCGGTCACAAGAACACCAGCACGAACGGGCTTGGGTCCTGGGTTCGGGCTCTTGTCGAATCCGATGACAGATGGGTTGGAGATGCCGTCAAGGAAGCCAAAGCTGTTTAGAAGAATTATCAGCGAGGAGCTGCACTGGAGGGATCTTGCCAACGTACTGCTCATGCGCCGACTCCTTTCCTGGGCGCACATCTCCAACTATGCTGGTGACTTCCTTGATCGACGGCTTATATTGCCCCGGAGCGATACCGAATATCTCTTTGATTTGTTGTAACTTCTTGTCAACAGTGCCGTGGCTGTCTCCCGAGATGAGGATAACTGCGTGAATGTCTTTCAAGAACGCGGGCTCCCAATCGGGAACGAAATTAGGGATATCTCCCGTGCCCTTGTCACCAAGATTCTTTGCATCCTCTTTCTGGCCGAGTGAGAAATTGGGTTCGGTACTCGTCAAGTTGGAATCGTCGATGCCCAGCTAAGATCGCCCGAAAATAAGAGAGTTTAGCGAGCTATAAGTGCCAGCATTAGAGGGAAACCTCACAGCCACAAAGCCCTTGTGGGAGAAGGCAATGTTTACGCCAACCATGGTGATCAAGGTCTTATCGCCCTTCTTCTTATGATCTTCGATGGCTTTGCGGTCCTTCAGAACCTGGGCAACGGTCTTCACGAGTGGGTTGAACTTGACGAGATGGCTCCTGAAGAGCTTCACATCGGTAATCTGGAAGAAGAAATATGTTTGGGTCTTCTTGGGAAGGCCACTCCTACCAGCAACAGTTTCAGCAAAGGTTAAGAGTTATAACGGGATTTGTATCACGCGTACAAGATGTCGCCTTGGATGTTATTAAGATCCAAGTCAGCTGGTGTCGGGAGAGGTTGTTGCGACATGATAAAAGCCTATGAGGAATTAGCTTGGATAGAGAGTAGGTGGACGAAGACCTACAAGTATGAATAAGACGCCTATGAATCGTAGAATTCATGGAGCGTTTTATACCAAACGATTAAATACGTGCCTCCTAAGTCACGCAGGGGAAAAAATGCCGTACTCTCAAACAGGACGCTGTGCGTCTTCGGCCTGGCGTTGCAAGATTACTGGGCGTATCTACTTGCTATGGGCTCTTACGTTCTCCGGATGATGCGGGGCATCGCCTGTTATATGGATGGGGTAAGTTTCAATGCGAAGGCCTATAACGAGGCCCGAGGCACCTGAACTTGAAGGATGAAAGGACTAAACCAAGAACATCCATGTATGTCTGTGCATTGTGTTCCTGAGACCGGGGAAGAATTACGTTTGGGCGCGCCCAACTGGAAGATACGGGAGTCTTGTAGACATTGTCAGGGAATAAACGACATCTAAAACGACCCAAAACACACATCATCAAGTGCTGGATATCTTGCTTTATTGCACTGTTCTACGGGTGTTTGGATCCGTATCCGCAGAGCGCCAAGGTTGTATGGCGGCCAATGGGAGGTCTTCACTGAGATCTGATGGAGTTGAAGTGGCATCGGACCAAGTTGAAAGCGTGCGAAGGCTCCCCTTGTCCGAAGGACCGCAGCACTGTCATTGTTCGGCAGCATTGGGTGGATAGAATGTCGGGTATCGCCACTGTGAAACGCCTCCCACCGCCTCGGTGGCTACCGAGTACTCGAGTACACCCGTATGTATAAGCAATCGGACCTTATCATATTTGATGACAAGCAACCGTACTTAAGAATGCTGTTTGGAGTTTGAGTCGGGGGCGAGGAGAGTCTAAATGGAGCAGCTGAGGTGTTGCGTGTATTTGTTGAACATGAACTCCCCTTTCAATGAAGCAAACAGGAAGCAGGCTTCATGTAGTTTTCTGCGTGATGTTCTGGCATCCCTGTAGGCGGCGTGGATGATTTGAAACTGCTGTATTCGTGATCGCTTCCGACCTCTACGGTATGCTGCAGAGCGGTGGTAGGTGAGCGTCTGTATATATCAGTGGGCTCTTCGCTGAGGCGGCCTTCGATCAGGACGGAGAAGATTATCGTGATGGAAGCGTCAATCTCTTCATCCAAGAGCACTAATCTTAGATGTCAAGATAATCGAAACAGAAATGGGCGCGAACCGGACTGATGATCCTCCGAGTCGCATTTGCTAGACTTTGACATGAGGCCGATACAGTAGCTTTGGGATGGAAAAGTGTCATGGGTTTACCGTTTCACGTCTCGTCATTCCACAGGGCACCTTTGCACACTCTTGATGACAGCAAGGTTCAACGGTTCTAAATGAGCTCTGAAGTGAGTGAGTTTCGCTACCACATTGCTTGCAAACTCACGTACCAGGGGGAATGAGACTTAGACTTTGGGCAACATCTACATCTGCTTGGATATGTGGTTACACGTTTACATGTGAGCGGGGCGATCTCAGCTTACAACATGTGCACCACCACCACAGCTTCTCCAGAGTCCAGACAGGGAATTCACTACCTCCGGTAAGCACCATTTGATGGACGCGGAGAGGCCAAGGCGCCGTCGTTGATCGGGGACCGGATAAGCTCCGCGTTCTAGAGCGGTGAGAAATTGAGAGAAAGAGTCAGGGAAAATGGTCTGGTGTGGGCTGTGGCAGTAGGGCATGATGAGGATATCATGGCCGGTTTGTCGGTGGAACGCATTTACACAAGGATCTGCCGCATACGATAGAAACGGGGTACAAGCCTGCTGATGGAGTCAGTGAGCCAATACAAAGACGTGAAAGTTAAGGAACATGGTGACTGTTTAAACGTTCAAGTCTTGTGCCACTACTGTAGTGTCTGGCAAGACTCGGAAGAGGCAAGAAGTCGCCAGGCACGCACGTTGAGCGCTGAACGCTGAAACGCTGAAAGCCTGAGGATGAAATAGCAACGAACAGCTGCCACAGCTTTCCTGTATAGCACGCTCCAGCCACATCCAGGAAGCCGCAAAATATGAAACCGATGACGGAATGGAGACGGGCGCGTACTTGTGGCGCCTGATGGCGCTCGCAGCTGCATAGGTGTTTGACATGGGTCGATTATATCCTTGGGATTGGAGTTTAAATCATAAATCTCGATTCTTGTCACCCAGCAGGAGAGGACGGGCACCCCATAGATATTTGAAGCCGACGTGAGTGAGCTTGATGACGAAATGGAATGAAGGCTCCACATAAGGCATTGTGATGGGCCGACCCCGTCCCGCAGCTGACTCCTTCTGCGAAAGCTATTTGTTTAAGTCACATCTCGGATGCCACTCAGGTTGCTCCAGACAGCTCCGGCTAACCCTGGTAGTGGAATATTGCCTGCAGAGCTGCCAAAAACGGAATCACTGGTCGGAGAGTGACTAAAGATTCTGGAGCTGTGCAGAGTCGGGGATCGAGTCAAGCATGTAGAGGGCCATCAGGAGGCAGGATATAAGAAGGATATCGAAATTTCTTTTTGAGTCGGGGTTTCGAGACACCGGAGGCAAACACTAAGGCAGTTGAACTTCAGATGCCCTTGGGGCAGTTGATTCACGTTTAACTGGTGGTCGTCCTGCGGTTCCATAAATTATGTAAATATTGTCATGTGAGCTGTCCCAGCCATCCAGACCGAGGCTGCGAGGCATCAGCGAGGCAGGCTATCATAATCGAGGCGAGCGGAACTCACCCGTGCATGACTCCGATGTTACTTCCGATTCCCGATTCACGATCACGCTATGTATTCACGCGTTCGCGTTCCCTTTGTTCTCGACATGTAGGTATAAGTGTCGTGCCAGTGCCATGCACTGCACACATGTTGTAGATTTACTTGTTAAATTGATCTCTTACCTTTCTTTCTGACTATCATCATCACCATGTCCGAGACTCAATCGTCGCATCCTCAGACTGAAGGGCCCGGTCCATCAGGGCGCAAGCGCAAGCGGTCTCTGGACAACTCTGTCCCTGGCTCTTCAAAGAAAGCTCGCAACAAATTTGCTCATCGAACAAAGAAGCCCAAGAAGCCAAGTGACTGGCATTTGAAGCGGAAAGATGTCCCGAAAGACGCGGAAGCAACAAAGGTGCGCATCTCGTGTTTTCAATTGCTTCACAGGTCTCAATGTCTCGCAGGCAGCACTGGAGCTCCATCTCCGTACCCTCTGGCGCCTACCAGATCAGAGTGCGATCCCACCAAAGGTCACGAGCGTCGACAAAGAACCTTTGACGAGGCGTTTCTCCTCTGAATCGCAGGTGAGGAGCACGGTCACCGCCAGCCTGGAACAGAACGTAGCCCACATCCGGAGAGTTCAAGCCACCATAGATGAATTCTTGGTGTCGCTTACAGAGGGCAGCACGGTCTCGAACAACATCAAACGCATCTCGGAGTCACATTTGCTCCTCATGTTCAGGACTGTGGCAATTGTTGGGCTTTCGCGATGGGCGCCCGATATCCTCAGTGACAATCCTGAGTCCTTGTACAACCTTCTCCACGAGCACATTGCCCTCCAAACGTTCGAGCAGGTCTCCGCCGCCTTTGGCTACTCACACATGGGGATCAATTTACCCTTGGTTCGTGACTTTCCGCTCATGCGCAAGTTTTATCGAAGCTTTGTATTCTCCTACATGCACGATATCGCAAAGCTTGAGGCGAAGAGCCCGGGGAGTGTTGCGAAAGGGAAGCAGACAACCACCGTCTACAAACGCCGACATGACGTATGTATTCAGCTTGCTACCGTCAGTAGCCGATCTTACTGATTAAATTTAATAGCTTATGATGAACAGAGTCGATGTTCTCAAGGCCCAAGGCTTCAATATGCGGGTCCTTGCGTTGGCTAGTGAGACTGAGGCACACTCTGATGATGAGTTGACGGAGGGCGACGCGATCTACCGCATCAAAGACAAGGAGGGTCGCGCAGCCAAAGTCAAGAAATTCTTCAGACTGGCTGATGTGCAGCGCCAGCGGATAGCTAGGGCTAAGAGAAAACAGCACAAGTCAGTCAATATCCCGATTTTTCAACCAAGTGACTGATCATTCTTTCCATTACACTAGGCCAGAACGTCGTCGCGAGGCTCTTGAGATGCCACAGGTGTCAGAACTTACCACACTTCCGAAGGAGGTCCCCATAGATTGGTTCGACCCCATCTATTGGAATAATTCTTTGACAGTTCGTGAGCGCGTCGACTATATCGCGGGCGGTCTTCACGTCGCATTACCTCTTGCGGAATTTTGGTCAATACAACATGCCTACCGAGGAGGAACTCGAACAGCTTGAGCGGTACGAGGAGGGGAGCGGGTCGGAGAGCAGTGACTCCTCGGACACTGAGGGGAGCGAGTAGATTACGGATTCCTGAACGTCTTCTTTTTTTCTTACGTCGCGCAGTGCGCATCAATATTTACTATGGTTTTTATTTATCAAGTCTACGTGAATGCGCGAGGGGTCAAGATCAGGAGCATTGACTCATGATTAATATTGAGACCGAACTCCGTTCAAGTTAATGGTCATCTCGACTTCGCAGGGCGTGGGAAGTCGTCCTCGTTCCTTCTGACGACCATCGCGCGACATTGGCGACCCAGCCAGCCGACTTTACAGTCGAAGTTCTTCATCAACAAGCGAAATTTTCTGTAGACCCAGGACTCCCCACCGCCCCCAATGTCCTCAAGATCACCAACACGGCCGAACAAGTACGTGATCGATGCTTCACAGCAATGAAAGTCGTCTAACCCTGAAATGTGAAGATCGATAAGGCATTCCGAGTACAAGAGCTCTTCCAGAACACCGAAGCGCGAGGAACAGCATGGAAGGGAAGGGACGAGGGCGGGCGCCAGCTGTGGGGGAGCTGCCTGGTGTGTCGTCTGTATGCTCGTTCGCAACGGCTGACTAGCGCGCATCCACATAGCCGAGTTTTTACGTTCCCGTGTAGCTCACACACTCAATCCCTTATGCCACGGCTTCAGCAGGCTGCGCAGCGCTGACCCGTTACGACCAGCGACTGCGAGTCTGCGACCACCACCATAACCAACCACCCTGTATCGTGAATGGACGACGCCGACACGCACTTGCCACCTCAGCAAGCGCTCGCCACCTTGAAACGAAACCCCCGCCTCCGCGACACACCCACACACCTCAAATGACGGCGCATGGCCCCGATGACGGTGATCAACGACGGAAAGCGCGCCCGTGCCCTCGGAAACAAACCCCAGGACCAGACACAACCATTCCAGCTGGACCACCGCTGCCAGCCATGCAGCGACATCGCGAACATGACCAGAAGGGCAGGCACGCCATCGGTCTCGCCCCCGAGCCAACGAACGACCGTCTCTGGGCTCGTCGTCGGGGGATGTACCAACGGCCGGCAAACCACACGACCACGAAACTCGTGCGTCGACGACGACAAGGTAACAAGCCGCCACTTCACCAGACGGCACAGCGCTGCCCCGACGACCAGAGAATTCGATCACCACCGCACGCACCATGCTATACCGCAAACGAATGACGCCAACACGCCCTCGCTGCCTCAGTAAGCACCCACTACCTCAAAACGCAAGCCCGGCCTCAGAAACGATGCAATGCGACCCTGCGCCCTCGGAAACGACCCCAGGACCTGCGGGACGCCATCACGGCCGTCCCAGCTGGACCGTCGCCGCCAGCCATGTAGCGACAGCGCGAGCGACGACTCCACCAAAGGACGCGACTATCGCCTGCGAGCGAAAACAGCGGCGCGGGTCTTCCCCCCCTCCCGACGCGAATCAACCGGGAAGCAGTCTAGCGGCGGATCCGCCTCCTCGAATGGGTCGAACAGGTCGGGGAATGGAGGTGGGGGAGGGGGGGAAGGGGTCGGAGCGGGAGGATCCGGGACTGGAGGACGCGGCGGCGCGGAGGGCATCTGCTGGCCCCCCGTGCACGAGTCGGATTCTGTCGTCTAGGTCATAGCTTCCTGAACTGATAGCAAATGTATGAGTAACTATACACGAATATCATCGACGTCCTCTATTTAAAGCCCAACAGACCACCATTGTCTCCTTGCCGATGCCATATGTTCCTGCTGGTCGTCTGAAAGTCATGAGGTGCGTAATAATATGGGTGGGCTCAATGATAACCAGGTCATCAGAGGGCAGTGCATCAACGATGCGCGTCATAAACCCAGAATATTGACTGAATGGTGCCTGTCCCTCCTCAAGAGCGGAAAGTGGTCGATGTGGGCGGACTACCATGAAGTTGCGCATTGACCCCTCCAGAGGAAGTCCCCAAATTGTTTGGATGAATCCTGTATCGTGAGTCTGAGTCAAAGGGTTGTAGAATTGTATCGCACTATTCCCTTTATGTGACCTTTCACAGCTGAAAGTGCATTCCTGATCTCGGTGCACCTGCAAAGGACGCTGAGCCTGCGGAGGGAGAATATTGGCATTGGGAGGATGTGGGAAGTCATGAAAGGCTCGGTATGGTCGTCCAGTGAGGTGCAGATAATAAAGCAAGGCATTGTATTCCTCTGATGAAAGAGCAGGAGCCTTCAACAAGATTTCCGATACCTCTGTAGGCTTGAGAGGTACTGGGGTGTCCATAGATACATGGATTGGGTCGAGTGTGTCAGCTAGGTCTCTTGAGCCATCTTCATCATGCAGCAGAGCATCTATGCGTGCACGACGACTCATCTGGCGGAGCATTGTGAGATCTAAATCTCCTATTCTCAGCATTAGCTACAAGTTATGATGCAATATAAGGATGGACGAAGACATACTAAGTTTCCGGTTTGTGTTGATCTTCTGCAACATTCCATTCATTCGCTCTCCCGGAAATTCGCTAAACGACGCCAAAGGACCCCAATATTTCAGTAGAGCACCATTATGCATGGCATAGTGATGATTTGGCTTTGATGGGCGGTAGGGGAAGAGGTGTTGGATGGCAATACGATAGTGAGTGTAATGCTGGGTATAGGCATCAGCATCAGCATTGGAGGTCTTGAACACAGATATGATGTTTGTTGCAGAAACCAGATGATGGAAGCAGTGGAAGTGCTCGTGATGAGACTGGTTTGTAGCAGTAGTTGCATACCAGAATTCAGGGATGATGAGTGGAAAAATGCAGGTGAAGAGTAAAAGGTATTCCTGAGCTTTGAGCTTTCCGTGGGTGGGTTCACCAAGATTAATGGGTGGTCGTTGTACCCATGTCGGAAGAGTGACATCACGAACACAATTCCTGATAGCCTGGAGCTGAGTGTCTGTGAAGGCGAAAGAAGACGATGTATCCATAGGAGTATAGTCAGAATCATTGTCGTCATCGTCATTATCGAAGTTAAACGCATAGGGATTTGGATGAAATTCTGTTGCCGTAGGTGTTGATGATGAGGATGAGCCTGAAGGTTCAGATAGGCTCAAGGAAGATAATGAGGGGGATACGGGTGGTGGCGTAGGCTGCATTGCCATAGCAGCTGCAAGGTCATTTTCAGCTGCCTCTTGAAGAAGATAACCCAGCTCGTCAGCAGAATCTGATTCATCGACATCGGTCCACTGCTCATCCTTTTCTATCTCTTCAGCTTTCTCTGTGTCCTTCTCATCCCTTCCAATACCCCAGAGTATGCGAAGATGGTGTTTCAGGACACCTTCGAGCCAGTTATGCATAAACCCTAGTACGACGTGTTTGACAGGATCCCAGTATGGCAGACGATGCAGTGGAGTCCATCGGACACCAGTCGCAGTTTCCTGGGCCTCTCGAGCACTTTTTGTTATCAGATTTAGCCACGCCTCTGCCTGTGCTCGTACCTGTGCACCAGTACGCACTTGCCAGGACTGAAGATCAAGGTCTTCAATCTGAGCTTGGGTACAGAGGCAGAACGAGCAGAACATCGTGGCACTGTGCCCCAAGAAGCCAGCAGTTTTGCGACTGCCCTCAAGATCGGCAATGAGAGGTGCAATTTTAACTGGCACCTGAATACCCTCAGGATGATGGAATGTTGGTACAAGTTGGCCTGGTGCTACGCCATACTTGATGACGGATGCAATGACAGGTTCAAGGAGATGGGAGATGGTAGTGGTGTCAGGAAGATTGGGAGGAGGTGTGAGACCAATAATAAAAGTATTTTCCGGTCGATAGCGGAGATTTGGCGGGAGATTCAAGCAGTAGAGCACAATAGCACCACAAGAAACCTTTTTACCTACCTATATGATGAGTGATGCGTTTAGACAGCTGTTTTTCGACCTACCAGCTATTTTGTTGGTAAAAGGGTTAAACCAATCAATATAAATCCCAAATACTAGATGATACGGTGACTGTTGGAAGCCATTCAAATCGCCCCATGCGGGACTATCCTGAATGTCACCCATAGTCGCACCAAAAGCAGCAGGTGGATGGTCCATGCGTCGGCGAAAAGTCTCCGCAAGGCTATCTTCAATAATTTTGCGAGACAGAAAAAACTGTAGCCAGGAATCAAAGGACTGCGTGGTATACAGGCGTCGTGGAACCCATTTTGGGCCTTTCTGAGTGTTCTGAGATGTCCATAGCTCTGTATTGCAAGGACGAGACTTAGGAGAAGCCTTCCACTCGCATTGCCAAGGAATAGGCCTCGGGAAAAGAGAGAAGCACCGAGGGCAACAAGCTGTTCGAATGATTTCTGGTTCTGTGCAGTAGAGCTGGTAAGCCGTACGGACATCACGGGGAATTTTGATGTTGGAAAGCTTGACATAGACCCCAGAGGAGGAAAGAGACACCTCAATGTAGAGAGTCGTGGAAATGATAAGTTGTACTGCACGAAGGATTGTATTGGCGACAGAACGGCTCATACCAGCTCTGATGTGGAGCCAGGTCACAAGAACACAGACCATCTTCACAATGAGCGCTACAGGAAAGTCAATTTCTGAAATAATCATCAGTCGCGACCGCCGATCACCGAGAATTCACGGCCCACCTTTGGGAGCATTGGGACCTCTAGAATGTTTCGTCACAGAGGCTGGGGATGGTGATCGCTTCCGCCGCTTGGGCGATGCCGGCCGTTTATCCCGTTTCTCATGCTTTAGACGTGTTGATACATCCACTTGCTGTCCTGGTTGTTGGACCCCATGGATTGTGACAGTCTTTGTACTGCAGATTGTACAGCTACATATGACTGGAGCCATCGTTGAATGAGGGGAAGGGGAATCAGGATTATGTCTGTTATCTCGCGGCCATCCATCACTACAACTTGTCGAGACTCGACACCAGTCGGACCGCCGGATTCCGATCCATCAGCAAAAACTGCTCGGCAATATTACATAATTGATGACAACCGCCATCCAACTACGGATCGACTGCCTCAAGGGCATCCGGAATTCAACTGCCCCATTGTTTGCCTCCAGTGAGAGTTTGCCTCTAGGAGATATTTTTGTGTAGAGACCGGTAAGTTAGACAGATCGTTACTCCGTACAACGAGTTTGCCCCTGCCAGTGGTGTTGGTTTGCTGAACGGCACCATCAAAGGATGAAAGCCTGAGAATCAAACAACAACATACACCCTTACCGGCCCGCTCATCCTGATCTCCACAGTTCGTTCACTGGCAGGGCCTACCTGCATAACCTTCCTTCCAGGTTTCCGGAATTGCGTCCACGGAAGAAAACCTAAGAAGACCAACTCCCGAGCGTATTCCGTAATCAGCAGCGATCTAGGTTTCTGAGGCTTGAGGTGTTCCAAGTTTCTCGAAGTTCCGTAAGTGTTCCGAACAGTCTGTAGAAAAGCTCGAAGGATCTCTTCGATTCAGTAACCTCTAAGGATCAACCAATTCATATAGGCCCCGACGAAATGCAAACTCCCAATATACCTGATAGCTCAATCCAGATTTGTGCCGACAGAGGAGGAACATTTTGCGATGTTCACGCGTACATAGCCTTCCGCAGGATGGCTTTCCTTATGCTGACGATTGATCTCGCTCTTCAGATCATATCCAGACCCGGAGAACCCAGAAAAGAGGAAGGAGTTAGTGGTCAAGCTTTGTATGCCGGTCCTGTTTCTTCCAACGTGGATCATCGGCTAACGCTCCGCCCCTGCAGTGTCTCAAGATCCCGGGAACTACAACGATGCACCTACGGAAGGTATACGACGTGTGCTGGAGATCATTATGGGACAGGAGATACCCCGAGGAGCTACTCTTGAGACTGGAAAAATAGGTCCGTAGCAATCAGTCTCTGAACCATGACGTCTGAACGATCCAGTTGAATAGATTATATTCGCCTATCCACCACGGTGGCTACTAATGCCCTCCTCGAGCGCAAAGGGCACAAACACGCCCTTCTGATCACTCGCGGTTTCAAGGATCTCCTTCTCATCGGCAACCAGTCTCGTCCAAAGATATTCGATCTCAACATTCGCCGGCCATCGCCTCTTTACTCCAAAGTTGTAGAGGTAGACGAACGCGTCACGCTGGTGGGTTATACTTCGGATCCAAAGGCGGAGGATCACGCTGTGCGGTTTGATGAGGATGGAAAGGTAATCAAGGGATACAGCGGCAAAGGATGGGATGGACAGGGCAATGCTGAAGGACCTGGCGATATTGTAAAGGGCCTCTCCGGAGAAGCTGTGCGAATTCTGAAAAGACCTGGTGCGTTATACATTTACCCTCTTCGTACCTGCGCTGACAAGTTATTTCTAGACATCGAAGTGGTGAAACAAGATCTCCAAAAACTATACGACGAGGGGTATCGCTCGCTGGCTATCGTGCTTGTCCACTCATACACCTTCCCGGACCACGAACGGCTCGTCGGGGATGCTGCACGTTCCATCGGCTTCACTCATGTCTCCGAATCGGCACAACTCCTCCCCATGATCAAGATGGTTCCTCGTGGAGTGTCCTCTACCGCCGATGCTTACCTCACACCAATTCTCCGTGAATATCTCGATGGATTCTTCAAAGGCTTTGACTCCAAGCTCAAAGGTGGCCATGTCAGTGGTCCCCGCGTCGAGTTCATGGGAAGCGATGGTGGCCTGGTCGACCTCGACAACTTCTCGGGTTTGAAGAGTATTTTGAGTGGCCCTGCAGGCGGTGTCGTCGGATATGCCCTGACGAGTTGGGATGCAGAGAAGAAGCACCCCATTATCGGGTGCGTTCTCCCCCACGTTCTCCCCCACGTTCTCTCACTAATCACCGTCAACTAAATGAATTGCTAGATTGGACGTTGGCGGAACTTCTACAGATGTTTCTCGGTTCGACGGAAGATACGAGATTGTGTATGAAACCACCACCGCCGGTGTCACCATCCAGTCCCCGCAGCTCGACATCAATACCGTAGCCGCAGGTGGTGGATCTTGCCTTACATTCCGTAACGGTCTCTTCCTCGCGGGGCCGGAAAGTGCGGGGGCTGAGCCAGGGCCGGCATGTTATCGGTGAGTTGTTAGCTCAGAAATGTGCCCAGAAGAGTTCAGTATTCGATGTTGATGCTGGCTTTAGGAAAGGCGGACCGTTGGCGGTTACTGACGCAAACCTTATCTTGGGTCGACTCATCCCGGATTACTTCCCTAAGATATTTGGCAAATCAGAGAAGGAGCCTCTGGACGTGCAGGCGTCCAAGGCTGGGTTTGAGAAGGTCGTGAAAGAGATCAATGACAGCCACGAGAAGGATCTCTCGCTCGACGAAATTATTTATGGGTCAGTCACTCCTGATTTTCCAACGCTGCGTGGAGATGCTGACTCTCATGAATGCGAAGGTTCATCAAGGTCGCGAACGAGACCATGTGCCGACCTATACGTGCTTTGACAGAAGCTCGGGGGCATGCAACCGGCAAACACATGTAAGGCTTTTCTGAATCTGCAAACCACAGGTTACTCACTGAGAAGCCAGATTGGCCAGCTTCGGAGGTGCAGGCGGTCAACACGCTTGCGAAATCGCGAGTCTCCTTGGGATAAAGACCATCTTGATCCACCGATACAGTTCCATCCTCTCCGCTTACGGGTTAGCCCTTGCAGATAGGTGGGTTCGCGATATTCATTTGGAGGTCCATTATAGCGTGACTCATCTCCGCCTACAGGGTATACGAGCTGCAAGAACCATGCTCTACTTTCTATACACGCAATAACAAGGAGAGTCTGACAGCGCGTTTGGATAAGATGACGAACGATGTGAAGGCCCAGCTGACGGAGCAGGGCTTCGAAGCGAAGCGTGTGTATGTCGAGCGCATGCTGAACATGCGCTTCGAAGGTACCGACACGGCGCTGATGGTCCTTGCTGAGGCCGATGGGAAGGAGGACTTCGAAGAGGCGTTCAATAAGGCGTATAGATCAGAGTTCGGGTTCTTGCTCGACACCAAGAGTATCATCGTCGATGATATTAAGGTGCGTATCCTGCTATACGTAATGTGGGCTTTCCTTGATGCTAAAATCTGTCTTTTTAGGTTCGCGGAATAGGAAAGACGTTTGATAACCTTGGGGAGTCTGTTTACTCCGAAGTCGCGAGATTAAGCACAAGACCGGTTGACAAAACGAAGGCGGACACCGAGTACAGTGTGTACTTTGATCATGTCGGCCGGGTGGACGACACACCTGTGTTTTTGCTGGATAATCTCGAGGTTGGGGACAGTTTAGACGGACCAGCGATGATCATCGACCAGACGCAAACTATTGTACTTGTTCCTGGAGCTCATGCAGTGCTCACGAGCAAACATTTGTATATCACTCTTGACTGAATTTTCTGTAGCCAACTGTAGTGTATCCATAGTACTTACCTTGTACTCATCAGGGTCCTCCAGTGGCCTGTACTTGAAGATAATTTCGAATTTTTATGTGGAGCTCCACATGGTGGTGTCTGATTGCAGCTGATTGGCGTTGCATTGCCACTTGTTCTTGTTTCATCATCCTTAGGTTGGTCTGGACTCCGGGGACCGGAAGTACTCCGGACTGTGTTCCTATGCCCTGATCATGCGTACCTTGACAAGATTACCTACATAAAGGGGGTTATAATAGCATAAATTGGCTTATACTTCCCAATACGCCACTCCAGGACCTTCCATGACATCTCGTAGACCTCCATGTTCGTCATCGGTGCGCCACGTGGATTGGCGTTCTCGAGATCGGCGGGTTGCCATTCGTGCCAAATACGGTCTAAGCCCGTTGTCGAGGCTCAAAATTAAATGATTTTGCGTCGATGACACGGGCAACTACTTAACCCTTCCGAGTTGTTCTAGCTCTTCAGAATACCTCCAACCTTTCCGTAGGAGTCGTCATGTCATTCCTGAATCGCCGTCGTTCGCTCGGCGCCTCCCAGCTGCTCAGTCCTAAACCCGAGGCCCCACCACTGCCAATACCTTTCCCACCGGCTGTGGAGAACATATCTGTCTCCCAATCCTCCACGTTGGTCATGCCCAGTAACGACCGCAAAACATCAGGTCCAGGGACGATAATCAGACGTGTTTCCAACCTGTTTTCGGGCAGGAGGAAGAAACAGCCTGCAAAAGTTTCTCTAGACCTCGAGACGACGCCTATATCTCGTTGGACAGTCACTAACGATGAGAACTCCCCCACGGAGACAGAAGTCTCGATCGACGACATACGGCGACCAAGCGGCTTAGGCCGTGCAGCTTCCATATCTTCCAACCGTTCTCTTCCACCATCACCATTCACTGCTATCGACGAGGAATCGCCGTTCCATATGCCGACTAGCGGTGGGTACGAGAGAATGCGGGCTATGAGCTCCCCGAATCCTTTACGTTTGGCAGGATTCAAAAATAAAACGAAACCGTTGTCACGTTCATCAAGCGCCGCACGACGTAATACTAAGAAGGATCGTCATCCGTCCATCCCGCGAATGCCACAGGAGGTCCTCGTCGTCATACTCTCATTTATTCCTCGACATGCCGTCGCATCTCTTGCGACGACCTCTCGCGATTTCTACCATGCGGCCAAGGTCGTATTTTACGAAACCCTCGATTTACGCACTTTGCAGCCAAATCAGGTGGAAAGGCTCGTTACTCTATTGGCCTATCGCCCCGACCTGACAGGCTTTGTTCGGACGTTTGAATGCCATACATGGCCAGTGTTCTTCCCGCCACAGTCTGGCCTCAATGGCGTCCACACACATTCTTCCTCGTTTTCCCCAGCTCTCACTGCTACATTCACTATCGCTTTCCAGAACATGCACCTCGTCACCTCACTAGTTCTCCCTTCATTCGATCACACATTTTTACGACACCACAGCGCATTCGGACTCAAAAGGCTCACATTCCTCAGCGACACTATGTCCATTACGGAAACAACTAAGCTATTCAGTTGGCTGGACGGCCAGACAAACATTACTCACCTCGCATTCCCAAACCTCGTGGACCCAAACGATACCCCTGCAAACACATATCTTACTGATATATCCAACGGCGCACAACACCCATCTAATACCCTGACGGACACTCTCAATACTCACGGCCGTGGCCTTTCAAACTCCAGCATCACCCCCTTAGGCACCCCCACCTCCCCCTTCATCTTCCTCCCCCCATCAACGCCCAAGTCACCCTTCAACTCCCCTGCGCTGCTACCCGCCCTGACACATCTCGTCGCCACACCGTCCATCATCACCTCCTTAATCGCGACACGACCTACCGTCGTACCACGACCCCTGCAAAGTGTCACCCTCACCATTAATAACACGTTGTATACCGGTCTTCGGCCCGCCGCCCTTCTCAACACCTTGCTTGGAATCACTTCCCTGGTTCTGAAATTCGGCTCAACAGTCGACAAGCGGACCATCGGGAAGGTGCTCAGCGCAGCAGCTGCTTTGTCCTCCGTATCCGAGTCGACGAATGGGAAAACGCTCCAGATACTTGAAATTGAGTTGTCGGATTCCGCGCCTGGTGCAGACCAGGTACGCTTGCCCGGTCCTCGGGTCCCTAGCGCTGTCAACTGACCTTTTCATGCTTTCTGTCTATACAGGCCCTGTACAAGAACATCACCTCGGCGTTGCCCCGTTATCAGGCGCTCGTGGAACTCCGGACTCGATTTGCATCTGATTTGACTCTGGAGAGCACACCATTGCAGACAGCAGCACTCTCAGATCGCGAAAAGGCACATGTTGACACGTGGACGAAGCATTGTGCTTCATTACAGGCCGTGCAGCTACTATCGGGAGCTAGGTGGCAATGCCTCAAGTAGTACTTGTATGGCTTAGGTACCCTGCTTGTTTCGATAGCTTCGCGTTGTGGTATACAAGTACCGATTACAAGAAACTACAAAAAAGTACAGATCTAGAGAGATAAACTAAGCTGAAGACATTCTTGAGATAGTTGGTAAGTGTATAGAATAGTTAGAGTGTGGAGTAGTAGTATTGCCCATAGGCGACGTGATATAGTCATATGGTCATGAAAATGAATGTGAATACAAATGCCAAGCACAGATGGGCGAGATATGGAGAGGAGACCAGAAGCAAAAGAAGGTACATAACGAGTGGTGTGAAATGGCAATGCAAAATTCATAAGGGGTCATGAGATGAGAAAGGGATTGACTGGGGGCATGGAAGATGCGAGAAGGAACAAAACCGGAGATGACCGCACCAATCTAGGTTTCGATCGAGCTTTATAAGGCCAGCCTCGTCTTGAAAGCGCGCCAACTTCCGGCCCTGCCGCAACCCCCCCCCCCCCACGGATCCCACGAAAACGGAAACGGAGCCCATCAATACGCCTCCCTGCAAAATTCAAATTGAAGCCTGACTGAAGCACCGACAAGGAGAACACAAGGCTCACCGTCGCGCACGACTGCGAGGATCCGGCACCTGACGCTCCTTTCGTGGCCTGTCCCGGTATCGGTCGTATCGATCGTCATCCCTCTCCGAATGATATCCTCCTCTGCTCGAATACACGTCTCCCTCTCTGAAGGATCCGGACGACCCCCTAGACATCGAGCTTGAGGCTGAGGCCGGTGGCGGGGGCAGGTGCTGCGGATGCGACATCATCGCAGCGGGCATCGTAGGGGTCACCTTAGAAATCGGACCCATCTCCCTCAAGTTAAACAATCCCCTCGGCCCAGGTGCCGACAGTGGCTGCCGCTGCTCAGCAGACGGCGGCTGACTCGGAGGCTGTTGCCGCTGACCTGGACCTAGACCTTGGCTGGCTAGACCCCCAGACGTAGACGGTCCAGGCCCACTTCGCCACTGATCCACATCGGTGTTGATATGCGGAACTGCAGGCGCGGTGCCAAACCGCGACCCAAAACGCTGGAAAGGCGGGACATGACCCAGGACATCCCTCGTCCCGTCCGCCATCTCGACGTCCGGCTGTGAACCGGGAGGCAGCTCCCGGTACGCGACGGGGGGTGCACTTGCCACCGCCGGTCGGCGTAGGGGTGGTGAGGTGGGTACTGAGGCAGCAGGCGTCAAGGGCTTAGGTGTCAACGTGCTCGCAATCCTATCAAGTTCCGTCTGAAGTGCTTCCTCAGCAGCATCCTTCGTGGTCACCGGTGTGACTGGCCGGTTCAAGAATGGACGAGGGCGCGGATCCGGGGTGGGCAGGTGCCAGCCGCCTGAAACCGAGGAGCTCGCAGACATGGACATGGACACGCTCGGGGAAGGGCGCTGCTGGGTGCTACTGTCCGCAGCTGCAGCGACCTTGGCTCTGGCGGCGCGTAAAGGAGCGAGTCTATCTGGGTGGAAGGAAGGTGTCTGAGCGAGTGGGGGAGGGGTAGCTGAGATTGCAGGCGAAGGTCTGGGCTCGGATTTGATGCGATCCATGAAGACTGTTTTGGGAGGGACAAGCATGGGCGAAGTAGCGTAGGAGCGATTGGGAGGACGAGGAGGGAGACGTTGGGCGGGTAGGGGTGCGGAGGCGGCAGAGACGGTAGGTAAGGCAGATGGGCGTGGCATAGGCGACATGTCTGGTGTGGATTTCTGACTGCTGTCACGTTCAGAGAGGAACCTGTGGGACGAAGAGGCGACTGCGTTGGTGGTTGGTTTCTTTGACAGTGAAGTTGATGGCGGTGCAGATAATTTAGGGCCACCTTTGCCAACTTGCGAAGTCATCGCGACACCCTTGGCGGACGTCGATGCCTTCGGCTTCACAAGGTCCTTTTGTGCGCCTGCTGAAGCAGCGGGCTTCGCGCTGGGCCGTTTGACGCTCGTCGCACCTTTGCTCGCGGATGGGGGCGCGCTCGCAATTACTTTCGCCGATGCAAGATTCTTGACCGACTTTCGGGCGGCCGCAATCTTCTTCGGAGGAGCAAAACGCTTGACTATAGGTTGATCATCATAGTCATCATCCTCAGATTCCATGTCAGATTCGATGTAACTTTTCCTTTTCGCGGAGATCGTTTTCCTCTTTGGTGCGTTATCCACTGCCTGGTTATCGTCGTCTGAGCTACTGTCGCTTCGTTTCCGTTTTGACTGGCTAATGCTCGCGGAGGTGGTCGCCACGGGCGACGCTGCCCGTTGGTGATCGAATGTAATCGATGCCGCACTTTTGTCGCCATTACCATCGCCCTTCAGCGTCAAACGTTTAACCTTGTCAACGACGAACGCCGCGAGTTCCTTATATATCTTCGCGGCCGTCTTTGCCTTCAAACTCTCCTTCATCTGCCTTACTGCGTCCGCCAGCTGGGCCAGCGAAAGTGTCTCGCGGTGCAGATAGACCATGAATCCTGCCATGACGAACATCGTAGGTTGGAGGTCGAGAAAAGGCTGGCTCCATTTTGAGTGACTAATAAGGCAGTTGAGAGTGTCGATGGTGCCCATGGCCGCTGATCGGAGCTTCGGGGTGGGAGGGGTCTTTAAGTGGAGGAAAGTTTCGACATTCCTGAGCTTGAGCTCGGTGGTGGGGTAGTCGCCCTTCTTGTTCGAGATGTTGTGGTTGATCAGGGCCGCAATTTGTCCTAACATGAGGAAATCTCTCCCTTGCGCTTTGTCCCAATTGTAGAAGTCTCGGATAACCATAGCGGTCCTGTGCATATCTCGGACCAAATCCGCGTTAGGTCCATTGAAGGCTTTCAGTCGCTCTGCAGAGCTCGTGAACTGCTGTATGTCTTGAAGTGACAATGTAAGACTTACCATGAGCTGTCAAGGCAACCGCATTCTGTACCCGCTGTAAAAACCCTATCTGTAGGTAATGCAAATGTAATTGATGAGGAATTCAACGATACCTGAAAGATTTCACGCTCCTCGTGGTCGCTAATGTCTTTGTATTCGTAGACAGCGATATTCATAAGACAAAAGCGCTGTCGTTGAGCAGGTGAAATGACGTTTTTTGCAGGTTTATTGTCTGGTGGTTTGTCATACCACAGCTCGCGATTTAACTGACTGGAGGATTTTTAGGACGCGGCGCATGTGACAAAGAAAACAAACTCACGAATCTCTATCTGAAAGAAGCGCGAAGTAGGGTAAAGATGTCGAAAAGTAAACGAAGTTCGCACTGAGGCTTACAGGGGATCTGGAGAGAAAAGGTCAGACAGCGTATAAACCTAGATATGGACTTTCTCACTTGATTTTCCATAAATCTACAATTATATTGAGCATCCTTCGCCATTTCGTCGAGATACGGTAGACTTACTTTTGGATCGCTGTTATCCTCTGCTTCCCGTCAATGCAAACCATTATCTCTCTTCCGTCCTCTGGTCGGGGCCTGACGGCTGTATATTCCGAGTCAGGATCCATAGGGCGAGGTAAATCCAGGAGGTGCATGACGAACCAAAAATGAGTGGAAAGACAGCGTAGTTGTGCATTAGGGAGTCGATTAGGTATCCCTGGTTCTGATCGGTCCATACAACGTCTTTGAAGATAAGATGTCAAGGGATATCCAGTTGAAAGGACTGAAAGGGGTTAACTCACCCCGTTGATATTCGGGGTTCAGGTCAATCACGTCCATTTTCAAGTAACCTAAAATGCGCCATGAATGAAAGCTACATGAACATCGAAAACTAGGACTCACGATAGAGGCTGTCTGGAGACATAATCTTATGGTAAACTTCCTTTAGGCGGGGAATGACTTCGTTGGCGGGTTTCTTCGCGGGCTTGGGTTTCGCAGGCTTGGGCTTTGCTGCGGCTTCTGCTTGAGCTCGGGCTTGCGCCGCTTGAGACGCCTTTGATATGGCTAGCAGTGGCGTCTCGTCCTCGTCTGAGAGGTCTGTGAGATCGGAGTCGTCCCAGTCGTCGAACAGCATGTTCAGGCGACACGCTGTCTTGTGTTAGAGTAGAGCAGGGGTAGCTTGTACTAGGCGGTGTTGAGCAAATGGATGGTGGCGGGAGGGAAGAAGAGTGAAAGGTAAAAGGGTCTTAGATATCGCAAGGGCCGGACGGGGACCGTTCGCTTCTTTTGTGTGTGGTTCTGGGGTCAAGCATGGTTGAGTGCCGATCGAAGGATTTATTATTACCGCCCAGATATTACGAATTGAATTGATTGGCAACTAATCGTCTGTCAGGTTTTTCCCGTGTTTCGTGTTTCCAGCTTGGTTGGACGCGATCTACATTGCTCGCCGTGTATAGCTAGGCAAGTTTAGTCGTTTTAAGGTTTTGGGTACCGCAACAGACAAGGTTAATGGTGGACCTGATGTCCGACCTGATCTTTACCTACCACACATAACAACCCGCTTTCGGACAATCGTCGAAGCAGCTCTATGTATGCTGTCCGGGGTCTTGGCAGCTCGCCGGTGATAGCCGAAAACGAGGCCACTGAACGCATGATAAACAAGGTCACGAAGCTCAGGCCATCACCAACAAAATGAGGATTGAAGAACTCGTCCTCGAGGGTAGGATTGCGATAATCGCCTCATCTTGATCCTACCGCTCAACTCCACGTTTTCCTAGGTTTCAAATCATACCCCGTACGGACACAAATCACCGGGTGGGACCCCTCTTTCAACGCGATCACGGGTCTCAATGGTTCGGGCAAGTCCAACATTCTCGACGCGATATGTTTCGTTCTGGGTATTACGAACATGGCGCAGGTACGTTGACTATATTATGTACCTGATATAGGGAGCTGAGAGCGCGTTTTTCGGTGCAGATGCGCGCTGCGAATCAACAAGATCTCATCTACAAACGCGGACAAGCTGGTATCACCAAAGCCAGCGTCACCATCGTATTCGACAACTCTGACAAGTCGAAGAGCCCGGTAGGGCAAGAAGCCTACAAGCAGATCACTGTGACGCGTCAGGTGCGTAGGCTAAGCCATACGCTTTCGCGATGGAAGCTCATTTTCTACAGGTTGCATTACCCAATGTATCCAAGTACCTCCTCAATGGGCACAAGGCGCTCCAGGCGAACATACAGACATTATTCCAGTCCGTTCAGCTCAACATCAATAATCCCAACTTTGTCATTATGCAGGGCCGGATCACGAAGGTGTGTCTGGGGCGTGGCGATGCTATCTTTGCCTCGTTCTGATGAATAACACCTTAGGTGTTGAACATGCGACCTCAAGAAATTCTCGGGATGGTCGAAGAAGCGGCGGGCACGCGGATGTTCGAGGAACGTAAGGAAAGGGCCATCAAGACGATGGGCAAGAAGGATAAACGCGTGCAAGAAATCCTATCCCTCTTACGAGAGGAAATCACTCCAAAATTGGAGAAGCTCCGTACGGAGAAACGGTCATTCATCGCGTATCAGAAGTCGTGTTCGGAGCTGGAGAAAATCGGACGCGTATTGCGGGCATGGGAGTGGTCCGACGCGCAGGACAAGGTGGTGAGGAAGGAGCAGGAGATTGAGGACAAGAAGGCTGAGATTGAGGCGGTGAACAAGAAGAAGAAGAAGGCACTGAAAGAAATTGAGGCGGCGGAGAAGGACGTGGTGGATGTGACGAAGAAGAGGGACGCGGAGATGAGTAAAGGTGGGAAGATGAAGAAGCTGGAGGACGAGGTTCAAGAACTCGACAAGGCTACTGTGAAGATCAAGACGCAGGCCGAAATCCAGGAAGGGACGATCAAGGACGAAGAGGCGAATATCACTACTCTTAATGGCGAATTGCAAGAGGTGGGTTATGAACATATCCAACTATGGATATCGCTAACTTTTTGCATAGCTGCAAGCTTCGCTCACCGAAAAGAAGGCTCAGCTCGGCAAACTGAATGCTTCCTACGGCACCATCAACGAACAACACAAAGCCGCCCAGACTAAACTATCCACCGCTGAGGAGCTCCTCCAGACGCTTCTGACAGGCCTCTCCTCGAACAAAGCGAACAACTCTGGCGGTGGCTACATGGGTCAGTTGGCCGAGGCGAAAGGACGCGTTGCGCAGGGTCAAGCTGAGGAGGAGCAGAGCAAGGTGAAGCTCGGGATGAGCGAGAAGGAGCTCAAGACCCTCGACGCGCGGTGGAAGGAAGTCGAGAAGGATGCACGAAATGGAGAGAAGGAGATGGAGAGGAAGAAGGCGGCGGTGGAGGAGTGCCGCATGAAGATGAACAAGTGCGGGTGGAATCAGGAGATGGAACAGGCTGGTGATGAGAAGTTGAGGGCTGCCAAGGCGGAGGTTCGCGCTTTATCTGACGTGCGTCTTATTGGTCTCTCTAGATCATGTGGGATGAGGTATGCTGAATTGACGGTGTGGTTTACAGCAACATGACAGGGTAAAGCAGGGTCTTGGCAAGCTCAATTTCGACTACACAAGTCCATCACCCAACTTTGACCGGCGGAAGGTCAAAGGCCTCGCGGCGTCGCTCATCTCGCTCGAGGAGAAGCACTACGACAAGTCTACCGCGCTCGAAATCGCGGCTGGCGGGAAACTGTACCAGGTGGTCGTCGACGATGAGAGAGTCGGCAGCGACCTCCTGAAAAACGGAAATCTCAAGAAGCGGGTGACGCTCATCCCTCTCAACAAGATCTCCGCCTACAAACTTTCCCCTAAGGTGAGCACCCGCACTCTCACATAATTTCGATCTGACTGGATTTGTAATTTTTAGCAACTAGATGCAGCGCAGAGGCTCGCCCCAGGCAAAGTCCACCAGGCCCTCTCCCTCGTCTCCTACGAGCACGAAGTCGCGAACGCCATCGCATACGTCTTCAGCGACAACCTCATCTGCGAGGACGCAGAGTCCGCCAAGCAAGTGACCTTCTCTCGGGATGTCGGTGTGCGCTCCGTCACGCTAGCCGGCGACGTCTACGACCCATCCGGCACGCTCAGTGGCGGGTCCGCTCCAAGCGGCAGCGGGGTCCTCATCCAGGTGCAGGAGCTCATGGCGATCTGGGGGAAACTGTCGGCGGCGCGGAAGAGGCTGGAGGCGTTGGAGAAGGAGGAGGAGCGGGTGAGGAAGGTCCGGGACGAGTGGAGGAAGCTGGCGACGGATTTGGAGATGAAGGAGCACGAGGCCAAGTTGATGGAACAGCAGGTGCAGGGGAGCAATGCTGCTCGGGTGAGTGGCAAGATGCATCTATCATTTCTTGGTCTTCTGACGTCTGATCTTTGCGAAAAATAGATTGGTACGGACGTCGAGGAGTTGAAAGAGAAGATTGAGAATCTGAAGCTCGCGGTGCAGGCGGCTAAAGATAAGCAGAAGGAAGCGAAGGAGGAATGTAAGAAGCTAGAGCGTGATATGGCGGAGTTCAAGAATAACAAGGAGGGCAAAACCGAAGAACTCAAAGTAAGTTCCGATTATTGACCACTTTCCGCTGTTGTCCAGCACGAACTAACCGCCCCTCTATCCCCCTCCAGGCTGATATTCAGAAGCAAAAGGCCGCCCTACAACGGCATGCCGTCACTGTCAAGACGCAGCAAAAGGAGGTACAGACGGCCGCGCTCGAACTCGGTACGGAGCTTCCATTCCTTCCTTCCCCGTGCTGTTGGCTGATGGGCGTCCCATGTGCTACCAGAACAGATCGAAAAGGACATCGAAACCGCAACCAACACGCTGGATGAGGCAAAGGCCGGCGTGGTAAAACTTCACCGCAAATTGGAAAGACTGAAGGAGCAGGTGGTTGAGTGTGAGGTATCGTTTTCCCCACCTGCAATAATAGGAAGATCAGGAGGCTCAACATTTATTTATATAGGCTGCACATGCAAAGGCTGCGAGGAAGCTCCAGGAGGAGCTCGCGACGCTCACTCGGTTCGATAGCGAGCTGAAGGAACTTGCGAGTGTCATCAAGGAGAAGAAGCAGGCGGTGTCGCAGGCCGACCTTGACACTAAGGGCTTGGAACACGCGGTCCAAGCGCTAAATAAGGAGAAAGCCGCGGCAAGTAATTTTGTGGCCAACCTCGAAAAGCAATATGAATGGATTGTGGAAGACAAGGAGTAAGTTCGGCTTTATGACGTGCTTCGTTTGAACCGCTGACGGGGGTGCAGCCAATTCGGGAAGGCAGGGACACAGTATGATTTCCGAGGCCAGGATATCGGCACGATGAAGGAGAAGGCGAGGGGGCTGGAGGAATCGCAGAAGGGCATGAAGAAGAAGGTTAACCCGAAGGTCATGAATATGATCGACAAGTGAGTATCTCTTCATTTTGGAGTCAGACATGATTAAACATGTCCAAAATCAGTGTCGAGAAGCGTGAACTGGATCTTCAGAAAATGCTCGCAACGGTGCAGAAGGACAAGGAGAAGATCGAAGAGACTATTGACGAGCTTGACCGATACAAACGGGATGCACTGCAAAAGACCTGGGAAAAGGTCGATGGGTAAGTCCCTGAGCATATAATTATCACGATAAATTTATCTTCATGCTCGCTCCCGCAGGGACTTTGGTGGGATTTTCGCAGAGCTTCTTCCTGGAAACTTTGCAAAGCTGCAGCCGCCAGATGGGCAGGATCTCATGGACGGTCTTGAGGTGAAGGTGCAGCTTGGAAGTGTGTGGAAGCAGAGTTTGACGGAGTTGAGCGGTGGTCAAAGGTCAGTCATCTTCACGCCATGGTGGTTGTGGAAAAAAACAAATCAATTGACATGGTACATCCCTCCCCATCTAAAGGTCGCTCATTGCTCTGTCCCTAATCATGGCACTCCTCCAGTTCAAGCCTGCGCCCATGTATATCCTCGACGAGATCGACGCAGCGCTGGATCTTTCGCACACGCAGCATATCGGGCAGTTGTTCCGGACGCGGTTCAAAGGGTCGCAGTTTATCGTCGTGTCGCTGAAGGAGGGGCTGTTCACGAATGCCAATGTTCTGTTCCGGGCTCGGTTCCGGGACGGGACTTCTATTGTAGAGAGGACGGCGCAGAGATCGGGGTCGACGTTGTATGCGAATGGCGATGGAGATGGCAAGAATGGAGACGAGCGGAGTACAAGGCGGAGGAGGGTGGGTGGTGGATCATAGGGCGTTGTCTCTTTTCTTGCTTCTCTGCTATTAGGTGTTCGAATAATTGTGCTAATCCTGTATTTTTACTGCCATAAAATGCTCATGGCCATACGATGGTTATGGCCATTGCAACGCATGCGAGGCCAACGTATGGTGAAAGACGTTCTCCTGTGGTATAGTCCTTTCAGAAGCATGCTGCAAACGCGTACGTCACTCCTTACCTATCCGTGCAGACATATAGAACAGCCCGAGGAATCTTCGAGTAAATAAGAAGATTAATGTTAAGGAAGGCGATGGTTGTATGATTCAACGCACCCTTGTTTATTTCTATCTATGAGTCGCGGCGCAACAGCTCGGACGTATGTGCATGTGCAGATGCACAACAAAATGACCAGAAGTAACGATTGGAAGTTGAAAAGCGCTGACTATAAGAAGAATGAGGAGGTGCAACCATGTGGGTCGATATACGTACCATGAAGCGTGAAGGGGCTTGCCCGTAAGTCGGTGACACTCGGTGCACTCGAGAGGTTCAACACGGTGACGCCCACGTTGCAGATCGTGGGAACTCAAGACTCAAAGGTCATGATACACATGTACAAACACACAGCTTCTTGCCTCCTCCACTCGCGCTAGCTCGCGCTCCACCAAGATGATCAATTCGGTCCCCTTCATACCGTCAAAGAGCATGCTGAGTGACTATGAATCACTATCAGGCCCACGACATATACGCCATAGATTTTGCTGCAACCAGTTGCTGCAATCCCCTGGCCATATTACCGAACAAGTGCAGACCTCTATCCTGGTTGTGGATTCCTAAGACAGCTGCCATGTCACTCGTACCCAATGAATCAAGTCATTCCACAACCCATACATTGGACCCTCGCAAGCCTGTCATAAATCTCATCCATGGCATCGCTTCACGCAATCGACATCGTGGAGTTTTGATCACACCACAGACGTTCTATGGAGTCGCGAACCGCCTGACCTGGCGAGACTGGTTATCCCATTCACACGACCACGTTGTCTGACGCTTCTCTTGCGATCTTCAGGGGCAGGTTCCCGAGGCTTGCGAAAGAGGAATAGGATGCAAATTCCTGTGATCTGAGATCTTCCCTGTTGGCGAATCTCTTGGTCTCACATCATGGTAGTTAGCCCGTACGTTGCTTTGCATGTTATCTCTGCACCTGTAAATTTAACCCACATCGCTTTATCTGTACGCTGCTTTCCATGTCAAGATCAGTCAAGTCTCACTATCGTTATGCCGCCGATCAACGCTGATTCTGCTCTTGTTTTTCTGTATGGAATTGTGGAAACCACCGTGTAGCAACAGGTAGCACGCCAGTGTTTCCGCCTGCGGTTATAGTTTATGAGTGACATCGACCTTCCAGAACGACAACTTGTCGACAAGAGTCACAAGACCTATCTCGGCTGACTCTTTACGATGTCACGATCATGTGGTTTTATTTTGGAGGGCCGCGTGACCCCAAATGTACCCGTGAAGCTTCTAGTTTTCCTTGGCTATCATTCATGCCACCGTATCCTAAGACTCAAGCTTGCGACCAGGTTCAAGTCTCAATGCCGGAAATCGCTCTTATCTCATCTGTGCTCCACTTACTGGCAGTGGTAAGCGACATACGCGGTTATCTTTACATCCCTGATCCGTTCGGGTATTTACAAGTTCCACGAACACCTGAGGGAAGAAGGAAGAATCCGGTCTGCCCCGTTCGACCCTTTCGTTCTCAAGTACTGTCTATCGTGGTACGCAGTAGACCCTCTGTCGGACCTCCTGCCAATTTTATTCTCTTTTGATGGGCGCAAAGCGACTTGTAGTTTGGTTCGTTCTATGTCCGCTTTGGCGTAAGAGCTGATGTCTATCGACAGAATCTTAACAAATTGCATAATTTGGATTGCTCCCAGCCGCATGGTGGATCATACCGCGAGCTTTATGGCCCATCCTGTCCATTATCCTGGGATGTTGCCGTCTCGTTCGGGCACCTATAGAGGAGGCGTGATCATAGCCATGGCTCTAGATACTCCACCCCGCCTGGGGAATCACCGGCCAGCACTCCATAACGAATCACAAGTGAGGTAACACATGTGAAGCGGTGGTTGTACGCACGGTCAAACCCAAATCGCTGGACAGACGTGCCTTCCATGATCGTGATTCTCCCGTTACGTTTACTTATCGGGGAGTGGTCTGTCAAGAGTCCACGCCACGATCTGAAAGCTAGACTGAGAGCCATCCATGCGCTGCTTCTCTGGAAGGGGTTCCCTCGCTTATCTATCGTTGACATGTGGTGCCAAAGTTGCAAGTCCCTACAAGAGAGCGAGTTCACGGCGTGACCCTTCAAGCTTCCTTGCTTCTAGTCCTCCAACATGTCTGATACTGATACAAAGCATGATATGAAGCTGGACGGCAACGAGAAGGCTCTCGACGACGAAGGTACTAAACTTTATTGTCTATCCTGGAGTTACTTGTTCATTCCTCTCTCTAGCCGCTCTCGTGGCCGCCCTCCCGGAGTTTGATGACCCTAACATCGACAAGGATGCTGCCCTCGCAGGCATTCTCGGTTAGTTATCAAGATATTCAATACTGGGATTCAATTGAATCAGCTCCAGAGGACGATTCCCCCTATCCCGAGGTGCGATCTGCTGTCGCCAACACTGATGACCCCAGCATCCCTGTATCGACTATTCGCTCGTGGACTCTGGGTATGATATGGGCAATCCTGGTTCCTGTTCGTGTCAGCCGTCGACTATTTGTGCTCTCGTTTTGACTTTCGTTATCAGGGTCTCAATCAGTTCTTCTTCTTCCGATATCCCTCCGTCACGGTCACTGGAGTCAGTGAGCTCTCGCCATGGGACGATATCTACATACTTACCTTGTTGTAGATCGTCGCCCAGCTTCTCTCGTTCCCAATCGGCAGGGCTTGGGCGAGATTCATGCCGAATGTTAAGATATTCGGTCTTGAGCTCAATCCCGGCCCATTTTCGATCAAGGAACATGTACGGCGATTCTGTTTCGAGTGGGGACTTGGATCTCACTACACCAATTCAGGTCCTCATCACTATCATGGCAACTGTCGGGTATCAGAGCGCATACGCCACTGACATTGTGGCTGTCCAGCGTGTTTATTATAACCAGATCTATAACTTCGGCTGTATGACACACGACCAGCATATCCCACAGCGCAATCTAATCTGACGTTTTACTCTAGACCAATGGATGGTTGTGATGTCGACCCAGCTCATCGGATTCTCGATTGGGGGCATTGCACGGCGATTCCTCGTGCAACCCCCTTCCATGAGTACGTTCGATGTTGAATGTGCTTACCGACATTGTTAACGATTACCTGACCCTAGTCTGGCCGCTCAACCTTGTGACGTGTGCGCTCTTCAACACCCTTCACTCTCAATCCTACGCTGGTATGGGAACTCGAGGTGGCCTCAGCCGTGAACGGTTCTTCCTCTACGCATTCATCGGTTCTGCCACCTGGTATCTTTTCCCCGGGTACATCTTCACCGCCCTCAGCTATTTCTCCTGGGTTTGTTGGATTGCTCCAGACAATGTGCCAGTTAATCAGATGTTCGGCTATGTTCACGGACTTGGAATGAGCCTTATCACGTTTGACTGGGCTCAGATCGCGTACGTGGTATCACCGCTGGCTACCCCGTGGTGGGCAGAAGCCAACATCACTGTCGGCTTTGTGTTTTTCTTCTGTGAGTCCCTGGCCACGTATTTCCACCTCAATTATGGTATTGAACTTTCTTTCCTTACCAGGGATCCTGACACCCATTCTCTATGTATGTCGTTTTGACTATATAGGCCGGCTTTTCGAAGGCTTACCCTCGTTTAGTACACGAATACCTGGGACAGCAAGTATATGCCGTAAGCCTTGCACGTGTGTATACGAGGACGGGTCCTTGCTAACCTAGAATCAGGATTTCGTCACGAGGATCTTTCGATAACACAGGCGGGGCTTATAACGTCACAAGGATTGTCAACCCCGATTCTACTTTTAACCAAGAGGCATATAACTCTTACAGCCCTCTGTTCCTATCGACAACATTCGCTGTCTCCTATGGACTCTCCTTCGCATCCATCACCGCAACCCTCACGCACGCCTTTTTGTATTTCCGCAAGCAGATCTGGACGCAAGCACGCCGCGCCATGCACGAGCAACCCGATATCCATGCTCGATTGATGTCCCGCTACGCGCAGGTACCGCAATGGTGGTATATGATTATATTTTGTATGTACATTTTTCCTGGACTCAGCGACCCAGCTTTGATTGTTTTTCTTGCAGTATCTATGTTCGCTTTTGGTGTTATTTCCATCGAGGTCTGGGAGACGAAGGTACGCGCAACTCAGTTCCTTCTAACTTCTTCGACGTCTTACATCTCTTTCTAATGTAGTTCCCCGTGTAAGTCAAAATCCTCGAAGGACATTCTCAGCCTGACCTCCTAATGCTCTACCAGTCAATACTTTATCCTCGCGCTCGTAATCTGTGAGTTGACTCCTGCAGCTCACTTCTCAATTCCTTTTTACCAGCCGTTATTCTAGCATTCGTCTACGTTATTCCCATTGGCATGATTCAAGCCATCACTAATCAACAAGTCGGTCTCAACGTTATAACTGAGTTGATCATCGGCTACGCCCTTCCCGGTCGCCCTGTCGCTATGATGATGTTCAAGACGTGGGGTTACATCACCATGGCACAAGGTATGGTCCTGGAACCTGTCAAACGTGTGTGCAGTCGCTGATTTCCTCCACTCAGCGTTACAATTTACCTCCGACTTCAAACTCGGCCATTACATGAAGGTCCCACCACGGTACCTATCTTCGCCGTATCCGATTTTCAGTTGCTAAAGTTATTCTGTTTCTCAGAACAATGTTCTTCGCTCAGGTCCTCGCAGCCGTAATTGCTGGAACCACACAGCTCGGTGTACAAGCCTGGATGTTTACCAACATTCCCAATATGTGTGACCCCGAACAACGAGATGGTTTCATCTGCCCGTCTACGGAAGTCTTCGGCACTGCGAGTATCGTCTGGGGTGTCATTGGTCCCGCTCGGCAGTTCTCGCCTGGTCAAGTATACTATGGTACTTGTTTTTCTCGATATCAATGATGCCTGTGCTGACGCCCATTCGCAGCTTTGACATTCTTCTTCCTCGTTGGCTTCATCTGCCCAGTCATCTCCTACCTCTTGGTGCTGAAGTTCCCGAACAGCTGGTTCCGATACATCAAGTCAGCTTCTCATTCATCTCCTTGCTACCCAAAACTAAGATATTCCCGCAGTTTCCCGGTTATTTTCTCCGGAACTGGATATATCCCTCCTGCCAGTGCTGTCAACTACGTCCCCTGGGCCATTATTGGATTTATATTCCAGTATGTTATACGCCGACGTAACTTCCCATGGTGGACGAAATACAACTACGTCCTGTCGGCGGCACTTGATTCAGGTGTTGCCGTTTCCGCGGTGCTCATTTTCTTCTGCCTACAATACCCTCTGAACGGAAATATTGGGTTGAAGACGATCCAAGCGTGGTGGGGCAATACGTGAGCGCAACTTACTGATCTTTACGACTGAGAATTCATAAATTTGCGAAATTCAGGGTATATTTGCACACCGCAGACGCGAAGGGCACACCTCTACTCACGGTTGCCGACGGCGATTACTTCGGGTACGTATCGGAGACAAGCCGTGCGATATGCTGTTGACAATTATTCCATAGCCCAAGATCTTGGTCTTAAAGGCTGAATTGATCCACTGGTGGTAAGTTGTTGAAAAATGCGACGAAACATCTACTCATCGCCTCCCTACAGATCTATATTTGACTGGAGATTATCCTCCTACATATTTGACTGGAGATTATTCTCCTACATGCGGAATGACGCCATGTATCATAGTATAAATCAATGTCGTTTGGAAATGGATGCATGTGGATTGACAGAGAAAGGTTAGTAACTAGGACGTCACACTCGTAAGCGTAAGACATTTGAAGCAGGCTGCAGAAGACCAGTGTTTTAGGTTCGCGGAGTTCGACTGCCGATCCAAAGGTTCACAATACTAAATATGTGAAATGGCAAGCTGACCTCAGCCCCCGTCCGCACCTGCTGAGTGTTTGAATGACCTCGCCGACGAGCCAGCTGCCTCAAGTTCGACGCCCCCCCGATGGCCCAAGGCCGTTGGCCTCGGAGTCTAGTCCTTCATGGTGTTCTACCAGTGAGTTTGTCCCACAATGTGCTGGGCCCCTGAGGCGGACATGCATGGGTACGCGGATCGTTGACAACAAGTGACCCCCATCTCGGGACTCCACACGCTCCCCCTATCAAGTCCGATTTGTTGGCGGTTTGTTATGTAGGTCCGATTTCGTGTTTTCTTACAGCTCCCTTTCAGTTCAAATTGACGCGAAGAACTGAGAATACGAACACACCTCTACACCGCCGACATATCAGACCTTATGCTCTGCCGCCTAGTCACAGTAGCGAGAACAACGACCAAACCAAATAGCCCCAGTTCAACACCAATCAGAATGGCCTGCGGGATTGCAAATGCCCTGAGATTTCCCGACACAAAGGTCTTCATCAACCTCCTGACCAAAGGTCGCCCACTGGCTGCCTGATATATAGTCAATACCAACGGTATCAGCCACGCGACCCAGAGTATGTATGCAATGAGCATTCCCCGCAGTACGACAGCAGGTGGGAAGCGCGAAGAGTGTTTGTGATGATAGTGGGATCGTAACACGAAATATCCGATGTGGAAGAATAGAGTGACGCCAGAAATTATTGGGGAGAAATGTAGGGATAGTGCACCGAGATCGAGCATGGAGAGCGTAAAGATGGTGGTGGAAATGAATGTCGAAGCGCAGGAGACGATTAGAAGCGGTTGGTCTGCCTCAAAACGGGTGGTGAGGAGAGCGGGCATGGGGATTCGCGCCTTCTTCTTTTTGCGGAAAGCCAGGGGGAAAGGGGGAAGCGCACTGAGAGAAAGCACAAGGTGCTTATAACGACTGTGTGGCAACTGCGGTGCTGCGCGCTGTTGATCGTGTCAGAGTTCGGTTTTAGGGACTCGGAGTAGGGGTCCCTGCGATACCCCCGCGTGAGGGGAGGGTATATGCCTTCACTATATCGCTGCTGACAGCCTGAAGGGTGCACAGAATTCGATATATCAAAATGAAGATGCATGAGGGCAGCGTCATCGACGCATCTCGACAGATACTCTGAGAACTGCGGATTTCGTCAGGCTCTAACAACTCCATCAGATAAATAGGAAGCAAATACCTGCAACTTTGATCTACCTTAATTCGCACTAAAACCATGTCTCAGTGGCACCTCCATACTTGTGCGAGGATCTTTCCAGAGCGCCCTGGCTGGGCAAATAAGGAGAAGGGGGTAAGTATACGCAGAATGACGTGAAGCCACACTTGAGTGCAAATCACGCATCCTCAAAAGCGAAAAGCAAGTTAGATCAAACTTTAAGTCTCCTCGTTCGCAAAAGTATCCACACGGACGGGTAGGTAATGGTAGTACAGTGCAGCTGGGTAGAAACCTACCTCCATAGTACATATAGCAGCGATAACAAAGCCAGATCAAGAAGGAGTCCGAGATGGTCTCCACGATGCTTAACGCAACGTTGGAACAGGTGGTTGACCAGGTAAACGCTGTCAAACATCGGAACATGAGAAGGGGTACGCATACAGGATACATGACGTACGTACACGGAGGTGGAACTTGCAAACCAAAAATCCGTGGACGCCCTTTGCCGAGAAGGCCTGATGTGTGCATCAGCATCCTGAAAAACTACGGGAAAGATGGAGCGCACCTTCTCAACGATATACATACCGTCGAAACGATACCTTTATAGACGATATTAGTGTATAAGCTTGTGATAAACAGTCATTTGCTCACCCGAATTCTGGCGCATACTTTGAGCCCTCTGCTTTACCCCGAATTACACGAATAGGTCGCTGCGTTTCAACAGATCTCTGCCGTGTGTGAGAAGACGGTGATTGAGAATTGCCACAGGAAGACATGTTCATAACATACTTACCTGCAAGGACCTGTTATCCTTGTGTTCCCAGCTCTGATCGTAAATCTGCTCGCCACGGGCCTAGATAAGACGTAAGGATGTGGAGCCATCATGATAAGCTGGAAGGTCATGGTACCCCGTACGAGTCACCCTGACCACCTGTACACATAGTGAGTGCTTGAACCAGGCTGTGAGCAGACCCGACTTACCAGTGCCAGTATACTCACTAGAAATTTCAGTATATGGTGTTATAAGAACAACCGAACAACTTACATGAAGTCACCCTCATCACGATCGTCAGCGTAGCCGCCTGATACTATAACAGAGAATGCGCCCAGATCGACCGACCCCCATATTCCAGCTACGGTTGGGCCATGCATCCCGGCTTTGCGAAGGCTCTCCCTATAGAATCCGTTGTAGTTGCAGCAAGAAAATAGGACCAGAAGCAACGATTACCTGCTTTCGAACGTTGAGCCCACAGGATAGCCACGGTCACCAAATCTGCGATCCGTAGGAGGGGGCAAGCCTGCAGGAAACATGCTCGTATCTGCCATCAGCCGAGCTCTCCTGCGCGAAGCGTCAACTGTGAGCGTACATCAGCTTGTCGAGTGGCTACTTACATAGCTTCGGCCATGGTCGTTGAAAGCAAGTTGTATTATTGAAAGCACATGAGTTGTAAGTCACCAAGTTGAATGAATTTGATCGGAGTCCTGAGCGGCAATCAAATTTCAATCGCGATCGGGCACGTTTCCGTGACATCACATGTGGACTGTGACGCCGAAAGTTGCTCAGTTTCGGCTCGGAAAACGCATTCATATCTACTATCTTTATTCTCCCTTCTAGTCATGGATCCGTCTACTTCATCGCCCAAAAAGAAGCCTGTCGCCATTATTACAATAGGCATGGCCGGCGCCGGCAAATCGACCTTCGTGCAGCGCATCAACTCCTACCTGCACTCCCTGGACCCGCCCTCACCGCCTTACATCCTGAACCTCGATCCCGCTGTCACCCACGTCCCGTTCGAGGCCAACATAGACATCAGGGATACGGTGAACTACGCAGAGGTCATGAAGCAGTGCGTATCGGGTGTTCCTCCTCCTGTGCGGGGGTAACCAAAACTGTATTTGTAACCCCCAAGATACAATCTAGGACCCAACGGTGGTATATTGACCGCGCTCAATCTGTTCACGACGAAGTTTGATCAGGTGCTGGGGCTGGTGGAGAAGAGGGCTGAGGAGGTTGAGTAAGTCGTGTCGGTGCCCTCGAGCAGTGATGATCTAATCTCGTGGTGTGTGCAGTTATGTGATTCTGGACACCCCTGGGCAGATCGAGATATTTACTTGGTCGGCTTCTGGAGCTATCATCACGGATGCGGTGGCATCTTCGATACCGACTGTCGTCGCGTATGTGATCGACACCCCGCGGACGACCGCCCCTGCCACTTTCATGTCTAACATGCTTTATGCATGCAGGTGAGCCGTCTCTGCTCTATTCCCTTTTCGCTTTGTCCGCGGATGCATGTTGGGCAATTTTTGTACTGAAGGCAATAACGGGTTCTTACTCCCTGTTTGCAGCATTCTTTACAAAACGAAGCTTCCATTCATCCTGGTGTTCAACAAGACGGACGTGCAGCCACATGAGTTCGCGCTGGATTGGATGCAGGATTTCGAACTGTTTCAGGAGGCTCTGGCGTCGCACAGTGGTACATCAGATTCTGAAGGTGAACCGACGTATATGAACAGTCTCATGAACAGCATGAGCCTCGTTCTCGATGAATTTTACAAGCATCTAAAAGTTTGTAAACTCCCCTCCCTGGAACGGCTACCTTTATATTGTTTCTTACTCCACAGGCCGTGGGCGTATCTAGTGTGACTGGAGCTGGTATCAAGGAATTTTTTGACGCCGTCGAAGAGTCGAGAGAGGAGTATGAAAGGTGAGGACTTTCGCATCACTCAGTGCCTGCCGCCGCTTACGGGTGACTTTTTAATACAGAGAATACCTCCCGGAGCTAGAACATGCCCGAGCGTTACGGGACAAGTCCCTGCAAGACGTCAAGGACGATTCCATGAGCCGGATGATGAAGGACTTGGAGATCGACCGCGCGAAGAACCCACAAGGCGCTCTGGCCGACCAATGGGACCCAGATAACGAGAACAACCAGGGTGACGACGAGGACGATGGAGATATCAATATTGTGGATCGTAGTAAGTTTAGCTCTTTGATACCATGCGCCGGGGGGATCTCGTCCTCTGAGGCTGTGTGCGGTCCTTGATTATCGTGTCCTGATCGATCATCTTAGGCGAGGACCCATGGCCAGGGCAGTATATTGACGTTACACGCGCGCGGCGACATGAGGATGAGGAAATCAATTGGCCACGACCTGGGTGAGGTAACGACACTCGGACGCTGGGCTGGGTTTACCCACATTTGGAGGTGAAAGGAGCAGCCAAAAAAGTGTAGATCGCGCCCAGACATTGTTCTGCCCCGCATTCACGACGTGGAATGTCAGGCAGATTTGATCTATCCCATTTGTGATTTAGAGTGGTGACGTCGTCGGGAGAGGGCGGTGTCATGTCAAGATGCAATGGAAGATCGTTGCCAGCCGGTTTCCAGCCGCGATATGACCTCGTTGTTTAAAATGTAGAGTTTTTATGTGCCTCGAGGGTGGCGTCACGAGTAAGAGGGTGGCAAGAGATAAGGTCGACGTAAATTCCAAGGTGGTGGGATGACATGAATGGAAACGTTGCTCGAATATTGATGGGTGGTTATGTTATATTATGGACCGCGGCGGCGGCGGTGGCTGTGCCTCGGGTGCGGCTACAAAACTGGAAAGCGATTGGGTCTTTCTCATCACCACTCTTCGCATTTCCTCTCGTCCGCGATTTATCTGACTTATTTCTTTGTGAGTTGTCTGCTATTTCCGAAATACGTGGTCCCATCGATCATTACGTTATCGCGATACCACCCATGGCCTCCCTGGACCCACAGTCAGGTTTCAACGTGCTGATGTCTTTGCAGCTCAGATCAGGCCCACCATCTCTTGGTCCACGAACCATCTCCTTCCTTTACACCCACAACGTCCCCATCGCTCGCTCTTAATTGCCTAATACCTCAAATCCCTTCACATGGATCGGTTAGCAACTACGGTGCATCACTGTACCCAGTAAAGGCTGACTTGGTCAATAGCTACGCAAAGATCGAGAAAGTCGGTGCGTAATTACTCTTTTTTATCGTGGCATCGTCCGCAAACACACCTACCAATCGACCGCAGGAGAAGGTGACTTCTTTCCCATAGCTCCACAAACGTGCCACACTGATGACCGCTTTCACCACCAAAGGCACATACGGCGTTGTTTACAAGGCCCGGGATACGCAGCTGAATCAGATCGTCGCGTTGAAGAAAATTAGGCTGGAGGCAGAAGATGAGGGCGTGCCGAGTACCGCTATTCGCGAGATCAGTTTGTTAAAGGAGCTCAATGACGTGAATATTGTCAAGTAAGCCCTATCACGTTTAATATCTTCCTCGGAACCCCTGGGCTGACAAGTCCCAGGCTTCTCGACATCGTTCACGCCGATCAGAAATTATACCTCGTCTTTGAATTCCTGGATGTGGACCTGAAAAGATACATGGAAACTGGAAACCAAAATCGTACGCCCATTACTCTGGATATCGTCAAGGTGAGCTCCCCTACACCAACATGCGGTTCCTGAAAGGCGTGGGGACGGTTTTTTGCACGTGTGGACGCGTTATTGACGCGTTTAACGCGTCACAGACGCCGAGGTTTACCCCACTTAACACCGCCATGGTCGTGTCTCTTTATTTCCAGCATTGCCAATGTCGCGAACATTGAGGATCGTTGCTGAGTTAACGGACCTAGGCTTAGGGGGGTGGATCCTCTTTCTTATCTATTTGCATGTGATTCCCGTCGGAGCGCATCATTAAACCTCTGTAACAAAGGAAGACCATTGACTGATGTCCTTTAATCGCAGAAATTCACTCACCAACTTAATTCCGGTCTGCTCTACTGCCATTCACACCGCATCCTACATCGCGATCTCAAGCCCCAAAACCTGCTCATCGACAACAGAGACAACCTTAAACTGGCCGACTTCGGCCTTGCCCGGGCGTTCGGTATCCCGATGCGGACATACACGCATGAGGTACATTTTCGGGCGCCTTGTCCTGTCCGACTCATCGTTTCCCCAGCTGACCATGGCGACTTCTCCGTAGGTCGTGACCCTGTGGTATCGCGCCCCCGAAGTCCTGCTCGGCTCGCGCCATTACTCCACCGCCATCGATATGTGGTCCGTAGGCTGCATCTTTGCGGAGATGGCGATGCAGGGCTCCCCGCTGTTCCCGGGCGACTCGGAGATCGACCAGATCTTTAAAATCTTTAGGTGCGTCCATGTATACACCCAAGTCTACCTTTGAACGTTTAGATGGATGCTAATGTGGCGTTGGTTAGGATTCTTGGGACCCCCAATGAGGAGATCTGGCCTGGCGTCAGCGGTCTCCCGGACTACAAGGCCACGTTCCCGCAGTGGTCGCGCCAGGACCTGGCGCGCATTGTGCCTACACTAGATGACCTGGGCATCGACATGTTGAAGGTACGATCATTATAACCTAGGGGATCGTCGCAATCAACGCCCTCGGTGTCATCCTCGGGGAATGCCTTGGCGCGTGGGGCAGCATTTATGCCCCTTGGTTCTTTGTATGAGATCTTTGACTGAATCTTTTTTTACCTATAGCGCACATTGACTTACGATTCGGCCAAGCGCATCTCAGGTGTGTACTCATGCTCGTCTCCCTGAATCGATAGCGGCTAAAAAGTGGCTCATTTTAGCAAAACGTGCCCTCAACCACCCCTACTTTGAGGGCTTCACGCCCTGAAGACGCAGAACACACCGTCCCTCGTAATATCCTGCTGTCCTTGCTTTCCGCCACCTGCCCTCCCCTCCCCGCTTCGTTCTTCCCTTAACCTCTCTCCTATCTCTCTCTGACTCTCTCTCTCGTTCCCATAACTCGCTCCGCCTCTGGTTCAGATTCCATCATTCGTGATATACAATACAATACGTACAAGTTTATAACTGCAACTTCCCCACCACCCCATGGCATCCTCTACTATCGCATTGCATCTTTTTATATAAAAATACAAATTTTCTGAACATTCACATTCTGGTTTTCTTGCTGGTTCATGGCGTGGTATTGAGCTACTCGGTGCTGAATCTAGGAAGGGCGGGGTTTTCTGGGCCAGCGAGGCAGAATGACGCATATCACTCTAGACGCGTCGCGATTCACCAAATACCATCGCCGGCATGGGAGAAACCTAACGGGTTCATCATTGCCTAAGATGTAGTATAGGCACGCTAAGTGTCTAAGCATTAACTAAAAGATATCCTACGTTTGGTCCACAAAGTCGCCCATCGCGGCCCTGAGTATTTTCTTCAGTCATGACCTGAGTTTGAGGTAGATGAAGCTCACCTCACAGCAGTCATCCCCGCAAACGCCGCTCTATACGTGCCAAATTTTATTCTTGACAAACAAAAAAGTTAACATTAATTCTCATGCTGCGGGTACCATGGGACATACGAAGATGATGATGAGCCCATCTCTCCAGAGATCGTGTACCTCAAAAGCTGGTGGCTCTGGTTGGCAGCATCCTTGACGACGTAGTCGAAACGACCTGTAGGTCCGTAGGTCACTGTCACGAAGTGTACCGTTGTGCGATCGGTGAAGTTTGCTAATGGGATGGAAGGGCATCCCGTCGTGGTGCAGTCGCGCTTGAAATCCCGAACCACGATTTGCCCGTCTGCGGCGTCGAGTGTGATGATCGGACTGCCGTCCCCGCGTGAAAAGAGCTGCATCAGGTGGAAGAAATGGCTGGAAGTGCCGACCGTGGAGGACAGGCTGGAGAAGTGGATTTCAGATCTGAATTGCTTTCGGAGGGCAAGGAAAGAGGGCTTACTAGTATCTCCACTTAAACTTGTGAGTCGTGCCATCTGCAGCGCCGGGTGTGAGGAATTCTATCCGCTGCCTGGCAGCCCCGGGGCTCGGATCCAAGTTCGCTGTAGGATCTGAGGATAGGGAGCCGGAATAGCAATCCGTGATCGCAATTGGGTAATTGACGCTATCTGTGCATCCTTGGTAAAGTATGCCTGCGTAATGGTGAATTAAATGCCACCAAGCGAATGTGGCCTAGTAAATCTCACCCGAAGCTTGCCAGGAGAGCAGACTGCTGATTTTTCCGGACTGCAGGGATGTACCGTCTGCGAGCTGGACGGGCGCTCTACCTTCTACATGAGCCGCACGCACGGCCGCTAATGTGGCAAGGGCGAAGGCAAGCGAAGGGCGCGAAAGCAACATGATGAAAATGAGTATGGTGTACGCGCCATGAGTTCTGTAGAGTTATATATCCATGAGATGCGCCAGCGCTAAAATCCATCAAGCTTGTATTAGTGGGCGCTCTTCGGGGCCCCGGGCGCTCATAGTAGTCATAATGATACACGGGAGTTCCTGAGGCTGGTGGTCACCAGATATCAAAATCTAGCGAGGAGAGGGCTGATGCGGCCACCGGGCACAGCTTCCGGTCCGAAGAATTGCTGGCAGCATACCTTCCGGACAGTATATGAACTAGTCCAGCACATACGTTTTCCGCTTTACCCATGATGTTTATTCTTTATGCGAATGACGTTGGATGGCTCTGGTAGTCGCACCGTGATCGTGAAATGATTGAGGAGAGCTGTACGAAAAGACCTTTTTAGTAGCTAGTGCCTTGCAACGGATATGGGGACCTCCTAATAATTAGTAGGTACTTACGTGTAGTTTCCTCGATTGCGACTGTAGTTGTGGTGCGTGTGTATAGAATCAAACTTTCCTGTTAGAACATATCACTATCCTGGCCCCGTTCCAAAAGTTGTGATGGAGAAGCTGTGTGGCTACCTTGTTCATCGCGGGCGGCGCGCGGTCAGCATCTTAGTGTAAGTTCGAAAGATCTTGGGCTTAACAGTAATGGCGATCGTACTGAAATTGACCATGGAAAAGTTGCACCATGGCAGCCTGTTCCAGCTTCCGGCTGACAGTCTGAGTGAGTGTGCATGAATGAACTTGGAATGAACCACTCGGAGTGTTAGTAAGCAGCCGGGGTCAACCGTCAGCTGCCTGTCACGAGAGAACCTGATCTGGCTATGCTCAGAATCAAAGAGGCGTGGTCGTGCTTCCAGCACTGAGCAGCAACGCCAGTTGCGCAGGGAAATGAGGTTTACTGGCTCTAAAGACAGTCCCGAGTCCAGAAAACCATAGCTTGCATCGATAACAACGTCTTATTCGATTAGTGGTCAAATCATCTCGTTGTGGTTCGCATGGTTGTGGCGTATACAGCAGCTCCGAGAAGCCGGAAGTTCGAATCCTCCATAGGACATGCAGTTGATTCTTTAAACCTTTTTCATTTCTTTTTTCATGATTCAACAAGACTGTGGGGGAGATACATAACTGACGAGTCTCTGTTTGACACCAGCTATGATCAGAACGATATGGCTTTCATAGGTAGACCGCAGGTGAGTGCATGACACTCGCTCCCAGCAGCGGGCACCTAGCAGTCTCATTGGTTCCTGGTGGCCTAAGCATTGATAGTGTTACTCGTCGTCCTTTCATGGATTGCCAAGCTCCTCCAGGCCTGGGGTCTTCACAACCATCCTGATCTTCAAAGCTTCATTGCTGGCACCTCAGGTATCTGAAGACTTTCACAATTTACCTATCAGGCAAAGCCAATGATTGACATCTGCTTCTTATCGACAAGTCACAACAATTGTCGTCAGACCCAGCCGGCCAGTCAAAGGATCTTATCCCCTCCAAGTCCCTAACTTGAAACCAGATTGCCGCCAGTTTATTTTCAACAATGCCTGCTTCCTGCATCCCTGGGAATCCAAGAGACGTCAGATTCCCAAGAGACGTCATTTATCCTAGGGACGCAAGCCGTCAATAGCTTACCTACCTCGGCGTCCCTTCCTCCGAACGAATTTTCAGCATGCCCGGGTCCAACGTGCATGAATGAGTACTGCGCTCTATTGCCAGACGACAGATGTCCGAGACATACAGAGTTCAAGCAGCCTCTCACGCGTTAATAGACGGCTAGATTGCCATGTGCTGTCATGCTTCGATCCGTTCGGAACGTCCGTGTCTCGCGGTCAAGTTGACAGTGAGGGGATATCTATGTGCCATTTCTACGAATGCATGGAGCACACTGCTTCCTGTTTTTGCGCGTTATGTCCGCAGTAAGCCATGAACTTTGGGTCGAGCCCGACTACGCAGAGAGCTGATCAGCTCGTTCCATGGGGAGATGACCCAGCGAGGAGCAGGAACACGAGCAGAAGTCTATCCTCGATACGGAAATTTGGGATCATCTCGCTGATCATCGTGGTGTGGCAGACGCACTGGTGTAAGTCCATTAAAGGTCAGGAGCACATACGTACATATTTGGATACCTGTGATACGTTTAGTTACGTCTGTAGTAGGCTTCTGGGCATCGTTGAGATTTGTAATGCCAGGAATTATTGAGGGAGATCTGAGCAGGGGTTCGACTTCTATATGAAAACTGGCCAGGTACAGGTTGTTATGGTGTGCGGAGTTTTCCGAAATATCCGTTGTAGGCACAAGCTGTTTCCGATTTCGTGACCACGGTGGACTGACCAGCTGGACTCTAGGCTTTGTTCATCGCTCACCCCAATGCCCAGCATCTTCTCTCGTTCCCGCACAAATTCAACTCCCAAAAAACAACTTTCATTAACTCCCCCTCAGGAATCCTCGCCTTTCGACGAGTTTGGGCGCATCTCCAGCAGGCTCTCAAACCTCGGCGCCAACTCCCCTTCTCCGGCCTCGAAAAAGGACAAGAAGAAGGCCAAGGAGCAGGAAAAGCGATTCAGGACACAGGGTTCTGCCAGGGAAGGCCCCGAATATGAGCAGAGCCCCGACGTTCCTCCACCCATCCCTGATGGAAGCTTCTTACCGCTCAGCCTCGAGCGCCCGAGGAATGAATCGTCTCTAGACCAGACTAAAGAACACGATTACGGCTACCTATCGTACGAGAGGCATGTGGTCCTCGGTCTCGAGCAGGTGGCACGTCTCGTCGTAGTCATTTCTGACGAGCTCGGAACACGAGGTGGCATCACCACCCCCTTCATATTTTCTACAACGGCGCTGGATATTTCGTCGTCAGCTATCAAGAGGCTGATTCGGACGTTTTTAGACACCTGCATAAACCAGTCGGGGCACGCTGCAGCGGACGCAGAGACAAAATGGAGGGACGAGGCCAGGTTCGCGGGGCCACATGAGCTGGGAATGTGTCTGCGCTGGGGCCTCGCTAGAGTCATCCGATCGGTTGGAGGCCAGGATGTGCGCGGCCTGCTCTCCTGGGATCGTTATGTTGACTTCAGAGACTCGGAAGCAGGTGCATCCATACCTACTTTACATTGACGTAGCCCACTGACGACCCTTACTCTAGCGCTCGGATACCCGCCCGCCCATTTTGCCACCCTCCTGCCAGATTTGGCGGGGACACTTCAGACAGTCCTTATTACCTTACTCACTCTTTTATCACGGTTGACCGCAAATAGTACAAGTTCTGGTCATACCCCTCCCACCCTCTCTCCCTTATTTGGACCCCTTATTTTCGGCCTCGGTCCCGCCACTCTCGCGTTCCATCACACCTACATGCACTACCTTCGCGCAGTGAACGCGATGGAGCATCTGCAGCTCGCGTTCATCCGATGGCAAGACTGCCCTCGCACCGCTGGCGACTCTACCATCACGGGCAGCGCCACTGGGCTTGGTGTCCCAACGCGCCTCAAGGAATGGATCAAAGGATATCCCGCCATGCTCCCCTTCCTCCAAGACCCATCCCAAAACCAGAAGCCACATGCTCGTAGGGGAGTACGGACCGTGCGCGTTATGAGCGTGCGGAGGAACGTCCGAATGTACTCACCCGATCTCGTCAAGACTGCCGCAACGTGGGCACACCGTAATCGGCCTGGATCTCCAGGGCCCGGCGATAATGGGCTGGCCGTCTCAAAAGAGTGGAGCCGCATCGCGCCTACAACGCTGAAGCTGTCCCCACGGTATTCAGAAGCATACAAGAAACGCATGGACATGCCGCAGAATTTCCATCCCGACACAGGGCCGGGAATATCCCAGTCGCCAAGCCTCAGCAATGCGCCGTCCTCTTCGTCCTACGCCTCGACCCTGTCCACTGGCAAAGGAGACAGTGATTATTTCGGAGTGGGATTGGGCACAAGGGAGGGCGAGGACCGGTTCAGAAGCTTGACGGACTTGAAGTGGGGCGAGTTTGAGTCTATGGGCTTTAGTGAGCTCGGGGACCAGAAGAAGCTACAATTTGACTTGACGGAAAGTGCAAGAACGGTGAGTCATCCTCCGCCTCGGCTTCCCCATTGGTATCATAATATTCATAATGATGTCCGTTCCGCTTCCTTCCCTTGTTTTCTTCTTGCCATATTTTTAGGAACGTTCTGTTAAACGAGGGACCCTATCATGGAACGACTTTTCATCAACGGGCTTCACTCGCAGCGATGCCCCCCTCAGCGCCACGCTGCAGTTCAGCTCGCCTGTCGCAAAGACAATCTCCTCATGGCCGGCTCATAGTGCCGAAATGTCGAAAAAGCTCAAAAAGACGCAGAAAGCCTTGCCACCGTTCGGATGGGATACGGAACCTGTTGTTGGTAGCGAGGAAGTGATCGAGGAGGCATTTGTTGACGTCTTCTCCGATCTCATATATGGGGGCGGGTGGATGGATTTAGAGCGATATGAAGAACTCGATAGGGACTGCAACTGGGCCTTGGTGCGTAAATCGCTCATGCCATCATTAAGCTCGGTACTGATGCCGTTGCCTCTCCTTTAAACAGATCGAGTTCAAGTCTCTGCCACCTAATCGAACAACTGCCTCGGGAGGTTCGGATCCACGCATCTCTACCACCCTTATTCTATTCGAAGAATTCGTCCCCCTTGAATATCGACAACAACTGGCTGTGACTGGCTCGACGCGACGGCGACTCCCGTCGTTCTTCTCACAATCCACTAAATCAAAGCCTTGGAAGCAGGCTGCCACCCTCAACGGGCGGCCCTACATTGTCGGCCACGTGCCTCGCAGTCCAACCTATCGTGAAGTCGAATTTGAAGGATTACTGCGCGGAGGGACTGCGACAAAAGTCATTTCTCTCGGAACCAAACCATCAGTCAAATCACCCTCTTCCCAGAAATCCGCGCCAGTGGCCCCAGAAACTCCCGTGCCCACACGAACAGCCGCCATATCCGGCCCCCTCTACGTTCCCGCACCCGACTTGCTTCAAGCCCCAAAAAGCGAAGACATGCACTCCGATTCAACAATGTCGCCATCGGTGATCTCCACCAAGCGTTCGTCGCGTTTTCGTTTGCCAGGCGGGATTCCCGTTCCTAGTCCTGGCGGCGGTCGTAAAACGGGCATTGCGCCGGCTCAATATTCTAGTGTGGATTTCGAGACGCGGTTGGCAAGTTACAGTGATGATGAGTATAGCGGGGACTCGCCAGAGCCGGAATCGGTGAAACAGAAAAGGCGGGAGTCGAAGGACGATGCGTGGGTGGATATCCTTGTCGGGACGCAGAAAAGACGCATGGGAGGGCAGGACGCGGAGAGGAAGGGGTTGCATTCGAGAAGATCGGATCCGGATATTGCGAGTTTGGAGGTTGCGCAGGTGTTGGCTGGTGTGAGAGATAGGACACCTTCGCTGCCTAGTGTGCACCACGAGCGGGTGGATCGTGATCCTGGAGGCGGATTGGATCATCTGCATGACATGGAGGATGTCGATGAAATCGAAACAGTCCCGCGCACCAGTGAAGCCCGGAGTGATTATACGGGAGATCATTCTGTGATGACGAGTAAATCTATGGACGGTGATGTGGATTCTGAAGGCGTTGACGACGAGGTGGATCAACCTTCGATGACAGCGCGGCAGATGGCACGGAACCAGCGACGTTTGGGTTATTTCGATCTTCATCCTGAGCGGAGACCGCCGTCGATGCAAATTCAGCAGGAAGAAGATCCTCGAGACAAGTTGGCTTATGATGCGGATAGCGCTAATGGCCACACTGACGAAGGGCCTACGGCTGAAGCTGTAGACACTACGCAACCTCCCAGGAAATTGCCAGTCCCTCCTGAAGCATTACGGCCTCCCACTATCCCCATAGTGGTCGAGCCCGCACCCGCGGTGCCTGAGAAATCTGCTGCTGCCGATGTTAACGGCAATGGGGTCCACCAAGCCGCCCCCGCTTCGACTCCAACCAGCAAAACTGCTGCTCTGATTGAGATGTACAGAGAGCGTGAGCGAGGATCCTCGCCGAAACCTGGCTCCATGCCCATGCCTGCTCCAATTCCCATTACTCCTCTCCAGCCATCCCGCCTACCAGTCCGTACGGTCTCTCTGAATAAAGACGGAGGCCCGGCTCCATCCCCCATCGTAGCTCCCGCACCGAAAGTTGCGATACCAGCCGAGCCCGCTCTTGTTGAGCCCCCACGCATCCCCCTCGACGAAAGCGGCCGTGCAAGCCCTATCCGCTATGTTCACGGGGCACCTCTACACAATGTGCTTGAGGAAGAGGAAGAAGATTAGGGTTTGTAAACGACCAAGCCCCAAGCCTCCCCCACCTGCGAAACCACGACGATGAAACTGATTTAACCGGCCGTCAGCCCCAACCATCTTCTATAATTCCCTCCGCCCCCATCAAGAGTCTTCCCTTTCTTATCATCTTGTGGCATACTTTATGATCTTCATTACTTCAGTCGTCTGCTCGGCTGCGCCTCTCCCTTGTTAGTACATATTCCATGTTGTCCCGCCGCTCGTTCTCTTGAAAAAACATACGACAGTGCTACTGATGATACCCGGCCGGATCTGGATACCGGATCCTTCTCATACCTACATTCTCTTACATATGGATAAATCCTTTTACTTTGAAGTTTCTCGTGATCGGACATTGAGCAATGAGAATCACTCAAGGTCTGGCGGCCGGACCAGCCGGGCCGTCGCTTGTTGTACTAAAGGCTAGCATACCAACCACGGCATTTGTTCTTCCAACCACCATCCGTCAATAGAGAACTCATCAAGGGCGATTCCCAGAACAATCTACTAGGACTTATTACTTCCAGCCTTCAATTCAACCTTCTATGCAGGTTTGAAAGCGACCGACTGTCGTACCGCTCAAACTCAAAGCCATCTCCGTCCCGGGCACACAATGTTTGACCTTGGCCTAGTCCAGTGTAGAATTGCCACCACTAGAATCAATGCTGTCCAGGATATACTCCGATGGAAGGATGCTAACTTGTGTCCGCACATCAAATATACTGCAACTAGGTTCCGAGCTTGTCCAACGCCCATGCTGACCCTAGCCCACTCGCTTGCGCTGAATGTAGCACCCACTGCCCCACTTCAACGCAGATGCCAGATATCTAAGACCCCTTGAATTGTGATGGGACCCGGTCCGCTTGCTGATCTGTCCTATCCTGCGCTGTCTGCTGGTGAACGGCCCCAGGTGGGTTATACGCTCGGTCACGTGTCGGCCCACTATTCTCCAGTGGAGACCCGCCTGTCCAGTTCACGCGTTGCTCACTGGTCGAAGCACGATATGTGTAAATTCCGTCATGTATAAAGGTAAGGCGCACTTTTGAACTGGCTCCCGCAATTCCCACCTGATATGACATGTATAAAGGCTAACACATTCCCGCCCCTTCCGCACGATGTCGAACGCCTTATTTTGGAGTGCTCAGCGTACCATGACCGATCTATGGCGCTAAAGCTCGTAAGGCTCTCTCGGAAAGTGCAAACCTGGTAAGTTCTACTCCCCAAACTCATCTATTGCGTCAGACATTTCACACACACCTTTTGCAAGGATCGATCCAATCCTATATCGGCATGTCACACTCGAGTATCCATCCCAGGCGGAAGCCTTTGTTCGCACCCTCGAAACCTCAAAAAAGCGCGGCATCTTCTTCGCGACGCAGGTCAAAATCCTGTGCTTTGCCTATGGCATTGATCTACGTGATGCCGTCAAGATTCTTACAGTCTGCAAAAATGTAACCAGCCTCGCGTCTTGGCTCGAATTATCTCAGCTTTCCGCCGACTTCACACACTCCGACCTGGAGTCATTTTCAAAACTCCTTATAAATGGAACACTACAACTCCATCGACTGTCGATGATCCTCCACGATTTCTTATGCGTTCCCGATCCTGACTTCACTATCCCCGTCCTCCAACACGTCACACATCTCGATATCTATCAAGGCTCTGACCACTTCAGGGATTGGACATGGACAGGCTTTGGCCAGCTCTCTAATCTGACGCATCTCTCGTTTGATCTCAGCCTCTCCTCCCCGCTCGAAACGGTAAACGAGGTTTTGCCACATGCACCCCCCAGCCTCCGGATGTGTCTCGTGCTTCTTTCTACGCGCAACTCCTCCGTCAGCATCAAACAGTTCTGTACCGGGAATGATGTTTTAGAGAAAATGGCCGCCGGGAAGGTAGATCCGCGGTTAGTCATCGGGACCAACGAGTCGCTGGAAGAGGAATGTCGGTACGGCGGTCTGGTAGTGGTCCACCTCTACGATGATGTGATGAAGGATTGGAGCTTCGTTCCTGATGGAGAGGACGATGTGTGGCAGAAGGCTGAAAGAATCATTAGCAAGCGAAACCACAAACCTTTAGTACGTTTGTCCGCTCACCCATGTCGTGTCTCGTCACCCATTTACCCGCAGGTTGAGGGGGAGAACGTTGTCAAGTAACCCCTCCCTATGAAGATATATTTCATTGCCCCTGTCTAAATCATCCCAAGAAATCCTATGATATTGTAGCAGTAAGTGTCCATGTATTCTACAGGCCATCCCACGATAAAATATCCAGTATTGTCATCATGCGCCAGGCTCAAACGCATGATGACTCAAACACTGTCGCATTTATCGGTCCAGGAATGATGTTGAAGAACCTTGTGGTAGCAAAGGTACGCAGGGGCCCGGGCTCGGAAAAGTCATACCTAACTAGTGCGTTGTTCGGGTCGATAAACATATGCACCACAACCCCCGCGAAGTGTAGAGCGTATTTGTCTTATTAGTAAGTTCCCGAAACTTTCTGACATGCAAGCGATATGCTCACATTAAATGTCCAGCCGCTTACTGCGCCATATAATTCATCATTTTGAATGCCGGTGTATACTGCCCCGGTGGTGGTCAAAATGTCTGGAGCCACCAGGGCTATGAATGGGGCAACACTAGAAGAGGAAAGAGAAGTTATTAGATCATTCAGAGAATCTTCGCATGGGAGAACACGGACAAGAATGAGGCACATTGCGGGGAGGTGACACCACCAGTATATGAGAGGACAATATTGGAGACGAGGGTTCCATTAGCAGTGGTGTTTGTGAAGTCGAACGAGCTGGACAGGAAATTGCCATCGTCTGCGCCATCGAGGCGGATTTTTCCAAGGGACGGGCTCATGTACATCTGTTGGCCCGTTTAGCAGAATGGTCGATTATGAGAGGAACACCGTACAAATCCGCTGATTATGTGGTTGTTGATATTGACATCGTACTTGTGCTATTCGTAGGAGGGAGGAAAATGTCAGAGTGCGGGTCCTGGATTTTAGCGTGGTAGGAGAGACCAAGGACATCATTGACCTGCATATAATTTGCCCTAAACTCTGCGGTGATATTGGGTGGTTTAGGAGTCACGAATGAGGAAGAGTAGTGGGGTGCGGCGGGTGGAAAAACGGCTTGGGTTGCATACGACACAGCGCCACACAAGAGAAGTGTCGACAGAGTGTGAACCATGACAGTAATGATCATTTTCCGTTTCGTATCGGAGGGTGTTTTCTTATAGATGCAAAACCATGGCATCTCTGGTTAAATAGCTGGTTCAAGACGGTGAGATGTCATGTTTCGTAAATCAAGGGCCGAGGTGAAAGATCCAAGCTTTTAAAATCCGCAGACGTTGCGCATGTCACTTTGAGCTACGGGTCCTTTAAGCTGCGGGTCCCGCAGCAACTAGAAACAGATATATCATGGCAGGCCATGTCTGATGTGTGAAGCCGGATCATCAGTCTATAGCTCATGCCGGAAAGGGAGCATTGTCCGCATTGCAAAATTACAGAGAAACGAAGGATTTGCGTGCCACATCTGGACCCTTGTAGGAGGTCTATCACAGGCTTTGACGAGGAAACCTAGCATGTGTAACATCCACAGAGGGCATTAGGTCGACAGGAAGGATTTTGAGATCTCTCGAGGCAAGCAGAAGTTCCTGCCGAGAACTCTGGGTTTCTGTTATCACAGGCGGAGACACCGACATCAGGGAAGTGTTTTCTGCGTTAGTGTAAATGCCGGTTTCTGATAGTTTGACTTGTCGCGCTGTCTCCGACTCTCAGTGAGTGCTTCAAAGACATGTGATACCTGCATCACTATCTTAGACGGAGTGTATCTTAAGGCTCATCATCGCGAGGGGACCTCGTAAAGCTACAGCAGTGATATTATGCGAGCAATCAAATACAACTCCAAGTTCCAGACTCGAAGCCCAAAAACACCTACAAAAGGACTTCCGTCTCCTCAAACAATTCCATCCCGATCGCCATCCTTCTGTACAGGTTGGCCGGTGTAAAGCGGTCGCGGAAACCTGCTAGGGTACGCCGTGTAAGGCTGCTGTGCCGGTTCAGGCTTCTGTGAAGCGGACGATAGTCAATGTGACATTCCTCGCAAGCATCAAAAGCAACGGTGGGACCTACCGGTGAGTATCCAGGGAAGGGGTATGCTCCTGGACCAGTATACGCCGGATTCACGGGAGCGGTCTGCGGTGGCTTCGTGCTAAATTTTCCCTGGTACCTCGGTGATGACTCAAAGCGAACATGCGGGCTGGGCGCTGGGGAACGTCCATTCGTGTATGCAGTAGGGACGGCGGAAAGCGCGTCGGCGTCAGGCGTGTGCGGGTATCCGGCGGGTGTCTGGGGGAACGCAGACGGGGGATTTGGTGTGTGAGGTTGGGAGTGTGGATAGGCAGAGTTGGGGAGCGGGTAGGAGGCAGGGGAGCGCGGGTCAAAGCTCGTGACATAAGTGGTGGGGGGTCCTTGGATCTGCGAAGCGTCTACTTGGTAGACGGCAGCAATGGCTTCTTGCTGCCTGGATCGTCGATTACGGGCTCCAAGGCAGAGGCAGAGGGTCAGGAGGACGGAAAGCACTGTGCGGACCAAGACGTTAGCTTAAGACGTACGGAAAGGACATGACAGGCATACAAAGGCCGGCACCTATGCAGATTGCGATTCGGACACCCAACGACAGGCGCTGCGTACATTTCCAGAAGCCGTCTCTGCCAAGTTATAGAAGATCAGTACATGGCATAATTCACGGCATCGATTATCCTTTCTCACATTGTGGTATAGCAGACTTGCTCCGCAGCGACGCCGGGAATTGCGCCCAGTGCCCACCACAACGCAATAACTCCACCAACTCGAAGATCTATAGGTATCAGCCTCAGTACTTTGCCATGTCCCCGCACTGCACAAACACTCACTTGAGCTCGAATTCCGCTTAGCCATCGTAGTATTGTCGCTTCACTTCAATTCCAAAATCAAAAAAGATCAACTTTTAAGATTTGCCAACGATGAACAGCTTGAAGAACCCGCGCAGCAGGTCTTCGGAGGAGGGGAGGAGAGGATGGGGGTCGGGAGTGAGATCAACTCGCGAAAGGTGCATCACGGCGACACCGCTGGTATATGAAGGACTCATCAATTTTTTCGGCGTGTCAGAAATTGATCATGGTCTCCATCAAACTGGTTTGATCGATGCTGTGCATGGCCTGCACAGTCCTACTTACAACATATTCAGTCCAGACAAGCAACATGGCAGGATTCGAAATCCTGGATGTTGATCCCCGATGGCAGCCCGTAAACGAGGCATAAAGTGTGAGTGGGGTAATTTCATGTCAGAAGCTCACCCGTCTGAGCTCTATACCACCCCGTTAGGAGGTGCGTCTCTGTTGGACCGCCCTGAGGTCTAGGACACGATTGAATAGATTTCTTACAGGCGCCATGAGAGGATACCGGCACTCCCTAAAGGCTTCTCATTCGAGGAAGACTCAGACGGTCGCATGAACATAAAGTTGTGGTCAATATTGGACCCTAAAAATGGCGGTCTTTATTCTCACCGCAACTGGAGGCATTATGGAGAAGTCTGAATGTCGTGCGATGTAGTGAAGGCGTGCCAGCACCACCACTCCTGCTCTGCACGGAAGAGTTTGCCGATTCCGGGCGCTGAAAACGGATACGTTGCGCCAATGCCTAGTGGATGCTGCTCGTATGTAAAAGAGAAGAGGGCAGAAGCTCTTCCTCGCCGATTTTTTTTTGAGAAATCAGGGTGAACGATATCTTCTCTTGAAAAGTATTCCTCTGGTGCTGATGGAAATGCTCTGATGGATAGGCAGCACGGCAATCACCTCATACCATGGTCCATTCCGCTGTTGTCATTCAGGAGATTTGGCTCACGCCTTCCTCGGGCACAACTGTAATGAGCGTTTTGTCACGTCAAGTTGAAACTTAGAAATCTGTGGCGTCGCTCGAGCATCGTCGGGTTTATTACACATTTCATTCCTGTCACCCCCTTTATAGGCGTTACTGACGGCCTCAGCGAAACGAAGTGCATATGTGAGTAACTCGATGCTTGATCGATATTTGTCTACTCACGGGTGTGCACATGTAGTTGTGCATAAGCCATCGGCCATCAGACGCGTTGTTCCCCAATCGTCTTCTCGAGCGTTCATGGAGTGTGGAAGCGGGAACTATCGAAGCACAAGACAAGACAAGACAGGACATCACGTCGCCTTCTCGAGATTCTAAATGTCAAACGATTGATATGCCACTGCTCCCGATTAAATCCATCGGGCTCGATCGTGACAACAGTCATATACTTATACCAGCTCTCGACATGGATTGCGGAGTCCTGTTTCTGCCGTCTTGCATCCTGACACCCCATTATCCATCGTCCACGCCAAACTGCACATCGAGAACTATGGACACGTCCTACCCGCATCCGCCTTTACACCGTCTACCCTTTGAGATTCTCTCCTCGATTTTTCTTTGGTACAAACATCTTCACCACCCGTACTCCATCTTGTCCGACGACTCCTCCCAGCTCTATCACGACGATATTGACTCGTCCCGTAAGCTTCCCGCTCCCGATCGCGCTCCCCTCCGAGACCTCCTCCTCCTCGGCTCTATATCTCATTATCTTCGTGCCGCCGCCTGGGACACACCCTTTCTCTGGACACATATCTCTCTGACTCTCCACCGCTCACGTCTGGCCTCCGAAATCTCAGGCCTCAATGCATGGCTTGCGCGAGCTGGCACATGCCCCATGCATATCCGGCTGCAGTGTGAGGGGGACGGCGTGGGATGGATCAAGAACCCACCGCTTGAGGCAGTAGATGTCATCACGAAGCATTCCCGACACTGGAAGGAGGTATGCTTAGTACTTCCACCGGTATGCCTCGTGCAGTTGGTGAACACGTGCGGAGATCCGGGGAGGCTGGGCATGCTAAGAAAACTGACGTTGCTGGTGCGACAGCAGTGGTGGGGCACCGCCGAAAAGCTGCCGATCGAAGCGTTCCGGGAGGCGGAGGGGCTAGTGGACGTAAACCTCTTCGGCATACCGCTGGACGTCGTCGACCTTCCCTGGACCCAGTTGACACATTTTCGGGGGCACCCTCTCAAAACTCGGGAAGTCTTGAGTGCGCTACGTCTGGCCACAAATCTTGAGTCTTACACCATCGCATGTACACATGGGGACTCATACCATCTTTCATCTCTCCCTATCCATCACCCCCGCCTTCGTGATCTGAAGCTCACAGGAAGGATGCTCGCGCTTCAGCAATTGACCTTGCCTGCGCTTAAGACCCTCGTGATCGAGTGCCCGGAAGGCGGCTTTATCTCGCATCATTTTGTGCGGCTCATGGAACGCTCAGGAGCCATGTTGCGATGTCTGCAACTCACCATCGACTTTATACCGTCAGCACAGCTTTTAGAGTGTCTCGCCGCAACGCCAGCGCTTGAGGAATTGACGCTGTGCAATCTGAAGGATAAAGTCCATTCGGTGTTCGTGGACTCTGTGCTTGAGAAGTTCACGCTCAAGCCGGGGTCGGGAAGGGCAGCATTGGTATCACAGCTGCGCCACTTGGAAGTACTGAACTGCTCATGCCATTTTGATGCACGAATGCTGGAAGAGATGCTTTGGTCCAGATGGAATCTCAGAGAGGATTTGGGCGAATGGCGCCGCCTTGAGTTTTTCGGACTGGAGGCGGGCTCTGTGAGGCTACCCACAATCTGTGACGATATCTTGGGGCTGCGCCGAATGCGAGCCATGAGGGAAGAGGGGTTGATACTTAAGGTTCGGACCGTCAATGACGCAGGACGGCAGCCTTGGAGTAACGGGGATTTTCACTTTGGGACGAGCAGGACGTGGTTGGGAAGCTCTAGATGATGATCGCATCATTGGAGTTTTGGAAATTCTCGAAAACAGGCGTGCACATATGGGATGAACCAACGAAACGTATCAGTCGACGTGGGGGGCAGACAGGAGTACGCCCATTGCTATCCGTGGATGTGTATCACGTTACTGTACTTACCACTCCCTCACATTCGCTTTAGTTAGGACATGCTCCAAAAATACTTTCACGGGCAGAAATGCGATTCACGCTCCATTGTCAACATGATGGACCAATATTTCGGGTATTTGTCTCCTATGATTGTGATAGGATCGTCACTACTGAAGTAACGTGCAGCAATCTGACGAGAAACAGTGAAATCCGCCAAGGACACTGCGGCCCAGGGTGTCAGAGGTATCATAATGGAGACGTACATGCATTTACTGCTTTATATTATTTGGAATCTTCAGAATTAGACCTAACAATCCATATTGGAGTAGAACACTCCGCTTAAAAGGAACTGGAGGTGGCAACTGATAGCCTAGCGATGAACCCAGAAGTCTACAAAATCTCGCAGCGCCCTACTACCTACAGCAGGCATTCAGACCCCGGCACGGAGGGCTCAAGGAGAGAGCGGGTTTGCGCTAGCGGGTTCGGATGGGGGTGGGATGGAGCCGCGTATCCGGTTCTGGTTCTGGCATTGCGCCGTGCAAGTACTAGCTGGGCTTCCTTCCAAAGCGTCATGTCCCAAGACTTGCCCGACGCGACCACCGGGCATGATGGACCATCTGGTCACATTGCCAGACTGGAATGTCTTCGTCGCCGCTTCTGGGCTGTCTTTCCCGAGGAAGGTGTCGTGGAAGGTAACGGGAGCCTGCGACTTGGAGACCGCGCCGAGACCGTCCTAATTTGTCATGCAAGCGTCGGAATCCTTGTCAATCGTTCCACGACTATGGGTACTCACAGTGAATAAGACCTTGCCAAGGTCCGGGTCGACGAAATAGAACATATTTGGCCCAAGGACGTGCTCGACGGTAGCAGATCCAGACATCTCGGGTTCGATTTGGAGGCCTGCCCCTGTGGCGATATCGTTGATCTGGAACTTGATTCAAAGTAGTAGTATCACCAAACAAATCGGGGAGGGTTCGTAACGTCTACCTTATATTTTCCACCAGCGCAAGTAAAAATTAGCTTGGCATCGCCTGCACGAACCTCGATTTGTGAGAGGAGTAAATTGTTGAGCGTGCCGGGGGCGAAGACGGGGATTTTGCTGACGAAGATAAGGGTGGGCTTGGACACTAGTCGGAGATCGTTCACTGCACCCGTGAGGAGATAATTTCTAAGTCTACAGCTACAGTTCAGTACGCAGATAGGGTTAAGAGGTGGAGGGTCAGACTCACCCAAGGGTGGCGACGTCAATGTCGAACTGCATGTGGAGGCCGCGAACTTGGATCGTTCCAACGGGCTTCACGTTCTGCATCTTGATGCTCTTGTCATCTACGGGGTTGATAGTTTGGCCATTGATAGTGACTGCAATGTCGCCCTGCGTGGACTTGCCAAAGGCAAGCGACGTGAAAGTAGCGAGTAAAGCTAGGACAGATATTTTCATGTTGGCGCAGGAGCTAGAGTGGAGTCGATGGTGTCTAACTCACCTTCTTCGTCGACGCTTATAAGAATTTTGGGATCTGCGCCAAGAGCCTGTGGCTGGTAGCCAAGATAGACATGGTTGATAAGGCATCCACGGTGGTGAACATGCCCTTCGTGCCCATCTATTTTTAGCCCATTCTAGATCGATTGGCCTCTCTGCTTCCCTTGACTATACTTCCACTGCTAGTCTGTCAACGACGACCACGCACATCTCATTAGACTGCGTATTGACTCACAAAAATCATGCGGAATTCCGACGTTTTTTGAGAATATCGCTTGAGCGACAATCCAATGCGGGCGTTCCTCCTCCTTCCACCAGTTACCACATCATTCTTCTGGTGAGGCCGTCCGCGCTTGGCGACTTCTAATCTCCTCAAATCCAGTCTCCTGACTTAGTTAGACTCTGGCTCCTTTTCTTGGCCCGAAATCAACCATTCACTCTCCACAAAACTTGCACAACGCCTCTCACGACGTTCAGATATCTGTCACTTCGTCGGCTTGGCTTCGCATGCTCAAGGATATCAACGTTTGGGTTTCAAAGCGCCACGTCCCGTATCAGTGCCCGGGACTATGAATATCCATCTATATATCAGGAATATTAACCACGTTACTGAATTTAAGCCAGAACCGAGTTCATACCGTTGAGCTCAAAAAGCTCATGGTGTAGAGCGGAAACCTCCGTGCCATATCATGTAATCCGAGTTTTCATCTTGGGTGCTGGGAGATGTTGTGTGCTGGAACGGCTGAATGCGTTAACTGAGAAGGCAGTGCAATTTGGGTGGAACTTGCCTTTGCCAAGCCTTGGAACAGGTAGCTTTCGGGTGAATTTGCTGGTCATGTGCCAAGGCTCTGAAGGTTGATTTCGGTAACTTCGGTTTTATACAGGACCTGCGGGATCTTTCTTTCCACCGATAAACCAAGTTACCGCCCACGGGTACAAGTTCGATGATAGCAGGGAACGTAGCGGAGGTAGTTACCACATTAGTAAACATAGTAAACAAATAGATCTATAAATAGCTTCAGCTAACTTTATTTGTCCTTCCCGAGTATCGCGGACCCTTAAAGATAAATAGTCAATAGGATACCGATGCGTTCGAAGTTCGAACCAACAAGGAACAGAAAGCAGACGGTATACGCTCTTTATACTACACTCATACTTCGCGATTACTCTCCAGATGAACCACCTTTCTGGCCAGCATAGCCTCATTCATCTGTCTCCAAACACACGAACATCACCCCTGGAAGCTTCGAAAGCCGGTGGCACGCAACTCTTCTTGATTGGTTAAATGGTTCCCACTTGGTTGCCCCGCCTCATCCTGTCTGTCGTGACACTGCCCCACCCAGTCAGCATCAACAGCAGCTTTTCCCCCGCCCCATGTCCACCCAGGTCCATTGCCACAATGTGTACCCAGCCCATCTTATCGCCACATCCGGTCAGGCGACAAAATCTAAGTTTCTGAGGTGTTTTACCGACCTCAAAATGGTGCCGATCTCACACGCGATAGCCTTTTCTCTTGGGCATCTGCTCCATCGAAGCGCAAGACGATATACATTCCGTCATCTCTGTGGAGGTTGCTTCTACATAGGGTGTCGGCTTCTCATACACGCTGTCTGCCTCAGGTCGCCTGAGGAGTTCTCGAAGGCAAGTTCGTCATCCGATCATCATCTACATTGGTCGTCAGATGCACCGGGCCAAGTCCCTTCTCTTCACTAGTTATTCGACTAGTCTATCCCATATTCCTCACTACATACAAGAAGTAAACACGACAGAGACCCCTATATTAATCGTCCGAACCTTTTAGTTGATGTCCTGGCCCACCCGCCCACCGTTACCCCACAAGACAAGGATACTCGCCATGGTCACTTTCGTCATATACTGATGGTCAGAATAGGCTACACCGTCATAGAACATCGATCTTCTCTAAAGAAAATCACAAATGCGGCGGACGTGGGACGGCCTGCCTATAAAAGTCCCACCTGTGAATACCCACAGCCTATTGCTTAAACTGGAAACGTCACGGATATCTGGCAATGGAATCCTGAGGAGTTCCGAGTGGACAAGCTTGGACGAGCGCCGCACCTACCTGAACTGACCATCATCAACATCACGTCAGCCACTGAGAGTTTTTGGTAAGGCCTTCTACGTATGCAATGTATCCGACCTATGTAGACCTCTGTGCAGAGGTGGAATTTTCCCTGTGAAGCTTGGGAAACGGGCTGATTGGCGATCGGGAGATATCTCTGCTGAACTTGACCCAGTTGAAACCTTGACAAAGGCGTTTTTGCGTGTCTAGGACAGCTTCTACCTTGATCAGTAGAGTAATCTTAACTTTTAAGAGGTATGAGCCACAGGCTGGACTCTGGGTTGTCGAAGATGAGTGAAGATGCATGGAATCTGCGGCTGTGCAGTTGCTTTGTCTGCGCCCGAGGATCCAAATAACGGATTGGCGCGGAGATTGATCAGGACGCGTCACGGTTCCTCCACTTGCGACTAACCAGACATGAGCGACAACGACAACACGAATAACCCAAGCGGAGGCGGTCGAAGTCTAGGAGGTGGTGCTGCAGAACCTCTGCCGTCATCATGGTCCCGTCCAGCCCAAGCTCCCAGAGTAGGTCGCATTGGCGATTGGTCAGGGTGTGTACATACTAGTCTGCCCTTCTTTAATCCTGACCATTGGCTATAATGGTATTTAGGAGTAGCAGAGGATCAGGTGGCCCCGGAGCCTCGCGATTTGGCACCATCGGTGGTCTCTCCTCGGAAGGCGGTGGTGGTCGCGGAGGGCATGCCGGGCATGGACATGCGCCAGAGGACAGTGATGATGATGACGAAGACAAGCGAGAACAATGGTTTGCTGGTGGTGAGCGCAGGTTTGTGCTCTACTAGAAGATCGCCAAAGATCGGTGCTGATTGCCTTCTATACGTGTAGTGGGCTTTCAATTGAAAATCCCGATCGCCCAAGTTCACGTATACCTGGGGGGGATATGGTCCGTGATTTGTTGCGCCGTGCTGCTGAGTATGTCTATATCGCATGCCATGTCGCCAAAACGCTCAAAGCTTAACTTTCTCCTTTCTCCCTCACTTGTGTCGTTGGTGGAAATAGAGCTGGACCGCCACCAGTTGCCACTACATCCAGCATATTTAGCGGAGGCGGCCACACACTTGGGGCCGAAGATGTAGAGAGCACTTACATTCCTGATCCCAATGCGCAGCCTGGTATGTTACATGCCTTCTTCTTGTCAAAGTAGCAAGGAGCATTGGACTCATTCCTTATTCGCAGAGGACGAAGTTCCCGTGATCCGGCACTTGACGTTCTGGCAAGAAGGCTTCACCGTCGAGGATGGCGAGCTCATGCGGTACGACGAACCAGGGAACTCAGAGCTGCTTGCGCAAATTAACGCCGGGTATGTCTATCTTGACGGATGGCCGTCCGAATATGTGTCCTGACCAACCCTTGGTCTTGCGTCAGCCGTGCTCCACCCTCAATCCTCAATGTCCACACCAACCAGCCTGTCGAAGTGCGTATCACGAAGCGTACCCACGAGTCGTATGTCCCTACACCGGGAGGAAAGACCTTTAGTGGTTCAGGCAACCGTCTTGGTGCTCCCGTACCCAGCTTCACCTCTGCAGTTGGGGCCTCAGGCTCCAGCTCGATGCCTGGTGGTTTCCCTCCGTCTGTGCCTGTAGGTGGTCCGTCCATGGGTGTTGAACGCGAGAGCATCAGCGCGCGCTTTGAGGTTGATCAGACGCTGCCTACGACGAGTGTGCAAATTCGTTTGGCGGATGGAACGAGGTTTGTTTTTTGTTATCTGTATTCGAGGGTATATTGATGGACGTCTTGGGTGTAGGATCGTGAGCAGGATGAATCTGACGCACACGGTACAGGATTTGAGGAACTTTATCAATGCGTGCGTATCTTTTGTTGTTGTTTTGCGCTATCATCGTACTCATGCTCAAGTCTCATTACAGGGCGCGCCCGGAGAACGTCACACGCCCATACACAATCGGCACGACATTCCCAAACCGCACGCTTGAGGATGTCAACGCGACGGTAGAGGGTGCAGGGCTTGTGAACAGTGTCATTGTGCAGCGGTGGGTGTAGGTGTGTATAATATAAGTATGGAACACGAATGAATGAGCTATGTTGTATGAATACTACTTGGATTGAAGTCGAGTTGATTGATATAGTTGCTATGCCAGGAAAATCCGTTCTCTTTGCAATTATTCGCTCCACCCAAGTCTGCGCACCAGCGCTCCTCCTCTGACATGGGGCCCTTTCGCCACTCCTGCCACCATTTTAGCAACAAGTAAGAGCGAGTCGTGTATAGCAATAAAACGTGACGTGACGTGATGGCAGTCTACAAGTTACCACTGGCACTGCCGACCTAGCAACCGTGAGGCTTATAGTAGCTTATCATTCACAGCTTTACTTCTACAGTTTTCACAAAGATGGACGACGAGGATGGTGCCAATGATGCAAGCAGAGGCGGTCGGGCACTCGAGGATGTTGCAGAACCTTTGCGCTCGTCCTGGTCTCCTGCAGTACAGACTTCCAGGAAGGGAGATTACGGTGACGATGATAATATAAGGAAATTGAATCGAGAACCACAGTTTGCTGGTGATGAGCGCAGGTTCGTCTTATTCTATGAACTAAATCGCCAATGATCACGCCCGTCGCTGATCGTGCCACTCCCGACTGTGTAGTGAATTTTCGATTGGGATTCAGAAGTCAGATAGCCCTTCGCCTATCTCTAGTGGTGATACGATCCGTGCGCTGTTGCGCAATGCTGAGTATGGCTCTATCGCATCCCGTGCCCTCACACCACTTAAAGCTTTTCTTCTCTCATTTCCCTCTAATTGCGTCTTGGTGGAAATAGAGCTGGACCGCCACCACAATGGCCAATCGCCACTTCATCGAGCGGAGGCAGCCACACACTCGGTGGTCAACATGCCGAGAAGATGCAGGTTGGTGATCCCGACGCGCAGCCAGGTATATTCAATGAACTCCCCTCCTGCAAGAAGCAAGGAACATCGGACTCATTCCTTACTTCCAGAAGATGAAGTCCGCATGGCCGTGATTCGCCACATGACATTTTGGCAAGAAGGCTTCACAATTGAGGATGGCGAGCTCATGCGGTACGACGACCCGGTAAACTCGAAGGTGCTTGCAGAAGTTAATGCCGGGTAAGGATGTCTACATAGACTGCTGTTACAAAATGTCTACCGACTTACCACGGGTCTTTTGTTAGCGGGGCTCCACCCTCAGTCTTCAATGTCCTCCCCGGCCAGTTTGTTGAAGTGATTGTTACGAAGCGTATCGACGAGCCTTATGTTGCCCCTACACGCGGTTCCACTACGGAGGACAATGGCGAGGGCTGCAACTTGATGCCTTGCATCCGCGCCCTTAAGCGATTTGTCTGCGGGTAGGGGTACTACAGAGCTTGCTTCAGATGGCGCCCACCATCCTGAAAGGAAAAGACTTGGTGGCAACTTCTCATCCTTCATATTTCAATATGCATTTGAGCGTCCAGCTCCTACCTTCACAAGTCTGCACTAACTTAGATCGGTGCTCCACCAACAGTCACAGTCAATGGCGGAGCATCGATGTTATAGCTACAGGATTTGGCACGGCGTGTAGCCTGTGGAAACCTGTGGAATGTTGAATTTTGTCCGCGTATGGTGCCGTAAGCTGTGACAGATATTGCCATCGGATGCTAATTACATTGAACCTGAGCTTAGACATACACAGGCCTATCCGTTGACGAGCCACTTGCTGGGATGGGTGTGAGATCATAAAAGAGCACACTACTACGTACTCTACGAAACCTGACCGAATCCATGAAGGGTCATGGTGATCATGTTCGACATGCGCATCGCACGTTGCCTGCACGTTTCTTATCATGAATCTGTTAAATAGGTTACAAGGAAATGAGGCCTACACACCTCGCATTGAAGGACCTCCCTTCGTCTTAGTCCATCCTGACCGCTAATGGGTCGCAAAAGCAAGAAGTCTCGATGCTACAGACCTCGATGCTACATCCTCCGCCTTCCCTTCGAGCTCCTCTCCGAGATATTCCTAGCCTATCACCAGCGTGTGCATTACCCGTCCAGCCTGCATAGCCCCACATACCGTATTCCCCCCAACAACGAAACAATCCGGGAGCTTCTCGTCCTTGAAAGGGTCTGCCGTGCCTTCCGCGTCACCGCCCTGGAGACCCCGCAGCTCTGGACTCGTATTGCGCTTACTATCCACCCAGACTCAGGTATACGGCAGCTTGAAGCTGAAGTGAGGGGCCTCCAAGCGTGGCTGCCTCGTTCTGGCACGCAATGCGGGCTCCAGATTTATGTGAAATGCGCTTCGGACAATGTACTGAGGGACTCTGTAAAGATGTTCTTCCTATTTGAGGTGGTGAAGATACTTGCGCTATACTCCCTGCGATGGCAAGAGTTGGGACTGCTGCTCCCGCAGGCGTGTTTTGAGCAGATGCGGAATTTATTGCCTTCGAATGCCCTTGGAGCGGCGTTGGGTACGCAGATGCCGATGTTGAAGAAGGTGGTGTTGTTTCGGTGGTGGGAAGACGATCAGGATGACTCCGCCTCCGAGTCGATGACAGAAGACGAGATAATTGATGTGTTCGCAGAGGCAGAACTTGAAGAGGTATACCTCTCTAGGTTTCCACTTGATATGTGGGTCGTTCCGTGGGGTCAGCTGTTGCGCTTTCAGGGGCATCGAAACACTGTCGAAGACATTTTAGAGATGCTCCACAATGCGCCACAACTTGAAGAGTGCACCCTTACGTCCACAGTCGATGACAGCTGGGGCCTGCCACTGTCCGCCGCAAATTTACCCCGTCTTCGATCGTTGACGCTAGATATACGTAGGAGCAGCACGCTCATTAATCACCTAATCCTCCCCGCTTTGGAGAATCTGGTGCTTCAGATGGTCGAGAAGGGTGGTGATTACGACGAGGATGACGCGGAAGATGTAGATTCTGACTCTGAGGATGAAGCCGTTGGGACTTTCGATGCGACCGCCTTCGTGGGCTTCATGCAACGGTCGCAATGTGCACTCCAGCGTCTCCACTTGTGCGTACAATTCATTACCGTCTCAAGGCTGATGGAGTGTCTTCGAGCGACGCCAAAGCTAGTGAAGCTCAGATTGGAGCATGCCAACGCGGGTATTGACATGATCTCCGGATTCATGGACGGGGTTGTGCGACGCCTCACTCCTCAAGCGAAGTGTGCCACGGCTATGCCACAGCTGGTACAATTAGCGGTGCTCAACTGTTCGCGCAACTTCTGCGTTGACGCGTTGGGAGATATGCTTTGGTTACGATGGGGTACTGGAGAGGGAGAGCGGGGATGTCTGGAGTCTTTCAGGCTGGAGATTTCCAAGGCACTGGGGGAGTCATGCACCATGACCCCTGAAATGATCTTGACGAACGAAAGGATAAGGGATTTGATAGAACAAGGCATGGCGGTTGATGTACATCTGTGGGATGGGTAGGAATTCGTATCGGTCCTATATTGCTGCTCGACAGTGGAGTCGACTGTACTATATCGGAGGTGCTTCGGAGGTGGCGCGCGTGTTGTCGGACTTTGGGCGCGTAGAAACGGGAAAATCCGGTGCTGCTGCCGGAATGCCGATCGCTCCGAAAACGATCATTCGTCCCACTCCGTTTTCCTATTGCGGTGATTCTGTGAGTCGGAACGACACGATGATGAGAGAATCTATCCACACTCGGGCTTTGACGTCGATACTGACAGGTTCTGTCTTCTAAGCAGGAGGCCAAGTGGCTTTTCTCGTCACATGGCGCCCATAACCGGCTGCAAAACTCCATAAGTCGTCAAGGGGACTTCCCACCAAGTGTTCTGTGGAAAACATATATAAGTCGTTATCTTATCGACTCTCGGCGCTTCTTTTCTACCCCTGTCCTCGACTGCGACACCTATAACACCCCTTTCCTGTGGCTTTGCGTCGTGAAGTCCTCACAATGTCGACGCAATCGCGCTCCACAATGAGGAATAGCAACCGGGAATCCAACGGCGTTCGGGCCTCTGTTTTCGATGTCTGCATGCAGTTGGGCGTCCTTGACGACAACAGCTTGGTCGGAGAGTGGATGTTCAATGATCCTTCGAAAGACGGGGACAGCTCGTTTCGAAGACAAAACCGAACTACCAGATTTCAGGAGGTGATGTCTGCGGGGTGGGAGGCTACCGAGGAGAAGGTGCCTACGCAGCGAAGGCGTCACCATTTTCATCCATTCTCCGGGTTTACGGCTCGACTCCGCGCAAGGCATAGGCATCAGGCCAGTGTCATCGAAACTTCAGATACATCCCTCGGGAAACCACTGGGATGTGAAGTTGGGCCTGATCATATATCACTCAGCCGTCGGTCCTTCTTCAGGCGCAGTATCCACAAGCACGATGCGCCCCGACCCACGCCGAGCAAAGACACGAAAGCTACCTGCGACGAAAGTGGGCGGGTGTCGACGAGACCTAGATCCTTCTTTCAGCGCAAAATCCATTATGAAACGACGCCCCCAAATGCCCAACAAGACGTTCCACCCCTCAATCCCCAAAGCGACATCGTTACACCGGCCACTTCAGCACCTCCTCTCAATACCGAACCCATCGTCCCTCCCATGAGACTTGACGACGTCCCGGAAGACGATGGAGATGACGAATGGGAAGAAATCGAAGCTCTGCCCATGTCCCCTCTCTACCCTCTCCACAACAAAGGCATCAACCCCCCTCCCTTCATCCCCCTCGACAAAACCCGCCACTCCACCGCCGCCACAACCGATACAACCGACCCCGACCCCGACGCAGATATCGACATCCGCGGCGCCACGCACCACAACCTCACCTTTGCCTTCCCCCGCCTCATGTTCCGCCGCTCCCCCGGCCGCACCACGCCCTCTCCCTCCCCGCAAAAAAAGCGCACCGGAAGGACCTCCCCACCGAAATCCCATACGCCCTCGCCCGCACCTACACCCACACCATCGCCACGGCGTAAGCCCCTCAGCATACTCACAAGTAAAGCGAAGCTGAAACACCACCGCGGCCTCTCGAGCTCGCTCCCGCCTTCGCCGTTCGTCCTGCTGACTTCGAACAGCAATTCGACGATGCCGCAGCCGACGTCGAGGATCGTGTTCTCGGAGGATGTACCTGTGCGGCCGACGTCTTTGCTTTCGGAGGCGGAGAGGAGGAGTATGGGGTATCATAATCAGTTCTTTGTGAATAAGGGGAAGGGAGAGGGAGAGGACGAGGCAGATGTAAAGGAGCAGGGGCAGAAGAAGCCTGCTAGGAGGCCGAAGTCGGTGTCGGTGCCGACGCCACCCAAGAAGAGAGCGGGGAAGGGGAGGGGTGAGATTGTGGAGCCGAAGCTGGTGGCTCCAGTGCCGTTCCCCGCGATTAAGGTATGGCGCTTTGACGTTTGGAGTCCTGGATGCTTATTGATATCAGACGTGACAGGACGAAGTTGCTATAGAAGAATAGCGGCCTCACGACAAAGTCTAGGGATTATTCCAATTCGATATTTCGACTCTAACCCGCCGCGCTCCTCACTCCTTTATCTTTATTTCTATGTGCCTTTTAGACAATCATATGATCAGCTGGTTTGTTTCCACTCTACGCTATTACTTGTACGATTGCGATCCTTCCCGAGTGCTTATATATCTGATACGCTCGTGGTCTCTTCTAGTCATGATAACCACTTCCAATAATCTCTTAGACCTAGTGTACAAGTCAACCTTAGTTTTTCTGTCGACATCTTTTCCTGTCCGTTGCCTCTGTTATCTACGCAATGATAACCCTTGAGAATATGGCCCCGCTGTGCCCGCGCACTCATGTTTCTTCTGTGCAATAAGAGATCTTCCAAGATACTAATAGGCGATACGCGCAATAGTGCCAACCGGGCTCGTGATGGATGTAGAGAAGAAAGAGATTGCGGTTGAGTAGTCTTCCATTTATATGGAACTTGAAAGTGTGTCAGGGCACAACGCCTCTTCACAACAACCCAAGTACAAATATCGATCTTACGGTTGCAATCCCTTGCTTAGTGCCATATGCTACATCTACCCGTGAAACACTACGAATAGCACACCGCTAACATCATCCCCACCACGTCCGTCCTCGCAGGCACAATCACCTCCCACTGCAACACCAAATTGACCTTCCCCTGCGGCGGCACCGCACACACCCACCCAACCTTCCCATCCCGCCCCACCCGCTCCCCATCCACATCCACATCCTCCGCCCCCTCCCAAGCCGCAGTTACCCCCTTCCCCACCGCCACCGGCTTCCTCGCGCCCTCCAAGGCAGAAGACGAGGGCCCCACGCTGCTACTGCCAGAGGAGACACTCGGGCGCGTGAGCGGCGGGTTGATGAGGTTCACCTGGATTCGCGCGTCCTCGGACACCGGGATATGGTCGAGGATCCTGACGCCCTCAATCGGAGAGGTCTTGGTGTTGAATACGGTGATGTGCTGCGAAAACACGTGCGTCGTGGTCTTAGTGTAGAATCCGCTCTTGGACTGTTTCTTGGTTTGGGGATGGTAGGTGACGCGGATGGAGGGGTCGAGCCTGGGGATGTGGGGTTAGCATTGTGTATATGTAGCCTGTGTGGAATTGTTACCCCAAAGCACAGTCGAAGCTTTCGTCGGGGCTGACGGCGGGCACTTCGGAGCGGGAGATGAAGCTACCGTCGACATAGACGCTTCCCGTCCCGCTCAGCAGAGTGTACTGCGACGCATTCTTGATCTTTGCCTACAGCCAATACACCACTTAGCGGACATCACGCGTCGAGGAAAAAGACGGCCATACACTCAGATGCGTCTTAGTGTCCTTCTTCGGCACACAGACCCATGACATCGTTGCATTGAGTTTGAGCTGCACAATTGTGACGTTGTGTGCGACGCCGTCGCTCGGGATGGTGATAAGCCCTGGGACTTCGAATGTGGCGCTGACGTTGCCTTTGGATGAGACCGCAAGGGTAGAGTGAGGTATTACCCGTGGGAGGGGAGGTGCTGATTGTTCACTTTCGACAAAATTAGCAGATGCACTCAAGTATACCATGCCAGGAGGGGAGATTGGAACTGGAGCTGGAGGCGGGGCCCGAATAGGAGGGGCGGGCTTTGAGATTGAAAGATTCCAAGGATCGAGGGTAGGCACGCTAACACTGAATGTGGGCGTCGCTGTCTCGAGCGTCAGTGAAACATCATTCCAGTCCTGTGTGGCTCGAGTTCAATTCCGTGACATCGTACAATTGGGTCACCTACCTCGCCAGTGCTTTGTGTAATGGCGGCTTTGTAGATCAGCGTCACCTGCTCCTCCTTCGCCTTCATATCAACACGTATATCGTATCCCGCGTTCCACGATGCACCGTATACCGCTGTAGTCCTGATGTTAAGAACAGCACAGGATTTAAGATAGCAGACGAACCATAGATTAAAGCAATCTCCACCTCACCCTCCACCTCCGCAAAGACCCCGATAGCCACCTGGATACCAAGGTGGTCCTCAAGCGCCTTGCCCCCAAGCTTCGTCCGCTCCTCCGCTATCTCTGCTTCAACATCAGAAAGTTCCTTCTCGAGGTCTAACACACGGCCGTCGAGCTCCCCCGCCGTCGCCTCGTACTCCTTGAAGACCTTTCCCACCTGCATCACATTGATGTGTTGGCTATGCATAGTGCCGAAGTACGACTCGAGCGCAGTAATGGACTTCTTGCACCGTTCGAGCGCTTTGAGGGTCTTGGCCTTCCTGGACTGAAGTACCGTGAGGCCAGGAGACGTGGTGGGCGGCGTCGGGCGCGGAGTATTGGAGATGGTGACATCGTGGATGGTAGCGGCGCCATGTCCTTCAACCCTGTAGTAATCAATGGGTAAAATTATTCATATATAAGGAGACTGCAGACGTTAGGACATACCGGAGGGAATCCTGGTCCAGCACGTTAGGCAGACCAGTGACGGTTACTTGGTTCTGCCCGGTCTGGACATCGAACTTGAAGACGCGGGCGACCTCTGCACGGCCAGAGTAGACGCTCACGCCTGTTATTTTGCTGTGTTCTTTGGACACCAGCTCAATCTCGTTCGTGGGCTGGAAGGGCGGTGGGTGTTCGGCGTCTGTGGTTTCCATCGATGTGTCTGGCATGTATCACTGTGCTATGCCGCGCTGATATGGCTGCGTGGTTGTGTCAAGGCGGTGGAGAGAGCCAAGAGAACTTGACAGACGGGCGGTCGACAAGGGTTTTACATACATATGCATGGAGATATGCAGGTTGGAGTGCGGCGGGGTACAGTTGATGGCAATTCACATCGAAAACATGATCGGACTTTTCGGGTCCATGGAAGCGCAAATGTTGTCAGAAAGGCACATACATAGTTACCGCTCTATTTATTTTTGCACCTAAGCTATGGGCCAGCTGATGTTACAAAAGGACAATGTGGTAGACAATGTGGTATCCTGTGACATGGAAAGTGATTGGTCAAGATCTATGACGGGATCGAGACTGGTCCATTACACCTCGGACTTCAATGGTGTATAACAGCGATCCCAATGAATCCCTATCATGGATTCTTGAAAGTCAACAGAGCCGAATCCATGGCGAGAGATAACGAGGATATTGGACGGTTCAGTCACTTGTGCTTCAGGTGGTACCCACATAAGATGTTCTTTCTGCGGCGAAGAGATAATCCAATTCGTGTCTGCCAAATTCCAAACAGAGTCGACCAAGCTGTAAACCTGGACAGATTCGGAAGAGGAAATCTGTGTGCTGTTGCCCGAAAAGGCGACCGAGTTGAGCCTGTTGGTGTGGCCCTCTAGCACCTTCGCCTGTGCATCCGTCGACACGTCCCACACCCGCACAGACTCATCAGCCGAGCCAGACACAATTCGCATGGCGTCACACGAAAACGCGACCGAGTTCACACTGCCAGTGTGGCCCCTCAGCACCTTCACCTCCACACCTGTCAACACATCCCACACCCGCACAGACTTGTCATGCGAGCCAGACACAATCTGTGTGCCGTCGCTCGAAAACGCGACTGAGGTGACCCAGTGGGTGTGGCCCCTCAGCACCTTGACCTGTGCACCTGTCAATGCATCCCACACCCGCACAGACTTGTCATGCGAACCAGACACAATCTGTGTGCCGTCGCGTGAGAATGCGACCGAGTAGACCTCACCAGCATGGCCCTTCAGCATCTTCAGCTCTGCGCCTGTTGACACATCCCACACCCATACAGACTTGTCATGCCAGCCAGACACAATCTGCGTGCCGTCACTCGAAAACGCGACGGAGTTGACATAATTGTCGCGGTCCTTCAGCCTGAACAGCTTCACACCTGTCGACACATCCCACACGTACACATCGGACGCATACTGCGAGCTAAACACAATTTGTGTGCCGTCGCTTGAAACTGCAACGGAGTTGATGTAGCCGCAGATGATGTGGCTAGGGTAGGGCATCAGCTCATTCAGCTTCGCACCTGTCATCACATCCCACACCCGCACAGACTGGTCATGCGAGCCAGACACGATCTGTGTGCCGTCGCTCGAACACGCGACCGAGGTGACCGAGCGGATGTGGCCCCTCAGCACCTTGACCTCCGCACCTGTCAACGCATCCCACACCCGCACAGACTTGTCATGCGAGCCAGGCACAATCTGTGTGCCATCACCCAAAAACGCGACCGAGTTCACGCTGCCAGTGTGGCCCTTCAGCACCTCCACCTGTGCACCTCTCGATGCATCCCACACTCGCGCACAACGGTCATACGAGCCAGACACAATATGTGTGCCGTCGCTCGAAAACGCGACTGAGGTGACCCAGTGGGTGTGGGCCGTCAGCACCTTGACCTGTGCACCTGTCAACGTGTCCCACACCCGCACAGACTTGTCACGCGAGCCAGACACGATCTGTGTCCAGTCGCTCGAAAAAGCGACCGAGTTGACCTCATCGGTGTGGCCGTTCAGCACCTTCACCTTCACCTCTGTCGATGCATTCCACACTCGCACAGACTTCACATCCGAGCCAGACGCAATCTGTCTGCCGTCGCCTGTCAACGCATCCCACACCCGCACAGACTGGTCACTCGAGCCAGACACGATCTGTTTGCCGTCGCTCGAAATCGCGACCGAGTTGACGGTGTTTCCGTGGCCCTTCAGCACCTTGGCCTCCACACCTGTTGATGCATCCCACACCCGCACAGTGTTGTCATGACTCATGCGCGCCAGAAACAATCTGTGTGCCGTCACCCGAAAACGCGACCGAGTAGACCCAGCTATAATGGCCCTCAAGCACCTTCACCTCCACACCTGTCAACACGTCCCACACCCGCACAGACTTGTCAAGCGAGCCAGACACAATCTGTGTGCCGTCGCTCGAAAACGCGACTGAGGTGACCCCCCCGGTGTGGCCCCTCAGCACCTTGACCTGTGCACCTGTCAACGAATCCCACACCCGCACAGACTCGTCATCCGAGCCAGACACAATCTGCATGCCGTCGCTTGAAAATGTCACTGACTTGACGTCGCTCATGTGGCCCTTCAGCACCTTGACCTCCGCACCTGTTGATGCATCCCACACCAGCACAGAATTGTCACTCAAGCCAGACACAATCTCTGTGCCGTCGCTTGAAAACGCGACCGAGTGGATACAAATCCCAGCCATTGACTGTACTGTCAACAATGGCAGATCAACACTGCCTTTGGTATGAGTAAAGGCAGGGATACGACAGAATTGCTTTTTCCAGTTCCGACAGAGACTGGTCTCTCGGGACCATGTTGCTAAAGCCGAGATATACAAGTGCGGTGTCGATTCAGCAGCTGGGCTCCCAGTGAAATGAGTAGCAAATTTTGCAGTTTCGTTTATGTCACGCGCTAATTCCGAATAACCTTTCCCGCACTGAATGGCAATTTTAGTTGTTGTGAAGCTGCTCAAACCATATGGTTCGTACCTTGAGTACCCACTGGCGCGCACGCTGAAGCATGGGAGTACAATGACTGCGTAATCCGAGCAGGTTCATAGCCTCGATCCAGAATAGGACACGAATTTGAAGGAATTGAGAAATGCATTCACGAAGATGCTTGGTATCAACCAACTCGGGTGGGGGCAAGTGATGAACCCAGTGGCAAGACGAGTACCTAAGGACAGCATTGATGTTCTTGTTAACTTGCTCAGACAGCGCAACGGCGTTGTCCCGGTCGAACAGGAAGGACGATGTTATATCACCCATGTTAAATCGCAAACCAGACTTCATGATCTGGAAGCAAGATTCACCGAGACGCCTGTGGTGGTCTGATTCGTCACACCAAAATTTGAACTCCTTCTCATGGGTGCAGAAGTTTGACCGGGATCGATCGAAAATGAAGTCGGGGAAGGAGGCATGGTACCAAAACACTTGATCGTCTTGGGTATAGAGCACGGGGTGGAGAGAGTCCAGAACGGCCCTTGCGACCTCATCATCATCGTCATCCGAGAGGAGCGCGGCAACAATGGAGGTAGATGTGCGTTCCACCGTACACAGGAAAGTATAAAGGATGCGCAATCGTTGAGTCAGGAACTCCCCCGTGAAACTCGAAAACGCATCGTACATAATTTGCCGGTATAATTCGTCAATCAAAGATGTAGCGTTGATTGCAGAAGCCGGTTCATATGATTTGGAAGTGAGGCCCTTGAGCATCTTGATCTGCTCTTTGACCGTAAGTGATCTGGGCAGGGTCAAGTACCTCACGGCTGTCGCAGCGTAGATGAACAGACCACCTGCCCGACGAACAAGCTCTGCCAGCTCTGGCATATCAGCGAGCTTCGGCAGCTTGGCTTCCACTGGGGGAAAGCGTTTGGTCTTGTTGTTTAAGACCAATTAGGCATTTCGGTGATCAGGAATGAATGCCGACGCTTTGAGCGCAAGCTTAGAATACTCAACGTAAAAAGTCAAGCTATCCCATTAAAGAGCTGAGCTCACAACAGCCTGACTTATTACGAAAGGCTATCCCCAAAACGGAGTGAAAGCTCCACAAAAAGGACCAGCAAAGAGATAGATTAAGGAAACAATGAAAGGGTAAACTAAATAGAAGAAGTACGTGATGAACTAACCCTATGAGACCTCTCATAACGTGCCATCGTAGTAGTGACCAGACTAGCTCGTGCCGCAGAAAAGGAGTTGGTAATAAAAAGAGGTAGAATATCGTCAATCTTACGCCAATAATCCAGAAAGGCGTCTGACTTCCAGCGACCCTGAGTGCGCACCGTATTGGGGTCAGTACCACGGAGCAAAAGCTCGGTAGCCCCCCCGATGCGGAAACCATGCCCGGCCATGCGAGGCATCCCTGCTGCCTCCCAAACCGACTCACAGCGACTCAAGAACCCGTCCCGAGTCATAGGCGCCCAACCAGTGGCCGTAACGAAGGAGAAAAATGGTGCGGTAGAAGGAACGGCCGCGTTGACGAGAAGGTGGTGACGCAAAGCGGTGATAGGATCGGAAGGGTCGTCTATGGCGGTAATGATGATCTTCGCGCCATCCTTCTTAGTAGTCTTGGTCCACGGGACCTGGAAAGAAGCGGACGAGACGGTTGCAGACGCCTTGAACGTAACGGGGGAAGACCGGGAAACATGCTTCTCTGGATCAAAAGTACCTAGAAATTATTGATAAGTTATCCGAGGCAGCAGTAGCCCAAAAGTTAAGGCACCTATAGACGGGATAATAAGTTCCCCAAGGCGGCAGCAACCCCAGAACGCGACGCATGCCACCGCCCAAACCGCACAATCGAAGGTGTCGGTCAAATCGAGGCCCACGGCCAGCGCGTGCATGTGCTCAATAGTGACAGGAGGTCGCTTGGCGCGTTTCGAAGTATCCGGGACCAACTTCGCTATCCCCTGCCGAACTCCACGCAGGAGACTACCCCCATTCCAAACGGCGCCATTGACATCATGCCAGAAATGGAGCCTTACAATAGGAGGCTTAAATAGGGTGTTGACAGACTCGGATAATACGCGACATCTTCGAATTTGTCTTTGTGGCAGGTATGTCTCGATGTCTGACTTCGCCTCCTCGATCGGCACGTCTTGGAGGCGGCAGACAGCCTCAGACGTGAATGCCTGGCAGAGCTTAGCGAGTTCAGGATCTGACCGGCTGGTCACGAGAAACTTGAGACCTCGTGGATCATTTTCGTTAATTGCGATGAGTAGGTCGCGTAGAAAAGCTGACCCTCCGCCGCCGCCGATTTCATCAAGAGCATCAATGATAATGAGGTATTGCGGGAGTTCTGGACCGCGTGTGGCTTCGGACTGCTGCCAAGGTGCGAAAAGAAGATCCTTCAGCTGGGTAGGGACATCGTAATTGACGGCGTCGAATTTGTCAGCAACATATAAGGCGTCTGCATACAATTTGCATTTACGAGCGAGGTGGTAGGCGATGGTGGGCAGGATACGGGTCTGTTCTTGTGTTTCTTCAAATTGTCGCGAGCAGAGAAAGCTGCCGCCTAAGACGGTATGTTGGTTGGCATTGCCACCCTTCTCGATCTGTTTGGCTAGAGTATACGCAATGGTGGTTTTTCCGGAGCCAGCTTGTCCAGTCAGCCAAAAGACACGCGCGCTATCCGAAGAGGGATCATTGGCCCACTTGTTTATATCTTCTAGTATCTTGACGCGCGTGTTGGGTGTACACTCTTCACGCTTCAACACCTGATGATCGAGAACGGTTCTGTGGTCAGCCTTCTCGGAGGGACGCAGAGTTCTCAGGGCCGCTTTCTGTTTGATCGTTCAGTGTCGGTCACAAGCCAGGAAACTGACATACTCGCCTTGGTATCGTCATATATCGCGTTCGCCTTCTCCTGGATGCTGTTCGCCATTTCGAGCTGGGAATGAACAATGAGCAAATACATGACCTGAGATGAATACAAAAGTATGCACCTGGAAGGACGTCGTAGCGCCATTTATACGTTGAAAAATTTGCCGGATCATCTTCTGGTGTTCTTCATGGTCCAGCGTCCGTATGGCCAACGATTTACGAGCCAAATCCTCTAACTTCTTCATTTCTTCCTGGAGGATCCTAGACCGCGCTGTGGTCATTGTGATTTGCCATCTGGCGCTGGGAGGACGACGTACCGTGTGAGTTTCTCCATCTCCTGTCCGACGGCCTTCGGAACGCCGATAGCTACAGTCCTCTCCACAGCCAGGAGTCTGTTGGCCGTGTCTTCGAGATGTTGTAAAAGCTCGTCCTTGTTGTCTCCAACCGCCTGAGATAATATGATGGTGGTTAGCCAGTGCCCGCGGTACAGAGACGAGAACCCACATCTTTTATCTCGATGATCACCTTAGCAACGGAGAATGCCACCTTCACTGGATTGTTATCAACACAACCTGGCACCTTCTTGAGGAGCGTTTGCGTAAACCGCGCAGCCACTCCAAGACCCTCTTTTACAGTCACCTTCGGATCCGAGCCCTGAGTTTGAGAGCCTGGTTGTGCAGTAGGAATCAAAGTAAGGCTGCTGCTAGCCCTCCGAGAAAGGAAACCAGGATGGTGGAGAGTACATACCCTGATGCAAGGTAGCATTGCCGCCTGGAGAGAGGTTGAATCGTCGTCGATAACATTGAGATGGAGGCAATAAACTTACCAGGGGCTGTTGGCTCTACAGTTCCTGCGTTGTTTTCTGGGAAAGAATCGTGAACGCCAGAAACAGAGGAGAGAGAAACCTGAGCCGAATTCGACTGGCTGGCCGAGGCGTTGGCTGACTTAGGTCGCTCAATCAGGTTCCGCAAGAACTTGAAACTTGCTGCGCCTCCGCCTTTCTTTTTTGATTCCTTTGCTGCGTTGCACGAGGCCATGGAGATGAGAGCGAGAGGCTAGAATGAGGCAAGAAGCAAGGTAGCCGTAGGGTGCCTATTAGCCTTGTCATGGCGTGGAGTCGCACAGCCATTGCGGTGGTTTGGACTTGAACAGTGACAGGCGACATGTCAAATGATCTCTGATCAGTGATCACGTTCGTCCTGCTGACACAGCGTCTCGACGATGCCGTGTTTTCGGAGGACGTACCCGTGCGGCCGATGTCTTTGCTTTCGGAGGCGGAGAGGAGGGGTATGGGGTATCATAATCAATTCTTTGTTAATAAAGGGAAGGGAGAGGGAGAGGACGAGGCAGGTTTGAAGGAGCAGGTGGAGAAGAAGCCTGCTAGGAGGCCGAAGTCAGTGTCGGTGCCGACGCCACCCAAGAACAGAGTGGGGAAGGGGAGGGGTGAGATCCTGGTGCCGAAGCCGGTGGCTCCAGTGCCGTTCCCCGCGATTAAGGTATGGCACTTTAACATTTGGAGTCCTGGATGTGTACTTATTGATGTTGGACGTGACAGGACCAGTTTGCTATAGATCTAAGAACAGCGGCCTCACGACAAAGTTCAGGGATTATTCGAATTCGACGTTTCGACTGTAACCCGCCACGCTCCTCCCTCCTCTATCTTTATTTTTATGTGCACTTTAGACAATTATATGATCGGGTATTTGTTTCCTCTGTACGCTATTACTTGTACGATTGCGACCCTCCCCGAGTGCTTTTATATCCGATACGCTCATGGTCTCTTCTAGTCATGATAAACATTCCTAATAATCTGTTAGACCTACTTTACGAGCCAAGCTGAGTCTTTCTATCGACATCTTTTTTGTTCCTGTTGCCTCTGTTATCTATGTACGAATTTCGAAATGATCACTTTTGAGAATATTCAAACCCAGATCCTTGCGGTCTTCACTCTCCGTGGTACCAGCGTCGTAGTCGAGGCTAGCAACGATCTGGCAACGATACACTATCACTATCACTATGCATTCAAGTTAAAGCGGCTTCATAATCTGAACTCGGTAGAGCGAAGAAGATGGGAAGGCACAGCCTGACGTGTGTCCTTGACCGCGACCATCAAACGTGTGCTGGTCACGGTCATCCGGCATGGCCATGATCACATTTGATCCTTGAAAAAGGCTTGAACCCCAACCCCGCCTCTGTTCTCGGTCGTCCCACTACTGTAGGCTGCTGGATCAGCCTTGCCCCATCTTCGCCTCGGACGCTGCGCGCCCTCTGGTCTTTGGAGATTCGATGGCCCCTTCAGGTTACGCTCAACTTGATCCGGCGAGACAGAAGAAAGCAATCAGCAGGCCAGGTGCCTTGCACTTGACACTGCCCCTTGTCGAGCGACATTCCTATGCTTATTCCTGTGACTCCGAGGTGTGTTGTCGTAATGTTTTCTTACTCTTTCCATGGCTGATGTATTTTTTATGTGCAGGAAAACCTGATCACCCTTGCCAGCTCGCGTTACACGATTTCGGCTGCGCCGAAAACGAGTGCAAGCATGTACAGCCAGGAGTCTTATCATATCTCTCCGCCTATGTTCTCTGAAACCAGGGTCAATCGAAGGCGGTTTGGGCTTGCGATGACGCCTTTGGAGGAAGGTCCTTGGAAGCGCGCTGTGCAGCCTCGGAGTGCGGCGGTGAATGTTTTCGTGTTGGATTTGAAGAGCGCTACTGTGGATGTGAATCCGTTTTTGGGCTCGGATGAGGAGGGAGAGGATGCTCAATGGGACTTGGAAGAAGCGAGAGAGGGTCAACAAGCCAAGATGGAGGTGAAGATGGTCATGGAGGAGATGGTCTTACCCGTAATTGGAAGACCTATGGAGGTTGGACCACCTCGGATGATTGAGGAGAAACCCTCGTCAAAGGAAGCTCATGACGCGAAAAAGAAGAAATCTCGGATGTCCTCAAGGGTGATAGGCAAGATGATTTCTCGACTCTCGGTCCACCCCTCCTCCTCCCGCCCCATCGATACCGAAGACCAACCTCTCCTCCCTGCCCTGCCTCCCCAAATCCTCATGACCCTCCCCTCTCCTAGCCTTAGATTCATGGAAAGCTCCCAAGACGCTCCGAGCACCAAAGACGACCTGCATGCTCTCGCTCTACAGAAACACGAGGCTGTACCCCGGAACCGATCGACGCTCCCCTCGACATGGAAGCCTCGCCGTCCGCCCTCTCCGCTCCCGAAGGCACTGCGCAAGCAGAATAAACATAAACGCAACGCGACTTCCCTCTCGCACCTTGTCGTTGCGTCGCCCCCGCCCCCACTCCCACCTCGTGTCCGCCCAGCCCTTGTCGAACTACCCCTGGACAAGGCTGGGGCGTTCCAGAGTTTCTCGACGCCTTCGAATAGTGCGGCGGACGTGATGTCGCCCGGACAGGACTGGTCGCGGTGGGATGATATTCGGCTGCGATTGAGGGCAAGGGCGTTGAAGAGTTCGGGATATGCTATACACGATGGGGGTATCATTAGCCCTACGAGTTCCTAATTGTAGATCTCCTTTGGATCGCATATAAATGGGTTTGCCCTGCCAGGGCTCAAGCTCCAAGTCTTGATTGTTTTCTTTGCTCCGTCCACAACTTGAACTTCCTGTGAAACGCGCAGCTACCTGTCCCTCAGGGTCCAGTGATACTGACATGCGAATCAAGCTCAAGTCTCATCATGATTCATGATCATACATATGCATGATGATACAGTAGGCCTAAAATTAGAAACACCATCAACATCGCTTCGCTGTCACCACGGGAACAGAGAGGAACGGGGACGCAACTCCACCTAGACGATACAAAAAGGCCATGTTCGAGGACGTGATGCCTTTCAGGACGCTGTGCGATCCCCCGTGAACTGGTTATCCAATTTATCGAGACCGGTCTCGACACAAGTTCCAACGTTGAACGTTATGCATTCATCATCCTTGCAATTCCTCATCGAGGTCACCTTCAATCTGACGCTGGTCGAGGATTCTGCGTGGGCCGTAGGTGGATCATGGAAAAACAACAATGTTCTCCAGGTTCGTTCTTTCAAAGTGATTTTGTCCTTCAACATATATTGACATCCATATAGCTCATCCTGTCGGCATGCCTGTGGTCCCCAATGATGCTCTCTCGTCTGTCGATCCAACCATTCTCTCCTACACCAGGTGTAGAGACCACCGAGTCCACCTCTGATCCCTCGCTGGCTCCTCCAAAGCGCGCACCGAGCATCGTACGCGGCCGAGACCTTCCTTTCCCTACTGTACCCCTCCAGCGACGTCGTACATTGCAAGGACTGCCATTGAACCCAAGTAACAACGTCTTGTTTCAGCAACGATACTCCTCAGCCGTTCTCCCGACCGTTCCTGCTCCTTCTACAGATACCGAGGTTACTAACGACGACGCTCCGAATAGAGGTCGAACCCTCCAGCGCACCCGAGCCACGCGGCCCACTCTTTCCCGAAGTGACTCGCGCACACTGTCCCCAGAGGCCGTCGAGGTCATCGATCCTCGTTTCTCCAGGCGTATGTCGAGAAACAGCACCCTCCTGCGCGTGCCCCCGTTTCCCCTTCCTCACCGCGTCCTGCACCGGCCCACGTCTGAGTCTCCGAGCCGCGTGGAGCTGAAGGCATTGCGGCCTGTCTCCAAGCGCTTCTCGTCGATTCCTCCGCCTCTCGCGTTGGAAAACATCTACGCGCAGAGACTTGACGAAGAGGACGAGGAGGACTCACCGGTTTTGGGAAGGGAGGAGACGAAGCGTCTGTTGCAGCAGCGGCGACCTGTTAATGTTCAGCCGAATGTCACCCGGGGACGGAGGTGTAGCGTGTCGCGTGCGCCGCAGAATCTGTAGAGGGCTTTTGCTAGGTTGGGATGTACACACTATGGAATATATACCTTGCGGGACTGGATCCTGCTGTTCAATCGTGGTCTTAAGCATCAAATACTGAGAGGTTGAGCAGGACGGGGCCCAAGGATTTTTGCACTCCATCAGAAGCTGCAGATTGTACCAAACCATGAACGGAACTACTCAAGCCCAAATAGCAACGACTGCTTGGTTGTCGTGGGTCGCCTTCCAGGTTACGTACATATTCAAATCGATCCAAACCTTGGAAGAGTAGGAGCCAAGTGATGATATATAAATTCCTATCATCATCCCTATGCAAGACGATCCTAGTATGTACAGAAATAATTATCTACGACCGCATAGTCTCGTATATCAAGTAGACATATCGGCGCCACGTAGATATGTGGAAGATGCGAATAATGAAGGATGCAGTATGAGTGAGTCTATGAAGTGCAATATGCCCAGCAAGCCAGTGCACGTTTCTATCTAGCAAGAAAACAAGGGTGAAGCGAATGAACAAAAAAGCAGGCATAGATAGCAAGCAACCAAGAGAGTGACCAAATTGAAAGAGACCGTGTAGACGTAGCCGCGAAAACAAAGAGGTTGGATCAAACGAATATCAAAACCTGTTCCAGCTCCGTCCAGGAGCAGCACCTACGAAACCATCTGGGATTTTAGGAACCGGAGGGACTTTCTCCCTCCCACCATCCCCATACATATCCTCCACCCGCTGCACGAACCGCTGCCTCGCCTCTTCGCTCTTCTCAGGGTCCAACACACTCACGCGGCTGTAAATGCTTCCACTCCAGCGACTGTTCCTATCCCCACCTCCCTCCTCCGTCGACGATTTCCTCCCCGTCGCTTCCTCTCCCTCATCCTCATAATGATCCTCCGAGTCCGAATTGCCAGAAAGCCTGTTCCTGATCGCCTCAAACGAGTGACTCCGACCCAAGGCCTTCCCGCCCTGCTGCTGCTGGGCCCGACTCCCCACCCGCGCCTCCTCGAAACGGTCAAGGACATCCCGCATGTCCTCCTCGTCCTGGTCATCATACCCCAAATCCTCCCAGCCCCCGTCTGAGGGCTCAACAACGTCAATAGCCGGACCCGCCTCACTGTGCGAGTCCCAATCCCGCATCATGCTCGTACGCTCAGCCCTGCTGTGATCAGCCTGACCTGGCGGAAGGGGTAACCCATACAGCTCCCTGTACCGGGGCACCTTGACTCTCGCCTCGAGCCCTTGCCCCACACCTGCTTGCATCGCACTCGGTAAAATGGGGCGAGCAGGAAAGGGTGCCTCGCGCCCACGCTGGATGCTCGGGATAGCCTGTGTGTAGAGCCCCTGCTCCGGCGTGCGACTCTGCGCAATGCTCCCCACACTGCCTCCGCCGGGGCGGTCCTGCGTCCGCGACTGTGTACCGGTGGGTGCGACGCTTCGAAGGGGCGGGACGCTTGGGAGTGGTCCTGCGGGCGGGGGGCTGGGAGGGGGGATGTCGTAGTAGGCGAGGACGTTTGGGGCGGGGAGGCCTGGAGAGGCGTGGGGGGATGGAACGATGTAAGCGGAGGAGGGGATGATGGTTAGGGCGGGGCGGTCTGCGGCTTGACGGCTTGGTGAGCGGAGGAGGGGGGAGGGGCTACGGGGGACTGGGCTAGGGCTGGGATTGGGACTGAGGCTGGGGGTCGTACGGGGGCCGAAGCCGTCGGTGGGGGCGAAGCGGGGGCGGAGGCGGGGGGAGGGTGCGGCTGAGCTGGTGGGGGAGGGGGAGGTGGCTTGCAGGAATTGGGATCCGGGGACCTTCAGTCCGGGAGCTGGGGATGGGTTACGGGAGGTTGGGATTACGGGGGGTGAGAGTGCATCAGGTGAGTTTGGGGGCGATTGCTGTCTTGAAGAGGGTACAGCGTAGCTGTCCGGGAGTGGGTAGCCTTTGCGAGTCGGTGACGACGATGTGGTGTGCGTAAGAGGGAGCGATATGGACGGGAATTCTCTGGTAGGTGATACTGGGGAGGTCGCAGCAGATTGTGGGAGGGGAACTTGGGATGCGGAGGTGATAGTCGAGTAGCTTCCGTTGCCATGGCCATGCGAGCTTTCTGGTCTAAAAAATTGAACCCCTTGGCGTTTGGAATGCGAGGTACTCGAGGAACGTGAAACTGATCCTCCCGATTCTGCTGAGTCACCGGACTCGCGATTGGCAGTCCTAAAAACAGTTGGTGATGTGGACGAGTAGAGTGGCGCTGTCGCGAAAGCAGGTAAAGAAGGAGAGGTGACTAGAGGAGGCATGTGCGGAGGATCTGTTGATGTGGGGCTGCTGTGGCCTAAGGGTGTGCTGACGCTCACTGGCAGTGAAGGCGGGGGAGGTGCTACGGCACTAGCGAATCTCGACGCAATGGGAAGGGATACGGGTTCTTTCGGGATGACCAGAGTTGGCATTGCTGGAATTTCCTCTTGGCGTAGATTCGCCTTAGACTGCTTGGAGCCGAGGCTAAAGAATCGGGACCTCGACTTCGACTTCCCAGACGTTGAAGATAAGTAGCCTGAGTCCGTCTCATAGCCAGCGTCACCAGAGGGTTTCGACTTGGACTTGGACTTTGACCCTTTCGCGGGGGTGCTGTCTGTCTCGTAACCTGTGGTGTACCCGTCCTTGTCCTCGGTGTCCCCCTTTTTAGATCTCCCCATACTCTTCTTCCGCTTCTTCTCCTCCTCTTTTTCTTTCTTTTCTCGCAGCTTCTCCTCCTTGGCACGAATTTTAGCTTCTTTCGCACGTTCCTTCTTGTCGGCCTCGACATCCATGCCGCCAGCCGTCTCCTTCACTCCACCCTTCTTCTTATCCTTGTCCTTCTTCTTCCCAACATCGCTCATGTAACCTCCATCGCTTTCATAACCATCCCCCCTCTTCTTTCGCAGTTTCCCTCGGGTGGGCGTGATTGGTGTGACGGGTCGGGGTGGTATGGGTATATCCGGGAAACCCTGTGTTACCCCAGCTGATGGTCGGGTCGGCATATCGACGGATGTGTCGAAACGGATATGACCTTCTGGTACTGGGAAGATATTCTTATCAGGTGGTTGGGCGGATTTAAGGTTAGAGGAGACGTGTGAAGAGGAGGAGGTTGAAGGAAATCGCCCTGAGATTGGAGATTCGTCAGAAGTTGCTGTGGATCCGTATGTGAGCGCCGGGGAGGGCTGGTCCTAGGAAGGAGTTGGTCAGCAAGGTCGATTTAACTGAGGCCGACAGGAGAAACACATGTGGGAGAAGTATGTATGCGCGAGCATAAAGCAGAACGTAAGATTGAGCCAAAGTAACTGGTATGAGTTCAACCTGACGTGCAACAGGATACTGTTCGGAAGGCAAAGGCAGATATACTTCTTGCCCAAAGCTCTATGACCAAGTGAATGCTGCAGACCTCCTGAAGAGCGTAACGCGCACGCACAAAGGCCTTGAGCCAAACGACCGGTAGATTGAAAGGAAATGCTAGCGAAATATAAAACCAAAGGTGAACCATACCTCTTCCTCTTCCTCTGACAAGGCATTATTGAACATCCAGTTTGCGACTGTGCTATTGGTCCCAATCCCCAGCTCGAGGGCCGCATCGAGCACAGACGCACGAAGGGCGTTGGATTCGCGTTTAACCGGGGCCGCAGCACCTGTAGAAGAGGTTGGCGACGATGACGAGGGCGCAGACCTCGGTGTCGGAGCCTGAGGGCGCGGAAATGTGAAATTGGAGTCCATAGAAATGAAAAGATTGTGCTAGATGAATCAGACTGCACTGCGTCTGTACTACCGTGGCCCAAGAGTATAGAGAGTGAGAGAAGTGAACGAGTGTAAGGAACGAGTGAGTATAGCCTAGGATGTGGGGCACTTCAGAGCCTCAAAGACATTCCAGTCGAGATAGTAGCGACCAAGGAGGGCAGGCAGGGTGTAAGCAGGCTGTGGAATGATCTGAGAAGAATAAAAGCCGCAAAGTTTGCAGTTGGAAGATGCCTCCGTGCACACTGCAGCCGCGCCGAGCACTTTTCTATAGGTCACGTGCAGGCACGGCGACGCGTTCCTCCTCCCGATCCTGTTGGCAGTGTCAAGCAGTTCCCCGCTCCGTCTAGCTTCCTTGGCGAAAATTACAGTCCTCCCAGCGTGTCTATGACCCGTATATCCTGCTCTGTACTTCACCAGTAGCGTATCTTTTCGCTTTTCCTTGCCAAGCATTGTTCTTTTTTTGGACCTTGTTACCCTGACAACCTACCCTGCTGGAATCCAAAATTAAAATGACGTTCATCGTTGGCGTTTCCACGTTGCCCACTATCAACTTCCCCACGCAGCAGCCACGCCTCTTCTCAGCAGTTTTAACCTCGTCTCTAGGGCCGCCTACACCTCACGCAATGGACGTGTTCCTCGGTCTAGTGAAGAACCACTTCGTCAGTTCCTATGTCCAGGTAAGGCTTGATAGCACGATGCTGCAACGCTGGACCCATGCACACCCCTGGACACAGTCGTTATCATCTCACGCTGCCCCCGTCTTAACGTTACTGATTGCGTTCATGTTCACAACGGAGTGCCATATGACCCGATCTTGACGCACTAACCAAAGCACAATCACTCTGCGCAAGTCAGCTGGAAATAGACAATCTGACGCCCTGAGCTCCAATCTGCCAACTTGCATGGAGCCGAGACATGTCGTTCAGGGTTATGCCCAGCTATGTGAGTATCAGCTTCGTCTTGCTCAAGATCTCTCGTGACTGTACATTCACCAGCCAGCATAGCGTCTCCAGGACGACTTGGAATGATTCAGCGAGGTCAACGCTCGACGTCGTATGCAAGCCACCTGATACCACATAAAGCCTTGATTTTCTGACGCCCATGCCGCTGCCTGTCACGGTCATGAAGCTACTCAGGTTATTTGTTTCACATCCACGGCCACCGGAGACCCTAGTCAGCTTCTCGCTCAAAGCCGTTTTAGAGAAGAAAAAGTCGACCAGCCCCGGTAGTCGGACAGCTCCGGTGTACCACCGCTTGAACGCGGAATTTGACGATACCCGCAACCGCTGGAACACAGTGGAGTAGAACTACGCAGTGTTACAGGACCCCGTTCCGGGCGTCCAAGGCCAGGACTAGTCATAAGATAAGGAGATATTGCTTTGCTTGATGATCGGTTTTTGCTTTTTGTTCAGCCCACGGGAGGCCAAAGTGCGGATGTAAAAGATGTAACGCTTGGCACGCTAACTTTTGAAAGGCGCAAGGATGTCAAAGTCCTGCTTTCGATAGCGGTGTACTCTTCTTGGAGCACGTCAATAGAATGGTTTGTTGCATCTCATCTGTCACTGGGCATCGTATCATTATATCATGACTTAGAGAGCTCGAATCCTCAGCACATCGAGTTCGCATTCAAGCGTCCAGCTTGAAGCACGCCATCATGGCAAGCTGTCATGATATTAAGAGTTCCTCAGTGTATATTCCTCAAATCCATCACTACGCTTAACCGATCTCCTGGTTGGCAGTGGTACTTGAATTCCGAAGCTTCAGGACGAATATCGAATTTCTGATACCAGTCTATATTCTTGGTTGCATTCTTCTTTTACGCAATGAGTGTGGTTGACATTGCCTACCATCGTCACCACATGCACTGACATTGCGGCGCAGTTCACCCATCGAACATCAGACTCATACAGGATTCTAACTTCAGCAGGAGGTTGCAAATTGGTTGCAAACATCTCCATCGTGTGTTGGCCATCCCCGGGCCATCCCCATTGATCAGCCCTGACTGCGCTTTGCTGTGCGTAAATGTTTTCCATTGATGGAATGTTGTCTTCCTCTCAAACTGTTGCCGTCCCCGTCATCCAATGTTCTCTGCCAGCGCTGGCAAGGACGCAGGCGCCTTCAGCCTCGAGAGGCCTCATGCTGGCACGACATCAAAGACTCGAAAATCCACATCATGCTGTAAACGTTTTTTGATATTCGGTGGTATCCTCACTTTGCTTGCGTCTGCACTCGGCATTGCCTACGGAGTCATTCGCGTCGCAACTGTCCTCACCACACCACACCGCGCTCTATATCACGTCGGACCTTTGGATGAAAAGAGCGATATCTCGCAGGTCGTCAGGCCGTTGATTGGTCGTGAGCAGGAGTTCGATATCGCAGTCACGGTCTGGGTGCGTTCTGAAGATGAAGAGGCGAAACGTTCAGAGCATGGTGTCAAGGCATCGATATGGACTGTCGAGGCACCGTCTGTGATACCGTTGTACTCTGATATCGTATTCCATGGGCTTCGATTGACGGACAAAAACGTGTTTGCGACAGTCAACTTCACGCTTCCTACTGCGCACTTGTGAGTCACGTCGTTTTTTACGCGTCATTTCTGTGAATACCTCAACTCACACTTCTCGCCACTAGCCGAAATCATTCTTTAACAAACTACGACCTTCGGGGATCAATTGTCCTCATACCGAGCTCGCCTTCCCTTCTGGACCACATTGTCGACTTCTCAACATGGTTGCCAGACTTCGTTGAAGCTCTACCTGTTCGATCCTGGCCGTAAGCCACTATGATGTCGAATTCAGATGTTCAAACTCATGTGTTGCAGATTCCCGCTGGGCTCGCCAGACAAAGGCGAAAAGACTGTGGCAGACGAGGCCGTCGAGAGCTTTGGTGTTACAGTTCCTCTCATACAGTTTGGCCACATCAATAGCCGGTGCGACAACGAGGACGGCGAAGAGGATCCCGAGGAGCAGGACGGAGAGGATCCGCCAATTTTGGAGAACTCGACGGAACGTGGGTCTTTGTTGGAAACGACCGAAGGGAAAGCCGTTCTGGAAAGCCACCCATACATTGTCACTCGGTATGAATTACTAAAGGACTTTTAGAAAAGTCTCTCATCAATTTTTAACGTCACGGCAGGACCCAAATTCGTGTCGTCGACGAGACGACACCGTTCGATAGAAAGCTGTATAGCAAAAGGCTGGGCCAACTTAGGCGAACCTCTGTATGTTCCTCCTCATCCCCGGTCTACCCACACCAATCGCCATACTCATCATTTCTTCTTCAGTGTGCGCAGCTCTCGAAATTCCGACCAACTATATTTGACTGCGACAGGTCCTACGTCGAAGTTGGACACGCCGAGACGCAGATGACCATTGCAGTTCCTAATGAGTCTTCTAAAGCATCATGGGCGTACTCACCGTATATCTCCCTCTCGAAGTCAGCAGTCGGACCCAAAGTACGCGATCGGTCATGACATTCAGTACATAAGGCTCACCGTCTCAAAACCTACCACTTAGGATCTCATTCCGATTCCCGTGAATCGAGAGGAATGTCCTCTTGTGGACGACGTAATCTCGAGTAGTAGAGATGATGAGGCATCTATCAAAGTGTCATGGAAGCTCTCATTCTCGGGGCGCTCTTTCCGCAAGCTCATTGCAGCGGAAATGGTAGAAGCGAACATTGCACCCTCCTCGGATGGCCTCACACGCAGCGAACATTATCAAGCCTTGGAGCAAGACGCCGCAGAATTGACTCGTAAGCACTGAATCAGGCCACCATTTTTCTTGCGAGTAACACTATCCTGCACAGTTGGGTTGGGTGGACACAGGCATGGTGAAAATGCGCATCCCCGGCGGCGACTTTTCATAATTGGTCTACAGTGAGCTTCTCCTGCTGATTGACTCATGCTACCATTGCTGAGCACGCACTTCCGCACCAGAACCGTTCTTGCATGCGCTGTTCTCCTCCTCGATTCGCTGTATTGGTTTACTCGCACATCGACCGTCGCGATAACTATACCGGGAACGCTCCTCAGAGTTGGTTCGATGGCCGTTGAAAACGTTTCTCCCACTATATCTGTGGCACTGCTTGAGAATATTACTGCCCTCGACTGGATTTCAACAGTGCTGTGGAAGACGCCGATGCTTATACCAGAGCTCCTGATGATTAAAGGAGTTTTTCACCTCAAGATCCGTAAACGCGCTGGGGCGTGGTGGACAAGATGGATCCCTGTCGTGTACAGGACGCCGGCAACGCATGAGGAGAGGGCAAGCCGAAGGCTGGATGCTCAGACGAGTTCCTGGGTCAAGGGCTGTGTAAGCCATACTTCTCGTTGTCCTTGCATAACTCTCTCGTGACTGACGTGCACTACCTCTAGGTTTTGACCTCTCTGTTCGCCACATTTTACTTCCTGGCACCCCACAATTACGCAGTCCTGCCGCCTCTCTTGCCTGAACCAAGTCCAAACGACTACGCTCAGAGTTTGATCATGGACGCCTGGCCCTATGTCACCTGGCCCATGGATTTGGCAGGCAAGCTCTTCCAGATCACACTCAATTGGCGATCACAGCAGTTCGCGGGAAGCTATCGGCTTTCTGCGCTTATACTTCTGGCCTTGCGTGCTGTCGGGTTTTTGGATTACGTGCCGATGCTCGTGGGGAAGTACGATGCGCGGCCAGTATTGGTTGCTCATGCGTTTGTGGACTTTGTCCTCCTTGCTGTTTTGGCTTGGCAGGCTGTTACTTTGCCGCGGGTTGAGCAGAATGAGGACTCTTTGCACGGCGAATGAAGCTGTATGCTGGATGGGGAAGGTCAAGTCTTGCTCACTCCCTCCGAGCTCTACTCTAATTCTGGGTTTAGGTATCTCGTTGACATCTAATATGTATCACCTTAATATTGCACATTTTACTTTGGACTCCTCGGAAATTTGTGTCCTAAGTCACCATATACTGGAGTGACTTCGTGGATTGTAGGTCCCATAGTCCCCAGTCCCGTGCTGCTCTAGGTTCACAGCATGTGCATTATGGTATTGGCCCGAACTCGAGGTCACCCGCGTCATGTCAAGGAACAACAACGTCAACGTTGTCAGCTCTGGATCATCGGCCCATACAGGCCTGTACACAAAAGTCGGTCGCGTCGGAGGTGCTTGGAAGGCTTTTAGTGACCCTCCGATATACAGGAAGTAACCATCAGCCTCGCTTCTTCAAGACCCATCATTTTGACTTATCACCGCTCAATGCCTAGGTGCATATTATGCGCGCTTGTATGAACAACGGCTGATATGATTCTTATCACTCAGTTCAGACAAGTATTCATCATTGATTTGTTCGACGCTGCGGGAAAAAGGGAGGAGTACAAGTTCTATGTCTGCAAACCTTGGTTTCACTAGGGCGCTTTGACCTTCGTTTTCTGTCTGTCACATCTCTCGTATCTCACACCGGCGGCATGTCCGATACCGACAAAGGCAGACTCCCACTCGTCGTTAGTCCGGCTTCGAAGTTGCATAAACCGATCTCCAGGTGCACATACCTTTTCATATCCATTGGAATTGTCTTCGGGCTGGGTGCCGCCCTTCTCAACCACTGGTCAATCTTCCAAGTCGTCTCGCCACGCCATGCCCTCTACTACAATGCTTCTTTACGGACGGGGGCACCCAAGACCAAGTGGTTCTGCCTTCGATCAGCCGTAACCAGTCATTCGATATCGCGGTTACGGTGTGGTTGCGAACAGAACCTGAGAGATACGACGATCTTTATCCACTCCTTCACAGAGTCAAGCCACCGCCCGTAACATCGTTATACTCGGACATCGTATTCCGAGGGCTTCGTTTGACGGACAAGGATGTATTCTCCACTGTCAACTTCTCGTTGTCTACGGCTAATTTGTGAGTAGCATACATCTTTCCATTGGTACCTCAGTTGACAATCCAGTCAATCAGCCAAAACCGCCATTTAACGAACTATGACCTCAGGGGTTCAATAGTCCTCATCCCGACTTCGCCATCGCTTCTAGACCATGTTGTTAATTATTCAACCTGGATACCAAGTTATATCAATGTCCTTCCTGCTCGATCCTGGCCGTAGGTTATGTTTGCATCACGACTATGGCGTCCAACGCATCAACCTCTCTTGATTCCCGTTGGGCTCTCGAGACCGAGGCAACAAGACCATAGCGGATAACACAGTCGAGAGCTTTGGCGTCACGGTTCCCCTTCTCCAATTCCATGGCATCTCCAGCAGGTGCAACCAAACTGGTACCGATGTGGAAGTCAGAGAAGACGGCTATCCATTTGGACTAACGCAGCTACAAACCACGGAACATAAGTCTGTCTCAACCCACCACCCTTACGTGGTCACTCGGGAGTCGGTACGATTCAATACCTTATGTCTTGTAAAATTTGGCGCCGAATTGATCTCCAAAAGGACTCATATCCGTGTCATTGACGAAACAATGCCTTCCAACAAAACTGCTTATGCTGATATGCTCCTCCATGTCAGAAAAAAATCCGTATGTCTCCGTTCCTTCCCGCCCATTTTGGTTACTCATGCTCATCGTTTTAATCAGTGTTTGCAGTGGCCCAATTTCACGCCAAACATCTTTCATTGCTTCGGGTCTTACTCACGCATTGGGCACCTTGAGACGCAGCTGTCGCTTGCAATTGCGAATAAAACTACGGGAGAGGTCCAGGAAAAATGGGCGTATTCTCCGTATATCTCGATTTCGGACTCGGCAGTCGGCCCAAAGGTCCGTAAATCAGAATACATAAGAGATTGACCGTGAACGCCTTATAATTACATCCTGTAGGATCTTCTTCCCATTCGTGTCAACCGAGTGCGTTGTCCTCCTCCACACGATATACTCCCGCCAATTGTAAAAGCTGATCAATCGATCGATATATCTTGGAAACTTTCATTCTCTGGTCGTACTTATGGCAAGTCCGTTTTTGCCGAAGGCATAGAGTCGGTGACAGGACAGCCGCATGAATTTCAAAACAGCGAGCACCGCCAGACCTTGATTCAGGATGCCGTGGAACTAATGCGTAAGGGATAGATCTTTATATCATAACGTAACCCAGTCCACCTTAGATGGGCTGGCTGGCCACAAACACCGCGAAAATGCTCACCCAAGGCGACGTCTACTTCTAATAAATCTCAAGTAAGCAGGCTGCTCTTTTGACTTGATTCTATGACGTGTCTAACCTTTTTCAGGACCACCCTTCGCTGGGTTATTCGAGTACTCAATTCTCTGTATTGGTGGACACGTACAACTACCGTCTCCATCAGCATACTAGGGACTGTTCTTCGAGCAGGTTCGAAGGCCATAAAAATTCCACCTACCGTCGTGTATACGACGTCGCTGCGCACCCTCTCTCTCCATCAATCTTTCCATCAAATCCTCATGGCATCATGGACCATAGTCTTTGTTACATTCGGGCTTGCCCTGCCTTCATTCCTAATGATGAAGACGGTTTTTCGCATCAGGACTAAGCCGCGGTCGGGAGCAGGGATAGGAAGATGGATCTTGATTGCGTACAGAGCATCCACTACACATGCGGAGAGAACCAGCAAGAGACTCGACGCCCAGCTTAATTATTGGGCCAAAGGCGCTGTGAGTGAAATTGTTATTCCTAGTTTGTCTCCGCTAATAAGCTCAATATGGTCAGATCCTAACGTCTACATTCGCCATTTATTATTTTCTCCGACCCCACTCCTATGCTGTCCTGGAACCCATCTTGCCGGAAGCTGGCCCCGACGACTACCCTTATGTTTAGCTTATTCATGGATGTCAATACCTCGTTATTCCCATGGATGTAACGGGCAAGCTCTTCCAGATTTTACTCAATCAGAAGACCCAGACGTTCGCTGGGAGTTATAGACTCTCGGCTCTCCTGTCTCTAGCATTCCATGTTTTTGAGCTTTCGGAGTACGCATCAATGCTTGTGGGTCGCTATGACGCGAGACCCGTCTTAGTAGCTCATGAGCTTGTGGACTTCTCCCTGATCCTCCTCACTGCCTGGCAATCTGTTATGCTACCACAGGTCAGACAGGATGCAAAATCACTCCATGCAGAATAGAGCACAAATGCGGTTGTTGTATAAGTTCAGGCGGGTAGAATCCATGGCGCAAGGAGGTTCCCAGGCTCCGTGTCGTATTGGAAGAAGCGATTGGGATAGGAAAATGATAGAGAGAGTCAGAATTTGCTTGGCTTGGCGATGTAGATTTCTGAAAAAGTTGTCCATACTTCCAGGATCCTTGATGTAGAAGTATTTATAGCTCTGCATCACCGTTGGAACGAATTTCATGACTCCGTGTTACGCAAAGCGAAAATCGGCGAAAGCTCAGCAGTGACGTGTTCGGGTCCAACCCAGAGTTCGCTGAAGCATGTCGGGAGGACCAGGTCGTCTACCGAATTATTCATGGCGATACATTATACCGCTGGTCGCAGAAGGTCACAATGTTTCCAGATCCAACGGACAAGTTGAGAAGAAAGAGCGCAAGGTCAGTGTACTCAGCTTGTCCGTTGCGACTTGCTTGCCAAAGGAAACCGGGGATCACTCTCGCTATTTGTTGCATAAGTCCTGGGGTCCTGCAAACGCTTGAGTCGAATCTTGACTCATCACGATGGAATATCGCAACAAGGGCAAACTCCGTATTTCAACATGTAAGTAGCTTAGTCGGGCACGCTCAATTTTGCGAAACGCGTGTGCCTGCCTAGAGTTGAAGACGAGAAAAGGAGGGTTGGAGACCACCCGGACCATTCGGTATTAATAAACGCTCTTCGCACAGTGGGGCAACTTACAACGCGACCGTACTCGTTTTCCGGGAGGTCAGATACTTAAATGATTGAGATCGGGCAAGGCTGGGGTGGCCTTCGCATCGCCGAAGATGTCTGCAGGTAGGGAAATTGACCCTCGAAGGACGGCATCGTAGGCTTGCTGTAGCCTTGAACAAAAGATTTGGGCTCGAGTTGCATGTAGATATCGGTGGTGATTCCCTCAAGCCCGTAGAGACTCTTCAATCAAGTGATCCATAACGGTCAACATGTGTCTCCATGGAAGCTTCGACCCTTCCGGTGCCAGTTAGGTACAAGTCTGAAACCACGAAGATGGCATCATGGAATCTTCGAGTCAGAGAATCGCCGACCGAGCCAGTCTGGAGGAAACCCTCGATTGCCTGATGAATAATCTTTGAGATAGTTGCCCTGTATTGCCCTTGATATAACCTGCATGTTGAATAGAGGGCCTTACACCGCCGGTCTCAGGAATGGCCCAGCCCTTATTATTGTCCACCATCTTGCAAGTTGGCGAACGAATTGTGGAGAGTCGAACCTGGTTTCTCTGGATCGATCCCAAATGAGTACCTGCGTTGGACTTGCAAAGCCTTTATCGTCCGACCGGGCCCCGCGATAGTTTGTGAGGCTGATGGGTGCAACTTGGCCTGGATCGGGGATTTCGAGAATGATCTCGGAAGGGCTTCATTGAGCGGTGCCGATTGCGCGGACCTTGAGGCGCTCCCTGTGTGTCTGCGCAAGGATATTTTTTATGTTTTTTTTCCAGGGTGTCTGGGACGACCAACTTGTTCGTTGACGCTTACGATAATACTGAAGAAATCGTCATATCTAGTCCCCCAGGAGGAGAGATACTACAACATACCTGCGGTCGCATGCACTGTTTCCTGGGGAGAAACCAGGGCGGGGATTCAACCGAAGAACCCATACACTTGTAGCACTGCAACCAGATGGGCGCCCAGTGCCACATCATCCGATGGCGTTTCACCCTACTTCTGTTCTGAGACGTGCCGGACACTTGTGAGTTGAAAACTTCTTCAGCTTGTTCAATAAATTCAAAGTAAGACCGAGTCGCAAGTGAGAGAGAGCCAAGGCGATCTGCGGGTACAGTTCTCAAACATCATGCGTAAGAGACTCTGGAGTCACAAATATAGGCGCATGAAGACGAGACTGGGATGGGAGCACACAAATTGAAAATGTTATAGTAGAACCCACACCATGATCAACTTTGTTTCTCCAGTCCGAGTCACTGTTGTTTGGGGCTGTCTGCCAAGTGGGCCTCATCGCGACCTGATCGCGGCGTTTGGCACTGGCCAACTCAGTCCTCGCAGCTCGGCCCATCATACATCAGGAGTTCAACATTTAAGTATGCGGCACAGAGATGAGCGCTCTACTCTTGTCTCCCCCCACACACTGCAAAGGGTTGCAGCCACGACAACGAAGCCTTTTGGATAGATGTCTACCAAGTCAGAAGGCCAACTTGACCCAGGAGCTCCTCCTCGCCGGAAATCGATATCAGGGTGCAAGTGCCTGCTGTTCTCTGCCGTCGCTGTGATCGCCTTGGGCGCTGCAGCTCTCTTCACAATCTTCACCACTACGTTCTCTCGCACGTTCTTTACCCCACACACAGCTCTATATCACAATACGACCCTTGAGGGCGTCACCAATCGAGCGACAGTTGTACAGCCTCTGGTCGGCAGGGAGCAAACGTTCGACCTCGCTGCCACAGTTTGGTTGAGGACATCGAATCTTGGGCGACATCGCGATGGAGAGTACGTTGTCGATACGGACGCGAAAAAGGAGAAAATAGAGGAAGCGACAGAGGACCAGAAAGAGGACGACGCTCTCGTGGAAGAACCACTTTATTCCAACATTATATTTCGTGGCGTGCGTTTGACCGACAAAAATTTGCAGACAACCATAAACTTTACTGTTCCTACGGCCTTGTTGTAAGTGTCTCGATCTACACCGAACTTGGACGACTAATCTGTGATTTCCTTTAGTCGGAATGTTAATCTGACGAATTACGACCTACGGGGATCGGTAATGCTCATACCCACGTCACCCTCGCTCTTAAATCACGTCACGAACTATTCAAGCTATATTCCTGATGCTGTGGAGGCTCTTCCTGTGCGAGCATGGCCGTAAGTCATGATATCCACGAATATCGTACATTAACCCATGGTCATGTTCTTAGATTCCCTCTGGGCTCCAACGACCTCGGCGAAAAGACCCTAGTCGACAAAGCATTGGAAAGTTTCGGTGCATCTGTTCCGCTAGTTCAGTTTCATGGTGTTCAAAGTCGATGTACCGCTGGAGGCGGGAAAACGGAGGTCCAGGACAATTCTGATGATGAAGAAGAAGAGGAGGATCTCGAGGAAGAACCAGAGACACCTGTCAAGCGCTCCAAACGTCCGAAGAATGCGCCTTCAATACCGCCACTAGAAATCACGGACGGCAAGTCCGTCTTGAAATACCATCCATATATTGTGACTCGGTATGATTGCACCATTATCCTTACCGTACTAGATTAACCAGCAGACAGAACGCAGATTCGTATTCTCGATGAAAATAGACTGTTTGAGCGTAAGGCATATCAGAAAGCGCACAAAAAACTCGGGGAAACCGCTGTGCGTCCCAGTTCCCTGGATCTATCGTTGAGTGACCCTAAGCATTTGAATACAGTGCGGACAAGAGTTCCTTGTTCGCCCAAATAGGTACTTTTGCAAAGGGACTTATCGCTCAAATGGGAACTGGGAAACCCAGCTCCAGCTGCGCGTCCCAAACAAGTCGACTGGGAAAGTCCGGACGGAGTGGGCGTATGCTCCCTTTATTTACTTAGCAAGTGATGCTATTGGTCAGAAGGTAATGCCTCGGTACTCTACAACGAAACTTTGCGTCTCAATGTCGCCTTCGGTCAGGATCTTCTAGCCATTCCAGTTAATCGCGAAAACTGCTCAGAAAATGCGAAAGTTTCGGGTCCTCTATCCCCAGGTAAAAATCACCTCCAAGCATCGATATGACCTGAGTCAAACTCTATTTTAGATGTACCAGAGCAGGATGTCATAGATGTCACCTGGAAAGTATCATACACCGGGCGAACACCCGCGAAGATGACAATTGCTGACCTGATGGGGGGATATAAGTGGTACGCGTTCAATGACACTGAGCACGCCCAGGCATCTGGGCACGATAATGCCGAGATGGCGAGTGAGTCAAAACCCGCCACCACTCAATCCTATATGTAGCCTGATTCCATGTGCGCACAGATGGGCTTGTCGAACATCGATTCAGCGAGGGCGCGCACCCAAGGCGGCGATTTTTCCTAGCCCTAGTCTCGTAATGTACACCACTCCTTTCTCGGGTCTCTGTGCTAATGGCTTATCTAGCACCCTCGTCTTCTTTGTGATTACTTGCATTGACGTCCGCTATTGGTTCACTCGGAAATACACAGTCTCGATTAGCATCCCTGGAACGGCACTTCTAGCGGCTTTTTCCATTATCGATGAGGTCGACGGTGTTATCGCCAAAGGAATCATGGAACAGTTCACACTCGCAGGATGGGTTGGAGCCGTTCTATTCGCAACTGCCACCTCTCTGGTACTACCAGCAACTCAGTTGAAAGCCATATTCCGCGTGGATCTGGGTTGGTGGAATGGCTGGATTCCCGTTGTGCACAGAACCAAGGCAACTCATTCGGAGCGGGCAAGCGAACGGCTGGAAGCGCAAACGAGTTGGTCTACGAAATCCGGAGTGAGCTACATTGCGTTCGAACATATCATAGCACCTCGTTCTAACTAAAGCACTTAGCTCTTCCTCTTCGTCCTTGGGGTCTATTATTTCCTTACCCCCCACAGATATCAAGTCATTGCGGCTCTGATACCTGACCCAAAAGCGGATCAAGACGTGGGCGTCGTCCCCGCCTACCTCCTCTTGACCATGCAAGTTGTCGGGAAAATCCTACAGATTATCCTCAACTGGCGATCCCGCTCCTTCGCGGGCAGTTATCGTATTTCTGCTCTGTTCATGCTTTTCCTGAGTGTACTCGCATTGGCAGATTTCGTACCGGCGTTGGTGGGGAGATTTGAGCCAAGACGTGCGTTGTCCGGTCATTTCTTAGTTGAGAGCGTTCTGGTAGTGATCTATGCATGGCAATGCCTCGTGCTGCCGAGTGCACCCCAGACATTGGAAGAGGATCATATCGAATGATTCCCCTCATGCCTTTCTCAGTCCAAGTCGTTAATCAAGTTGGTCACGGTGATGGTCATGTGTTAAATCTTACAGTAGCGAATATCTACAGCTTGATCAGTCTCAGGGCTACGCCGCACGCCTTGGAGTCAAGTCGCTCATATGAATATTTATTATGCGGGAGTTAGGTTGTCATCTTGACTTCAGAAGAAATGACATCGACTCATGTATATAGGGGCGGAGGCGGTGCAAAGACAAATTCGAAGATGTCGCGTATTATCCGAGTCTGTCAACACCCTATTTAAGCCTATTTTAAGGCCTCCCTTTTTCATCTCTATCATTTACAGCGTATCCCCCCAATGTCATCACGAAAGCGCGCCCGTAGAAGTGATCAGAATACGATGCCGACAAAAAAGCCCACGACTTCAAGCAACTCAGCACCAGAAATACCCTTGCCGGCTGGGTCTCACTCGGCGCTAATCTTTGCAGTGCCCCCTGAGATATGGCTGGAAATCCTTTCATTTCTGCCGAGCGTCCAGATTCCTACTCGCCGCATTTCACACAGTCCGTTGCTTCCTTCATCTACGCTAGCGCGTCAAGAGGCTCTGAGGGCGCTGTCGCAAACTTGTCGCGTGTTCAGGGACAAGTTCTTATCAGTGCTCTGGGACCGTTTTGAAGTTTGCGCAACCCTTGGCCAGGTGGAAACACCTGCTTGGCGAGGTATGGAGTATTCGCCCATGTGTTAAGCGATTATATTTCTTACAGACCTGGGAGAAGACAAGGGCTTACCATCTGAGGACTTGAACAGAAACTTCGACCTTTCCGGCGCTTGGTATAAAGACATCGCTGAGGCTTTGGAGACTAAATCAAAGGGACTTCAACAGAGCCTTGAACATGCAAAACTTGTGCAGTGAGTAGTACTGTCCCGAGATGGATTTTTCTGCGAGTCTGATTACGGTCCTTACCATAGCAAAGTGAGCGTGGCGCTGACACGTTGCAATGCGCCCACTGCTCTCGGTGCCTTTGTTCGCTGTCTGCACGCCCTTCCCAATCTGCATACTCTGCAAATTTTGCGAGCGCACACGCAGATGACCGGCCATCTGAAGAGCGCTTTCGATGGGCATAGCTTTCCTGCTATTCAAACTATAGTTTTACCTTCGCATGCCCACAATGTCCTTCGCTGTTGCCCAGAAGTCAAAACAGTGGTGTGCAACTATGATGACGGCAGCAAGCTTGTATCCGCAATCGCGAAGGGGTGTAAGAAGGTTCAAAGACTGGAGGGTTTCCGCCCGGATGAGAAGATGATGAAACGTGAGTCTTGGGTACGGGCTTTCTGGGCACAAGTTACAGTCTAACCAATAATCATCTCCTAGGGATCGTTAAGGCAGCCCCTAATCTACAAGAAATCAAATTTGGCTCACTCGTTAATGCCGTTCGTTCTATATCTCATCTCTTGATCAGTCCACTCAATCCTTCCGTTAGAAAACGCTCGGCATGCTGTCTTCTTTGAAAAACATTCGCTCGATTGAGTTGATCACTTTGCAAACGTCCCCAGAGAACATAGTTAAGGACCTCGAACTCGTTGCTTGTATCAAGCTCGCCAGGGACATGCTACGGAAGGCCTCCGGAAAAGCGTGGCTTGGGGTGCACCATGAGGGTCATACGGCAAAGGGCGTCACCAGCACCTCTTGGTCTAAAGAATTGGAAGTGGCTACATCTTAGAGCTTGATATTTTGGCGCTTCGAGCTGTTGAAATTATATCAAAAGGTACATCAGCCATCGCACTTTCATGAATCTCGAGGCTCAGTCCACAGAATAGGAGACAAAAGCGCCATGGTAAGGTCGAGTCATCAGAATCGATTGCGACATACATCTAAGTGAGGAAGGCTAAAGGGAACCTTGTCAGTATCCCTCTCAGGATGGTGGGCGCGGATGAACTCGACGTTAGTACCAAAACTTTCAGGCCAAGCTGGATGCACGAAGTGTAATTATCATGGTATGCTCTACTCTATACTATATCATTACTCTGAGAGAGACTAAATGGTACCATAGTCCTTGGCATGCTTGCTATTGTGGTGCTTCGTAAGTTCAGCCCTGGTCTTGTAGGCCGCTCCACAGAACGTGCAACTGTATGCCTTCATCGTCGACGACGCTCCTCCACGGCGACTTATCTTCGACCGTGTGACGATCTCATCAATCAAGTCTCGTGTCGAGAAGTGGGGCAGGAGGTCGCGCGCCAGGATCCCTTCGGGCTCAGCATCGAGACCGGCCATACGCCGTTCGAGGCCGCGTGTGCGCTGCGTATGCGTTGTGTGGTCATCGTGACCGGGGTGGGTGGAATGAGATTCACCATGGCTGGAGCAGAGCCCGATCAGCAGAACTTTTAGTAAGAAGTGGAAGCGGAAACATACGTGTGAGGGACGACATTGGCGTAAGCCACGCTGGACAATGAGACAGCAAGGGTGATAAAAGCGGCAATGGATTTGGACAGCATGTCGAATAAGAGTAGAAGGTTTGGCGTGCAACACGAAACTGTTTGTAGATCTACACGAAAGGGGGTCAGCGGGGAGAGGAGGAGGTGACGACAAGAGGACATACAGATAGAGGAGTGAGACCAGCTGAAGAAAATATGATACGGCCGGGAGGCTCTTATACCTCTGGCGAGCTTCCCACCCGGGCCGTCATCGTCGCCAAAATACCTGCGTAGGTCGTGTGCCATGCTGAAAATCATAACAGAGCACATGGTCGTGTTTCGTCCCCATCAGTCCCCATCGCCACGTAAATCGGGTGCTGGTTTCTATCGAGGGTGATCAAGTGGTGATCATGATGATACTACATGTAAGTAGAGCACAATGATCATGAGTGACCATCGAAGTGGGGTCGATCTCCCAAATTTCGACATCACGGGCTGATTCCAAGAAGCGACAGAATGCTATGCGGCTGCGGAGCATGTGGAGCCTGGAGGACTAAGAGGACCGTGGAACGAGAGGGAAGGAGGCAAGCGAGGTGAAATATTTTCCCGCTGTGACTGCTAGAGCTGTTAGAGCAGGTTAGAGCCTAGCAAATAAGTGAATCCAGGGTTCGGGTAAGTTATTTAAGAGGAAGTTGGGGTCGTCACATAGCAAGGTGGAAGGTGACTACTACTACTACCCTGACAGTTCCAAGTGGCAAGATCGACCACACAGCTGGATCGCCTACCCATCGGCATCGGTTCCAACGTCCACAGCTATCCCAAGCCATTGTCAAAGAATATGTATGTCCATAGAGATTCACGCTGGACTTGGATAGGCTTCGAGCAGAAGTCAGGATATAACTTTCAGGGGGGGAGTATACGCAGGAAGGCACGATAGATAAGCGTCGTTGAGTAGAAAGAAAGCTAACTGAATCAATTCCGGCGGGTGGGAAGGGACACACGTATAGTGTGTACGTCACATATAGGTGATGGGTAACGGGATTGAGGGGGAGGGAGGGAAATGGATGATGACGAAAGTGAAAGGGCGCCAAAGAGCGTGTAGACTGAAGGCAGCACTAGGGGCAGAAACGGCAGATGGACGACATCCGGGGACGATGAAACAAGGAAAAGAGGAGTATAGGCTAGATGATATACAAAAAAGAGGCAGAGGTAAGAGGAATCAGAAAAAAGGATCGTAGGTACTGTTCAACAACACGCCGAGACCTGGTCATCATATGTCGAAGAACGGTCGCTCGCTGTTCTGCTGCTGCTGCTGCTGTTGCTGCTGTGCAAACGGATTGGTCCCAGACTTCTGTGCGATGACGCGAGCGGCATCCGTGTGTCCGTATCTACGATGAAAACACGAACGTTAGGGCGGAAAGTCATAGATTGATAGCAAGGTAAACGCACCTCAGTGCACCGAAATTTCCGAAGGTATCCGTGCCGTCGTCCCTGTTCGCGAACAAGTTGGCCAAGTTCTGCTCGTTTTGGTCGAGATCCTTCTTCGTCTTAACCTGCAGCTGCTTCTGTCCTTGGTTCTGTTGGTTCTGATAGGGATTTGCGGATGACGGCGGCACGGGGGAGGACTGCGAGAGGGAAGACAGATGGGAATCGGTGTGGGTGTCGTACGTGCCCACGAGGTTGAAGGACGGTGCCTGCTTTTGCACGGGGGAGTAGGACGGGTTGGGGGTCGGGGATGGGGCGAAAGGGTTGTTCGACCTAAGACATTGTGAGATATTATGTAGGTGGGCGAGAGTGTGAGGAGGACCTACCCAAATCCTGTGGGCTGTGCTGTGAGCTGCTGGGGCGCGAACAAACTGTTCTGTTGTTGTTGTTGTTGCTGCTGCTGCTGCATTTGGATAAGTTGTTGTTGTCGCATCCACTCTTCCTGTTGGGCCTGTTGTTGCTGCGCCTGCTGCTGCTGTTGAAGAAATAACTGCTGCTGGCGCATGTACTCCGCCTAAGACGCAACAGTTGTTCAGTGAAGTCATACACCTGGGGGATGGGCAAACAAGGTACCTGAGCAGCCTCTTGATCCGCTTGCTGTTGGTACGGATTGAAGGACGTGAATTGGGGTTGCATTTGTGTGAATTGGGGTTGAATCTGAGTGAATTGAGGTTGCAGGCCAGTAGCATATGGTGTAGGGTCCGAGAAAGGGAAAGGATTAGTCGGCGTCGGCGGCGGTCTGTAGAACGTAGAAGCATCGTTCTATCAGCATTCAATACAACAGGTAACATTACGCACAGTTGGTTCTGGTCGTCGAATAATGCGGATGCATTTGAATCCTCGACGAGATTCTTCCTCTTCGCCTCCTCCTCCTCACTCATCTTGAGGGCCCTCTGTAAGTCCCTCTCCTCGTTTGAAAGCTGCTCCGCAGCTAGCGAGCGCTTGCTCTCCTCGATCGCCTTTCTGAGCTCGTCTTCATCCCTATTCGGCCGCTTTCCCGCTAATGAGCCATTGGGAACGGGTTCATGACGTTTGCGTTGATGCTCATCCCCTTCTTCATCAGCCCCTCCGGCACCCCGTATCATCCGATCGCGCATGGACGCCCGTGCACGCCGTTCTTCTCGAAGACGAGACTCATCCAAGAGCAGGTTCGTGATGTCTTTGGCCTTCTGTCGGACGTTGCCCCCTTGATCTTTCCCATCCTCGTCGATATATTGGAACTCCTTTAGTGTCTTAATGATGTAGGCATTATCCCGGAAGTAGATGACAACGTTTTCGGAGCCCTGGTGGAGGCAGTAGTCCAAGACCGTAAGACTCTATGCACGAACGGAGGGTTGAATCAGTACAATAGCTCCCTGCCACACCACCGATCGCTGCAACATACCTTGAAGACATGGCGCCAATTCTTGCCCTTGTCGTTAAGCCGTTTATCGAGCATCTCCATGATCTCCACGAAATCACCCCTTCGATGAAGATTCATGGTGTCAGAACTATCACATCTCGATGAAAGTGCCTCCAATGACTCAACTGGTTATAGGTCATCTGCGCGATTTCGTTCATCTGGGTGCCCGACGGTCCCCAGGGGTCGTTGGAGGTGGCATCGCGGACCTTTGCCTGCGTGTCCGAGTAGCCTTTTGTGTAGTTTTTCGTTACACGAAGGGCAGCCTTGCCGAAGTGTTGCATGGTTAGTGCCACAGAAAGAAACGGACGGAGACACTTAAGACTGTGCGTCGCACAGCCTCAATTCGATGACTTGGGTACACTATTGATGCTAACAAATATAACACCGATGGTGAAGTGGTTATCATGCTTGCCTTCCATTCTCCGGTAGCAAGCGGCACGGGTTCGATTCCCGTTCGGTGTAATACTTTTGCATTTCCTTGCTTTTGTGCTCCAGGTCTTTTGTCACTCACCTAACATGAGGAGGCCACCATGCTGACGACTCAGTCCACTTGTTCATCTCAACCTCTACTTACCATGGGAACAGCGAGACCTTCGAAACGGCGAAAACTGGTTGTAGCCTCGCAGCCGTCCCCAAACATTCTTTCAAAGAATGCTCTGAAACCTGTGACATTCAAGACTGCTATGCCCAGTTGTGTGTCGTGCCATCGCGCACTGAACACTGCACACGGTCTGCCCATTGTCTGTGCTCAGTAAGTGCTAGAGACGACCTGGAATGACCATGCGAGTTACAATGTAAATCATCACCTAGGTGCTCCTCTCCGACCTGCGCCATCTGCTCTCGCACATGCACCGCGTCTTTGACTTCAATGCCACCAACACCTTACCTGACAAGGTCGCCGACGCCATGTCCATCTCCACCGCTCTCGCCTCAGCGCTCCGCTCTCACCCTCAATTCCATGAACACCAACACGAGCGATCCCCAGCGTTCCACTCCGACGCTGCCGGGGAGTAATGAGAAGAGGAAGAAAGGCGCCGACGAGGATAATCAAGATTACTCCTCGGATGGTTGGATACAAAGCCTAGGTGAATTTGATCTCGCGCGGGGATGTGGTAGAACGGTCTGTCGAAATTGTTGCACGGAGAACATAGAGAGGTGAGTTCTAATCGTCTGATCACCGCCATACCTCTGAACAAAGAAATCCAGTGCTTCGACAACATGCCATGACTGCGCGGGCAGTTACTGACATTCTACACGCGTTTTTCCTTTTCTATGTCTTTGTTCTCGATGCTCTGCCCACCTCCGCCTCATTCTCCTCCTTCTCCCTCCTCTTCTTAGTTTCGCGATCGCACTGTATTTACTTATCCATCCTACTTTAGTCTACTGCATCACTACATACATATCCACTACAATCATTTACTACGTATCACTCACCGAAATTCGGTTTACTTACACCTCACGTCACCATGCCACACATGTTACTTAGTATAACTCTCATCCATATCACACGCCAGATCACAACTGTCCACAAATCATGTTCTTTACAAAGCGAATTAAATTACGTGCTGAAAATCAAAAATTCCTGCGTTAATCCTCCATGTAATGGGGTATATGTATGTGATCCAAGCTGATTACAGTGGCCGTGCCCAAACAAGCACCACGGCAGGCGTTCATGGCTCCAGCAAACCCAGCGAGGACCGTCAAAAAATCCCTTTCTAAGCATGCAACCCCAAAAAATCCCAAGATTAGAAGAAGTATCATCCCATCCCCATGGTCCACGTAGCCGCAGCGCATATCTACCAAGAAAGCAAGAAACTCAAAGGATTCCCGCAACCAGCGGACTCCGATCCAACACTGGCACCGGGTGCTGCAAGGCCGTGTGAGAGATGATAGGGCAGTGGTCTGGTGACGGCAAAGAGGTCTAGCCTGGGTATATTGTTCGTCGAGTGTTGAGGGTCAAGTCCTCTCATGAATTTGCCTTGTGGAAACGGACCCACATTCCACCCTGCAAAAAAAACCACAATGTCAGAAATCAATCAGAACCCACGATCATGAGGCTGACCTTGACATAGAGGGTCATCGCAGCGGCGGGCCAGATTTTCTCTGTCGCTTGCCGACCATGCCGTTCCTTCCACTCCGGCGGAGGCATAGAGCCTTCAGGCTGGACCTCAGGTGCCAGGGTAAACCTGTCGAACTGTTGCAGCAGCCTTACGAGGAAATATGACGTTTCATTGTATGCATAGTTCTGCCCGATGCACTAGATCCAGGCAATCCTTCAGTATACGAAACAAGCCAGAATCATAGATCTTACTATACGCGGCCCAGCGCTGAAGGGTGCGAACATGGCGGGATTAGCGACGAACTTCGCGATCCGCTTGGGATCTAACCAGCGCTCGGGGTCGAACGCATCGGCGTCGGGTCCCCATAAGGCCTTGTTCCGCTGGACGATGAGGGGTAGGTAGATGATAGTCGTGCTGCCAGGCATGTACAGCGGCCGCCGGTCCTGTTCAGGATATGTGGGGTCCGAGGGCGGCAAGACACAGGGCTCTGGCCGCGACTCACGGAGTTTAAAGGCACAGGGGGGAACAGCCGCATTGTCTCGTTTATGACTGCCCGCACTGGGGAGTGTCGAGATAGCAATCAGAACGTGTTTTGCAAATTACGAGTGGATTGGGCAGGTGGAGTACGCACTGTATTTGAGATTTTTGATCTGGTCGTAGGTGGGCGGGGCAGACGGTCCGCAGTGCTCCAGGACCTCGGCACGTAGTCGCTCCGCGACGTGCGGATATATGGCCATGAAGTAGGTGATATAGGTCAGCACACATGCGGTCTAATAGTATTGGAGAGGATATGAGCGGGGTTGCAAGGTGCTGAGAGGGGAATTATACGAACAGTGTCCCTCGCCGCAAGGAGCATGCTGAGCAATTGATCACGGATCAGGATAGGGTCTGTATCCACAGGTCAGAAAATTTGGCTTCAGACAGGTGGAAGGGAAAATTTCCTACCATCAGTGCTGTCGACTAGGTGCTGTAGGAATGTTTTGTCCGCAATGCCATTGGATATGCCCGCTTTTTGGGAGTGAGCCTTGTCCGCCAATGCCTGCCCCACGAGGGGATCCAGCCACTTCTGGACGACCTCCATGTACGGTATCATCTTGTCGCCGAAAATTTCAAACAGAGGCCAGAGATATCCGATTCGAGCTCTCGTTGTGACGATTTGCTGAGCCATCTCGAACGCCCCAGTGAATGAGCCCCACTCATCCAGGGTAGCAGAGCCTTTCGGGCCCATGGGCGTTTTGCCTGGAATAGGCAGGGCTGAGGAGAGGGTATCTAGGTTCTTGCCAAAGAGGAACTCGGATGCTGCGTCTATCGTGAAACGAGCATAAAGATCCTGGGCTTCGCTGGGCTGGTTAGCGCCTTCGGAAGCAGACAAGAGTGCCAGTGTCCGTGCGCTATGCTTTTCGAAGATTTCAAAGTCTGATATCCGTTCACGAGCAAAGAAAGGTCGTGCGATGCTCCGATGCTGTAAGAAATATGTCGGTTCCGGGTCATCTCATCAGCGTATGCAGCAACGCACCATTTTCCAAACCTAGAACGTGGTCATCAAGGGCCAATCTTATAATGGAAGTTTAAAATGTTACTTACATCATCGTCGCGGTTGAAGATGCCTTCGCCTAAAAATGTTTCCCTGGTATGAAGTTGAGAATGGGCTATTGAAGTAGAAAAAGCAAGATAGTGACAAACATTCGTTCCTTTTGAGCTCGACCTCTCCAAAAGTGACGGAACCCAGTGGCCAGGACGAACTTAGCGTGCTCCTGATCCATGGATATTATCTAACAAAAGCATAATTTCAAGCTCAACCTTCCCGGTTCATTTTTAGTAGTATAAGATATACACACATGGTCAGACCAGAGAATTCGGGTATTGAGCGTAGTACACTCGTACTCCTCGAAGAGTTTAAGATACACGTCGAGCACATAGCTCGTTTTGAAGGCCTTCAACATTTTGACAAGGATATCGATATTTCCAGGCCATTTCCCGACTATTCGGGGAATAGATTTGGCTCCTAGTCGTGCTGCCTCACGATCCTGAAGGCGTTTCGAGATAGCCCCTTTGGCGGAAGCCCATGCGATGACAAAACCAAGATGTACAGGCACGGCAAAAGACCCAAGGCGCGTCTGGAAAAACCTCAAGACGACGGAGAGCACCAGCACAGGGAGCACTATCGTGCGACACAGATCGAGGCAGAGCCGAACACGGTAGCGGGCAGGGTTCATGAGGCAAGTGAGTATGGAGGAAAGTAACGGAGGGAAGTTCGGCTTCTTATGCAAAGGCACGACAGAAGAATTCTGCCGTCGTTATTAGCAAGAGACAGTGCTTTGTTGGAGCATGTAGTTTCCCGTCCCGTAGGAATATCAGATGTGTACGAGACATCACGAAATCACATCGCAAGAGTGGCAGTTCACTTGGTCAGGCAACTCAGTGACCGCGATCGTGGCCAAACGGCGTAATGTTGGCACAAACACATCGGACCCTTCTTTCGACCGACATCCGCATCATTTCTCGGCAAGTCGGCGTCTATCAAACCAAAAACTAGCCGGAAAGTAGGGCCGCATTTGTCTACCGTGTGGTCACAATTTTCTTTCCTGACCAATCTTATCCTTAATGACCTCACTTTCACTCCAACGCCGACGACGGAATGAACGTTACTTGGGCCTGCATGGTACTATCCCGCAGGCGCTTAAAAATTCGCCGACCTGGCCTGGAACATGCGCTGACGATGAGCATGGAGCACGGAGCATCGCTGGCGGTACATCGTAAGGGCGCACCAGTTCTTTATCTGTCGATGTAACTGAAATCTGGGATAGCTTTGTTCTGATTAGGCTCTCGTCCGTTTTTGCTAAGTTCTTGACATCAAAGCCCAAGATCTGGCACTCAAGTCTGATGGCAAGTTGAGATCTGTGGGAATGGTTCCTGGGAACTTCAATCAACTGCCAATTGTAGCGTTCTTCTCTCCAGATTCCAGAAGGCGGTCAGTGAATATTTGAATGGCTGATAGCATTGTAGCCTGCTCCAAGCACCCTGGCGGAGCGCGGAAGTTGGAACGCCGGGATCGTCAAAGGGGGATGTCTGCCTATTCGTTCTCCAAAGGTTATCTTGTTCTCGAGGCCGATCTAGGTGCCTCGGTGTTCAAGGACATGCAACTTGGGTGCCGGCATTTTAGATCACAAGACCGGCGGAAGATAGTATGTAACCCCTTCTGCCAGTGAAGATGTTCGTCAGCGTTCCTAGTGGCTGTTCAATGAGCACATACCTCTCCCGGAAAGGCCTCTAGGTATCCACCGTGACGTCTCTCGGAAGCTGATCTGCACTCTTGTTCTCATTGAAGTGCTTGGCTAGCACGTCACTCCGACGGCTATTCCGGGAAGGACGACTTGCACCTGTGTATTCAAGGCACGTCGAAGAGTTCTTGACATGGCGCCCGTAGGCGTATTCTCGACTTCCTGGATCAGTCAAGTTCAATTTGGGGCATGACGCTGTGAATTCGTCAGGGTCGTCAAGATCCTGCCACAGTATGTCATTCCGAAAATCGATTATCTCTCTCAGCGAAGCGCCTAGAGCACTCGTGGTCATTTACCAATGTGCCATGACACTAGGAGTTTTTGCATGGCGTTGACCACGGGTCTATGGACGGGGTCATTTAATCAAACTTTTCGGAGGAACATAAAGCTGCGGAAGCAAATACAGGAAGCGCCCATTCATGACTTGCTATTTATAACGATCAATCGCGCCGAAATTGACTGGGAAGGGGCTTACTATGGCTTTTCAATAAAATGGTCTCAAGTTTCGCACGTCATCTCCCGAGATCACCCACGGAGGCCAGCTCAGCATGCTGGCACTGCGGCGCATAATCATCCAATACATTTTGTTGAAACAGCACCTGAAATAACCGCACCGAGAACACCTGGCGTGCTGGCACGCCGCTGACCATACTGCGTGTGCGTGTGCACGCGGATAGCATGACCTGGGCATGCGTACATCGTGACGCGGGCGTTTATCAGCGCCGACTTGCCAACATCATCCTGGTGATCGAGTTATGTATTAGGTAGCGTGCTTATATCCGCATTGGGTGTCCGAGAGAGGCGTGCTGCGTTGGAGAGGCTCGCAGCTAGGCCACCCAGGACGCTACGGTTATCTTCGGGAGATAGAAGGTGTGGTTGCGTATGCAAATGGGCTTGTGCGGTGCTGATATCCGCATGGACTATGTTCTCAACCCACATTTTCCTGAAGCAGAGTTAGTAGGGCCTGGGATCTTGTGAACTATTTGCGTGAGGAAGCGCGAAGGCTTGATGAGTCCCGGCGGATTGGACTGGCGCTGATAGCACACCGAGAAGTTGGTTGAACTGAGATATCGATTTGGTCATTCGAGCTTGAACACGTCGCCCGCGGCTTTCTGGAAGGACTATTCGTCTGGGATATGGGTCAAGTGAGCATGGGGTTGGCAGATTAGAAATGATAGGACTTACACGGAGTATCGAAATATCTGGTTGACCAGAGGAAATGGAGTAAAGTGAAGGATGTGTAAGATGATCATAGCTGGGTAAGTATATCCAATAGCGGCATCGTAAGCTTCGATAATCTGAATCGCACAGAGCTAGGTCGCGGCCAAGTTGTAAACATTCGATTAATCAAGGCGAATTCCTCGTAGTACAGAAGTAGATGGTGGTGATAACTTATCCTCCGCGAGATTGCCGATCATGTGTGGCCACCAGAGGCACCTGAGGCAGAGTCCAAGGCAGCCAATTGGTCCACCAGGTCGTCCATTACCGACCTGGTGTGCCTATGGCCTGGAATAGGTGCCTCTGGAGGCTGAGGAGCGCTCCCCGTTCTGGTAGGGACAAGCACAGACCCCTGTGGCTCGAACCCAGGCGCAATTCTCCGCAACGCGTCGCGTTTCCGGCGCTCTTTCTCGTCATCACGAGATCGTAGGTAGGCTTCTCGGCGGGCTGCGTGCGCGGCGATGGTGCTTCTACGAGAGGATTCTAGAGTGATGACGTGTGGTTCCAGTGTGAACGGATAGACGAACTGATAGATAGGTCAAGGTCAAAGAGAAGATGTCAGGGAGGCTTGGGCGCACGAAGACGGTGATTTCGCTTACATAGGCGGTGACTGAGTCTGGGAGAGGGTGGATGTCAGGAGGTAGAATTACCTGGGAGTGCGGATCGGTGTTTTCCTGGGGCGCAGTTAGAATGGATGTACGCACTGGTCGTGGAACGCGGAGGCTTGGGGATTTGATCAGCGGGACATGAGATGCAGGGGCGTATTGGGCTTCGGTGATTACGTTAATTTGGTATATGGAGTCGAAGAGTCCACCGACATTGTTCTGGCATGCTTCGGCGCGTCGTTTCACAAAGTGTCAATGATCAAAGGGCGGGCAATGGATGTGGAAGGTGTCAAGGCGGTGCCGCTACGATCGTCGGAAGTGGTAATACCCTGTAGATAAAACATTTGCAAACAGGGATATGTGAGTTGGCCGTATACATACCAAAGCATACCAACCACCTGTTTGTGAGCGCAGGACTCGTGAATAGAGTAGGATAATGCGATATTTACTGCGCCTTACCACTCAGGCCAGTAGGAGGACCGCTTCTCCGCCTACACGCTTATCTATTGAGATAAGATGGTTCCTTCTGATCCTAATACATCGCAACAAATGAAGCTTTGCGCCAACATCTCTCCTCTCGTCTAGATTTGCACACTGCAATGGTATCTTCTTCATTTCCCGCTCTGCTCGCATCTGCAACGCCTATTTATCAGGGCGCCGAAGCAGCAAGTCTTCTCCTCGATCGTACATCAGATGGCGACCTAATCTCACGGACGATTGATTCGACCGACAGAAAGTCTACAAGGCAAACCTAACGCCCGATGCCCTTCCCGTCCTCTTAAAATACCGATTCAGCAAACAATATCGCCATCCGTCCCTGGACGCTTCCTTGACGCGGTCGCGTATAGCGGGCGAGGCAAGGGCGCTCCTCAAATGCCTCCGGTATGTACTTTAATTGGACTCGCGATCGTGGAATGGACGCACCGATCGGTACTCCTATCATTACGGGACTGGGATCGACGTGGAATTTTGGGATGGAGGGGGCTGATGCATTCTTCATTGTGCGCAGGTCGGGCGTGAATGTACCTGGCGTTCGGATGGTGGATGCGGCCGCTGGTGTATTGGGGATAGAATGGATTGAAGGGAAGAGCGTTCGACGGTTGCTGCCGGGAGGTGCGGGAGATGAGGGAGAGGGTGATGAGGAAGGCGAGGATGAGCAAGATGCTGAAATAGCCGATGCCGTGTTGAAAGAATACGGGGTGTCTGTGGGTACGTTTCAACGCGGACTCACTTGCGTGCGACCTACTGAACATCGCACAGAAACGCTGATGAGCCTAATCGGAATTGAACTCGCGAAAATGCACGCAGCCGATATAATACACGGAGATCTGACAACGTCGAATATGATGCTTCGGCATCCAGCATCCTTCGCCTCAAAAGACGCAGAGATTTTAACGCAAGTGGTACGTCTCAGCCGTGGCTCATAAATGTAATTCTGATTCCGACGCGCCTTTCAAACAAGGTGTTGATCGACTTTGGCCTTTCGTATCATTCAAGTCTTGTGGAGGACAAGGCGGTCGACCTCTATGTCCTAGAACGCGCATTTTCATCTACACATCCGGATTCTGAGCCACTGTTCGCACTGGTGCTGACTGCGTACGGAAAGCAATTGGGTAAGGAATGGCCTCCAATCAGTCGGCGACTTGATGATGGTACTGTGAACGTCTCTCAGAATGTTGGCCATCTTTGCTCACGATACATTTAGTTCGACTTCGAGGACGAAAGCGCAGTATGGTAGGCTGAGTAGTGTGTTTAGTATTCTATGATCATTTGGGCTGTGACGTCAAATTACAAGTTTTATGAGGCTGTACTGCACTGGTTGTCGTTAAGCAGATGGACCCTTGATGCGATTTCCCACGTTTGTAGGTGGTGACGAAAATGGACGTCTGTAACTTGTGTTCAACGGTGGCCGTTTTGTCCGTTTCTAAGTTTCTTTTGCTTTCGGCGTCAGATAGTCGACGCGTACGATATTTTCACTTTATTTCAGCTTATGGAACATCAGGAACCATACCTTCAGCGCCCAACGACTCCCAAATCATCGACGACCTCTATCGACCTCACTGGCTCGCCGGCTGGAATTGTAGCCTCAGCACCTCCTTCTCCGTCCTTGGAACCCTCTGACAGCCACACCTCATTTTCACGACGACGAACCAGCTGGGGCCAACGTCTGTTGGATGCAGGGCAGGACCCGCTTCGACTCGATCCCTTCCAAGTACCACCTTCCGCAGCGCTGTCGTCGTCTGCTCTCCCCACCTCGGGCGCCCGACCCGCGTTATCTGCTACTGGCGATCTCTTCTCATCTCCAACGGATGACAGGAGCTTTCCATTCTCAGCGCGCTACGGGAGTCAGCACCAGAACATGAACCCATATGCAAACTCGCAAGCCGGCCCGTCCACCGCGTCCCTTATGACACCGCCAGAATTCAGCTCGGAGGACGGTTACAGGGAGGACGATGAGGCGCATTTGACGTCAAATATGTCGCGAAATGGGGCGGAGGGGGAATACGACGAAGCAGATCCTGAACGGAGCGCAGCCACGACGCCGCGCAGCCGTCGGCGTACGGTACGATACAGTGCGTCGCCTTCGCCTCTCAAGAAGACTAGTACGGCCGTCAGAACCATGTCACAAAAACTACGGCGTGCCTCTGTGCGCGTGGTCAACCTGGCGTCGGCAGGACTGGAGAATCAGCTGCGGCTCGGTGATGGGGATGATACGGTCCGTGGTAGACGGCGCGATGATGACGAGGAGGATCCGTTGCCTGACTTAACGAAAGCTTTGCCCATTCGAGGCCGAACCCTGGGGTGTTTCGGTCCACAGAGCAAAGTCCGACTAGCTCTGTTTAATTTCCTCGTGTACCCGTACGTTGAACCTATCTTCCTCCCAACTCCGCTGCTTTGCTCACAATACGTGTCAGATGGACTGAACCCATTATTCTTGTGCTAATCATTATCAATGCTGTCGTTTTATCGATCCAAGCTGCCCTTCCTTTGACCCTCTCGACCTCCGATGGCACTGCTGTCCCGCCTCGTATCCGGGGCTATTTCTTTACTTGGGAAGACTACACTCTATTTGTATTATTTATCATATTTACGTGAGTACGCTTCCATTCCTCAGAGATTTTTCCTGACCCATCACTCTAGGTTGGAAGCTTTCGCTCGCATATGTGTCTCCGGCTTTTTGTTCGACCCCGAAATCTCTATGACTTCCTTGTTCCGGTCTCCGTTCAGAGGGCCGTCCGATCATTTCCCACCCACCCCCTCCGGTGTTCCCAACACCGCAACACTCGCTCGCTCCGCCTCCCTCTCCCAAGGCGTCCTCAACAGGGGCACCTCCCTTACTAAAAAGTTCAAGAGCTTCAAGGGCACGCTTTTGCGGCCGTTTACCCTCAAGGCTCGTACACCAGTTTCTCCATACCCCAACATGCCACAACCCTCCGAGGTCGCACTGACCAATAGTGAACCCCCGTCTCATCACAACTTCATGGCTGAGAAAGTGTTCAACGCAGCCCATGGCTTACATTCCGTGGTCCGGGAGCCGCAGACCGCAACTTTCTTGTCGAGAGCGTTACGTTCTGATAACCCTGATGCCATTGCACTCCCGTTCAGGCTGAGCATCACGAATACCCACGACAAGGCGATTAGGAATATCCCGTACCTCAGGCAGAGCTGGAGCCGCATCGACTTCATTGCCATCATCAGTTTCTGGATTGCGTTTGCGCTGGCGATATCTGGGGAGGAGAGGGGCCGGTATCATATTGGTATCTTTAGGGCGATGAGTGTTATTAGGACGGCGAGGTTGTTGACTATCACGTCTGGTACCACGGTGAGTACTCGGATGTGTGCGTTGGATGTTCATTGGCCCATTCATGGTCCCAGACTATCATGCACTCCTTGAAAACAGCGCGTCCACTCCTTACCCGAGTTGCTTATTTCGTCCTTTTTGCTATGGTTCTCTTCTCGTAAGGTTCCTTGTTTATTCTTCCATTCCTTGCGTTGACCTTATGCCGTAGGATCATTGGTGTTCAATCTTTCAAAGGGTCCATGAGGAGGACGTGTCTGCTCTCCCCCATCCTCGGGGAGCAAGAAATCCAAATCGAAGGCCAATTTTGTGGAGGGTACATCGATCCTCTGACATTGAATGCCACCGGGTATATCCAGCTTGACGGAAGTAGAGTACCCACGTCGAAGGGCTACATATGTCCGCTCGGACAGGTATGCAAGGTCAGTGGAGTCAGTTCATCCCAAGGTGTTTTGTTGGAACCTCGGTCTGCGTAGGAACAAGACAATCCTGCTAACAACGTCGAGAGTTTTGACGCCATTTGGTACGCGGCTTTGCAGGTTGTCATCGTCGCCTCTGCGAACGGGGTATGTGATCAGCTTCCCGTTTGTAGACGCAGTTTGCTGATGTAGCTTTACAGTGGACTCCACTGATGTACTCGATGATCGACGCGGAATATTTCTTCTCGTGTTTCTTCTTCATCATTTGCGTCATCGTGCTCAATTTCTGGCTCATCAATCTTTTCGTCGCGGTCATCACCAACACGTTCTCTGCCATTCGTTCTGAGACGAAGAAGAGTGCCTTCGGAGCTGCCCCGTATGTTCTCCAGTTTTCTACCTGTGTTCGATGCTAAAATGATGTTCGCAGGCTGGTGCCGATCAACGACGAGCAGGATGATGGCTGGACGACGGAAGACGGCCGCAAACCGTCCCGAGCAAACCTTGCAAAGACGATCTATGGATACACCTCATGGTGTTGGGTATTCCTCGCTCTTACATCCCTTGTCCTCCAAGCCACCCGGTCGGTGGACATCGACGTTACACATGAGCTCGTCATGTACTACGGCGAGCTCGGTATCACTATTGCCTTTGACGTTGAGATCGTGCTGCGTATTCTGGCCACGTTGCCGGATTGGAGAAGTTTCTTCTCGCATGGGAATAACTGGCTTGACACGATCCTGGCTATTGGGTCGAGCATCATCCAGATTCCTGCTATCCATAACTCGTCGGTGTACCCTTGGTTCACGATCTTTCAGCTCGCGAGGTTTTATAGGGTCATTCTCGTGTTTCCGCGCATGAAACCTCTTTTGGTGCGTTTGTTCGCGTTTCAGCACCGATTTGGCTGCTCATCGTCATTCATAGCTGGCTGTGTTTGGTAACATGTATGGTCTGGCGAACATGTCTTTGTTTTTGATCATGATCAACTACATCGCAGCGCTCGCGGCGGTGCAACTCCTCCGTGGCGATCTTGGAGAAGATACGCCGATGAATTTTGGTGATCTGTGGACGTCGTTCTTGGGCGTTTATCAGGTTTTCTCATCGGAGAATTGGACCAATGTCCTGTACAGCGCGACTGGAGCAGAGATTCGACTTGGACAAACTGTTATTGTTGCGTTGTTCGTGACTGCGTGGATGTTGTTCGCAAATTGTAAGTGTTGCGTAATGTATTAGCATTATTTACTGCCTTGACTGACAACTCGCGAAGTCATTGTGCTACAGATGTTCATCGCTGTGATCAACGAGAATTTTGAGGTTGCAGAAGAGTCGAAGAAGGGACAGCAAGCGACAAAGTACTGGGCCAGCCATCAAGCACAGCAAGGGTCTGCAGCGTGGCTCCGCAAGTTCAATCCGTATCGCTGGGTCAAGGCCAATCCTGTAAAGGTCAAAGTCGAGAACCTTCCTGCCAATCTGGTTCTTCCCATGCAGAAGTCGTTGGTTCAGGATTACAACGTCCCAAGGATGGATGCTCGATCCCCTGTTGTACGCTTACCCGGTGTTTTCTGGAGAGTTACCTACTGATCTTCTCAATAGAATCAGCAGCCTGTTGCTAGCAGCTCCAAACCGCGCCACTACTCGTCGAAGTCTCTGAACGCCCTGGAACGTCTGTTTGCGGGTGAAACGAGATCCAATGATCTACCCATGTCGACTCTCAGGAATGGCAAGGCGGAGACTGACCATGATGATGAGACTGAACGCCATCTGTACGCCAGTTTACTCTATACGTAGTTTGACATTGACTTCGCAAAACAGGGAGCTACTCGCCTCTGTCAATCCGGAAGGAGCTTCCTCGCAGGACATGCACGATCTCATGTATGAGAGGCGGGCACAAAAGGCGGACTTCATCCGGGACCATCCCACATACGATAAGGCCTTCTGGGTGTTCTCTCAAAAGAACATTCTGCGCAGGCTATGTCAGAAGGTCGTGCAGCCTGCCAACGGTGAACGAATCTTTGGCACACCGTACTCTCCTATCGCGCACCCCATCTTCCAGCTCGTACTTCTTCTCACGGTGATCGGCGGTATCATAACGGAGACTATAGCAACCCCAGTCTACCGTCGGAGCTACTTTCTTGAGCATGGGCTAGAAGTAGGTGCTTGGTTCGACGTCGCGGAATCGGTGTTTGGTTTCCTCCTCGTGATCGAGTTTCTCATCAAGATTGTTGCGGATGGCTTCGCGTTTACGCCCAATGCCTACATACGTAGCATCTGGAATGTCCTTGACTTCTTCATTATGGTCGGCATTCTCGTTAACGTCACAACCGGCCTCATCTTCGTTGGTGGACTTAGTCGGTTTACCAGATCACTGAAAGCGTTGCGGGCACTGCGTTTGATCACCCTCATTGACAGAATGCGGAACACGTTTCAGTCGTTGATATTATCGGGGGCCATCCGTATCCTGGACGCGGCCATGCTCGCCATCCTCTACATGATCCCCTATGCCGTCTGGGGTTTGAACATCTTTGCAGGGAAAATGAACGTGTGCAACGACAGTGATGCAACTGGCTTGATCGATTGCAATGGTGAATATACGAACACGGTTTTGGGAGATTCCTTCGGCTTCCCAGTTCCCCGCGTTTGGGATAATCCTTCGCCCTCGACGTCGTTCTCGTTCGACAACTTCCGGTCTTCTCTTCTCATTCTTTTCGAGATTGTGTCGCTGGAGGGTTGGGTCGATGTTATGGGGGTCGCCACTGCTATTACGGGCAAGGACCTACAACCCGAAACCAATAACTCGCAATTCAACGCTTTATTCTTCGTTATCTACAATCTCATGGGAGCCGTTGTAATCTTGACGCTCTTCGTCAGGTATGACACTTTTGGTGCTTGCCGTATTGGCCAGCGATTGACGTGTCCCTGGTTTCCAGTATTATCATCGGGAATTTCAGTTCGAAGACTGGTTCCGCGTTCTTGACGAAGGCACAGCGAGAATGGATCGATCTGCAAAAGCTGTTCAAGAGGCAAAAACCTTCGAAACGGCCTCCCACTCGACCCGGCAATTTCCTTCGGGGTTGGTGTTTTGATCGTGCTGTCCACAAACATGGCTGGTGGTCTAGAGCCATGACATTCCTCTTTGTCCTGCACATCTTAGCTTTAATGTACGTTGGTCTATCATTACCGTGATCCTTCGCTGACAAAGTACCCCAGGACGCAAACTTTCTCGAAGCGGGAATTAGCTGACACACTTCGGAGTATGATGTTGTTTCCTCCTTCCTTGACTGGCCGCTTATCCTTGCGATGTAGATGATTTTTTCCTGGCAATCATGTTCGTGTACATGGTTGATGTCGTCGTCCGTTTGTGTGGGCTGGGATGGAAGAGTTTCCGTGCGGACGGATGGAACTTGTTCGACATCGTCGTGGCAGCCGGGAGCTTCATCACAACCATGGTCGTTCGGTTTGGTGACAGTGGGTTCGTCACGCAGCAGCTCCAGAAACTATTCCTCGTCAGCATCGCCTTTAAGCTTGTCCAGCGAACCAATAGTTTGAACATGCTCTTCAAAACTGCTGTGTAAGTTTGACCTGGCTTCTTTGAATCTGACGATGCTAACATGGCATCAGTGCGAGTCTCCCGGTCATCCTCAGCCTGCTTGGGCTGTGGTTGATCCTGTTCATCTTCTTTGCCATCCTTTACGTTGAAGTATTTAGTTTGACGAAATGGAACTCTGGCGAGACTCGGAACATGAACTTTACGTCTGTCGGCTCCTCGTTGGTGATGCTGGCATTTATGAGCGTTGGGTAAGTCTGGTTGCTTGCTTCGTGACTCAGCTAATCTCTGCATACTTCCAGCGAGGGCTGGAACCAATATATGCACGATTAGTACGTCAACTAGCTCTCATGGAGTCCGCTCCCCATCTTACTTTCATTTCCAGTACCATCACGTATCCTCGCTGTACGAATAATACTACAGATCAGGTAACTGATTCTGATTGTGGAAGTGAGCGCTGGGCCTTCGCACTCTTCATTGCCTGGAATCTTCTCAGCATGGTATGTCTCCCACTGCGCTCTCATACTGCGGATCATCAAATTATCTTCAACAGTACATCTTCGTCAATATGTTTACTGGTATGTTCATCCCTCCCCTTATTCTTCTTCTTTAGCCCTTATGTTCCCCTCTTTTCAGGTGTGGTCGTCGAGAACTTCTCCTACGTTTTCCAGACCTCAGCGGGTGGTGCGAAATCGATAACTCGAGAGCAGATGCGTTCGTTCAAGAAGGTTTGGGCCGAATTTGCCAATCCTAGGACGGGTTACCTGGAACGTCATCGATTTGTTCCATTCTTCGGGGTAATTAGCGTGCCCTCGAGTACTTTTTGCATTTCTAATCATCCTTTCGCTATAGAAATTGAGTGGAGCCTTCGAGGTCAAGATCTACCCGACTGAGTACAGTATCCCAAACATCACGGAGGTCTGCAGGGAGTCCTCGGAACCTGAGATGAATTGGTCGTCGAGGATTATCGAGGGCGTTGACATGGGGAAACTAGAGGCCGTCCTGAGCGGGCTGGACTACACTGCTATCAGGAGGCGAAGAGCCATCTACAGTCGGCTGTACCATGAGGCTAGCATCTCCCATCAACAGGGCCGCGGAATCTCCTTCAATGATATGCTGATACTACTCGCGCATCACAAACTCATAGTAGACGGGGAGGCGCTCACGTAGGTCTCGCTTACTTTATTACATGTTCAATAGCTCACATTCCTCGCCTAGCTTGAAAGATCTCGTCTCGAGAACCGAGACGAACAAACTCGTTACTGATCTCGTCAATTTGGATCGTGTTCGATCATTGCTCAAGACGATATCTCACCGCCGGCGCTTCCTGGCATACAAAGACCGCCTGTTTGCCGAGCAACAGCAAGGTACGCTCCTTTATAGCCAGATCCAACTGCGACTGACTCGTGTTTAAGAAATACCCTCCATTGTGGTGGATACCCTCAGGGAAACCCCTAGCCCAGTTACGCCCGATGGCTCGCATTACGGCTCAGCCCCCGGGAGCCCTACCCCAGAGCGACGGTTCCACAGCCCTGATGTGTCTCTAGCACTGGATTTGACCCCCAGGCTACAGCGCAGCAGTCGTCGTGTAAGCGATATCAGTATGTTATCAACTGATCATGGCTATTCGTCGCAGTACGTTGTCCCTGTCGTTCTTCATGCCTCGTGACTGATCATTATCTGCTAGGAGATCCTCGATGGATCAAGCGGATCCACAGAACGTGCTTTCGTCGATGGAGAACTCCAGATGGGGAGGTGAGTGTTTATACAGGATATCCCTTTTTAGCTCTCTGAGCCGACGTGTGCAGATCTCATGATTCAGGCAGTAGACGAGGATGAGAGAATGTAACCTATGCATATGGAAATAATCGCATACCACCCATATACCTTTTGTTTAACTACGCACCACAGTGATAGACAGCATCTGTACTCTACCGAGCCTCCAACACGGACTTTTTTCTTTTCAATTTGCACTCATGCATCTGAAGATTTCATATCCTCTCGCTCATACTTTGAGCTGTCCATTGCGAAGCGTCGATGGATGAAGAGGTGGATGACAAGCTGAGGTGCACATCTTCTGATCGTCGAAGTCGAAGCAAGTCGGCGAGGAGCTTTGAGGAGCTTTGTTCAGGTTTTTTCCAACAATGCGGCGCTGGTTCGCTCGTCAGAATGGCCACGTTTCCTCTGACTTGCACTTTCGTTTGACTCTCGTCCCAATCTCTAAGCCGACATGGGTGCGCCTGGTCCAGTGTTACTGCACCATCAAGTCCGCAGACAGAAGTCGTGTTTCTGGTCATAAACCAGTCTTTCAACTATCGAGTGAAGAGGCTTTGAAGGGTCGTGTGAATCGACGTCACAAGGCATCATCATCCTGATCTATCCTGATGCATTCGCCTGGCATCCGCCCTCTTTTTGTAGTCGTCATCTAAGTACAAGTCATATCAAGTCGACAAACAGGTTCGGTATCGAAAGTCATCGGTACAGGACCCAACATCTGACATCTTTCGAATTCAGCTCGACGATGTCTGTCTACCCTCGGAGCTTTCCTCAAGAGATCATCGATAAGATCATCAAGACTCTCGACGGCCCCGAGATGCAAGAGACACTCGTCGCATGCTGCACGGTGTCATCTTCCTTCTGTAATACAGCCCAGAAAATGTTGTACAGGTCAATTTCGGTTTCATTAGGCTATCCGGAAGATGGTGCGCGGAACGAAGCCCTAGAAAGCTCGTTGATGTCTAGTAGCCATCTCGGCACCTACGTAAACTCGATCTCAATCCTGATAAAACCCTCTCCCGGAATTTCATTCGTAGCCCTTTCTAAGCTGAATCAACTGCAATCTATGAAGATCAAAGGCGACGACCTTGGAATCACAAGTTGGTCTTTCTACCCGGACATATTCAAGCACAATGTATACACAGTTCTCAGATCCGCTACGCTGCGCGATTTCAACCTATCGAACATATCTCACTTCCCACTTTCCTACCTCTGTGCATCCCCCTGCCTCCAAAACCTCGCGTTATCGCGATCGGCCCTCTTAGGTGACATTGTGTTCGATGACACATATTCCCCCCGTCCACCAATCGATCCCAAGCGTAAAGGCTGTCTCCGGACCCTCAATTTACAGCAAGACACCATGTATTCATCCCTCCACTCTGCACTTCTGAGCCCTCTTTCGCCTCTCCAAGCCTCTGGCCTCCGAAAACTAGCACAGCAAATTTGGGACGATGTAACCGTTATCGGGCTGAAAGCACTTCTAGCTGTTGCAAACTCTTCGTTGGAGGAGTTGTATATTGTTACCAGCATCTGTAGTAAGCAGAGATTGTACTCTTACCACACATCGATTGACGTCGAAGTCCTTAAGCATTCCCTGTCGATTTCCCTACAATGCATCTCCAACTGGGAAGCCTCCAAAATTTACGACATGTCGCGTTTGAGATGGTGTATTTGTCGGGGCTTCGTTACGTAGCTAACCTTTGCGAGTCGCTTCGGAATGCTGACCATCTTGATGAGGTGGCCTTCTCCGTTGCAGGGGAATTGTGCGGTCTAGGTGACGCTGCTGATGAGGCTAAGTCCGAATGGAGGCGCATCGATGAATATTTGATTGGAGGCCATGGAACGTCGCCTTTGCGTCTGATTCGTGTTGCAGAGCCTGGAGTGTATCAATCGCCAAGGATCACCGTAGGGATGCAGCCCGTCCGCCATACGATCACTGCCGACCAATATTTTCATATGACGGCCAGGGCCGGTGTCCCTCGGAGGCTCGACAGTACGGAGACTCTCCAGGCATATTTCGAGGATAATATGCCTCATACATACTCTGCGGGAAGCCTGTGTGTGGAGCGGGACTTTTCAGGAAGAGCACTGGTCGATATCTTTTGGGATCGTAAACTGTAAATCTTTCCCTTTCTTCCGCGCATTCTCTGCTCAAAGCATCAAGGAGTCACGTATGAATGTCATACTGTCTAAACGTCGCCAAAGGGATATCTCGTGTGTATCTACCGACAATACAAATACGATACGAGGCCACGTCATGATGTTAGTAAAGAGATCAAGATAAAATGCCATAGCCCCAACGTCCATATATCATGCACGTAGATTAGTGGCCGGGGTGAAGTACCGCGGAATATCAGATCTTGTAAAATGTCTGTTCGTCCCGCCGCTGGGTTACATCTGCTGAGAGTCTGTTTATATATAAGGTGTTTACCATAGAGTAAGGTTACTTCCAAACAAGTGGACCATCACCGCCTGGAGGTTTCTTGACTCCGATTTGCATCGTGTTCCGCCCTCCCCTTCGAATTCGGAATGACTTCTGATCCTCACTGCAAGGCGCAGTATATATCTGTGATGAAGTTTCCTCGAGGCTTTAGTCTCGACTACTCAGGCACCGTCGGCTCGTTGCTTTTTAAGTATCTCTCACTTCTGCCTCTTGAAGCTACAGGCGACAAGGCTACCACTAGCAGCCCTTTCTGGAGAGGACATCTTGGGATTACAGATATTCTTGGCAGACCTGAAGTCTGTGTGCTCAAAGCGCGCGCCTATCCTATCGATTTTTTTTGGGCAGCAGGCTAGGCGGTGCCCCAGTCCCATTTTCCCTCACGTTAACTGCATGCTGGGAAGACTTGATAAAGAACAATCACGCTGATCCAAGATTGGCCACCGATCCGCTAGAAAATCTGGGGTTCGACTGGAGAGACCCTGTGCAAAATTCCTGAATGGCACTCCTGGTCGCACCCTTATCTCTGAGATTGATAGATCAATAGGTTTCAGGACACCGTCTGAGCTCATTTGATTTGCCTTCAATGATCGTCCATGTCTGTCCTATGCCTTAAATACATAATTTAGTACATGGAGCGGGGAGTGTACTGTGTGCCCAATGTGAGCTACTCGTGACTCAGAGAAAGACCCAGAAGCTGCACTGCACTCATCACCGTCGCTGCTGAGGACTATCTCTTCGCGATTAAGCTGGTGCACTTTAAGATCGACCAAAAATCGCACAAATTTAGAACGGACCTCTATCGATGGACGACTCGAGGTGGCAAGCATGATCAATGTATGCAGACCTAATGACGCTCGAAGGCACTGGCAGGGACTTGGGATGGAGATACGGAATGCAATTATTCCACAAGGAAAGAATTGCAAGCCACCACCAATCGACACAAGCTACGAGCAGCCCTTCTTTTATTGTGCTGTGCTACGCTACGAGAGTGCTGCCTGGGTGTTGTGCTGATGGCAGGCTTGCGATGGTCTCCTCCTTTCTGGCTGGGGTTGGTAACGATTATCATAACGGCATATATCGTATGCAAACCGCCGCATACGCCCCTTCGCGAAATAACAGCGAAGACGAGTGGATTCATCGAAATAGTGGCAGCTGTCAAAAATCCCGATCCTATCGGAGTGCGACCCGAGGGCTGAACAAAATGCAAAAACCGATCTCCAGCTACACAACCCACACAGAGACTTATGGCCAAGTCCGGCCTCGGGCGCCCAAGACAGGGTCCTGATACACTTGTAGTCTCTGACTGCGGGATGTGTCAGCGGCTCCGGGTACCGCTGCTGGCGGCGGTACACTGGAGCTGTCCGACTGCCAGGATGCGGCTTTCCTTTTTTCACAGCGGGGTTCGACTCATTCAAGATGGGGATGCGCTTAGTTTGGCTAGTTGAGTCGGAGGGCGTACAACAGAGTCGACCTTCAGCTGGCGAGAGTAGGAGGCCGTTTGTGCTGGATAAGACGAGCACTGGAATTGGAACGTAGAAGGAAGTGATCCCAGATGAACGGAGTATTTGACCTCGACCCTTGTTGGAACCGATGATCATGGTGTACAGATTTGATATCGCTGCCGTCTATTACGTATCTCTCGACTGCGTAAGATGACTATTTGACATTTTGATAGGGAGGGCTCGAGGAGGGGGAAGTAAAGTGATTACAGGGAGTTCACGTTCCTACCAGCACGCCACTCGATCGTTGAACGGAATTCAAAAACACACCGCCAGCCCCAGAAATTGCACAAAGCCTCGTAACCAGTTCCCAGTCCTGACCACCTGGCACACAAGGTCTCGTACACCTGTGGCATAGGACTGCAGGTCGTATCAACGGCTTCGTGTGCTGTCGTTCGTTCGTTTAGGCGGTGGTATACTGAAGTTATTCGACTACCGGGACTGGTCCTCTTTGAGCAATCGTAAGATAGGATGCGCCCGGCGTATTCTCCGGTGGGTTTGCCAGTGTGATGAGATCCTGGATGAAAGCTCCGTCCCCGGTTTCCTGGTCAGATCGGAAGCGTGGATTTGGCGATCACAGTAGAGCCTTGAATGCGTTTTGGGCACGCTGATTCAGTGGTCGGAAGTGGCCTAGGACGAGGTGTCGTACTATGCATTCGGGGACATGAGCGGCATGGCAGTGGTCGGAGCCGAGTTGGCAGTGACTTCAATTACGTCCGTTGACACGTGACGACGAAAAGCCAGCCCTAAATCCAAACCTAATTTTTTCAAAGGAGGATCACACAACATCAGAGGACAACGTCGCCAGCGTCGAGCACCGATACCAGCCATCCGCGGTCTACATCAAGGCCAAAAAGTACAGCCCTAATGTAGGTCATCTTTACTACCACATTTATCACAAATCTCATCGTACTCCCAGTCAATATGGCTCCGTTTTCCAAACCAGAGACGGTCCTGAAGCAGGCCGAGGGACTAGTCTCCGTCGGCCAGACCCATGCCGCTCTCCAATCCCTCACAGAAATGTTCTCCTCCAAGCGCTTTCGATCCACACCCCTCACGGCGCTTGAGCCCATCATGATGCGCTTCGTCGAGCTCTGCGTCGATATGCGCAAGGGTCGTACGGCCAAGGAAGGCCTCATGCAGTACAAAAACATTGCCCAGAATACAAGCGTGCAGAGCATCGAATCCGTTATCACTCGTTTTGTGCAGCTTGCCGACGCCAAGGTGCGCGAGGCACAAGAGAAGGCCGCTGTCAAGTCGGCTGTCGACGTCGATGATCTAGAGGCCAGCGAGACACCCGAGAGCATTTTGCTGGGTGCCGTCAGCGGTGATCAGAGCAAGGACCGCACAGACCGTGCACTCGTGACCCCATGGCTCAAGTTCCTTTGGGAAAGCTATCGCACGTCACTCGAGACGCTTAAGAATAACGCCCGTTTAGAGGTCATCTACCAGGTAAGCTCTCTCCTAATTACCCTGTCGTATATTTCTTCAACTTGGAATCTCTATAGCAAATTGCTCAGCAAGCATTCAAGTTCTGCTTGAAGCACCAGCGCAAAGTCGAGTTCCGTCGCCTCTGCGAGACCCTCCGCCTGCATCTCTCCAACGTCGCCAAGTACGCGAACCAACCGCACTCTATCAACCTCTCCGACGCCGATACCCTGCAACACCATCTCGACACTCGCTTTGCCCAGCTAAACACCTCCGTCGAGCTCGAGCTCTGGCAAGAAGCCTTCCGTTCTGTCGAGGACGTCCACAACCTGCTCACCATGGCCAAAAAGGCCCCGCGCCCGGCTATGATGGCCAACTACTACGAGAAACTCACCAAGATCTTCCTGATGAGCGGCAACGCACTGTACCATGCTGCCGCCTGGGGACGCTACTACGCCATCGTCACCAGCATCGGCGGCAAGTCCGACGAAGAGCTCAGCAAACTCGCAGGCCAGGTCCTCGTCAGCGCTCTTGCTGTGCCTGTTGGCCTGCACACCGAGGAGCAGGATGAGCTCAAAGGCAAGAACGCCCGGCTCACTGCGCTCTTGGGCCTTACAAAGGTGCCCACCCGCGCTGGTCTGCTCAAGGATGCTGTCAGTCTTTTTTGCCTTGTTCAATACTTAGACTTCGAGGCTAACATCGTACCATCCACAGCTCTCCCGGGACGTCCTCAAGCTCTCCCCTGAGCCTATCAAAGCGCTTTACAACATCCTCGAAGTAACCTTCGACCCCCTCACCCTCTGTGCCGTCATCGCGCCCATCCTCTCCTCACTTTCCGCCGAGCAGACCCCCGACTCGCCCTACGCACCCTATCTCCCCCTCCTCCAACGCGCCCTCCTCTCGCGGCTCCTCTCCCAGCTCGCACAGGTCTACTCCACCATCACGCTTACGAGCCTCCTCTCGCTCGTCGAGCCCCTACGGGCCGCGGGCCTGCCGGGTGCGTACGACGACGCGCAGATCGAGGGGTACGTCATGGGCTGCGCGCGCCGTGGCGAGCTCAGCATCCGCGTGGACCACAAGGCGGGGAGCATCACCTTCGTCGACGATGCCTTTGCGCCTGGGGACGAGCAGACCGCCGGCGCGAGCACGTCTGCTGCGGCCGGGGAGGTGGGGGTGCAGCCGTCGATGGCGGAGCTGGTGAGGACGAGGCTGGGGAAGATTGCGGGGGGGTTGTATTATTCGATTGGGAGGTTGGAGCGAGAGGAGAGGAGGGGGAGGGAGGGGGTGAGTGAGGAGGAGCAGAGGGAGAGGTTTGAGGGGCTGGTTAAGGCGGCGGAGGGGGAGAGGAAGGCGTTGCAGTTGAGGAGGGCGTTGATGGCAAGGAGGAGGGAGCTGTTGAGTGAGTTGAGTGTGAGGAAGGAGAAGGAGGAGACGAGCAGGAGGGCGGAGATTTCGAGGAGGGAGAAGGAGGAGGAGAGTAAGAGGGTGAGGGAGGAGATGAAGAGGAAGGAGCAGGAGAGGACGAAGAAGGAGCTGGAGACGATTAGGAATGATGAGGCGAAGAAGTATGCGCAGAGTTTGGTGGATAAGGGTATCTTGAAGCCGAATGATGTTGATGTGAGTCGTTTTGGGGCCTTTTGTTGTGATGTCCGTGTACTGAGTGTGTGCGATAGAAACTCGAGACGATCGATACGGAAGGCCTCATCGTCATCCAAGTGGCGCAGCTCGAAAAGGAAAAGAAGGAGCTCTCGGAGCGCCTCCGCATCATCGCCAAGCGCGTGGATCACGTCGAGCGCGCCTACCGCAAGGAGGAGCGGCCCATGGTCGCACAGGACTACGAGCAGCAGCAGAAGAACGACCGCGAGACGCATGAGATGGTGCAGCGTGCGCGCAAGGAGGGCTCGTATGTCGCGTACGAAGAGGATATGGCTACTAAGCAGCGGCTCGCGAGGATGATGGACGACTACACGGCGAGGCGTGAGGCTATTGTGGCGAAGAAGGCGTCGGAGTTCGCGAAGAGGAAGGAGGCGGCGCTTAAGAAGATCGAGGAGGAGAAGACCAAGAGGCGGAATGCGGTTCTCAAGGCGAGGGAGGAGGAGAAGCAGAGGGAGGAGAAGGAGGAGAGGTTGAGGAGGGAGGAAGAGGCGGAAGAGGCCAGGCTTGCAGAAGGTACGTTTTATTTATTTTTGATCGTTGGGTGTTGGATCGTTATGCTCATTGAACCACAGAACGTGCTGCAGAGGAAGAACGCCTCCGCGCCGAGGAAGAAGCTGCCGCCGAGGCCGCAGAAGCTGCCAAGCGCGAAATAGAAGAAAAAGCTGTCGCCCTCCGAAAAGAGCGCGAAGCCGAACGCGCAGCCGCATTCGAAAAGGCCCGCCTCCAACAACAGCGCGAGGAGGAGGCCGAGGCACGCAGACTCGCACGTCTGAACGAGCCAAAGGCACCCCTCCGCGCCCCCGTCGCTGCCCGCGCCAACGGCGGCGAGCCTTCCGTATGGCGCCGCCCCACCCCCGTGAGCTCGGTGCCGGCCACCCCGACACGCGCTGCGGCCGTCGCTACGCCCCCACCGCGTTCGGACAGCCCTGCTGGTGCGGCGCCGCCCCGGTTCGTGCCTGGAGGCGCGGCTGCTGCGGGAGGAGGAGGAGGAGGATGGCGTGAGAGGGAGGCGGCGAGGAAGGCTGCGGGTGGTGGTGCTGCGCCTCCTCTTCGCGGTGCTGGGACGGCTTCGCCCCGCCCGGGTGCGGCGCCGCTCCCAAGGGGGGAGGAGCCTAAGAAGGACGATGATGGGTTCCAGCCGGCGAAGGCGGTGTATCGCCCTAGACAAGCTAGATCTTAGGTGCGGATGTGATGTGATATAGTGGGTGGTTTGGGTTCAGTTTTTGGATCTTGGCGTCTGCTCTCGTATTTTTCGTTGTGTATGCATACACTTTCGCTTTCAATCTATTTTTGCTTTATTTCACTGTTTCGGTTGTGTATGTGAAGATGAAGTTAGAGGGAGCCTTGTCGGACATGGTGCAAATCTGTCTTCATCGATAATCGTGGCAGGGTGCATGCGCCATGAGTCGGCCTTCAAGCTTCAGCTTCAATGGTTGAAGTGGACAAACTGCATTTGCTCTGAACAACTTGAAGTCGTTGCTTCGACACGTCACGCCTGGACACAACACGCCACAAAGCCTTTTTACACACCCCTGATACCGCTCAATAAAAGAATAACCACTTCCGGAAGTCAGGTATTCCGACAGTCTTTGGCATCAAAACCGGAGGGAGTACATACCTACCTATGCCCAATGCAAGGGTCACCGCATGATCACCTGCCAACGCGTCCCAAAACTCATGCGAAGTCGCCAGTCATTGAGAACGTAGGATTTTGCGCATTTCCACCTGGAAGGAGTCGATTCGCGCTCTAAAAATACCAAAAAAAGAAAAAAGAAAAAGAAAAAGGAAAGGCCATATCCTGGTAGTCGGACAGCCCCAGTGTACCGCCGCCAGCAGCAGTACCTGGAGCCGCTGACACATCCCGCAGTCACAGACTACAAGTGTATCAGGACCCTGTCTTGGGCGCCCGAGGCCGGACTTGGCTATAAGTCTCTGTGTGGGTTGTGTAGCGGGAAGTAGGTTTTTGCATTTTGTTCAGCCCTCGGGTCGCACTCCGATAGGATCGGGATTTCTGACAGCTGCCATTTTCTCGATAACTTCATTCGTCTTCGCTCTTCTTTCGCGAAGTGACGTCTGCGATGTATAGCAGCCGTTTGCATACGATATGACCTGTCGTAATTATCATTACCAACCACGGCCAAAAGGGAGGAAATCATCGCAAACCTGTTATTCCCAATGAACAACACCAACACAGCACGATCAAACAAGGACTACCCACTGCAGCCGAACAATGCCTGTAGTCGTACGTGGTCTGGGTCCGAGGCGGGTTGCGATTCTTTCCTTGTAAAATGGTCACATCCAGCAATTCCGGCCAAATCTCCGTAGAGCCATCGAGCATCATTAGGTCTGCATATATCGATCAAAGATCGAACGCGGATGCCTTGCGAAACATTTATGCCAATAACCAGGGCGTCGGTCGCTGTCCGCAGTTTACATGCTCAGATTGGGAAGACGGGACTGGTGGCCTCGAGTCCCGTCACCAAAGCATATAGGTAGACATGACACACAGGATCATCGCCAACATCGCCACGGAGAAAGCAAGAGTCCGGTAATCTGTGATATTGCGGCAATATATGTGCAACGCTTCGACCAACATGGGCGCAGCCTAAGATCAAAAGATTGATTCGAAAAAGGAAGTAAAAACCCATTAGAATTGCGTCTCGTATTGCTCGTCCTGTCCGCCAGTCTGCTCCTCCCAGACACCAATTTTCAGACCTTCTCAAACGCCAGAACAACCTGAGGAGCACCTTCCAGCGTATCCGGTATGGTATACGTCAGGTTATAATACATCAGGTCATTAAGCGTCCCAAGACCGTACTCGAAGAGTCGGGTGCCGTGCACAACGACGTTGCCAGACAGGCTCAGCCGCAGACCAGGGAGCACAGCGGTTCCATTTTCCAGGAAGTCGGCACCAAGGGAGACATGTCTGAAGCCTGAGATGAGGAATGTCATCACCTTCGAAGTACCAGTCTCAAGGTCAGGAAAGGCGCGGGAAGGTGGGTATGAGATGGTCAGGTTTTTAGAAGTCGCGATGGCGGATATAGTACGTGACGTCGAATAATGCTACGCCGCGAGGTTTCAATTATTTTCAGGATCTAGAAACGCATTGAACCAGACTGACCGAAATCCAGGCGGTGCCTGACTGCCCTGCATCCCATAAAATGACACCAGGCGTAAACGCGGTTGGGTTTATGGCGGGGCCCCCAATGACATTGCTATCGACCTCGATTCCGCCGACGCTGAGACCCGTCTGGGTCCAAGATGAATAGTTTCGTGCATATGCGAGATTATCGAATGGCAGGGACACGGCTTGGGCGAAATGGGCATGGCCATGATCGGCGAGTTTGACAAGCTTCGAGCGCACAGAGGGAGATACGTATTTGTCGTGGAATTTGGAGACCAGGGGTGTTCTGAATAGAAACAGGGTTAGCCATTTCGGGATTGCGAAGAAGGATATTAGTCACAATGCTATGATAGCTGCGTCGCCGTAATGTTCGCTTCCGACGAGAGGTAGTGGCAACGGAGCGGAACCATCATCCAGTCCTCCGATAATTCCAGCGACTTGCGCTCCCAGGATTCCGAAATATGATTTCTAGCATAATTATTGGATAAGGTTGACCGGTATACAGGATGGCGTCTTTGGGACGCTTACCATGGAGAACCCGTACGTTCTGTCCCAAGGCCCGCCTAGCGTCTTCAGGGTCGGGTTCCATAAGTTTCCGATTTGCTCCCATGTCTTCGTGATAATATCAGCGGCTCGTCCAGCGATTGTAGAGTTTGATGGCATATAACCCGAGAGAGAAAGAGCGAAGAGCGTGACGCCTGTGTATGTCCCAGAGTTGAACTAAAAAATGAAGAAATGTAGGTTGCGTATCAGGTTTATAGAGAATGGCATTTTACCTCGCTCAAAGTGCTGTATCGGTCGAATTCAACGATCGCCTGACGTGCCCATTCGTTGCCCCAGAACGTCATGTTGGCATCGCCCATCATATGTCCAACATAGGTGGCAGACATTACGCGCATGTACCTATTTATTGTCAGAGAAGGGAAGTGGATGCCTGTAACATAGCGCTATACGCACCATGGATTAGAGTAGACAGGATAGACTGGATGGTAGAAAACTTTAGGAATATGAGACACGTAGAAAGTTTAATTCACTTACGATTATCGCCATCCACACCTGCAACACGATATCCGTCACCGATTGTCGCGTTGTACATGCTCCGTTTGATCAGAGCAACAAGATTAGGCTCTAGCAGGTGCTGAAACTCTTCCATAACGATTATCCATGATGTGCAGACGAAGAGACCCTGGTTTGAATCATAGGACGTGTACAACTGGACATTGGACGTGCGTTGCATGTTAGGGTTAACACATGGCGGGACGGATGAATTGACGAACATGTGGTAGATATACGGCGCCTGGGTCTGGTGCGTCAATGCGGTTCCTGAAAGTTCCAAACCAGAGTGTAGTTGGATCGCTGTACTGATAAGAAATACTAGATAATAAGAATGACAAGAGTTCCTGTAAACATGGCAGGCGGGCATGATCGTTGCAAACAACTCACACTTCCCGAATGATGTTGCCTGCAGTCGCGATATCATTGTCCCGGGCGCGTGCCAAAAGTCCAACCGCATACCAGGCAGAGTACCGAGGGGAACTGAACTTTAAAGGAGTTCGATACGCTTAATTTCACCAATGCGCGAGGAAGGGGGGATAACACACCAGGATCGGGGGTGCAAAATTGCTGTCCAAGCCTGTCATTGCATATTCAAAAAGACGCCGCTGGTTTGCAGAGAGGCCATTCAGGTAAGATGGTGAAGACAGGGAGTCTGTTCCGAAAGCTGCTGCATAATGGCCAGAATAACCAAGTTGAAAGGCTGTAGTGACCGCGACGAGAAGCGAAGTCAGTTTCATGGTCGAGGTAATGAAAGAAAGCTTTTCACATACCTTGGGCGTAAATTCACCCCCTCATATTCGTTTGCTTGAGGAATAACAAATTCATTCTTCGCGTAGGACCATTTCTCCACATGAACAATGGTCAGATGGTCGGAGAGGCGGTCCGGATGCGGCCGTCTGAGAATCCAACCCAGGTTGTTCGGCGCGATCCGAGAAGACTCCGCGACCCTTCTTTCCTAGTGACTTTCAACCAACTTTAACCAACGAGGATACGGAACGCCCTCGCATATTCCACCCAGACAGAATTAAACTAGAACTCCCAAGTCTATCCCGAACTCCACAGCGACTCAATGTCGACTCGGGAAATCCTCATTTGACAATCCCACTTCATTCTCTTCCAACATTCAGAGGATGAACAACTTGAATTTCCAAACGTTACACTACTTACTACAGAGCGGCTGGTTGACCACGGACCAGGTATATGGACTACATCATATCATCCGTTCTCCTACCAGTGCCACGGAGATAAATTTGGACTAATGGTGACCCAGTTTCCAGGAGCACTTGCGGAAGAACCTCGGATGATGATGGCGAATGTAGTACTTAACACGCAGGCTGATGACCGCAGCTCAAGCCAGATTCCCGCGTTCAAGGCTTACCACTCACATCCAGTTGCAATATCCCATTGCCCACGCCATCCACACATTGAACGTGTCTATAGACTGTAACGATCAGAAGAAGGGGTAAGAAGGGGTACAAAAGCGAACATGTCGTTCCTCCATGTCGAAGGCACGAAGATCGTCGATGAGCAGAGAAATGAGGTAGTCCTCCGTGGGGCAGGGCTCGGCGGGTGGATGATGTACGTCCTCCATTGTGGTGATGTTGTTCTTGCCTGCCTAGCTTCGAATTTCCCCGTTTCGATGCATAACTAATTCATTGTGCTGCTGTATCTCGAGTTCGCCAGATATCTTCAGTCTTATGAACTTCGTGTTCTGTCAGTTCTATGGCACCCGTTCATGTGGTCTCGCTTTGATTGTGTCGTTTGACTTCGACCGAAATTGAACGAACGGTGCTGACGATGTGGTCCTGCAGGATGGAGAACTTCATCTCAGGTAACCGACATCTGTTGATTTGGGCTGTGATCCAATGCTAATGAAGATATGTTCCTTAGGTTTCCCGGGCTGCGAGTACCAGATACGCGAGGCGCTGGCGGAGGTCCTGGGGAAGCAGAAAGCCGAATTCTTCTTCGACAAGGTGAGTACAGTTGATGCGCGCACACAGAAAAAAATTGAGCTCCGCATGATGGGTGTTGTGATAGTTCTTGGAAAACTTTTTCGCAGAAGAGGATGCCCGATTCTTCAAGTCATTAGGGTTGAACTGCATTCGTATCGCGGTCAACTATCACCACTTTGAAGGTGTGTTGCCTCATACTTCTCCGCCCCGATCGATCTCATCATGGCCTCACATCGTTGGAAGATGACCAAAACCCACGGGTCCTCAAGTCTAACGCGTTCGTCCACCTCGACCGCGCCATCGCCGCCTGCGCTGCACATGCCGTTTACACCATCATCGACTTGCACTCCGCGCCAGGCGGGCAGAGTGGCGGTTGGCATGCCGACGCCGGCACACACCGCCCTGCCTTCTGGACGCATAAGGATTTCCAGGATCGCGTCGTGTGGCTGTGGACCCAGCTGGCGCGGCGCTACAAGGATAACCCGTGGGTCGCGGGATACAACGTACTCAATGAGCCCGCGGATCCCTCTCCCCGGGCACAAGGGCTCGTGAGGCTGTACGATAGGGTGTGTGCGGCTATACGCGGTGACGGGGATGGCGGGGCGGTGGATGAGAGGCATATCTTATTTCTGGATGGGAATACGTTCGCGACCGATTTTAGTGGGTTCCCTGATGATGTGAAGGATGGGGGGCGGTGGCCTAACGCGGCGTTCGCGATTCATGATTATGCGCCAGAGGGGTTCCCCGGTGACCGCGGGGAGAATTATAAGGGGACGCCGGAGGAGGTGAACGTGTTGAGAAAGAAGTATGAGAGGAAGAGAGGGTGGATGGACGAAAGGGGACTCTGTGTCTGGAATGGGGAATGGGGCCCAGTATACGCACGGAGGGAGTATGATGGCGACGAGACCGACGAGATCAATGAGCGGAGGGAGAGGGTTTTGAAAGACCAGTTGGGGATCTATAAAGAGGTGGGTTCGCCTTGCAACGTCTAGTTAGCTTTGTGTGTGCGGAGGTCGTGCTGATCACTGTGCAGGACAAGCTAAGCTGGTCTATCTGGTTGTACAAAGATATAGGGTTTCAGGGGATGGTCTACGTCTCCCGGGACACGCCCTACATGCAGCATTTCCGAGACTTCTTGGCGCGTAAGCACCGGCTCGCCGTGGACGCCTGGGGTAAAGATGATACTGATGTGAAACACATCTACGCACCCATTGAGGCGCTCATCCGGGATTCCGTGGCCGATGAATCTCACCTGAAGTTGTACCCGCCGTTGTGGACCGTGCAAGAGCGCGTCACGCGGATCTCGCGGACGATATTAGTGGCGGAATTTCTTGTAAGGGAGTGGGCAGAGATGTTTAGAGACATGGAAGAGGGACGGTTAGAGGAGTTGGCAAGGAGCTTCAGGTTCGAAAGTTGTGAGAAGCGGGAGGGGCTCAATAAGGCGTTGAGGGAGCATGCGGGGGTAGAATTGTAGAGGGAGGCGGATCAGTGAAGATCAGTGCTGTGCAGCCTTTGCTCCCTGTCGCTTTGAATGCCCCTGACATGAGCCGAGGTAGAAAATCGATGTTCCAAGCTCAAGGCTGGATGACCCTGTTTGATGGAGTCTTTCGGCACATGTAAGTAGCTGTGGAGAATCGAAACTCATTCGAAATTTGGTGTATGAGTTCTCTCCAGAAGGATTTCCAAGTGGTGCTGATGCTTGGAAGGAAGATTTGGCGATACGGGCCGGCGCACATCGGGATCTGTCGGAAAGTTGATGTTGCACTCGAGGCTGTGACTAGAATTCGGCGGTGTTTGGGCGTCGGCTGGCTGATTGGTGTGTAGTTGGATGGGATGGCGGGGTCTGAGCGAAAATCTGTCGATAGAACGATGCCGGAGCCGACTCTAGCCAACGGCCCTGCAAGATGTGTGATGCAGTCATGGGAAGAAGTGGTCTTGCTGCGTTTCAGCCAGTTCCTGATGCTCACTGAGATGGATGGCTTCACCGTTTCGTTCTCAAAGAGAACATTTTCCGGCCCGATTAGGCTTTTTGATGCGTGGGGCGACTTTCAAACGCGCAACAATCGCGTATCGTTTCAGGTCCATCAGAGCATTCCAATCATGCTCATTTCGCAAGAACTCTGACCCACCATGGTCTTGCTGACTTTGGCGAAATCACCGGTCGCTGGTTACAAGCTGGTTTACTTGTTACAGGAGGACCGGAGGTGTTGCCCGGCTGAAAAACTATAACCATCGCGTCACTCTGGTTCTGATTCTCTTGAATCCTGCCGCAGTCTGGCACTGTAGTCCTCGACCCTCTCCCCTTTGCTTCTCCCGTCGTCGTTGCCGTCATGTTCAGGAAGCACGTACCCGACTTGGATTTGCTGGAGTCCCCGTTAATATCCGCCAATCCGTTTGGCTCAATACTGGGTGTGGTACCTGGAAGCGCCCTCGCCGAAAGGATTTTCAATGATCCTGGGTCATGGCAGGACACGGAAGACGATGAAGAGGAGGAATCCACAGAGACCAAGGAGGCGATGGCATGGCTCACAGAGGAGGTGGAGAGATACCATTCAAATGGCGATGAGCTCGCACTGTCACCTATCGATCGTGACGTGGACATCATGCTCAAGCCTTTCACAGAGAGGTTCAAGTTGGTGTCAACATCTGGATCAAAGCATCAGGTGAACTGGGAAGGTGTTGTGCAACAGGAAAAGCCACCTCTCCTCCCGCTGTTTGATCACAAGTCATTGGACTTGAACTTCGACCTTCGTATGTCAAAGATATGGGACTCTGGAGGAAAGATGTTCCGCTCTTTCCCTTCTCCACTATCACCTGTCAACGAACCCTCTGTAAACAACAACGCAGCCCCTCCGCCCACCACCGAAACCCCACGGCTCGCAGTGCCGCCTGCATTGAATCTAGACTCGGTGGAAGGGGCCCTCTCACCAATCTTATCGCCGGTTGCTGTTGCGTCAGCGTCGACGACATGGAGCATTCTTGAATGGTATGGCGCGCCTCCCACACCTCGAATGAGCGGTCGAGCACCGCTGCTTGGTCATTACCCTGCCACTCCCTTCCACCCAATTCCCCCGGTCCCTCAAATTCCCCCTTCCTCCCTCCGCACTCCCTCATCCCCGTCTATAAACGCCACCGTCGCCTCGAAACCACCATCACTCCCGAACCCTCCGAGGAAGGCGACGCCCCCAGCCACCGACTCGACCCCGCTTCGTCGGCTGCCTATCATCCCCGATCCGGCTCGCAGTAGTCCATCCCCGACCCCAGCATCAACACCACCACGGGTAAAGTCGCCTGAGCGAACTCCCCGTGGATCAGCGACGCTGCCTCCCCCACCGAGTTCCTCCGCGTCAGATCCTTTTTACCTCTCTCCGAATGCCACGCCAATTCGCTCGGGTACCCTCCCCTCTCGGTCGCCTCCCGCAGGTCCGCGACCACGCTCAGGTAATCAATCAATGAGGCGCACGGCATCTGGACGTGATTCTCCCTCGCCAATTACGATTGCTCCAGCACCGACCCGCACACGCAGGCCCACCCCACCACCTGCGCTACGTCTCGGTGTGCCTGCATGAGCTAGCGCTGGAACATCGCCAAAGCTTGTATTTGTTTCACGTCTGTATGATCGATGTTCGAAACGAAAATTAACCTATTTTTATTCACTCTTCTCGCCTCGCCTTCGCGTAGTTATTTATTCCGCCATGTACAGCGCCTGGTTACATTATTCTTCCGCCGGAAGGACTCTTTATCCCTCTGCATTCTATACAAACTCAGTGCACTACTTAATCGCATCCCTCGTCACTTGTATTCTAGTTCACCCATTGTCTCCGTCTCATGCACTCACTGACTTCATCTCACTCTCTGTTTCCCTATTCACTCGAACACCGGCCGTAGATACGTTGAATTCTACTCGCCTACATTTATGCATCTATATAGCATGCCCAAGTCGCATACTTTGAAAGCTCGTCTAAAACAGACACAGCTCCGCATATTCGATAGTTCGGAGACTGGCGTCCTCTGGCGTCCCAAGACACCAACTCATCCCCGCCTTATCAGCCACACCATGGAAACAAGAAGACGTACTCTCCATTTTGGAACAGCCACCTCCACAACTGTCCTCGATATACGCATCTGCTATCTGAAAAGTGGAATCTATCGGTGTGCTGAATCTGCTGATGTGCTCAAATGGGTAGCTGCCATGGCTGACGCGTCCCCCCCAGAAGGACGATATACACACAAGCTGATGATGTAATGGTGGAAAGTCGACATGATTTCAGATTCGATCACACCGTAGTCAAGAAGCATACCGGGGGGATGCGCACCGAAGGTCCCCGTCGAGAGCGGGGAGAATCTGCCGCATATCTGCTCCATTTTGTGATGTTCCTGGCGTCGGTAACTCACCCTAGTATCTGCGGGCATAGCATTTCCGGTCGACTTGGCCGATTCCAACGTGGCTCAATGCCGATACTTTCATTGAACACGCAACCGCACCTCGGCGTAACATCTAAACTTAATAGCAAAGCCGACATGGTCAGTTTGTCGAAGGTTGTCGAAATTGATGGTCCATACTTGGCCCATATCCTCATCTAAGATCGACATCCTGCCTGTGCTGAAGTCCGCGGTGCTGTGCGAGTGACACACTGATTCCTGTTTGTTGATCCCGACAACTGAAATCACCATGATCGGTGACACTAATAGAATGAGAGACAGATAAGCGTCGTGATCAGCAACACTTGGGGAGGGTGATCGCGGCTCCTGGGGCACGAAAGCAACCAAGCTGCTCTTACCCAGAGTCACGGTCGTTTAGCACTGTTGAATTAATCGGCGGCTCTCTTGAGCTACCTTGGCCGCGTCAGATCGAGGATTCCAGGTGATCCAATCAGCTTGGCAGACTGTCGTTGAGAACGATGATCTGTTACTTTGGATTCAAGTATATCATCGCTGCACTGCAGTGATGAGCGTCCATTGATAGCCTGCTTGGGATCCAGGTCCCCTTGACCGATTGACGTCAGTGGAAATGGAAGAGCATCGTGATCAACAACGCCTACGGAGGATTATCATGTGGAAGGATGATAAGCAACCAGAGGGCTGTGAGTCAAGGGGTATAGCCCCAAGCAAGTGATGACCCTGGTCGAAAAGGACAACTTGGTTCAACCCCGATAGGTAGTTGCACTTCGATTTTACATGGTTAACTTCTTCGTTCATCAAAGTTGGAGTTAGAAGTAACCTGGCGACTCTTGCCATGTAGAGGTCGCCTGGCGTAGGCTGGAGCGCGAGCATAGTGCACGATCAAATCGGGTCACTGGCTAGGCTGGGCGATGAATGATCCTAATAAGCGATGCAGATAAGGTGAACAGGTGTTGTGGTGTTCGATGGAGGAGAGCTGCATACCGGAATGGCTCTCGCCAACAGTAACCTAGAAATGATTTGAGGCGAAGTTTGATGAAATCTCGTCCCCACACTGCCTGAAAATCTCGCTGTTCTCTAACAGCTTGTGCCCATCAAGTCGTGATGCCAATAAATAGATCATGGATGTAGAAAACAAGTGAAAAGAGGTATCAGTAATAGTCCCTGCCTATCGCTAGCACACACCGAAACGCGAAAAGAGAAATCAAATGATGACGCATCTCCGTTGCTTCACTATCTTCCCCCACTTTCCCTTCAAACTCTCCCTCAGCGCAAGATTAAACACGTCATGAACGCCCCGACCCGTCTTCGCTGAGCATTCGACATATTTCGCGCCAATCTCCCTCGCCACGTTCCCCCCTTGCTCAGGTGTTATGGGCGCTTGCCCCTGGGCGCCCAGCATTCGCTTCGTTGTTTCGTCCGACCGCAGATCGGTCTTCGTGCCAACAAGAATCAAGGGTGTCCCCTCACAGAAGTGAGCCACTTCAGGATACCACTGGAGAATAACAATTAGGGCACAATACATGGGTGAACAATCAATTCATCGAGGCCCACCTTATCCTGAACATTAGCAAGACTCGTCGGGAAGTCGATCGAGAACACGATGAGAATAACGTCACTTTCTGGGTAACTCAGTGGTCTAAGTCGATCATACTCCTCCTGCCCAGCGGTGTCCCATAACGCCAGCTCTATCTCTTTCCCGTCGAAGTTGACTTGCGTTACGTAGTTTTCGAACACTGTCGGGATATACGCCTATAAATCACGCAAACATCTAATTAGAACCTTGATATTGAAGCGCTGCAGCTCACCTCAGGGAATCGGTTCTCAGCATACACAATTAAAAGACACGTCTTTCCGCAACCACCTTTCCGCGAAGATTACAGTAAACAGGGCAGTTGAATGGAATACGGCAGTTGTCCTCGCACCATCACCAACTACCACGAGTTTCCGCTTGAGATCCGGCCTGCGAGACAAGTTCCCAGATTGGCTTGCTTGAAACGATGAATCCATTCCAATACAAGGTGCCCGTAGCGAGGTGGTCCTGGAGTAAAAGAAGGTTGGGGTTGGAGCAGACAACGTTCAGGTTGGTTGGCGTACCTGAACGGCAGGTCACGTGGTCGTTTCTGCTTATGCCCACCACCATCTTCTGGCCCTCCGATGTGAAGCATTCTGGCTTCTGCTATGGGTGGACTACTCCTGCTATCTGCGTGGCGGGCGTGTTGAAGGCTGAATCGGTATATCATGTTGAGATATCACTTGAAAGACTGAACAACTCAACCTCAGACAGGACCATGATGCGGAGGTCGCCTTGCGATCGTTGTGTCACTCAGTTCAGTGGAGGTTTCTCGCCACATCGTGTAGAAGTGAACCTGTCATAATTGGCACTTGCGAGTTCATCCGAAAAAGTAGTGTTCGCCAACTACCTCTCCCGACTTTGAAGCTACGGACTCCGATGTACGTTTCAAGACTTGATGTGTGTCCAAAAGTTGATGATTGTGGCCGCAGAGACTATACCCTAATTTATTATTATCGTCACCACTCACATACTCTACGCTTTTACAACTTGGATGTTCTACAGCTAGATGCAACCCCTGAAGCTGACGTAGCGGAGGGTTCGGCGTATCTTCCCTCGTCGCAACACGACTTCACGGCTCCAAAAACATCACATTTCACATCTAGCATTAACGGAGTGATAGTTGATCAGGTTATTTCGAGCTCGTTCGGTATACCTCGGGTGCTAAATCCTCGATAGTTCAATTCAGCCAAAACCGTTGAACAAGCTCTGCAGATGACACATCACAGGCGTACTCTACAAGAGCCGGTCCTAGGAAGGCTTATCTCGTTAGGAACTGCACTTTTGCAGCCATTGGAGCTCGTATCTGCGGTCCTGGCGTTGATCTGCAACATCCCCATCTTCCCGTCATCCTCTTCACCGCTTCTGAAGGATATATCAGCAACAGGTACGTCGATGTAGGCCCAGCAATGATATCTATTGACTGATGCCATTAGTTCAACAAATCGACGTCAGGGCGGAACAAATGGATTTTTTTGCTGCTGAGATTGGGGCGTTACGTCGGCGTACATCTACGCCCATACACATCTATTCAGCCCGGTATACAAAGTTAGTTTCTTATGCATCATATCTTCCAATTTCTAAGAATAGTCAATGATCTAGTTTCTTCAACACCGTTTGGCTGATATTGAATGATATCACTATGGGCGTCGCGCTTGGCTCGTTCATCTGCGAAAACCACATCATTTTATCTCAGATGTTGGTCCGGACGGTAGAGGTCACACAACAGTTTTATCAAGTCTTCTTCATGACTCATCTGATGCGTTCCAGGGATCATCAATTGACTGGGTCCATTGGGCTCTTCGATGGCTGGACACATGGCCTGCTGGGCTGAAGCTCAATACAGAACTCAGTCGCTTCTACTCCCACACGTTCATCGGGCTGGTAACGCTATGGGGAGGTGCGTGTGTCCTATAACAGGCCTTCGACATATCTCCTCAGCTTCATGCGCCCGGCAGGCTTTCTTCACCAAGGAGCTCCTTATTTACCCTCCATCATTTATGCCATTGGCGTCTTAAGTTGTGGGGGGGTCACTCTTACCATCTCTCTCGTCCTGGACATGTTAGCACTCCTCACCGCACACATCTATGTATGTTATGTCATATCAGGAGCAGTGTACCAGAGGATGTTAAAGACGGCTGGATCCTTGTGGAACCTATTCAGAGGTATGGAAGAAAAGGGCAATAACGTGTACTCGCTGATAGTGTTCTTCAGGGAAGCGTTACAATGTTCTTCGCAATCGAACAGACTCATGGGAATACGACCTTGACCAACTGCTGTTCGGCACGATCCTGTTCACATTATTGGCTTTCTTGTTTCCGACAGTTTTGGCGTATTATGCGCTTTTTGCACTGGTAACGAGTATTACTACATCGGAGAGGCCATTATTTTCCTCATGCCACTCCTCAGATGCGCCTTGGTGTTCTCATACTTCAAGCGAGCCTGGAGACACTGCTGGCTTTCATGAATCACTTCCCGCTTTTTGCTCTGATGCTCCGGGTGAAGGATCCCTGGCGCTTACCTGGTGGGACCTGTTGTCGACGCATGTTATTTCTTATCCTGATATTTTCGCATAGGCGGCATTTATTTCCTAATGCAGGAGATATCTGGAGTGAACCATCCGTTACTTGTCATAAAGGTAAGTCCACATTCTTACCATGGAACATTACTCAGGCGCACACCACCGACATAGAATCAACCTGTTCCACTTTCGTCCATCTTCTTCCAGTACAGTGAGTTCTCTAGCTTATCCTCAATGACTTATGTATGTGAACATGCGAGGCCTTGGTTCTAGTACGGCTGCTTTCACAGCTGGCGAAGCATTACAACCCTTTGCGCCTCCTTCGATGTCTCTTTTCGGGCCAATACCTCGCGGCTATCCCTCGTTACTCTATACGATATAACAAGATACCGATCAATCGCATTGATGACGATTAATCATTTTGGGACCCGAACCGTTATTTCCTCAAGATGCATGCCGTCCTTTGCTTCTTACCTTCGTAAAAGGCCCACAACATAGACAATGCAGATGAGTGCACAAACAAGACTGGACATGGGTTGCCAGCGAGGTCAGTTGGCCGTCATGAAGATGACTGTTCTGACAGAGAAGCAATCAGATCATGCGATTACTTCGTTGTTGCATAAAGCCATATTTGTCGATGGACTGATTCTTGGCTATCTAATAGGTTCCTGGGTTGAGGACCACCTGTTTTCTGCGCTAGAGATGTTTGCCGAATTGTTCCCGGCTTTGCATGATTACAACACGGACCGTTCTATGGAAGCAGATTCCTTTCAATAACAAAAACTGTCCTCGCGCTTACGTTTTCGGGTTCGACTGCATGCTAAAATATCTATCCTTGACGTGTCGGGAAGCAAATCGCGAATACGCTCGTTGCATATTGTTTTAAGACGCCACGACGCCACTGATGTTGAGTTCCATGATATTCATCCTTGCATCTTTATATACAGCGTATCAAACACCGGTACTCCGGGATATACTACAATATTTCTATAGGACTGTCCGTCCATAGCGTTTAATGCACACTGCCCGCAGCCGCTTCCAACCTCTTCGACCTATCCGGCTCAACCGTCTCATAACCACGATACACCCCATCAATCAAAGTCTCCTCCAGCGTCCTCTGCCCACCCACAGCCCGCGTCGTCTCCGTCATGCCCAAGCCCAGCTCTTCCAGACCCCGCAACACAGGCTTATAAATGCTCGCGTCCGTCGGGCCCTGCACGCCCCTCACTGCAATCGACCCGTCCAAGACGCCCAACGCAGCAATCGCAATAGGGAGTCCGACCGTCCGCGCCATCGCCGACGCCCGCGGCGTGCCGTAGGTGATGAGCGACGACGTGTGCACCTCCTTCTCGTGGCTGCCCTGGCGCTGGGTGACGATCTCGTGAGAGAGCACGACCATGTCGCGTTCGTTCGGCTTATACGCGAGCTTGTACGCGAGGAGGTAGGCAAATATATCGAGAGCGGACATGCGCCCGGCGGGGAGGGGCGGGAGGAGCTCGCGGCGGCCGGGCGCGGGGAGTAGCCCGAGCCACTCGAGGGCGTCGTGGAGCTCGGGAACCTTCTCTGGGGCGATGAGGCTGGAGATTGCGGCGGAGGTGACTTTAAATTCGATATCGGTGCCCATTTGGTGAGAGAGACATCTGGTGATGAAGACCGGCCAGGAGTTGAGGTACATCATGTGTTTGGTGTCGAGGAAGCCTAGGCTGCGGAATGATTGCATGAGGCTTGCGAAGCCAGGATATCTGGAGCATAGCATCGAGTTTAGCCAGGGACAACATTGGAGAATATGTTGCACCTACCTCAAGGTGCCTCGCAGGACTGTTTTCGCACTTCCAATCCCATATTGATCAGCGTAGTTGAGGCTGTTCCGGTTTGCGAGACCCTCCAACTCGAATTCCGGAGTGATTGGTACCTTGGGGAAGGCCTTCTTGAGTAGATTCTCCTCCGAGATTCTGAACAACTAGAGCACGAGTTCATTAAGACAAGATAAGGCACAGAAAAGCGAAGGAACATACCACATTGTCAAGCTTGAATTTCGCAGGGTTAAGTGCAGCAAGAAGGACGCCTTTGGGATTCCAGCTGAATTTGTAACGCAAGGGCGTATGATTGACGTCAGGTGCAGGAAGGCCGCCACAGAAGGAGGTGAAGGAGACGATCTCTTTCTTCTGCGAACGGAGAGTGGACATCAAATCGATCGCTGAACAATGATCGATGCCTGGGTCCAGACCGATTTCATTGAGAAGGAGCACATCGGCATCTATAGCACTGCATGAAATGCGTCATGATCCATAGAAGTAGATGGATGGGAACATGACGCACGAATCGTGTAAACTTTGCATATCGTTGGAGATATATGAAGCCGTGACGAGGTGCTTCTTGTGAGTGATGCACAATTTCGCAACGCCTGGGTGGAAGGGGGCTGGAAGGAGACTACAATTGGGTAAAGTTAAGAGACGGTTCTGCGCACGCGGTGAGGAACATGCCTTATGACGACATCTGCCTCTGCTACCAAACCAGAGATGACGGCCTGGTCCGACATATCAATGGCTCGGTACTGAATGTTGAGATATTCTGCGCCAAGTTTCTCGAGCTCTGACAGCGAATTGCCCGCTGAGAAGATTAGTGATTTGATAATCAGCGGAAGGACGCATAATCGAAAACTAAGACCCACCAACTACAAGCTGGAGGTCCGCCCTCTTCGCGATCTCCTCAACAGCAGGACCTGCGACCATCCCACTACCAAGCATCAGCACCTTCTTCTTCACAAGGGGCTTCCCCGCGGTTTTTTCGGAGCCCTTCGAGGCCTCGATATCAACATTGAGTTCCTGAACCTTGCGCGGCTGCAGCTTCTCCTTCTTCCCTGCCCCGGACCCAGCAGCATAGAACTTGTCCACCGCATCCTGCAGCCACCGATGTTTGCCCACCAGCATCCCGCTCTGCGCGATCGTCGCGCGGTCCAGTGCCTCCGTGTGCTTGTCACGGCCGCCCTTCTGGTAGCCCCGGATGAGGCTCTCGAGGTACGGGAAAAGGTGGTCGGAGAAGTGCTGCGATGCGTCGAGAGGGAGGGAGGCTGGGAGGATGTCGACGGACATCATTTCAATGGAGGGAAGGGGAGGGCCGCCGGGCATGGTGGGAGGCGTTATCTCGTAGGACGGGGAGGATAAGGTTGTGGCGCGGGTTAGGAATTGGAGGCCACCCTTTTTTAGGAGGGAGTTAATTACATGGCAGTGGATAGGGTGGGGGACTACTAACTTCGACGTCACAGCTGATGTCGCCGATGTTCGTGAATCGAGCACCACCAATGGCCCGCGCACGATCAAGTGCTACGGTCAGTTGCTCGTTCGTCATCAGCCGCGGGAAGCTGGGTGACCAGCCAGTGCCATTCAGGAAGAGCGTAAGGTAGGGTGCAATCTACAAACCAAGGGTAAGTATATTAAAAACGAGGTGGGGACGACGGAGCTTACAGTCTCGGAGAAAGTGGAACGGTATGACTGGGGGTGGGCGTAATAGTGCGAGCGTTCGTACGGCTGACCATCTAAGCGGACCAAGTAATCCTTTGGCTGCGCGTGAACGAGGTATATCTGGATATAGCAGTATGAGAGAAAGTTTGAGAGCTATAATGTGTTCATGTACCTTGCGCAGACTGGTATCTGGAGAAATAAGTGACTTAAGATTGTACGCCAAATAGTTCGGAAAAAACACACACCCGTGCTCGTAACCAACGAGTGGAGGTCTTTTGCCCTGACGTGTTCGATAGGTAGTTCAGCCAGGATATCAAGACATCCTTGCGAGACATTTCCATTCCTAATCGAGTTGTTAGCAGATACAAAAGCCGTTATCTGGAGATTTGCCAACCCTGTTAATCCAATCACGAAAGGGCCCAGGGTGGGAGGAGTTCCTTTCGTCTTGATTTGACTTCCTACGTTCTTCAAGGCTTCGCGTAAACCCTTCAATGTGGGATGAGTATGTGGTCGCGGTGTGTACTAGGTTAGGTCAAGAGTTGTTTTAGGGTTAGGGTTCTGAATGGCGGAAAGGAAAAAATCATACCAGGAAAGGAGAAGCGACACCGTTCTGGAGGTGCGAATGCGCCATAGAAGAGAGGGACTCGAGAACTCCGGCAACTATAGGTTGTTTAAGCAGTAAGTACTAATGTGAAGTTTGAGAGAAGAGAATCGCCTACCTCCAGCAAACCAGCCAAAGCCAACTGTACGTTTGCCGTCAGATTCATTTGTCAAAAGCTCATAGTCAATGAGGCGAGGGCTGTCCCCGTCAGGCAAGGCTTTCCGAGAGACGTCTCCCACAAATTTGGCGAGTAGTGGGGTATTGTATGGTTGGCCTTTAGCTGTATGCGAGAACATCAAATGGGTGCGCGCCCTCGTGGAGCCCACAGGGGAGGTTATGACCTCGTTCAACGGCGTTTCCTTGATACCCACGATTATATGCGCGTCCTCTAGAGTCGGTTTGAGTGTAGCACCGGCCTATGCCATTTTCGCGTGAGTTGATTGAACAAAAACCAGTAAACGATGGAAAAAGGGGTGAAGTACGCATGGAAGAAACGGCCGCACTACTCAAATCTGGTCCATGACAACGAAACCCAGGATGCATGACGTAGGTCCAGCTTATGGAAAGTTATGGATATGTCGTTACACGTGTAGAGAGACGCCGTGGGGATCGGATATTGACATACCTTGATGTATTCTGCGTCCTGGTATATTCGCCGGTCGCAGTGTTCGAATTCGACATTTACGCCATGTTTAACGAGGTCCTCAACAGCTCGTGGCGTTAGCGGGGCCCTCCTCTCCCATATTCGTTGCGGATCTTCGCGGCTGTCATGCAAGCATAAGTTGTGAGCTTCAAGCTAGGGCTGGCTATAGGGGCTAGTTCGCTCACCGGATGCCCACCGTTGTGGAGGCCTGTGGGCTCGTTGAGGTCGAGAAACAGCGGAAAAGCGAGAGGGGACGCCGCGAATGCATGTTTGTGGGGTAATGACTAGAGCCCCGAAGTGGCGGTCCGTATAAAAGGGTTACTGAGATCCGACCCGACACGGACAACTGACGGGGCGGTTAGTATTAGATAAGATCATGACGATGATGGTCAGTTAGGCGGGTTCATAGAAAAGATATGGGTTATTACTACCCTGGTTTTCTGTGGGGTCGCCGGTCGGAATTGGGGTGAGTCCGATGCGGAAGGAGAAAACGACGCGACGTTGGCGGCTGCTTGGCTTTGCTTGGCAAGCAGCCTTGTGGTCAACTTCCAGTTTGGCTACTAGGCTACAGCGCTAGTGTGCATAAGTACTACAACTGCTTCTTCCTCAGACCTCACGGAATAGATTTCAAGAGATCGAGGTCAGCGGTCAGAATTGACAGCATGGTTTGAATCCGACGAAAACAACAAAATGCAATTCCGAAGTTAAGATCCGCGGAACTAGATATGATCCTCCGGACCATCCTCAATCATCTTCGCGTAGTCCTCGTAGCTCGCGAACGTAGGCAGCGACCTTAGTTTCTTTCTCTTCTCCCGCGAGGTTTCCTCACGTTTTCGCTTCTTGCCCCCAGCAGCGTCCTCGCCGAGCCCGCCCCATTCTCCCTCTTCTTCGGGTGCGTTCTCATCATCTGAACCGTCTGAACCGTCCCATTCGATAAGACCGTCAGGAACGTCGCCGTCCAGGGATATCAGGTCTTCGTTGTCCGACCCCTCGACAAGTGACAGGGCATCATCGTCGTCCTCATCGGGTGACTCGGCCTGTTCCTCGTCTCCGCTGTCATCATCCATATCAAGGTCTGATGGAAGATCATCGCTGTCCTCCATGATGTCCTCGTCGTCGCCAATAGCTTTGGGCATGGACGCTTTCATGGCCTAGAGGAGTAGAATGAGTTGCGTAGTCCAGTTCGATATAATGAGATTTGAATTACCTTCCAGATCTCGGCTTCATCTTCGTCGCTGTCTTCTTCCTCATCGTCATCGGCCTGCGACCGCGCCTCATCCTCACCGGAAGCTGCGCCTTGCACTTCATGCTCTTCGGCATCGGCACCTTCCGATTCGTCATCGCTCTCCTGGCCCTTCCTCTTCCCAATTTTCGCTGCCTTCGCCTTTGCTCTCTCGCTCTTCCTCGAGAAGTAGTTATGATAGAACAGCTTCAAAAGGTGGCACCCATTAGTTTGAGCACACGCAAATCGCACATATAGATCAGACAAACGCACCTGATCAACGGGGACATCCTCCACCTTCTTCCTCAAGAAGCTCTCCTCATTCATCAGCGCCCCATCCTCCACCTCCCCTTTCAATAGCTTGACGCCCGTCCCATCCAACCCACTCGCCGCCGGCTGCATCGCGCTCGCGCCCTTCGCCTTGCCCATCGTCATCGCAGCGTTCTCCCCCTGCTTGATCTTCTTCGGGTTCTTGTACACGAAGCGGTCAAGGAAGTGTGAGAGGGTGTTCTGGGAGAGATCCGCGCTGGCGGTCAAGGGCTGCGAGGACAGGAGCTGTCGTGCGTGCAGCGATATGGCGGGATGGTAATGGTGCACCAGGGGTGTCTAGAAATAGTATTAAGTTTTACCGAAAACGAAAAATCAAATGAGGGCGCCACTTACGAGTTCCCAGAGCGGGGATGAGGAGGCATGGGCATACTGAGGGTCGCGTTTGCGTGGGTCGTAAGGCTCAGCATCCGTTTTAGGGGGGTCGTACACCATTGCTCGGAGGCCAGGTACAGTGCTGAAGAGCTTTGAACCACAAGTAAGCTCATGTGTACGGGGAGACAATGTCAAGATAAAAAAACTTACCTCGCCGAGAAGATATAACCCTCCAGCAATGAACTCCGTTGCACCGCCTCCGCCCGTGGCCAGGACCTGCACAAACCGCCGCACGATCGCCTTCACCCGCTCGCCATCAGTATTACCTGCGTCGGCCTTGATGGATTTGAAGAGGAGGTTGAGGTACATGGCTTGCTTGGATGATGATGCCAGCCGTGTGTCGTGGAGGGAGTCGTAGAGTGTGCGGTAGTACCGGTCTGTTATGGATTTCGAGGTGGATGAGGAGGAGGCGGATGTGGAAGAGATGAGGGAGCCGGCGATTTGTTGAATTAGTACTAGGGCTTGGAGGGAGATGTTGAACGTGGAGGTGTGTGTGATGAGGAAGAGGGTATCAATGTGCTTGTTCAGCCTAGTTCTGGATCAGTATGTTAAATGTGATATGAGGAGTTGAGGGGCATACCCAATATCCCCCGCGTCGATTTTGGCGAACGGCAGGGCACGGTTCACTCCAGTTAGAATCGCAGAGATGAGCCGTGAATGAGCGTCCTCCACTTCGGCAAATCCGGCCGCACCCTTCACCTCTGTCACCCTCCCCTTGCCCTTCCCTTTCTTCCCCTTCGCATCCCGCACCTTTACCCGCCCTTTCTTATCCGTCCTCACCTCAGCGGCCGCACCGTCCTCCCCTTCACCTTCGCCGTCGACATCATCCGTCTTCTCTGGATCCTCCCCGAGCAGCTCCTTGAACATCTCAAAGTATACATCGATCAGCTTGAGCGAAACATCGCGGTCTCCAGGTGTGAGCACGATCTGGTTGAAGGTGATCGTGGAGTAATACCGTGCATGCGCGTTGCCGGTCTTCTTCTCGGCCGGCTCTGCGGGCTTTGCCTTCTTCTTGGGCTCGGCGTCGGTGAAGCGGATGTGCTTGCCGGTGCTAGCAGGGAGAGCGGCTGCGGAGGGAGGTGCGGGCGGACGGAGGACGAGGGCGATTATTTCGCGCACGACGACGGCTTTCATGGAGGGGTGGGACTGGAGGAGTTGGAGAAGGTGGTAGGAGGAGCGCGAGCAGAGGGATTTTTCGGTGTCGCCCTGCGTTGTGGGTTAGAATTTAGTATTGGAAAGGCAGAGGAAACGTACGAGTTTGTTGACGAGGAGACGGAGGAGATTCTGTTCCTGCTCGGGCTTATCTCGAAGGAGAGTGAAAATGAGTGTTAGAGATTGTGTCCGAACATATTGTAGGGGGTCGAGGGAGAGTGTCTAATCGGCAATGTTAATATTACGATGGCTGAAGAAGCATGATGTGAGGCGTACCTCGAGGATTTGCAGGATGGAGAAAAAATACTTCTTGAGCCAGTCCTCAAAATACCAAATTAAGAGATGCTCGTCCGTTACTGAAGGGTGGTTCAGCGGCTGGTCGCGGAAATACCTGATTCAAAGACGATCAGCGTGCTAGCAAAGATTCATGTCTCATCTACTTACTTGAGCTTCCGATCAGGTGCGCCTCCGCCGACCCACCAATCCACCACGCAGCGCAAAGCCTTCAAGCTCTCTTCTCTACCACCCTTTCCCTTTCCACGTTCCGCCATGCCCTTGAGAGTTTCCAGCGCCTTGGTATTGTGGATCGGGCTGCTCTGCACGAGTAGTGTGAGGGCACTAAGCCTATCGGACAGGGTACCCGATTGGATTATTTTGGAGAGGAAATTCGCTTCGGACGACGAAGAGTTTGAGGATGAGGAGGTCTGGAATGTGCGAATGTCAGCGTAGTGGAGTTCCGACGCCTTTTGGGTGAGAGATGCGACTTGGTCGGGCGTAATCGAAGGTAGTGGTGTAGGGGTGGGCGCAAGTCGTGGTGCCGCGGTGTGCCATAGAGCGATGGGTTGGAAGACGAATGGAGATTTGGAGTCGAAGGTCACTTTGGTAGGGAGCTGGACCTTGGGCACATCGGCTGGTCGATCAGGCTCGGCGGGGGCTGGGGGTACGACTGCCTGGACCTCGGGTTTCTTATTCTTTTTGTCCGGTTTCTGGGATTTCGAAGGTGCCAATGCGGGTGCCTGTATTTTAGTCGGTTGTGTTGAGCCTGAATCTTTTTGAGTCCGAGCCTTCGTTGGTTTCTTGGCCAACTTTTGATTAATTCCACCGCTCTTTTTTCCTGAGTCCTTAGGCTCGCTCGTGCTGAGATTTAGACCGTTGAGAAACGCCGAAACATCTTTCGAGAGCGCCGGCTATGAAAAGAGACATTCCAGAATCGAGACATGACATTATAGAGGACACTCACATCATCATTCGCCCTACCATTAGCGGCATTTAGACTTGCGCCTTTGACCAAGTCGATGTCCTCTTGAGTACCTCCCAGGGCAAGGACTTGTTCCCTTAGGACTGCATCGGATGCCATGCCATTCGATTTCTTGGAAGTCGGCTTGGGCTTAGATGTAGAGGCCGACTGTGATGATGAACCTTTCTCCTTTCTTAGACGCGCCATTTCCCGCTGATGCCTACAGAGGCCTTGTGTGGTAGGAAGGTCGAGGAGGTCGTGGACTACTGGACATCGACGTCGATCGAAATGCAAAAAATTAGAATGTGGCACGTGACGCCGGCACTTGATGGGGTCGAGTCGGACAAGCGCCACGAAATTGGAGTCCATTTAGTATCTGCAACTGCGACATCGAATGGTCCCTGCTCCTCTTTCAGCCAGAAATGCTCATCCCCATACATCCAAACTTCTCTACACTCTTCTCTCCGTCGGGTCTCAACATGTATCCAGGTTCATCCGCGGCACAACCAACAACGCTCCTGGGCTTGCAAAGCGAAGTTCTGGCGAGAAATTCGACCCCAGCAACCCCAGGGACAGGGCATTTGCAGCACTCATACCCATTCTTGTTCTCATGTCCGGTGTCTTTGCCGGATTGACACTTGGTTACATGAGTTTGGACGAGACGCAGCTCAACGTGTTGAGCATCAGCGGGACGCCGTAAGCGCTCATGCCAAGGTCTCAAGTGCCGATTCGCAAGCTCACCAATTCCTATTCTAGTAAACAACGCGAATATGCCAAGAAGATTCAACCCATTCGCAAAAATGGGCATCTACTCCTCGTCACTCTCCTCCTAGCGAACATGATTGTCAACGAGACCCTTCCCGTTATTGCGGACCCAGTTTTGGGAGGAGGCTTCCAGGGTGTCGTGGTTAGCACTGTACTTATTATTATGTGAGTTTTCTCTCTCGTCTTCGACCTCCCCAGATGTTGGCCCTGTCAGACCGCTGCCACGTAATCACTGGAGAGGAAATATACGAAGGGTCTAGACCCTGATAATTCCTTACCTTCAATATTCCTTCTGCGTTAAAAGAATACCACTTCTCTGCGAAGCCAAGTTGACCAGACGATGCTTGAATGGTGACGTCACGCGTATGGGGTTACCCTAAAACGTGTCCTCATCGCGTCCATACCAAGCGCCTTGGCGATAACACTCTTGGCACTACGCCACACCTTGCTACGAAAGGCTAACTACTTCGCTTCAGCTTCGCGGAAATCATTCCCCAGTCGCTCTTCACCCGCCATGGTCTCTACCTCGGTGCAAAATGCGCCTTCTTCACGAAATGTCTAATCATCGTTATGGTGTGTCTTGTCATTCGCTTATCATTCCAAGTCGTCTTGCTGACTTGCGAGCGTGGACAGGGTGTCATTGCATGGCCAGTTGCAAAGCTGCTAGAGTTTGTCTTAGGGCCGCATCATGGCATCATTTATCGTCGAGGTGAACTCAAGGAGTTGATTGCTATGCACTCATCGCATGCGACGCTCGGGGGAGACCTCAAAATCGACACTGTCACTATAATTGGAGCTACTCTCGACCTGCAGGAAAAAGTCGTTAGACAGGCATGTTCAGCCCTCTCTTCTGGTGTTTGAGCTAACATGAATTGTTAATAAAGGCCATGACGCCTATCGACGAAGTCTTCATGTTATCAATCGATTCGAAACTGGACTACGATCTGCTTAAGAAGATATGTCAGACCGGACATAGTCGTGTACCCGTGTATGAAGAAGTGGATGTTCCTATATCGACCCTTGGAGGGACGGACGGCGGTGCAAAGACGGGACGCACGAAAAAGCTGAAGAAGATTCTCGGAATTCTCTTGGTCAAACAATGTGTTCTACTGGATCCCAAAGGTATGCAAGACCATAAGTTTTCATTGTTCTGACCTGAGAATCCCGCCTAACCCGTAGACGCCACTCCACTTCGCAAAATTCCTCTGAACAAGGTCCCTTTCGTTCCGAACAATGAGCCTCTCTTGGGAATTCTCGACAAGTTCCAGGAGGGACGGAGCCATATGGCCATCGTTAGTAGGTTTAGCGTGGAAAAGGTCTGTATCTCCTCCCCATATCGAGGATCTCAATTAAATGGCACATTCTACTAGGCCGCAAGTGTCAAGAAAGCTGTGAAGCGTGGATTGACGCAGCGCCTGCGTGACCGTGTTGGGATGGGTGACTCCAGCGATGAAGAGAAGGACCTCGAAGCCAATAGCCGGTTGGCTCAAGTCAAGGAAGGAGAGGAGGCAACACTCAGGGACGATGGGGTTATCGAACAAGATTTTGCTACCCGGAAACCGAAATCATTCAGGGGTCGCAGCCGCCTTCTGCGGACGACATCGAATGGGCGAGATACGGCGGCTGCCAGTGAGAAATGGGAGGAACAGGATGAGGAGGAACTTGAAACAATGGAGGAAGAAAAGAAAAGTGGGAGGTCTGGGTTCCAGCTGCCGAAGGCGGCGGCTAGCATGGCTTCTATGTCTATGCTGGAACAAAGTATGCCTGCTGATGCTGTACTGGGGAAGGAGGGTGCCGATGAGGTGAGATTTCTCTTCCTGGTGTTGCGTATGAGTAAAAGTCAACATGTCCGTTTTCAGTTTTTGAAGAACTTCGACCCCGCTGTCATGCCTCTAGGAATTATCACCCTCGAAGATGTCTTGGAAGGTGCTGTCCATTTTACATATAGCTCGTATATGTTCATTCCTCACGTTTTGTTGAACAGAGTTGATCGGAGAAGAGATTTACGACGAATTCGACCCTCAAGGTGCTCGTGGCGATCCGTATGAAGTTCCTCCTGCCAAGACGGAAGCTCTTGCTGTGGTCAATGTCGAGCCCCCGCAGACAACGAAGCCCTCACAGCCCACGATCCATATGCCCACTGCATTGCACCTCAAGGGCCTAGGAGGACTTGGTTTCCTAAGGTCGCGGAGCGCCCCGCCGATACCAAGGGACCAGGACTCTGATGCGCATACGGATGATAAAGCCCAGCCAGCTGACGACCGAGGACACATCAATGCTCCCAAGGACATGCCTCCAGCATGGGGGCAGAGCCCGCCGACCGAACCCCGACCTGCCCTGCTGCCCTCTGCCCTCTCTGCTGGCCCCACTTTACCTGGAAACGACTACACTGGAGCATCGTTCATCAAGTCGCCGACCCCGCTCACGAGTCCGGGTCTGGCGGTATCGGGAAGCAGTGGGCCTGCACCCCCGCTCGAAGCGGTGCTGTTGGATCGTAAGCGCAGGTTGTTGGGGACGACGAGTGTTGCGGCGTCGACGGCGAGCTTGGGGGTTGCGCTTGGGCCGCTGGCGAGTGGGGGCGTCCCTGCTCCCAGTGTGGAAGGACTGCCTACAGTTAGGAATGCGACGGTGGTCAAAGGGGCACGGTTTAAGAGTAGTCCGCTGGGCGAAGCGGGGGAGAAGGCTGAGGAGAAGGAAGGAGTCGAGCCTAAGCAGGAGTAGATGTGGTCGTGGTGGATGCGTTCCTGTGGATATGTGTATGTATTCTTGGCTGTGGCCTATTGGTCCTGGAGGTCGGATTTGGGAGGTATGCGGTTAGGTTGCTACTTGTTGATAGTATAAGGTTTGTAGTTTTCATGTACAATAGTTTTCGTTTGTGATACTAGTCATACCCATGTTTTGACGGCCTTAGGAATGGGAAGCAACGCGGGGATGAGGTGTCTATGCAATTCTGTTCTGCTGATACAGAAGTTAGAACCAGTCTCGACTCTCTTGCCAGTCTCTCGGGATTCTGTTTTATACTTTTTGCCCTTGCGGACAAAAATAGAAGATAACAGAGAGGATTCTGTTATCTTTTCTGTTATCTTCTGTTATTGACCGAGACAGGGGTCGAACCTGCAATCTCCTGATTTGGAACTCATCGTAGTCAGACGCGATGCCATTTCGCCACACGGCCATTGTAGAACTTGATGTACATGCAAATCTCGGACGCCTCGTGCGACGGAACGCAAAGAGATCATATTCCGCTCATGAGCATTTGCACGCCAGTGATCATGACTTGCTCAAATCCTCACTAAAGTCACACTGAAAAACGACCTCAGCTGTGTTGTCCCTAAGACCTTCCACATCAGAAGGCGGAAAGTAAGAATTCTGTTCCACTGAAACTCGTTACTTGAAATTTATGACACAATAAGACTGAATCACAAAGCCTAAGCAGCACCCTTGAAATCGCCCTTGACGGCTTGCCAAGATGGCCTAGATGAAATATCCTTTAACCACCTATGGAGTTCAAAGTCGATGAATGCCTATATGGCGAAGAACGTCAGAAAATACATACCTTGCAACATTGGGCTTAGTCTCCATGACATTACTTCCAGCGGCTTCCAGCAAGGAGCCGATGGGAAGGTGGAACAGATCGGCCAGCGTGAGTTCCTGTATATCGATATTGAGAGGTGTAGATACAAGCAAGCGAAAGTGTGACTTACATCACCAGCAAGGTATTTTTGTTTGCTCAGGATTACATCGTACGCGTCCAACTTGGCATCGAGCTTCTTCAGATGTTCATCGACCACGGCCTGATCGGAAGTGAGTCCCTGTATCCTGTCATCAAGATCATATCTTGAGTTTTGAGTCGTTACGATGAACTGGCGGACGTACGGTTTGAATATCTTCTCGAATACTGCGCCTGAAGCTGAGGAATTGAAGTTGTTCTGTTCAATCGAGACAGCTTGCTCAAAGAGAGCATTCTCTTTGAGGCCTGTGGGGATCAACTTCGTTCCCTGGTCGGCGTACTTCGCGGCGATGTAGCGGGCGATAGCACGGCTCTCATAGAGGATGAAGCCATCATCGTCCTTTGATCGAAGGAGATTATGATCGGGTGATCGCAAGGTGAGCAACGCTTCGACTTACGATGTACGGGATTTGACCGAAAGGCTGTTTCTCCAGGAACTCTGGAGACTTGTGTTCGCGCTTCGCAAAATCGACCGCGATGAGCTCGAAGGGAACCTGCTTCTCTAGAAGCGCGACCGCGACACATTTGACACCGGCGGACATGGAAAGACCGTAGAGTTTGAGAACCATCGCAGAGAAAAGTGGGTAGAAAGTCGAGAGGTGTGGGTTTTGCGTTGCTGCATTTCGCCTACCTTTGCTTTCATACTCCTATATCGTTGTTTTGTCAATGTCCTGGCGTAAGCTTGATTGGTGATCCTTGCAAAGTTGGTAATGTGCACAAAAATCCTTCGTCAAAATTAGTCAAAATGACCATGTGGCAGTCTATCATGGTGATGGGAGGGAGGTTGTGTGTTTCATTCGTGTCCCTGTACATAGAAATTGCTTAGAATGCACGAATGAAAAAAGAGGACGGCGATGCTCAACTTGGTGTCCAAACTACATCATGCGGTTTATTGAATACATCGCTGTCAGCATACACTTTCACCGTTCGTATAGTCGTCAGAACGTTGGCTACATCCTTGGTTGCAGGGCTGGGGCCTCGGGTTTCAAATTGACCTACAGAGGGCTCAAAAAAAACAGCTGCGGCCTGAGAAACTTTCGGTGGAATCGTGAGAGGACCAGGGGAAATCGGACACAGTTGGTCAGCTAAGAATCACGACAACCACGCAGAGTTCTACGCGTGATCGATGGAATGACCTGGAGGTCCACGCGTATGGTAAGCACACGAAGGCGATGCAAACCCGTGAACATGGATTACAAAGTGGGCATTCAAGGAGCAAGGGCTTCCCTGGTCAGGTAGAATCAATTAACAGTGGTCATCTTGGCTAAAAACGAAGGTGTCGCCTTGTCCTGGACTCCTCCCATGTACGATTTGTCAGTACACTTATAGGCAGGCCGCAGGGACGGACCGAAATGACTAGATTAACTTGCCAAAGCCTGATAGGGTTTTGAGCGAATAAACCTCTGGGAGGACAGTCGCATGTATATATAGATAGTATTGGTAGAGCCTCCGGATCCTTCAGGCAAGACTCGTACGTTTTGCCAAGTTACTGAGAAAGAGCAAGACCTTAACGAGACTACCAAATGTAGCTGTACAATGCAAGCGCAGAGCCAAACGGAGCCCGTGGCATGGTAGTGAGAACCCCTTGAAGCCTAAGGATTTTTCAAAACAATTCGAAACGAAGAGGAAGAGGAAGAGCGGTACTGGTGGCTTGCGGTCAACTTTCAAAATTGCATGTACAAGGGCGAAACTTGCTACTTAAATGTGACTTCTTCCATTTCGCACGGAGCTACGCAAAAAATAGCCTATTCCTGTCCCTCTGGCAGGGGTAAGAGCATTCCTAGGAAGATGAGTAAGACAACTTCTCACCTTTCCTTTTTTGACCAAGTGAGCGTTGTTTGTCCTTGCTTTTATCTGGGGACATTAGGTTCCCACTCACCTCGACTCTTCACTCATCCACCATCACAGCGAGCAGCGTTAGGGCAGCTACTCATATCCATCGCCTCCGCCCCGTGTACGAGGTCGCACAAATAGTGGAACGAACAAGCTCTTTGTGGCCAATTAGCAATCATGGCTTCCAACAAACCCAACAAGCTGGCTTTTCTGACCATGCCTGCACCTGCCTCGTATGTTGCAGGTCTCGGTCGAGGGTGAGTAATCGGTATGCCGCTGCCAAAATTACACTGGCTGACTTGCTTTTAGTGCTTCTGGGTTCACTACGAGGTCTGATATCGGACCAGCACGAGAGGGTCCCTCCGCAGAAGTCATCGCGTGAGTTCAATCTTCAAAACTCGTGTTTTCCCTTCTTGATTCTCTGTTTGATATAGTGAGGCCCAGGCTAAACGCGGAGAAGAGGCTGAAGTCGATCCGGAACAGTTTCAAGACCCGGACAATGAATATGGACTGTTCGCCGGTACCACATATGAGCAGGATGACGAGGAAGCGGACAAGATTTATGATGCAGTTGACGAAGCGATGGATGCAAGGCGTCGGGCACGCAGGTGCGTTCTGGTTAGTCTTCGGGTTTTTGTTTCTGTTTTGCTGACTGGTACCACTTTTATTCCCGCTCTAGAGAGGCTCAGGAACATATTGAGCTCGCGAAACTTCGTGCTGAGCGCCCCAAGATCCAGCAACAATTTGCGGATCTGAAGCGCGGTTTGTCAGCGGTCACTGACGATGAATGGGAGAACATTCCGGAGGTTGGAAACCTCACGAGGAAAAAGAGGCGTAGGGACGAGAGGACCTTCGCGGTGCCGGATAGCATCATCGTCGGTGATCGAAGCAAGACTGAGTATGAGAACGCACTGGACGCGAGACAACAAGGGGTATGACCCAGTCCTTTTCCAACTTAATCCTGGCCTTACTGACTTCTCGTTCGTAGGCTGGAGGATTCGAAACACCTGCCGACTCAGGAGCGCTTACGAATTTCGTGGAAATGGGTCAGGCGCGAGACAGGATCCTTTCACTCAAACTTGATCAGGTACTTCAAGCCTTTTAGTCATGTCTTATCCTTCTCATGCATCTTGTACAGGTCTCGAATGGTACAACGACTTCATCTGGCACCTCCACCTCCGTCGATCCCAAGGGTTATCTTACCTCCCTCGACAGTGTCATCATCAAGTCCGATGCTGAAATAGGCGACATAAAACGAGCACGAATGCTCTTTGACTCCCTGGTGAAATCCAATCCCAAGCATTCCCCTGGCTGGATTGCGGCAGCATGTCTTGAGGAACATGCGGGTCGTATGGTAGCTGCGAGGAAAATCATCAAGATGGGATGCGAGCAATGTCCGAAGAGCGAGGACGTATGGCTAGAGGCTGCTCGACTTCATGTGCGTGTTTTCTTTTAGTTGCGAGACTTTAATGCTGACGCCTGGACCAGAACAACGATGACGCCAAGGTCATCCTTGCTAATGCTGTGCAACATGTCGGTCAGAGTGTCAAGATATGGATGGCTGCAGCGGACTTGGAGCATGACGTAAAAGCCAAGAAGCGTGTCCTCAGAAAAGGTCTGTCTTTACATTATCATTGTTCTCTCTCAACAATCACTGATAGCCTATCCTTCTAGCGCTTGAACATATACCCAATTCAGTCCGCCTATGGAAAGAAACTGTGAACCTCGAATCATCCATAACAGATGCCCGCGTCCTTCTTTCTCGCGCCGTCGAAGTCATCCCCTTGTCGGTCGAACTCTGGCTTGCCCTTGCCCGGCTCGAAACCCCCGAAAAGGCGAAGGCCGTCCTCAACAAAGCCAGGAAAGCCGTTCCTACGAGCCACGAGATCTGGATAGCAGCAGGTCGGTTGCTGGAGCAGCAAGCCGACGTCGTTCCCGAAGGTGCGGCGCCAAAACCGGAAGAAGAGCGGAATAAGGCGCTGGAGGTCGTTGACAAGACGATCGAAGCCGGTGTGCGCGAGCTGCGGCGCCATCAGGTTCTCCTTACTCGGGAACAATGGCTCAAGGAGGCCGAGCGCTGTGAGGTGGAGGGCTCGCCACGGACGTGTGAGGCGATCGTTAAGGCGACTGTGGCGATGGATATTGAGGAGGAGGATCGGCTGGATACGTGGGTGGGCGATGTGGAGAGCGCGGAGGCGAGGGGCAGGGTGGGCACGGCGAGGGCAGTGCTGGCATATGCTCTCAAGGTCTTCCCAGACAAGAAAGACATGTGGCGGAGAGCGGCGGATCTGGAGAAGGCGCATGGGACAAGGTTCGTCATCGCGCTCATCTTATTTCCTGGAAGCTAACCCCATGTTTGTTTGCAGAGAAAGTCTCCATGCCATCCTCAACACGGCGGTGTTACATTGTCCCCAGTCAGAAACCTTGTGGCTTATGTCAGCGAAGGAACAATGGCTGGCTGGCGATGTACCTGCTGCGCGAGAAGTCCTCGAACGTGCTTTCGTTGCCAATCCCGAAAGTGAACAGATTTGGTTGGCCGCAGTCAAGCTCGAGGCAGAGAATGGTGAACTGGATGTTGCGAGAGAGCTGTTGGTTCGTGCACGGACGGTAGCTGACACTGAGCGGGTTCGTACATTCCTCCAACTTTTTCAACGCATTAACTGATGGATATGTTCTTCAGATCTGGATGAAGTCAGCCGTATTCGAGCGTCAGCAAGGCCAGACATTGATGGCACTCGAGACCGTTTCCGCAGCCCTCGTCAAGTTCCCCAAGTTCGCCAAGCTGTACATGATACAAGGGCAGATCCACCAGGCCCAGAAAAATCATGCTGCTGCCCGTGCATCTTTCGCAGCAGGGTACAAAGCGGTCCCCAAAGAAACGACATTGTGGATCCTTGCGAGCAGGCTTGAGGAGGCTGATGCGAAGAGCATCAAGGCCCGTGCGCTCCTTGAAAAGGCGCGTTTGGTGAATCCAGCATCCGACGTTCTATGGGCTGAGGCTGTAAGCGTCGAAGAGCGCTCTGGGGGCGCTGCACAGGCGAAGGCTATGCTCGCCCGTGGGTTGCAAGATTGCCCTGCGTCTGGGCTCCTGTGGTCAATGGCAATTTGGGCTGAGGCACGGCCGATGAGGAAGGCACGGAGTGTCGATGCGCTCAAGAAGTCAAAGTACGATCCGGTCATCCTGTGCACCGTTGCGCGGCTATTCTGGGCAGAGAGGAAGATTGAGAAGGCGCGGCAGTGGTTTGAGAGAGCGGTCACGACGGAGCCGGATTTAGGAGACTCGTGGGCGTGGTGGTTGAAGTTTGAGAGGCAGCATGGGACAGAGGTACGAATTTGGTTTGTTCTTCGCCGCCGACGCTTGCTAATAACTGCTGCTTATGTCTTACAATAGGAGCACCGAGAATCTGTCAGGATTAAGTGTGTGGCTGCCGAACCACATCATTCGCCGATGTGGCAATCGATTGCGAAGGATGTGGGTAACAGTGGGAGAACGGTGAAGGAGATCTTGGAGATGACTGCAGATGCTCTCCAATGATTTTTCGGCCAATCTAATACGTCGATTAAAGAGATTATATATTACGCGGTTGTACAATTCTCATCGGCTGGGCGAGCTTTCTAAGCTCAGGGTGATAATATTACTGACTACTTTTGTGTAAGGTAAGAGTGGCCAGATGGTGTCATAAGACTTGACCACGCAAGGGTCGTCTGAGGAGAGGATGGTATGGAGTGGTCCGAGTCCACTCCTCACGCATCGATGTCTGTTCTCTGATTCTCCGATTGATCGTAGAACGTCGTGGGCGCCATGCAGAGGTAGTGGCAATACCGTAGCACGTGGATGATTGCACAGGGAATCAGTGCCAAAGTCGAGCGCATGGACTGGATAGACAAGCTGAGGGGAAAATAAAAGGGTAACATCAGATCAGGATAAGGGGCAAAGGAGGTGGCGGACGTACTGAATTCGCCAGTTCTCTACGCCGCTCTAGAAGGAATCATAGTCGGAACCGTGACACGTGCAAGTCGCATACGAGCGTCGTCTTGATGAGTTCGCAGAGGTGCTAGGGCCATGGAGAGGGTGCAAGGCTCCCATGTCCGGAGATTTGTCGGGGTGGTTGAGCGGTGAGTTTTCGGGCGGAGTTTAGATGTGATTAGATCACTATGTAACTCCATGATGGGTTCGCGTTCAAGGAGATGGAGCTAGCGGAGGAAAGGAAGACAGGATACGGTGAGTAGACGGCGAAAGGGTACGAAAAATGATACTCACATCAGTGTTGTACAAGTCAGCTTGTCTGTGGGTCGGAGTGGTCAAGTCGAAACAGCCACGCTAGGAAGTCGTGACTTGTCAACCGCGTTCGCTGCACTTCGCATCTCTTCGCATCCGAAGGCCAGTTATCGACATCGAGTCTCGACAGCGACAAAACGCGTTGTGAATTGTCCCTTAACTCCCCAAGATGTGCTAATGGGGTACGTGGACATACACGGACGCTATTCTCATGTGCCTCATGACCATATCTCATAGGCTTTCGTCACAGTGGCTTCTCGATGCCAAATCCAGATCATGGGAAATATCTCAAACTACCACTCCACCTCCGTCTGTTCCATCTCATAAATACACAATCTCGGTCCATACGTTTCCCCCCCTCGAGCACCCACGCCATGTTTCGAAAGGATGAGAAGGATAGCCAGCTTGAACGGTCCGATTCTGACGCTCAACGGGTCGTATACGACTTCGGCGAAGAGACATCTCTACCTCCGCCTCCGAGGCTCACAGCAGTGGAAGAGAGGAAGCTTTGGAGGAAGGTTGACGCAAGGCTTATACCAATCTTGGCGTTGCTCTACCTTTTGTCCTTCATCGACCGAGGTGAGCTGTCTGTTTAATTGGTTCTATCTCCGCACGTTGACGATCATTCCATGCTAATCTTTCGTAGGCAATATTGGTGAGAATATTCTTACTTACTTGCATTCAGCATCGGTCTCTCACTTTCTATCTTCGTCTCAGGCAATGCGAAACTCCAAGGCCTTACGAACCAGCTTCACCTCACGGGAAATCAGTACAATATCGCATTAGTACGTCGCAGGTGCGCGCTAAGGGAGGTGACTAACGTATGCCTTCCATAGACAATGTATTTTATAGTGAGCTGACGAAACTGTTCATGCGATACATAACCTTATAGGGTGACGCGAAAGCCATACTGTATATTTGAATTACCAGCGAAGTACGCTACCCGTCTGATCACGGAACGCATCTCATCTGATAGTTCTTGAAGCTTGGTCTTGAAGAAGTTTCGTCCTTCCAGGTATGTCTTATCGCATATAAATATGAGGCTACCTTCTCTAACAGCTTTCAACAAGATGGCTACCGGGAATCACGGTACGCCGGCGGCTGTACGATTGACAGGTTTCTCGATAACTCAACCATTGACAGATCGTATGGGGAATCATCATGTACGTCTATCTTACTCCCCAGCTGCGACTCTGATGTCGAAGCTCCGGTAGGACAATGATGGGATTGGTCAAAACGTGAAGCGCTCAAAGTGATGTACCGCAACGTTTCCATTCATAGATGCGCCCAGATATTCACAACTTGTCGGGGTTCGGGCATGCCTCGGAGTAGCAGAGGCAGGACTCTTTCCTGGCGTTGTCTATTAGTATGTAGATCCGTTGCTTCTTCGATTTGACCAGGAGACCTTGATTGCCTTATAGCCTCACTCTCTGGTACCCAAGATATAAGTTGCAATACCGGATCGGCCTCTTTTACGGAGCTGCCTCAGTGGCTGGCGCTTTTTCTGGTCTCTTTGCATATTTCATCAGCTTCTTAAACGGTAAAGGTGGGCTTATGGGATGGTCGTGGATTTTTGTGCGTGTTTGCATGCTCACATTCCTCCGAAATATGACCGTGCTTCAGATCTTGGAAGGCATCTTGACCGTTCTCGCCGGGATACTTGCATTATTCGGTGGGTGTTCCTGTAAACGCGACTATCTCCACTTATCCACTCTTCATAAGTCATGATAGACTTCCCGTCAACTTCGACCTTCCTTACGCGGGAGGAGCGTTCTTATGTCATTTGGCGCAAAAGTATATTCTATTTTAAACCTCTCGGTAGTGAGGTTGAGGGAAGACGTTCATTTTTCAGAGTACGACAACTCCTCAGTCGGTGAAGAAGAACACTTCGAAGCGCGTCATATCTGGTCGGCAGTCAGCGATTGGCAGGTTTGTCGAGGCCCCATTTCCGAAATACCCGCTAACTGCCGCAACATAGGTCTGGTTACATATATTGATCCACATGTCTATAGTTGTACCGCGTGAGTAGCTGCACTTTGTATCTGCTAATATCAATAACGATTCGTCAGTTTACGGTATCACGTTCTTCTTGCCGTGAGTCTTTTGCACGCCTCAGTAGCCCCTATTATTGTTGATCTTGTCGAATGCTATTAGGACCATCATCAACTCGTTCGTCGAAAAACCCCGATCTATGGTGCCGTTCACTTAGCCACCACCTGTTTGTCGTAAGGTCTAGAGCTCGCTTATAAATCAACAATTTTCTTATTCCTCTTGTCAAACGACTCCTTTTGATGAGAGGATGAAACCTACTAGAGGAATTTTCTATATCTTCAAAACTGACCGAGTTGAGAAAAAAAAATGAGGTCAATTTGGCAGTGTGTAGAAATATGATATTCTAGTGGTCAAAAGCTGTAGCTACGTTATTTGGGATGCGTCGGTGAGATTTGTACTTCGTTGAGCTGTATTTTCGAACGTGCAGTTGGGCATCTCGGCTTGCCATCCCATCCCGATATGCGGCCATCGATCGCACTATCCGGCTCTTCAATCACTAAATCTGCTAAGTGTGCTCCTCAGACAGCGTACAGTACTTCAAAACTACAGAAGCTATTGAGAACGAGCTATTTGGACCCGATTTCGGTACAGCCAAAAAAAAAATTGGCCTCCGGCCGATTTGGCAGTTAACCAAAAGAGGTGGTGGCTAAGTGAACCGCACCATAGGCATTCTCAATCTGAATATCCCTATATAGTTTCGGTTACAGTCCTGCAATTAGTCAACTGCTCACGGTGCCCCCTTATGCCTTAGCCAGTACGTGATTTCTGGTTTGTTACCTTCCCCTCAGTACTGATTTACCCAGCTATCATGCTCTATGTTTTCGCCCACTTTTCTGACAAGATACGGAAGCGGTCGCCCTTCATCCTTGGTGGATTGGTGATGTGTCTTTTTGGTTTCTCTATCAACATCTCCAATGTCCCGCACAGTGTCAAATATTTCGGCATATTCTTCTGTGTAGCTGGACCTTACGCCGCATTCCCTGGGATGATTGCATGGTGAGTAATGAGTATACTCATCACTCGGATAAACGGCTAAATCATACTTAGGTTAGGTAATAATCTTGCAGGTCAGTACAAACGAGGGACAGGCATGGCCATGCACATCGGCATCGGAAACTTCAGCGGTGCAATCGCCTGCAACATCTACCGGACACAGGACGCGCCACGTTACATTGTCGGACGTGAGTGCTTCCGCTACCGGGCCTCGATATGTTGGCTCAAGTCATCTCTAGACGCCGTCGAGATGATGTTCGTCGGAATCGGCTTCATTTGCATCCCCATCGCAATAACAACCTACACTCGCATCAATCGCGGACGCGAAGCTCTGTTGAAGGCTTCTGCTGAAAGAGGGGAAACGAATAAGTTATCGGCGCCGGAACTGCGTAAGATGGGCGATCGAGCGCCTGAGTTTAGATACAGCCTTTGAATATCGCGAATACAATCTGTTCTCTGACGCAGAGTCTGACGGCGGTAAGCATACATGTACCCTACCCAGCCTTTGAAGGCATTAAATTCCAAGGATATCTCATGATGGATTGTGAACGATGAACAAAGCTGCAGAGCTATCACCTGGGTACAGTTCTTCACGTTCCGAATTATGACAGATCGACAGTTGACTTGGACTCTCGGACTCTTCAGATGCGAGGCGAGTCTTCCCGTACGCAGCTTTCGGCCTGGATAGAGCGGAACAAGCAATGAATGTATGCACAAGTCCATGCTTCTAGCAGAGCTAGAACTCACCAAGGACATCATGGACATAAGGGTATCTGCGAGACAGTGTCTTTCTAGCGTTGAGCATTGCTAGTAGTAGTAAACTGTGGAAGTACACTGCAAATCGACACCATCAGTGGGCAGCGATATGTTTATAGAAGACGAAAAAGAACTACGTTTGCTCGAGGAGAAGAAGATGCCCAAGGGACCCACATTGGTAAGGTACCGGTTGGAAGATGGGCATGAGACTAGTTTTCTATCTTTAGTTCAAGATTGTGATCAGGCGTAGTGCTATAACAGGGAATATCTGAACTCCATCTCATTCGCAACTTGACCGTAACTTGTACCTCCAAACAGAACTCAAGCTATGCAGCTAGAAACTAACCGTCGTCACCATAGGACCCTGAAACCCAGCACCCCTTGATAAATCCAAGATGATCATCCAACAGTAAATACAGACAAGGATATCTGTGATCTACGCGAGATGCGGCGCCGACCGAGATGTTGGCGGACAAAGAGACAAGAATAAGTACAGTGTGCAAGATGCGCAGCCTACATATGATATCATCATTCTACGTCCATGTATAAATGAAATCGCTCAAAAATTTGATCACCTTCGTTCGAAACGCTCGAGACCAGCAGATGCTGAAGATGAACAGTAGATGGAAGGCGTGTGCGACGTATCACAGCCGTTTCCTAAACGTCAGACCCCATGAATTCGGAAGCACCATGTTGGCAACATCGGTATCTCGGCGAAGGCGCACTTATGATCAACCAAACAGCTACAGGTAAATTGCTCGAGGGGTCTAACGTTTAGAAAACGACTCTAGTCAAGAGTATTCAACTTTACTCTAGCGAGCTCTAGACTATAACCTGTCAGTCGTATGTATCGTTGCGTCAATTCTGCAGAACTGATTCACCTCTGAATCAACTTGCCACGAGTCTCAAGTACGCAGAACACTCAGATGAGGGGAGGTCCTCCCCATGAGATTCGTGGTGTCCGACAGCCTACAGCGCTCTTGATTCGTCATCCTACAAATGCATCCGGTGCAACCTCAACTCCCAAGTTCGACTTGGCGAAACCCCTCATCGACTGCTCCAACTCATCCTCGAATCCAACCCCAGGGCGCAGGCCGAGACGTTCACGAATCCAACCGCTGATCTTGTTCTTCCAGAAAACAAAGTCCAAGGAGAGCATGACACCTCGGAAGATCAGATGGTGCCAGTATTCGCGAAGCCGTTGGGTGATGGAGAGATTAGGGTCTTGAGCGAGGGAGCGTGAAGCCCAGTAGCCAGTGATTTTGATACGATTTACTGGAGAACCGAATGATTGGTTGTTTCCTGTGGACGAAAAGTATGAGTAGAGCATATCTTTGGCTTGTACGTGGTTAGCAAACCTTGGACCATCCTAGAGATTTTTTACTCGATAAGAGATCTGGGCCGGGTGGTAAAAAGAAAGTACTAACCGCATGTTTCGTGTCAGGAAAATAAGAACCTTCGGCATCTTGTCGGTGTCGTTCAAAAAGTTTTTCAGTCTCTTCTTCATAACAACACTCATTTCATATTGCGTCAACTCCTTCTTTTCGCTCTCCGCCTCCCGCTCTTTCTCGTTGTCGTCCTTTTTCTTACCTTTCTTGAGTCTCACGGGCTTCATCAACGTGGCGCTGGCCACCAGATCCGGAATGCCCAGGCCCCATTGGCTCGTCACTTTCTCAACGGCGTCGAAGTCCCCGGCTAGCATTCCTCTCCACAGTTCGACCCATTGTCTCTTGAACGTTTCGTCCACCGAGACATATAATCCATGGTCGATCAAGACCAGCTGAGGAACTCTGGGTTTCTTGGGATGGGGTCGAATTATGACATTCCCCGGGTGAGGATCGCAATGGACCCAGCCCCAGTTGAACATCTGAGCACTGAATAGTTCCACCATCACTTGCATGATCGCCTTCACTCCGCCTTTCAACGGTTTCGCCGGCATGTTAGGAGGCAGATTCGTAGTTATCTCGTCCCCTGGTTTCGATTCGCCCATCAAAGCTCGGATGGCTGGTCGATCACTCAGCCGAACACCATCGATCCATTCGGCGGTCATGACCTTCTTCGTAGAGAACTCGGGATAGACTTTAGGGATGTAAACGCTGTCTGCCAGCCGTGGTTCTCCGCGCACGAATTCCGCTGTCTTCCTGGCATTTTCCGCCTCTCTGACGAAGTCGAGTTCCTGTCGCAAGTGCTCCGATATGAAATCTGGCGCGTTTTTTTTAGATGTTGAGATGCAACGGGATCACGAAGGCAACTCACCAACAACGAAATAGACGGGGAGATCGAAGGCCCAGTGTTCAAACATCCACATGACAGCACGATATGCGCCCAAATCCCATTCCATCTGTGTTGCCACGTCAGGCTTCTGCACCTTCACAGCCACCCATTTCTCTTCCGTGTCCCCAGGCTGAGGCCACAACTTCGCCTTGTGTACTTGTGCGATGCTCGCACTGGCCACGGCCGCTTCCTCGAATATCTCGAAAGCACCTCCAGGACCGCATGGAGGGCAACCAAGCTCAGACTTGAAGACCTTCTCAACCGTGGAGTAAGGAATCTGAGGTGCGTCGTCGAAGAGTTTCGCAAACTTGACTTGCATAGGTTTAGGAAGGAACGCTGCATTAGCCCCAATAGCTTGCCTGGAGATGATAGAACCGATTAGGGGGGTACATAGGCACGGACGAGGATCACGCACCCAATTTTAATGTAAAGTCCTCCATTAGCTGTGAATAAATTGTACATTCTATTTGCGACACGCTCGTGGAGCTCTGGTATAAGTTCACTCTTCTCGGGTGTGAAGTTAAGCTTGTAATCTAAAGTGATAGCAGCGCACTTCAAACTTGTTGGTTAACATGATTTATTAGAGAAGATTAAGGGCTCACGGTCCACAAAGTTCTAATATTTCGGAACGCAGCGGAAGCATTATAGGTCCTGTCGACCACGTACAATGTGCCGAGGCCGAGTGCAGTATAAGCCGTCCTTCGAGCACATTTTCGGACTCTTGAATGTTGAGGCTTCTTTAAAGCTTCACCGGAGAATGTACGCAGTCTGGAAGGTATCGTGAGCAGTTGGGTATTCCGACGTGGTGCACGGAAAGCCAACCACAGAGGTGTTGGCATCGATGAACCGCTACTAGCCGCAGAGGATTAGAAGGAAAGCAGAGGGAGATTATGCTATCCTCTCCAGACTAGCTCCACGGTGAAGAAACAGATGCAGAGAGCGCAGAGCCAGTTTCATGAATTGCAATTTGCAAGTCGGAGGCCGAGCAAAATTCGGAAATGACGTGGGTGCGTTCGGCAGCCCAATGCCATCCATTCCTATTAGGACCAAATACCGAGGTCCTCGAACTCCGCTTTTGGCGCTTCGCTTGAAGTTCTTGACTCAATCTTGTCTTCAGCGCTCAGCTTCAACCTTGCAAAGCATGTTGATTGCCACGTCCCTCGTAACTCCACTCGCAGCATGCTTGCCACGAGTTATTTTAACCTGATTGCCTACGTGACTGAACAAACGGACGCCTCGATCCAGAATAAGGCACCTTGCTTCCCGCATCACCTGAATTAGGCAACCCTTGTTATATTCTCCTGCTTCTGGCCACCCCGTCGGCGAAAACAATGTTCATTGTCAAAGATGGCAGAGGTGGGATATATCATGACGGCCCTTATAACGATGCTGAGGTGGCCGAGGCACTTCTCTCAGGACCCACAGCCCAGGCCTATTTCTAGATCTCCAGGACTGCGCTATCTGGTATCAAGACGTAACCTAAACACCGAAACGTCACCTCTTTTGGAGCTTGCCTTGTCCACTTGTCCCTTATAATTTTATAATAGAGCTACATTAAGCGGCAGGTCCTTCCACAATCCAGCATTCCTCACCAGCACCGCTCAAGTCCCTTCATTGGCGCTGGAATCGACCTCTCTCCCTTCGGGAGCCACCTTCATCGGAAAATGCAACTTAAGCTCTGGTCCTCTATTGTCTTCGTATGCAGTGAGACTGCTAATACACATTCTCATATAACCGATGCTGACGGACATTCCAGTGGCCGTTGTTGCGTCGGCGTCACCTATACCCATCTCTCCTCCCCTTGACGTCGAGGCAAGGACTGAGGTAAGTGTCAATACCAAAGTCAGAAAAAAAAATCTCATCTGACGAAAACTCCCAGCTTAGTCCAGAACCCCAAGACCTCGCTCACCCTGTTGCACGAGCACCCTCTCCTATGCCTATCTGCCGCTACAACTGTATATAATCGGTATGCCTTTCTACCGAGATCGGCATCGCATATTTCCCATTTTGATCCTTAAGATTTGTAGTTACTGCCTCAGCTTGACGCTGGACTGTCACTTGATCTAACTACGGTCCCCTCATATTCCTCACCTCCCCCGGACTTTCGCAATTACTCCCCCACACTCGTTTTATCGCCTTCCTTCTGAACCTGCCATTCGTTTGAACCCCCTATATCGCTAGCTCTCCTGCTCTCCTGTACCATCTGTCTCTTAACATAGTCGCCTTGCTTATTATTGGGTTCGTCTTACGATCCCGTCTGTAATTTATGTGTATCAACTAAAGTGGATTAGAACTGTATCAATAGCATCCAAGCCTCGTGCCTCCCATTTCTTCGTCTCCAAATCCATCTTAGAGCAAAGGATAAACCAGAAATTCGATAGAGCGTGAGTGGTTTATTCTGCCAGTGCTTACTGGGGTGGGTGCCTCTTCAAAAGTAAGACCCTCCTGATACGTCGAATAACCGGAATACCCGACAGCGATGGTAGTGCGATTCTGTTCAGGACATGCGTTCCGCGGATCTCTCAAACCGCGAAGTGCCAGAAGTTCGGGTCAATCTGAGCGCGCTCAGAGTGCTGTTGGCATGCGAAGCCCAACTTGATCTGAATGAATTGCGATGCGTTCGAGCGGATTGCAAGTAGCTCTATTTTTAGAATCCGTTTTCCGTGTCTTCAGCGATGTCTGTGGCACTAAAGCAAAGACTCTCAGTGGCTGACGTGATGTTGATGGTGGTCAATTGACTTAGGTGCAGCGATCCTCCACTCCTCGGACTTCCATTGCCAGAGATCCGTGGCGTTCCCTGTTTGAGAGGTACGCCATGGAGTGTATTCACAGGTGGAGTTTTTATAGGCAGTGCGTTCCACGTCTGACGAAGCATCTATAGATTTTTTCGCGTCTGACATCATCTTGTTGAAGCTCTGACCATATTAATATCTGCGTGAAGGGCGCATCAGGTATATTTATGGAGTGTCATATTTCCAGAATACCGGTTCTTAGGACGGTGTGGCATCATGGCATGAGTATATGACGAAAGTGATAATGGCGAGTTTCCCTATCTCGTGGGGTCATGGCGTGCGTAGTGGGGCAGACCATTGACTAGAAAATTGGTATGATCGATATAGAGGTCTCCGTCGTGGTTACTTCTTGCGTGCAGGGAGGATTATTGATAGACCGGTCGAATGACTGGCGAGGAGAAGGGACTTGGCCCAGTGCGGCCACCGTTAAAAGTGTATGAGAAGCTGAGACCCTATGTAGAAGCACCGGCCACAGAGATAAAAAATTATATATTGTCTTGAGGTTCGATGGAACAGATGCCCAAGAAAAAAGCCCATCGCGTGTGGATCGCCACCATTTTAAGGTAGGCTGAAAAAACACCGGAGTCTTATAATTTGTCGCCTGACTGATGTGGCGATAGAATGGGGTGACCACCCATTGCGCGGGGTCAATGGATCTGCGTCGACACGGAGCGGGGGAAAAGCTGCCATTGATACTGACGCTTGGGGTGGTGTCACATCTGAGTCCTGACAGGATACCAGTAACTGGGATTTATTCGACCCCAATCAACAAGAGTTGCGTGCAACCGGGCTTTCAAAGCTTCCAGGAGATAACGTTCGTGTCAAGTTCGTGGGTGGAGACATATGAGTGATGCTGTGCTGGCCAGAAACATAGTGACTCATCTGGAAATGAATCCGAAAGTATGAGTTTGGCCTAGAGAGCTTATACCGGCTGCACTCTGTTCCTCGTCGGTCAACACACTGGTATCTTTGCTCTAACGGTTCCGGGTCCGGGATACTCGGGAAGAATCAATTGAGTAAGCTGAAGCTATTTATGGATCTATTTGTTGTTCCTGCCATCATCATAAGTTGGGACGCGACCTTGGTACCCGTAACTTGGTTTATCGGTGGAAAGAAAAATCCCGCAGGTCCTGTATACAAGCGAATTTACCAAAATCGACCTCGAGAGCGTCTCAGCACATGACCAGAAAATTCGCCCGCAAGCTACATGTTTTAAGGCTTGGCAGAGGCAAGTCCCATCTTTTCAGTTGACACATTGAGCCATTCCAGCATCCAACATCTCCTAGCATCCAACGCAGAAATTTGGATTACATGATGCGGTCTGGAGGTTTACGCTCTATATTCTGACTGTGGACTTCGTCTCATCCTGAGCTTTTTGAGCTCAACGGTATGGACCCGCTTCTGGCTTGATTTAGTAACATGGCTGAAATTCTTTCTACATAGGCGGATATTCGTAGTCACGGGCACTGTTAAGGGACGTGGCGCTTTCAAAACCAAGCATTGAAATCCTTCAGCATGCGCCAAGCCAAAAAAATGACAGATACCTGAAACGTCGTGAGAGGCATTGCGCAAGTTTTGTGGAGAGTGAATGGTCAATTTCGGGCCAAAAAAGGTAGTCAGAGTCCAGCTGAGCCAGGAGACTGGATTTGAGAACATTAGAAATCGCTAAACGCAGACGACTTCACCAGGAAGAATGATGTGGTAACTGGTGGAAGTAGGAGGGACGCATGCGTTGGATTGTCGCTCGGGTGATATTCTCAAGGATGTCAGGACTTCCGGATTATTCTGTGAGTTAACAAGCAATTCAATTGAGACATACGCATGGTCGTCGTTGACAGACAAGCAGCGGAAGCGTAGTCGAGGGAAGCAGAGAGGCCGATAGAGGTAAATGGGCTAAAAATAGATGGACGTGTCAAGATGTTCACCACGGATGCCTCGTCAAACACTCATGCGTATCCTGGGTGCCAGCCTTAGGCTCTTGGCACAGACCCAAAACTCCTTATAACCGTCGATGAAGGAGGTGAGTTAGACACCATCCAGTCTACTCGAGCTCCTCCGCCATGAAGATATCTGCTCTAGCTTTACTCGCCGCTTTCACGTCTCTTGCCTTTGGTAAATCTACCGAGGGCGACATTGCAGTCACTATCAACGGGCAGACTATTGACCCCGTGGACGACCAGAGCATCAAGCTGGAGGACGTGAAACCCGTTGGGACAATCCAAGTTCGTGGCATCCACATGCAGCTCGACATCGATGTTGCCACCCTTGGGCGAGTTTGACCCCTTCACCTCGAACCCTATCCGCACACTGACGTTTATCTGTAGACTCAGAAACTATCTCCTCACGGGTGCAGTTGACGATCGCCGACTGGTGTCCAAACCCACCCTTATCTTCGTCAGCAAGATTCCCGTCTTCACCCCCGGTACGCTCGACAATCTACTCCTCTCAGAAATCGAGGTCCGCGCAGACCAGGCTACGCTCATTTTCACTTGCGCTGGCGGAAAATATAAGGTAGGCATTATCTGCCATCCCTTCCCCATTTTGTTTGGTTTATTGATGCTTTGAATTAAGTTGCAAATCAACGATATTGCTACCGGGGGAGACCTCCAGATCGAACCTGAGATGTCTGGATCTGCTACCGTCGAGCACGTCCTTGGGCCAAATATGTTCTATTTCATCGACCCAGACGTCGGCAGGATCTTATTCACTGTGAGTACACACCCCTAGAACAAATGGCAAGGATTCTGACGCTCGCCTGTCAAATCAGGATGGTCTCGGCGCAGTGTCCCAGTCGCAGGATCCCGTTAACTTCCACGACATGCTGTTAGGAAAGGACAGCCCAGAAGCGGCGACGAAGACATTCCAGTCTGGCAATGTGACTAGATGGTCCATCCTGCCCGGTGGTCGCGTTGGGCAAGTCTTGGGACACGACGCTTTAGAGGGAGGCGTGGCTAGTAACTGCACGGCGCAATGCCAGAACCAGAACCAAATCCATGGATCCATCCCACTCCCTCCCGATCCCACTAGCCCGACCCCGCTCCCTCCTCGGGCGCTCCGTACTGGTGTCTGAATGCCTGTCGTAGGAAGTAGGGTATTGCAGACTTTCCGGACTTCTTTTTTCCATCGCTAGGCTGAATGGACCAGATAGTTATCCTTGATCATTTAACGTTGAACGTTGTACCTCGGCAAACCGGAGCAACCAAAATAATCTTCCGGTACCTTCCGTTATAAACAACACCAACGCGTCTTTGACAGATCCTTTCAGAGCGTCCGCTCTTCCTCTCACGAAGCTCTCACAGATAGATTCAAACGGAAAGCTACCCCCTTATACGTCCGTTCCTGATGCCATGAAACGATACTCTAGTAGCTTCAGCCAGTTTGTGCGCCGTCGTGAAATGTTGACGTTCTTACTGGTACTTCTCCCCGTGGGTCGAAAGGCGCGCCATGTACACAGTCTGAATTGCATATGCAGTCAGTGTAGAGGAGGTTTCGACTCAATTGGAAGAAGTGTCATCAGGGATGGAAGCGTGGATATCATCGATTATAGTTCTTGGCAGGCTTGGTTGGCTCGAACACGATACCAAGAGGATAACGAAACTTCGCACATATATTTCAAGCGCCACATGCGCAGTGATGATAAGTCACTTATCCCGAAGTACGACCTCTGATGATGTCGGCAGCCTGCATCCAGAAGGTTAGAAGAAGAAGCCAAGAAATTATGGTATTTACCTTCTCTGCGATCGCATAAACCGTAGCTTGAGTATGAGCCGAAATTTGAATTGGAATGATGGAGGCGTCGATCTAGAGGAAGGTGAACATTGGGAACGGTGTTCACGCTTTGTGGGCACTTACCACACGTATATTGTCCGTGCCGTATACGATGAGATTAGCATCGACGACTCCTCCATCTTCCTGAGGAAGTAACGGTGCAGTCCCAACGGGGTGGAAAACCGTTTGGACTGCGTTCCTGATGTACTCTTTCAATTCGCCATCGGACTGCACCTCAGGTCCAGGAGCGACTTCTGGCCCAGCAATACCACGCAGCGCATCTGTCATAATTAACTTGCGCGAGAACTTGATCGTTTCGACGAGTATGTTGATGTCGACGTCGTTGTCGAGGACACGTGGGTCGATCGAAGGAGGCCTCGATGGGTCGGGAGAATTGATGTGCACCGTGCCCCGGGAGAAAGGATGGACAAGGCCGAGCATGAAGGAAAGGTGTGATTGTCCAGGTTCGGCCACTTTGCCTGTACCAGGTATAAACCCGGGAAAGGGCGCGAATCTCAATGCTTTCCTCAGAGGAGAGAACAATAGTGGGTCAAGGGAGATCTCACTCGAAGAATGGTACAGTGTTGTTGACGAACCAGTTGGACTGGAGCCTTGAGGAGGGGGATTTCTCGTTAAGGTCGCTGACGTTGAAGTTCTTGGCGATTTCTTGGGTTTTGTCAGGACCCATGAGATCCCTTGGCGGTATAAAGGCGAACGCAGAGGTTCCTCCAGTAGCCAACATGCCACTGGCAGAATCGTTGCTGCAAGTCAATTTCGTCAGAACGGTGACTAATGCGAGAATAGGTCTGAACATACAACAATTTGAACTGTTCAGCAGCGCGCAATTCGTCCGCAAGTTGATCGAAAGACTCATACTTGGGATCCATTTTGGCAATAAACGCCGTCCAGAAATGATCCTAAAATCATAGGTTAAATTCTGATCAAGGCGATCACGCAGATGGGTTTCATGCCTCTGCAGTAACAAGTCAGCAATCCGTCCAACAGAAATTGAATGCGTCGCTCACGGTAGTTGCTGCCTACGCCGGGAAGATCAAAAAGGGTAGTTATGCCCTGGGACTGGAGAATGCGTTTATCCCCGATGCCTGGAAGGAAATTTAATCTTTCCCAAATCTCTTGAGAGTCACAACCGACCTGAAAGCTCTAATAATTGTGGGGTTTGGAATGTACCTGCAACGATTCTGCATCAACAGCCTAAGCTACTGGGTCGGGACATACCAGCGCACAATAGTACCTCTTTCGTTGCGGAAATGGTGTATGGCTGACCATCTTTGATCAACTCCACACCGCCCGCGACGAGTTTCCCAGTGAGGGTAGATTTTGTCGTTATCACCCGGGTAGCATGAGATCCAGTAAGCACCTTGAGGTTAGGCTTTGCGCTGTTTGGTCGATAATATGCCTGTATCCAGAAGTGTTGAGTAGGCAACCACTATCAGGAAATCACAGTATACATACCGATTCCGAAGAGCTGCGGAATGCCTTTGTAGGGTCGATAGAGACATTGCTAGCGTGTACTCCGATATTATCACCATCATTCTGAAATAGGAAATGGTCAGACGAGAGCGACCAAGTAGAGGAGAAGAGTTACTCCGTCTGCGTTATACTTGACACCGAGAGAATCTAGAGCCGCAAGGCAGGGATGATGGACATTGCTAAACCATTGCGGCAGCGTCCGGTGTATGGGACCAGAGCTCCCATGGAATCTTCCGTCGAATTTGGCTGAGAAGTCTGACACGTTCTTCTCTTTGACGGTAAAGGTTTCTGACTATGCCAGATGAGAAGAATCACTACGAGATACTGGCGACAACAGACTTTCTTGAAGTAAGGGAGGAGCTCCTTCCAGTTCCACCCAGATGTACCCAGTTCCTCAATAGCTGAAGCCATTAAGGTGAGTAGGATGATTATAAGTAAGAGGTCAATCCCACCATCGTATTCGCTAGCGTGGCCACTGCATTCTATAATTAACCTCGAAGAATTGGAAGGACGTGGTGGTAGCATACCGCCCAAGAGACATCATATTAATCTGTGAGGGGCGATACTGTGAGCAAAGCGACGTTGTGATCCAAAACAACTGACGGCACTCGAACCACCCAGCAATTTGCCTCTGAAATGACGTTAACATCGAGGGTAATATTCGGCGTAATCGCAGACGAAAAACCTCGGTAAAGTGATCGAACGATCATTAGCCCCAGGCTGAGGCACAGTCGAAAATCCCCAGTCGGTTTCAGGATTTCCCATTGTCTTGAAAGCAAGTCCTGAAGGGCATAACGGTATCGTGTAGGATATAACAAACAGCTCAATCTCTGGATGCGTACCTGGGATAACGAATTCAGGACGTTCCGGGATGTTCTCGCCTGCTTCGAGGACACAAACTGTGACACCCGCATCCTCTGCGAGGCGCGTAGCTACAACGAGGCCTGCCGTACCGCCGCCGACAACGACGTAATCATAAGTGCCTAATGAGTCCCCTAGGCCTGCGTCCGTGTGCTGGGTTGTTCCTCTTTCGCTGAAGTTCGTCATAGGTTCGAATTGCGGTTAGAGGAGATGGGATGCTCTGCAGTCAGGCACTTAGGGTGCTGGGGGGTTTTATGGGTGTCGCTGGCGTTCTGTTCAGAGTCATCACCGCTCGTGATCAGAAGATGGCGAAAAGGTGGGCTTCTTCGGGGAACACAGGTGGTAGCCCTTGGTAGCCTGTGGAAGCATGGTCCCAAAGCTTCCTAAAGGTGGGTTTTATGGGCGATCTGTTCAGAGTCATCACTGCTCGTAATCAGAAGGTGGAGAAGAAGTCGGGCTTCTTCGGTGTACACAGGTGGTAGCCCGTGAAGCATGGTCCCAAAGGTGTTTGCTGGACCCCGATCAACAATGATCGAATCCGACCCAGGTTACGGAGGCAATGCTGCGGGCTCAAGCGCGTATGCCACGTGCTCGTCCGGAGTGGACATAACGCCATCATCTAGGACGCTCCGATGCTACCAATCCATGCTTCCCGAAACGCTCATATGCCTGCTTAGCGCTGGGATAGTACTTGCCCAGGCGAGACAAGGGCTCCCTCTGAACTCGAATTCAGCATTTTCTCCTTCCACGGCTCCAAATCCGCCGGTGTTTTCCTTGCCAACATCCGCCAATTTAACGATAACTGTGGCTCTATGCTCAGTAACGAACTCTTCTCCGAGATTCTTCGTCACGAATAGCACTATCGCTGGCGTACCTGGTCAGGGAGGCGGGAAAGATGTTTTCGAGATTGCGGTGGGGGATGGGCATGGGAATTGGACGGGCACTTTTACGGAGGGTGGTGTATTGGCGGTGGAGAACATTGGTCGGACGTCATTCGAATTGGGTATCTCAGACCAAGGTATGTTCCTGCCCTTCAGACGAATGCTGAGATGCCAAAGGACCTCGTAGATGCCATACACGAAGTGCTTCCAAGTTCAGATCTACCGCTGCTTGGCGACACGACGTCCAACCAGGCTCTCATTTTTTCTCCAGCGTTCGGCGTTAAACTGGACCCTAAGCCTGTATACCCCAACTATACCCTACCGTCTGCCAACTCTTCCCAGTCGTTACCGCCAGCGGGGTTCCCGAACTTCACGCTTATCCTCTCCCCGACCTCGTCTTCCTCCCCTTTGACGACTCTGCCGCAAACGGGGTGCTTGCTATCGTCTCAAAAGTCGACCGGTACAGTGGCCAGCCAAAACCTATGGCTCAGGGATCCTAAAGGGTGGAGAACGCAATGGCTAATGGAGGGGCTCACACCTGCCACGAACTATACGGCCTACGTCGTGCAAGATCGTACTAAAGTCAGTGGTCCCATATACTTCGTCACAAAATCAGGTATGTCCACAATTTCGCCTCCTCTGAGGCATCCAAGGAGTTAATCCACGATGGTGTTAGCGTCCTTCGCATGTCCCCTGGTATTCAATCTACCATACTGCCCAAACGTCGCATATACCGTCCCACTACCCCAACCGCCCGCAACATCCGGATCCAACGCTTACACCGCCGCCAACCTCCCCGAACGGATAACAACACCCCTCCTCTCCTATCTCACGAACTTCACAACAACCCTAACCACCTTCGCATGCGGGCGCGACTGGTACTCCCCCATCGTCGGGTGCGACGACTGTCAGCGCGAATACCGCAAATGGCTCTGCACCATCACCTTCACGCGATGCGGCGAACCCAGCCCCTCCAATCCAGGCAGCCACACCACCTCCCCCCCAGCCCCCGACGCCACAGGCCTAAGCGCCCTCCAACCCAAAGACCCCTCCAACCCCTCCTTGCCGCAAAAGGTGTTCTCCGCGCTCCTCCCGCAACCGAGCGATACGGCTGCGGCAAGGAGCCCGACGCTTCCGGGGATGGGAGGAGCGTATGAGATGTTGCTGCCGTGTTTGGAGGTGTGTACTGCGGTGGATAGGGCGTGTCCGAGTTTGGTGGGGTTTACGTGTCCGACGGTGCAGTTTAATGCTGCGGCGAGCTATGGGGTGGGGTATATTGATAGTGCGGATGGGGATGAAGCGCAAGGTGCGACTGGGGGGGCGCAGGATAGGTGGGGGAATATATGGTGCAATGGAAGCTAGAACATTGTAGACGCGTGCAACTACCTTAGACTTATTTTCGCCTCTGATGTGAAAGGGGAGGGTGCTGTATTGTTGGATTGTCACTATCTGGAACAAAAGAGTCCTGTCTCGTTTGAGATACATGGCCAGTGACGTTCGGGCAAGCGTAAGTCACTCGGGGTCCTGGAAGCTACATTGTCAAGAAGTCCTCGTACATTCGTTGCTTCAGGAAAGCTCATGCATTTCCATTTCTCGTCAATAACTTTCACCTCAAACTACATTGACTGTCCAGTGCTGGTGACCAATCCACGGGTTCGACGGAAACCAAAAACTCGTGGCGTCGATCCTGCTCGATCGTCATTGACTGTCATTCAAGCAGCTGAGGATCGATTAAGAGCTCCTTGCTACAACGTAGCATATCATTTGACCCCCCAACAACGCAGTACCCAACCGCACCCCCGCAGTACTCTACAGTCCATACTACCCAAGCAAAAGCACCACCAACACCCCCCACCCTTAAAAAGCTCCAAAACAAAAGCCTAACCACGAAGAAGAAAAAAAGGTATAATGAAAAACAGAACACCACAAACTCGTGCCCGCCCGCCCAGACCCTACTCCCCTACTACCATCCCAGTCCCTAGTAGCGAGCGGTTCTTGGCCCCGCGTTCGGTCACACCAACGTTTCCGCTAAGATTGTGGTTATGCTCATGCGGCGGCGGGTGTAGCAACGGGAGTTTCTTCGTCGTTGACCTGGGAGAGCGCGGCGTCGGCCTGTTGCAGATCGCGCTCGCTGAGGCTCTTGAATGCACCGCCACCGGGCGTGCTCGCGCCGCTGATGACCGACCCCGAGCGCGAGCGTACCTTCATCACCAACGGGCTGACCAAACCCACCAACATCAGCACAATCTCACCCAATCACAAGGAAGAATGAGATCACGCACAACGGATACGAGTCCTCCTCATCCTCACGCGCAGGCCACTGATACCCACGATAATCGCTCGTCCGAAGTCCCTGCATCTGCAACGTTGACACTCGCACGTCAGCCACCTTATTCACATGTACACTCCCCCCCTTCCCCGCCCCCGCCCCCGCCCCCTGCTCCGCCCCCACCCGCCAGAACACCGACCCCGCCAAAGACACAAAATCAGGAACACCACCTACCTCCTCCGTCAGCGTCCCCATATCCCCCGGCGTCGCCGCCCCGCGCAACCTTGGGCTCGGCGGCATGCTCCCCAGACTCGCGCGGTCGACGCCTCCGCCAAAGTACGCGCCGTCCTCCTCGTCCCACGCCGCACTCACCTCGCCTACCCCGTCGGGATGGTAGAAGGCGTCGGGGTAGGCGCGCCGCAGGGCGAGTTGCCGGGCTTTGCTGTATTCGACGCCGAGGTTCTTCCAGTCGAGGAGGGGCGAGAGGCGCTCGACGCGGTTGCGCTGGTTGATGCGCTGGCGTCGGGTTTTCATGCAGAAGCCGAACATGTCGCTGGTGAGGGCGTTGACGGAGTCTTCGACGGATTGGGAGCGCCGGTCGACGATGTAGCAGCCTTCGTCTTGGGGGCGCTCGATGAGGTCTTGCATGAAGCAGCCGAAGCCGGAGAGGTTGGTGGTTATTGAGGGGATGCCCATCTGGTGGGTGGGGGGTTTGTCTGTGGTCTATAGTGAAGAGGGAGGCTGGAGAGAGAGACGTACCACTGTACATTCTGCAGGAGTGTATCCCCATGGTTCGTAGTAACTGGGGAACACGCCAAGATGGCAGCCTCGGACGAACTCTTCATAGTCGAGGCCTAGGATCGGGTTGTTGGAGTTGAGAAAGTCCGGGTGGAAGACGATCTTGACGCGGTCCGACGCGTCGTTGAATAGGCGCACGCGTCGGATCTGGTTTAGGATCGGGTCGTTGGAGTCGTCCGCCATGTTATGTGTCGTTATGGGCGGAAGCGAGTTGCGCTTGAGAGCGAAAATCCGCCGTTTGAGGAGGATGAGGTCTTCGGACGAGAGAAGGGTCTCTGGGAGTGGAGTGGGGGTGGCATCACTAGAGGTAAGTGTTTGTTAGAGGAAGTAGCGAAAGGGTGAACAGTGACACGAACCCGTGCACCCGTGCTGCATGGTCGAACAGGCGCTCACCGACGCGTTGCTGGATCTCGGTGACTGCATCGCGGAGCTGCTTGGTCACAGCCTGTCCCTTGAGAGCCTCGATAGTATACGAGTGGGTCGCGGCGGGCATGATGATGAACGCGACGACCGTCACGGTTGAGCCCGCCTTTTGCAGGCGGTGATTTAGACGCGCGAGCGATTCGATGAACATGTCAACACCCTTGTTGCGGTACTCGTACCGACCTGCGGTGAACATCTAGACAAAAGCACTCAGGGATTGGACTTGGGGCAGAAGCGGGGATGATTACGCACGTATAGGGTATTATCGAGGTCAAAGTCGTAATGGCCGTAGAAATGACCGCGCACAAACTCGTTAATCTTTTCCTTGCTCCGCGAGTGCAGATTCTGGAATTCGTGCATGGCCTGGAATTTGACGACGTTGAGGCCGTTGGGCAGGACACCATCAGGTTTGCGTTTGAGGAGGTGCTCGCTTTCGTATGCGGTGATGTGGGATACGGTGGTGAAAACATCGGCACAGTGGGTGGCGGAACGCTCGATGCAGTAGCGGTGGTAGATACCGCGTTTACCTGCTTCGTGATCAACATCAAAGTACTGCAGGTTGTTGTAAAAATCAACGGAGCCGGCGCAGAGGTAGCGACCGAGGAGGGTGGCGTGGGTGGTGAAGACGGTGGTGACGTCTATGTGACGCTTGCGGCACAGGGGTATGGCGACACCGGCTTGCCACTCGTGGAAATGGGCGACGACGGCGGTGGTCAATTGACGTGCGACGTACTGGGGAAAGTCAGCTAATGCACGTGAGAGAGTTGGGGAAGACGGACGTCGCCGAGGAACCAGGCTACGAGGTAGCCAAAGACGATGGACTCGTTGGTCTCGTGGTCGTTTGGCGGGCTGGGGATGCCGGCTAGATTCCAGAGATCACCTTTCCATTCATCAAGGCGGGAGTACTGGGAGCCCGTGTCGAAGAGCAGGACGTGGGGATTGCCCTCGATAAGCCATCGACCATAGAGTGCCTTGACCCCCTGAGCGCGCATGGACTCGAGGGTGGCGGCGAGATGGGGATCGGTGGGCTCGGAGGGCTCGACCTCCATGGGGGCAGTCTTGTAGGACAGGGGCCCGATGAGGCAGTATCTGTCACCAAACTCGGAGACGGTAACAGGGACCTTGGTTTTAATGACGGTGTAGATGCCGCCGACCTTGTTGGCTACCTCCCAGGCGCACTCGAAGAGCAGGGGGCGGGATACATCGCGAGGGGGCGCAGAGGGATCAGCAGCGTGCTCGGGGTCGGACAACGGCGGCGGCGGCTGCGGGGGCGCCATTCGTTCAACTTCTGAACGTACAGGGCCAAAATCTTTGCATGTTGCGTATTAAAAGCACGATCAAACAACTATGACGTCATCCACCCAACCACCCCCGCCGTCACCAAACTCGACACCAGATTCACCTGGTTGTTCGTCAGCACGTCCCACCCGCTCACCACAGAGCCCGTCGTCGTGCTCCCGTCCTGCAGCACCACCCCACGCTCCTTCGAGAATCGCGTCCGCTGCACCGTCGCCCCCAGCAGCGAATCCACCAAGCTCCCAAAGCCCCCTGAGAACGCTCCCCAGGCCACGAGGCGCCCAATCACTCCACTCGAACAAGCCCCATTCTCCAACAGCATACACACACCCATCACGAGCCCTATGATCGCGCCTCCAGCCACGGAACACGCCGTTCCCCACACCGTCATCCCTCCATTGGTCCCCGGCGGCACCTCCTTGAGCGTCGTCACCAGCCGCGGCCTGCGCTTGCTCAGGATCCCCAGCTCAGATGCGAGCGTGTCCCCCAGGCAGCACCCAAAGTGTCCCAACGCTGCGAACAGAAGCTCCCTGTGCCCGGCGTCCACCGCACACCACGCCTCCGGTCTGTATTCCCTTCCACCAAGTTGAAAGGCTCCGAGAACGGACGCATGGATGCTCCCTGGTACGTGGATAGCGTTCCACAGCGTCGCTGCAATCACTGCCCAGCAGCTGTTGCACAGAACCTGCCACCCGGTCCGGTACCCCGCATCCACGTACCCCCCCTCCAGCCGCGCCTTCTGCTCTTTGCCGTCTGGAATTCGAACTCGTGTCAGCACCGGTTCGTCAGACTCAGAGATAGGGGGCACCGCTCACGTTTGGTGGCCCGGCTTCCAATCAAATAGAATACGATAAGCGCGACGCCAAACACCCGCAGCCCTCCGGCCATGGTGAGCACCCCCACGACGAAGGCGGTGAACGCCCCGGTCGGCGAGAGAGACTTTTTACGCAGGCCGTGTAGGCTTAGGAGCGACGCGAAGGACACTGCCAGGACGAGGTCGTTCATGGTTGCGGTCGAGGGATGAGTCCGACCGGCGCTTAATTTGGAACGCGTTTTGATCGCAGATCCACGTGGATTCCGAATCTGTCGGGCTTGCCAGATTCGGACTCTCAGTGACTCTGAGCCGGCACCACCGCATCGGAAGGTTTTCTATACATGGCAGCAGCTCCTACTTCTCTCCCGCTCGCTTGTCCATCATGAGCAATCAGGCCCACACGAACTGACCCTACGCCAGAGAAAGTCGCATCTAGACCACTCAGACTGGCTCAGGAGACACGGCGGAACTGGATTGCATACGGTCTTAGAGGCCTTCATGGAGCACGCACCGTCTGAGCATGGGCAACACGCAGGCGGATCCGACCGATCTGGGTCTAGCAATGACTTCTTTGCTTCCCCGTCGGTCGTCCTTGACCGCTTGTAACTCTGCACTCACCGACGACAGTGGAACAAGACCCTCAAGCAATGGATTAAAGCAATGGGATCGAGCACGGTCCTACCTCAGTCGTTCCCACCTTACCCCTTCATCCAAGAAGGCTAGGACAGAGTCTCCCCCACAATGCCGTACATACCCGGAGGCGCCTACCCTCGCTATGGACCTCCTTGCTGGAAACCGAGTCGCCATGGAGTAGTTGCAATTTTGGAGGGTGAGATTCTGTGCCAAAGTTCATCTCCCCAATATGAGCCTCAAGAACCCCGAGCTTGGGAAGTTTTGGATCCACATTTATTGCATCCTCTCAGGCTTATGTACGCCGTTACACGCGCGACATGGAAGACGTTGACCCTCCGAGCCCGAAGTTACTGGCGTTGCACCACGCCATCGCGCAGGTGATATATATTATATACGTTTATGCGGCGCGTGACGTCGACTCGGTATTCTAGCGACAAGAATCGCGTGGCTGGTCAATACGTTTGAAGGACCCTTCAACGGCTCGAATATGCAGTGTCGGGGGACTCTATCTCTGTAGGGAGTTTGATTGTGTCCGACAACTGATTGATTGTATACAAGGATGCGTATCAGCATTCCCGAGCTGGGTGCGGACTACGCTGCAAGATATTCGATGTAATCAGCTAGTCTACATCCTCGCAAGGTCTTAGCCATCTCTCCAAGATAGCCATCTCTCCGAGAGTCCGAAGACTTCAGCACTTTGCCTTCATTCGTCGTGTCCGCGCTGTGTTCTCGAACACGGCTGCACCAATCCCCCTTGCCAATCCACCAACAAATGCTTACAGAAGGCAGCCCTCTACCTTCGTAGCTCACGGTGAAGTAGTACCGACAAGGGTGTTTCACCAACATCACGTTGCTCATGAACGGTGTCGTCGACCTCGTCTTCCTGGAGCTCCGGAACAACGGTGGTAAAGAATTCTGACAATGTCACCCCTTCCATATGATTGATTCTCGATGGCGATGAGTTGCTGGGGTGTGTCAAATCCTTGTGACTGTGGATGTCCAGAATCACCCGATTGCAACAGATGGAATGCAGTACACGCTGGATACTGAAGAAAGAAAACCGTAAACTTTGAAGCTTCCTATACCAGAATTAGGAAAGATGAGGGGCTTACTTTACAAGGATTTCCTTGTGGTCCAACGACTACTCTCAGAGTATGTTATGAGTTTTCTGTGGAGCAGCGAGACAACTATACACACCCTGGCTTTGTAGAATACCGTAATATTCGATACTGTTACCACTGCGGCAACATCATTTAACAAATGGGTCCGTTGGTGATGTGGGAAGACGTACGGAGCATGTAGAAATAGAACCACATTCCTAGTTGGTCATTAGGCAGACGGCATAGGCAAGATGTCTTGGACCGGACTCACCATCTATGTAAAGCCGGGAAACCCACCGGGAACGTGAATCTCTGTGCTGAAAAGCTTTTATCATGGTGAGAACCAGAATGACTAGAAAAGTCAACGACATGTGGGTATGGTAGACACTTAAATTTTGGGAGGGAAGGAGACGGACTGGTTTCCGACAACAGGACCTCCATATAGAACTTAGAAGTCGCCCGGTGGCTTCCCTTCAAAATCCTGCACCCGTATGGGAATGGATCCGTATCTTGAGGAGGGGGGCCAACTAGCGATGCATCATCCGCGGTGCTCAGTGGGTGGCGTGGCTGGACGCGAAGTCAAGAAGGTATTCATACATTGTAGTACCTGTGTTGCGTAAACCACGAGGAACACAAACGAGCCCGAGAGGACCTGATGGTAGTTGGAGCCCTGTCACCACTTGATGAACGACTGCAAGCCACGCCCACGCACCAATCCGAGGAAGCAGAGCCAGAAGAGCACTGTGCGCCGGAGATTCCAGATCGCATACGTGCGTAGCATGAGGATAACTGAAGCAGAAAGAAACGTTGATATGCCACCCGGTTTTGTTATTCATACGCGCCGACCTTCAGAAAGAAGAACACCGAAGTGAAGAATTGCTGGGTAAGATGTGATTGGCGTGTGGCGTAGTAAGACCGAGGAAGGCTTACGACTCATAATGAGGTTGAGTGTACGACACGTCTATTTGAGAGAAGATTCTTCAGTTTTACGGCGGCACCATCACAGCGAGACACACCTTGGGCGTAGGCAAACACATTATCACTTCAGAAATATCACAAACGGCGAAACAGCAAATATGAAACAGGAGATACGCACGGTACTTGAATGCGATACCCGTGTCAACGAAGGGCAAGTACCTATTCACCATGAAGAGTATACTTCCCGCATTCCGTGAATTTGACCAGATATACTTGACCTGGAAAAGCAGAGTTTGAGTTAATAGTCCGAAATGCGGCGCAGTCATTCATGCCTCGCGGTCGAGAGTACACAAAAAATCGTAAGTCTGAGTTATGCCATCAAATCAGCTCCATTCTATATACAGACAATGCCTACGAGGAAACGCACAAGGACGGTAGAGGCGACCAACATGAGATAGGCTTTATTAATGCGAGGTGGCTCATCTTTCTGTAAGGATAAATTATATGATCAGTCAGAATCAGTTGAAAAGGCTCCACGGAGGTGAGAACTTCTGCTCATACACACATATGCAACACTCATCAGAGCTTGGAGAAGTTGTGTCTAGGTCGAATAAATTGCGAGAGCTGGATATACTCACTGTGATAGTCAGGCCAATTTTATGGCCCTTCGGTTTAGGTCCGACTGCACCCGGACAGATTTTTTCAACGACCAGGGAAGGCAGGGACTCGGGATAGTAATCTCAGGGGTGCAGGCAATGTTGGACCGATTAAGTGCAATCATGGGTGTCTTTCTTCCTGTTCCTTCGGCCAACCTTCGGCTGGCTTGGAGGTCAAGCGAACACTAGGTTTGGACGCTTGTGGTAATTGTTAAAGCCAATTTATGTAGGTCGGAAAATGTGGAGGGTCGATACTCTCGTAGTAGCTGTGACTACCTCGACGGGTGCGGCGGCCGGTTCGATTTGGAGACAAGGGCAGGGTCGTGTGGCGGACCATGGGCATCATCGCAAACGTGGCGCTCAGGTTCGCAGTGAATGAGCGCAGGGATAAAGACCGTGTGAAATGCCTAGGGAGGAATTCGAGATACACGAGGTGGTCCGTGATGAATTATGCATTAATTATGACTGACTCTCCGAAGTTTCCACAAGTCCGTAACGTTAGGAGATTGTTTGGAGAACCAGATTTCGCTCTAGTGAACGCGGGATGCTGAGGCCGCAAGTCAATATTCAGGTACCACTTAGTACGATGCTTGGCGTACCTTTTGAGGTCCGCACGTCGAGTTTCAATATTGCCCTCCTCCAGACAATCAGCTGGACAAGGTCCTGCAAAGGTCCTGACTGCTGAGACCCCCTGCAGCCTCAAATGCGTCCTCATTGCTCAAACACTTTTTCTACGCCGCTTTGGATGTCCGACGCGGTTCAGGGTCGAGGCAGGGTCCAGCTGCAACTTGCAACAGCAGGATTTGCTCTTGTAAGTATCATCCAAGCCTCCAGGTAACAAGCCTCCAGGTAATCGCACATAGCGCGATTCGGTCTTGACAGAGCAAGCCGCATGTGGGTGTAATGGCTGGCACTATTATAGTCGTGAAAACAGAGATGTAACGGCATTGGTATAGTCCCAATTAAAACATTGGGAGTCCATTGGGAGAAAGCGATACTGGAGTGGGCGGCTGGTTGACACCCATCTGCATTGCAACGGTCCTCCCAAAGTCGGCATGGGAATGTCTTGGAAGAACACACATATGAACTTTCCGCATTCTCGGTTTAGAACGAGTCCAAATCCCGATAATGGAAAGACGAAGACCAGGGCACGCTGTCATGACTGACGCCAGGGTGGAGCAGCGCCACAGAACGAGACAAGTCCCCAGTATCCCCAACGCCCTTACGGAACCGACCACACCATTGGATATCACTTTGAAGCTGCTGCAAAAAATCAAGAATACGACGACCACAAAAAACGCGTGATTCAACAATCCCAGCATCACTTCTTCTTAGAGACCTCCGCATCATCTGCCGAAAGATCCCACTTGCCAAACAATAGACTATAAATGCTTTCAGTACATGACCACCGAAGAAAGGAACGCAGTAGACGTACTCGAACGCAGCCATAATAGTCCATTTCCGGTTATCTGCTTCAGGGAATACGAGGGATCGCGGGCCGTAGAACACCTACGAAAGGGAATCAGAAACCGAGAAGAGAGCCAGTGCGCCAGGGAAATATCCCTACCTCATCATCGACCTCATGGGACTTCCGCGGTAAGCAGTGCAGGAACTGCCAGCCTGGGTTCGCGCCGCCTTCCCGGCAAAGCTCCTCCGTAACCTGATATCCGTGGAACGCCCTCAACCGCTCCTCCTTCTCCGCTTCCTGCCCCATCGAAATCCTATGACCGTCCCATCAGTCTATGCACGTTTCCAAACAAGAAGTGCACGTACCATGTATCCGTAACGATCACATCCGCGCCCTTCACAGCCTCTTTCGGGTCCGTCCCCCACCAAATACCCTCATCGCACCCGAGCTCCTTAACACGGTCCCACACCTCCACAGGCGGCCGGTACTGCTCCGGGCTCGCGATGCGGAGCTTATGTCCGAGGCGCGGGTACGTCACAAGCATATCGTGCAGGACGTTCGCGGAGTCCCCGACGTACGCGACGGTGAGGGGCCGGAGCTCGGGGAGCACGCCTCCCTTGGGTTTCTCGGCCTTCTTCGGCTTCTTGCCCTTCCCCTTCTCTTCCTCCTGTTCCGCGACCTCGTGCACCTCGGTGGTGGCGGGGGCGAAGAGGTGCGCGTGCTCGTGCAGGGTCAGGAGGTCGGCGAGGATCTGGGTGGGGTGCCAGAATGAGGAGAGGGCGTTGAGGACGGGGACGGGGGAGTGTTTTGCTAGTTCCTATAGAGTGGTTGGAAGGGGTTAGAGACGGACCTTGGGAGAAGGAGGGGGTGAGTACGTACTTCGATTTCCTCGTGCTCCCCCACGCGCGCGAAGATGCCTTGACACATCCCCCCCACAACACGGGCCGTATCCCTTGGCGTCTCATTCACACCAAGCTGGATGTCGTCCCGGCCAAGGAACAGCGCGCGTCCGCCGAGGAGGGTGGCGCCCGTCTCGGCGGCGAGGCGGGTGCGGGTGCTGCGCTTGGCGAAGAGGAGGGCGATGGTTTTGTTGAAGAGGGACTGGGAGGGGAGGCGCAGCTTTTGCATCTTTTCGCGGGCGATGGAGCCTTGGGGCTCGAGCCAGGGGAGGGAGACCTGCTTGAGGTGGTGGGAGTGCGCGAGGAGGCGTTTTATTTGGGGGACACTGAGGTCGGCGAGGGTCATCAGGTGGGGCACTGCGCGGCCGGCCATGGTTAGGATGGGAGGAGGGAGGAGGAAGGAGGAGGAGAACTTTGCTGCTACTTTAGTTTTGGTCGACTTTTATACAGCATCATGTGACTCATTTCACTCTATTCCCTGACTTCGACTCTGACTCCGAGGGACTGACTCACGCGTCGCTGTACGTAGTTACTGAAATATTGGAATCATGGCCAACGGTGAGATCCAAGTGTACGCGTCGTTCCCTCGCATTGTGGCGCCTGGTGCCGACCTCAATCTCGATGCCGACAATTGGCATTGGGTCCATTGCCTTACTCTCCCACTCAAGACCCTAGACCTACTTCAGTTCTCGCCCAGGCCCTTCAAGTGGGTCCGCTACGCCATTGGAACTGTCGTTGGAGCACAGGGTGACCTTTCTTCCAGTCGCGATACGCTCAATATTGTGGATTACAATGCTGGCCTCCCACCGGAGTCGACAACTTTATACTATCACACCGGCGACGACGAGAGGCGAAGAATGTTCCCGGTCGTTCCTAACGTTGGACGCACAAGCCTCACCTCTAAGTCTAGCATTGCCACCACTCGGAGGGCCCAATTTCGTTCTGAGACTGCAATGCGGGATAGAAACCGATGCGTCTTCACAGGTATGAAAGATGCCTTCTGCGACGCTGTGCACCTCCTGGCCCGCAGCAAGGGCGATACTGTACTATGCTGCTCTTACTCTCATCTTGTCGTCGCTCACCATTGCACTGGTGGCAGTACATTTCAACGTATACTCAGCGTCGCAGTCGAGACCCTGCCGGTGGCGACCTTGTGCAGGATATCGACAGCGTCCAAAACGGGCTCTTTCTCAACAAGCTCGCGCATGTCGGGGTGGGTGAGCACGTCGCGTTCCTACCAGTGGGTGCCGCTTGTATGACCCCTAATCGATGTCTGAACTGGCGTTGATAATCAGACGCCGAACTTTGCTATGGACACGGCCGACGTCGACCCCACGGCACCAGCAGGAGAGAACAGGTGTACAGCACATCTCTTCGAGCCTGGCGAACCAGCATTCTTCGGTGTCCTCAGCACAACCCCTTTTAGTAGTCCACTCCGCATTTCTGAGACTCCTGACTGGCCCCCGGCAATTCTCTTCGATGCCGTCTATGCTAGCACCGTTCTCCACCATTTTGGAACTCAGATGCTAAAAGATGTGCTCTTCGCGACTTGGAAAGACACCTTCTACCCCGGCGGGGTCAAGGATCAGTTACATGCAGAGCGCAACTCAATCACTGATGAACAGGCCCTTGCGCGTCAAGCACGCCGTTACGCTCGTGCTGGCCCCGACACCTTCGACATGCTCTTGGCTCTGCCGTATATCTTGGTGCCGCCGAATGAGCAACGGGCTATGTCCAGGGAAGCCAAGGAGAAGGCGGCAGCAGAGGAGCAGAGACGCGTGCAGGAGAAAGTGGACGCTTGGAATAGGCAAGTCGTCACTTCATAGCTGGCGCGCAGTATCACTAGCCTGGTAGGATCCACGGAGGCGAGTCCCGACCGATGATGAAGTCCCAACCCGCCACCGAAGGCAGGTTCGTGGCGGTCGTAACCTCGGCAGCGGTCCGAGTGTCGCAAGCGGTTGGCTGGCCCGCCGCCGGCGAGCCTCAACGTAACATGGATCTGCGGGTGAACGCCGAATTTTCGTCTGCGGGGCAGTGGGTAGTGGACGCACACCCCGGCGGCTTCCTCCGCCGTCCCATTCTTCGTCATGTCACATCCGTTCCGGAGGGGAGGAGGGCGCGGTGCTGTTGTGAAATAGAAAATAGCTTGTAAATGTAAACGAGGTCCAGTAGTACTGTTATACACAGAAGATAAAGAAAGCCGCTGGTATGGGGCAGCGAGGTAAGTGACTCTGATCACGAGTGAGGACTCGCGCCTCGCGCGTCGTCGAATAACACGGTGGTATTAAGAATTATACATGGTATGATAGTCTAAGGGTATGCCAGGGATTCAAGTCCCACGCTTGAGTTCATCGTATATCGAAAACCCAAGCCGTCTCTGCGTTTTGGTCGCCTGCCTCCCACCAGTTTGTCTGGAGGACTCTGCATCAGCCATGGTCACGCGGAAAGAAACAGAAAGAAAAACGAACTTTTGCTCCTGGCACACAAAGCTCTCCGGAGCACCCTCCCAATCATCCAACGCATACTTCTTGACTCCGCCAACAGCGTTGTCCCCCCCATCTCCAAATAGATCAACAGCAAGCTGGGTATGGCTCACCCCAGCATACGTCGTCACACACCGCGGATTCACCAATATCCTTGCAGGCGTGAAATCAGAGTTCGGTATAGAGAACCTCGGCGGATCAACCGGAAGCGGCGGCACCTCCTCCCCATCCTCCCCACCCGGCATCGCATCATAATCCGACCCCGCATTCGCATCAGGATCAGCGGCCTGGGCCTGCTGTTTCTCTACCGCGTCCAACGCTTTAGCCGGATCGACAGCCTGCGCCTCGCGTTTGTGGACCTTCCTGACGCCCTCCATCAACGGGTCCCACGCCGCTACATCCACCACGTCCCGCCTTCGTATATCCCCCGCGCTACGAACCCTATCCACCTCGTCCATCGCATCGCGCGCACTGCGCACCCACAAGTCGCGGCAGAACCACGCCTGGCTGCTATCAAGACACGGCGCGTCGTAGTCGCGCGCCGGCATGCCCTCCGCCTGGCTGAGGTTGTGGAAGTCCGAGCCGGCGCGGTACGTGATCCCTTTGTAGTATGACTGCTCCGGGTCGACGACGTGCGTGCCGGCTTCGCAGCAGAAGACTTGGAAGGGGAGGTGTTGGGCGTAGCGCGTGGCGCCTTGGGAGTCGCGTGGGGGGACGGCGTCGTCTTTGGAGGAGGACTTGGATTGGCGGAATTGGTCGCCTTCGATGTCGCGGGTTCGCCAGCTGGGGGAGGGTTAGAGGTGGTACTTCGGGTAGGATGGGGGGTGGGGTACGTACCGGTCGGAGAAGATGAAGAAGCCGTTATGCTCGGCCCAGTCCATGCCACATACCATCGCTGCCTCGTTCGCAAAGCTGACCTTGATCGTCTCGAGAATATCGTTGGGGCACGTGAAGCCCTTGAGCCACACGACGCGGTGGAACTTGATCCCCCGCTTCTGCTGCAGCTCTTTCAGCGGTTCCAGCGCCAGGTTCCGCATATGCGCCTCCTCAAGTGGGTAGTACGCCGCCGCCGGGTCGCTCGTCATACCAGGCACCCTGCGTATCCGGAAGGGCACACCGAGGAGGATGAGCACAGCCTCGCAGAGGTCGGTGAGGGTCTCGGTGGAGTCGGAGGAGTCGTAGTCGAGCATGGAGACGAAGAGATTGTTCGTGCCGAGGCGCTTGGCCATCTGCACGATGACGGCGAGCTGGTCGACGAGGAAGTGGTCGGCGGAGTGGATGATGATGGCGATGTAGTAGAGGTGGTCCTCGCGGATGAGGTCGTCGTACGCTTCGGACTCGTGCTTGTTCTGCCCGAAGGGGCGCGTTAGTGTCGGGCAGAGCGCGGCGACCCAGCCGTTCAGCGAGAGCAGCTGGTCGATCGAGCTGACGACGTGTTGGGCGTCCATGGAGGAGGTCTCTCGGTTCATGATACTGCGAGAGAATTAGAGGAATACTCGTTTTATTGGGGCGTGAAAACTCACTATGGCAGTTGGAAGCGCTCCCAGTAGTCGCTAACCCCGTTCTGGATGACCTCCCCGAGGATACCCTCGCGGTCGTCGCGGCCCATGCGGGCCTGCAAGAACTTGTGTCGCTGGACATTAAGGGACTTGTCCGGACGTGTAGCGCGCTCGATGAAGTTATGTTCCTGGATTTCGTGGGAGGTGGTGGGAGTGGGTGGGTGCCCCGTGGACGATGTGGATGGGAAGAACACGAGGCGGCCGAGGAGGGCGGTGGCGGCGAGGAGGAGGAGGCGGGAGAGGCTGCGACGGCGGATGGAGAGGGGCATGGCAATGGTGTGGACGAGGCCAGCTTCTCACTTTTCCTTTTCTTCCGTCGTGGCACACGTCCAATGTCAACATCATTCCAGTCCTAATCGGGAACACGTCCATTTACCATTCTAGATACGTCATTCAAATATTTATCATGGACGTCCGTTCACAAGAATTCCAGGCCAATATTCTATCCATCCTATACGATCTAACAGTCTCCACATCATCCCTCTGCACCGAGGCACACCAGCTGCTACAATCTCTCCGCCAATCGCCCCTGGACAATCCTCCGTGGCTAGCAGAAAACGGCAGCAGAGGGTTTCACGCCGTACTGGGATCCCTCATGGAGCACGCACCGTCTGAGAACGGAAAGCGGTATATGGCTGCCTCGGTGTGCGCGTGTCAGGAGGTGGGTGCAGTTAGCGTGCAGAAGCTACGCGATCTAGCGGTTATGTTCTATGTGCTCCTGCTCGCGCCCCGTAAATCTCTTATCATTAATTTGCTACTGGACGAATGATGAGGGTTATGCTAGTGAAGAAGCACCCTCCCCGTCCGGGGCTCTTCGAAGGTTTCACATTGGAGGAGCCGCCGGACCGTGAAGAGCAGGTGCTATTAGATGTGCGTTGGTCCCCTTGTCCAGGTATCGTCTTATCATCCTCAGCCATACCCCGTAGGTGCTCAAGCGGCAGGCCTACCAATGTCCACTCACGCGATGGGTGGTGCTAGACGCGTACCCGCCAGGGCCTGACGGGCCCGACGTCATACATGTACATAGTCTGCAGCGCACGTACATCATCAAGCTCGATCCTCCGGTAAGTACGAACATCGTGGTTGGAGGAGCAGCAGCCCCTTACGCTTGGGTCGTATGCAGGCCGTCGAAGAGGACGCGCTTACCGCTGAAGAGAACGCGCTTACGACTTGGGATATCTTGCGCGAGTATGCGGCATTGACACCTGGACGTATTGCAGAGCTCGACACGCCCAGCAATGCGATTGCGATGTCCGGCACCGTGCGTAGGTGGTTTGAGGACTACCTCCTCAGCTTGGAAGCCACCGCCGTGAGCCTCCCACGAAGGATCACTCTCGTGCTGTCAAATTGACATCGTTGGCATCCCAGGACCGCGACGTATATCGCGTCATGAAGCACGGGATGCTCACAAAGTACCGCGCACAGCAGCTAGGCCTCCACCCATCCGAGTCCGTCACATTTCACAACTTCGCTGGATGCCCGCCACCGGGTTTCAAGCTCCCACGCCGTGCGTCCGGTCGCGAAGACATCGAGCTCCCGGACCCGGAGCTGGTGGGGCTGCACCATGCGCTGGCGAGGGTGATGCATGAGAGTGGGGCGGGGGAGGTTATTGATAGGGTGTGTGGGAGGGAACCGGCCCTGGATTTTGAGGAGGTGGATAGGGTGACGGGGGAGGAGTTTGAGAGGAGGTTTTGGGCGCTGGGGGGTGGGGAGGTGGGCGGGGGGGTGGGAGGGTTGGTGTTGGGGACCTAGAGGTCACGGTGGAACATGGTATGTATGTTCGATAGACAGAGAGCAGCAAGCGGTAGATACACTATATGTGTACGGAGTGTCAAATGTCAATATAGTTACGATGATCACTCCCGTCGACATATGTGTGCCCAGTAGTGGACGAGCCCGTAGTGGGCACCATGATCGACATGTGCATCCTCGTGTCGTTCTCTGTATGCGACGTGAATACGGGTGACCCGCTGGCGGGGTCACCTGTAGGCGGTTGGTCATGGCGGAGGCGGAGGCGGAGCATTGGCGGAGGATGATGCTGCTGAAGTCCAAGGTGGGGCAGCGGCGGTCGATCGAAAAATTCGCTGACGGTGGGTAGTTGTCCGCAGTGCCGGGTTGGTATTGTTATGGCTGGCTACGGAATCCTGCAACGTTTGGCACGAAGGTATCGATTGGAGTAGAACCGATCTCGAGAGGTAGGCTAAGTATCAAAGGTCGGAAAATATAATACAGAATTCGTACTCGTACCAGGCTAGTGATATTGCGTGCCAGCTATGGAGTGATGACTTGCCTACTCCAAGTGTCAACTTTCTCCTGCACACGTCTCTGCTCCTCTGCGGCGGCCTTCTCCTTGGCTTCTCTGAACATAGCCTGTCGCTCATTCCGTGGCACCAAGATATACGGCAGAGCCAAGAGCATGTCGAAGGTGTCAGGGCCAGCACGGGCGTCATGGCGTGCTTGCGCCCTCTGCTTGGCAAGGGCCTGTGCATAAGTGATTGAATCCTGCTCTGCATGTGCCTGATCCACGACCCCGCCGGGGTCGAAGGTGTCTATCCAAGTCGCGACGAGCACATCTTTCAGCGTCTGAGTTCCGAATTGGTGGAGAATGGTGCTAGCGTAGACGGCCTCGAAGAGAATTGCTGGGGGCCAGTCAGGAGTATCAGAAATCCGGACTGGCCTACTGAAAGGGGGTGCACTAAATGGTTCGACAGGCTCGAAGAGATGTGCTGTACACCGTTTCTCTCCTGCTGGTGCGGTGGGGTCGACGTCGGACGTGTCCATGGCAAAGTTCGGCGTCTGATTGTCAACGACACTTCAGACATCGATTAGGGGTCATACAAGCGGCACGCACTGGTAAAAATGCAACATCCTTACCCACCCCGACTTGAGTGAGCTTGTTGAGAAAGAGCCCGTTTCGGACGCTGTCGATATCCTGCACAAGGTCGCCACCGGAAGGGTCTCGACTGCGGTGCTGGGTATATGTTGTAATGTACTGCCACCATTGCAATGGTGAGCGACGATAACATGAGAGTAAGAGCAGCATACCGCATCACCCTTGCTGTGGGCCAGGAGGTGCACAGCGTCGCAATAGTCATGCCGCCAATCTGTGAAGACGCACCGGTTTCCATCCCGCAGGGCAGCGTCAGAACGAAATTGGGCCCTCCGAGTGGTAGCAACGCTAGAAGTGATGTTTGTGCGCCCGATGTTAGGATCGACCGGGAACATCCTTCGCTTCTCGTCGCTGCTGGTGTGATAGTACAAAGAGCGGGACTCGGTTGGAAGGCCAGCATTGTAGTTCACAATATTGAGCGTATCGGGACTGGAAGAAAGGTCACCCTCTGCTCCAACGACGGTTCCAGTAGCGTAGCGGATCCATTTGTAGGGCCTGGGCGAGAACTGTAGTACGTCGAGAATCTCCAAGGGGAGGGTAAGGCAATGGACCCAATGCCAATTGTCGGGATCAAGATTGAGGTCGGCACCGGGCGCCACGATGCGAGGGAACGGCGCGTATACTTGGATCTCACCGGGGTTGGCCATGACGAGAGATCATTCCCCAATTCCAGATAGTGGATGTTTACAAATTGAGCACCTCATTATAATTTATGCATTTGCTGTGTTACGACAGGTGGTATAGAACAGAACTGCAATGATAAGAGACATGATTGGAGGCAAAGGACACAACACGACGAAAGACAGCAATAGTAACGACTAATAGTAATACGGATGTTGATACATGAAGAAAGACCATATGTTCTGAGACCACGTCGAAAGATCATGAGCTTCCAAGCCAGTGCACCTACTGTGATGTTTTGAAAGTTAATATTGGCGGGATGTGTGAAAGACTAAATAGACTTACCACGATGCGTGACACGAGAGTGAGCTTGTCGCCAGTCGGGGTCCGCGTCGGGATGGTGAGAAACAGATCATTCGGGCGGGAGCCTTGCTTGATACGGAGCATAGTGCCTTCTTGAACGATGTACGTCTCCCACTGCGCATTGGGGGTATGCCCAGCCGCGATGCCCTGGGCATACGAGGCCTCCAGGGTACTCTTGAACTCCTTCGACTTCGCCGCGACTGCGTCCAACGACGCCTCGATGGACCGCACCTCGGCCCCTGTCGTCTCGCAGTATATCTTGATCCCAGGCGGAGTGGACATGTACTGTCCGTTGCGGTCCACGAAGTCGAAGCTGTAGCAGCCGATGCTTGCTAAACTGTCGCCCCAGATGCGGAGCCACACCCTGCTGTTCAGCTGTGCGTAATCCACCTTCTCGCCTTGGCCAGGTTTTGCCTAGGAATCAGAATATATTGTCAGCTGTGGTCCAAAGTATTCGTAGATACTCACCCCGAGGTGAATAGGCGGAGGGATCAGACCCTGGGCAGCCGCCTGCGCATATGCTTCTCGCCTGTATGCATCCCCCTCTTGTGCCATAATCATAGCCTTCTCGACAGTGCCGAACTTCTTTTCGCAACACTCCCTGAAGTAGGCCTCAGAGACGCGGTCGTGGTTCGCCTGAGACTTCGCCCACATTGTGACTTCGGGCCTCTCTGTGATGTTGGCGCTGGATCTGGAGGTCATAGTGGTCGTCGAGGTTGCAGAGGCGTGGCGGTAGCTCATGATGCACGTGAAATGCGAGAAGAGGAAGTGGATGTTATCAGGAATGCGAGGACGGGTGGATTTTATACTTGGTTGGACAATAACATTTGTCAACTTTGATGTGGAGGAGGAGGAGGAGGAGTATATTATACTGGCCAGGTCCCCAGTCGGAACAGCCAGTTCACCACGGTCGCTACTTACGTAAGTTATGTACAAAGATGACTCGATAACCACTTCACGATCCCGCAGTACACACGCGCCCACCAGAGAGTGTGAAAGCGAGAACGAATACATGCAGAATCCCCGGCGCGGTCGCGCAGGATAAACGGGTAAAACCCTGTGGGAGTCAGACGGCAGTTCCCCACCTGTCAGACAAAACTCCCCGTGATCCAGGATTTCAAGCAAGACGCGTCCGAACCGACTTATCATGTGATTGTACATGTCGCAGCAGCCTGTGTGGCCACACTCGGAATCCTGCAACGTTTGGCACGAAGGTACCGATTGGAGTAGAACCGATCTCGAGAGGTAGGCTAAGTATCAAAGGTCGGAAAATATAATACAGAATTCGTACTCGTACCAGGCTAGTGACATTGCGTGCCAGCTATGAAGTGATGACTTGCCTATTCCAAGTGTCAACTTTCTCCTGCACACGTCTCTGCTCTTCTGCGGCGGCCTTCTCCTTGGCTTCTCTGAACATAGCCTGTCGCTCATTCCGTGGCACCAGGATATACGGCAGAGCCAAGAGCATGTCGAGGGTGTCAGGGCCAGCACGAGCGCCATGGCGTGCTTGACGCTCTTGCACTTTCCTCTGCTTGGCAAGGGCCTGTGCATAAGTGCTTGAATTCTGCTCTGCATGTGCCTGATCCATGACCCCGCCGGGGTCGAAGGTGTCTATCCAAGTCGCGCCGAGCACGTCTTTCAGCGTCTGTGTTCCGAAATGGTGGAAAACGGCGCTAGCGTAGACGGCGTCGAAGAGAATGACCGGGGGCCAGTCAGGAGTATCAGTATCAGAAATGCGGAGTGGACGACTGGAAGGGGTTGCACCGGGGCCGCCGAAAAATGATGGGCGGCCAGGCTCGAAGAGATGTGCTGTACACCTTTTCTCTCCTGCTGGTGCGGTGGGGTCGACGTCGGACGTGCCCATAGCAAAGTTCGGCGTCTGATTATCAACGCCATCAGACATCGATTAGATATCATACTCTTACAAGCGGCACGCACTGGTAAGAATGCAACGTGCTCACCCACCGCGACATGAGTGAGCTTGTTCAGGAAGAGGCCGTTTCGGACGCTGTCGATGTCCTGCACAAGGTCGCCACTGGCAGGATCTCGACTGCGACGCTGAGTATATGTTGAGATGTACTGCCACCATTGCGATGGTGAGCGACGATAAAAAGGGAGTAAGAGCAGCATACGGTATCGCCCTTGCTGTGGGCCACGAGGTGCACAGCGTCGCAGAGGACATCTTCCATACCTGTCAAGACGCATCGGTTTCCATCCCGCACCGCAGCGTCAGAACGAAATTGGGCCCTCCGAGTGGTGGCAACACTAGAAGTGAGGCTTGTGCGCCCAATGTGAGGATCGACCGGGGACATCCTTCGCCTCTCGTCGTTGCTGATGTGATAGTACAAAGTGCCGGACTCGGTTGGAAGGCCAGCATTGTAGTCGGGAATATTGAGCGAGTCGGAACTGGACGAAAGGTCACCCTCTGCTCCAACGACGATTCCGATGGCGTAGCGGATCCATTTGTAGGGCCTGGGCGAGAACTGGAGTGCGTCGAGAGTCTCCAATGGGAGGGTAAGGCAATGGACCCAATGCCAATTGTCGGCATCAAGATTGAGGTCGGCACCAGGCGCCGCGATGCGAGGGAACGACGCGTATACTTGGATCTCAGCGTTGGCCATGATGAGAGACCTGACCGGGACCGTGACCAATTTTGTGACCAATGGCGACCCAAACACGTGATATTCCAATTCAGCTATCCCCCGCCCGACTCTCTTACGCCTACCCCCAGGTTTCGTGCTCCCACCCCGCCCCCTCCGCCCGTGAGGACATCGAGCTCCCGGACCCGGACCTCCTGGGGCTGCACCATGCCCTCGCGCGGCTGATGCATGAGAGTGGCGCGGGGGACGTTGTTGATAGGGTGTGTGGGAGGGAGCCGGCTCTGGGTTTTGAGGAGGTGGATGTGACGGCGGAGGAGTTTGAGAGAAGGTTTTGGGCGATGGGGGATAGGGAGGTGGGCGAGGGGGTGGGAGGGTTGTTGGTGGGGACGTAGACAAGGGCGGCGAGGCGGATGTGGTATGTATGTTTGATAGAGAGAGAGCAGAAAGCGGTAGGTACGCTATATGTGTACAGAGTCTTGATGTAGTGTGTCAACTGTGAATGTAGGTACCATGCTCAGTCCCGTCGACACACGTGCACCCAGTAGCACCGGAGTCCACAGTGGGCACCATGATCGACATGTGCATGCTCGTGTCGTTCTCTGTTAACGATGTGAACATGGGTGATCCACTGTGGGGGCCGCCTGGTAGGCGGTTGGTCATGGCGGAGGCGGAGCGTTGGCGGAGGATGAGGAAGAGAACGCGGGTGCAGATGATGGAGTGGATGACGCGCTGGGGACTGTATGAGGATGAGGAGTGTTCATTGTGAGGTGCACTTTATTGGGGGATGACGTACGTGGCAAGCCAATTAGCAAATACTGACTGAAAATATAGGGTTTTCTTTAGAAGTATTCTCATAGGTAGGGGAGGGAGGTATTACCGGTGCAACGATAGGGACGAGGATGTTGGCCAATGATATCGCTGGATTATATGTCAGCTTCGTATTCAACGAGGCAACGCGAAACACCCACTCAGGAGGAAGAAGTAAAATACAATACCTGCCATACAGCATACTATGATGTCAGTCGATAGAAAACCTCGGCAATTCGAGTTTACGAACCGTCCTGATACAGCTGTATTACCCATCTGGACTGGGAATGGCGAACTGCGTAGGAGGTACAACAATCAGTGCAGGCAGCTGGAATGGAGGACACATTATACTCACGATGCCGATATGCTTTGATGGAAGTTAGAATAGCCAGCGCTAGGATATGTCGTAAGAGAATGGTATGGGGAAGACAAAACAGGGACGTGCTCGTTTCTGATATCACGAGCAGGATGTATGCCACCAAAATCAGGGGGCTCGCATGTACGAGCCGGCACCCCGGCGATGACGTAGAGGCGTCTGGGATGAAGAGTATAAGAACGGCGAGAGGTGCGGGATTGTGCGACGCACATTTTAGGGACTTAATTTCGAGGTACGTTATCGCTATCGCAGGTGGGTACACGAACTGACACGAGGGTATGAGACGAAAAAAGATTTGGTAGGAGGAGGGAGGGTGGCGTACGAGTGCGAGCAGGCAAAGACTGATGAGAATTGAGCGTTGGCGTTCCCAGAGCGCGTAGGTGCGCAGCATCAAGATGGCTGTTGAGGAATGAGACGCGGAAGGTAATTTTGGGAATGCAGGACGTACTTTCTGAGATGAGGGTGCCGAGAACGATGAGCCCTGTGGATTGAGTAGGTCAGTATTGCTAGTGTCAAAGGGTTTGGTGGAAGTCGACGGACATGTCACCACGGTAATCTGTGACAAGCATTCCTATAATTTGAATTTCAGTTTCAGGTGGTACGTTTCGCGTGTGGGAGCGTACTTTAGGCGTGTGTCGAGAGAACTTCACTGAGGGGCGGTGAGGAATACGTAGGACACGCAGCGGAATGAAACACACAGTTGAGCGAGAGGAATGTGTCCACAAATGGGAGATAACGGTTGAGAAAGAAAAGGAGCGAACTAATCGACCAAGGGTTACTCCAGACGTAGGCGATCTGTTGGGGAGGGTCGTCACATAGTAGGTCAGGGCTGCGGAGAAAGATGTACCTCTTGGTCGAGTGTGCATAGGAGGTCGTAAATCTGTTCAGCGGTGTATGAGAGGTAATCTGGGGGTCGAGAAATTTGATGCGTACGAGAAGGGTGGCGGTGGCAACGAGGGTGGACTGGACGAGCGATTGGTCCAGGACCTGGTGCGCCATGTAAGTGTGCGCGACAGGACGTTTTGAGCTTGGATGACGCACCTGCAACGCCGTCGATGTCATAGCCGGGTTGATTCTGCTCACCAGAGACTTGAAAAACGCGTCGTGCGGACAAAAAGCATCCACGAAAGGGATATGGTGGGGGGTGCAGGTAACAAAGAAGCTTAGGGTAAGTTAAAGGGGACCCACTCTTCGCCTCTATTGAGCCGAAATGTGACCAGAAGTCAGGACGTGATTGGTCCGAGTGACTGGTGTAGGGGTCAAAGAAGACGGCTCCACGACATCGAGGCACGGTGTTCGATCAGCGTGCAATGGAAGGAGGGGGTCGTAAGTGCAAGCTGCCACACGAGGAGTGCTTTTTATCGTCATCTACTTGGTCGATCCCACGTGGTGGATGAGAAGCATTGGGTGCCGAAATGTGGATTGGGCGTTGCCATCGACTTGGTGGAATTCTGGAAGCTGGCGAAATAAACGGTGCGAAGACATGACGCATTCAGCCTAACCACGTATGTTGTTTAACGTGCAAGATTTGTGTATTTCTTGGAGATGGGCGAGGGATGCATAGATTCAGAACTTCAACTAGCAGACAGTTGCCCATCATGGGAGAGGCGCGTGGCAAGCAGGAACAAACAAAGAGCACGCGTCTCGGGAGGATACCCAAATTCTTTTAGGCGACCTCCTCCACCCTCATCATCATGGCCGATCTCCCTGCTCTCCTCCTCGCGTCCCTTAACCCCGACACTAGAAAACAGGCCGAACAGAGCCTCAACGCTGTTAGTGTCCAGCAAGGCTTTCTGTCTCACCTGCTCCGCCTCGTCCTCGAGCCGAGCCAGGATCGCGCTGTACGATTGGCAGGAGGCGTCTACCTCAAGAACATCACAAAGCTTCGCTGGGAGGAGGTGTGTCTACGTTGTTTGATCTGCTGTTTGAGCGCGATTACGAACCTTCTTTCAGGATGTACAACCGCTCGCGGAGCAAGACAAAGCGGCCCTGCGATCTGAGCTCGTCCCTGCCATGCTGGCGCTGTCCAACCCAGCAGACAAGGCCGTCCGAGCACAGGTGGCCGAGTCTGTCTCGCTGATTGCGGAACTCGACTTCCCCCAGAAGTGGACGGATCTCATCGATGTGCGTCTCCCGACCGCCTGGCCTCGGAGCCATCTCACCTCATATACATACAGCAACTGGTGTCCTCCCTTTCAGCGACGGACTATAACGTCAATATCGGTGTCCTCCAGACTGCCCATTCCATATTCCGCCAGTGGCGTGCCCACGTCCGCTCGGACGACCTGTTCTCCGAGATCAACCTCGTCCTTTCAAAATTCGTCACGCCGTTCCTCCACCTCTTTAGACAAACGGCGACCCTTTTACTAACGAGCCCCAGTCCTAACCCTGCACTGACGACACCGACCGCGAATTATGCCCTCCTGGCGCAGGCCATGGTCCTCCTCATAGACATTTTCTACGACTTCACTTGCCAGGATCTGCCGCCTGCGCTTGAAGATACGCATGCCGAGTTCTTTGCACCCGGTACTGGATGGTTCCATGCCTTCATGAGCTGGGATCCCGCTGAGCTGCGTGGCGATGTGAGCCTTTCACCTTGTCTCCGATGATGTCATCTGACCGGAATGATAGCCCGACGACACCACGCCGTCCCTGCCTTCCCAAGTCAAAACTGGAATTCTTGAGATTGCCGAGGTGCGCAGTCTCATAGGGCCCTCGTCTCGTGCACATCCTGACAGATACCTAGCTCTACATCAAACTATACCCTGATCAACTCCAAAACTCGCCTTCTGTTGAATCCCTCGTGCAAGCTGTCTGGGCCCTCATCGGCTCCAACAAGCTGCCCGGTCTCGCGGACGACAGTGTAAGTCCGTCTACAACGGTACCGGGCTTCTACTAATCGTCCTCCAGCTGGTCTCACAATCATTGCGATTCATCTCCACCGCGATCCGCTCAGGGTACTACAAGCCCCTCTTCTCGTCACGGGAAACCATCTCCTCCCTCGTGCAGGGCGTCGTTGTACCCAATGTTGCGCTGCGCGAACATGATGTGGAGCAGTTCGAGGACGACCCGCTCGAGTTCATCCGTCTCGACTTGTCGCTCTCGTCGGCGGGCACTGATGCTGCGACGCGCCGGCAGGCAGGTGCGGATGTCCTACAGGCCCTTGTGGGTAGTGGATATGAGGCGGAGACAACGGAGATTGTGGGGTCGTGGATCGGAACGGGCTTGAATGAGTATGCGTCCAATAAAGCAGAGAACTGGAAGGCGAAGGATAGTGCGGTATATCTGTTGACGGCGTTGGCTACGCGGGGTGCGACGTCTCAGGTGAGTTGGTCTGCTATGGTGATATGATTTCCTGCTGACTGATCTCGGTCGTTCAGCATGGTGTTACATCGACCAATACACTCGTGGATGTTGTCAAGTTCTTCTCGGACCATGTGTTCCAGGACTTGCAGGCTGAACAAGGGACGGTGCATCCCATTCTGCAGGTCGATGCTATCAAATTCTTGTATACTTTCCGGAACCAGGTACGTGCACCGCGGCTATGGCCATCTTCTAATACGCATATTGAGTCTCTCCCTTTTAAGCTGACGAAGGAACAACTCCTTTCTGTGCTTCCCCTGCTTGCAAGGCATCTGCGGTCGGACAACTACGTTGCATATACGTACGCGGCTATCACCATCGACCGCGTTCTGTTCATTAAGCAAGGGAACCGACTCATGTACGGTCGCTTCTCCCATCACACGCGCACCATCTAACCAATGATACTTGTACGTCTAGGTTCGCACAAGCGGACATCCACGAGTTTGCAGCGGAGCTGGTGGATGCTCTGCTCACCAAGATGGAGTCTGCGGGTACTGCTGAAAAAGTCGCCGAGAATGATCACTTGATGAAATGTAAGCGTACCACTACCTGCTTGTCGTTCTTGACATCAGGGCTGATGTCGAGTTATCACTACAAGGCGTGATGCGGGTGATTGTGACGGCGCGGCAGACGTTGACGCCTGGGTTTGAGAGGACGCTCGGGCGGCTGGTCGCGATACTGGGTCTTATCTCGAAGAACCCGAGTAACCCGCGTTTCGACCAGTTTATATTTGAGAGTATCTCTGGGCTTATGAGGTGAGTGTGTTACGCTAGTCGTTTCATGGTGTGGGTTTTTGAAGTGCTTTGGGATAGGTTTGTGGTCAGTGGTAATGCGGCGACGCTCCCGACGTTTGAGCAGACGCTTTTCGGGCCGTTTACTATAATTCTGCAACAGGATATCGACCGTGCGTTCTTTCATACTTGGTTTTGCTCGCTGAATAAGGACGTTTACGAATTGATTTTTCTTGTAGAATACATCCCCTATGTCTTCCAAGTCCTCGCACAAATGCTGGAGCTCCACAAGATGGATGTGCCGGAACAGTACCGCAGCCTGCTTCCCTTCCTTCTTACTCCCGCCATGTGGCAGCAAAAGGGCAGCATACCCGGGCTGGTGAAGCTTCTCAAGGCGTTCCTGGTGAGGGACAGTGCGCAGATGCTCGCTGCGGGGCAGGTCGCGTCGGTCCTTGCGGTGGTGCAGCAGCGGCTCATTCCGTCGAAGCTGAATGATGCGTGGGGCTTTGAGCTGCTGCATTCTGTTGTGTTGAATGTTAGACCGGAAGATCTGAGGCAGTACTTCAAAGCGGTCATTATGACGCTGTTGACGAGGATGCAGTCGAGCAAGACGGATAAATATGTGCATCTGTTTGCTCGGTTCTTCCTGTTCACGATGGCGATTGATGTGCAGGGCTTGACGCCTGACTATGTCATTGGGACTGTCGAGGAGATTCAACCCAAGTACGTAATAATTGCTGTGATTGGAGTCCCAGCTGACGAGAATCATGGATAGTCTTTGGTCGCAGATCCTGCTCAACTTTATCGTTCCCCAAGTCCCGCTACTCCCAACAAAGGACCGCAAGCTCGCGGTGGTTGGTATTACGCGATTGCTGACGCAGAGCTCGTACATGATGCAGCAGCCGACCATGAGTGCCTGGTGAATTTCCTTCGCATACTATCTCAGTGACCGGAACCCTAATTCTCACCGCCCCATCCCAGGCCCCCTACATTCGCCAGCCTCGGGAAACTCTTCAAAGAGCCACAATACCTCAACGGCGTAAAAGTGGAGGGTGAAGACCCACACGCCGGCGTCACCGAGATCGACTACGAGGAGCAAACCGCGGGGTACCAGGCTGCGTACTCGCGCCTCGCGGCGGCGGATACGCCTGAGCTGGACCCTGTGGAGTACGTGCGGGACCCGCAGCAGTTCCTTGGGGAGGCGCTGGTGGGGCTGGCGAAGAGTCGCGGGGGGGATGTGAAGGCTATGGTGCAGGCGGCGGATGCGGCGCCGTTGGTGGGTGCGCTGGCGGCCGCGGGGTATGGGCTGTAGATACTAGTAGGTAGGGAATGAAGGGGGAGGAGGTTGGAGGGTCGGGGGCTGGATAGACATCATACATACGTACATTGATATCATACTTTTACAAAAGTTGAACGTTTTATTGTTTTTAGAAATGTGGAATATGTGTAGACCTGCGATGGGGACTCATTGGACGGTTGTTCTTGTGGCAGAAAAAAAGACAGTGGAAAAGAGGACGAGCACTAGAACGGCCAGGAAGGCTGGTCTCGTAAATATTCTTCCGTGCCTGTCGGTAGTCGAGGAACACCTTGACACGAATAACAGGGGTTATCGTGAGGTCGACGGAAGTGAGAATACTGGAGGGCGGAAGACAAACTTCCCCGGATCATCACAAGTTGCAGCCCCCTTGAGGGTAATGGTCACTGGGCGCACCTTCTGCCAATCTTGCATCAATCTCCAACCGTCCACACGGTGGTGTGGACCTCAGAGCAGGAAGGGATCTACGTAATCTTGGCGCTGGATCTGGACGAGGTCAGAACCCTGAAAATGAGGCAAGTGGCTTGGGCGCGCATTTACGAAATGAACCGAACCGCATCAGGATAGATCCGTCCCTCGTCAACGCTGAGACTGAAACGATAGTCCACTGGGAAAAGGTAAAGTCAATTAGGAACGGGTCGCTTCACATACTGTACTCTGAGGGTTCTAAATTTAAAACGTGTATCCAAAAATTCATCGCCTCTTCTGCTTCCCCTTGAACCCTTTGAACACAGCACCGTCATCGCTATCATCGTCGACCAGAATAGGCGCAATTTTCCTGACAGGGGCGCGGACTGTCCTCCGTGCACCATTTGTTTGAGTAGACCGAAGGGTTCGTTCCTCGTCACTGTCCTCAAGGACCGCTTCGTCATCGTCATCTGCTACTTGTATTTCGTCCTCGTCAGATTCAAGGAACAACGGTGCTGATTTAGCAGGTGCTTTCGCGCGCGTCGAAGCTCGTTTGGGCGGGATAGCAGAGCCAGCGCGGGAGGAAGCCTTAGATCTTCCTCTGCGAGGGACCTCCTCTTCATCAGAGTCATTGATGATCATTGGCGCCTGGCTTTTCCCTAAAGTCTGAGTCTGTGTAAGTCCTTCCGTCTTGACGCGAGCCTTTGGTTGAGTGGGTGCAAAGTCGCCCTGACTTTGGACTTGGGATTTGCCGCCCTTCCAATAAGCTGGGTGACAGGTCATTTCCGGGCCTAAAATGGGAAGAAAGAAGATCCTCACAAGCGCCCATTCCGTAATCGCCACCTTCGTTAATGAATACTTCAACTCTGGCTGAAGGAGTAATCTCCCCCTTCTGTTTCGTCTGTGAGACATGGGGAACGATATCAAGGTATGAAGGAGACTGGCCTTCTTGAATTTCTTGAAATTAGGCTTTCCTTGCCATTCTGCAACAGGTTCATTGCCCATTCCCTTTCTTCCCCTATTATACGCCTGCATCTCCACAACCACCATGAAATTCCCTCTGACGTTCGTGTCGTCTCCAAAGTCGGCTACCAAAGCCCACTCATCTGCGGGATCCTCGCGGCCTAGGACAGGTTTCGAGATCTTGAGTTTGTTGAAGTCGCGATCAAACTCATCCTCGGCCTTCTTCCCCTTTTTCGTAGAGGCGATAGCCTTGAGGAAGTTAGCGTCCTGGTCTGGTTTCCCGGGTTGGGCTCCTCCCTTAGACGCTGCAGCAGATGGTGGTTTGCTTCCGGTGGCTGTACGAGTTCTCTGAGGCACCGCCACAGCGGCGACCTTCTCGACGGCATTGACATTCTCAATCGCTCGTTTCTTTGTCTGTCTGGAGCCAGAGCCACTTTCGTTCTCCATGTCTACGTCCTCCTGAACAGAGTCCAGAGTTCTTTTGGTAATTCGTGACGTTCCGATAGAAGCCTGAGTCTCTTCCTCCTCCTCTCGTAGAGTACTAAGATTTGCTGAAGCACCGGTGCGCCCAGGTCGTCCGGCTTTCGCCTGAGTCTGGCTCTGCGTCTGTGTCTGAGTAGAGCTTCCGTATGCCGTTTCTGGAACATCATCAAAGGCACTTTCATCAAAAGCTCCGGAGGTTATATTATCTGGATGGCTTGCATCGAACAAAGCCTTGAACTTCTTCAATGGCGGTTCTTCACTTGGCTCGTCCATGCCTAGAGAGAAACCTATGGCCTGTGATGCCATAGTATCAGAGGCTGATGTTCCAAGTCGACGTTTTAATCTTGTTGGACGGAGTGGCGTTGGCGCCTGAGAGTCTGTCTTATTAGGAATATGAAAATTAGAAGTGTAGGAGACGTACAGTGAGATCGAGAACTACGGCTTGTGGCGGAGGGTTGGGAGGAGCGAAGAGGTCAGGCACAGAGTCGAGTATTGCTGAGGGATCGTCGAGGCCGATCACTAAGGGTACTCCAGCGTTTACACGTTTCACAAGAGCCTATGGCAGAGGTGAGCGTCTTTGAATGTATAAGGGCGAGATCGTGAATGACCTTGCGAGGACGGGGAACTTCGTTGGGCTGTTCGGGTTCAGGTGTCTTGATCGAGGGCAATGATGCAGGCTCCTGCGAGGCCTGCCGAGACGTTGTACGACGCACTAACCTCCTCGACGGCCCAGCTCTCTGTTCTGGTTCTGGTGGAACTACAGAAGGCTCCTCTGAATGGGTATTGGGAATGAAATCTGGTAGTGACGTTGTTTGGGGCCCTGTACGATGATATCAGCACAAATACTGAAGCTATGCTTAGAAGCACACCTGAGTCAACGTCCATGTCTGTTGCAGGGAGCGTGTCAAACAAAGATGTATCGACGTCAATGGTAACCTGCACAATGACTTCTGGATCGACGATGCGTAATTCGAACCTGGGTGTCCCGTTAATGAGAAGAATGACATTCAGAACTAACGCACGATTTCGCTTCTTCGACTAATTCTCTCCAAGCTTCCTTGCCAATCGCGGCGATGAGGGATCTCTCCTTTCCGACTATGATTGTCTTCTTTCCCTCCTTTGCTCGTCCTCTTGTCAACGCTCTATGGAACTTCGATTTTCCGGCGGCGGCATCGAAAGTTTCGAAAGAACCCCCTCCTCTCTCAATGAGTTCCTTGTAGTCCCCAAATCGAGCCTTCTCGTCCACATAAAGGAAACGATATTCTGAAAACATCATCAAACGCTCTTCGTTTGGTTCCCAAACTCTGAACTCCTTTTGTGACGTTGGTAGCGTCGGCGAGAAGATAGGTCGATACTTGTTTATTGGGGGGAGGTTAAGTGTATATTCGAACGAAAGGCCTTGTGCAGAATCAGGATTGTTTGGTAAGCCACCGAGACGAATGACTTCCGTGAGCCATTCTATCTTCGCAAAGTGGCAGGCAGAAAGTAGCGAGGCAGCGACGATTGGTTGAGCGGTGTAGCTATGTAGAATGTGATGGGTGACGTGTGGGTCCGGTATGTGGACAACATGGACACCTGCAAGGAATGGTTAGTATACGGGAACCCCCTCTTGGGAAGGGACCGACCGAGAGCAGCACAGTCCTTCAGAGAAACGGCTGATTTCCCCATAACAGGCTGAACATAACAACAGATGGGCACCCAATTAACGCTTTAGTGATGTAAGTAAATGTAGGTTTGAGCGTGAATACAACGACTGACATGACTGTTACGCTAGAGACGACTGCAATCATATCACCGTCCTGTAATTCATGTGTTTCATGGGGATTGATATCGACCTGTTTCCCGTCTCGAGAAATTCGCGCTGGCTTGTCTTTCATGTTTGAAAACTCCAGCTTGGGTCGAGAGGTCGGGCTTCCCTATTAAGAACAGATTGATGATATTTTCCTACACGAAAGTATATCGCTCAGACGCACCACATCTTCTATGGAGAACTCCTTCACCTCGATATCATATTGGTGGCTCGAAACCTTCTTGTTGACGATGAGCAATGGACACTCTTTCCTGCCTAGACCGTAAGTTGTCCCTGTCTTGAGAAGTTTCGTCTCTAAAAGAACTCGACGTGAGTTACACTTTCGGGGTGCATGGTCTGGCGTAGTACTTGCTCTGAAAGCTGATATCACCGAGTGCTCCGTCAAAGGGACCTGTGATCGTCCACATTATGACCAGCGGACGATATCACGTCCACTACGATATCTTGGACCTCGCTAGTGACAGGGAACGAGTTGTAAGATCTGCTTGACTCAAGGATTCAGGTCAGAACGCGTAAATAGAGCCAAACTTCCGCGTTTGGCTCTGGCGCGTCCGTGACGACTTGTTACTGCACACATTTTCAAGTCCTCCTCAAGTGCATTTACAAATGGTTTATTTGCCTACAAAAATTACAAGAGGCACACCGGATTCATGTGTGCATCGTTCGTGTATGTGCGTTGGGATAGATCCCGAACATGTCATCATGGAATAAGTATTATCATAAAAAAGTATACCAAGAAAGCATATATGCAAAACGTCCAACTATGAGGGCAGAAGGGTCTTCTGCGCTTCCCCGACAGCCGCCATCACGACCTCACGGAGATGGGGATTGTCTCTAAGCATGTCGGAGAACTGGGCGGGCTGCAGCGAGGACAACGCAGCGAGATTTTTGTACAGCCCTTCTTGAACCTCAGGAGACAACGAGCTATGCGGAGGGACCTGAGGTGGAGCCTGCTGCATCGGAGAGGTGTCCGCTGGCTGCGGAGGCGTTTGGCTGCTATGTGTGGAATCGGCCATAGGGCGATGCTGGGCATCTGGTGAGTGATTCTGGTGCCCTTGAGCTGTGGAACGATCTGGCGGAGAATGCTCAGGTAGTTGCCCAGGCTGATAGTGTGCGTTGTGTTGTGCCTGGTAAGGTTGCTGCCAATATTGAGCAGAATTATATTGATGCTGCGCGTAAGCGTAAGCGTTATAGTGAGAAGGTCCCGCGACGTGTTGTGCAGAGGGGTAGTACGCAGGGTACCCGTAAGGATGGGTGGCTGGAAGCCCCGAATACTGCGGAGTCTGATACTGCCAGTAGTCGTAGGGCCCCGCACGAGGCGGATAAGTATACTGGGTCGGTGCACCGTACTGGTGGGTCACAGTTGGTTTGGAAGTGCTAGCGACTTGTTGACTCTGAGCAGCTTGGGGTGTGCGTGAAGCAGCAGCAGCCGTCACAGAGGAATAGGTGGCTACAGGAATTCCGATTGCCACGGCTACCCAAACGAAATAATTCTCGTTAACTTTTGGCCACGTTAAGTCCAACGAACTCTTAAAGAGATACTCACGTTCAGGTTTCGGTACCAACTCCGATGGCTTTTGCAGTACTGGCCCTTCTGTGTTACCGAAGATGACGCTACTCCATTTGAACTCCTTCTTATCGCCTTTGTCCCACAGGACCTCCACGGATCGGGTTGCCTCGATTACTCTGATGAGCGACACTTCGAAGACCCCAGAGCTGACACGCATTTTGATACGAGCCATGGGAGGGAGTGCTAAAAGCTCAGCCTTGATCTTGTCCTGCTTAGCCTCCTTCTTGGCCGCCGCCACAGCCTAGGATTAGTATTGTCAGTGAAATTGGTTAACGACGCAGAGAATTGCCACATACAGGGTTATGTTGAGAACACAAGACTTGGACCTCATACTTCTTGATGACCTTGAGCACCCGAGACCCCGACGATGAATCTGCGGTCGTTCCGTTCACGTCGGTTGGAGGCGCAGAGGTGTCGATCAGCATTGCATCTGGCGGGGTAGGTGATACTAGTGCGGCTGATGCAGGGGCGTTGGGTTCCAGGAGCACCACCTCTTTTTCGACATCCCGCAATATATTGAAGAGGATACCCGACTCTGATTCATCTCTCGCGCAGGATACATGGAATGCCTTCGGACATTTGCCTTTGGTACATTGGATCGGCGCCCCGTGGGTCTTGGACCGTGTCTTCGTACATGACGTGCATTTCTATGTTTCGAAGAAGGGTTAGCTCATTTAATCGAGAAGCAACTGAACAGATGAGACCCACCAGATGCCACCTATCTTTGACAATCCCGTCGACACCATACACCACCTTCTCCTTGATCTTGTTCGGACCAATCTCGATCTCGTCGACCCAGGTCTCCGGGACGATGCTTGCGCAGAACTCATGCGCCAACCATTCTTTCGGGTTCCCAGACGCCTCCTCTGCATCCTTTCGCCCAACGGGCGGATCGTAAACGCGCAAGAGGCCTTCCTTGTCCATGGAAACACATAGACAGCAAGGGAATGGCTCAAGAGCGGGGGGTCTGGGTCCAAGTTTCAGCGTGATCGATAATTTGGGTAAAGACACCTTTGGTAGGGCTGTTGCTGACGAGGATTTCGACGGAGAGAGCTTGATTTTCAACTTCTTGGGCAGAGGCTGCTCATCTGCATCCTCTATTTTCACGGCTTTCCGTTTTCGTACAACCTTAGGTTTGGCGTCTTTGCTATCCTTGTTACCGTTTTCTTTCTTTGACGACACGCACTTGGGCTTTGGCGGCTTGGGAGGATTAGCGGCTTCTTCAGCACGGTCCATGAGTAATTGATCCACGTCAATCCGAACACTGAGAAGATGTCAAATCAGATGAACGCGTGGAAAAAGACAACCGCATACCTGTCGCTAATGCATTCGCAGGCTTTCGCACGCCGGCCGAGATCCAGCCAGCTATCGAGAGCGAAATTAACGCTCTCTGCGCAGTTGAAGCCTAAGTTGAAACCCGCGTGGTAGCCGCGAGGGAAGGTGATCACAAACTCGCCGGTATGTTGTACAAGGAAGTTCGGTCTACATGAAGATTGTGCGAGAAGGGTGGGTGAGGCCAGGAAGGATTTGTGGCGCAAGAATTGGGGACAGTTGGTTGTATCTTTCGGGAAATAACCTGGAACGCATGTTTTGAGACAAGCACCGGATGACTCAACGCGGAGACTAACCTCGCATCGTCTGCTCAAGGGCTGCGGCTCTGCCCTGGGGAATGGCATACCAGAATTTTGGCGCTCCAAAATGGATGAAGTTGATACTAAACAAGTCCATATCTTCCACGTGCCAAGCAAAGGTTGCTCTCCACATGCCAAAGTACAGATATGGCGTATTCACTCCGGGTAAACCCTGATTATCTGCCGGCAGTAGACGAGTAAGAGTTGATGGGAGATGGGCGACGTTCCAGGCAGTCGTATCGTCGGTGTAGAGCGAACCTTGAGGCCAAGAATCAGTTGAGCCCATAGAGAAAGCGCGTGCAAAGCTTGCCTTGAGTGTCAGCACCATACCAAGCTGCTTTACCCAGACCACAGTTCCGCCAGTAGTGACGCTCGAGCGTTTGACAGAAATCTCGCGTATAATCAGATGCATTAGTGTTTGGCGGCAACCAATCCTGATGCGGGTCGAAGGTTTCGAGAAACTTGGCATCCTCAGCAGCGCGTCCAGCTAGCGCGGCCTCCCGGGCCTCCCTGGAGGGTGCAACGCGCTTTCTGGGTTTACGTTCCGAGGTGCTGGCTGGAGCGGCACCCGCTGGTTCAGAGGCAGGTGAAGGTGGAGTTCGGTCGCTGTCGGGAGGAGTCAAGACGATCGGGTCGTTATTAGATCCTGAGTCGCCAAAGACCATGGGCCGGTCACCATCCATAGGCTCCTGCTTCACTGCCATCGCCATGTCCGGGCCGACCGACTCCGCCTTGACATTATCGGTCTTCTTCTTCGTCTTCCTCATCGTGGTCCTAGGCTTGATATTTGCGCTGCGCGCGTGCAGTCCTATTTCATTGAGCCCTGGGGCGCGAAACTCATCCTTTGCACAAAGTTCTGCCCATTCTCGCACACTCATCAACTTCCGCTTCTCCATGTTCTCCTGCCGGAAGAGGCCACCTCGGCCTAGCATATGTTGTTCAATCGGCGTCTTTATTTTCACTCCACTTAATTGCTCCTGCAGAGGCGGTAACGCAGCCGTCCTGAGATGATGATAGAAGTCTCATTAGTAGGGCGGCGGCACAATGGGACAATATGACGGACCATTCTTTGGGAGGAATGACCTTTACAATGCCGCTCTTCGAGCCCCAACATTCGATCTTCGACACATATCCCTCAAAGTCCTGAAACTCCTCCATGGTAGGCTTGAAGACCGGGATGCCACGGTGCGCTAGGGGGTCGTCCTCCGGGTCAAGCCATGTTTTACCATCGCTACTGGGTGATGGTGGTAACTGGACGTCTTCAGAGCCATAGAAATGGTCTGGCTGCACGGGAGGCGTCGGTGAAGGAGACCTACTCGGAGTGAGAGAAGGTGTGCGAGAAGAAGAGAACATGCTGCAGCCTGGTTACGAGGATTGTTTTAGACTGTGAATGGCCAGCTCGACGTGCCGGAACGCTTGGAGAGCGTTTGATACCTGCTCTACGAGCTGATTGTGGTGGTCGTGAGCTACAGGCTGTCCCGAGGCTGTCGTCGGTCGTGAAATGGCCAGTCTCAACGGTGCCGATGAGTTTGGGTCGGTCGGAGCTTGAACGAGACTGCCTAAAGGGGTCAACATGTAGCCCAGAATGGTCCAACCAGAGCCGAGCCGGCCTTGCCACCGAAATTATGGTCTGTGCGCATGTACCGAACAAATGTATCCTTTACTCACAGCGTCCATGCTATATAGGACAACGAAATTTACTCAAAGAACAAGGCCAATCTCATGTAACACTGGCAGCAACAATTAGATACGGGAAAGCAAGTCATGATCATGTATGAAGGGATAACCTGTCGATCAAGGTTTTCGAGATAAGTGTTTCAACGATGCACTTCGTGCTCAACAACCAGTTGCCCATGTCCTCAGTTTTCCTGCGTAACACGTGTACCCGATAACGGTACCGCCTTGCGCTTAAAGGCCAAAAGTAAAGTTGCTGATTCTAATTTGAATGTTCACGAGCGCCTTCGTACTGGCATGACATGTCAGATCCCTTACAACAGACTCTGAGCTGGCTCCTTGACCAATTGTTGACATCTCGTATAGTCCGTGAGCGCTGCCTACATAACCATCATTCAGCTAAAGATAGGTACAGGCATGCGCAGGGTTCCGAGGCTGCTGACTTGTCGTTGTCGGCCCCTGACACGATCGAGATGTGCTCAACCTTGAATCTCACAATCGGCTAAATTGGGAAGAAACTAGATCGTTGCTTGCTTTAAGGTTACCTCGCCTGGAATGTGGAGACATGGAACACGATGCTTTCGCCTGGCTTGCATTCAATCTACCCCGCGCTGGCTTTCCAAAGAGTCGATATCAAGGATCTGCCCGGAAAGCTCCCGGAGTTGTGAGTGATGGCGCACGTCTAGCAGGCTGTGCTCGTTGGGTATGTGCTCTCTGAAGAAAGCATGACAATCTGGAGTGTGTAGAATGCGGTTCCCGATCGATCTCCCCCGTCGGCTGTGTCCAAGCCTATCATTTGATTGACACTGTACTGTATTTAGTTCGAAGATGCGCCAACGATGATGTGTTTTCGGAAGACATGACAGTTGCGAGGACTCACACATTCTGTCAAATGACGTGGGCGGGATTGTCGTGACGGATGCGACATGGGTCCCAGTCTCTCACTAGGTCGGAGGTTTTGCGTTACATGTGGTGAACAACTGGGGTCATGAGGTCCCTGTGGAAATATTGAGATTGAGTCTTCTTGTGAAGACCTTACCTCCGCTCTTTCAGGAAGTTCGGATTGAGGCATTTTGTAAGTTCGTTTCTGATGCCTTTGAGAGCGAAGTCAGTGTCAAACATCCATCGGATCGGTGAAGGATTGTACGCGTCCTCCAACGGCGGAAGCGGCAAGAACGAGCAGCCACCGCGCAGAAAAGCACATAGGCTGATATCTTAACTGGGATCTTGAGTACTCAGATGGTGGAAATTAGAGAAGGAAACCAGTCACTGGCGCAAGCTTCCGCAGACATCCAGGGTGCCAAAAAGAAGAGTAGTGCGAGAGGCGTATTCCCATAATGCTGCAAAAGTGATGGATAAGTGCATTGCATGTCGCGGCTTGACATGTCGACCACAGCCTCCCTCCTTCACATTCGAGGTTAGGGCCAATGACCTCGTCCTCAGGGCATCGAGCTGCAGACGGGGAGGGAAGGCCGTATGCAAGGGTGAGATTGAGATATTGCGTCGACTTGGGACGTCAGCTTCTTATGTCATGAGTCACATATTGACCACAGCCCCGCTCTTACATATTTATGATTGAGGCCGCCTAAAACATACACAAATTGATGGTTAGAATGACGAAGTATGCAGACCGCAAGAAAGTGGGAAATATGGCACCTGAGCTTGCCTTTGGGCTTCCATATTGAGAGGACATGATTACGCCTCCTCGCGAGGAACAGTTGTCTGCTTCGTGTACCTTGTAAAATTGAGACTGCTAAAAAGATACACCAGAGCATCTATAAGATGTGACTCACCGAGACAATATTTGGATATGGTATGGAGATTCCGAGAAGAGGAGGTCGTACTCTGGGCGCTCGGAATGACTGTTTCGGTTCAGCCACTGGCGAGAGATGAAGACCTGTCACCGAGTCGGCGCAATTCAGTAGCGTTCCGACTCCGTTTAGTAAGACCTTTTCCAAACGCAGTCGTTATGGTGGCCGAGGTCACCGCTAATACCGACAAGATTCAGCGCCCACGATGAGCGAAAGGGAGCATTGTGTGGTGCTCTAGGTCTCTGTGGCTAAATCCAAAAGTCGCTGGAGTTTTGTTTCGAAATCGGCAAGGAATCACACATTTCCTGAAAGTGGAGTCAATGATTTCGCCCTGAAATATTTTCTGCTAGAGGATCGAGCAAGATCGAGCATCATTGGCTAGGGTACGGGTCACATACCCCTGACGGCGGTTTGTCTTCTGGTTTACCTACCACCTCGCGTTCCATCGTAAACCTGGTTCACCGTGTGGCGAAAGGCTGTGTCTGCGCCTCGTTCGTTGAAAGGTGCATGTCCGGCTACCATTTATTTGATGCACAAAGATCTACAAGCAAGGCTGTGTGTGTCGAATTGTTTCGGTGTGATAGTGCAAACTACGGGATAACCTGAGGGTGACCACCAACTCACCAAGAATACCAGCAGGAGGCTCCGCGTCCAATACAGCCATTGAGCGACGCGAAAACGCTTCTAGTCCTGGCGTCAAACTTTCAAACGATAGGATCCATTGAATTTCTTCTGTGAACAGTGTGGGAGATTGCGATGGTCCGTCGACACGTCCCACTACCGACCCTTCATAAGCTCATAGTCAGATTGGCCGGATCTGAGGGGAAATTACCTTGTCAAGCCATGAGATCAGAGAAAAATCCTAGAAGGACGGAGGTGTGGCTGTCCGACAGGCACCAACCGATGTTTGGTTGTCTAAAGGAACCCATGTCACCTGAGGCATCTATCTTTATTCTCTGGTATGTATTTCCTTTTCATGTCGATCCTATATTGAAACCAAGCCAGGAGGCTCAATTCCACTCACAATAGGTATCTGATCAGTACAGGCACACTGTCGACAGGCCCCAGGGTGAACGCCCTAAGTGGGAAACAACCGCCACCTGGTTGGTGGTCCGACTTACATAATGGACGCCCCTGATATCTACCCTTTTACAAACTTTGACCCGTTTTTTCACCTCAGCTCTCGGTTCGTTCTGCGTGGATTCTCTCTCCACGGAAACGGAGACATGTCTTTGATCGACAGTCCTACAGGGAAATATTACGATAACCCCGATCGCAAACACACCTCTCCGTGGCCTTGAGTTCCTGAAATTGTACATTGTTTTGAATAGACTCCCTTCTTGCACGGAGGCTGTTCGTTCCCTTGGGTCGCGTCCATAAATCGGGCGCTCGATCATGACATTCAAATACACCATCCCTGGCGACCTGCTCTCCCGTTTTCCTGATAAGCCCCTGGGTTCAGCAAGTCACATCCTCCCACCTCCCACCTTCATCCCTGTCGACTCCTCCACTTAGAAAGCTGCTCAGTTATACCGTTATTCCTCGTTGGATGCAGAGCATAGGAACCTCGTTCATGTTCTTAGGTCTGTATACCAAACATCCTTTGCCAGCGCCTGTGTTTGCTCATGTCCGTCACCCAGACTTCGAAAATATTATGTCCTACCAGAGCTTCCAGCCAGACGCAGACCAGGGCTCCGTGTATAAATCAGACGGGTCCTACTCAGACCCCCATTACGGAGACCACGAACAAACGTTTTTCGGTGACGGAGCCATCAGTAAGCTCAGGCATGTCCTTATGACGTTCGTCTAGTCTCACAATATCTTTCCAGAACTACAAAGCCCCCACCAGGAGTGGAACATTGTGGAATCCAATTCATATGAACCACGTAAGATGCTTTGGTACGGAATCAAAATGGCGCTTACCCTTCAATAATAGTCTTCCCCTGTGATGCAACCCTTCGGCATCCGCCGTTCCCCTCTTGCGACGGGCCATACTTATCTGGTTAGTTATGCGTAAATCTATAATTTTTGCCCCTCACTAACCATACCTTTTATTTCAGGAAGATCTGACGAGACACCTCTGTGGACATGGGGAGCATCTTGCTCTGCCGAGTCCCCCATGTTCCCTGAGCCCGAGGTGCCTTTTGCTTCTGCATCGTCGTCGCCCACGAGTAGCTCGACATACTCGCACGATGATGGTTAGTTGATTCCATGGAGGTTCCTAACCGAGCTCATTATTTTACCCCTAGCTACTCCCTCGCCGCTTCAATTAAACGAGTTCTCAAATGTCTTCGACTTTGACTTCTCCTCATCCATGCCCAATGAATACTTCATCTCGGAACCGAAACCCTCCTCTCTACCAGCGTCGATATCGAGGCGAAGGTCGCCCCGTCCTCCTCGGAATGTCCATTCCCCTGATTCCCATAAGTCAAGAGAACCTTCCCCTGCGAATAGCGAGAGCGACGCGAAACGTCGATTCCCCTGTCTTGTGCTCGGTTGTGCCCGACGTTTTACTAGTCAGTACACGCTGAAGGTGCACATGGAAGCGCACAAACCAAAACCCCGTGTCTCCTTTCCCTGTACTCTCGGATGTGCGGAGAGATTCTCCCGACAACACGATCGACTCCGACACGAGGTTGCGAAACACGGGAAGGTCTGCGAGTTCCTTTGCGACGATTGCGGACGATTCTTTTCTTCTGGTAAAACTTTGGGCAATCACAAATGTCCCGTTGCTCAAGGAGGCACGCGCTGGGTCAATAGCTGCACTTAACATCGCCATCTCTCATCATCACGCTTTGCATCTACATTAACATACATAACTTGGGATAACTGGTACTTGACGACGGACAAGATTCTTTTTCGCATATACATACACGCTTATGGACATGTACATACAAAGTAAGTAGTAAGGGGAGGGGTAACAGGGTCTTGATGTACATTACGGTTGTGCCCAATGGACACGGTGATCATCTAGTCGTCTTTGGCAAGCCACAAGCCGCTGAGGGCATTCCCGCAGCGTCGTAAGTGGAAGTATATAATCCTTGATGATTTGAAGGGTAGAGTGATCTGGTGTCCTTAATTCAATCGCGGAACTTCGTAACAGACACCGATGGTGAAGTGGTTATCATGCTTGCCTTCCATTTGTCAGGTAGCAAGCGGCACGGGTTCGATTCCCGTTCGGTGTATAAATTTTAGCCCACTTTTTACCTTCTTTTCTTCTTTTAAGTTCTTACCTCCACGGACTACTCTCCAGAATTCAATTACATAGTCCGACTGTCCAGGACGGTAGCCTGTACTCAGTACTGTGTACCCGTTGAAGGCAGGTCGAACTCCCAATTACTTGCGAAAAAAACCAGGTACAGCTCGGTGAGTCTGTGACTTCTAACCTATTATAATTCAGGGCATGGAGTAGGTAAGATGACTTAGGTACAAAAAAACCTGATCCCTAGAGCGCTGGCAAAGACAGGCAAAAGACCGACAGTCGTGCCCAGGTTGTGTGCCTCATTTTTGTACCTGGCTCTAAAGCGCTTGTTTTTGGGCGCGGCGAGGAGATAGAGAGCGGCGAGAAGCAGCAATGGTCAGAAGCACAACGTTGGCAACATCCGTATCTCGGCCAAGGCTTGCCTCAAAAATTGACCAAACCGCTGTAGGTGAAATTGTTTGAGGGGTCCAACTTCGGTTTAACATTCAGAAAACGGGTATCAAGTCTCATGCACAATCGGACATATGAATAGCTGTACTCAATTTGCAGCTTTCGTAGGACTGTCAGCCTAGGGGACGGCGGCCATTTTGTCGACTATAGGCCCCGTTCCGTCTTCTGGTCTGAGCAACTTCCAGATTATGACGATATCAGAAGCCAGACTCTCATAACGACCTCAAGGCTCATCGAAGTACATACAAACATCACCAGATGTCTTGCCCACTCTTTCTTCCTGCTTCCTTTCACTGACCTTCAAGTCTGGGACTGTGTCCTTTCATGAATTTGCAGGTCGTTTTCTGCTCGTCGGTCCTCAGCGTTCCGGCAGTCTTTCTACACGATGTTCTTCCATTCTTTTGTTCTCCTTTCGCTCACGGCTTTGGATTTCTCGGGTGAGTGCTTACACCTCGAATTTCTATGTAATAATACGCTGACATCCACGATCATGCAGCTCCTGCGATCATCCAACGCGCTAACCCATGCTTCGTGACCGGAACCGTTCCTCTGTCTGTAGAAGTCGCTACCGGTCTCACCGCACTTGCACAGGATGTGATGTGCAACGCCGCTGTCAAGAATGCTAATAACCCAGGCTGACACCCTCCGCTGACCTTGCGAGTGGTCTGCAGGTTGAAGTTGCTCCGGGTGTACCAGAGGTCACTTCTGAAGGTATCTCTTTTCAGCACTATTGACTTCCAGAAGTCGAGCAGCTCGCCCCTTGCATTTGCTCTGTTCGTAGACTGTGACATCGCTCACACCTCTTCAATCTGGACTATCCATTGATTGCTCGCTGCAGCGCAACATTTCCAACACCCGCTAGTCCAGCAACGGCTGATTTAGGCAAACTTCAGAAGCAGTTGAATTTTATCTTGCTGTGGGTGTACGAGTACGCCTCGAGTGAAACTGTCTGCTATCTCCTTGACTCGTGATACTTGTACCAGTCATGGCCGAATTCAGCCGCACTTCTGGCTAAGCTGAAGGGAGCATAATTCTTTATTCAGTTCCAGATTTCCCGAGTCGATGAAGCAATTGGTGTGGCCATGGGTGCGGCGGACGCAGAGCAACTTAAAAGTAATTGAAGGTGTGTCAATGTAATGTCGAGGTATCATCTTATACCTTCGTTACTCAGAACGCAGTGCGTGCTTCTTCCAAGGAAGTGGCTCAACTCATTGCCTTGGCCACGGTCATTTGAAGACAACGAGTGCCTTTGACAATGAATTCATAGATCTTGGTTTAGATTGGTTTACCTTGGCAAGTCTAGGCAAACCTCGTTGGAAGATTCTCGCCGAGTGCCTGATCTGATGAGAATTTTGAGATATTTCATGTCTTGGCGGTGCCTTGCCCGCCAATTGTATATACGTTCCTGCAGAGTGAATTATTGCCGAAAATGTACTACTACCAGTGTGAGCATGGAGCATGACTGGACGGTTTGAGAAATCTACGCCAAGTCAGCGAGTCCACTCTGACCTTGACACCCATCACGGATACAGGCTCGACCGTCAGCTTATGATGGATCGACCGCGACGTACAACGCGCCAACCAGCAAGGCTAACTGACACTCTTACTTCCTCTCCTCCCGCGCCCACTGCAACTCGGTCCAAACGTAAGACCCAAGATGTGGATCCCGCAGATCAACTTCGTTATCTGCTCACAAACTCTAAGAGCGCCCTAACAAGCATGGACATCGCTGTACGTCTCTCAACTCCAGGCTCCACCAGCTGCGCCCGTTCCTACACATTTCTCAGGTCTCCGAGTCGCTCAACGCGTTTCGTATCACCAGGATCTCATCAACGCCGGCTCCTGGAACATGCTCTCGCCAGAATCCCAAGATATCCTCAAGACTCTGCTCCCACCTACTGCGTTCCTCGGCTTCAAGGCGGCCATTGACGCGGACCATCCCTCAGCCGTTGACTCCATGTCCGTCGACGAAACGACTGACTCAGCGTCCGGGGAGGTCGATGTATCGTTCTTTACGGATTCGCACTTCTTGGCTGCTGCACATACCCTTCAGGACCACATATACTCAGACTGGATGTCGGACGCCCATGCCGAGAAGGTGAAGAAGTACGAGGACGGGATTCGCGAGGGGACGCTATCGGCGGCTTGGAAGGACGAGGTCTGGGAACGCGATAACACCAGCGCCCGTGTCGGTCGCCCTCCACCGAATGGCGACAATGCGGCATCTTCGAACCATGTTGCGGAATCTGGAGCACGAGCGGGGTGCGTTCTGACCTGATTGACCCGCGAAACAGCCCTTCTGACGAGTGATGTCCATGTATACAGCGAGGCTGCCGAGGTCAAACTTATCGCACTCGCGAAAAGCGGCATCCTTCGTGTCGGGGATATTATTGCTCTGAAACGCAACTTTACGGGGCTTGATTTGACTATCGAGAAAGACGCTATCGTATGTTCCCCGTTACTCATTTGCCTCCCCGATCAGTCATCCCTTCACCATCCTCAGATCCAATCGATACACCCGAAGACACATGCCCTCACAGTCCTATTTGAACCCGGGACAACTCAACATCTTCCCGCGCACCTGATATCTCCAGAGCCCTCAGAGCCGTCCGCACCGACCCTAGTTGCGAATATCATTAAGCCCATGCAGCTGGAAACGGCGCTGCTCGACGAAGACAACCGAGTCGAGAAGTCACAGCGCCCGAACGGTAATGCCTGGAAGTGTATCACTGTGTGGAGATGGAGAGGGGAAGCCACCGAGGATACAGGTAATGGACGATGGGGCAGGGAGAATCACGGAACACTATTCTATCTGAGGAACACATATTACCATGAGCGATGAAGAGACTGCATTATGTATCATACCATGTGTATCATACTGTACCACCATCATATTATCTCTTGCGATATCCATGAGGATTCATACTCTTCAGCAAAGTGATCTACTTTCTGTACCAGCCAGCGACTTATAATACAAGGTTTAATTTGTGGATTCATAGGTGGATAGACCAAGACCAACAGCAGAAGATCACATCCCTCGTCCATACGGACCAGACCAGCCGTATTATTTCGCCTTTATCGTCCTGTCCTTGATCTTTTTGCCATCTTCGTCTCGACCAAGCAGGGGGTTTAAGAGTCCTTCAGCCTGCAGCCGTTCCACAAACGTCTTCAAGAATGGCTCATAGTCGAACGTCCGCTTGATGTGGTCCGTCTGTCCATTCACGTTGAGCCTATCTACAAAAATCAATGGAGAAAGGGATGCTCACATTCGCCCTGGCCGCCTTTATCAGCTCGTCTTCCACAGCAACATTCGCCCGTACCGCATTCTGCATGCAGGTCTCCCAGGCCGGGACCACTTCTTCCTCAGACATGTCGAGGATTTCCAGATCCCTAGACATTCTCCGAGACCCAAAGTCGGTAGCAAACGTCGTGTCACCCGGTGCTGCGCTGAACGCATGTTGAGAGGCCTTTAGCAACACTGGGTCCACCTATCCACGAGAGAACGGTAGTTAGACACGAGCCATGTGTGGTCAGAAATCGCAGACACACCTTGTTCTCCCATTCCGGCTCCATCCTCCTCTCAAGTGCATTCCTCTCTCGCTTAAGCATCTGCAGCTCGTCGTTCGCCTTCTCGTACAGCCCATCCACGATGGCAAGCAAGCTAAACCTGATATTGCTCCCTCCCTCCGCTGCCCCACCGTATTTCTCCATCTTCATCCGCAGGGCAGGCCGCACGACATCCATCCAACCACTACTCGTGGGCTTCCTAGGTGATGCCCTCGATGATGACGAACACATACTGGTCGGGGACAGCTCGCCGACCTCTAAGGGACCAGACTTCAGGCCGTCCAGCTCCCAGACTTTGCCGTAAGCGGGCACGTAGCCGATGAAGTGGTAGGCCTCCTCGGCATCATCTGCTTCAGGTCGCTCCTTCTCTTTGCCCTTCTTGGGCGAGGAGGCAGTGGCGGATTTGGCCGTTTTCGCGCGCTTGGCGGGAGGAGGCTTCGTGCCACGTTTCGTGTTGGTGGCTGGTTTCGGCTTGGCCTTGGCCTTGGCTTCGTCGAGGGTGGTGGTGGCAATAGCATTTAGGGCACCGCGGATGTCGGCGGGTCTGTGATGAGATCAGTATAGGCATGAATGGGTTGAAGAGTGATGACATACCGAGCAAGCGAATTGTGAGCTTCGCGAAGTGGAGGAGAATTTGTGACAGCAAGACCCTTCATCTGGACCAGGTGTGAGGCTTTGTAAACGGCGGAAATGACAGGAACGTACCACTGGTGACATTTCCTCCGTATCATGCTTAAATCTCCGTAGTTCATCTCCAATATCGACGTCAGGACAATTTAGAAGAACATTGAGGATGGCGTGAGAAGCACACGCGTCGTCGCTCAGTTGGTTTGCAAACCAGACGCGTTCGGCCGTGGGATCGTCAAATTCCGCAGGGCGGTGAGCATCCTTGCGCCAGAGAAAGCAGAAGATGAGTCCGCGTGGGTTGAGGTGGTCGACTGCCCAGGGCTCGATGTCATACATCTCAACGAGCTCTATGCTCCGCACGCCGAGTTTGCGCGTAAGTGCGGTGAAGACTCCTGGATTATCATCAATTTGCGACCTCAATTTTGTACTGGTTGCTGACCTGGATCGGATTCGATGACGGCGAATGGGCCGCCGACGAGGTCGACATTCGCAGCATGATGCTCGGGGGCATGTGTGGTGGTGGGTGGTGGTTGTGGTTGCTCAACAAGGTCCATTGTGGGGATGATATGACTGGAGTTCCTACTCCGCGACTCCGCAATCAACGATGATCTCCTCACAGTGGTACAACCGTTGATCATGAATTCCTTCCTTGCCTTTGGTTCCCCATGTCGGATTTACTCCCTCCCGAGCTCATTGACTCGGTACTCTCTCACTTATGCGGTACTCCAACAATCGCAGCATGTGCCTTGGTCTGCCACTCGTGGCTGCCGAGCGCTCGATACCATCTTTTACCACCGCCCAAGGTCCTGCATATGAACCAAATTCAAATCGTGGAATTTCTTCATCTTATTGATTTGCCTCGGTCTACGCTCTCATTGTTATCATTCAGTACATTACACCTCGCACAGAACAGGGTGGTCATGGACTGGGACAACCCCATACCTCCCGATGGAAATGCATGGAGGAGTCACACAGCAGTTCGCGATTTCCTCGTCAGGGACTTCGAATTTCCCTCTATCACATCACTCTTCCTGGAATGGATTGATTGGAGTACGCTTTCACCGACGGCGCTCGCTTCTCTTCATAACAGCTACAAGTCTGTGAAGGAGTTGGAGCTTAGATCGATCGCACTCTCCTTCCCTGAGCTCTGCAATCTCATAGCAGCTCTTACAACCTTGGAAAAGATCACAGTCGGTCAATGTGTACCGTTCGATTCGGGTCCTTGGACCGTCAATTCCGTCCAATTGAGACACCCCACTCTTTGCAAACTGGCGTTCAGTTATCCTCCTCCTTCCTGGATGATCCGATCCTTTACCAGAGCCATCGAGTATACAGCTGGAATTGCCGAGATTTCCATTGATCTATCTATGCAGTTTCAAGGCGACACATGGCAGCAGTTCAAAGCCTGTGGAGAGCTCTTGGAAGCGGCTGGGACAAGCTTACGAGCATTGAAGCTTCGAGCTCGACGTCATAGTCTCCCTTTGTCAGTTGACGATGCGGGTGAGGTTGCCCCGCCGCCGGGCCGTACGCCAGTGAGCTGACATTTTTGTAGTTTCTTTCGCCGAGCTTCTCGCGTTCCCGCGAAACACAGACTTGCAAGGAATCGAACTGAACACGATCGATGAACTTACCCTCAAGCTCTTCCTGCAAGGCTTGAAGTTGAATGCCAAACCCAACCTGCGCCAACTCAAGTTGGGATTGGGAGAGAGGGATGACTTGGAGAAATGGGCAGAAAACTGGGTGCTTGCAGACGAGGCATTGTCGACGATGTTACTGAAGGATCCAAAGTTGATAATGGAGCTTCCTTCTCCCCGTCGGGGTGGATTAGGATGGGATCATAATCCAGACGACATCAAAGCGTTTGACAGCCCTCATCCTGAGGAGTCGTTGAAGACGCTGAAGAGTCTGTTGCCTCGGATAGCAGAATGTTGGAAACTTGAAGTCGAATTTTCGTGACTAGAGGCATCTACTCAGTCGTGCTGCCTCTGTACCCGAATGTCTGCTCACAGTTTCCGAAATGCCAAATCTTTACCCCCTAATAAACCTACTTTCAGGTCATGCAGCCTTTCATCGGCCAAAGCGCCAACGCCTGCGCTCTATAACCTTCAAGTCACCTTTTTCCCAATGACCAAGCACAATCTCATCTTTTCCAAATAAGCCCACCGCGCCACCCACCTGTCCCTGGGCTTTTACTGACGAAGGGAATCTGGAGGGGACTCTCGTGGACACCACCGTCCCCATGCCCGGAGTTCATCAAAGCTTTTCTCATAACGACCAAGCATCAATAACCATCTAGACCACGTACAAGTGCCATCGAACATGCAATAGGCTCCGTGCACACAAAGGCGGGGGATAAATGTCTTATCACGACGAGGCGCTTGAGGAAGGAAGGCAGTGGGTATTATTCCTCTTTGAAAGCATCGTAGCCCAAGCGAGTTTCATACAATTTAGTTTCTTTCTCAATCGATTGGAGTATCCCAGTGACGGAGGTGGCGGCTGCGGTTTCGTAGACAATGAGGATACTGTTAGCGAGCATCACCTATATACTTTCTTTCTCGAATCTCAATCGATTGGAGGATCCCAGTGACAAAGGTGGCGGAGGCGGCCGCGGTACCGTAGACCATGAGGATATCGTCAAACGCGCGAGACAATAATAACGCACTCGGAGGTGAAGGGGAAACGCTGGAGACGTCAAGATCTGGCTAAACGTACCTCCAGGAACAGCCGCTCTCGGAGCTCGAGCTTATTCTTAGGCAGCTATTCGCAGGAACCTGCGGGAACTCACTACGAACTTCTCTCTTGGCCCGGAAATTCCTCGGCGTTGGCGCTCACCTGAGCCCATAATTTCTCCGGCCCGCACCATTCCGCTCCTTGTTCACCGAAATATGCCTCCTGAGATCTCTTTAAAGGCTATGGCGCTCACTCAGCAGCCCCACAATTCTCTGCTACCATGTCTCTCCTCAAAGTTTCCGGAACCAGACTCACCAACGAGCAGGGCGAGGAAGTTATCCTCCGCGGCGCAGGCTTGGGAGGATGGATGAAGTACGCTCATCCCCGCCTTTATCTGCTCCACTGCCTGACTAGCCCTTAGCATGGAGAACTTTATCTCAGGTACAGCTAGCGAATCTGAAAACTTCGGTCCAGTCTAACTACGTCGACAACAGGATATCCTGGATGTGAGCACCAGATTCGTGAGACCCTCGCCGAAGTCATCGGTCATGAGAAATCCGAGTTCTTCTTCGACAAGGCAAGAGGTTTGATTCTCATATTGAGTTATAGCGTGCTAAGCCTTTATCCCCTACATCAGTTCCTGGAGTACTTCTTCAGCGATGCCGATGCCCAGTTCTTCAAAAGCCTCGGATTGAATTGTATCCGCCTTCCTTTCAACTACCGTCACTTTGAGGGTTGGTGGTTTCGCACTGTCTGCCAAGGAACTTTTCTGATCATCCATGCAGATGACATGAACCCCCGTGTCCTGAAGGAGTCCGGGTTCCATCACCTCGACCGCGTCATCGATATCTGTGCCGCTCATGGAATTTACACCATCCTCGACATGCATACTGCACCCGGCGGACAGAATACTGACTGGCACTCGGACCACGGAACTCATATTGCCAATTGTATGTTCATTGTTCCTAATGTGAGTATACCTTTAGTCACGTAACCCATGTAGTCTGGAACCATAAGGACTTCCAAGACCGTTCGGTCTGGCTCTGGGAACAGCTCGCCATCCACTACAAGGGCAATAAATGGATTGCAGGCTACAACCCCCTCAACGAGCCTACCGACCCTCAACATACACGCGTTGTTTCCTTCTACGACCGCGTCCACAAGGCTATACGTGCGATCGACCCGGACCACGCCATATTCTTTGACGGCAACACCTTCGCCTCCGACTTCTCCCACTTCCGTGATGCCCACAAGAACTGGGACAACACCGCGTACTCCATTCATGACTATTCGTCCTACGGGTTCCCGGCTGCCTCTGAGACGTACACCGGAACGGATGAGCAGCGCAAGCGCCTGAGACGCAGTTACGAGAAAAAACGCGAGTGGATGGACGAGCGGAACTTGTGCGTATGGAACGGCGAGTGGGGCCCCGTCTACGCCAGAAAGCAGTATGAAGGCGAAGCGACGGACAGCATTAATGAATCTCGATTCAAGGTTCTCAAAGACCAGCTGAGCATCTACAACCAGGTACATATGACGCTTATTTATGTCCCTTAACTTAACTCTCTAATGCACCGACCAACAGGATCGTCTGAGTTGGTCCATTTGGACTTACAAGGATATCGGCTTCCAGGGCATGGTCTATGTCTCGACCTCCACGCCTTACATGACGCTCTTCAAGGACCTGCTCGCGAAGAAGCATCGTCTGGCCGTCGATGCTTGGGGCGCGGACGATGTCGCCGTGCGTGATGTCTACAAGCCGCTCATAGACCACGTCCTCGAGGAGGTCCCGGCAAAGTTCCAGAACCTCTACCCGGCCCCCGTATGGAAGCTCGACAGCCGCGTGACACGTCTCGCAAGGAATATCCTCGTCAGCGAGTTCATGATCAGGGAGTGGGCGGAACACTTTGTGGGTAAGAGTGAGGCGGAGCTTGATGACATTGCGGCGAGTTTCAAGTTTGAAGCGTGCTTGAAGAGAGAGGGGCTGAACACGATCCTGACGGAGAACGCGAAGCTTGTGCAATCATAAGGGAAGTGAATGGTCGCACAAGAAGAAAGTGAAGGACCTTGTACTAGTAGTTGTTGAACCAGCCATTGCTCAGTGTGCACCAAGGACAGGACCTCGAACTCCAGTCGCATGAATTCTCACCACGCCAAAATCTGGGCCTCTCGTAAGAGTCGCACGTCACAAACATTATACGGGTAAGACATGGAGGCCCCCTTGGTCATACTCGAGCTTGGAGAAGTCAGCATGATGCCTCATTTCATTCTTGTACGGGCGGGAATTCAAGGTGATGTTGAAAATAACAAATTCTTCATCTTGCTTTGAGGGTATCATACAAGCTATTTAGATATCCCCATGAAAGACCCTCCTTTACAGCCCCTTTACAGTAAATACTGTATGAATTTAGCAACTGGCGAGGTAGTTGGTCAAAGCAGACTTCTCCGCAGAGTCGACGCTGAGGTTGTAGTAATACTTGACTTGCACGTATGCACGGACGTAAGTGCAGACGTAGCTCGCCAAGGGCGGTACCCAAGTTGCGGGGTCTGTAAGATGGCAGATTAGCACGATAGTCGTTACTGTCACGGTGTTAATATACCTTGGTCGCCTGGAGAAGAATGAAGAACAATCAGTGATCAGCCATCTGGTTAGAACCTGGAATATTTACCTTTGGACTGGTTCAAGCTACGGGTTGGCAAAGTGATGAGTTCGGCCGCCATTCACAACGAGATACTTCGACTTACTTGTCTGTGACAGCAACAAGCTGTGGGCGAGTGAGGTCGTTAGCAAAGGCCTCTCGCTGTGCGTTGGTCCAGAGTCTAGCACCCGAAACCCATGCCTGATTGAACTCTAATCAGCGACTACTCAATAATTTTACAGGTACAGAGCAAAGCGCACCTCCTTGAGGGGCACGAGATGATCCTAACGTGGTCGATGTCATTGATACATGCAGCGGCTTGAGTAAAGAATATAGACACGTACAATGTCGAGGTCGCTGGCCAGAGTAGTGGCAACATTGTCATATGGCGACACCCAGTGGCCCGAGGTCGCCGAACAGGAGGAATCGGTGACAACGCTGGTGCCGTCGCGCTTCAGGACAGCTGTGTGCACACTAGTCAGTATCCTCAAAGATACTATGCACCGGGTTAGCAGCACTCACTCTCCCTTGTGTCACAGGTCCCAGACACTGTAATTATCGTGAGATCAAGAAGAAAAACATGTGAATGTATGTCACGAACCAGTATGCCAGTGATAGAAGAGGGTGCGGTCGTAAGCAGGCACGTCGTTCTCAGCCTCGACTTTCACTATTCATCGCGAAAGTGAGCGACATACGTCAATGCACAAGTGGGATACGTACAAGAGGCCAGATAGGTCCTAGCGGTGGCACCGCTCACGGGGGTAGGCAGTGCACGGGGAACATTGACCGGGTTGGCGAGCGCCACCGAGATCACAGAGAGGAGAACAACGGGGAAGACTAGCATCTTTGATCGGAGGAAGAACGCTGTTCACTGCGAGTGCTGAACTAAGAATTGAGCACCCCTATTGGCGTGGATCTTATACGATTCGGTCAGAAGAGGTGTGATGAGATAAAGATCCAAAAGAAGATGTACAAAGGTCATACCACATGTGTGTCGCGGCACGTTATAACTTCCATCTACGGATAGGTCCAACGTGACGGGTGGTCGCATGCCACCAGCCCAACTGTCGTGCAACGCGCCACGCGTTCCGAAGTAGAGCTGCCAGCCAGAGTGTTCGCAACTTGGTGGAGCTAAGTTCGAGTTCCGTTGCGTCAAACGAATGATAACTGAGGTGACCATGTGGATAGTGCTTTCTAGCCTAGTATGTGAGTCCTCGTCATACGTAGAGTATAGACCGGGAACTATCCCAGCTCGCGCTGACCTCGCTGGTGACCCCCGCGTAAGCCAAGCGAGGACCATGACCACGAGGGTCAATCTAACCATGCTGTTAACCAATTAGTCAGCACTTAATTGAATTTCAAATTAGAAGCAAGTGTAACCTGTCCTGAATCATGAATGCGTCTTGGCGTTCGTTAACCGTAGAATTGTCAGAAAAACGTTCGCCAGCAATACGTACTGGGCTAACCACGTTCCGGTTATGAGGCGATAACGAGACACGTTTGGGAATTCAAGACAAGGCATGGCAGTGGCCGACGCATTGGCGGCCATGCAACACATTCATGGTCTTATCAGCTTATCATCTCTCCTCGGACTCTAGACATGCAAAATCTCGAGGTGCCTAAACGGCATACGAAAACGGTAAAGGCAGCCCGTCCTGGCACGAAGACGAGCGCCTAGTGGTAGATGAAGAAACAGAGCACTATGGCGCAGGTGAAAGCTTCCGTGGAACAGGAAATGATGCGGGACAGGAAGGGGAGAAGGGTACTGAATTTCGACAGGGGAAAAGGAAATATGTCATAGGGGGCTTTCGGTATCGAGGGTTCTAGTGCAAAAAGATCAACGGTGTGAAGTAAAGAGCGCAGAATACGCAGCGAGATGGTGTTTATGATGAAGCCTGCAAAGAACTATTTCGCTTTTGGTTGCGTCCGATGGGTCCCCCGAATCTATCTCGTAGTAGTTGTGGCGTACGGGCAGGGTCTTGCATTAACCATTGTTGGCCTGTTCTTTCAACCAGGTCTCAACACTGCTTTTGCAGCTTCATAACCCAACTTTGAACGCAGGTGGAGGTGTTGTTCCTTTGCGGCAAGTGGTCGGGATGTCAACCGTCTGAAGCTTTTTGAAGGCCGACAGCTTTGGATGGTTCAAGTAGAGAGGCCTTGCCCTCTCTGCTGCATCAGGTACTGACCAAGGGCCGCGACGATGTACGGATATTTTGGGACGAGTGAGTTGCGCGCCGTGGGGCGGTAACGGTCTGAAGCTTTTTCAAGGCCGACAGCTTTGGATGGTTCAAGTAGAGAGGCCTTACCCTTCTCTGCTGCATCAGGTACTGACCAAGGGCCGCGACGATGTACGAACATTCTGGGATGGGTGAGTTTCAGATCGATGATAGTTACAGAATTGTGTCGAGACAAGAAGACAATTGGACATGTGCAACTGAAGTTTTCAAACGACGAGAGGGCTAGATGGGCATATGATGGCTCACAATCAACATAAGGAGCATAATACAACTTTCAAGCCCAGTATGCCTGGCATGGCGGGAGGGACCTGGTACCTTGCTTGAACAGGGCCCTCAGTCTGTGTCGTAATCTGACGCTTCGATGTCGTGGCCCACGTTAATCGGGGTGATCGTAGTATCAGGGGCGGCTGTCCGTACCTAGTGGAGGCTTGTCATATCCAGAATCTTCAGTGCACCTTACCTCGCAAAAATGAGAAGTATGTGATGAGAAGGGGAGAACTCAGAGTGGTCATAAGGCGAGCGTGATATTTTGCATATTCAGCGAAAGCCGTCGGTGGTCACCAGTCGCGATTAAGCCGCAGCAGGCGCGCATCGCGTCGCATAACTGACCTGTTGTATACCTGAGAGCGAGGGTAATGGTACGGCCCTCATCATTGTTGGCGTCTCGCTTTTCGTATCGCTGGGACGATATTCTAGGGCCTGTATGGCGGTTTAGCAAACACGGAGATGAATGCTTTTTCTGATCGAGTGTCGTTCCTTGTTCCTTGCAAGGCTCAAAAGTCCGGTATTGCTGGTGATGATGGATTTTAAGGGTCTCAGCGAGTGGCAGTACATTCTCCGAGAACAGAAGCTTCCAAAAGCAAGGCATGAAAACGAGCTTGGGTCATAGTATTCTGACCAAGACTTCTTCAGTCACTAATTTGCAAAGTAACACTGACATTGCACCACAAACAGAAGAAGTGTGCACGTTCTAGCCTTTGCACCACAAACAGTAAGAAGCGTGCAAATTCTAGCCTGCAAGAGCAAGCACAACAGAGGCAACCATCGCCAAGGGGGTAAAGGGAAAACCCTTGAGAATGACGGCGCCATTCGTCGTGGAAGGGGCGGCACCACCTGACGTAGCCATCCCAGTCTGAGAGGAAGCCTGAGTATTCGTGCCCACATTGGGAGTCGCACCGCCGGTGTTCATGGTTCCGGATGTAGTTGTCGAGGTCTTGCTCGGTGCCGTGTCATCAACAGATGCCTTCCCGCTCGAGCTAGCGGCTCCTCCGCACGAGGTGTCCGAAGCGCCTGCAAAGGTAGGTGAGCTTCCTCATAAACGAGATTGACCATATGTCGTACCTTTTGTTTTGACGTAGGGTGTCCCGCTTGCCCAGTTGCCAGTTCTATCATTTGAAGATATAATCAGTGTCGGAATATGGCTCAAGGTTTAGACACCTGACGCACGAGTCGCTGATCGCAGCTAATGTATAGTTCAATCGCCATGAAGGATGCGGTTGTGCAGAAATGTGAGGACATACCTAAGATCGAGCCATTAGGATCGGCGCGGTTAATATACGTATACGCATTGTCTCCCACAGGCATGGTGACGTTGGTTACTGAAGGCGAGCCTACTGCAGCGAGAGTGACTGTGTATGGCGATTTTCCGCCCCTGATCACCAGACCCCAGGGATCGCATGTCGATATCTCATCATTCGTGGCATTAGAGCTTAATGAGAATCCCGTGGCAGTGTTGACGAGGCACGATGTAGATTGGCCGGCTGGTTAAGAATCATGCACGAGCTCACAGTGTTGCCGGCGGGTATCAACGAAACGACGTACATGCGACGGTGTAAATCAAGGCGGAGGTGCCGCCGGAGCTTCCGGTAGAGTCGACGACGTTGAGGAGCATTTTCGTACCTGGAAACGACAGAGAGAGTGATGGTCAGCAGGGTATGGAACTTTGGGGAGAAAGAGACACGGCTCACCCGCAGGTTGGTTGACGATCCATGCAAGACTATTACTGTCAGATCCGATGAGGCTCGTAGTGGGGGTACCATCCACAGCAAACGCGATCATATAGTATGGCGCATTCCCGCTGCCTGTGAGAGTAACGGGAAGGCTAGCGCATTCGGTGAGAGTCTCTCCAGCGCCCTGTGAAGCTTGGAGTAAAATGGCGTAAAAAAGTGTCAGAGGCAGACCCATTACGTACGTTGAAGGTCCACTTGAAAAGACCGCTTGTCTGGGCATTGGTGGGTGAGAAGGCCGTGAAGAGCGTGAAGAAGGCCGCGTAACTGCAGAACAGGAGACCAGAAGAGCGGGCCATGGTGGTGGAAGAGAGGACATCAGTGCAAGTTTAATACGAAGATGTGGCGAGGAGTGGCCCTGGAAACAAAACACTTGAAACATCCACGCAAATCGTTGATCAGCGCGACGAAGATTTTTTCGCTGTCGATTCCCAATTAGGCTAGGGGCATGTCCTCAAGTCGGGCTTCAGGTCTTCAGGCCCCAGAATCTGTTGGCCTTCGAAACGAGTCACCACGATATCCAGCGTTTTCAAATGTAACAGGGCAGGTACTTGATAGACGACACAGCATTGTGTGATAGAGAGTCAATGAGATCTTAGTCTCACGGTTGGCCAAGCACGCCTTGCGGCACGGACTTGGCGTTTCAATGTCATGCAACCTCATGCAACATGAACGTCGTTGCCACTCTCGCTTCGTTCTTTTGAACGATGCCCAGCTGCTTTCCGTGCTGGCCAGTATCGTCTGTGGTGCAGTTCAAGGAAGAGAACACATTGGCAAGACCATCCTTTCGACGATGTCAGCAATGTACGACTAATGTCATCATACAGCCTTCTGCTAGGAACGGCAAATCCATACCGGTTGTCGAGGACCTCGGAAAACCAACAGCTAGTGAATACGCTGGCGAGACAGCGAAAGAGTTTCTCAAAATTTTGGAAGCTGTTGCGCAAGAAATACCGGTTCCTGGTATTGCGTCGGCCGTGAAGATTGCCACAAACTTAATCCAGGCCTGCGAGGTATACCCATCCTTTTCGCCACGACTTGAGTATTTATCTCTAAGTCTAGGAAAGCCATGCCACTCTAGAGCGGGCTGAAGAATTGAAGCTCCGGATTAAGACTCTCGTGACTGTGTTGGTCAACGAACTCAAGGGAAAGAAGGCGGAAGACGTACAGAAAAAGCTTTTGGAAGACATAAATTCTCTAGAGTCGTGGGTCATATCTCCTGCCACGTTATTCCAATTTTTGACGCCGTTGAATCTTGAGAGACTTGAAGTATATCCAAAAGAAGCTCGACGAAATTGCGTCTCAACACGCGCTCCTCATTATCTTTTTCAGAAGTTTCAACGAAGAGAAAGTTCGCAAATGTACGGACCGTTTGGATATTTCCTTGGAAAGGTTCAATGTGAGATTTTCTCTATATCTCATTCCGGTCGTCTGGACTAACATTATCTCGGTTCAAGCTGACTCGCCAAATCGATCACGCCGGTGTCATCGGCCAACTGGAAAAACAAATCATTGCTTTTCACTCTGCCCAACAGAAGTCTCTTGAACGCATTCAAGTTACGATGGAGGACGTGAAAGCCATCCTTGATGAACGACTGCCTGCAGCTAGCTCCTTACAAGCTCGGACCCGCGCGGCGGTACCCGCAAATATAGACATATTTCATGGCCGGGAAGCCGTCGTGGCTGAGCTTGTCTCAGTCCTGACAGCCTCTGTACCGGAGGGCCAGAAGCGTCCTCGGGTTTGCCTTCTAGGACCTGGTGGAATGGGCAAGACGTGCACAGCTCGGGCAGTCATGGCGCATCCTGACATTAAGATACATTTCACTAATGGTAATCGAGTATGGGTCCCTTGCGTAAAGGCTACTTCAGTTTCACTTTTCCTCGATACTCTGTACTCATCCTCAGGCACCGCACGGAACACAGGAAACGCACTTAACGATATCCTTTCTGAACTAAAGTCCTCTGACCCCCTCGTTCTCCTGCTTGATAATTTCGAAACGCCTTGGAACATCGATAGAGGACGCTCTGAGGTCGAGCAGATTCTCCGTGATATTCACCAAATACCCCACGTTACCATTTTCGTCACCATGAGAGCTTCGACACCACCATGTGACGATATTCATTGGCATTCTGTGGGCCTCGGAGGCGTCGATTCTGACGCAGCGCGAAATATTTATTCGGACGTCTACTCCGCAAGCAGCGCAGACCCTGATGTCCCAGCGCTACTCGAAATTGTGGGACATATGCCCTTAGCTATCACTCTTATGGCTAATATCGGCAAACTCCTGGGGTTGTCTGCGAAGAAGCTCCTAGAAGAGTATGACAGGAGGGGTACCGCCATGCTTGGGCATGGATCAGACCCGGAGCATAGTATGGACATCTGCATCAGCCTGTCAGTTGACAGCCCCGCTATGAAGCAACACTCAGAAGCCTTCCCCCTACTCGCGACTCTGTCTATGTTGCCCGTCGGCACAACATACGACATGCTCGTTGACTGGTGGGCACGTACTTCCCCAAACGTCATTGGTGAACTCGGGGTGCTCAGGGAAGCATCCCTTGTAGATCAGCGGGGATCCACTTTCTTTGTCCTCCCGGTCATTCGACATTACATACTCAACCCTACCCGTTTTCCTGATTCCGTGCGCCCTTCCGTGATCGAATCTGCATGCGAGTTCTTAGCACAGCACAAGTCTTCCCCCGGTGAAGATTCATACAAAGACCATGCTGCAGCGATTTCTATCGAGGAAGGAAACTTGCAGGCCATTCTCTTGGAGGCCATTACTCCCACCCCCAGACTGGTCGAAGCTCTCATTGTGTTGGCACGACATCAGGAAGCTACCAGGCCGCGCACAGAGGTTATCCAACATGCGTTGAAGGTCACACTTAGGATGGAGGACAATGCGAGCCTTCTTGGAGCGGTTTTGTCATGCTATGGCGCTATATGCTTAAGGCTCAGCCGGTATCGAGATGCTAAAGAACATTTTAAACTTGCACGCGAGTCGTTCCTTTCGATTCCGGACCGAAAACAAGCTGCCAGGTGCCTCCTTTATCTCATTGACGTACATGGGTACGCGAGTGACCTTCCCGATGAATTGCAGCAGGATAGCGCAATCATCGCCGATGCAAAATCGGAATTTGAGTCCATCGATGACTCTCATGGCATTGCACTTTGCCTCTATTCACTGGGAGTCTTGCGATGGCAGTGCGAGCCTAGCACCAAAAACTATCCTGAAATCATTGACTTGCTCAAGAGCGCCAGGGCGACATTTGCAGAGGTCAAGGATCTGATGAACCTTGCGCACTCTGCTTACTATCTCGCGAAGGTGTACTTCTGGGATAGCGCGTGGGAGGCAGCCCGCACATGGGCGACGGCTGCGGTGCAGGAATATGACCGTCTTGGACGTTACGAACCCGATGGAACGCGGATGCTGGCGCGTGTGTGCATTGTCATGGGTGACTACGATGCTGCCCTCAAGATGCTGATGCGAACTCTCGAGCAGTCCAAATCAAATGGCAGCCTTGCAGATACTGCTTTAACGCTGGAGGGGATGGGCCGCGCGTGGTCGAAGATGGGGCGGAAAGTGGATGCAAGAGAGGCATTCGAGGAATGTTTACGCATACTTTCCGTGGAAAGACCGGAGTCTACAAACTACGGGCTTCGGTGCCAGTTCTTCCTGAGGAAATTAGAGGATCCATCGTCAAGACCTAGTTACGAGGAGAGGCGTGCCTTATCTGGTGGGTACCCCGAGAAGATCGACGACCTGCTCTAGTCCATTATTGAGTCGATTGGAGAAAAGAAGCGCCAGTCCAAATTGCGCATTGGCTTGCTAGACAGGCGATAATTCTGCATGAGAGAAGTAAATTTAGTTCTGGTATAATATACATACTTTAGACGACGACAATCTTGGAAACACTACTTATATTTTCCTTTGTGTAAGTGCTTGAGTAGAAGCAGCATGCATGTATTGTTACTAATCTTGCGATTGCTACGGTAATGTTGTCTCTTCGACAGACGAAGGGGACCTTCAAACTCTTCACCAATTAACGATAAACGCCTGGACTCTATGCTACTCTACGAGATCGACTCCCGGCGAGAACGATTAATTCTTCAAAGGAATCTTGGCTTCTACCTTTGCCTTTGCCAAGGTGGCCAACTCCTCTGCGACAATCTTCTCCCCAAGCGCCTTAATTTTCTGTCCTGATACGGCGTCTCCCTTCTCCAACCTCGCCATCACACCCTCCAGCCGCGACTTCCCGAAACCAAGCGGTAACCGCTCCCACTTCGTTATGCGCATACCCACCCCACCCAGCGCGTGCCTCCTCAGATACTTACACCACCTGTCCACCACCTCCGGATCCGCATCCCATGCCTTGATCGCGCGCTTGTGCACCCTGCGCTCAAAGTTCTCCTGACTCTTCTTGTGCGCGAACGGCGAGCGCGGGACAGTCCATAGCGTGCGTTTCGTCGGGAGGGTGACGACGCGCGAGACTGGGATGCCGAGGGAGGATGCAGCGTGTGTGGCGAAATGCGTGAAGAGGTCGAGGAGGCGGGGGTGGTGCGAGCGGAATTGGATGTTCGCGACGGGGATGTCGTGCGTCCTGGGGTGGAAGATGGGGAATTGGATACCGCGGCCGTGGACTAGGGAGGCGGCGTATTGTTCCTCGGTGAAGGGGGCGTCGGGGTCGAGCGGGGGTGTGGGTAGGTTTTTGGGGTCGAGGGCGAGACGCACGGGGGTTTCGATGATGGGTCTAGAAAGAGGTCAGGATGCGGTGTAGGTATGAAGGCATGTAGACGCACTGCATCCCGAAAAGTTCGGCCTCGGTTTCGGCAACGCTGGAGGAGGGTCAGAGAAATAAAGGTCAATTTAATGGGACGTACCGTGGAGCCTCTTTGAAGGCTGCAGAAAGGTCTTCTTCCAAAATTTCCGACAATTCCCTGGATATGAATGAGTTACACGTTTAAAGGAAGAAGAAATTGTATGCATACCGTTCCAAGTCGACGTATGACGGACTAGAATATAAGTTGTGAGTTGAACCACCACAGTCAAATGCAGGCACACCACGTACTCGTCTTCCAATGACAGCGCAGACAAGTCAATGTCCACAGGCTTGGAAGTTGGAGGGGTGGGCAGTACCACGTTCGCATCTTTGGACGTTGAAGGCTTTGGGGAGGTGGCGGACGGAGGCGGAACGCTGCATGGTGATGATGAGTGAAAACCAGTGGAATGTTGCCCTTCGAACGCGACATACACTGGGCCCGTAGTTTTGCACCGCCGCCATCGTGTTACTGAAGGGAGCGCCGCACGAGGCGGACGAGCAAGAACGACTCTGAACATTGCAGTAGCGGTCGGAAGACTTGGCGCGTCAGTTACCTCAAAAAATACATGTTCCCACGCTCAACAAGTATGTCTGTGTAGTAACGGCAGTTCACCTCCAGCGCTCAGCTTCGATACCCACAAGTATTCTCATTAGAATTGGACATATCGTTTTATCATAGTAGTCATGGGATTTGGCATGTTGTTTGCATTAAACATACGGGCAAGAACATATGAAGAAAAGCTTGGTCAATGTCTACAGCAGCGAACATCCCATCATATACCCCTCGCCAGGCGTCAAACGAATGGGAGAACGTTTAGATGAAGCCAATCTACGGAGGCAGGAGGGTCAATCGCAGCTATGTTGAGCATAGATATGTGCAACGAACCTTGTTGGCGACGTCCAGAGCGTCATGATCGGCGGTCAACCGCACGTACGCCTTCTTCTTTCCGTCGGGTCTACGACATGATCAGTATACGAACGTCAAGGAAATTACGGCTCAACGCACCGGATGAGGGTGTTGATTTTAGCTGCCTGCACGTCGTACAACTTCTTCACGGCGTCCTTGATCTGGCGCTTGTTCGACCGGAGGTCAACAATGAAGACCAGGGTGTTGTGCTCCTCAATCTTCTTCATGGCTGACTCCGTGTTCAGGGGCCTGGAAGAAATAATAGTCAGATTCAAATCTTGATGTCTTGTGTCCAAAGTCCACCCCTCCCCAAAATCCAAAGCTCCCTAATAATCCGCCCAACCAATCTCTCATCCTGCCAACGCCGCGCCTGAGAGTAGGACGAGAAATGCAACTCACGAGACAATCGTCCTGAACTGGTCCATACGGGGTGCATGGGGGATGGACTTCCGGGGGTATTTGGGCTCCCGGGGAAGGCGGAGGGTCCTGGGGCGGTGGAAGGAGGGCGTAATCCTGACTTTGCGGGCATGATGAGGCCGGGCACCCTGGAGTGCAGACTTTTTGGCAGCTTTTGCCTTGCTGTCCTTCGCGATCGGCGGGTTTTTTACTGCGCAAAAATCAGCATATAGCGACGGTGCGAGAGGGGGGCTAACGTACGGACGGCCTTTGTTCTGCTGGATGTGATCATGGGCGCCATGGCGGAGGAGGTCTTGACTTACGATGTTTACATAAGACTTCAGTCCTCTCAACACCGTGACAGTGGCTGTGCAATTGTGGCTTTTGGAACTGTGCAGTTCCACAAAGGCTTCCCGGCCCGGCATGTCGGTCAAGTTATACGAACCTGGATAACGAAGCTGCACACGGAATTCGTGCATCGCGGTAGCTACACCTTATCAGTATCGAGACTGTCATATTTCCATCGTTCTCGTGTCAGTGAGAGAGCGGGCTATTCTCCCAAGCGTATCCAACTCATCACCTCCTCGTGAAAAATCCCTTACTAGAATTGATCCGTAGCAGGTTCCACCAGCCAGTGATACATATACAGATGCAGTGCTGAGTGCTGAGCGCTGAGTGCAGAGAGGCTCTTGGTAGACTTGAGCACGCTCACAAAAGCTCCCTATGTAATTCTGACGACCGTGGCTGGGGTGCCCATCTCAGACGGCATGTCGTTGACACTTCATGCTGATCCTACTATCAAGTCCTTCATCCAAGGCTCAAGTGCCTTTACCTTGGAATACAAAGCCGGTCCTGGAGCTCAATATCGTATCGACATCGCCGGCTCTCTCTTGACGACTAAAGAAGTTATTCCATTCCTGGTCTCGAGTGTGACAGGCGTTGTTGGAACTAGAGGACCGGGACGTAGACGACGACATATCCGCCATCCATGAATTTCTTACAGGGACCTGAGGGAGCCTCATAATCCTGCGGCTGACCAGCGCGAAAGACCATTCCGACCGCCCGCTCTCATGCGTCGGCCGAACAGAGAGTGCTCGGAGTATGGGCACCATGGTACCCTTCAATGTGAGGCTCCTTATGGGCGTCCACAGTACCCCAGGTCGTTACCTCTGTTTGACGCTCGTTGTGGCGATCTTGCATGATATCGATCACTGGCTGGAACTGTAGATGCTGCAACCATCGGTCCACTTGCCTGGGTAGATGCCTTGACCGTGATACCGATTGTGCCAGCATCGTGCTTCTCACCACTGCTGCTCCTCGCCGCTATATATCTCCTCACGGGCGCCCAGCAGCTTGATGAGATCACGCAACCAACTATTCGTGCAAGAGATCATGGGGCCCAGAGTTACGAAAACGGCTATGACTAGGCGGCTTTACATGACACCATGGATGTTTTGCGTTGAATATCGACATCTGACTCCTGGCTAAGCATACCTCTAGGATCAATTAATTTCAAGGACCTGTATTCTTTGAATCACCGTTGTCCATATGCATTCTACAAAGAAGACATGGCATCAGATAATTGTATCTCCTACAAGACAGAGTCTTCATAAAACGCACCTGAATCTCCGCAGAAAACACCTTCCCAATTCGCGCTCGTTGAATCTTCATCGCTGGTGTCACAAGTCCGCCCTCTGGCGTCCACTCGTCCGGCGTTAGTACCACAGCCTGCAGTAGCTCGTGCGGCTTGAACCCTGCATTCTTCGCGACGGTGTTGCATTCATTGAGAATCAGGGTCTGCACAGCGGGGTCAGTGCACATGTCTGCTAATGTTGCTGATGAGCCCTGAGACGAGGAGGCAAGTACGTGTCGGAGATTGGCTTCGTGTGGAATGATTATAGCAATAGGGCGTGTGGCAGATGGGGAGGCGTGCACGCAAAGGTTGAGGACGAGGTTGCAGGATTTGTAGACGGACTCGAGCCGCTCGAGAGCGATGTACTGTGAGCAGGCGATCAGACATCACCACAGAGGGAAGGAATGGCAGAGTTGCACACCTCGCCGCTTTGGAGCTTCACGAGGTTCTTTATCCTGTGCCGATAGCCTAAGTTAACGCGCCCCTCCTAGAGTAAGGATACGACACACCTGTCAATGATCGACAGCGTTCCATCTTGGTTCCATTGCCCCACATCCCCAGTGCGTAGCCAACCATCTTTGGTAAAGATGGTTTCGTCGTTGTTCAGGTCCGGCCGCTTGTAATAGCCCTTTGTCACTGACGGCCCCCGGATACACACCTCACCGCGCTGCGGGGTGTCCTTGGATGTGTACCCAGCACTAGGCACGTCGATAAGCTTGATCTCGATTGATGGGACAGGCAACCCTACGGTCCCAAAGACCGGGAGCTCCGGTGGCAGCAGAGTGCACATTCCGCATGATTCGGTCAGGCCATAGCCTGGAATGAGTTGAGACATGAGGCAAGAACGAAGAAGATTGTCCGACCTTGCATCATAGGCACCACCGCCCAACTCAAGAACTCTTGCGTATCCTGGCTGATTGCCGCACCCCCGTTCATAGTAAATACCAGCTGTCCGCCTGTCGCTTCGCGTACTTTGCTCAGCACCAACATATCTGCCATTGCGCCCAACACTGGCACTCCCGCTTTCTTCAATCCCATCGCCGCGTCGAACGCCTTTTTCTTTACCCACCCGCCCTGCTCAATCTTTCCTAAAAGCCCCTTCCGGATCGCCTCCCACACCGCTGGCACCCCAAACATAACATTGGGTCTTAGCGCCGCAAGGTCGCCCCTACAGCCGCGCACCCCTGCATCCGTGAGCGTCTTTGGACGTGCATAACCGGATGTGACACCTGTGTATAATGCGCACAGCTCGACCATGTATTCGAGGACGTGCGCGAGCGGGAGGTACGCAAGATATGTGCTGCGCACAGTAAAATGATGCCCAAAGACGTGCGCAACGGAGCCCACGGACGCGAGGAGGTTGCCATGCGTGAGGCAGACACCTTTGGGCGCGCCGGTGCTGCCGGAGGTGTACATGATGCAGGCGAGAGTAGATTTGGTGGGCCGGCGGGAGGCGACGAGGGCGGGGGAGGGGGAGAGAGACTTGCCGCGTGAGAGGAGGGCGGAGATTGAGATGACTTGAACAGAGGGGTGCGAGGTTTGCAGCGACGAAAGGAGGGACGAAGGTGGTGAACCGTCGTAGATGATGTATTTGACTGTAGGCGTATTTGGGAGGACATTAGAAACGGTCTGGAGGAGAGCAGCATTGGTGAAGAGTCCTATGCACTCGGGCTCGTTAAGAGAGTGTGTAAGACCGTATTCGCCGAGAGTATCGTATGCTGTAGCGATAGTGGTAGAGATGGAGGAACATGCATGTGCCATGAGCTGCCAATTCACACTGCACGAGAGGTCAAGATGAGAGGTGGCATGAGACCGATGAACATACCTCGTCTCCGCGTATATATTGAAGACATGATCAGACGCGAAGCCCAAGTCCAACAACGCATGCGCGACGTCGGCGACCATATCCTCGAATTCGATGTATGAGATATACTTATAGTCGCTCAGCTCAAAGTATTTCCACGTCTTCTCCTCCAGAACCTCCTTCCCGTTGACAACCTTTGTGACCTCCTTCTTCTCCTCGTGTATTTTTACGACATCGCGCCAGCCAAGCGCGCGGTAGCTCCCATACGTACGCGCAGCGTACTGGAGCAGATTAAAGACAGTATCGACGCCCTCGGTCGGTTGGGTGACAAGAGTTTCGCATGCTATGGCCAGGCGACGCGCCGGCCCCTCATCTGGACCAGCTGGCGGAGCGACTGGAACGGATCCTTTCCCAAAGTGCCCTGGCTTCACAGTCTGGATCAGGAGCGACATGAATATGAGGTCTTGGTTGGAGGCTGAGACGCACCTTGGTCGTTTACCCTGGGCCGGGAGGGATGGTGATCATGGGGAGACTTCGCCAAACAATGCAGGAATTCCCAAATCGGTGGGAGTGGGATTTTGATCCCACCAGTTTTCTGTCACCGTAAAAAAAATCCCACCGCTTTTCACTAAATCCCACCGCTTTTCCTCAAATTTTTTATGACTTCATGTTTGCGCCCACAGCTCAAAGTAGTAACTGCGTCGGGAGCCACTTCAGTCATGTGTCGCCGCCCGCCGCGTCCTATTTGAAGAAGATCGTTGGATTGATTTGGGAGTAACTCGGAGGCTCCGAGGGCAGTTGTAATATCTTGTACATATTCATCTACTACATATTGATACATTACTATGAACACTATATTCCCTCAGAAAAGAGCTGGCAAAACAGATTCCCCAACTCAGAAGACTCTTCATCAGTGGGTCGGTACGAGAGGAGGCCACGCCTCGGCATCTTCCTGATTAAGCTTCTCTGAGGCGCCCAAGAAGCGATTCACCGCATCCACGGTATCGGGATCTGCCCATTCATGCGCTTTGATGAGCGCGAGGTGGAATTCCGGGCTTTTATCAGCTAAAGCGCGGCGAAAGGCCTGTGGATAGTCAATACTCGTTGAGCGGGAGTCGATGATGAGTTTATGACCTCACAAAATCGCGAAATTCGCGTATTTCCTTCATTCCCATCTTTCTGGGCTGCAAAGCGGGCATGAAGAGAAGAGGTGCATAGTGGAGGTAGGACCTCGGGCTTTAAACACCCAAAACCTACCCATTCAGGAGCATAATGGGTAACCAGCAATGAAATCTGGCCAGTGGCCATGGCCAAGATGGACGCGTCGGGAGGGCGGGACACGCGCCCGATGACATCATATTCGCATGATCACGCTACTCAAAAATCCCACCGACTTGCACAAAAATCCCACCGGAAAACTTTTATTTCGCGAAAATTGAAATCCCACCCCCACCGACTTGAGGTAGACTCCAAACAATGACATGCTCAATCTAATCACACCCCGGTAAACCCAAACAATGACCACTACGCCAACAGGGTCCGCCATTGATCTTTATAAAGACCATGGTTTTATCAAAGTTCTCTCTCTTTTCTACCATCTTGCATTATGATCCTTACACTTAAGCTTTACAGAGCAAACGGGTCAAGTTCGATACTAGCACTCCCTTCACCCCAGCCTATGTGACTTCTCAGTTGACGCAAACATCCGACCCCTCTGGGATGTATGCCAGTCGAGTTCAAGGCCGCCAAATGCTCCTGGAAAACCCTGCGCGCGCGAGTAAAGCCAAGCAGGCATTGGACGAGAAACGAGCAAGGATCCAGGCGGCTAAGGAAAAGAAGAGGAAAGGGATTATAGGCAAACGTGAGGCCAAGGAAAAAGGGGTATGGCGGTTTGACGAAACCCAAGCCAAGTCAGTACATCGAACATTGGAATAACGGGTGATATGCTCAACGAAGCGTGCCATCTAGATTCGACCTGTTTCTTCCTCTCCATCATCTTTGGATGGGCTACATGTCAGAGCTGCTTGGCCTGCTCCAACCTCCACCTTCCGGTCCCCCGCCACCGCAGGCAATGCAATCAGGTTCAAGCATGCATCCGAAGCTAGTGAAAGCTGATTTTCATGGTTCCATAATGACGGGTAAGCTGGTCTCCGACGTGTTATTCGTCTTGCTAACAGAATGACAGTACGCCAGAGCAAAAACCCATGTCTTGTAGGGATCTCTGGCATTGTGATACATGAGACCGAAAACGCTTTCAAAATTGTCACCCAGAGAGATAAAATGAAACGTACGCTAAACAGTCTCTCATTGGGACTTGTCGTTAATTGTAATACAGTTATCCCAAAGGAAAACTCGATTTTTGCTTTCGCTGTGCCTCTTTACTCTACCCTCCCTCCGTCATACAAGCAGGACCAGCCTCTTCCGCTTCCTGACCCTAAAGCATCGAAGACGACTGCCCTCCAAGCACCACATATCGAGTTCGAACTACATGGGAACCAGTTTCGATTCCGCTCCGCCGATCGTGCTGGACGCAAGTTCAAGCATAAAGAAACCATCGAACTTTGATCATTTCAAGGCGGAACGTATAGTAGAACTTGCTACTGCAGTAGACGAGACCAGTGATGGCGATGCATATTTCTTTTCGATGAACCTATATTATAATACGTCGCTCATCGGGTCTTCTGGCGAGATCATCAGGTGGATAGGTCATTTCGACCTCTGGGCCTTGGATTTCCTGGTCCTGGACGTCTACGGTCTCTTCTGGGATTACTTCGAACTATAGTTCTCGCTCTCAGTTGGGTGAGCTCCCATGCATATACAAGAAAAGTTTCTGGCTGAGGAATTAAAGCAACGTGTGGGCGAGGTACAGCTCACTGACAAAGAGGCTAGGCTGTAAGGAGTGCCACGCTCTGAACCCTCCCTTTCCCTGTCAACCTATTACGGTTTTGGTCAGACTCAGTTCATACCACCAGATTGCGCCACCTGCGGACCCGCCTGTTTTCAAATGGATTTCTTGCTGCTATGTACGTCTCCGAGATCTTTCCACCGGCAACGAACTTGTGACCCAAGAGCTACATACTACACAATCTCCTCAAATATAGGCTGCGCCTGCTCGCTTTTTCCCGAATCTTACTTAGCCCGAGGATGTCAACGTCCTCCAAGATCAGCGCAGTGTCATGAGATCTCCCACGATTCGGTACACTCCTCAGGGCATTGAACCAACAGCACCTCGACAAGTTGAGTTTGGTCAAGATATCGTTCCCAGTGTTTCTGGTGTTCCGAGTGATACCTAAGAATGAATAAATTGCGTCTACCAGAAGGGGGACGGATGTCGCCTTGAAAAAAGAACTTTATTATTAGTTACCGCTGTTTCTGCTGCTCGAAGAGGGCGGATAGGTTCGTATCTGGGTGCGAAACAAAGCAGACACTGGGCATGGAACAAAATAAAAGGTCGTGTAGGACCTCTGCGAGCAGATGTCGGACCAACAATGGATCTATGTTGGACCTGAAGGGCCCTATATATGGCGACTGTGAATCAACTTACTGCCTTATACTAATTACAAGCGAAGTCGACGACATAGACCTTGGGGAAGAACCCTACAAAATGAACGACTTGCGGGAATGGACAGCGGGACAAAAGCATCACGGAAGTTCAATGAGTTGGAGACTGATGCAAAGGGACGAAGGATGAGGGGAAAAGAGGTGAACGGCATTTGAGCATACGCATCTTGGGGCTAATATTTACACATACATAGCCAGTAATATTACCTGCAAGAACTTTTCAAAGCACCTATCGACACCGTGACATTGAATATATTATATGGCCTGAGAGGGTCGATTCTTCCTCGGCACTGGGTCCTTGAGCTCCTCTTCCTCGTGCCGCACGCAACGTATAACTTTGAGCAGCTTGTCGGTGGGAGATTCGTGATCCATCTTCTTTGACTGCAGAGATCAAACCTCTGGAAGTACTGGCCAGTGCGAGATGAAAGAATTAATGCGTACATTGTTTCTCTTCAAGCTGATTGGCCCGTCTCAGTTGACTGCGCTTGCCTTGTGACTTGTCTGCAAGTACGTAGCACCCCTATAAATTGTAGATACACGCGACCTGGGTCAACTGCCTGATCCATCTTGTCCTCGAGATGCGGAGCACATTGTACAACACGAGGATACCGCCTATCTCGTCGCGAATGAGGAGGGCGAGGCCGAGCTGCACGTCCATAATGATGCCGCCTCATGGGTATCTTTAGGCTCCCGCAATAATACATCCTGCTCCCGATTTTAAATTTTCGGGCAGATATGCCTTTCAGTTTCGAGACGAGATTAGCCCGAGATGAGTTCTTCCAAGACCTGAAGTACAAGTCGGGGACCTGAGGTACAAGTCGGGGCCGAATAATGACATGTCCGGTTGTGAGATTATTGGGCACAGCTTTTCTGATCGAGGCGTGTCGGAAAGAAGTGGGCGGGGAGAGAGTCAACAAGAGACAAGCCAGAGACAACCTATCAGCGTGCTAAGATTGGACTGCTGACTTGCACATGCGGTTCCTGACATAGACAGGTGTGATTGTGTTCCAGAAGCTAACTCACGGAGTATCAGTGGCATGCCTGATATGTTGATCTTTGAAGACATAGCAGTTTTGAGGGGATGGCAAAAAGGTGGATAGGAGACTGACGGTCGAAGGGGAATATTTGGAAGATAGTAGTAGTATAAAGAAAGACTTGTGTTGCACGGAGAAAGCAAGGTCGGCTTCTTGGTGAATTGTTGTGAGCCGCATGGTGTGACATTGCTTAGGGTTAGGGTCAGAGATTGTTTGGCACTTTCTCATCGTCAAAGGTTTGCCAGCTGCAGCCATGCCCGCCCCCGTCCAGCCCGTATTTCCAGCTCTCTACCTATATCCCCTCAACGACTCCTTCGTACCCAAGCATATATCACTCGCACATGGCCAGCGTGTAAAAATTGGCCGCCAAACCAATGCAAAGACAGCCCCCGGGGAAAGGAACGGCTATTTTGACTCCAAGGTCCTGAGCAGGCAGCATGCGGAGGTCTGGGAGGACGGCAACAAGGTATGCGGAGGTTACTACAGCCGCAACTATGTACTGAATGAGCCCCTCGGTGAAAGATTTTCATTAAGGATGTCAAGAGCTCTAACGGGACATTTATCAATGGCGAGCGACTCAGCCCTGAAGGACTCGAGTCAGACCCGTATGAGTTAAAAAGCGACGATATTGTGGTATGTATATGTCTCAAATTATACTATGGGCGAGCCCCATTCCCTGCAGGCCTACTCACTCATGTGCTTAGGAATACGGTATTGATATTGTCGGCGAAGACAACAAGACCATCATCCATCATAAGGTTGCCGCCCGCGTCGTCTGTGTATTCACAGAGCAAGATGCCCAAGTAGCCGCTCGCGCGGAACAGCTCCAGCAGCAACATCTACAGCAATACCAGTCATCACCCGGTCAGGGATCGTCTATGCTTGCACAGCCCGGCCCAAGCAATACCAACGCCAATGCTAATGCCAATGGTTCCGGGTCCTTCAACTTTGCACCCGGCCAGCAGCGCCGCATTCCCCAGATGGCGCAGCAGGGATTGGCTGGTATGGGTGGCATGGGTGGCAGCATGCGTCCACCCGGGAAGAGCGGTTTAACATTCGATCATATCCTCAGCCGGTTACAGGGCGAGCTGCAGAAGAGCCGCGAGACGGGTGCAGAGCTTCATACACTCACAGGAGCCATGAACGAGATACATGATACCCTCGGTGGAAATCTGGTGCGTAGGATACTCTCCTCCCATATTTAGTCTAACAACTGGCTTACCTCTTTTTCTCCCAGCCTAGCAACATCCCCTCATACCCCGCCAACCTTCCTCCCGTGCGAAGCCAATTACAACCGCAACCTGCGACGCAACCGTCGTCCCAAGAACCTTCCGCCCCTGTGTCCGGCTCCGGTTCACCCGAGCAAGCCGCCGCCGCACCTTCAACAGCTTTGACATCATCCGCACTTGCAGACCTTCAAACGCAGCTTCATGAAACTCAGTCATCCCTCACATCACACGTTGACAAGATCCGTGCCTTGGAGGGCGTACTGGCTGAGCAAGAGGCCATCAAGCGGGAGGTGCGGACGCTACGGGAGATGATGGAAATCAAGCGGCGGGAGATGGAAAATGAGGATGATCACAGTCAGGAGCAGGAGCCGCGGGGTGGGTTCGACGAGGAAGATGACGAAGAGAACGCCATGCATGATGATGACGATGCCAGAAGCATTGCGACTGTCATTCCTCACGAACTGGAACGAGTGGAGGAGGAGAATGAGGAGGAGCTTGCTGCGGAAGCTCAGGAACAGGAGAGTAGGGAAGAGGAAGAGCATGAGAAGGACCAGGGGCATGAGGATCAACAGGAGGAGGAGCTCGAGGAGGATGAAGAAGAGAGGAGACGAAGGAACGACGAGCTAGGTCGCCCGCGGACGCCTGAACCTACAAACCTTGGCATGAGAGATGGAGACCCATTCACTTCTCACCATCGCTCCTCGAACCTTCTTGACAGAACCACCAAGCTCCTCGCCGCTCCTAGGCGCTCTTCCCCATCATCACCACTTTCCAAAGTTGCCGCATCGGCTGCCTCTCATAACCCCAGCGAAGAGGTATTCGAGCAAGTCCTGAAACAGGTTGGAGCTCTCATGGCACTTACATCTTCACTCGAGGCTCAACACACCGCCGCTCAAACTACCATTTCCGCCCTCGAAAGCAAAGTTCAGGCGCTTGAAGCTACCGTGAAAGCCACGCAGGACGCTGCAGCCGCATCCCAAGTGCAAAGTCAGACCGAGATTTCGCCCCCTGTTTCGCCGACCCAACTGGTCACACCTTCTCCGCCTTCCTTACCTATTCCTGTTGCAGAGGAACGGGAAAGTCTCGCTGCAATGGTTCTTGAATGGAAGAAGTCTATGGAGGGCCAATGGACCAGCGTGCGCGAGGATTGGGACAAGGAACGTGAGCGCCTGAACCAGGCAAGGGAGCAATGGGAGGGCCAGGTGCGCAGTATGGACTCGGGCCTGGAGAAACTCGGCGCGGCCACGGCAGCGCTCAAGGCCCAGCAGGAGCAAATACAGCAACAACAGCAACAGCTTCAACATGTTGGCATGAACGGAGATGCATTGAAGCATATCGGCCTGGTGACGCCGCCCAGCCCGCGGAGTCTCTCCTCGGACTCAAATCGGCCGAGGAGGAGGAAGTCGGGTGGGAGGAGAGGGAGGTCCAGGCAGAGTTCGAGGTCTCGATCGACGGGATCGCGGGACGGAGAGGTGGATACGGATACAGATGCCACGCTAGCGTCTGAAGAGACGTCGCCAGCTAAGGGCGGCATTGTTTTGTCCGCCTCTGGCGTGTACAAGTCAGCGCTTGCGGATGAAGGGGAGGAGGATGGGGAGGAGGACGGAGAGGACACTGTACTCGGTGTGCGATCGAAGGCGCGCGAAGAAAGTGGCGCCGACACGCTAGCGACGCCTGATTCTTCGGTCTATAAACTCCCCACGAGACCAAAGTCTGAGGATGTTGAAAGCTCGAGCGCGCCAACTACGAAATCTGTTGGTACCCGTGAGAGAGAGGTATGTCTTTACATTGCTTATTTTCAGGATGGTCTAACCTGTTCCATGTGATAGTATCAGATACAGACATTCGTAGGTGTCCTGGTGGTAGCCGCTGCAGCGGCAGCTGTGATCTGGCGGGTAAAGCCTGAAGCAGTTTGATAGCTATTCCTGCAACAGCAGCGATGGTATCCTTCTGGACAACTCCAAAAACTTCTGCAAACTAGCATTCATCCTGCGGAAACTCTGTACATACATCGGCCTATCGTCCTCCTCACATCACCTTCGTTGTTAAGCTCCCGGCTCGCTATTCGTTTTATCCATGCTAGCTTTCTTTCATCATCCATTCTTCAATCGCTATATGTCTCGTGTCTGCACACCCTCGCTTCGTATAGGCCATGTCTCTTTTTATTTATTCTATTAACGACTGCAACGAAATACATAATGTCTCCTCACTCTGATGATAATTGAACATACATAGAGTTCAGCTGGCAAAGATAAGATAAAACCTTGTGATCAACTTCCAGATAACAAAGGCGTCTCTTGTCTTTGGTCACCTTGTTTCATTCCACCATCATGGCTGCTTCTTCGCAACCTCCTGCACCGCGACCGACCCCAACGGATGGCTTCCCGACCCCTTCTTCTATAACACAAACCGAAACTGAGGCTGTTCTCCTCCAACACATTCCCTCTGATACGGAGCCGAGGCCGACCCTCACGAAGCAAGCCCATATGCAGTTCCTCGTGCGTAATCTGGTCCAGGGATTTCCCGCAAGATACATGAGCCAAGATGCCAGTCAACCGTGGCTGCTGTTTTGGACGATCCAAGCGTTTAGTGCGTTGCAGGTGGGGCTTGATCCAGGCAACAAGCAGCGGTATGTATTCGGTGCTTTGCATCTTTCAGTGACGCGTTATCGCTTCATGCTATACTCTGTAGTGATCTACGAGAGAATTCTACTGATACTACCTATATACAGAATGATCAATAAGATCATGGCTGCTCAGCATCCTGCCGGCGGGTTCGGCGGTGGACCTGGACAGGCTGCACATCTCCTCCCCACATACGCGTCCGTCTGTGCACTGGCTATTGTCGGAAGACCTGGGCCCGGTGGTGGTTGGGACCAGATCGACAGGTGCGGTGTGCTATTCTGCATGTTTAACGCTGCTGAATGTGATCCAGGAAGAAGATGTACGACTTTTTCATGTCATTGAAACAACCCGATGGGTCCTTCCTTGTAGCGCATCACGCAGAAGTCGATGTCCGGTGCGTACTCTAAGTCATCTCTGATTCCCATCCGTTATTACTACCATTCTCGTCCTCATATCAACATCGCTACCTTCGCTTACCCATCACTTTTACAGTGGTATATACTGCCTCCTCGTGACAGCCACCCTTCTAGACCTCCTTACACCCGAACTCGTAGCGGGAACCGCGTCCTTCATCGCATCCTGTCAAACTTATGAAGGCGGTTTTGCCTCGGCCTCCCAACCATACTACTCCGCTACCTCGTCACCACTTGGACATGACGTTAATGCTAGAAGTGCAGGTCGTCTGCTGGAGACTCCACGACCGGCCCTAGGTGAGGCACATGGCGGCTACACATTCTGTGCACTCGCAGCCTGGGTACTCCTGCTGCCCTTCCTGGAGGGGGAACGCAAGAAGCCCCAAATTCATGTGGATAAGCTGCTCAGGTGGCTGGTAATGATGCAGGGAAGTGAGATCGAGTTGGGTGGGTTCAAGGGGCGTACGAATAAGCTTGTCGATGGCTGCTACTCTTGGTGGTGTGGTGGGGCGTTTTCACTGCTTGAGGCCCTGGGAGTGAGCGGTGCTGTGTCCGTTGATCTTTCGTCTGGAGTTGGGGACGAGCAGAAGAAGGGTACGGACGATGCGGGTAGTATGACAACAATGCTTCACCCTGTGCTCCTGGTGACTGACTTGGAGTGTGGGCTTGGCAGACGCACTATTCAATCGAAGGGCGCTGCAGGAATATATCCTATACGCAGGTCAACACCCCGCGGGCGGTCTGCGGGATAAACCGCCGAAGTGAGTGTCACCTCTTGCTTATCTGTATGATGTCTTCCACCGCCAGATGCGGACCGTGTTGCATCTTACCCTATCGCTTATACGCTTCTTCACAAACACCATAACTGACGTTATCGCTTCGCAGGAACGCTGATGCATACCACACCCTGTACTGCCTCGCTGGGCTCTCAGCTGCTCAACACCGCGTCTCCCCTGCAGATGTACGACGCAAACAGATCCACGCAGCATGGGTCGTTGGCCAAAGCTCCACTCCAGGTGCGCCTCGATCTCTCAACCTTCATGATGATAGATAGTTAGCAGACCACAATCGCGGTATGTCTAGATATAAAGATTAGTGAGAGCCGGCTGTCGGATGTCGTCAGGAGGAAAGCATATGTGCATGCACTGGCATGGACAGAAGAAGAGGGTGGATCACTCATCTGTGGGGGGCCGGAGAATCGCGTGGTGCGTCATACCTTCTCAGTTTCGGTTGTGCCTGTGCTTGTCGCTTATCGGCTTCTGCAGAATGCGACACACCCTTTGTTCAACCTTACGATAACGCACACCGAAGCATTGATGTCCTATTTCTATGGCCAGCCGTTACCTTCGCGCCAACAGGACACAGGGAAAGTATAACTACAAACTGCGACAGATGCCTGCTCAGTATGGGGACGCGATACTTGTGATCCTTTGGCCCCGAAATCTCTATCGTTATCAGTTGGGATTAGGAACTCATGTATTACCAGGGAATTAGCCCATGCTATGTATTTTATCAGGAAACCCCTCTGGTTGTCGTCTCGATAACGATGGTGAGAATGTTATTCGTGCACGGACACATGAGAGCATCTCGAGGTGCAGGCATGGTCACTTTGGGAACTAGTTCATGCGTCGGGAATGTCAGGTATGAAGAGGTCAGGCCGCCGTGGATGTAGCTGGGATTGGCCGGGGGTTTCGCAGCGCGTGACGCAGCGACGTGTTGCCTGGATCGTTGGTCCGAATTGAAACACCGGTACCAAGATCTATATGAACCCCGCCCACCCCCGCCCACCCGCCCACCCCCCCACCAACCCCAACTCCCACCATCACTCCCAACGCACGACTTCTCCAGCAGCATCACGAAACCATCCCTAAAATTTTAAGGTACGACAGGACGTTCAATGGTCCGCCATTTCTCAGAAAGCAGTGACTTTTCTAGCCATTGCCGATCTTTGAATTATGTGACCAAGGAAGCGAGAAGGCACCACGCAGAGCAGCAGCCGCGCGTCAGTGATCGTACCAGAAACCTGGACAATCGACCTAGGCAAATTTAAAACCTTCGCTGCATCACACGCGCTGGGCCCATCCCAGCTACATAGGTTAAGTACTGGAAGCCGATGGGCCAAAAGGCCGGTTTGCTTGGTACAGTGAACGGCAGGTTAGCGGTCAAATAAGCGCCGCTTGTCCTGCGCTCTGAGCTCCCCTAATCTCCATTCTTATTTTGTAGAATACACGTGGAGAATTTGAAATAAAAACGAGACGGGAAGCAAGAAAGTCGTACACGAGAAGGATGAGTTGGTGCTGGTAGACAGTAAGGCGCCGGTGACGATAAAGAGAATGTACAGATGGGGGCTGGCTAAGTATGTATGTGGTGGATGAACTAGATCTACATGTTGCAGGGAGAATAATATACCAAGAATGAAAGGAGAAGTGGTACAGCGGCTGTGAGTCCGATGAAAATATGCTAGGGGAGGGAAACATGGAAATGAGGATAGAGACGAAGGTTGGCGTGGAGGCGCGGGCAGTAATCAACATGTTTCAGACTGAGGTGAGATTATATTCGGGGTTGGGGACACGATGGCGACGAGAACGGAGATATCTGGGAGGGTGTTAGATGATGAAATTGGTATAGGTGAATGGGCACATACCATCGCGTTTCCCACCTGAAAATGTCTTGCCAAGCTCGCGTGCGCGCCGTGCAAAGGGAGTTTCGTCTGCGTCTGCACATGGCTCAGGGGATGGGCTGCGCCGTGGTGACGATCTCCGCGCATCAGCAGCGTTGGAATTTGGGGCGCTGCTACAGCTCCGGTCGCTCGACGACAGTGGTGATGAGCCAGCCGGCGCCGACGATGATAAACCTGAGGAGAAACCGTTTGTCCGGTTGTGCCGCCGCTCGGAGACGCTACGTGCGCGGGAGCAGAGTGCTTCGGAGAGCATACCTGCGAGAGTGTGTCGGCGAAGGGAAGAAGAATCTGTCGATGAGGACGACGATGCCGAGGGGGATATGACAGGCGGCGGCGATGACGACGATGCGGCGGTCGCTGTGGCGGTGGATATCTGAACTCCTGCTGTGCTGTTTGTCGATGTGGTTGTGACGCCCGTAGACGCCTCGTATACCTCCGATGCCCCTGCTGCCCAAGTCCGCCGGAATCGGACGACTTCGTCGAGGACGTCTTCATCCCAGAGGTTGTCGCTCAGCCCATCGCTAGCGAGGATAAGGATGTCGTCCGGGCATACGGGAAGGGTGACAACCTGTGCGGTTGTTCGTGGCGTCACTTTGGCATTCTCCGTCCGAGGAGCCGATGTCGGCTTTGGCGGAGGGGGTGGATGGAAAGGCAGATATGAGGTAGAAGATGAGGGAGAGGATGACGTGGACGGGGAAAGGGGACGTGAAACGAAGCTGGAGGTGGTGGACATTATGGAAGATATTGCTGAAGGCGGCGGAGTGGGTGGTCGGGGAGGTGGCGAGAGCTGTACTGGGGTGTTGAAGGCCCACCACATCTCCTCGCTACGCCACACGATGTCGTCACCACGGACGAGCATGCCCATGCAGTCTCCGATATTTGCGATCTTGAGCATGGGCTCTTCGACATTGTCCAGCACCGCCACAAGGGCTGTGGAGGATCCGGTGTGTAAAGGGGTAGAGGTGGACGGCTGAACGTGCGCTTTGACGGTCTGCTCGTAGGCACGCTCCATGATCTGGAGGACGTCGATCCCTTCCGAAAGCTCAGCGAGATGTGAGTCAAGGTCCGGAACGGGACCTGGATCAACTGGGGGGCAGTCTGGCAAGGGCTCTAGTTGGGCAGAGGTGAAGTGCATGAGGCGGCGAGCAAAGAGGGCGCTGGGGGTTGGAGTGGGAGGAGCATTTGGGTCGGGAGGTGGGTGGGTGCGGGCCCAACCTCCGACGCCGTCGGCGACACCCATGGCATTGTCGCGAACAAAGTAGGCATCCTCGCCGATCTGGACAGCGAGTGGTAGAGGATCGGTGGCATGGGTGTGAAAGGCGCGGCGCGGATGGCGACACTGCTTGGGGATGCCGTAGGCACCGACGTCGAGTTGGTAGCGGGCCCGTGGTCGTTTTTGGCGGGGGTGGAGATGGTTCTTGGGATTATGGAGACCTTCAAAAGAGGAGTGTGAAGGATACTGGTAGGGGAGACTGGATGAAAGAAGTTGGGCATGGATGGAGGGAGCATCGTCATTGGTGAGGGGGGACGGAGTTAGTGCGAGTGGATTGGGGTTGGTGTTCGTGTGCTGTTTGGGCTCTCCAGGCAGGCGTGGTGGTGCAGGGGGGAGGCGGGAGGGCGGGGCGGGTGGTGTGTCAAAGAAAGATAGGGGCAGGAGGTTGCTGCTCGTGTACAGCGATGCCGAGTTGGAGCGGGGTCGTGGCCGATGCTGGGCGGACGAGGAGGCAGCAGCAGAGGGGCGGGGGAGAACAGTGTAGAGCCTCTTGTGGATGCCCGAGGGGATGCCACTGGGGATACCGCTCTTCATCGTCGTCGTCGTCGTCGAGCAGAACCGGTTCACCCCGCATTCATATTTTCTCATCTCACGTGCCGTAGTATCTCATCCGGCAGTCTGCGTCATCCCGATTTGCTCTTTACGACAACTCGACTGTCCATTGACAAGATCCGGGCAGGCAGGCAGCACAAGCACAAAGCAGCATCTCAAATACTCGGATAGGTTTGTAAAACATCGAATGCTCATATTTCGAATCTCCCGGAAGGGTCTTGCCTGACGCATTTGGTTCTCGACGTCTCTCATACGGTTACTCGCTGTTGTTGGGATGCGAGGATGCATCTTATTCTCGATGCCAAGTCGCGAATCTTGCCGAACACAGCTGTCGACCTACGCGTATCACCTGGATCTCATGGTCAGACAACTAGCATGCTACTCGCGCGGAGCGCAAAAATAGACCACGCGTCCCATCTACCGCGCTGTTGGTCCTGGCGCGTTCATCCCTAGATCGATGCTTCAGCTTTGGTCGAGGCAGGGCCACTGGTGGGATGTAAACACGAACGTGAAGTACCAAGGCGATGCATTGTTAATCCCCGTTAACCACGAGGAAGCCGACGTCCTGAGGTCGTTTGCTGGCACATGGCGAGACCCATACATGAGGGGACCAATGACCGCACTACTCTAGCTGATGCAGCCGCGCCTGCATCGTATCGTCCACGGCGCCGTAATCCAGGGAACCAGGACTATAGAGCTGGTGGCGCATTTACGTCGTTTGGACTATGTTATTCCCTGATGTGGATACTAGGTGCGTCAACGAGGTCATTGAGGCATGTCCATGTGTTCCGCTACATGTTGTTGTGTCAGAGGGCTATTGCACGATCATTTGGCGCAGACGTGAGAATGAAAAAAGCGAGGAGGACGACGGCGTTGGACAGAGGAATGTTATTGCCACTATTGAGGGAACTATGCCACAAAGACTTCATTCAGCCCTCAAGCGTGTTTTGTTGAGTAGTATGTACGAAGAGCACGACTTCCAAGAATTGAATGTGTCTGGTTTTCTAGCTGGATCGAAATGGTAGGACGCAATGAAACGTTTAATTATTCCGGATAGCTGGCGCAACGGGTCGAGACTCATTTACTTTCTTCATGTGGGTAATCAATTTTACCAGATCGCACTAGCGTTATATTTGGGTATTGCAAGCGGTAATCTCGTCAATAGGGGTGCTCAATTCTGAGTATTGAGCACCCCTAATGGCGTTGGTGAGCTCATTAGGTGTTGCTCCTCGTGCCCTCATCATAGTCGCACCTCTTGAGAGTCCGATAGACCGAGGCTGGTCAGCCTCGCATCTCAGGGAATAAATCTTGGGGCGGTAAACTAGCTTGCCCGTAAGACTGCTGGCTAATACGGCTTGAATCGTCGAGACGCCTTGAGCGCTTCCACCTTGGCCTTGTCTTCCTCCCACCTCTTCTTCAGATTCATCAAATCTGATGATGCAAATCGTCAGTGTGGTGCGCATATTTATATCACAATATCACATACCGCTGCGTTGTTTTTCTGCCTTCTGGAATGCATAGAAATCCTTTTTCTCCTTCCCCTCTTTTTTGGCTCCCCGATTCCGATTGGATGTCTTTCCACTCTTCTGGAATTGCTTGCTCGCAACACCCACCCCACCACCCAGCGTCTTCCCGTAGGCTCCACCTCTCGTAACCAGTGTAAATCCATCGTCGTCAACAATCGCCTCTCCCTTGCGATATTTCGATTTTTGTTTGGTCTTTTGCAGTTCGTACTCGTAAAATAGTATAGACGAGTCCGCGTGCTCCCGAACTGCGTCCAGCGGCGGCCTTAGCGAGTCATATAGCGAGGTATAATGTGAGAGGCCTGATGGCTCTTCCGGCATCGATGGCCAGGGGCGGCTTTTTGTCGCAGACGAAAGTGCTCGCTGGAGCGAAGAGGAATCGAGGAAAACGAGGTGCGCTGACCGGCCCGATGGTCGCAACGTTCGTAGGCTTTTCGAGGGTAGAGGAATGAGCTTTGGTATATCGTCTTTTGCGACTTTTCGACGTTTCCGAGGCTGCTCGTCAACTCCAGGTTCTGCGGCGAGATTGACGGTCTCCTCCATCTCCTCTTCGCTGTCGCTTTCTTCATGGTGGGGCTCCACCGTGTCCAAATCAAATATGACCTTCTCCACCGTCCCACAGTGTTTGAAAAGCTGGCCTAGCTGTCTTTCTGTAGCATCTGGCGGGATATTGACCATGAAGAGAGTTCTTCCCTCGGGCAAAGACGTTTGGGCAGCCTTCTTCGAGCCTGCATGGGACCGAGCATATATATAATGCGTCGATGAGGGCGAATAAGAGACTGGGACAACGGTGAACCCGCTGAGAGAGGTTGGGAGAGTCATGAACTTGAGCAGAAGGGCAAACTCTGGTTGCCAACGTAAGCAGCAAAGATCGATCGAGCGATAAGATTAGATCTAAATTTTGCAGGCGGGCTTAGCCGAGTTGCTAAACGAGTCACCGGATGGGATGCATCGATATCTCTTTGCATCTCGTCGTATCCTTCTCCATCCCCCATCCCTGCTAACGAGGACGCCCTCTATCGCGCGCACAATTATGGCCGATCCAGCACCATCCCAGCCTCTTAATCCTGATGCACCCAACCCCAATTCGAAGAGTGCAGGTGCGTCCTAGCCTTTGCTTGGTGTGGCTCGGAAGCCGACTCTACCCCCAGCGAAAAAGGAGGCAAAACGTCTAGAGAAGGAGGCAAAACTCGCTGCCAAGACGGCCAAGGCTGCTCCCGCTGCTGACAAGAAGCCCAAGGCCGAAAAGGCGAAGAAGGACGAGGCCGTTGAAGCGCCCTTCGTCAACGTCACTCCCAAAGGCGAGAAAAAGGGTTCGCACTCCATTTCGACTCATATTCAGTCGTACTGATAACGGTTAATGAAGACATGTCTCAACCCATGGCCGCTGGATACAACCCTATCGTCATTGAGTCGGCATGGTATGACTGGTGGCTTGCCCAGGATTTCTTCAAGCCTGAGAGCACTTCGAAGTTCTTCCCACTCAAAGAGGGCGAGAAACGGGACACTTTTGTTGTGCCTGCGCCGCCGCCAAACGTGACTGGCAGCTTGCATATTGGTCATGGCCTGACGGTCGCGATTCAGGATTCGTTGGTGCGCTGGTACGTATTTTCAGTATTATACGCGTGTGTTCGCCGGCCTGATTATGTGTTTGATGTAGGAACCGTATGCTTGGTAAGGAGACGCTGTTTGCGCCTGGGTTCGACCATGCTGGGATCTCGACACAAAGTGTTGTCGAGAAGCGCCTCTACAAAACATCGGGCAAGACGCGACACGACCTCGGACGGGAGGACTTTGTGGAAACTGTTAGGCAGTGGAAAGACGAGTGAGTGTCGGGAATGTGTGAGATGAGGATTCGGCTGATGCAGCGACGGGCAGGTACCAGACGAAGATCACCAACCAGCTGTACCGGCTTGGAGGGAGCTATGATTGGGACCGTGTGGCGTTTACTATGGATGAGGTTCGTCTTCTTGTAGCGTGCTCGTTGTACCCTTATTCACGGGCTTGAGTAGAAACTCTCGAGGGCGGTGATCGAGACGTTCTGCAAGCTGCATGAGGACGGCATCCTCTACCGTGCGAATCGACTCGTCAATTGGTGTGTCCAACTCAACACCACGCTCTCCAATCTTGAGGTTCGCGCTTCCAAGGCTTTTGCGTGCATATCACTCAATTGTTATGTGCGTAGGTCGACCAGAAGCAACTATCCGGCAGAACGTTCCTAAATGTGCCTGGGTATGACGCGAAGGAGAAGTTTGAGTTTGGTGTTATAACGAGCTTTGCATATGTCATCGAGGGCTCGGGTGAGTGCTCTCTCTTATTCACGAGGTTTCCGTGTCTTGACGGTAGTTGTAGACGAAAGAATTATCGTGGCAACGACGCGGCCAGAGACCATGCTTGGTGATACGGCAATCGCGGTGCACCCAGACGATCCTAGATATAAGGTACATGCTCTTTCTCGTGCATCCCTTTTGTCTCTTCCTTTCGGAAGAGTGCTTATCCTATTCCGTCATAGCACCTCCATGGCAAATTTGCCGTCCATCCTTTCCTCTCCCGCCGTCTACCCATCGTCACGGACGCCATCGCTGTCGACATGGAATTCGGTACTGGTGCTGTCAAGATCACGCCCGCCCATGACCAGAACGATTACGAGGTCGGCGTGCGACATGGACTTGAGTTCGTGAATATCTTGAACGATGACGGCACGTTCAATGCCAATGCTGGCGAGCAATTCAAGGTCCTTGCAATGATCCTTAGGCTGTAAAGGTTTATGCTGAAGTGCTTTATTCATGTAGGGCATGAAACGGTTCCACGCGCGCGTGGAGGTTGTGAAGCTGCTGAAGGAGCAAGGTTTCTATATCGAGACCAAGGATAATCCCATGCAAATTCCGGTCTGCAGGTAACTTGGTCTGAGCGCAGTTGTGACCGATGGCTGATCATCTTTTGGGTAGTAAATCTGGCGATCTGATCGAGCCCGTGCTCAAGCCACAATGGTGGGTCAACTGCAAGCCACTCGCAGAGGAGGCGATCAAGGTATGCCCTCGCATGGTGCATGTATCGCTCGGTGCTCAAGTTCATCATTTGTAAACAGCGCACGCGTGCCGGGGAGTTGCTGATTACGCCCAAACAATCCGAGAATGACTGGTATCGGTGGTTGGAGGGCATTCAGGATTGGTGTATCTCGCGGCAACTGTGGTGGGGTCACCGGTGTCCGGCGTACTTCGTACGGATTGAGGGGCTTGACCAGGATGTACGTGCTGTGTGCGCTCTTGCTTCAAAACGGACGATGCTGATGAACCTGTTTGACAGCCGAATGAGGGCAAGAACTGGGTAGTGGGACGCACAAAGGAGGAGGCGATGGAACGTGCTGAGGTATTCGCCGCCGGCAGGAAGTTTACACTTGAGCAGGATGAGGATGTGTTAGATACCTGGTTCTCGTCTGGCCTCTGGCCGTTCTCCATCATGGGCTGGCCCCAAAATGTGCGTTTCTTCACCATAGATCCCATCTGTATGACACGTTCTGATTTAATTTGTACAGACCCCGGATCTGCAACAATATTACCCCGCCTCGCTGCTCGAAACTGGCTGGGACATTCTTTTCTTCTGGGTAGCACGTATGGTTCTCCTTGGCATCAAGCTGACGGGTCAGATGCCGTTCAAGGAGGTGTACTGCCATGCCATGATCCGCGATGCCCATGGGCGTAAGATGAGCAAGTCCCTCGGGAACGTCATCGACCCCATCGACGTCATCCAAGGCCTGCCCCTTGAGGAGCTTCATGCCAAGCTCCGTGAAGGAAATTTGGACGAGAAGGAGATTGCGAAGGCGACCGCGGGGCAGAAGAAGGACTTCCCGAAAGGTATCCCGCAATGCGGTACGGATGCGTTGCGCTTTGCGCTTTGTGCATATTCTGGTGGAGGTGCGTGCACGTTCTTTCCGTTTATGGTAGTGGGAAGGCTGATTGTCTGTGGTTCCAGGACGCGACATCAACTTGGAGATTCTGCGAGTTGAGGGATACCGCAAATTCTGCAACAAGATCTTCAATGCGACCAAGTTCGCGATGCTCAAGCTGGATGAGACGTTCGTCCCGGAGCCATCGCCCAAGGTGGGAGATTCATGTTGTAGTTAGCATTTGGAGTCTAACCAATTATACGTAGCCTACGGGGAGGGAGAGTCTTGTGGAGCAATGGATTCTGCACAAACTCAACATCGCTGCGGCGGACATCAACACGCAGCTCGCGGAGCGGAATTTCATGCTTGCTACTACGTCAGCCTACAACTTCTGGCTGTACGAGCTCTGTGACGTGTATATCGTGAGTATTGTGCTCTACATGTTGCACACCTGACTCTCGTCTCGCTCGTAGGAAGCAATGAAACCCATGACGGACGAATCGGCACCTATTGCTACAAGGAAATCGGCACAACAGACGCTGTATACATGTCTTGATCATGGCCTCCGGCTGCTTCATCCATTCATGCCGTTTGTCACGGAGGAGCTATGGCAGCGTCTGCCTCGGAGACCCAATGACTCTACGCCGTCGATCATGGTGTCTGCATTCCCAGTATACGTACGTATGCACGTCGGTCGTGGCAGCAGGCTTGGCTCATGATCCTGATTTAGGACAAAACGTTTGTGTTTGAGAACGCTGACAAGAGCTTCGATCTCGTATTTTCTGCCCTGAAGACTGGCCGCTCGCTTGCTGCTTCGTATAATCTGCAAAGCGATATTCAACGTGCGTACAGCGCACGCGACGTCCATCTTTTATAGCATTCATCTGATCCTTTTACCAGTGTTCTTCCACATACAGAATGATGATGAGGCGGCGTTGTTCGAATCGCAATTACCAACGATCGTGGCACTCACCAAGGGATGCAAGGGTGCACAGGTCGTCCGCGACCTGAGCGAGATCCCTGCTGGATGCGGTGGCGCTGTCGTTACGCCCACCGTTGCTGTGCATACACTTGTGCGGGTAGGTCTATCTCGAATGTTTCCTACATCAGGGTAAGTAACGCGTATCATCTCATCTAGGGCCTCGTGGACCTCGATGTGGAGATCGCTAAATGCGTCAAGAAACTCGATCTTGCACGCTTGAATTTGCAGAAGGTCGTCAAGATGGAGGCGCAGCCAGATTATGAAGAGACTGTACCTGCAACTGTGCGCCTTGCTAACGAGGAAAAGGTTTGGTTGATTCGATGCTGTCCTGCGCGTTATATTGATCGTCTTTTAGCGCAAGACGTTGGAGGCGGAGATTTCGACGCTGGAATTGTCAAGAGAGATGTTTTCGAAACTGAAATGAAGCTCTCTGATCATGATAGATTTATCTTTCCCATGTATAACATTAGAATCATAGTCCAATGGCAAGCAACTGCTACACTTCCACCGGATTTCAAGTAAACGCAGACTATACATGAAGGGGCATTGTCCCTTCCAACACCACTGAATCCTACAGCTGCTTGACTGGATGGAGCTTCAGTCGCATCACGCCATCTTCGATCCGCGTCCTTGGCCGGACTTTCGTAGAAAGTGGCTACATTCTACTTGCGCGAACTAAATTTTCCCGCGTGGCCTGCACAGATGGAGGAGGGATGGTATCTATGAAATGATTTAGCTTAATCAACGCCTGCAGACTTTGATTTGGTAGTCGAGGATGATGGGTATCAGTAACCCGAAATTTGGCCAGTAGGTATCGGTAAATTTTGGGTAAATTGGACGTGCGGATTGAGTTGCCTAAATACTGGGCTGCCGCCGTGAGATGTCACCAGCTGCCTATCGATATCGTCTTCCGTGATGATCCTGCCGACCGGTGTGAGGCAAGTCTGGTCAGGCTACAAAGAAGAGGGAGGCACAACTTTCCGTTTGAGCCAGAGATCATGGCGTTACGCACACAAGTCGCGGGATGGGTGCGTGGGAAGTCAATTTAGTATGGATTGTTCCCGTGACCAAGCATCATCGTAACGGTCGACGAGCTCGAATCCGATGGCCAGTCTAATAGCAATCCTCGACCTCAAAGGCAAGCCCCTCATCCAGCGTTCCTACCGCGACGATGTGCCCCCCTCCTATGTCGAGCGATTCCTTCCCCTCATCCTCGACATCGAAGAGGAAGGCCAACAAGTAACCCCATGTTTCTCCAGCCAGGGCATCAACTACATGCACATCCGACATTCGAATCTCTATCGTAAGTCAAGCAATGCCATCGTTCCCTGTTTTCACCTAAATTCTGAACTAGTGCTCGCGCTATCGAAGCGCAACTCGAACGCGGCCGAGATCATCATCTTCCTGCACCGCCTAACTCAGGTGCTCGTGGAATACTTCAAGGAGCTTGAGGAGGAGAGCATCCGGGATAATTTTGTGATTATATATGAGCTGATGGACGAGATGATGGACTTCGGCTACCCCCAGACGACTGAGAGTAAGATTCTGCAAGAGTACGCTTCTTTTAATCAGAATTTCTCTGCGTGACGCTAACTCAGAGTCGCAGATACATTACACAGGAATCACACAAACTAGAGGTGCAGGTGCGACCGCCGATGGCGGTGACGAACGCGGTGTCATGGCGGACAGAGGGCATTCGGTATCGGAAGAACGAAGTCTTCCTCGACGTGATCGAAAGCGTGAACATGCTGGTACGCACAGCTCTTTTTCGGCAACTACTTTATATAATAATATTCTTTTCGATCACAGGTGAACGCCAACGGCAACGTCGTACGATCCGAAATCCTCGGCGCCGTCAAGATGAAATGCTACCTCTCAGGTATGCCTGAGCTCCGGCTTGGGCTCAACGACAAAGTCATGTTCGAGAGCACAGGGCGCAGTAAGCCTTCTTTCCTACACCTCCTTTCCTCTCCACGCCACCTGACCCAGACCTCCAGCGGCACGCGGCAAAGCTATCGAAATGGAAGACGTCAAATTCCACCAATGTGTACGTCTCTCCCGATTTGAGAACGACCGCACAATCTCCTTCATCCCGCCAGACGGCGAGTTTGAGCTTATGTCGTATCGCCTCTCGACACCTGTGAAGCCGCTGGTGTGGGTCGAGGCTGCTGTGGAGAGCCATAAAGGTAGTAGGGTGGAGTACGTCGTGAAGGTCAAGGCACAGTTCAAGAGGCGAAGTACGGCGAATAATGTCGAGATATATGTGCCTGTGCCGGATGACGCGGATAGCCCGAAGTTTAGGGTGCGTGGCGGGAATATGTCATGTTTCGTACTAATTATGTCGTGCGTTACAGGCTTCAACGGGTACAGTGCAGTATGCCCCCGACAAAGCCGCTTTCGTGTGGAAGATCAAGCAGCTAGGCGGCAGCCGCGAGTTCCTCATGCGCGCACACTTTGGTCTCCCCAGCGTGAAAAACGGTATTCCTCCTTCTCCACCCTCAGCCTTACCTAAGTCTAACCCACCTGTTCAACCCCAGAAAACGACCTCGAGAAACGAGCTCCCATCACGGTCAAGTTCGAGATTCCGTACTTCACAGTCTCGGGCATCCAAGTCCGCTACCTCAAGATTGTCGAGAAGAGCGGGTATCAAGCCCTCCCATGGGTGCGGTATATTACCCAGAATGGCGACGACTATAGGTGTGTTTCCTCCCCCCTTCGCCCTCTCCCTTGCCTCCGCCCTTTTATCCCCGAGTCGTTACCAATGACATTGTGGTTGTTCTACTTTGCAGCTTACGGACAGCACTGGAGAAGGGCAGCGCCCCTATTGTTCCCATGTAGATTTTTGTTTGCCTTACTGGTCCTGGGCCCCCATCATTCTTCAGTTTTATCATTTGTATTCCCCCTCTTGGACAAAATCCCAGTTCTCAGATTTGATCTTGTGCTCAGTTAGTAAGGACTATTACTGGATTATGAGTGACTCTTTTGGCATCAATGCAGCAAGGTGAAGAAAAGTGTCATGTCATATCTTGTGATATGGCCATAATATATATCTTCTCGCGTGAGGGAGTCATATGTCGGGGAGCGCTTGGAGCGCTCCTAGACCTCGAGCCACATGCCCAGTCGTGGGCGCAGTGTCGAGGTCGTTCTCGAGCCACATGCCCGGTTAAAGGTGCAGCATCGAGAAGGTGCCAGGTAACCCATGGCTTGGGGCGTTATGACCCGACGCCGGGGCTCTGTGGACCTGGGCCAGGTGAGTTGTCACCCTACCCAGGGTCCACGAAGCCGTCCTGGAGTCGGGGGGGTCGCACTGTTCACCGTTCAGGCTAGTCGAGTACTAGTCGATAGTGAAAGTGTAGATAGATTAGTGTATGTCTATCAGAGACGCGCGTACAGCAGTTTTGAGTATGTAATGTAAATATGTACAAATAAAGGGCCCCGGCCCGATTGAACACGCGAATGAGTGGGCGCGGGTATATCCGAATACACCGCCGTCACATATCTGGTTAGACCAGTGACAGATCCCTTGAAAGCATGTCCACACTGCGCCACCAATGAACAGTCTCAGCCAAAACGCAGGATAAATGAGAAGTTATATTCTCACCTACCGCACAGTATATATGCTGTAAGCTGGCAGGCTTACATCCCTCAACGGATGCATGCCTCGAGTTGAGGGATTAGGAAAACTGAGTTTAAATTGATGTATCATGCATTATGACCAAGAAAATGAACCCGGCAACCCCAGCAACCTACTATATCTGGTCAGGTACCGAGTCACACCCAACTCCGCAGTTTGGAACACGGTTGCCTGGTTGAACCATATTACTAATCTCCTGCACAGGGTGCGAAGAACAATAATTTCATAAAAGGTATCTTGAACAAATAGTGAAGGAATACCTTATATGTTGAGATTATGTAGAGGCATCATATTGTGCATTAAATATTGAATTTCATACAAGAAACTTTAGTGAGCAAAGTTAATATATAATGAGAGAACATACTGTAGCCAATTGTATGGTGGCAACCGACGGGGGTGTGCTACGCACCATGTTTGATGCTGAGTTAGCAACTCAAGCCATGTTATGCGTTACCGCTGGTCAATTAGGCAACTGGGGCTTGCAGGCCTGCCTGGAATGGCTGTCTTGCAAGCACCAAATGACTGGAAAGTGCCGTACTGTACATTTAAAAAAGCAATTTGAGATTTTTACTGTTGCTTCGCTACAATGTCTGCGAAGAAAAATATAGCTTTTTTTTGCCCAAAAAAATCCTATTGGAAGCTAGCAACTGAGCCCCCGTTATGCGTTACGTTAGGGTAAATAAGCAACTTTTTCGGCCTGCGTTATGCGTTACGGTTGCCACCATACAATTGGCTACAGTACTCTGAATAAATTCACTGTATTTTTGGTGAAAGAGCCTGAGCAAGCATTACATGATGAATATAACCTATATTCTTTCAAGATAATTCCCTGAAGGACAAAGTGAAAATATACTCCATATTTGCAGCATATGTCCCCTGAAGAAATTCAAAACATGATCACACTATTTTCACAATATGATCAGCAGAAAAATTGTAAATATATCTGCAACATAGTGAGATATTCAGAATATCTTCACCATATTGCTAGATATTTAGAATATTTTCACCATGTTGCTGTTTGATTCTGAGGTATGGTGAAGGTATTTTAAAATTTTCACTAATCATATTGTAAAAATAGTGTGAAGATATTTTGAATTTTATTGGGAGTTACATGCTACAAATATGAAGTATATTCTCACCATGTCTTCCATGAAATTATCTTGAAAGGATATACCTTATGTTTATCATATAATGCCTGCCTTTTTTCTGAAGATATGATGAATTTATTCAGGATATGTTTCATCATAAGATCACAATTTTGCTCACTCTATTTTCTTAACTAAAATTTAACATTTGATTTACAATATGATGCCCTTGCATAATCTCAGTATATAAGGTATGCCTTCACTATTTGTTCAAGGTACCTTTCATGATTATATTGTCGCTCACACCCTGCACTGTCTACACCATGCTTCGACAAATGTGCAGCCTCATTTGCGCTTAGCCGCAACGGTAGCGGCAGTAGCTCATCTGTCGCCTCCTTTCTCTCACACGTCCTTGAAAACAGGCGCCCGAAGGTCGCAGAGCTCGATGTCGACAGCAACAGCAGCATCTTTGATGCCACCTCTGATTTCGATAGCAACCTCGGCTCGACTACCGCCTCAATTTTCTTCCTGGATATCAACAGCACCTTTGGTAGACGTCTGGACACCTTCGTGACATTCTGGACAAGATGAGGCTACGAAGTTGTGCGTCTAACACCCACACCAGCGCTCAGCAGCACCATGCACGGGCTTAGGATGCCCAGCAGCACCTGAGGAAACCGTGCTCACTGATTCCGAAGTCCTCCAAGACCGCTTCCAATGTGTACCATGGCACAAGAATAACACCTTGTTTGTCACCTGCCTCGTTCATAGCATCAATGGCGATATGGTTGCCGGAGTGCCTAGAGAGAAAAGATGTGATCAGTCTCGATGAGTATGGAGTGGTTGGGACATACCAGATGGCTTGCGCCAGCTGTTGATGCATGCGACGAGCACGGATCTTGCCTCGTCGACTCTACCTGGTCCCAAAGCTACAGCATGGAGTCCCACATGCATTTCATCCACATGCCGTCCATTGTAGCGAAATCACACAATCTGGACACGCAGAGGGCTGTTTTACAGCTTGTCCGATCCAGAAGAGTATATCTCGTTTGATGGGCGGACACTCACTGTGTGGTGGAATTTTGAATGCGGTCTCCTCAGGTTGTTGGCAACCTTACCAGCTCCCGCAGTATGATGGCCTATGACTTCTGTACGTCTTCTCCCCTCCTCCCAAATATATAATGTGCTCATTCATCATCCTTTGACAGGCGGCCTTGCCCCTCACCATCAAATAGGAGAGCCATAGCCCAGCAAAAGCGACACACACACGAACGTGACGAATGACATCGACAAGTGACCAATTGCTCTGTGCCTCGCCCTCGCCATCATTGATATGTTACTCTACGGCCAGTGCTAGCCTCCAGCCATACACAAGGTGCCAAGGACAGTATTTTGATGAAACAAAGCCTGAAGATATTGTGAAGGTGCTCTTTGCGCAACACCACTATGATAAGTGAACATATAGTAAAGCAAATTTTGTATTTTGTTGAAACTCATAGTGTGAACAAATTCAGAATTTATTCCGTAAAGAAATGTAAAAAAACATTCACAATATTTTCACAATATGATCAGTGAACACTTCATAATATGTTCACAATATAGTGAGGTATTCCAGACTATGGTGAAGATATGGTGAAAATATTTTGACTACCTGACTATATCGTGAACATATTATGAAATCTTCGCTGATTATATTGTGAAAATATTGTGAAGGTTTTTTACATATCTTTAGACAATTAATTCTGAATTTGTTCACTCCATGATTTTTGATAAAATACAGAATTGGGCCTATCATATGTTTATTTATCATAGTGTCAACAAAAAGAGCACCTTCAAGATATTTTCAGGCTTCGTCTCATCAAAATATTGTCCTGGACACCTTGTGTTCAAGTTCATCGTCAGAATGAAGGACTCTTACATTTCCAGTTCCCCATCGGCCTCCTCACTACTGTCCACAGGGGCCGGCAATGCTTGTCCTTGCCTAAAAGTACTTCCATCAAATAGCCTAGATGCCGTGCAGCTGAGGATTTTGAAGACGGGATGGCAGGGCAATGACTACAGGAAGACTCCGGATGGATAACAGTTGAAGGAATGGCAGGAGGAGAGGATTGGAAAGAGGTTGAGAGTGTTCATGCCCGTTCCTTATGTTGGATAAGCTGAGCTTCAGTGTTGCATATCTTTTGCTGAAGCTCACGGCAGGAAGACAAGGATCCTAGATCAAGACCGCCATGTGCTGATCATCTGCACTCAAGTGTCAAACAAATAAGAGGCTTTGCTGGACAAGTGTGGGCAGCAAATGGAAGATTTTGCGCAGGAGGTGGAGGCTGCCAAGAAAGGCTTTTTGGTGGAGAAAATGGCGAAGAATGCCTGTGGGCCCCACTTTTTTTTCAATTCTAGATCATGATCGACAAATAAAACCAGTCTGTCTTCCCAATGTCATGCTTAGTGCTCACCCAAATGGTTCTCTTTGTTTTCTGCAGGAGCCTCCGTTGAGTGAATTCCATCACAAGAATGAAGGAGCAATTGAACAGCTTATGCACAAGGGTGGCACATTCACCCTAATAAAGTGTGCGGCCTTCTATGCTGAGTGCAGGTTCTGCTCCTGATGCATTCCTAGCAAAATGATTGAAAAACATGTTGAGCGTGAGTTTCCAAGAATTGCCAAAAGGTTTTGCGAGAGCGACAAGATATTAAAGGAGAATTATGGGGGGAAAAGGATGTTTAATCCATTTTGGAGCTTCTGTGTCAATGCCTTGCGTTATTAGGCTTTCGAAGTCCGGTCCGGTCCAGTTGTTTGCCCATTTTGGCCGGAACCGCAACTGGAACCGGTTGGAAACCCTATGAAAGAAGTGCAACTGTCGACCAAGAAATCTTATTAAGAGTATTATACATTAACTAGGACATAGCATAGAGCCTGTATCGGAAGTTAGATGAATAGGACATAACAAGCACCGCCAGAAATGACAGATGCTGCAGCATCGTCCAATAGTATGGGAGCCCTGGCGCTCAAGCAGGATCAGCGGCCAAAAAGCCGCGAACCAAGGGATCCCGCTCCGCGCAGTGGTGAGTCCGAGGATTCTCTCTATTATACTCATGGACGGTCGACCAATTTACCGCACTGACTGGGAGTTCCAGAAACCCTCATAGAGGTGAGTCACCCTACTACACCTACGAGAGGAGGAGCCTATGGTAAGCTGCACATCTTACTACCTAAAAATAATAACCAGTACTAGCTTCCGTCGCTAATTTATATCTGGCATCTTTGATAGGCGCAATGATATGCAACACATCACAAGTGCCGCAATTGGCTACAGCTGCAATAGTGATGGTGGTAGGTCATCCAAGTTTTTACAGTAGTTATTTCTGGCATCTAACTTCCTGCTGCGTCTTAGAGGTGATCTTTCAAAGATTGAGAAGAGGTGGGCCGGGTATGTCCAATCGAAAGCTATACATGGGAGCGCTTACTTACTATACAAATTGGGTAGTCCTGGTACAGCCGTGGCCAAACTCAGCCACCTCTCACAGCCATAGTACCTCTGACTCGTCCAAAGTACCCGACGTCCCTGCTGACACTCAGCTGGGAGGTCGAACATACCTGCTAGTCCCAGCGGTCTCAAGTGATCATGCGAACTCTGGATTTCCAGATCGCCAGAGCTCCGCATGGTCGCTTCCATGGGCCCTTGCTGCCCAAGTTCCCGCCAAGGCATCAAACCTTGATGAAATTGTACGTGGTATCTATGATATCATCAACACACCTCCTCGGACTGCAGCGAGTCTGCGACATCTTATGGTGCCAAGTTCGGGGAAGAAATAAAGGGCCTACAAGATCTTGGCATTTTTGACAGTGGACCGCCTCCATCCACGTCCAACATTGCACCACAGGAGGTGGGCCATTGGTCCCTCCCGACCGCCATGGAAGCACCATACAACATCTTCACTCTCTCTCATAATGCTTCCCAAACCGTCGACAATGGAGTCGCCACCCTGCCACCACACCTCAGTGACGATCTAAGACACACAGGGGCAAATTTCATTGTAGGCACCACCCCATACTGTCTGTCGACCGCAGCGCCCATGATCGACAAGAATCAGTTTAGTGTATACAGAGGCAACTCCTCACACCCAACCCGTCCGAGTTCAATTTTTTGGCGCACCAGCAGCCCGCTGTAAGGGCTCTTTTGATGAGCAAAGACTGGCCCGTTTAGATCGACATCACATTTGCCATTCAGCGCAAGAACATCCTCGCGACGGTCGACTCTGAAAATCTACCGGAGCACCCTCTGTTAATTAGTCATGAATATAATTTGGTAGGTGCTCCCCGTCGGATCTCTGAAAACCCCAACCCCGCGGACCTGGAGAATGTTCCCAGCCTGAGCTTTCACTGGAACTTCCTCGAGGAGCAAGACCATCCTCAGCCGGAAGGCCCCTCTCCGCAGAACATCCAACTCCTACAGGAGGAGCTCGAACGACTGCAGAAGTTACAGAATTCAATTCACGGAGCCATCGATGCCTATAGCTTGTTACAGTACCCCTTTGACACCACTATCCCCCAATACAGGAGGATAGGTTGGACGCCACACTGCCCCCCGACTGGGGTGCTCGCACGTTCCAGCCCAAGATTCAGGCGGACCAGGCCAACAGAAAAGCCATGATGGCTCTATATTGGGCAGAGATGGAAGACCAATCACAGGCAAGGTGAAGCGACTTTGTATGTTTCTTATGCTTTGTTGCTCCCAGGGTGACCACTAACTATCATCCATTTTTGTTTTAGATACGGCGCCTACTTCGACCACCTAGCCTTCCCGACAGCCCAAGGAGGTGCGGAGGTCCTGGAGTTCAGGACTCCTCTGGAGGACCCCATGGTCCTCAGGGATCTGCTGCCATATACGAGACAGATGGCAGATGCCAGAAGTACATTATCTACCAGCCGCCCTGGGTCTCTAAGCGCCTTGCACCTTCCACATTGCTTGCATGGCCTTGAAGCAGCCTCCTCCTGTTCAGCATCACTGACCTGGGCTATGGAGCACTTCATTCTCCTTATAGACTATTCAGCAATCAGTAAGTATAGGGAACATGATTGGCTTACAGTTCTTGCTTGCCAATGGCAGACTCCTCAGAACGGCATTCCATTTGTGACGAGAAAGATGGACTCAAGGTCACAGACGTCTCAGTCCTGATTTGCAGCCCCTTCTGTTTGGGTCTCATGCCGGGTGGCAACCAGGTGGTCCAAGAAAATTATATTGACTCTCCACTCTGACATTGGCTCCTCCTCTCTTGCTGGGAGGGCGTGCAATGTTGTGGAAAGCTTCAAATAAGAATTTTTTGTGAGTGCATCACCTGGAATATGTTTGTTTGAATGTAACTTACTGTGCCTATCCACTGGGAATGGTCCTCATCCGACTATTGTTGCTCTTTCTTGTCATGGGCATTAAAGAAGACAAAGAGATAGGTAGTACTCATACTCGACCTGAAGGACTGTGCCAAAGAGCAAAGAGCAAAGATGCAAAGAAGTAGAGCTTGCAATGTTTTTTAATGGCATACAAGCATATATCTTAAAGAGCGATTGCCAGTAACATCAGTGTGTAAGGGTTCTGTCAAATCCGGACGCACCCTGCGACAGTCCAGGTCCCCGTGAAAAAAGATGAACAACATAAAGGAAGCCTGGCTGCATTGGAACCGCAGTTTATCGGGCCTGATGAATGCAGTTTCCTTATATGGTGCTGTTCAGCAACATACCGCTTCTTTAAGTAAACTGCCAAAACGGCGTGAGGAAATAAAAGTCAGACGGTGCGAAATATGTTTCTGTGAACACAAAACAATGTATAAGAGGTTTTTGGCTGGCTTTGCAAGGTTTTACTCATGCTGTTGCGTACCACACATCAACGGGCGGCTTTTTCAATGGCTGAGATAGACGCAGAGGACGAAGAAAAGATGCGACCTAGAGGAAGTAGAATTCTCCGGCATCTGACTTGTCGTTCGCCATGATTGTGCTGCAACGAATGTTGTAAAGGCATGCTCCTTGGATAGGTATGCCTTATTCTTATTCTTGTCCAGTCATAACCCCAGAACCTCTTACTCATAGTAACATATATGATGATGATATTTGTGGGGGGTAAAACCTCACTAACAACACTGGTGCAATAGTCACCTCTCATTTGTCCAGTGTCGCTGTTGGCAAATTGGCAATTGCCATCCGCAATTGTCCACTACTATTAGTTCTTGCAAATTGACAATTGCCAGGCTACTGCCGTCTACTAACATGCAAATAAATACAGTAATGGGTGTCACAGGGTCTCCGGGGTCCTTATTCCCAAAAAAAAAAAAAATTCCAGGCTCCTGCCTTTCTCCATTGTGGTACACTACATAATATGTATAATGTTAGGTCTCTATAAAATGGAACCACCAGATACAGCCGCTGCATATACGGTTGTGATATCTTCTATTCCAAAAACCAACAGATACAACCGCTACAAGTACACGTGTTGTGTGTGATGTCTTCTATTTTGAGAGAATGTGTGAGAGCACTGCAAAATATGTGTCCTGCTATATCTTCTATTTCGAAATGAAACCATCTGTGTACAGACACCGCTGACATTTCCAACCTAACTCGGGGCCTTATCCACTGTACGACTTTCTGCAATACCATTTGTTACACTATTGTCAGGATCATAGTGACTACTGTCAATATCAGCTCCAACAATTGACCAGGACAATAGTGTATTGTCCTGATGTGCGTGGAAGATGCGGGTGATGATGGGATCATCTTGATTGAGCATGAGAGCAATCTGCATGTACTATTTGGAACCCTCACGAAGTTGAAGCTCATCTGCGAATGCCAAGGTTATTCAAGTCTGACAGCAATGATAGAAAAATATATCTTCAGTCCAGCTTGCAACAAAGGATAGATTCTCCTTCACGATTACTGCCAGGTCTGCCTTTTGTGCCTCGTCCAAATCATTGGCATCGAAGTAGCGAGGGTCAGCAAAGTTGCAAGAAAGTTGCGAGGCCAGTTGATGATTCTTTTCTTTGCCGTGATCAGCGCAAATAGGAGCCTCCCCCAATCAATGGCCCGACCATGTTTGGTCCCAGTTATTGCGACTGAAACAAATTTTAAAATAGACCAGGAAGATCATTTGGATGGAACTCACAAGCAAAGGCCACCAAAAGCCAGCTAGAGTGCTGTGAGTCTCTTTACAGTTAGGGAGGACACGACGACGCCGGGCTTCAGTCTGTCGCTTGGCAGCTTTTCGAAGCATTGCCCCTGCCGTTGTGAACACCGTCTTGCCCCCCTTAATGACTTTCTTGTCAGTGTTACTTTCCTTGTTGTCACCGTCGTTGTCGTCAAATCGACAACGAGGTTGAGTTGAGCCCGAAGCCCCGCCCTGATCTTTGCTGCCACTCTCACAGCCATTGAGTAGATGTTGGGTGGAGCTCGAAGCTCGGACCCGTGGCTGATCCTTGCACATCTTCCCAAATACATCTTTGAGCATTCCCGCCTGCCCTCCAAAAAGGCATACTTTGCACATATGTCAGATTAAGGAGTGATAAATAATGAGAACCATGAACTTCAGGTATGCCATGAAGGAGTCGAGCCCATCCCAAAGTACAATCTCGTTGTTCTTCACCATCTCACCAACGACAGGGTCACCGTAGAAAAAAGATGCAGCCTGTGCTAAGACAGGATCTGAGGCCTCGGGGATCAGAGCGCTGACAACAGTGATGTTGAAGTTTCGGTGAAACACGTTGGCCTGCCGCAGTACATAAATATCCAATATCTAAAAAAGTATAATAGCAAAAAGTGGCACATACCAAAGCGGAGAGTTGGATGGCACCTCTCCTCGACGCAGACAGAATCTCGGCTCTTGTAGGGTCACCCTTGATGATGATGAGCTCTTGCTCCATGTGTTCCAGGAAGGCGATCTTCTCCTCTTTAGGAAGAGAGCTGTACGCAATGTGGTACACCTTCGTAGCCTTCTTATTGAAGCGCTGTAAGGGCGGAGCATTTTTCGCCGATTCAGGGGAGCTGAAGTCTTCATTGAGCTTCTCATCCTCCTGTTCTGTATCAGGGCTGGGCGAGTCATTCTTGTGCTGCCGATGCCACTCCTTCCGGTTCTGGACGGCGCGCGATGTCTGTTCGAAGCTGCTGGCTGCCGCAATCGCTGGACATATCCACCGGCATGTGATACTGGTCGTCCTCCTCAGAATAGGATTTATTGGTGCCATGCTCTTTGTCCTCATCACAATGGGGTTTATTGGCATCATCCTTGTCGCCCTTGTCGAAACAAGGCTTGTGGTCTTTGGTGTCATACTCCAAGCCGTCATACCACCTGGGAGCCCGAAACCCCACTGGTATGGGAAGCCTCTCCATGCTGTTGGCAATCACCATGGTGGTCTCGCAGTCGTAGGCATCTTGCTCGCCTTCAAGCAACTCCCCTGTGTAGACATTGATCTCACCTGAAAAGGGCTTGCCATTAGGATAGCAGATTACGCCGTCATCAGGAGAATTCAGCTTGTAGCCATCGGGGAGTTCGCTCCACTTCCCAAGGAGGGGGTGGTAAAGTTCCCAGTGTACATATTCTCCATCATGTTTGCCCACCTCGATGGGTTCGAGACACATTGCCAAGCTAATGTTCTCGGATAGGGAAGGAACGAAAGTGATATTCGTAGTCGCCATCCAGGAGCAACGTCGGATCTGACATGCTAGGGCTGAATGAAGGCGATACCCAGCCACTGTAATCAAGAGTGTTGATCTGCGGTCTTGACAAAGGTGTTATGGGCTACTGGCAAGGGGACAAAACCAAGGGCGAGGAAGTGGCGAGGGGGGTGATAGGTGAACGAGGCAGGTTGATCCCTAGCATTAGCATTCTTGTCAGAGGTCCAGCAGATTTCGTTGTTATCTCCACATGGAAGAACTTGAGCGGGCGCCTAAAATAGATAATATATTAGCTTTATGATGAGAGTGAGCACCAAGTCCGGATGATGGACGACGCGTAGTCTATTCCAATCCAGCCACCGACGCGAAGTCAAATGGCGCTGAGCATTCCGCAGACACGAAGTCAAACCAAACGGTGCATTTCGAGTTGAATGACTTACGATGGAGTAGTATTCTTGGATTGAGATTGCTGAGAACCCTTGTAAGATGGTCATTGCTCTTTTCCATCACCTTTACGTAAGTGCTTATATAAGCGCCAAGACCGGCCAAAGCTGCGCTGCAAAAAATTTACAGACCTCAAAATCGTGAGGAAATCTATTCTGGAGAAACCACTATGTTTAGTTACACTTCACGGGTCTCTGCAACCATCACAATCATTGGTACTGCAATGCCTGGGATAGTATTTGTTAGCCCAAGCTGTGTCTGCACCATTCAGGCTTAGATCATATGCAGAAACGAATTGTATGGAATAGTTGGCATATCTGGAAAGATAAGACAGCGTGAAGAATGAATAAATACAAAGGTGATAGAATTTCGGACGGAATTTCGAATGGGCTTGCAAATTGCAATTGGGTTTGTTAGAGATTGTGGAGATATTTCCTCATCATTTTTATCCAGACCCTGAGAAGCAGATTTTATGGCTTGAAGGAGGTTCCTGGTACGAGATCCAGGTGCCCTAGACTTGAGAGGCATGGATCGGTAAGCTGGGTGTGCTTTTACCTGCTGCTTTACCGTCTCAATCTCAACTGATAACATCATATGCAAGTCACATGTTGGTCATGTGTGTGGCCAAATGTTCACAACATGATTTTTAGAAACTGCTCCTTTCGCTCTGAAAAGCATGTAGACAGGGTCAGGAAAAAAATATATTTTTTATTTTGTGGGGGCTTCTACTCATCCCATTTCTTTTTCTTCCAAATTTTTGGCCACCGGATTCAAGCCAAAGGTCCAAAGGAGAGGTCTGTGAAGTCAAATATATCGAAAGTAGCATAGTTTGGGAGAGAAAGAGGTTCTCGAGGAGGGTCCATCATGATTACATAATGGGTGATGGAAAAAGGTGATGACTATCTTAGTTCATAGTCACCGTTGTTGGACTTGGTGCGACACTTGGTGCATCAAAATTCACACAAGGTGCCAACGGCAGTATTTTGATGAAACAAAGCCTGAAGATATTGTGAAGGTGCTCTTTGCGCAACACCACTATGATAAGTGAACATATAGTAAAGCAAATTTTGTATTTTGTTGAAAACCATAGTGTGAACAAATTCAGAATTTATTCCCTAAAAAAATATAAAAAAACATTCGCAATATTTTCACAATATGATCAGTGAACACTTCATAATATGTTCACAATATAGTGAGGTATTCCAGACTATGGTGAAGATATGGTGAAAATATTTTGACTACCTGACTATATTGTGAACATATTATGAAATCTTCACTGATTATATTGTGAAAATATTGTGAAGGTTTTTTCCATATCTTTAGAGAATGAATTCTGCATTTGTTCACACTATAATTTTCAATACAATACAGAATTGGGCCTATCATATATTCATTGATCATAGTATTATCATACAAAGAGCACCTTCACAATATTTTCAGGCTCTGTCTCATCAAAATATTGTCCTGGGCACCTTGTGTCAGGCCAATTAACCAATTAACCAATAAGGTCAAGGCATCACTCACGATGAGTCCATGATTTTGCTGCAATGACCGGTCAGTACATGCGACTAGCATATTATGAACGTGTACGTACTTTCTTTGTAGCATGTTGGATCGGAGGGCCAACAAGCTAAGGAGTAGTCTGTGTGTATATTTGTTAACTGGGATAGAGTATGATTGACAAAAAAAGACAACCCACCCCTTGCTAACATTAGTGGTAGGTGTTGATGTTTGTTCAGCCGCATCAGAGGTGGTGGGCAGAGTGGTGATGTCGTTTGTGTTTGGGGTCGGAGCCTTCCCACCGTTGAGTGCAGAGGCGATGGGGCCACTGGTTTTGTAATTGGCATTAGAAGCAGTAGCAGGGGCCTTTCTGCTGTTGGGGGCAGAGGCAGTGGGGGCGCTGGTGTTGTGATTGGTGTTAGAAGCGGTAGCAGGGGTCGGGGCCTTCTGTAGCAGGGGTCAGGGCCTTCTTCCCAACCGATTTCATGGTCCTACTTGAGATTGAACAGGCAGGAGCACTCTTACAAGTCCTCAACTTCGCCATATACTGACAACTATGCAGAGGCAGTGGGGGCGCTGGTGTTGTGATTGGTGTTAGAAGCGGTAGCAGGGGTCGGGGCCTTCTGTAGCAGGGGTCAGGGCCTTCTTCCCAACCGATTTCGTGGTCCTACTTGAGATTGAACAGGCAGGAGCACTCTTACGAGTCCTCAACTTTGCCATATACTGACAACTATGTAGACTCTGATACCAAGGAATACCCTTAGAACATTGACGTCTTTTCAACTCAGCAAGCGACCACCTGCTCGACTTCCTTTCTCAGCGACCAAACTTAGAACTATCAAGCCTGGTCTTGTCACGCTAAACCCAAGAATGCATTTCAAGGAGATCGAAGGATCCCAACGATCCTTTGAGTGTTCTTTGGTGGACTCCTGTAATTCTGGGATTACTACAGTCTTCCAACACTGTATATATATTGCACGGTAGCAGAGAATACAACTTCTCTGTTATATTGCCTTTTGGCTGAGCTGGTCTTTGCATGCAGTAAGGCCGGATTCCATTAACAGAGAAGTTTCGCCTCGGAGTCAGATCATTGTTGGTGTTACGATCAGTCACCATGAGCGTTTGTTTGGGCGATATGGGTGTGATGCTGGCTGCCTGCGCTTTGGGATAGGTTTGGGTGGGATGGAGGCACAGCAGTACTGGAGTGCCCTTGCTCTGGGGGTCCACTGTGCTGGGGGAGAGTTGATGATGAGGCTACTGGCACCGGTACACTGGATGTTAATGATATAGGAGCTGGTGCTGGGAGGTGGAAGATGATGCAGGAGGGCCTTGACGATGTAGAAATGTCCACGGAACATCGAGGATTTGGAGCAGGACCTGGTTGTTCTTCCCCATAATGAGGGGAATCTCATACCACTCCTGACTCCCAGTTTTATGGTCTTGTTCTTCTAAATTATTTGTTCTTGAGAAAATGGACATGAAAATGATTACAACATACCTTGGGACCAGCCCTCGAAGCAAGTCCTCGCGGAAATACTTCATGAGTTGCACAGCTATGTCCGAGTGAATTTTTTGAGGAAATTGTCGCAGCGTCGGGAGTGGCATACTCAGTGGCCAGTTCATGATCCTTGCCTGATGGCTGACAAGGTCGTTGCCCAATGTCGTCCATTTCATCCGCTGCCTGGACGTGCCCAAGTAGGAGTCTGCAAAAATCATTTAACAGGAGAGTGATGAAGGAAGAGGCCAAACTTACTAATCATAGCCAGCATGCAAGCGGTGTAACAGCTTAGGCGGGGATTGAACCCGCGACTAAGAAATTAGAACTAGCGGGGGTCGAACCCGTGACTCGTGTTACCACTACACCATAGTCCTCTGTCACCACCTTGCCTTTTAGTCAGTATTTAACTCCAGCCATCGGGTTAAGGCATAACCCTGGGGTCATTACTAGGGAATGATAGCCGTTCCCTTACAAGCGGATATCTCGTGGCGCGACTCATCACTTTTGACTTGTGTTTTGGAGGCTGGAGGCATGGCCGCAGATCCACCCACCTGCACTGGTGTCTTGTTCTCAGAATACTTGGCAATCCTGGATAGTTTGATCAATACATGATACACACTGTTTGAGATGGACTCACTTAAGCGCAGTTATGATGTGATCAAGCACATCGCAGAGATTGACCCCATAATCCTTGAGTTTTACCCCAGTTATTTCCAGTGTCCTCATATGTTTTCTCTCATGTGCCTGAACCCAGACCATTACAAGTCACGCTTCCGGGAACACTAAACTTCAGCCCGGCCAGCAGCCTGCGCTCATCAAATTCCCCTCGTTGACTTTTGTGCAGCGGACAGAAACACTATGAGGCCGCTGGGCCACCGTCTCAACCCCAGCCCACGCCTGATGCACATTGAGTTCCAGAATCGTAAGCTTTTGGCTGGACCAGGCTGACCTTTCCTCCATGGAAACTAGTGAGCTTCCATTTCAGGACCAAGCTACCCCACCCCCACCTACAGACTCGGACGCCCCCAGCAAGTCAATGTTAGAAACGCCTTCTGGGCTATCTAATCTCGTTCCCAACCTATCTCCCATCAACCATCTTGATGGTTGTTACTGTACAGCATTCCTGTGTTGCAGGCTGTGTTGGTTGCATCACCATCTTGATGGTGACTTACTACACTGCCTGTTGACCAGATCAGTTTCCTTAGCTACCATCTAACCAGTGCACACAGCCTTCTTGTGCACAGTATATATAGTAGATTAGATTGACCTGAAGTCCCCAGTTTCTAACTTCGGACTTCAGCTTGTAGCTGTCTAACCTGACATCCCTGCGCTTGCCTGTTCTAACAGGTTATGGGCCCCGCGCTCTAAGAGCTTAGTTCGATTTTTTCATTCTCACTTGCCTTTATAGTGTGTGCAGCTCCCTTTAGTTACTTTGCCTTCCAACTGTTGGGCCTCTACCCTTTAGTGGGTGTTGCTTATAACCTACCTCAGAAATATCGCGGTAACCCCGTTGATCTGGGAGGTGTTACAACTGGGAAGTCAGCAGTTACATACCTACCTTTACTATACCTCGCTTTTCCTGCTGCACACATTCCTGAAGGCTCAAAGAACCCTGCCAGCTCATTATTGCTGGAACTTGGTTGTATTCCATTTGATTCATAGTGTTCAAAACACCCCAAAGCGCCATCATGTCATCATCCAATTCCAACACCACCAAACTTGGCTTTGCCAAACTCGATGCTACCAATTATCCCACCTGGTCAGGTGAAATGCAGGCCTGGCTGATGTCCCAGGGCCTCTGGCGCATCGTTTCAGGCAAATCTACTCTGCCTGCTGTGTCATCACCCCGCACCTCCACGGACCATGCTGCCGTCGATGCCTGGGAACTGCTAGCAGAGAAGGCAGCTGGTCACATCTACTTAATGGTCCAGCCTGACCAGAGGATTCATTTTCAAGGAATCTCTGATGACTCTGTGCAGATGTGGAAAGCACTAGAGAAAGTGCATCTGCAAAAGCGCCCTGGCACTCGTTTTAATGCCTATGACGACTTATTCTCCATCAGAAAGGAGGAAGAGGAGTCACTCCAAACTCTTATGAACAGAGTTGACCTGGCATTGCGTCGCATCAAGGATTTGCGGCCTGCTTCCTTCAGCATTGACGAATTGGTGAGCTAGCCTCAATGGCACTCATTAGATCTCTGCCTGAAGAGTTCTCCAACTTCACCTCGTCTCTCCTCCTTCTTGACGAACTCGACAAGGCTACCATTCAGCAAGCCTTTGTTACAGAGGAAACCCAACGACGCCGTCGCGCTGCAGACACTTCTGCCTCCACAATTGCCATGGCTGCAGCCCTGGTCAATGCAATTTGTGACTTCTGTGGCAAACCTGGTCATAATGTGACTAAATGCTTCGCTTACCAGAGGGCACAGAAGCAGGCTAAAGACAATGCACAAAGGCCACGCCAGAAAAAGCCCTCAGAACAGGCTAATGCAGCCAAGGACACCCCGGAGGAATTTGCCGGAAATGCAAGTACTCGTCTCCCAGATCATTCTGATCTCTCTACTCCGCTTCAGCTCCATGCTGACTTTGATTGGATTGCAGACACAGGCGCCACTACTCACATGACGCCCCACCAAAATTGGGTTCGCAACTATACCCCCTGTCGCATTCCAATCAGGTTAGCAGACAACACGCTTATTTATTCAGCTGGAGTTGGTTCTGTAGTTTTCAAGCCAATAGTCAATGGCAAGGAGCTCAGAGCTATAGAGTTTACCAGAGTCTTGCATGTCCCCTTACTCCGAAACAACCTTCTGTCCTGTCTATACTTAACTCGAAATAAAGGCTATCATATCCACATTGATTCTAAAGCCATGCATTTCGGTTTAGATGGAAAGAAGTTGTTCTGATTAACTCCAACAACTCTGCACGTTTGGATGGATCCACTGAACCAATTTCGGAGTTTGCAGGCATTACCTCGACGCTTCCCCTTGATCTGACCCTATGGCATCGTCGCTTTGCACATCACAATTATGCACATGTCAAGAAGATGATCAAGGATGAGTTGGTGACTGGGCTTGTGTTGAAATCGTCTCAGAAGCCTGATCCGATTTGTGAGCCATGCTTGGCTGGCAAAATGCGCTCAAATCCTTTCCCCTCATCACCTAGTCGTGCTTCTAAGCCACTTGAATTGATCCACAGTGACCTCCATGGTCCTCTGCCGGTTACCTCACAGCAAGGCAGCTACTGGGTTACATTCATTGATGACTGCACCAGCTTTAAAGCTGCAATGGGTCTTAGGCGAAAAAGCGACACATTGGTTGCATTCCAGACCTTCAAGGCGTACAGAGATCCAAAATCTTGGCGCTTCAAGAGGATAAGGGTGGGGAATACATGTCCATTTACCAATGAATGTGGCACTCAGCGCCGCCATACCACGCGTAATCGTCCTCAGCAGAATGGTGTTGCAGAACGCACCAACAGGACTCTGGCTGATGACATTACTGCGATGCTTAATGAATCTGGCTTGCCCCCGTCATTTTGGGAATGGTGTCTAGGCGCTCAGATACATGTTTTAAACCGTCTCCCTACTGCGCCTCAGCCAATTACGCCTTACCAAGGCTGGCATAAGCGCAAACCAGATGTAAGCCATCTTCGAGTTTGGGGATGCCTTGCATACGTCTATGTGCAAAGGGATAAGCGCAAATCTCTTGAACCTCACATGCAGAGATGCGTCTTCATTGGTTATCCGCCTGGATACAAGGGTTGGTTGTTTTACAATCCACAAACCAAAAAGACTATCATCTCAGAGAGAGCAGAGTTTGATGAGCGCTATTTCCCCAGACTGTCTGTCACCACTAGACCTCCACCTCCACCTCCGCCTATGCCCCCTGTAGGTCTCCATATCCGCCGTGAGCACTCTTCTCCCATTCAGGATGCAGTTCAACTACCTGCACTCGATGATGGGGGGGGGAGACATTTTGCTTCATCAATTGCCTCCAGCACCTCCAGCACCTGAAAATCGTCCTATCACGCCGCCTCCGCCTCCTGCACCTGCCCAGCATCACGAGCATTCACCTGAACCTGAAACACCACCAGCTCGCAATCCAACACAGCTCCCTGCACTTGCAACACCACCTCCTGCACCAGTGTCGCCGCCTCTTGCACAACGCCGTGAGAAACGCACTGTTAAGCCTCCTGGCAACTGGTGGGTTGTTGCACGAAATCCTCCACCTGCTATCCCTGATAGTAGTGACGAGGATGAGCCGGAAGCGCCAGAGGATGAGCATTTTGAAGATGTGCAGTTTGCGGGAATGGCTTCTAGCTCAGATCCACGCACATACAAGCAGGCAATGAAGGCACCGGATGCAGAGAAATGGAGAGATGCTGCTAATGCGGAAATGACATCCTTGGTTGGCAATGGCACTTGGGAGATCGTTGACTTGCCTTCTGATAAAAAGGCAATTGGCTCTGGTTGGGTATTTCGCATTAAGCGCAATGCAGACGGTTCTATTGAGCGCTATAAAGCTAGACTCGTTGCAAAGGGCTATAGTCAACGCCCTGGCATTGATTACAACGAGGTCTTTGCACCTACATTCTGTCCTGCCGCTCTGCGCCTTATTCTTGCCATTGCTGGCATCGAGGACATGGAATTGCGCTCAGTGGATGTTACATCTGCTTTCCCCAATGGTGACTTGGAGGAGGATATCTACATGCGCCAGCCAGAGGGATTTCATCAAGGTGGTCCCAACCAGGTTTTGAAACTGAGCAAGTCGCTCTATGGCCTCAAACAGTCAGCCAGGCAGTGGAATAAGAAGTTGCATGCTGCACTTCTAAAGATGGGGTTTACTAGACTTGAATCTGACCGCTCCATTTACATTTATGTCAAGGGAGAGGTCAAGATCATTGTCCCCCCCATCTACATCGACGATATCACACTTGCATCGAAATCCACTTCCGCGCTTGACAAGGCTGTCAATGAGCTCTCTCAGCACTTCAAAATCCGTGACTTGGGCGCTTCTAAATTCCTGCTGGGTGTTGAAATCATCCGTGACCGTCCCAATCGCTCAATTGCACTCTCCCAACGTCAATACATTGTTGACATGCTCGAGCGCTACGGCATGAGCGATTGCCACCCCGTCTCCACGCCTATGGCACCAGGGACAAAGCTTTCTAAAGCGATGCATGCTCAAACACCAGCAGAAATTGAGGAAATGCGCAATGTGCCGTATTTGAATGCAGTTGGCTCTTTGCAATACCTTTCTACAATGACCCGCCCCATTTCGTATGCAGTGTCATGCTTAGGTCGCTTCAATTCATCTCCTGGACCGAAGCACTGGGCTGCAGTCAAGCATTTGTTGCGCTATTGCAAAGGCACACTTGATTACAAGCTGCATTACAATGGTAGTCTGGGCACAGAGCTGTTTACCACATTCTGCGATGCTTCTCATGGTGATTGCCCGGATTCTGGACGCTCTACTGCGGGATATCTGACGACACTTGGCGGTGGAGCAATTGGCTGGAGCAGCAAATTGCAAACCTTTGTTGCGCTTTCAACAACTGAAGCAGACATTGCTGCAGTTGAAGCTGAGAAGGAGATCCTATGGATGCGCAACATTTTGCATGAGATGGGCTACACAGTCAAGGAAGCCTCTCCCCTCATGATTGACAACCAATCTGCTCTCAGTGTCACCAAGAACCCCGAGCATCATGGGCGCATGAAACAGCTTGATCTCTGTTATTTCTGGCTTAGAGACGTTGTAGATGCACGCAAAATTGCGCCTCATCACATCCCTGGCACTGAGCAAGTGGCAGATATACTTACTAAACCCCTTCCTCTTCCAAAAGTCGAATTCTGTAGACTACACATGGGCATTTTCGTTTAATCTCCCTCTCGTTTACTTATTATTTCTTGACTTGGAGATATGCTGGTTCAGGGGGGAGTGTTAGAAACGCCTTCTGGGCTATCTAATCTCGTTCCCAACCTATCTCCCATCAACCATCTTGATGGTTGTTACTGTACAGCATTCCTGTGTTGCAGGCTGTGTTGGTTGCATCACCATCTTGATGGTGACTTACTACATAGATTAGATTGACCTGAAGTCCCCAGTTTCTAACTTCGGACTTCAGCTTGTAGCTGTCTAACCTGACATCCCTGCGCTTGCCTGTTCTAACAGGTTATGGGCCCCGCGCTCTAAGAGCTTAGTTCGATTTTTTCATTCTCACTTGCCTTTATAGTGTGTGCAGCTCCCTTTAGTTACTTTGCCTTCCAACTGTTGGGCCTCTACCCTTTAGTGGGTGTTGCTTATAACCTACCTCAGAAAATATCGCGGTAACCCCGTTGATCTGGGAGGTGTTACAACTGGGAAGTCAGCAGTTACATACCTACCTTTACTATACCTCGCTTTTCCTGCTGCACACATTCCTGAAGGCTCAAATTGGAACCCTCATACTCTACGCCTTCGATCTCCACCATCTACTCCGACTTTGAAAAGGCAATTCGATTCAAGCTATCTGGGGCTAGACACCAATAGCTGATATCGAACAGTGTTTCCTTCTATTCACACACCTGAAAGTCAACAGCTGTGAAGTTCCTGAATCACTTCAATGCATGATATTGCTTGCTGGCATCTCACCTTCCTGGACCAGCATTCACATGCACTATCTACAATCTGAACCCCTTCTGGAGTCAAGTTCACCTCGATTCGAGATTCCATCGCTGCGGAACTCGATCGCCAACAAGGTGGCCCTGCACATGCCAAGAAGATGTCTTCTGTCAAGCGCAAGGGACCTGGCCCTTCTCATATCTGGACTGGGGAAGCGATGTGAATGGAGAAATTGCGGACATCGCTCACTTCACAATCCTGATAATGATTTCAATCGTGGCACAACGTAACACCGCTTGCAATCGAAAGGGGGCCCTGACACAGAACTGCCTTGCTTGCCCTTCCTTCGGAATGGAGTTCCTGTACCTTGTCAGTGGATGGGAAGGATTGGCTGCTGATGCCACACTATTTGCTCCTGGAAAGTACTACCTCACAGACGCTGGCTTTGGTGCATGTGACGCGCTCCCTTACTGTAGTGTTCGGTATCACCTTGCTGAATGGGCCAAGGCAGATATGCGGTGCGTGTATGTCTTTTATTTTCTGAACATTGGTTTGAGACATTTTAATTTTCAGGCCACAAAATTTCAATCTACCTCATGCGCAAGCACGAAATGTGGTTGAACGAATCTTCGGTGTGGTGAAGCAGCGATGGGACATCCTCAACCAGCTCATTTCGACATGTTGATCCAGGCTCGAGTTCCACCAGGCCTAGGTGGAGTACACAATTTCATCATGAAACATGATCCGAAAGACACAGAGGACCTTATGGAAAGGCTGGGGCATGGGGAGGAAGTGGGCGGACATGATGGCAATCATGACGAGATATTTGGAACTTTGGCAGACTCACGAGTGAGCAACCAGGAGAAAGAAAGGGCTGAAGCACTCAGGGATCAGATTGCAAAGGAGATGTGGGAGGATTATCAGGTGTATCTTCTGGAGCATGGCCATGAGATGGATATGGAGGTAGATACGGTATACTCTGACTACATATCTAGCTGTGCTGCAACCCACTCCTTACGCAGTGATTCATCCTCCAAAACACTGTAAACATCCACCGCAGAGACATCCCGCCGTAACAAATCGATGAACAAGATCAACTGAAACCCTGTAAGCCATGACTTCTCGAGTGCCTGCACACAAACAACAGCGTCCGTCTCGCAGCGGGGAGTCGCAGGTAAACCGTCCTTCGAAGGAAAGAGAGCATCTTTGATGGTGCTCGAAAAGTCATTGACAGAGTTGCTGAGACTTTCGAGGGCAGAAGCGCCACTGGGGCGAGGCCTTTTCACAGTGGATTGTGAGTTACTGGCGGCTGGATACTTCCAGTTTGAAAAAAGAATAAAAAGAGCGCACCACAGGCGGAGGCGACAGTGACCTTCGCAGATTGTTTGTATCATCCTGATACAATTCATTGTCGTCACCAAAAAGTGCCTGGGACTGCGAGGGGAACTCGGTGGTGGAGGATTCCTAAGATTCCGGCTCAGGTTCAGCAGAAGCATGATACCTGTTGGTCCCTGCCTCAGAGGATGGCATGATTTGCGTGACCGCATCAAGGTGAACCCAGCCCTTGTTCTTGAAAGGCGCAGCACCAGGGTTTTTCTTGACATATGCATCCCAAATGACCTTGGAGTCTTCAGTGATACAAGCACCGCCGTCAGTGCTCCAAGTCCAGCTGGCCACACTGTGACTTGATCGTCTGAACGACATGGAAGGTCTTGCGCAACTGGGAACAGTCAATTTCTGAAAGAAGCAGGGGGAAAAAATACATACTGCGGACCACTCATTTTCGCATGAGTTCGCAGTCTTCGGTGCGCCCCTTTCGGCTGCAGGATCAGCCATATGTTGTGACGCAGCGTTCCAAGTGGCAGCCTTGTAGTTTGCCCCATCCCCGGACTGTGCCTTGTGCTCTAAAAGGAACTCAATGAGCTTCTTTTCATCAGAGTCGGTCCAGTATGCCTTCTCAACCATGATGAAGCAGGAGAATAGCGAGGGGAATTGAGTTCTCAGAGGAAACACAAATTTGACGACGCGACGCGCGCTCGGAACGCTCCGAAAAAGTCACGTGACATATTACTAAGCAAACCTGGCTCCAAACCTGACCCAGGTTTGGTTGCCGAACAGACCCTAACAGCAGAGCCCATGCCAGAGCCATAGGCGCGACAGGTGCGCTATATCGATCATGATCCTACTCATAGCTCGCATTTTGATATCGTCTTTTCTCCTCCAGATCCTCATCCGGAAGATGAGGATGACTCCGCTTTCAATGCGGCTCTCTCCCATGCCTCGAATCACGCTGCAGACGAGCTTGTGGAGGACGCTGCCGAGGCTGTGGCTGCCATGGCTGCCACTGCCACAGCTCGTGCGCCTCCCCAAACCCTCGTCTACTTACATTATTTGAATAACAAGGTGCCCCAAAACGAGGTGCCCCGAAATGAGGTGCCCCGAAACCAGGATGAGGTGATGCGAGAGCAGATCAGTGCCCTCGATGAGGAACGTCAGCAGCTTCTCGATGAGTTAGAGTCAAATCGTAGACAAGTTGAGGACTTGAATCAGCCGTTCCGACCCCGACATCAGGCACCGGACCTCATGTCGAGGGAGATGATGTCCTCCAGCGGACAGTATGTAACAATAATTTGAACTTTCTGATCATTAATGTCTTTGATAGGACCTCTCTACGCCAGAAGATGGCCTCGCTCTGCGCCTAATGGAAATCAATACTACTTTTGAGGCCGCACTCCTGACATTCTTCACGGACCTCGAGAGGACCACGTCTGTCAATTTCACCCCGTGGACGGCACTATCTACAGCAATACTGTGAGTATTGGACGCGACATATGATTCACTAAATACTCTAACACGAATTTAGACGGGGCCTGGCCTTCGACACCCTTTATGTCACAGAAGGAGCGGATAACTTGAACCAACACATGTGGCTTCAAGTCTTTAATTGCTATTACTTAAAGGAAAGTGGCCCCCAAATACTTTCTTCGTGCGTCGCCTCCAGGAGAGCACGACAGTGTACTCTTGAGGGATCAAGAAATACAAGCGCATCTATGGAAATTCTACTCATCTCTCTACCCCAGGTCTCCAAGACGGTCCAGGAGATGAATTGAAGCGACCTAAGCATGACACTGCATAGGAAATGTTGGGGCGGGTCATTGTAGAAAGGTATTGCAAAGAGCCAATTGCATTCAAATATGGCACATTGCGCATTTCCTGAATTTCTGCAGGTGTTTGAGCATGCATTGCTTTAGATATCTTTGTCCCTGGTGCCATAGGCATGGAGACGGGGTTGCAATCGCTCATGCCATAGCGCTCGAGCATGTCAACAATGTATTGACGTTGGGAGAGTGCAATTGAGCGATTGGGACGGTCACGGATGATTTCAACACCCAGCAGGAATTTAGAAGCGCCCAAGTCACGGATTTTGAAGTGCTGAGAGAGCTCATTGACAGCCTTGTCAAGCGCGGAAGTGGATTTCGATGCAAGTGTGATATCGTCGATGTAGATGGGGGGGACAATGATCTTGACCTCTCCCTTGACATAAATGTAAATGGAGCGGTCAGATTCAAGTCTAGTAAACCCCATCTTTAGAAGTGCAGCATGCAACTTCTTATTCCACTGCCTGGCTGACTGTTTGAGGCCATAGAGCGACTTGCTCAGTTTCAAAACCTGGTTGGGACCACCTTGATGAAATCCCTCTGGCTGGCGCATGTAGATATCCTCCTCCAAGTCACCATTGGGGAAAGCAGATGTAACATCCACTGAGCGCAATTCCATGTCCTCGATGCCAGCAATGGCAAGAATAAGGCGCAGAGCGGCAGGACAGAATGTAGGTGCAAAGACCTCGTTGTAATCAATGCCAGGGCGTTGACTATAGCCCTTTGCAACGAGTCTAGCTTTATAGCGCTCAATAGAACCGTCTGCATTGCGCTTAATGCGAAATACCCAACCAGAGCCAATTGCCTTTTTATCAGAAGGCAAGTCAACGATCTCCCAAGTGCCATTGCCAACCAAGGATGTCATTTCAGCATTAGCAGCATCTCTCCATTTCTCTGCATCCGGTGCCTTCATTGCCTGCTTGTATGTGCGTGGATCTGAGCTAGAGGCCATTCCCGCAAACTGCACATCTTCGAAATGCTCATCCTCTGGTGCTTTCGGCTCATCCTCGTCGCTACTATCAGGGATAGCAGGTGGAGGATTTCGTGCAACAACCCACCAGTTAGTGTATAAAAGTCCAGTCACAGTGACTGAAAATGACTGAACTGTAACTGATCTGTGACTGATAATGACTGGACTTCCAGTCCAGTCGTCCTGGAATGACTGGTGCACCAGTCCAGTTATTTTCATAATCTGGAGTTCTGCGTAACTGGAAATAACCAGTCACAACCGGTTCGTGACCAGTTATTTTTACATGTACTATATACCACTCTTTAGCCCCGCCATAGGGCTTTAAATCGGCCCTTGGGTCAAACAAATCAGATGAGAATTGAATGTGCTATGGCCAAAACAATTTCGGGACATCAAGTTTGGATACAGACTATACTAGTCATCTTAATCAGCTCATATCTCAGTCAGATCCTATCAGAATCTCATGATCCAGGGTTCATTCGGAAGCTGGAATAGTACACTACATTATATGTGACATGTATAACCGGTTATCGCCGGTTATAACCGGTTTAGGACCGGTTTTCATAAAACCGGTCATAACTGGTCATAGAACTGATTGCGACTGATCGTGACTGGTCACCATCAGTCCAGTCCAGTTTTTTGACATCCAGGGGGTCACATGTGACCGGTTACAGTCCGGTCTCGCCTAATTTGGCCAAAAAACCGGACTTGACCTGACTTTAAATCACTACCACCAGTTGCCAGGAGGCTTAACAGTGCATTTCTCACGGCGTTGTGCAAGAGGCGGCGACACTGGTGCAGGAGGTGGTGTTGCAAGTGCAGGAAGTGGTGTTGGATTGCGAGCTGGTGGCGTTTCAGGTTCAGGTGAATGCTTGTGATGCTGGGCTGTTGGGATGTGAGGGCAATCCGAAGCCCGACAGGTCTATCCTCTGTACAGTATATAGGACGAGCTCCGCATGATCGGGGTAATACATTCTTTCCTCTTACCTCGTCTGACTCCCTCATTCTCATACTCTCCCCCAGGACTATCAGTCCCTCCAGCTCAGTCAGTACACGATATATATATTCCTAAAATGGGCAGGTGCAGGAGGCGGAGGCGGCGTGATAGGACGATTTTCAGGTGCAGGAGGCGCTGGAGGCAATTGATGAAGCAATACATCCTCCCTATCATCAAGTGCAGGTAGTTGAACTGCATCCTGAATGGGAGAAGAGTGCTCACGGCGGATATGGAGATCTACAGGGGGCATAGGCGGAGGTGGAGGTGGAGGTCTAGTGGTGACAGACAGTCTGGGGAAATAGCGCTCATCGAACTCTGCTTTCTCTGAGATGATAGTCTTTTTGGTTTGTGGATTGTAAAACAACCAGCCCTTGTATCCAGGCGGATAACCAATGAAGACGCATCTCTGCATGTGAGGTTCAAGAGATTTGCGCTTATCCCTTTGCATAGACGTATGCAAGGCATCCCCAAACTCGAAGATGGCTAACATCTGGTTTGCGCTTGTGCCAGCCTTGATGAGGTGTAAGTGGCTGAGGCGCAGTAGGGAGACGGTTTAAAACATGTACCTGAGCGCCTAGACACCATTCCCAAAATGACGGGGGCAAGCCAGATTCATTAAGGATCGCAGTAATGTCATCAGCCAGAGTCCTGTTGGTGCGTTCTGCAACACCATTCTGCTGAGGACGATTACGCGTGGTATGGCGGCGCTGAGTGCCACATTCATTGGTAAATGGACATGTATTCCCCACCCTTATCCTCTTGAAGCGCCAAGATTTTGGATCTCTGTACGCCTTGAAGGTCTGGAATGCAACCAATGTGTCGCTTTTTCGCCTAAGACCCATTGCAGCTTTAAAGCTGGTGCAGTCATCAATGAATGTAACCCAGTAGCTGCCTTGCTGTGAGGTAACCGGCAGAGGACCATGGAGGTCACTGTGGATCAATTCAAGTGGCTTAGAAGCACGACTGGGTGACGAGGGGAAAGGATTTGAGCATTTTGCCAGCCAAGCATGGCTCACAAATCAGATCAGGCTTCTGAGACGATTTCAACACAAGCCCAGTCACCAACTCATCCTTGATCATCTTCTTGACATGTGCATAATTGTGATGTGCAAAGCGACGATGCCATAGGTTCAGATCAAGGGGAAGCGTCGAGGTAATGCCTGCAAACTCCGAAATTGGTTCAGTGGAATCCAAACGTGCAGAGTTGTACCGAAATGCATGGCTTTAGAATCAATGTGGATACGATAGCCTTTATTTCGAATTAAGTATAGCAATGCATCCCCCCGGAAAGCATAATCTCGCAATTTGATCTCGAGTAAGCAATTGGCCTTCTACAAATTCAACAGTTTGCACCTGGTCCTGTCATAACATGAGAAACGGCTGCAACAGAATGACAAAAGTCAACACATACTTTGTTTCCAGTCGGAGCAGCTGGACTTCAGTCCTGCTGTATAGAACCACTTACTTCACCAGTGGAGGGTGGAGCAGGATAAGCACGCTTCAATGCATTCCAGTATATTGACGCATAACACTCGTAGCGGTCTCCCCAGTCCATCAGGTAACTCATCACTTCAGGCACGCTTGTTCACGTTAACGGAATTCCCTTTCATCCTTTTCCTGGCAGATATGACGCTTTACCCGTTTTGCAAGCAAGGCAGCCGCGTTAGAGGTCTTTTTTTGGCTGTATAGCTCCTAATATACCATGTTATATCCTTCGTTTCACCACCATTGTTCCTTTGACACAGACTACAGCAGAAACCTCCTTGCGAGCGCGGACAGCGGGACTGGAGTACGGCGCACGACGAGCTTCCTCTGCACTGGCATTTAACAGATCAGAGGGTTTGATTGAACGTAAGAGGGCTTGGTTGCGATTGAAGGAGGACCGAGACACTTGTAACGTCACGGCCCTACCCGCTTCTGAAGCACATCAAACACTTAAAGATAAAATGCAGAACCGACGATCTGCATATAAGAGTGCCCATCTAACATGGACTTCGTACGGAACTGCCTCCCGCATGCCAACCTCGAGTCCGCCTAGTCCGTAGGGAAAGAGCACGGGAAATGTCCCCAACAGGTGACTGGGATCTTCTGATCCTCCGTCGGTACGGGCACCCGAGATCCTATCCCTACAAGGGTACTCATTGACAAACGCGCTGCCTCTTCGGACTTTAAAAGACGGAGGATCGTAGTGTGCAGTGTTTGCTAAAGCATGGGCGAGAACATCTAAAAAGACGGAGGATCGTAGTGTGCAGTGTTTGCTAAAGCATGGGCGAGGACATCTAGGTCTGCTACATCATCCCCCCTGCATTAACAACACCATGTGCCTCAAGGGGAACGACACCTGGCTCTGTGAAACAAGTCAGTCAAGCAGTCGACCTCATATTGATAACTGAACACACCACAGGCCTCAGCATCCTCATCTACTTCGTCATCATACTCGTCAATGTTGATAATGCCTTGAAATCCATCAGCATATACCCTTTAACCAATCACAGGCCCAGTCTCACCTGATGCACCTACACATGCCTCGTCTGCCATACCTACAAGAACACACGCAAGTTGAGTAAAAGTTCATGGAGATAGTTAAGTGCATGCTTACTCGGGACTTCTTCATCATCGTTCTGAGGGACAATACCCAGCGTGCTCACGCGCAACTGCGTTAACGTCGGCACTCCAGAGACCAGCTAAGATTTCTGCTGGGACAGCATTTTCAGGTAACTGCTGCAGGCAAGTTTCGGATATCTCGATGTCATGGTAGATGGGGTTGTTTGCTTTCAAAAACCGGAGTGCGTCGTGAACACCATGATGCCGTACCCTGAGCATTCCTGGAAGACTATGTTCCGGGATAGCCCTTGGACCAATAAAAGGCATGCCAATGACTGATGATAGCAACCTAGCAGGCAGGGCATCTGACGGTCCTCTAGCATCCCCGCAATCTCGTTTGTATCAAGGCGGTATGTGCACAAGTTAACCTTCAGACCTCCATTAGCGAGAAACTGCACATTGGGATCCTTGGGGAATAACTTGATGATGTATGCAACAGGGAAGTAGCGTGCCACCAAAACCTGTTCCACCAAAGTCAACACCGAAAGTTCATGAGGAAGGTCCCCCAGCCACAATCCATTTAGAGAGAGCATGGGTGTGTCGTCAACCAATAACCGGCGACGGCATGACTGATGTGTGTGGTTCCATCCGTGTCTGCTCTATGGTACAGCAGCATGCCCCTCGTAAGTACATGCTTCGGATGAGGATTGTGAGTCTGGAGAGATCACCGTCGTGGAATATGGAAGCTCCCTGCATACAGCACATGTTGCTACCACAACGCATCATTTCCCGTGCGATCAATGAAACCAGCAATGCATGATTGTTGAACTTCTTTCGATGGAGGGCAAAGAAATTCACCTTCAATGAGCTGTTCCACTGCTGTTGTCCCCGTCCCTGCCACCACGGTGGCATCATCTGCAGACGGGTCATGCGAGCTCTCAGCTGGAGACTCCATCCGCTGACGTACCCGAGGGCCTTCCATCAACTTCCGTCCCCGTATGTGCTTGGTACCCCGAGTACCTTGAGCTCTACTCCGTACTACCCCCTGATTTGCGGCTGAAAACAAAGCAATGCCTTCCAGCAAATTCCACCTCTTGCATCACACGGCCCGAGATAGAGGGAATCCATGGCAGCACTTAATCTCTGCAACTGTAAGATGTCTGAATGCTTGCAGAATCGAAAACCCATCGTGAAAATGGATCATGGACTGAAGAAAGGAATGAGTGACAAGTGACTGATCAGGTAACCGTAAAGGGAGAAAGAAAAATGTTCACGCTAAAAAAACATTTGGAACACTGACAAAACTCGTGGAACTGAATAAGAGCCGAAGTCACCATAGAACTTGATAGAACTCACCAGTAAATGAAGTCAACACACTAGGTGACTAAGGCCTTGTTCGGGATCCCGAATTAGTAGATAGACCTCCAATTAGTAAATGTGTAGCTATGTCCGTATGCTCCTCCATCCATCACCACACACGGTGTGACAATCGCGATCAGGTAGCTGATCTTGATGGATATGACGAGGGAGTTGACTCCGATAATGATTATTATCAGTAAGTCACATTTTTTTTCCTAGTATATGGATCTTGCATGCCTGAGATAGGAGATAACGACTAGGCTCGTGTCCAACCGCTTCGAACTCCGCTGGGCGCTGTGTTCCTACGCAGTGTCTTCCCTTTGCCTTTGTTTGCGGTATCAACAGAGACACACTGCGTCCAGGACGGCTTGCGAGTCTAGATAACGACCGAGATTGTTGTGGTTCAGGGTCATGAACATCTAAAGTAAATACATGTAAATAGACTCGAAATATTCCGATTTCCTCGAGAACAACCCATTCTCGAACAGTATACCTCAATAATGTATAATAGGTGTCTCCAGAAGGTATCATGTCGCTTGAAGCATGCTATCTGGTGGAATGACGAGAGATTGATGAGACATAGGTCAAGCGCGGCGAAATCTGTGATTTGATGGCTTAGTCAGTGAACGATTCTCGCTCCGCCAACTGCCCATACTTACCCACGCACTGCGAATTTGATCCGAATCGCGTCTCAAGAGGCGGCGTGACAACAGTTGCTGATAATTGGACCTGGTGCCGAACACTTTTTCGAGTTAGTTACACTCCAAATAGTCACAAATTTCTCGAGTTACGTCGGGCGTTGTCGGGTGACGTGGTGGTCGAAGGACATGGCAGTTGAGGGGACATGGCCGGGGTGAACACGACTCATGGTGGCCTGAACGATGTGGTGACGTAGCAGCACCGGGGAGCCTTTCACCCGCTGCTCTGCGGTTGAATTGGGTAAGGGCTGCGATGGGCTTCGTCGGGTGACGTGGCAGGTGGGCCGGGCTTCAGGGCATGCAGGGGAGGGCTATCACTCCTGGGTGTTGTCTCCAGGTCATCAGTGGTCAGTGATAAGTGGTAGAGGGTGCGAACACGCACCTAGCGGCTCTCCTCCAGCTGGGGTCTGCCCTGATTGCCTCCCTTGCTATTCCTTCGGTGATCGTTCTCCTGGGGCTACCACAGTCTTGAAGAGTTCTTGCGCGGTGTTTTGGGGTGTGTAGTCGCAGATGTTGCTGAGTGGATGGTGACGTGACGACGACGACGGTGGTGGTGGTAGTGCTGCGTGGTGGAACGAAGTCGCGGGTTGTTTGTCTACATGTATCATGTGACTTGTGGTCGGTTCCGACCGGTCGCGACTGGTCCTGGCCGGTTGCGTCAGGCCGACCATTTCCGAGCAACAGCAACCGCTGGCTTTGGAAATCAGCCACAACCGCAACCGCAGGTCCGGTTGTTTGCGGTTGCAGTCCGGTCATTTTCCGGTCTTTTCCGGTTGGTGCAACCGGACCTCGAAAGCCTAGTCGTGTTCAATTGGACATGTCCTATGCACAGTCTGTTAGCCTGTGCCAGAAGAAAACACTGAAGTTGGAACACAGATCCAGTACAGCAGCCTTGACATCCCCTGACTCCAGTGCCCAACATTTACTCGACTATGTTTCACAACAAGACGCCGGTCGACAGAGAGCACTGATACTTTACATCGCCGAGCATATTGCCAGACATGGTCAACCCCCTTCGCCGGGAGTGGTAACACAGTTCTGACGTATGTTACCAATTTTATGTACCTGCATTCAGTACGAAAATCCCAAAGACCGGAAACAGCATCCTGTCCACCCACCAAACACACAGCACCATATCCTTCTGGCCCCTGACTCATGCGCCGTGAGCCCTCACCCTTTCTTAAAAATTTCAGCTCACCCATGACTCACAGGGATAACTAATAACCCTTTCCGCCTGTATATATGGGCATACATGATCGAACATTCACTTTCATCTTGCCTTTCGACCGCCATCATCTATATACATTCAACACCTGCAGTGAAGGTATGTACTTATGTGTGTCTCCAGTTTTCACAATTAACATTCTGACACTTTTCAAATCATGACTTTCAGCGGCCCAGCTTTGTATAACCGCCTTCATCGCACACCGAACTACATCGCCAAATCTGGATGGACAACGACTGTCGGTTGGAGACGCGAGGGGACCATGTCAACGAAGGCACTGGCAAACCGGATACTGGGGTCGGCATCATTGTAGGCCAAGTGTCAGAAGATCGTCTCTACATTTCTCCGGTTGGTAATCATAGTCGTTTCAACATCCTCGCGAAGAAGTTCCAACTCACGCTTGAACACCCTTCCGATCAGGACTTCCCTCAAGATTGGGAACCTGCGATCCGTGCGCTCGAACACACCCAAAATACCATTGCAAACTCCTCCGAAAAACGGTACAGGGAAACATGCCAAGTATATCCACAAGAAACCGACGCCAAGGAACCCAAGTCCCTACCGACAGAGCTTCAAAAGAGGACGGGGACCATACAAGCCCAAAGCGGATGATGGTCCTTCTTGTAGTGAACAAGTCATGGCCGCTAATACATTCTTACCAGCTGCTCCAAGCTCGTCATTGGTATGTTCCTTCATATTTACCCACAATGATCAGAATTCTGAATGCTTATCCTTCTATAGAGCGTGGCCGGCGAGCATTCATCGGTCCTGGAATCCAACCAATCCATCGAGGAACATTCCCCTGACACATCACTCTTGGGCACATCTTTCTCCACATCGACCAACTTGGTTGGGAACGAGATTAGATAGCCCAGAGAGCGTTTCTAACAAAGGAACTGCTGCATGTACGTTGATCGCGTCCTTGGGGTCATTGTTGGTCACAGTAGGAACCTCGTGCCACTCGGAACAACTGAGGTCAATCTCCTCATTTTTAGCAAGTCGAAATCAGCAACAGTACATTTTCCGCATCAAAGCCTTTGCAAGACAAAATGAGCATTGTCTTCCCCCAATTGGTGTTTGACTTCATTCAAAATGACGACATCACCCACATCCATCCAAAGTGTTCTTCCCCATGATGGTTCGCTGTGCATATAAGGTTTCCACCTTGTACCCCTCTAGATTCGCAAACTTCTTTTCTCAAGATTTCGTCAATGAACATGAAGTCAATGCCTTCCCACATTGCAACCAGTCCTTTATGGGCAGCGTGTACTTCAACGGCCGATGTCACCGTTAATCTGGTTGTCAGAGCCACCAGTCACTCCTTCGTTCAACCCCAGACACTTAAGTTTTGTGCCCTTCACATGAGAACCAGGGATATCTTTGTCAAGCGCAGCTCCTGCTAAAAGGGGTACCAAATGCAGGGAATTCAGGATCCTTTTCCAGTACTGGGGACCGCCCACAGAGTCACAGACCAAGCGTATATGATAACCAACTAGACCATGTGCCATTGTCAAAGTCTGGCAATGTCAAACTTACAATGTCATACCCACAATCGATGCATGGTGGGAGAGATGCGGAGCGTACACGGAGATGGCTGCACATGTGAACATAATGTTTTCGGGTGTTGTCCCGTAGGAACGGCGAACCCAGCGCTCTAGGTGGTCTGTTACTTACATGCAGACAAGTACATGGGTTCATCGCCGATCGGCTCCCATGGGTCTGCCGTCCTTCCCCCGACCACCTCACATCCATCTAGGGTAACGAGTGCACGGTTGATGTTCGTCAGGCACATATATGCCTGGGAATGCAAATGAGATCAATGGGTCCTGTTGTACGACAGAAAAGCAACAGGAGCAACATTGGATACTTAACTGGGACGTCATCAGTGAGCGAACACCCTGTAAGCACCCTGGAATACATAGGACCTTCCCCCACCGTTTCACATCCCTCTTGAAGGGGAGGAGGGCGCGAACTCGTCCCGTAGCCATAGAAGTGGAACATAGAGCTGTACGTACAACAATCAGTACAGTTATAGCACACCAAAAGACCTGAGTACCTACCTGAAGCGCTCAATATACTAGTTTCTAACTTTGGACTTCAGTTTGTAGCTGTCTAATCTGACATCCCTTCGCTTGCCTGTTCTAACACTCTGTGCTCCTTGCCATTGACTGTTGGCTTGAAAACTACAGAACCAACTGGAGCTGAATAAATAAGTGTGTTGTCTGCTAACCTGATTGGAATGCGACAGGGGGTATAGTTGCGAACCCAATTTGTTACATGATGATGAGTCAAGTCATGTAATAGATTAGATCCTCTGAGTGATTCAGAGATACTATCCAGTGTGCCAGCTCTCACAGTGCACCCCAGTTGATAGTTGGACACCATGATCATCCTTGGTTACATTATTCAAGTAACCAATTTCTGTACTAGCTATCTAGCTCAATGGTTAGAGCAACCTGTCTAGTCTGCAGGAGGTCCCAGCTTCAATTCCTGGTGTAGTCACTTTTCGGTTTCTATTACAATTTTGGTGGGGCGTCATGTGAGTAGTGGCCCCTATGTGAGTCCATAGTCAATCTGTCTAATCCAATGGCATCCACCCAATGTTTGACAGGAAGTGTCGCGGGTGGTCTCGATGTTTGACCAATTCTTTTATTTTGCCAACGTTAACCTCGCTTTCCACTGATTGTCTTCTCGCCGGTGCCGGACACCATCATTGAGCTCATGTATCTTTGCTGTTATCACAGATGTCCTTGGCTGGCTTCGCTCACGCTTCAAGCAATGGAAGATCTTTGAAATAAAAATGACGACGACTACAAAAGGTGCGCAAGTCGATTCCCATTTTCTGACTCGTTTTATTAAGGATGCTCTTACCCGGCGACGTATTCTACGAGCTCGTAAAGTACTAACTTTTTTTCTCTTAACCTCGTTGTCTGGTCCATCCTTGTGGGGTGCGTTGTTGAAATTGCCTGGTAAGTTTTTCCTCCTCGAAACATCTGGCTCATTCAAAGAATATAGGCCTACACACAACGGCATCCCCATCCAACCGTCCATAATATGGGCGTGGCTTCACCTTTGGAGGCTTCACTGGGCGTGTTTTTGCAGCATGCTGCTGCCCGAAGGTAAGATATGTACGACGTGAATCACGGAGAGCGGCACAAAGATGCCACAGACAATTGTTACGTGCAGTGGAGAGGCAAAGCAGGACTGCGGGTTTCACAGTGGGTCTCTCTTTGTAGTGACCCAAATTCTACTAATCAAACTGTATTAGTGGTTTTAAACAAGCGACTAGACACCACAACGAACGCTGTAGATAATAAGGATCTTCACTTGCGCAAATGGAGCAAGAGCTTGAGGCCACGAAGGCGAATGCCAAGGGCCAGGAAGCTGATACTCCTTAAGGTTCTCCTGGCACAAAAGCAATTAGAATTCATGTGTAGAGCCCAAGCTCACTGTGTTGCCATATTTGGGTTTGAAACATATTTTCTCTCAAGTCTGTGGAAGGATATTGGCAAGGCCACTGCTCCATGCAACAAAAGTGTTCATGTCGTTGTCGTAATACAGTAAGAGGCAAATGAGATTACGCATTCTCAGCAGTGTTAACTGTACCTGAACCCAGAGCTGTTGTCGATCACCTACTAATATGTTGAGACCGGATGTTAACTGCAAAAAAAACCACTCACCATCGTGATCGTCCCCACCATCGCTACTGTCTCCACTATCACTACCGCCTTCACCATCACTGCGGCCTTCATTATCAACATTGCTACTGTCTTCACCATCACTGCAGCCTTCATCATCAAACCCTTGTTCCATACTAAACTGTAGTGTCTGAACATAGGTAGATAGACGAGGTTTGAAGATTCCAGTGCTTTGAAGAATGTGATACCATCTGACACAGACACCAAGTTGCAGTGTCTGTACAGATATAGGATGAATAGCCTGTAAAAGTCTGCTGGGACGAGCATTAGGGTCGGCCCCTTCAAACCATGCACCCATAAGATGTGGGACTATGATTATGGCCCAGATGTGCTCCGGGACTAAATACAAGGTATCAGCAAAGCAATATGGGCAATAAATGGCCATAGCTGCAGCACCGTCCGAGAAAGGCGCCATGGACTTAAGTCTGAAGTTTCGGAAGTTCCAAGAGTGGTGACGGAGTCAAGTCATGGTGTGGTCAATTCTTTCAAGTTCCGATTCGGAGCGAGTCATGGGCAAGGGCCTGTACTTGGACAACAAGTCCGATGAGTAGGCTTCAAGCTTCAGTGCTCAATGCTCACACATCTTTCTCGAGTCCTCCTTTCCAAGGTGTTCCTCCCCCAAAAAATACACTGGCAGGCTCTATCCAAGCTAGTGATTTAAAGTCAGGTCAAGTCTGGTTTTTTGGCCAAATTAGGCGAGACTGGACTGTAACTGGTCACATGTGACCCCCTGAACTTCAAAAACTGGATTGAACTGATGGTGACTAGTCACAATCAGTCGCAATCAGTTCTATGACCAGTTATGACCGGTTTTATGAAAACCGGTCCTGGGACTGGTTATTTCCAGTTACACAGAATTTCAGATTATGAAAATCACTGGACTGGTGCACCAGTCATTCCAGGATGACTGGACTGGAGGTCCAGTCATTATCAGTCGCAGATCAGTTACAGTTCAGTCATTTTCAGTCACTGTAACTGGACTTTTAAACACTAATTTGGTCCTCCTAATGCTCAAGGCTGAGATGTGAACATGGCTCCTTGAGGTGTATGACCACTTTGCAGGTGGTCATAAACAGAGGGAGAGGGTGATGAAGGGAAAAGATGAGGCAGAGTAGAGGATGGACCCGAGTTGGTTCGATGCTGAGCGGGAGAGTCGGAGGTCACGGATGGAGTCGGAAGTCATGGATAGAGGGTCTGGTTGTGGCTGCAGCTATGAATTTGACACAGGACAGGTAAGGGCATGGAATTGTAGGGTGTCCAATGCTCTAGAGAATATATACATTGTAGCGTGTTTCATGGTCTCAGTGAATTCCCCGGAGCTCTGGGGAACAACTACAGTGTAGCGCTATCCATGGCACAGGGAATACACTACAGTATAGCAGGTTCCACGGCTCCAGGAGGCCCACTGACCTGCTTTTGCCTGCCTAGGAGACATCACCTGGGCTATGTTGAAAGAATTCGAAATCTCTAGAAGTAATCCAGAGCGGCTGTAATCCTGCAGATCACTTACTTCCGCTTCCACATACTTATGTAACCCATATTCCCATATATATACTTCGATTCCTCGTATATCACACCTCACCTCCGCTTTCCCCCCATCACGCACTCGCACTCCTACTCTTGCTATAATCTATAGTTGTCGTTTCCTTTCTCTCGGTATGTTCTTCTAAGTTAGTGTTGCCCCTAGCCAAGGGGCCTTCCAGCGGCGGCTACAATTAAGCCATGATGTTGAGGTATTGCCGAACTTGAAAATCCACTCCATACTTTTGAGCGCCTTTTGCCAATGGCTAGTCCACATAGATTTCTTCCTTTGATCCACCATCACCTTTGGCTCAACTAGCACCAATACTGAAGAGGGAGGGTGTATGAATCCTGGAAATCTTCTAACACAAGCACAGCCAAGGTGAGATTGTTTTTCACTGACCCTGTGACTAGTCATGACAGCGGGAGTTTCTTTCTAGGGTTTATCATGATGTCAATGGTTTTTGACTTACTCACCAGCTATGTTGAATCAGAAGTATTCATAATCCTTGCAAACTTTCCGCAGCAATACCCAGGGCCTAGGAATGTTGTTGGGATGTTGTCAGGCGATTGCAGTCTCGGGAACTACTTATAACTACCCACTAGTCTACAAAGACTACATCATTTTGACAACAGTAATTGAACTTTGTTCTAGCCCAAGTCTGATTAAGTTGGACATGGTAACAGCCTATCGAAACCTTACAGTCAAATGCTCAGCAATCATGGAACTTGAAGCGTTTTTTCAAGCTTGATTGTTCATTATTCAGTCATTGCAGCCTGGAAGCAAGTTATCATCACCTCAGAAATCTTACGCATAAATGTTCCGCACTTGCCAGAGTTGCAGCAAGGTTCTGACACATTGGCAACACCCTGCAAGGCTAGAACCTATTGTTCGATGCACCTGGCTGACAAGGATTAGTTTGGTTCACTTGCGGTGATCATCCTTCGCAGAGTTGTCATTTGGATTGACTTGGAGAGGCTCACAGATCTCGAAAATCTTGCACCTGGATACCTCAGGCTTGCCAGAATTGGAACAAGATTTGGATGAATTGTCAGAGCTGATAACAGCCTGCAAGACCGGGAACTGTTTCTCGCCTGCAACTGGTCAACAAATATTAATTGATTGGCCCATCACAATCAGCCTTCGTTGAGTTGTCATCATGACTGAGTCTGAGTGGATCACAATCTTTCAAACAAATGATTCAATTTCTCGAGCTTTATTATCGATCGTTTCATGGTTGCATCCTGGGAGCAAATTATCAACTCCGCCTAGAAATACCAAGGTCTTCACGTTTTCCTGATGACAACACTATAACTACAACTAACACATTATGTTACTCCTCACAATACTTTAGTACTACCCGTGCCACACCCTGCTAGTAAATGACCAGTGTTAAATATGTTTAGTCAAAAACCATAGATTTTTTACACAATACTAAGGCTAGGACATACCTTGTGACCGGTTCCAGTCCTGATTTGGCAAAAGAACTGAATCTGTTTCGACTTTTATCGGGTTTAGACTATGTTTACTCAAGTCCTGTGAATTCGCCCGGGTTTGGTCATCCGACATGCTCCGTGCCCCAGCACAGCATAGCATTGGCATACAAATCGTGCCATGTGCTCCCCTTTCAGGCATTATGGTTCTACACATGGGTCGGTCCGGCAGTACTATCTGAGACCCAGACCATAGAAGAGGATGGTGAAGGAATGAGTCATCCCCAGGGATTCTCTTCCTAATTCTCATCCCTCTTCTAGATATGTTGCTCATAATGCACTCTGAGATGGGGATTTATTCCTAAATTCTCATCCCTTGATAGTCTCCTGAGCATAGAACTTTTCTGTCTCCCACCCACCCACTTTTGTTAGGGCAACACTACAACCAAAGGCTGCAAGTGGGCTCCCACAAGAATTACTCTACTAGAAGAGAAGAAGAGCAAGATTATTCGTATAGTCTTAAGGTCACACACTAGGTTATAGTGGAAATCCTAAGAGAACTCGAATGAGAACTCTAGGTATAATGTTAGAGTTTATATACCTGCTAACTACTGTCCATGCCTTAGCCATGAGGCGCTGTGCATGATGTCATATACATAAGTCTGAGTCAGCTATATTAAATGCACAGTCGTGCATGGTAACGGTGATTTGTCCATGAGGCAGATAAGATGTGTGATTAGTGACAAAAGTAGATAAGATAAAAGAAAAGATAACACCCAAAAGCCATCTCCTGACATCACTCCCTCTCTAGGTCTCGACTTCCAGGCGAGAGTCTTCTTCTTTCAACAGGTGGTGTAAAATGAACAGCTCGATTGTGTTTCAGCGAAATATGTACGGCTGCTAGTGAAGTTAAGTGGACAGGGAATGTTTCATCCTGTGAATGCATGTCGGTTTCGATTTCAAATGGTGTGAAGACTATGGGTGGGCATGGTTGTGATTGTTGATCAACAGGTACATGTGGTCTTGTCTTGCGAAATGTGAGGATAACGAATGTGATCCCGGGTACAAGCACCAAGAATAGAAGACCGATGAAGAGTGCTGAGGGTGCTATGAGGTGATGGGTGTTTGTTGTCTTTTGGAGTTTTGAATATCATCTTCAACCTGGAGGCGCGAGTATATGTCATGCGGAGTTGTGGTTACGTTTTCATATCGTCGGAACTTAAACATGTTGTTGAAGTCCTCAATTGAAATCGATCGAATTCGGCGGGGTGCAGAGGGATGTTTTTTATGAAACTCTTCGATCACAATTTTCGTACGGTCAGAATATTCCAATTCTTGCCATAGATTGTAATTGTCTGTGTATCCTTCTCATTTCACTAAGTACTCGAGTTTGCCTCATCTGACTCGTGAATCAAGAATCTCCTCAATAACATACTCCTGTTCACTGTTAACTTCGACTGGAGGTGGTGGTGTGATTTCCTGTCCTTAGTGTTTAAAAGTCCAGTCACTGTGACTGAAAATGACTGGACTGTAACTGATCTGTGACTGGTAATGACCGGACTTCCAGTCCTGTCATCCTGGAATGACTGGTGCACCAGTCCAGTTATTTTCATAATCTGGAATTCTGCGTAACTGTAAATGACCAGTCGTGACCGGTTTGTGACCGGTCGTTTCTATACATACTATATACCTGATTATAGCCCCGTTATAGGACTTCAAAATGACCCTTGGGTCAAATAAATCGGATGAGAACTGAATATGCTATGGCCAAAACAATTTCGGAACACCGAGTTTGAGTGCAGACTGTACTAAGCATCTTAATCAGCTCATATCTCAGTCAGATCTTATCGGATTCTCACGACCCAGGGTTCATCCGAAAGGTGGAAGCATACTCTACATTATATATGACATATATAACCGGTTGTCACTGGTTATAACCGGCTTAGGACCGGTTTTCGTAAAACCGGTCAAAACCAGTCATAGAACTGATTGTGACTGATGGTGACTGGTCGCCATCAGTTCAGTTCGGTTTTTTGGAGTTTTAAGCATCACATGTGACCGGTTACGGTGCGGTCTTGCCTAATTTGGTGAAAAAAACCGGACTTGACCTGACTTTAAATCACTACCTGTCCTTGAATGGGTGGTTTGTATGGACGGATTCGAGACACGTTGATTACTGGATGTATGCGTATGGATTTCGGAAGTTTTAATTTAACCGCATTTGGCGATATGATCTCCAGGATCTCGTAAGGTCAGATTCATTTCTCCGCAAGTTTCTTGGAAGGTCGTTTCAGATCAACATAGCGTTTCATTTCGTCTCGTGCTTTAATTAATGCCGCCTGGGCGTCCTCATGTATCTTCTTCATTCGCTCAGCAAAGTCTGTGGCTCTTTCGTTTTTGGATTTTCTCCTGGGTTCTGTACCCATTCGAGGATGTTGTTCCTGAAATAGAAAGGTGTATTCTGAGTTCCTGAATGCACAGAGTTGTTGTATGCGAACTCGGCTAATGCAAGCCATTCTGGCCAGTCCTCCTGTCTATGGTCGACAAAGAGTCTCAGATACTGTTCAACCTCCTGATTTACACGTTCCGTTTGTCCATCTGTTTGTGGGTGATACATAGTGTTTTGAAGTCCAGTTTGACAACTGCAAAAAAACTGAAAACCAACTGGACTGCAACTGATAACAACTGGACCTTCAGTTGCAGTTGTGGCAGCTCAGACCTCAACAACTGCAGTTGAGTTGCGGTTTTTTGCAGTTGCGCGACCGGTTGCAACCGGTTGTGGCTGTGCAGGGTATGTACCATATAGCTACATGCATTCCTGTCATTTTCAGCCTTGAAATTCTGAAATTGGGCAAGATTTGGCCAAGTTATGACTGAGACAATGTTTTCTTTGTGCTTAGACTGATAGTAATTGTAATTTCTCAATAACTTTGTCATTTCTTATCTGTTTATGACCCAGGGCTTGTTTTGAAGCTCACGGATAGCCGGACCTGGTTCCAAACCGGCAATCAGTTGCAACCGGTCCACAACCAGTTGCAACTGCAAATGACCAGTTGTAAACAAGTTCAGTTGCAGTTGCTCATATTTTTCAACTGCAACAACCAGTTGAAGTCCAGTTGCTCAAAAATTAGGCAAAAAACCGGACTCAACTGGACTTCAAAACACTACAAGTTATTTGCTAGTCTTTATTCGAACTCTATTTCCTTCATGTACATACTCGATGTACCTACACAGACCACCCTTAGTCGTATTTACACACCGTGTCTGGACACTAAGGGTGAGCATTCTTATTTACTTCTACTTTACCGCTCGTTACTGATTGACCTCGTAGTTTACTTTACTTATTTGTAATATTCTACAGGTCAATAATAGTCGTCTTTACACACTGTGTCTGGACACTAAGGTTTACTTATTTGTGATATTCTACACCGGGGAGAAGAAGAAATGTCCCATCGGCACAAACACATTCGATGATTGTCACAAGTTGAAGATTAGAACTGGACTTTCGGTATCGAGGATGACAAGAGCGGGGAACAAAGTACTTTCGTAATGTAGCCTTCCTTGAACCTCCACGCTGGCACCCCTTTTCATCCATGTTATAGATATTTTCCACTGGGATACTATAAGTCCTGAGAATCTTCTCGAGGAGCTCGAAATGATGTGTGACGACAGGTCGATTGAATGCCTGTGCTCTTTTGGGATCAAGTCCTGTAGGCTTTCCAAGTTGGATCTCAGGCCAGCGCTTGAGAAAATGGCGGATTCAGCTCTTGCTAGGGCGCTTGCCACATATATATTTGGCTTTTTTCCGTATGGTCCGCTTGCTGAGTGGATTGGCGGTATCAGAAAGAAAGATGATCCAGTCAGCAAGTACCCGTTCGGATTGGGGGGAGAGAAGTTGTTGGGCAGTGTGAGCGGCTCTATAAGGCTTAGATCTTCCAAGATAATAGTTCCGAAGTGTATGATAAGGTAGTTCGTACCCACTCCTCTCCTCGAGTTGTGCACATATCAAGGTGTAATTGGGTTTTTCACCTTGTGCCTCTATCTTCTGAAGAAGGGAACATCCTTCCAGCAGGAGTTTTGCAATCTTCGGATCAGAGGCATGGAGGCGAGGCTTGGGGGGCATGCCGGCCTGCAGGCAGGGCACGGGTGATTCCAATTTGGTGAAAAAAATGTCGCGAGGCCAGACACGGACGTGCCTGATCTTGTGGTTTGGTGGACTTCCAACACTGACAGGGAATCCCCGAAGGAGAGTCCTCCTTGTCACGCTCATGGGTGTTTCGTCTGTGGGAACTGTAGCTCTCCTTTACCCACTTATTCCTCTTGGATATAGGTGCCATCAGTATGTAACTAGCTGTTTGAGAAATCCCGAAATTATTTGACAGAGGGATGATTTGCCATGCATGGATTAATACCAAAACCTCTGATTTGATGCTTGTATTTGCCCTCCCTATTTCTTCACAGCCACTTGCTTGAGTCTCCATTTTTTTCAATGTTCTTAGTCTATATACATGGTAGATTTGGCTAGTAAAAAAATTTGGGTGAAAAGTGATAGAATTGCGCTACAAAACCATTTTTTGAAACTCCCAACCATTTTGAATATCATAACCGACGATAGTATTGGCATGTCAGACGTGTTTGTGTGACCTGCCACTCCTGTTTGGCTGACATGTCTGCCGTGTTTGGCTGACGGGCTCATCATCACCTACCCCTGAATTGAACAAGACTAATTCCAGCTTCCGAAAGCCAGTTAAACAGGGTAAGAGATTTTGCGGTGGCTGCTTGCCCCAGAAAAAATGCAATGGTAAAATAATCGCATACAGAAAGCGACAGGAAAATGGGAGAAGGCCGAGTAACACTATCACGACTTCATCAACCACGGTTTGTTTGCTACTATCCAGGTGTCGAGGGTCTTCCAAAAGTGTGCAACGACGGACTTATCCACGTGACGTCGGTGTGGGTCAATCTGCCACGGCTTGTCAGCTTGAAGGAGGCGCAGACGATGGTCAAATGCACCTTGAGTTCCATCACATTCCAATCTTTGATCTTCGTATTAGGCGGGTCGTTGGACCACGACACATATATTCCTTTGACTACACAGAACCATCAGACAGCGGTCAACAAAATAAAACTAGGATCACGCACCGTGATGAAATAGCTGTATGGGCTCATTCCACTTGTACGGCCGGAACTGCCATGCCTGCCCCGTCGTCATCACACATACTACGCGATCCCACGCATCTGCACCAAACTTCGAAAGCGCTTCCACGCTATCGACAACGAAATATCTCGCCTGTGTCTCTGTCTCCTTGCCACTGGAGTCGATGTGCGTTCGCTTGCGGTAGATAGGGATCATGTCTTCAGGGCGCGTGTTACCTTCAGCGGCGGCACGTGCCCTCGCCTCTTGCGAAGGCTCAAATCTAGAAACGGGTTAGAAGCGGATAGAACAACTGAGTAGAAGATTGATTTACGCAGATTCTTGGAAGAACCGTTTGACGTTGTGCATTGTGATGAGGGCAGTAGGAGAGGATGAGATCATAATGATTGGGAAGTTGTTGCCTGGTAAATGTTGAATGATCCATAGGCCATATTGATGTCAAGAGAGGTACGCACGAGCTTTCCGAGCCAGCAATTTCGCGTCTACACATAATTGATCAGATATATGAGGATGAAACGTTGGAGGGGACTACCTGCTGAAGATACAACAGATGTAGGAACGGCGCCAGGTTTACTGGATTCTTTCAACTTCTTGAGTTTCTCAGCGTATACTGTCCTGACGGATGAGAAGTTCTACACAGGCTGTCAGGGAGTGTAAGAAAGTGATATGTCTAGAGCTTACATTTGGTTTGATACCGCGAAGAACAGTATTCCGGTCTCTCAGTTCAACTTCATTCTGCTTGATCTTCTTTACCACCTCGACATCCTGTGGGTCAGCAACATATCGGCGTTTCGAAGGGGAGGAAGAAGCAGGTTCAGCGTGGGACTTGTAAGGGGTAGCGACTGTAGCATGTGCCGCCGCCCGAGATGGAGTCCCAGGCGGAGTGGTCGAGTCCGCTATCGCAGCGTCAATCTCCCGGACAAGGCTTACTTTGAAGGGACTCACAGGCGAGCGGAACAATCCTCGGAGTGTCATTAATCCGCCCCTCCAACCAATCCACAACGTTCTTCCTCTCCGTAACACTAACAAAACCCACTGCCAGGCCATTCTCTCTCGCCTGTTTCATGTAATCCGCACCAGCGGCATCACGTAGTAGCCAGGCAAGGTAGACGGCCTCGACAGAGAAGAAATCAGACGGCCCGGAGGCGCTGGTCACGCCAGTTTTCAGATATCGCGTTGGACTGGACTTTGGCAGCGAAATAGATGGCGAGACGACGAGGTGGGTTGCGCTGGGAAGAGAGGAGCACGGTCCATCGTCGTTGGAATAAGTAATGGGATCCTTGGATTTTATGGCCTGTCGTAGGCTGAGGAGAGCGTCAGTATTTGAGCTCATCGTCGGCGGTGTCGAGAGGACTATGGTGACGGTGGGAATATAAGTTATCAACTGCTGACAAAGAAACGCGTTTGTTCGAGTTTCGGTCTTGTGCTGTCGCTATCCTCCTCCCCTCATGGACTTCACCTTTGGAGGCAAGTATCGCCTGGAAGAGGAGATTGCCAACGGCGGTTGCGGTACGCATATTTTGCCTACTTTCTACCCACCAACTGACGTGAAGTCAGGCACTGTCTTCCTGGGAGTCCACACTGTTGCAGGCAAGGAGGTGGCCATCAAGCTCGAGCCCGCTGTTTCCAGTAAAAACAATACAAACAGTCCCCTAAGGCAGGAGTCGAAAATCTACAAGACACTGATGGGTGGTACAGGCGTGCCGTGGATTATGTGGTCGGGGCGACAGGGCGACTACAATGTCATGGTCATTGATCTCCTGGGGCCTTCGCTGGAAGACCTCTTCAAGATGTGCAATCGCCATTTCTCACTCAAGACTGTGCTTCTTCTCGCAGATCAGCTTGTCAGTCGCGTCTCACTCATCTGTCACCCCTGAAATGAACCTCTTCCGCCACAGATATCTCGTATCGAGTTTATTCACACGCACTCACTCGTGCACCGCGACATCAAGCCCGCAAACTTCGTTATGGGCACAGGCAACGCCGCCCATATGGTCAATGTTATCGACTTTGGCCTCGCTAAAAAATTCCGCGACTCTAAAACATCCAATCACATCCCTTATAAGCAGGACGACTATCATGGCGTAGGCACCTCGCTTTTTGCAGCCATCAACACCCATCTCGGAGTCGGTGAGTTTAACGTGTCTTCCACCCTCCATTGTTATGATTCAGCTAGCCCCCAGAATCGTCCCGAAGAGACGACCTCGAATCCCTGGCCTACATGCTTATCTACTTCCTCCGCGGAACGCTTCCATGGCGGAAAATACGTGCACCAAATTCACCACCCCCACCACCATCACCATCATTGTCTAATCCCGATCCGGAGTCCCCGATACCGCCACACCACTACAACCCAGTTTCGGCGACCTGGGACCTCATTCGGGATGCCAAATTAGAGACAGAGCCGCTATTGACACTTGGCCTTCCTCCCGAGTTTGATGTCCTCTACCGCTACGCGCGGGGGCTTGAGTTTGACGACCTGCCTGATTACGAAGGACTACGGGCGCTGTTCCGTGGGTTAGCAGAAAGAGTAGGGGTTGAATACGACGCTGTGTATGACTGGAGTGTACCGAAAGCTAGCGGTAGCCGATCTGGACACGGTGGACGCAGTGTCAGCGAGGGGCATGAGGGTGCGAAGCGGCGGTTTTGTGAGGCGTGTCACAAGAGGAAGGTGGGATCCTCCGGGAGACAGGAGTGGAGATAGTAGGCGAAGGTTCGGGCGGTGGTGCTCTGAGTGTAGGTGCTTCCCTGAAACGTAAAGCTAGGCTGACCGACCTTCCTAGTCTTCAAAGAGCTCTAAAACACCTCATTCTGGGGACCCAAAAGGGAAGGGAATGGTCGCGTTTTCTGCCTCCACTTCTCCTCAAGTTGTCGACTCCATCCCATTCAGCAACTGGGCAGTTCGCTTTCGAATCGGGTATTTGGGCGATTCCTACCTCCGAAGCCTTCCAGGTATCAGCTCATCTTGCGCCGTTCGTGGCCGGGTGGTCCCCCCTGCCGCCGCTCCCGACGACCGTTCCCACCATTCCAGGTGTTGCGGATCTCGCGGCAGGGGCATTGGTCCTAAATGCCCTGTACGTCTTCTGTTCCCACCTGCGTGATAAACGCCCTGACCTGAATTCTTGTCCGAAATCTTTAGGCTTTACCCGATCGTCCACTTCCCAACGCTTCTGTTTTGATCATGCTGTATGTCTTTTAAAACTTATAATGTATATTATACGCTGCTCTTTGCTCTTTGCTTTTGTACTGCTGTTGAACTCTATCATGGCATCTCTATCCCACATCCAACACTTCCCAACTCTCCTCACTTATTTACTTGGGTTTTACGAGGATCTCCTATTCCCTTTGCTTCCTTGGAGACGATCATCACGATGTTCCTACCTAGATTGTTCTGTCCCGCACCTCGAAACACCCGTGTATCTGTACTTGACGTGTCGCAGTAGGTCTGTATATAGAATTCAGTTCAATGGCATGGACAAGATTTGGTCGAATGTGATCGTGATGAGAACCCGAAACGGAGGTTGAATTGGTTCCTGCCGCCACCACTAACCTCCACCCCGCTAACTGCCATGTCGACCTCGTCCTCTCCCCCCATCACCTTTACACCAAACGAACGCGTCCTATGCTATCACGGACCCCTCATCTACGAGGCCAAAGTACTCAAAGTTGCCGACTTCACTGAAGAAACCACCATCACCGGCGCGGTGGGCCACCACTGCTTCGTGCACTACAAAGGCTGGAAGCAAACGTACGTACCACCCTCCCACACCCCCAGTATCTAACCCCCAACCCCTCACGCGTCCATCCTCACCCCCAAATCACATATTCCGCCACCCATACTGACTTGGCCTGTCGAATAGGTGGGACGAATGGGTGCCGCACACACGGCTCCTGAAACACAACGAAGCCAACATCGACGTGCAAAAGCAGCTGCAGCGCACCAACGCACCCCCTCCCACCGGTGCCGGGTCCTCTTCGCGTGGGCCAAAGGCAGGGATGAAGGAGGGCGGCGCGGGTACGCGGGTCGGTGCGCGCAAGGACGGGACGAGGGGGACAAAGCGGGGCCGAGAAGAGGCGCGTACACCGTCTCACTCCCCATTTTCACCATGCTCATCCGGTCTATGCATGCAAATCCATATAGGACGAGAGCAGCAAGAAACCTGATCTGAGGCTGAACCTCCCAGAGATCCTCAAAACGCAGTTGGTGGACGACTGGGAGGCGGTCACGAAAAACAACCAGGTGCGAGTACTTCAACCGCTACAGCCAAGCCGCACCACTCACCCTTGCACTCAGCTAGTGACAATACCCCGCACCCCCACAGTCGTCGAACTCCTCGACGAATTCGCCGCTTACATCACCGAGAAAAAGCCAGCACAGTACGTACTCTTCCCCTCACCCCCTCCCTCCCTCCCTCCTAAAAAACACCTACACCCAGCCTTCGCGATCCCGCTCTACTAATCTCGAGCATCGTCTCCGGCCTAATAGTGTATTTCGACCGCTCGCTCGGTGCGAACCTACTGTACCGCTTCGAGCGGCCTCAGTACGCTGAAGTCCGGAAGAAGTATAAAACTGGACAGCAGGTCATCATTGGCCAGGAGAAGGAGGTAAGCGCTGTATACGGCGCAGAGCACCTTCTACGGATGCTGGGTGCGTACCAGCACCCTTTCTATCACTTCTGGACCTAACGCACTAGACACCTCGCAGTGAGCCTGCCTGGCATGATCGCCAGCTCCAGCTTGGACCCAGAATCGGTCGCGCTCGTGCGGGATTATGTCAATGAGCTGCTACAGTACGTCGTCCTCCATACAATCCGTTCTTTGCTGAACCTTCCGTATAGATGGATGGTCAAAGAGCGAGGTCGAATATTCCAAGCAGAGTACGAGACCGCCAGCATCCCGTACCAGAACGTCTCGAGGTCGTAATCCTTCTTTTTTCCTGTATCCCTTGTATCTGCACCTGTGCTGTATTTTCACCTTCTTTGTTAACCTACCAGTAGAGGGCGAGTAGTTTGCCCGACTGCTCACTCAAGGTCAAATCTTTCTGATGTTACAATTACAATATTACATATTATTAGCGTTTCGTATCCCTATCTATCGACGTCGATTCGGACTCTTGGGCGGGATAATCGGCTGTGTCTGCGGACCCATTGCCGCAGTGCCAGAAGATAGCACGGCACCTGTGCATACAGACATGCGATCAGCTGCCACTCCAGCACGTCGAGATGCTGAAATGGCACACATACCTGCTGCAATTTTTGCATCCTCGTCGCCGCCGAGGCTTATACGCCTGCGGTGCCTATCCTCCAGATCTCGAATCCCCTTCTGCATGGTGACGAGCCACGAGTCCACTTCGTTGAGAAATGTCGAGTTGGGCGGAGATGTAGAGGCCGACGCGCTGTGGCGTTTGCCTGAGGAACGTTGGGGTTTATGAGACGGCTGGGACGCTGATTGCGACATATTAAAAGAGTCGGTGTTGCGTTTGCGAGAACGCGGGGATGGCGTGGATAACGCTGCAGGAGGATTATAAGACGCGAGTGCCACTCCCGCGATGGATAAAAGAAAGGGCGATGATGGCCGAAAACAAAGACCCTTGTGTAAAATAGGGGGAGTCGGAGACGCAGACCGGGCTAAATACAAGCTACAGCAGCGCGCAAAGTTGCCATAGTTATAAACCGGCCGGTGTATCTGCTGGGTCCTATGATTAGTACCACGTACTCGGTGTTGCCAGTTGGAGTACTGGAGGGCAGGTGGACAAGGTTGCGAGTCGCCATGGTACTGTTATTACCCCATCTTGGATGTGCAGTGTGGCGGCTCCAAGGCCGGTTTATGGGCACTATCCCTACATGGCTTGATACAAACATGGATTAAGGTGATGTGGGTAAAGAGAGTTGTGGCAATATGTTTGATCCCAAGAGATACGTAAAACGACAGCTGATTGATCGGGTTTAGACTATGTTTACTCAAGTCCTGTGAATTCGCCCGGGTCTGGTCATCCGACGTGCTCTGTGCCCCGGCACAGCATAACATTGGCATACAAGTCGCGCCGCGCGCTCCCCTTTCAGGCATCGTGGTTCTACACGTGGGTCGGTCCGGCGGTACTATCTGAGACTCAGACCATAGAAGAGGATGACGAAGGAACGAGTCATCCCCAGGGATTCTCTTCCTAATTCTCATCCCTCTTCTAGGTATGTTGCTCACAATGCACTCTCAGAGGGGGATTTATTCCTAAATTCTCATCCCTTGATAGTATCCTGAGCATAGAACTTTTCTGTCTTAATAAATTCCATCGGTATCCCTCAAAGAGATCTGAGACTTGTCTTCTATGGCCGAGGATGTCGAACAGTTCTCCACCAGTATCCCCTCATCAGGAGCCGAGCGCGGAAATGGACGGAATATCCAGTTCGTTCGATCCAACGTCGGATCAGGATCAGGATCAGGGGAGCCAGGGTCCACGACTCAGTCTTCTGGATCGTTTGGAATCTCCGGGTCAAATCGGGACCAATCGGCAACGGTCACACCCCAACTCCCAACCTCATTTGACACAGAGATTGCTCGGAAACAGGAAGAATTGGTCACGAAGTACAGGGAAGGAGAAATTACGAAGGCAGATGCATTATACGAAGTCCAAAAAATCCTTCAATGCGAGGATAACACCACTGGAGGGAGATATGCTTTCGCAGAGTTCGTCTCGACCGTCGAGTCCGTTGATTCACTCGCCAGTGCCGCTCGTCGCCGTGGAAAGAAAGCAGCTGCGGGACTTGCAAACCAAAATGGATCCCAACCTAACTTCCCCGATGGAGAAACTCCCGATCAAGCCACAGATCAGCCCTTCAACGACCTCATTGATGAGATCGGATCTCAGCCGAAGCGCACACGACCTAACGATCAGGGGGATGAAGATTCCAACGCTGGAGGAGCGGATGACATCGAGGGAACCAGCGGTAAAAAGAAAATTAAACTCTCCGAATTGCCCTGGTACGTCGAAGAGAAAGTTGCACGAGACACTGCACGCCCCTCCTGCCAAAAGACCCAGGATCTCCTCCACATCTACCAACGCGATCCCGCATGGATCAGACGTCAGCTCGTCATCTCCGGAGTTGCTCCACCAAGTATCCCCGGAAGCGAGTGGGATGCCATCATCAGGGGAACTGCCGTCAACCTCGATGCAGTCTTCTCATCATTGTATCATGTCCTCCCTCCTAAAGAGGACGTTGGACACGTGGGACCTACTGAAATCAGATTCAACAATCCCGAGCCCGCCAAGAAAGTCAAGACCGCCGGAGATTGGGCCACAGCTTTCGACGAGGTCATTGAAGCCACATCAGTCGCTTTCCCTCACCGCCGGCAAGAGTTCAAAGAATATAGTTCGTACATTCGTTCCCAGTTCTCAGCCAAACAACCCACGTCCCATCCTCGGGTCATCATGCTTGACGTCGCAATTCGGAACTTCGTCGCCGGCGGGCAACGATATCTCCTCACAGATTGGAATGAATTCACGCGATTCCATCCAGCAATCATCGCGCCTGACGGTATCGAGGCAGATCGCGGCAGCAAATCAACTTCCGGCGGTTCGGGTTCCGGATTGCGTGGTCGATCGGCCACTGGAAAGAAGGGAAGCCGATCCGAACTCTGTGATCGTTTCAACAGCAGCACACGCACCTGTCCCAACACCGCCAGTACCTGCCGCTGGCTCCACAACTGCAAGAGGTGTGGTGTATCGGGGCACGGCGAACGAGACTGTGTCCAGGACGGACGCGGTTCAGGGAGCAAGGCCTAAGTACTTGCGCTATAACTTATGGAACGACGATAACACACTTTCATTATCCACCGCAGAATGGTCCGAGACCGCCGTTCCACTTCCTCCACCTCCTGCAGCAGAACTAGCCAACACAGTCGTTACCAACACCATTAATAGCAACCCCTCGCTCTTCCGTATTGTCACCCCGATCAAAATAGACGTTTTTGAACGCCTGCTCGCTACCCATCCTAATCAACCATTCGTCGCCTCCGTATGCCGCGGTCTCCGTGAGGGCTTTTGGCCATGGGCCGATACCCACATCGGGGAATATCTGGATACGGTCGATGAATCCTTCCCAACACCAAAAGACCCTGCCGAGGCAGAGTTCCTTCGTGAGCAGCGCGACACTGAGGTCGCAAAGGGTCGTTTCTCTCTTTCTTTTGGGAGAGACCTTCTTGCAGGGATGTATAGCATGCCAATTCACGGCGTACCCAAACAGGACTCCGACGAACTTCGCATGGTCACCAATCAGTCCGCTGGACCTTTCTCCCTCAATTCAATGATTCCCCGAGACAGTATCCGCGGTTACCCCCTCAATAACATGCGACAGCTCGGTGACATGTTACTTTACCTCCATGACGAACTGCCAGACACCCCCCTCGCACTTTTCAAGTCGGATGTCGCGGAGGCGTATCGGCTGATGCCCATGCACCCCTATTGGCAAATAAAGCAGGTCAACACAGTCGACGGGCGGCGGTATATCGATAGATGTAATGCATTTGGCGGCAGGGGGTCAGGGTCGATTTGGATTTCGTTCATGAGCCTCGTAGTATGGATTGCACGCTACGTCCGCAACATCCCTCTATTACTTGCGTACTCTGACGATAACTTCGCCCCATGCGAACGAGGGGACCTCACTTTCTACCCTCCTTACAACAAAATCATGCCGGAGGATCAATGCCGTCTTCTCCTCCTCTGGGACGAGTTGGGAATCCCACACAAGGAGCGCAAGCAAATCTTCGGGAACCCTTTAACTATCATTGGCATCTCCGTCGACCTTGACGACTTCACCCTTACTCTCCCCGAATCAGCAAAGCTCGACCTTCTTCAGCAGCTTCAGCGTTTCACCACATACCGCGATCATCGTAGCCCGCGCTTCTCACTCAAAGTCTGGCAACGCTTGACCGGTTGGCTCAACTGGAGCTTCAATGTCTATCCCTTATTGCGTCCATGTTTATCCAATGTCTACGCAAAAATCAACGACAAAACTGCTCAGCACCAGCTCCTTTACGTCAACGCCCCCATCCGGGCTGACCTCGACTGGGCGGCACACCACATCTCCCAATCCACAGGCGTCCACATCATTCGTGCGCTCGACTGGCCAATCGAGTCCGCCCACCTGATCGTTTACTGCGACGCATGCCTCGATGGATTCGGGTTCTGGTTCCCATCCCTGAACATGGCGTTTTATTCGCCGGTTCCTCCTAACCCTCCTACCGACATCATTTTCTTTTTCGAAGCATTTTGTGTTGCTTGTGCTCTCCACGAAGCTTCTCGATGGCCAGACAATCCCATGCGCCTGGTCATTCACACCGACAGCTCCAACACCGTCGCTATATTCAACTCCCTCCATGCCCTCCCCGACTTCAACCCCATCTTAAAGTTCGCTGTCGATGTTCTCATATCCTCATCTCACCAACTTCGCGTAACCCACATCGCCGGTAACGATAACATCGTTGCCGACGCCATTTCCCGCCGCATGTTTGCACGTGCCCGTGACCTTGTTCCTGGGCTCGAAATCGTTGAAGACTATCTACCCCCTCGATCTCTGCTGGGGGCGATCAAAAAATGAACATCACTCCCATTCGGTCCAGGCAGCCCCTTCGGGTAGCCTGGTCCCGTGAACGTCTCTATCGCGAACGTGCAATCGCGTTGGGACAGGCCATTGATACTTCTACCGAGAGAAACTACAACTCCGCGCTGAACTCCTATTTGGAGTTTATCCGCACTCACTACTTCCCCCTCGATCCCACCGCAGACACCCTCAGCCTCTTCACTGTTTTCATGTGCCACCATATCAGACCCAGTTCCGTCGGCACCTATCTATCCGGCATTTGTAACCAACTTGAACCTTACTTCCCCCACATCCGCGAATACCGCAATGGCGCCCTCGTCTCTCGCACTCTTTCCGGTTGCATGCGCCTTCGCGGTCAGCCCACCCAACGTAAACGTGCGATGTCCTTCGAAGACATCGACCTCATTCTAAATGCCTACAAAAACTCTACCGACCATGATGATCTCCTTTTCGTTGCCCAAGTCCTCACCGGCTTCCTCGCCCTCCATCGCCTCGGTGAAATGACTTATCCAGACAACGTCAACCTCCGCGATCCCCGAAAAGTTGTTCGTCGGTCCTCAGTTCATGTCTCTGACTCCGACTATCGTTACTTCTTGCCTGGCCACAAGGCCGACAAGTTCTTCGAGGGCAACACTGTCATCATCCCTCGGAATGCGTCCCGACGTGACCCTTGGCGCGCATTCACTTCCTACCTGCGTTCACGCGACCAACAATTCCCCTTCAGTACAGCATTATGGCTTCGGAAGAATGGCCAAATCCCTACTCGCTCGTGGTTTATGAGTCGTCTCCGGCGTTTCTTCGACTCCTCCATTGGCGGGCAATCCCTACGCGCTGGTGGCGCGACCTCTCTAGCCGCCAGCGGCGTACCACCTTCCATCATTCAAGGCATTGGGCGTTGGAACTCTGATTCCTGGCGCATCTACATTCGAAAAAACCCCGTTATCCTCCAAGCTATGCTTTTCGCTCGATCATCCGCTGAGTCGCGTTACATTCATGATTAATTTTCCTCCCATTGTCTTCCTTAACTATCAAAAGTATCGTACCACCCCCCCCCCCCCCCCCACCTTCCTCCTTCTTCGAACACCCCATCTACCTAATATCAATACTTATCCACCTCTTTTCCATTTTATCCCTGTCCGGGAGTCGAACCCTTTTTCTTCTTTTCCTTGTATCATCACTCCTCACATCGTCCCTCATCTTAATAGCCCATTAGCCCTACCGTGATGAATACATCCTGCTTGACCGGCCGTGGGCTGACTAAAAAGTCGCCTGATGTGCCGGTTCGCCTATTTTCTCTGCAATCAGCTCCCACGCGTCAGCACCTTAAGCTCAAGCGCCCAGAACTTCATTGGTCGGGTTTAGACTATGTTTACTCAAGTCCTGTGAATTCGCCCGGGTCTGGTCATCCGACGTGCTCTGTGCCCCGGCACAGCATAACATTGGCATACAAGTCGCGCCGCGCGCTCCCCTTTCAGGCATCGTGGTTCTACACGTGGGTCGGTCCGGCGGTACTATCTGAGACTCAGACCATAGAAGAGGATGACGAAGGAACGAGTCATCCCCAGGGATTCTCTTCCTAATTCTCATCCCTCTTCTAGGTATGTTGCTCACAATGCACTCTCAGAGGGGGATTTATTCCTAAATTCTCATCCCTTGATAGTATCCTGAGCATAGAACTTTTCTGTCTCCCACCCACCCACTTTCCTTTATGTATTCTATCTAGCACACTTGCCCTACCGTGATGAATACATCCTGCTTGACCGGCCGTGGGCTGACTAAAAAGTCGCCTGATGTGCCGGTTCGCCTATTTTCTCTGCAATCAGCTCCCACGCGTCAGCACCTTAAGCTCAAGCGCCCAGAACTTCATTGGATGACAGGTTTGTGGTGTGGAATGATAAGATTACAGATGGATATGCTACAATACTAGATGTCGACTGCTTAAGCCCTTTATTAGCTAGAGTTCATGCTGAGGGGAGTCGAACATACTCACAGAGAATGAAACTGGAAACAGGTATGTCGCCCTGCTCACTGTCCGCTCGATGCCTCCATGGGCTGATCATCGTCGACCTTTTCCTCTGGATCCAGCCAGCTCTCCTCGACGGTCGCCTTGACTCTCCTCACATACTCCTTCATGTTCTCGCGATAAAGCTGTGCAGCTTCTGCATTCGCGGGGCTATTGGGGTTCGGATCGTGGAGGAGGCTTTGTATTGACGTCAGGATGGCGGCGACATCATACGTGGGCGACCAGCGATTTTGCAGGATATCGAGACAGAGCTCTCCATTGGCGTAGACGTTGGGGTGGAACATGCGGGAGAGGAATTTGACGGTGGGGGGCTTGTTGGGATACGAGTCGTCGAATGTCAGCAGGAGTTTGAACGTGCCGTCTTCGAATGGCGTATCAGCTGTAGTCTGATTAGCAAGGAAGGGCGGTGCTAGGGATTGGCAGACGAACCTGGGCCAAAGATGACAGCATTCCAGAGCATGATGTTGTCAGGGCATGGGCTGCCAGAGATGCCACCAGGCGGGTCGGTCGACAATCGCTTGAAGTCGCGAATCAGCCGTCTCTTGCAGTTGGTCGACTAGAAACAAAAACTAGGTAAGATGACAGGAAATCGGGCTGACCGTGGACTTACCATGGTGAGTGGCGGATAACAAGTTTAGTCAGAACAAACGCAACACCCTTCATCCTCTGTTTGGCTCCGGAACCCCAAACAAACATCCGCCAGCTTGGTGCCGCCGCAAAAACCGAGCCCCTCCATCAACTCAACCACTCACGATGAGGCCCTCTATTGCGCGTTTCAGCGACATGCCCGGACGTACGTACTCATTTTCACTGTGATGGCCTCCTCAAAACTCAATTTTCGCGTTCCCACTTTCGCCCCACCTCTCACCCGGGATCCATCGCGTGCTTCTCCGAACTCCTCCATTGCAATAATGACTTTGTTGGCCATGTAGCAAAGGTCTATGTAAGTCGTGAATTTCCATTCCGAGGGTCGAGAAGCTAAAACTATCACAGAACCTTTGGTGGGGCGACCAGTCTGGAATGAGGCAGAAGGGCGTTATCCAATACAGTGCGTTATGTTGTTCTACATGTCTACTACTTTCTGACCTAGTCTCTCTTCAATATCCCACCCACTTGATCCATCCCTGCAATGGTACACTCCCTTCTAAACTAATCCCGATTTCTCCCTCGTCGGAATGAATGCACGAAAACACCACGGGATACTCAGCAATATCTCCCAACCAGTCGAGAGCCGCGCCTCATATGATCCGCAACTACCTGTTTAACGGGTACAGGAGGCTCTCTGGCGAGCTTGTGTTCTGGTTGATTCCCTTCGGAATGGGTGAGTTATTCTGTCCTTCCCGTCTCCCTCTTCCATCCCGTATCCCTTGACGGTTGTGTAATGACACCCACACCCTTCTCGTGATGTCGACGCTATGCAGTGTCTGTTGCGTAGAATACACCCTTTCTTGCCGATCATACTAACATGCTTTACAGGCTACGGCCTCTATACCTGGGCCAAAAAGACCGACGCATACCAGAACAGCAAGGCTGGACACATCGCCGCTGGCGGCCACCACGAATAAACTGCCAAATGCTTGCATTTGTGCGACAGGTGGAGAGGAAAGGAAGGTGTATACCATACATACATAGACTTTGTAGAGAACCTCGATCACCGGATTCGGAAACAAATTGCTCCTTTTTGAATTTTTCGTGCCGACATAGTTGTCAAACGGCAGCATGTGATTGGCTCGGAACAAATGAACGGTAGTCCGAAATCACGCGACCCATCTCTCCTCTGCTCCATACCACCACCGCCGCCGCCAATGCAGTCGCTGCTCACCCACGCCCCGCGCTTCGCCGCCCGCCGCATCCCGCTCGCCTCCCGCGCGCTGTCCACCACAGCCGCGCGCCCGCAGGCCGTGCCCTCCTCCACAATGCCCAGCACAAAGCCAGTGCTCATGAAGGAGTTCAAGATATACCGTTGGAACCCGGACGAGCCAGAGAAGAAGCCCACCCTCCAGTCCTACCACGTCGACCTCAACCAGACCGGGCCCATGATCCTAGACGCGCTCATCAAGATCAAGAACGAGATGGACCCGACCCTCACTTTCCGCCGCTCATGTCGCGAGGGCATCTGCGGCTCATGCGCCATGAACATCAACGGCCAGAACACGCTCGCCTGTTTGTCCAGAATCGATAGAATTGAGAGCAAAGATACCAAAATCTACCCACTCCCGCATAGTCCGTGCTATCTCTGTCTCTCTTCATTAACGCCGACTGACCGTCCGGGGCTGCAGTGTACATCGTCAAGGATCTCGTCCCAGACCTCACCCTCTTCTACAAGCAATACAAATCCATCAAACCCTACCTCCAGAACGACAACCCCCCCGCAAAAGGTCCGCCCCTCCCTCTCCCCGTTCCTGTAATGTTCCCTATTGACCCACCTACCCAGGCGAGTTCCTCCAGACGCAAGAAGAGCGGAAGAAACTCGACGGCCTGTACGAATGCATTCTCTGCGCGTGTTGCTCGACCTCCTGCCCCTCCTATTGGTGGAATCAGGACGAGTACCTCGGCCCCGCAACCCTCATGCAGGCCTACAGGTGGATCGCAGACTCTAGAGTACGTCTTCACTCTCTCACCGCCCCTCTCCACTCCCTCCTGCGTCATATTTTTATGCGGCGCGACGTCATCTACGTCCGCACACCGCCGCTCTCCCTTCTGCCTTCCCACGCTGACATTCTTGACATCCTCCCCAGGACTCATACGCCACAGAGCGCAAAGAGATGCTCCAGAACGAGATGAGCCTGTACCGGTGCCACACCATCTTCAACTGTACGTCTGCCCCCCCATCCCCTCCTATCCCGTCTCACCCGCTGACCACCCCCACCAAACAGGCGCTAACACCTGCCCCAAGGGCCTCAACCCCGCCGCTGCCATTGCCCAGATCAAGATCCAGCTTGCTACCGAGTAGATGAGCTTCAGCCCACGTGTTGGCGGAATCCGGAGCGGCTGAGGGAGGCGAGCGAAAGAGTACTTACTTAAGGGAGGAGGGGAGCAGAACACTGAGTAATAAGAAGGGGGCATGCAAGGCGAAGCAAAGTACGGGCGCTGGTATCGACGCATGTATGGTGCATCCACCAGCAAGCATTCTCAATACATGATTCATATTTTCGTCTCTGGAGTGATATTTCGTGGTACGGCACCCCTATCGATCTGATTCTTATGGGAGCGGAAGCGTAGGTCGACGCAGAATCGGTGACATCAATTATGATCATCAGGCTCAAGTCATTGAATATGTCACTGAACTGTCTTGGAGTCGACGACGAAATGCATGGTATACGCGTTACCAGTCCACTGATCGTGACGCACCAGAAACTCAGGTATGTGCGGAGAAGAACTTGGGAAGAACGAGCGGGCAAAAAGCACACGAGTAACCGGGTACTCTACAACCATGTGCACATCAGGAGGCTCAGGTCCTGCAATATGACGTTCGAAGTGCACAATTAATAAACCCCGAAATATAAGTGAAATGCCCTGAATAAAAATGAAAAAGCCCTGAAAGTTTTTCAAAAAAATCGCCCTTAACTTTTTGAAGGGAGGTGCCCTTAGAAATTGGACGAGTCCGAGATCACCGAGGGTCACATGACCCTTCCAAATGCGTCTGTAGTGAGCAGAGACCAGCCTCTGCAGGTGGGAGGGTCAACCACTAAGCTCAAACAAGTGGTCATACATTGATTTATAGTGTATATTGTCCTATTGGTGAAGAGAAAATGAGCACAGCTCATGAGGAAGGTACAGAACTGGAGCAGGCGATCGTCTTTGAGCTGATCAGGCTGTGAAAGCAACAGTTGCAAACAACGGCGAACCCGGCTGCACTGAGCACCCCAACGTCCCTGGCCATGACGCCTGGAAGGGTTGAGCACTAAGCTCCAGAAATGGTACATATCCTCCTCCTCCGATGTACAGGAACTATGCTAAGTAGGGTATCTAACCATATGTCAGTGGTCACCTGCTGTAATGTGAGGACCCAACTGTGCTGGCATCATCTCAAATCCTCTCAAACTGAGAGCGCTGCAGAGTATTGATCAACTCCTCCGGGTGTTGTGGCCACTGGCCAGGGAGGCTGGGGTAGGCTGGGGTGCAGCCGTTCACCGTTGTTGCATCTGTTGCTTTCACAGCCTGATCAGCTCAAAGACACTCTCCCGCTTCGGTTCTGTACCTTCCTCATGAGCTGTGCTCATTTTCTCTTCACCAATAGGACAATATACACTATAAATCAATGTATGACCACTTGTTTGAGCTTAGTGGTTGACCCTCCCACCTGCAGAGGCTGGTCTCTGCTCACTACAGACGCATTTGGAAGGGTCATGTGACCCTCGGTGATCTCGGACTCGTCCAATTTCTAAGGGCACCTCCCTTCAAAAAGTTAAGGGCGATTTTTTTGAAAAACTTTCAGGGCTTTTTCATTTTTATTCAGGGCATTTCACTTATATTTCGGGGTTTATTAATTGTGCACTTTGAACGTCATACCTGCAACGTCGGCACGCAAATATACAGATTCAGAGTATCAACAACACATTAGAACGATGTCCTCTAATCACAGGGTATCAACCGAAAAAAGCCTTCGCCCCTCCATTCGCATCAGGTATAGCCCACGAACGCTCCCGCGACAACGCCCAACGCCACCACAAAGGTGCTGACCGTCATAGCCGCCGCCCCGCTAGTAGGCGCCGCAGAACCCGAACCCGAAGGCGAGCTAGGAGCAGTGCCCGATGCTGCCGGCGCACCAGTGTAGAACTGTGCGCCGCTGACCGCGGGACCCGGGCCTGCCGACGCGGAAGCACCATGTCCTACAAGGGAGCCTTCGCCTTGCTGCACACGCCAAAATATTATCAGGGCCAGAGTCAAATTGGTAAGACGGGAGGAAGGACATACACCGGAAGGACCTTGGAAAGCCTGTGCATTGGCTTTGTAGTTATCAAACGTGAGATTACCGGTTGGGGGGGCATTGATGGCTCCAACCATGCCTGCGCATCAGAAAGATAAGTAAACACCAAGCTTGCAAAGGCAGTGTTGCTGCTGACCAGCAGAGCAATGCGTGAGGGGAACAAGCTGTTTGCAGTAGAACCACAGGGCTATACACACCGTCATATCAGCATGATGCAGCGTCAAGGAGAAAAAGACCGTCGCCTCACGCGTAGTCGTATTAGTGACAGTCAGATTCCACTCAGGCGCGGTGGACACGTTGTTCGTCGGAATAAAGACCCAACCAGAGTCGAACCCACCAGGCGAGGGCGTGCAGGGGTTCGTGAACGATGACTGCGTGATGCTATGGTTTCCAGGGCTATATTCGAAAAAGTGAGCCGGAAAACATGTCAAGACAAAGAGGCCAGGAGCGATGGGGACACTCACGCGCCAGTAAAGCGGAAGGTGATTGTGGTCCCGTTGGTGGCGTTGATGGAGGGCGGGATGAATTGGAAAATGCCACCGGGAGCGTCGGATGTGCTGCCGACAAGGACGATCTTATTCCAACGATGAGCGTGAGTGGCATGCACAAGGAAGCAGATGGAATGACGTACGGGATTGCTCTGGGCAACTGCGAGCAGTGTAGCGGAGAGGCAAGAGACTGCAGCGAATAGACGCATTTTGTAGATCGATGCGATAATGCAGTAGCGGGTTAGTGAGAAGTGGGAATGAAAGTACAGGCTTGCCCTTTTTGACGGGGCAACGGAGTTATGGTTCGTCAGAGAACTGACAACAAATGCTGTCATATCGTGGACAAAATAGACGAAGCAACAAGAGCCATCCATCTAGAAGCAGCGCGGAAATGGCTCGAACGCATACACGCACATCAACTCACATCGCCGCTATGGAAACCCACCGTGCATGGAAGCTGAGGGGGTACTCCGAGTGCCTCCATTGGTGGTCCGGCCGTCACTGACGCGATCAAATTTCCTGCAATGGCTAGTTGATTACACGGTACTGGAGTGATATAGACGGAGATGATGGCAGGAGAAGACTGCGGATTCGTCTAGACATGAGAAGAGGGGGCGTGGGATGACTTCATCGTGAGATGAGCAGGTGTAATTTTGAGGCGGCATCAGCAGCGTATGCCTGAAATAAGCAAACATGAAGCGTAGATTCCTTTTGACACCGGTGAAATGAGAGTCTAGTATCCTGAAGACTTGAGGCTGCAGCGTTCCCGAGAAGTATGATTCGAAAGCGAAACTTTCTTCTCACGAGATGCCTCATGATTGGCAGTATGACAGTTGGGAGAACGTTGGTGGGAAAATGTATGTGATGTCCGTCAGATATGTTAGATCCAGTGGAGCGAGAAAGACCCTGGTATGAAGGGAGGAATATATTTGCGCTGCTAAGGTGGGGAAGCAGTGTTTCATATCTGTGAGTGGCGATGAACTGCGGTCTGAAGTTAAATGCTCCTAGTAAGCTCAAGCTGAGTAGCTATGATAGTTTTGTCCATAGTAGCTGAGCGACCAACCATGGCACCAGGTTGAGGTAACCCCGAGCGTCAGATTTCAGCAAGACCACAGGTATCCGGGCAGAGGGTGGCCGGGTGACTGTCCTGTCAGAGGTAGGTAAGTGCACAGCTCAGAACGTATCTGCCGATGATAAATGCGCACCGTATCAGTATATTTTTGGTCATCCTCGATACCGTCGGCCAACATCTTACGGCTAGAAACATGAATGGCGTGGAACCGCAGATTTTCCTTGTTCCAGCGAGCGGATAGTGTCCCAGAGGATAGGAGATTGCGCTTAGCCGAACCGTTCTTGGGTATATCAGGTCTGTGAATCGTACGAGAGGAGAGAAAGAAACATGGAAAACATACACGGCCCCGCTAAGCGCGTTTTTTCATTACGGATAGGCAGATTGCAGGATCATGATGCTTTTCTAGTCGAGATACGCTTGTCAACTGGGCCTTGGTTGTTAAGAATGTACTTAACACCCCTCCGATGGGACGTATTGAGGTCCGGATATGTACCTCGCGATGATAAATAAAAGTAAGTCAAATCTTCTCCCGCGGTTTATGTGATCTGATCTGCATGGTTCGGCAGACAGGGAACGAGGACAAAACATGTGGAGGCTATCGTATGACAGGGATTTTCGCACTTTAATCAGAATGAAGGCTATCGAAGGAATCCTGTGCTTAGGTATCAGATCTTTGGATGATTTTGGATTTCTGGTTGAGGTTCAGAATATTTTGTTACTCCAAGTTTAGATTTCGTGAGATCCGTTGGGTGCGGACTTTGAATTATCTGGCCCACCTCCGCGCCATTCCGACGGCTTGCACAGCCGCCTTGACGGCCTTCACAGCCACTGGGCGGCCCTGCCAGCCAGGAATCGCCTATGAAGGCAATCTCTGTTCTCAGGCCATGCATTCAATCAAGAGGTTGTTTGCTTCAGAGATTATGCAACAGTATATACTTACGATAAGAAGAGAATTCAGTAGTAGATCTCAGCAGCAAGTATGATGTCATGTGACTGCGCATTTCGTTGGAATGCGCGGCGACATGATGTCATACATACTTCTCGCTCACAAAGTCGCTCTCAGCCACCGAGGGAGGGCCTTTTCATTGTTGCTGCTGCCGGGGTGATGCTCGCAATACGTATGTCGCCCAATATTCAAAACCTTACGAAACTGAACCTGAATCAAAAAATAGTTGTTTTGTTTTAAAACTCCGCTCCGTGTGCTCAACCTGAACCTGACAAGCAGAAACCTTCGATCCAAATAAAGGGCGATAAATAATGTCATAGATAAATAATGTCATACTATCGATGGTCCAGGTATCAGAAGACAGGTGCCGAGAACGAAGTTTCTGAAGGCGCAATCGACGGGTTTAAGAGGTCCATCGTGCCACCGCTCCAATGGTTACCTCGCGTGGCAAGTCGCAAGCAGATGCCGCCTTGTAGAATTAGGTCGTAGTGACCGTCGTGGACAGCGGCGAGCGGCGAGCCCCAAACGCGATCAAAAGTGCTGCGATCACGTGTGTGATCCGAAATTTGGATCGAAAGTCCAAAGGCCAGGTAACGACCAGCACCACATACCCCATACCATCACCACCCCTCACCATGTCCACCGATCAAACACCCTCTGACGTCGAAAACACTGCCATTGCCAGCGAGATCCTCAAGACCAATAACACGGTCATCGGGAACGCAAATCCAAGTACCGACAGCGTCGATGTCGTTCAGGTGGCACCCCCCACTGCCGAGGAGCGTATCCAGGCCAGAGAGAAGGCACTCAAGGATCGTGCACTGAAACGCATTGAGCGCCAAGAGCGGAACCACAAGCTCGCTGAAGAAATATGCCAGGCGGTGCGCGTGATCATGTCGATGCCACTGAATGAAAAGAGTTTTGACTTCGATCGGGTAGGGCGATGCACTTTTCCAGAACGGGGAATGTGCAGGCGCGTCTACACGCTACATGGACGCGACGAATTTGTGGCCCACGAATTCAGAGTTCTATTTAAAACTCACGAATGCGTATCTGAAATGCGAAATGTACGTCTGGTTGTATCTCTCATTTCTCATTGATGTATGACATCGTTCAGGAATGTTGAAGCAGCGCACGCAGCCACTCGAGCGCTGTCCTTTGATCCCAAATCACTCGAGGCGAGATATCAACGAGGGATGGCTCGACTCCACCAGGGTCTCCTCCCAGCCGCAAAGATCGGTATGCCCGTTTCTCCGTCTGTTATCCTCAGATTCTCACTAGTCATCTTTGTTCAGACTTTGAAACCGTTATCGCCCACGACCCATCACATGCTCTGGCACTCACATCCCTAGGCCGTACCCTTACGCTCCTCGAAGCCACGAAGATCGGCACGCACTACCTCTCCCCGCCGCCCTCCGATGTCACATCGGACGGCGAACCTGTGGACTTTGCCTTCCCACGCTACGAGGACAATCAGCTCGAGCTAGCGGAGCCCTCTGACTCCAGCGAGTGCAACCACGTCGGCAACGGCGTGCCATGCAGATTCTACAACCACGACGGATGCGCGCGGGGCGTCGAGTGCGAGTTCTCGCATGCGCCAGATGAGAAGAGCGTTCGTGATGACCTGTGCGTCTTTTTCATCATCTACCTTTGTTTCTAGCCATTGCTAACCTGGACCTTAGAGGAAAAAACGTATGCCTCTATCACCTGCTTGCCACCTGCAAATTCGGCGACCTCAAATGCATCTATTCGCACTCTAGGGATGCCCTACCCACTACCCACGGGTGGTGGAACGATTCCGAACAGATTAAGCAGGTCAAAGCCGTCCTGGAGGTCGCGGAGAAAAAGGCAAAAGAGCAGCGCGCGCTCGAGATGCTTCTATATCGCCTGGAATCAAAGAAGGGACGGGGAAAGACACAAGGACAAGGGAGGGGGAAGGGACGGGCCGATGGTGGGAAGTCCAAAGATGCAAAGGAGGGAAGCAGTAAAGGAAACGCCAAGGAAGGGAAGGCCAAGGAGGCCGTAAAGGAGAACGACAAAGCCGGAGAGGGGAAACAGTCGGAAGGGACGGAAGCTGAGTCTGCCTCCAGGGACGCAAAGTCTCCTGTCACCGAGGAGAACTCTGCGTCTAAGGACTCCACCGCCGAGAAAACGAACGACGAAGGAGAGGAACGCGCACTCAATGGTGGATTCACGGATTACCAGCTGAACGAGCTAGCTGCCCAGGGGGTGAAGCCGTACGACGATGATGCTCATGTACGTTGTCTTTAACCAACCCTCCTGTGTTATCTTCTTCACCATTTTCGTATTGCTGATTTCTTGCTACTTTCCAGGCCGTTTTGGACGTACTTTCTTACTAGACTCTAACCATGGACGCACGGACGGAGCACATGAACGCTACTAATCATCGATTGTATCTTCCAAATCATCTTCACGCATCTTGCTGCTGCTTTCTTGAGCTATCATCATTCTTGCACTCACGGATTACGAACATAAGCCATTATCTCAACAGTCATTTCAACTGACAGAATGCGATGCAGGTTTGAAGGTTAAATTTTCAATACCGTCTTGTACGATACATCCCAGATACATCCCTGTTACCAGCACATACCTTCATCTACGCATTGTAAACACAGACCCACATTCTACATCCAGCACCTTTCTCAAAAGTATATCGTTGTGTGTGGAGCCTACTATCTGGTGTTGTGGAAGCAAGTCGCGATCAGACTTTGTGATTAGATCTTCATAAATCAGAGATTAGATAGGGAGATTGATGCTCGGCTATTCTTTCGCGTTTCACGTTCTCGACACTGGAAACAAGGACCGATCTTTGGGGTCAAAAGATTGAAAAGATATCTTGAAGATATTCCAATTTAGGTCACAATCTATATTAAGTCTTTCGACCAACAAGATTGAAAAGTTACCACAATGGCCAGTCACGATAGTTATTTGATTGCCTTGGTCAAAAGACCGTAAACGTGTCGAAAAGGCCACTCAAGATAATTCTTAAGTAAGACTTAAATGGTTTTTTGAATAAGTTTTAAATATATGTTAAGTCTTTTGACCCACAAGATTGAAAGGTCATTGTGACGGCTCGTCACAATAGCTCTTTGATCACTCTAGTCAAAAGATTGTAAACATTTTAAGAAGGCCAGCCAAGGTAGTTTTTAAATAGTTTCTAAATGGTTTTTTGAATAGTTTTTAAGTATTCCGAAATAAAATATCGAAGACTTATCATAATTGTTTGTATGATATCTTGTGTCAAATCATCCAAAAGAAATCAAAAGGAACATAATGGATAGTGTTTAAATATCTTTATCAATAGTTTTATCAATCAGTTTAGGATTATCTGGGCCACAAGATTGAAATGTTATTTTGAATGGAGTTCAAATATTTTTAGAATCTTGTTTACTATATTTTTTAGATATTTGGCTGGAAGAATTTCAAAAATTATCAAGGATTGGTCGTCACACTAACTATTCAATTTTTCAAGACAAGATGTTTAAAACATATCAAATAGGGCACTTTAAATCTTTTGCCTGGAAATATGGAAAGAATATTTAAGTTGTATTGAAATAGGGTTCAAAGTTCAGCGAGGTCAAAAAGGTGGCCCATATGCTTCTGCCAGTAGAGGATTCACAGTTGTGGCACATCAAAACTCATTTCTTTCTAATCTCTAACACCAGAGAAGCCTGGATGGCTCCTCCATCTAGCTAGAGCGCTGCCAATGTGGATGCGGCATGCCAGATCTGAACATTTTAAGCTCATGCAAATGAAGGAAGAATGAGCCTCAGGTGCAGTCATGATGATAGCACAGGCAATAGTGTGGTGTGTGTGTCCACCAGCTTGTTAGAAGTGTGACTTGGCACAGGCCGCTTCAAGTATGACGCACCGAGGACTGCCGACCCGCATGCTCGGTAATCATACCGATCATGTTACTAAAATTAGAGTTCCGTCTTCTCGATCCCGAGGATCGAGATAATTTTCCTATACATTCGTTTTCATTTACTTACCAACCACTTACAATTTTAGTTACAATTTTCATAGAAAATTTACTTATAGAAAACTATATAAACTGTACGTCGAGTACAGGAATATCACTCGTTTACAACACATCGTGCCTACCCCCTACAAACTCTAACAGGTTATCGGGCCCCCGCTTGCGCTAAAGCACTTACAAGGCACATACACAACGACCACACATTTAACTTACACCAAAGACACATTAAACACCACACCAACCTCGACTCGACACGAAATACAACATGTCTAAAGATAGCAACAACCCCCCTATCTGGTCAGACGAGCACAAATTTGACGGAACGAACTTTGTGGGCTTTAAGGCACGTATCCTCGTCACTACAAAACTTCGTGGCGCACTCGGATACCTTGAAGGGAAAATCCCGCAACCCACTCCACTCCCAGCCGGCGCACTGCCGCCTGAAGCAACCGAATGGGAGTCGACCTCCCCATCCGTCAACGAATGGAACAAGAGGGACGCATGGGTCCTTGCCCTCATTACCTACAACAGCAAAAATCCCATGGGGTACGGTATTAAAATGGACGGTACGGGCGCAGACGCATGGAAATCACTTACCACTACATATGGTCAGACTGATGAGAATGCCGCCGCCCTTGCCGAACGCACACTTCGTAACACAAAACTCCCGGACAATGGGGACTTCGTCGAACACATCACCCTCCTTCGCACCAGATGGATGACAGCGGTCGACAAAGGAGCAAAGATAGATGATAAAGGTTTCCAGGCCATAGTATTGGGATCACTGCCGAAGGACTGGAATATCATCGTATCCATCCTATACTCCGCTAAAACATCGGCTGAAGCAATAGCTACGTTAACCCTACACTGGGAGCGAATTAAAGAGCAAAACCCACAGACAGGACCATCCACGACCGCTCTCCAGGTTAAAACACCCAATAAATCAAACCAATCCAACCTCAAATGCGTTAACACCAACTGCGGTCGAACCGGCCACACCATAGACAATTGTTACTGGCCTGGAGGTGGAAAGGAGGGTCAGTTCCCCGCACACTTTCGTAACAAGGGACGTACCCAGGCGGGGAATACACCAGAGGCGAAGAAGCCGGCAGCAACAGCGAATGTCGCAGACGCCACACCATCAAACGGAAACACCACTAACAACTCCTCCCGCGTCACCTACGCCCTGATGGCCAGCACCGACGACCTAACACTCCCTGCCTTTAATCTCCCGCCAACTGAACCACAGTTCATTCCGTCCGCGGTAGTCGAGGGACATGAAGACGCAGTCGAAACCTACTTCACCGACATGAATAGAACAAAACTCATGGTGGCTTCAAAACGCTATCTCACCTACGCCGACTCTGGAGCAAGCGACCACTGCTTCGTTGAGCGAGCAGACTTTACCGACTATGAAGAATTCGATCCACCCCGATCGGGGCAACCGGCGAACCAAGGGGGATCATTCAGCATCCTTGGGGAAGGGACAGTCAGGAAACTTGTCACAGTTAACGGGAAGGAAACCGAACTGGTGTTCAGGAAAGCCCTTCATACCCCCGATCTCTCCGCTAACCTCATCTCCATCGCCCAATTCGACAAAGCCGGGTTCTCTGTCCACTTCTCCGGAGGACGGGCAGCATTCATAGCCCCCGACGGCCGTCTGTTCATGATAGGAACAGGATCCAGCGGGTTATATCTCCTCGAGACCAGTAGCGCTGCCCCTCCGCAACCACCATCCACGTCCAACTTAATCACCGCCGCCGCCAAGAACAAAAACATCATCTTTGCGAACGTTGCGAAATCCCTCGACGTTCCGGCGCCCCTGGAAGTTTGGCATCGAAGGTTTGGGCACGCAGGCGTAACGGGAATCCGGGAACTCGCCAAGAAAGACCTCGTGGACGGCCTAAACGTTAAAGGAGACGCGGAGGTTAAAGGAATTTGCGAAGATTGCATATACGGCAAGCATACCGCTAGGCCCTATGACGGTACTGCAACCCCCGAGGCTGACGCGAACATAAAGGTTCATATCGACCTGTGGGGGCCGGCAAGCGTGGCTTCCCTGGGTGGTGCCCTGTACATGATGCTCTGCTGCGATGGGGGAACTATCCGCCTGAAGGGTTTCTGGCTCGCAAGAAAAGACGCGCGGACGACACTTACGGCGTTTGAGATCTACCATCGCGAATCGGAACGACAGACCGGAAAGAAGCTGACGTGCGTAAGAATAGACGCTGGAAGGGAATGGTTTAATGAATTATGGCGAGACTATTGCCAAACACACGGGATCCTTCTAGAATTCAGCACACCTTACGCACATGGCCAAAATGGACTTGTTGAAAGATGCATACGAACCGTGATCGAAGGGGTACGATGCATGCTTGCAGACAGCGGGCTACCAAAATTTCTATGGGCAGAAGCCGCTGCAACCACCATCTACCTCCGGAACCGACTCCCATCATCCCGACACCCTGGCATTGTCCCTGAAGAAAAGTGGACAGGGAAACGCAAAAGTGTCGCACATCTACGGCCATTCGGATGTGACGCATTCGCCAAGATCCCCGAAGAACTGGTAACTTCCAAACTGGATCCCCGATCCATCAAATACGTCATGATCGGCTATTCAGAGAACGGATACAAACTATATGATCGACAGACTCGGGCAATAATAACAAGCCGAGATGTAATATTCGAGGAGGGAATTGGCCACAGAACACTCACTATCTATGAAGACGACGACCTACTGGCATCCGACGAACCCGCGATAAACCCTTCCACACCCGCCATCATTCACGCAAAACAACCCGTTGCACCGCGGATCCGGGACACTGATGGACCACTCCACGTGGTGCCTGAACCCCAATCTGATTCCACCCCGAATCCCGCCCCGGTTCCTGGACCTATTCCTGGCACAGATGGCGGCACGCCACCCGCCCCGCCCCCGCCACCTCGTCGCTCTGTGCGCCTGATGAACCCAACCCCGTCCTCTGCTATTGTAGCGGCGCGTGAAACCCTTGCCATTGAGGAGAGCGCAAGAGCGGCTGGGGAGGACTGGGCGTCTGACACTAGGCGTCCCAGCGCGCTTCTCGCCAACGGCGCCCACGCGTATCTTACATCCATTGATGCCAAAACGTCGTCCGATACACACGTCCCCAAACACTATGGGGAGGCCATGCAGCGACCGGACCTTTGGGTCCCGCCTATGGAGGCTGAACTCGCGATTTTGAAAGCACGCGAAGTATTTCGGCTGGTTGATGAATCCGATGTACCTGCAGGGAAGAAGATTATAGGCTGTATGTGGGTATACGCGAACAAATACGACGCCGATGGGAACATTATAAAGCGGAAAGCGCGACTTGTGGCCAAGGGCTACACGCAGATCCACGGCGAAGACTACGACGAGACCTACGCGGCTGTCGTGCGCCTCGAATCTATCCGGATTACCGTCGCGGTCGCCGCCAAATTGGGACTACGTCTGTGGCAGATCGACTTCGTGTCCGCCTACCTGAACAGCGTCAATAAACATGTTGTATACATGCGCACGCCGCCAGGGCTTCAAGGGGGGGAGGGGAAGGTGTGCCTTCTCCTTAAAACCCTATACGGCATGATGCAGGGCGGCTATGACTGGTGGCACACCCTAAACACCTGCTACAACAAACTCGGGTACATTCAGTCACGCGCGGACAGCTGCGTCCGCTCTAGGATGATTCAAAATGAAAGAACTATCACAAACACATACACCGACGATACCATCGGCGCATCATCCACAACAGAAGGCGAAAAATGCGCAAAAGATGAATTAGCTGCCGAATACGAGACCAAAGACATGGGGGAACTAAAGTTCGTCCTCGGAATGCGTGTCGACCGAAATCCCGAGACAGGCGCCATTTCCCTCTCACAACGAAAATATCTCGAACGGGTCCTTGAACGCTTCGGAATGGCGGACTGTAACGCACATCGCACCCCGCTACCGACTGGGATCCAGTTAGTGGAATCACCATCCCCACAAACAGAAACCGACAGAAATTTCATGAAAGACAAACCCTACCGTGAAGTACTCGGATCAGTCATGTGGGCTCAAGTAGCAACACGCCCTGACCTATCCTATTCCGTCGGGCTTCTCGCACGTTTCCAGTCGAATCCAGGACCAGCTCATTGGAACGCCCTTTTACACGTACTCGGATACATCAAAGGGTCACTCGACTACACCTTAACATACACGAGGGAAGGAAATCTCAAGCCTGCCGGATATGTTGATGCGGACTACGGGGGAGATCTAGACACCCGACGGTCCACCGGTGGTTATGTTTTCATGATGGCAGGGGGAGCTGTCTCCTGGAGTTCAAAACGACAAAACACAGTCGCGCTCTCTACCACAGAGGCTGAATACATGGCCCTTACTCGTGGGGCGCAACAAGCTCTTTGGATCCACAATTTCCTTCTGGAGATAGATTTACCACAAACCCTACCTGCCACCATACATGTCGACAATACTTCAGCCATATCCCTCGCTCAGTCAACCAAAGGTCATTCCCGAGCTAAACACATCGACATTCGCCACCATTACGTACGCGAACGTGTTCAAGACAAAGATATCGAAATTATACATATCCCTACCACCGACAACCCCGCCGACATATTCACGAAACCCCTTTCGCGTGTCATTCACGAACGCATGGTCGACATCCTCAACCTCAACAAGGGCCGCACCCGTCAGGGGGAGTGTTAGAAGTGTGACTTGGCACAGGCCGCTTCAAGTATGACGCACCGAGGACTGCCGACCCGCATGCTCGGTAATCATACCGATCATGTTACTAAAATTAGAGTTCCGTCTTCTCGATCCCGAGGATCGAGATAATTTTCCTATACATTCGTTTTCATTTACTTACCAACCACTTACAATTTTAGTTACAATTTTCATAGAAAATTTACTTATAGAAAACTATATAAACTGTACGTCGAGTACAGGAATATCACTCGTTTACAACACATCGTGCCTACCCCCTACAAACTCTAACACAGCTGGTTGCTAAGCAATAGCACGGATATGGGTAATCCGCATGGATACGGTGTAAGCACAGCACACTTACCTCCAACTTACTGACGACCACGTTATGGTGACACGATCATGTTACCGTTACAGACACACGTATATATGGATAGAGAAGCGCCCTTGTATCATCACTTTACTTTTGAATACAGACTTCGTTAGTGTTTTGTCTGCGCGTTTCTATATCATCAACGCTCTAGTGGTCAGACGCTAGCGCCTGATTACACTTTTTTTAAAAACATCAACGACTGTATTATCATGCAGGACTGCCCACGAGATAACCCTCTCCTTTGCTTCTCTCCCGCATCACTACTGTCACGTCAAGAACCCCGGAACCAAGGATCAGCGCACCCGCCTTGTATAAAGACGATCCAGAACGCTTTTCCTATAAACACCCGAACGCATACACCCCCCCCTTTTAGCCTTACCCATAACTTCAACCGTCCCCACCAAATCGCCTTCTCGTGCATTGGTCAACACATCGCCACGCCCTGGCGATCCTCACCCGTGCTCAACAGGCATCAGGCCCAGCAGCATCTGCAGCCGCATCGGCCACGCAGCGGCCGGATTCACCTCAAACACCACCACCACGCTCATCTCCACCGCCTCCATCACTGGATGCAAATATCGATCTTCTTAGGGAAAAAATGGGAAGACCATTGAAAAGATATTCCATTGGTTGCGCAGTTGTCTCCTCGTGATTGGCAATCACGTCGCATCTTGCCGACTCACTTCGCGTCGTTGTATGAAACGACTCACATTGAAAGACTCATTGTGGATCCGGCGAATCCGTGGTGGATCCACAGTGGATCCGTTGATGCATGGATTTACAATATTTGTACTACATCCATTGCGGATCCACAGTAGATCCGTTGCAGATCTGTGATGGATCCATGGTAGATTTATGTCTGTGCATGGATTTACAATATTTGTGGTACATCCATTGCGGATCCACAGTAGATCCCTTGTGGTGCGGATCCGCAGTAGATCCGTTGCGGATCTGTGACAGATCCATGCTAGATCTACATCTGTGCCTGGATTTACAATGTTTGTGCTAGATTTGTGGTAGAGCCAAAGCAGATCTATTGCGGATCCACAGTGGATCTGTTGCGGATCTGTAGCGGATCCATGGTAGATCTATGGCTGTGCATGGATTTACAATATTTGTGGTACATCCATTGCGGATCCACAGTAGTTCCCTTGTGGTGCGGATCCATAGTAGATCCGTTGCGGATCTGTGACAGATCCATGCTAGATCTACATCTGTGCCTGGATTTACAATGTTTGTGCTAGATTTGTGGTAGAGCCAAAGCAGATCTATTGCGGATCCACAGTGGATCTGTTGCGGATCTGTAGCGGATCCATGGTAGATCTATGGCTGTGCATGGATTTACAATATTTGTGGTACATCCATTGCAGATCCACAGTAGATCCCTTGTGGTGCGGATCCGCAGTAGATCCGTTGCGGATCTGTGACAGATCCATGCTAGATCTACATCTGTGCCTGGATTTACAATGTTTGTGCTAGATTTGTGGGAGAGCCAAAGCAGATCCATTGCGGATCCACAGTGGATCTGTTGTGGATCTGTAGGGGATCCATGGTAGATCTATGGCTGTGCGTGAATTTACAATATTTGCAGTAGGGTGGACCCATAGTAGATCCGATGCGGACCTGTGATGGATCCACAGTAGATTCATGTCTGTGCGTGGATCTACAATATTTGTGGTAGATCTATTGCAGATCTGTGACTGATCCAGGGTAAATCTACATTTTTGCGTGGATTTGAAATATTTGCGGTAGATCCGTTCCGGATCCGCAGTAGATCGGTGATGGATCTGAGATAGATTCACAGTAGGTCTACATCTGCGCATTTACAACGTTTGCTGTGGATGTGTTGTGGATTTGCAGTAAATCTGTTGCGGATCTGAGAGGTCCACATCTGTGCATAGATTTACAATATTTGTGGTAGATCTGTTGCGAATGCACAGTAATTCCGTTGCGGATCTGCCTCGGATCCAGAGTAGATCTGTGTCTATGCATTTCCAATATTTGTTGTAGTTCTGTTCCAGATCTGTGACAGATCCAGTGTGAATCTATGTCTGTACATGGATTTAAAATATTTGCGGTAGATCCAGGGTGGATTCATAGTAGATTCGTTGCGAATCTGTCACAGATCCACAGTAGATCTACATCTGTGCATGGACTGACAGTGTTTGTGGTAGATCCGTGGTGGATCCACAGTGGATCCGCTGGTGCATGGATTTACAATATTCGTGCTACATCCATTGCGGATCTGCAGTGGATTAATTGCGGATCTGCGGCGGATCTATAGTAGATCTATATCTGTGTGTGGATTTACAATATTCGTGATACAGTGTTATACATCAAAAAGCGGTGCTTCAGGGCACGAGTCTTGGTCCTAGAAACACGAGCTTGCGGATTTGGAAGGAAACTGGGTCGAATATGCGTAAAAATGAATTGTCCGAAATTCACCGTCACGTGACCAAATCTACACCTGGGGCCAAAAAACATTTTTAGAAGGAAGATGAGAGAAGGGAGTCTGACTACCTGAGAGCTCCCAGCCGCTTATTAACTGATTAGATAGTGCCAAGAGGTCAGTTTTGAGCGTACGACACTGTTTTTCCATTGTGGATCCACAGTAGATCCATCGCGGATCTGTGATGAATTCATGGTAGATCTATGTCTGTGCATGGATTGACAATATTTGTGGTACATCCGCTGCAGATCCACAGTAGATCCGTTGCAGATCTGTGGCGGATCCATGATACATTTATGTCTGTGCGTGGATTTACAATATTTGTGATACACCCGTTGCGCATTCACACTCAACCATCTTCATGATTTCCTCGTCGTTCTCAGTATCATCCGGCGACTCATCAACTTCCTCGAAAACAGCCGCGATTTGAGTAGTCTTGGACCCCTGACACTTGTCAATGTACTGTTGGGTGACTAGGGGCGCGATCAAAAGGCAATGGCTTGCTAGCACACTCGCATACATGCTTCGCGCTGACGAAAGGCTTGTGGCAGCTTGTACTACAACCATCCTTTTTCTTGAGGAGCTCCTGCTCATCGTCGGTGAGCTTCTTGGCGAATTTGCGAGCGAAAACCGGAGTGGTGGTGGAGGATGACGAAACCGTGGTGTTTGTAGAAGAAACTGCGTTGGCGTTGTTGAACGTGAAGTTGGAAACATTGCGGCCGAATTTCTTCGCCTCGTTGCCGAGAGCGGCGAGCTCGCATGGGAGGCACTGGATTGAGTGACACTGGCGATCTTTCCTGAGTTTGAAGCCATGGGTGAGGGACGGTAAAGAAACCAGGGTTCTGAGGGCGAGTCTGAATCTGAATCTGAGGACGTGGTAATTGGTTTAACACTAGTGTTGGGTGGCTGTGGAGCGCCGCCGTCTGGAAGGTGCGAAAACGGCAAGGGAGGTGCTGGGGGGGACGGGGGCGGTGGGGATGAGCGTGGTGGTGGGATTCACCCCGAACCCCACCGTTGAACTTTGAACCCTATTTCAATACAACTTGAATATTCTTTCCATATTTCCAGGCAAAAGATTTAAAGTGCCCTATTTGATATGTTTTAAACATCTTGTCTTGAAAAATCGAATAGTTAGTGTGATGACCAATCCTTGATAATTTTTGAAATTCTTCCAGCCAAATATCTAAAAAATATAGTAAACAAGATTCTAAAAATATTTGAACTCCATTCAAAATAACATTTCAATCTTGTGGCCCAGATAATCCTAAACCGATTGACAAAACTATCGATAAAGATATTTAAACACTATCCATTATGTTCCTTTTGATTTCTTTTGGATGATTTGACACAAGATATCATACAAACAATTATGATAAGTCTTCGATATTTTATTTCGGAATACTTAAAAACTATTCAAAAAACCATTTAGAAACTATTTAAAAACTATCTTGGCTGGCCTTCTTAAAATGTTTACAATCTTTTGACTAAGGTAATCATAGAGCTATTGTGACGAGCCGTCACAATGACCTTTCAATCTTGTGGGTCAAAAGACTTAACATATATTTAAAACTTATTCAAAAAACCATTTAAATCTTACTTAAGAATTATCTTGAGTGGCCTTTTCGACACGTTTACGGTCTTTTGACCAAGGCAATCAAATAACTATCGTGACTGGCCATTGTGATAACTTTTCAATCTTGTTGGTCGAAAGACTTAATATAGATTGTGACCTAAATTGGAATATCTTCAAGATATCTTTTCAATCTTTTGACCCCAAAGATCGGTCCTTGTTTCCAGTGCGAGACCGCAAAACTCACTAAATTCGAAGGTCAGCAGATCCACTGCTTCTACTTACATGAGTTTCTGCTAGAACTATTACAGATGTACATACTGTGCAACTGTAAGCTGGGCGTAGCGAAACTCTGCCAAAATCGTCCTGCAGTGTACGAAAGAGTCAGTTGAAATTTCAAGCTTGGCGGTGGCGTGTTTCCAGGGGTGCTCGGCCTCTACAAGCGACCCCCTTGTTGGGTTAATCAGTGATACACACCGCAACACACCGCCGACGATCGTGCAGCGATAAATTGTACATAGTTTTCCCCGACGTTGTTTCTCGCGAACTCCCACAATTGCTGCTTGCCGTAGCTTGCCATGCGGATGCCCTTGAGCTCGGCGAGACCGTGGTTCTTCCATTCCGCTCTCTATGGCCTTCTAGCGGCTTTGGACGTTGTCCAAGCGCAGTCCTTCACCTGGAATTTCACAGAGGTAAAGCGCAGCAAGTCAACAATGTCATCTCATCTTATGAACCTTTCATCTTTGATTGTAGGATATCGGAGCGAGCCTCCCCGAATGCGCGAAGCTCCCCATCAGTGTACTCACAAGTAGTACAACCAGTGGTCGGGGATACTATATGATTGCACTCGCGATAAATGGGGCGCCTACGACGAGCTTTGTTGGGACGGATGCGGGGAGTCTTTCTTGGGTGGTGAATCAACCTGCCGGTAAGTCATCTGCTTATGTACACCCCCGTCGTTCCCGGTAGTCCGTCCTGACACTTCTGAATGGCCCAGGCACGTCGGCCTTGCTATATCTTGTCGATTCAGAGGGGAACTCGGGCAGGATCCCGGACACAGCGTACACGGTCACAGGTGGGTCTCCACTGATCCCTTCAAAGTTCATACGCACGGTTCAGATTTGCTTATACGAGACGACCCAGGTGGCCAATCCTCGGAATGCCTTCCCTCCTCAACCACATCGACTTTCACAGTCACAGCAAACGCGACCGACGAGATTGCGACATGCGACTCATGGCAGCTTATCATGCGCGGCGGAACACCGCCATTCAATATATTGTTTGCAGCGCCTGGGTCCTCGTCGGTGACGAATGTCACGCTGCCAGCGGGCGACGATATGTATACCTACGTGAATCGGGCGTCACCGAAGGGAACGCTGTTGGGTGAGTAATTACTATGCTGTAATCGCGTCCACCATGCTCATTGGAGATGGTTGCTAGGTGCGGTCAGCGATTCGTGAGGCCTCTGTGATCGTCGTGCATTGCCCTTGAGCTAACCTATGACGTTTTATAGAAAAGGAATGTGGGCAAAAGGGACACCGTATGTGAGAACAACAGGTACGAACATAAAAACTTCATCATACATCTCTCTCTTACCCCTTTCTCAGGCGCCATTGATACCACTTGTCCTGGACGCTCCGGCTCCAGCGGGGTCGCCCCACCTGCTTCTACTTCTACCACGAGCAACCCCACGAGCGGCCCTCATACCTTACCGCCTAGTCAAGGTAGCAGCAAAACACCTGTTATCGCTGGGGTCTGCGTCGCAGTGGGATGCATACTGATCCTAGCTGTTGCATTATTCTTATTCCTTCGCCGGCGGAAGCGCAACGCTAACATGGAGATGGATTACCTTGAGCCCCGAAAGTTTCAAGGAACGGGGAGCGAGATCCTAGCTATGCGTTCCACCTCAGGTCCATCGAGTACCTCGTTATTCACGAAGCAAGCAACCCTCGGGTCCTCCGTAGGCCTACATGGGCCTGCTACCGTCACATCCGTGCCAAGTAGCTACGAGCCACCCAGTACACGCTCTGCCCCTGCTTCCTCCTCCACGACAGCTTCCATCACGCCTCCTGCCCTTGGCAGCCGCAAAACCAAAGCTCGGGAGGCAAATTTCACCACCGTGGGGCCTCTATCGGCCACAACACACATGACCACTCCTACAACCGCACCATTCCCTTCGAGCCTGTCGGAGGACTCAAGGTGGCCACCCGGCATCGCTCCGACGTCCCCCGAGCCAGGCGAGGTCGTGTTTCAGCACACCGACGCACGGGCCATGACACTGAGAGAGCTGCCACCACCTTATGGCTCACAAGTGTCGGGACCAGCCCTGGAAGCGCAGGAGTCTTCGCAATAGTTGTTAAGTATGTACTTATATATAGTGACTTTTTGTAATTCCCAGATATTTAATGCGCTGTTGTTGTGCTCCTAATGTCGGATCTGATAAACACATATGTCCAGGACTTTTATCCGTTCAGTTATTGATTTTCTGATCATGATTCCTAGCTATCGCCTAGGTCGGACGTGCTGCCCCACTGAGCTGCAATGTCGTCAGTGTCGCCGATGCGAATTGGGCTAATCTTGATGTCGGAATTTTGGAGGAACGTGCGTGGCGTGCAAGTGGCGCAGGTCACAGAAAATATCATTTTACGGACGGCTGTCTGACACTGCGGGCATTGGCCAAAAATTCATGGATCTTGACCACAATTATCAGAAACTCAATGCATGCTGGTGGCTCTAGATGGTTGGAAATCAGAACTGCGTTTTATGAGCGGCGGTAAGCTACGCTAGAAGACGAACTACATGAGTAAGCGATACCGAGTATAGATCTCTTCGAGAAAGGAACAACTCTGTAAGGTATACATAGCTAATGGGAAGTTCTTTGGATGACTTCAAGCTTGACATACCGTTAGGGACGTCTAATACGCACCTCCTCGTCCTCTCCCCCATAAATGCAGCAGGGGGTGTACTATCTTGGTTGTTCAAGCGTGCAATGAGCGCCAGAAATATACGAAGCACACATCTTATGTATAGCGGCCCGCGTTTAGGCTAGCTTTGCAAGTACTCGACATACTTACATTATCGGTCACTTTCATCCACATTTCATATACAGCCTTTTATTTCCCCACCCCCTACGCTGTACAGTTAAACCCAACAGGGTTCAGGATATTCCTACAGCTGATTTTTCGTGTCCCGGTTGTTGTGATATTCTCAAAACCTACAAATTTGATGGCTGGACACGGTGCTGAGCCGCTGCACTGCATGCTCGCCAGGGTCCCAGAGGTGACGTTGCCCACCATTGGACCCCAGGTAACGTCTGATATTTGAAAGAGAGATGTGTCGCATCCGCCTGTAGCGCCGGAAAAGGTCGTGCACTGCGTGATGTGCGCTACAGAGTCGGTCACGTTTGATAAAGTGAAGTCACGGAATGCTGATACCCCAAGGCAAGTCAGGTGGCGGTGGTCTGATATAGTGGCGCACTTACTGATGTTTTTGGCGTAGCCAAGACCGCCTCCACCACCTTCCAGCCTTTAAGTTGCTTTCGCCAGACAATAGAGGACATATTGGCTCACCATTCGGAGGAAAATTCTGCTGTATACCACTAAAATCATGCGAGTCAGATCCGCGCATCGTCGGATAAGATGCAGAGGACGCACGTCCATGTCTTAATATAACCTGCGTAGCGAGTCTTCAGACATACGACCCGCTCCGCTGTGACATTTTCTATCCGTTCAAATACGCCTAGATACTGTCCAATCGAGCTGGATAACTTCTTATTTGAATCTGGCAGTATAAAAGAAGAAAAACATGAACGCACCCGATGGCCACCCCAAGGCCGCCGTGAAAGACAGAATCCTGAATAAGGATATTTGTTGAATTCGCTTTGAGGGAGATGTTATCGTCTCCACCCGTGATGGTCCAGTTGCGGAACGTGATACGGTCAGAAAAGAAAGTATCGACACCATCGGTATTTCGGGCAGGAGCCTGGGTGGAAGCCTACAGTGAGTGAAGGAGGGTGAATGAAGGACAAGCTACCGACTGAGCTTGACGACGTTGAGTTGACATAAATCGAGTCGAGCAGAACGTCTTCCGAGTTCTTGATTGCCATGGTCCAGAACTGGGATTGGACGAATCGCAGGCCAGTAAAGCGTGACTTGGTGGTATTCGTGATCATGAGGCTGATCGGTCGGCCGGCGAGGTTAGATACACCGTTAGTAAAGTCGTACCTGGCATTTTGAATGAGAAAATTTCCATTTATGATAAAAGACAACGGTACCAGAGCTGGCCATTGCCATCGAAAGTACCAACTCCATGGCCTTGAAAAGTAACATTATCTCCGCCAAACATCCATGCCGTGGTCTGGTTCTGGTAATCCAGAGGCAGCCCATTGGCCCTCCAGTACGTGATATTGGTTCCCCACTGTAAGAATGATATAGAATCAGTAGGTCCCCCAGCTAGGATACATAATTCGACCTACTAGCAACGTCCCGGGGAGATCGATGAAAACATTGCGCAGACCAGTAGTCTGCAGCACGCTCTCCACATGGAATGTCGCCTGGTCAAACAGAATACTTCCATTCTTGCCGCATAACTCGAACGCCCGCCGGATAGCTGGCGCATCGTCACTGATGCCATCCGAACTAGGATGCACAGTGCATGCTGATCCTCTCCTAGATACAGACCCAGCGCGTACGATACGGATGCCGAGGAGGGCAAGACAAGCTGCGAAAAAGAGGCCTGGGAAGGGCTTCATGGTCGACGTGGCTACACCTTACTCTCTCATTCTGCCGTTCGAGAAGGCGTACTTATGGCGTTCCGGAAAAATTGCTGGGATTCTTACGTGGGTGGTCCGATAAGTCCCTCTAGGTCTCTTCGGAGGGTGTTTGAGTAGGTCATGTGTGATGCATGAGAAGAATGACCAGGTGGACGGCCCGGAGTGACAGTCCAGGTTATGGGCATCCGGGTACACGTGCTTGCGTTGAATGAATTGGGCAAAGGAGATGAGGTATGGGGGGGATAAGGGCTTCATATATCAAGTTAGGTATACCGTGCGGCGTCGTCTTGTTGAAATTCGTCAAGAACGTGCTTTCCGGCCAGCACCACAGCCAAGCATGCGCAATCGAGTACTACTACATACCCCGACGAGCTTGATGGTGACTTGGTAGCGGCCTGCTTCACCTAGGACATCCCCAGCATGAGTGGGATGATATCCCTTAGGGCAATATTCATCCAATGGCCAATTGTGTCCGTTGAATTCTTGGAGCGGCTTCAGAATAGCGCTTGAAAAATATATGGGGCGCGGTGTGAGAAGGCGAGCAAGAATGCGAGACTGAGGTACTCCAGAGTCTGGTCACAGAGATGCCTTTATGAACTTCAGAATGAATGGTTCATGTTGACTTGAAAAGCAATTGAAAAGGACAAGTGGTACCGTTGCGGCTGTGCCAGCGTGATGCACGGCGGGGTCCGTGCCCGCAGCCATCCTCTTGTCACTACTCACCACCATGGACGGCTGGAGTAAACTGCAATCGAGCATCGGCAGCATCAACTTTGCGCAGGCTGGCAGCAAACTCTCCAAAGGCTTCAACTCCAGTGTCCAGGCTACAAAGGAACGTCTCGGCCAGGTCGCCGCCGATGAGATTACTGAACTCCCCCAAGGTATGCCCCCTGCTGCTTCAGCAGTAAACAGCTAACACGAGTGCTCTTCATAGAGTACAAGGACCTCGAAGCCCGCGTCGATGCCCTGCGCAACGCCCATCTCACCTTCCTCAAGTACGCGCTCGCATACCACACCATTTTCCCATTCTAACCTCCCACAGGATAACTAAAGTCTACGAGTCCGAAACCTACGACTACCCCACTCAGATTCAAGAATCGCTCTCCGAGCTCTCCTCCACAATCGGGTACAACCTCACCTCCTTCGCAGCCACCAACCTCAAAGGCACCAACCTCCCTGCCCCCGCCTCCCCCTCCGCCCCCCCTCCATCCTCCCACAAGACCCTCCCCCACGCCCTCCTGCGCTCCGCCTCCACCGCCTCCAATGCCCTCCAAACCACGGTTTCTGGCGGCGAAGACCGGCTTGGCAAGGCTCTGGCACTCTACGCCTCCGGGTGGGAGAAGGTCGCGCTCGCGCGGCTCGAGCAGGACGCTGCCATCCAGGATAACTTCCTGCACCCGTGGCAGACCACCCTGAACACGAGCATTGCGGTCGCGATGAAGGCTCGCCAGGCGGTCAGAGTTAGCCGACTCGAGCTCGATGCCGCCAAGCAGTCGTACGCACCCCCCTTTCTTCTGCCTCTTCTATCCACTCACATCTGTCGTTATATAGCCTCAAGAACGCTGGCCCTCAAAGGCAAGAGCAGGCCCGGCTCGAGGTTGAGAACGCCGAGGACGACCTCGTTCAAAAAACCGAGGTGGCCATCACGCTCATGAAGACCGTTCTCGAGAACGTGAGCCCATCCCTCCTCCTTCTCCTCCCACCACACTAACGCTCATGCCCCCGTAGCCCGAACCTATCAAGAACCTAAACGAGCTCGCCAAATCCCAGGTACACCACTGTCCCTGTCCCTTCCACCAAACCACCAGCTAACAACCCCCCCACAGCTCATTTACTTCTCCAACGCCGCCGAGGCACTCTCCACGATCCAAGGCGAGATCGAAGAGCTCAGTGTCGCCGCCGAAGGCGAATACAGGTACGCCTAGCCCCTGCTTCACGAACCATAGATGACCCTAACCGCAACCCAGGAAGTCCCGCGACCACTGAGGTGCCTCTCAACTAGCCCTTACTCGCACCCTGACCCGAGGACACTACGACTTAGCTTCTAAGATATGATCCTTCAAATGTGCCTGTGCTCCCGGCTCCTTGCTCCTGTTGCTCTCATGACCGTACCTCTCCCTGCTTCTCTTTCCACTTGTTTCTTCTTAGTTGGTAAATCGTGATGCGATGTCGATATCGATGTAGACAATGGACGAAAAACTAAATCGAAATTCGGCTACGCGGTTGTGATCCTTTTCGCCAAATCCTCTTCATTGCTTCTTTCCATGTTCGTTGTGCTTTGTTTTCCGTTCATTTTTCAGAATCTAGACGTGGCCGGACTCTCGCGGACGGAGGCCGTAGTCACCACGGTGCTGTGCTGTGCTGTGACGCGACTGCGGGCCACCTTCCTTGTACTACAACTTGTAGCTGGGATTGGCACCAGCGTGACACAGCGATGGGTTTGCCTTGGTCGATTGTCCAGTTTTCTGGCACGGCCGGCGCGCGGCTCATGCTCTACGTCGTGCTTGTCGCTTCTTACTGTAAGTCATAGAATCTTTTGAATCCGCAATGGCTAGAAAGGTCACTGGTTTCTCTCACTGTAATGCTGGCTGTGCTACAGGATGCCAGGCCCTTGCCAGTCGGCGAGGTCTGTAAGTAAAACCGCTCCAACACCTAACCAAGCTTTCTATGTCGAGCACGAGCTTGAGTTATGGTTGACTTACGGAAAGACAGAGAGTGAAGGAGAGTTCCATACATGAAGCATATAGTACACACATAGTATATCGTACAGAAAAGGTGGGGACAGAGGATATCACTGGATATGGCTGGCCGCGCATGCCTGACGGTACGTCGTCAACGGCTTCAGATGGAAGATAGTACAGAAAGCAAACAGGCTGGGTACGATAAAGCTTTCGAGGAGATCATTTTGATCCTAGTAGTCCATCACACGCACCTGGTAGGAAGGTCGGTATCACAGGAGTGATCAGTAGAGATAGAGAAGGACTACCAGAGTATCACATACTTCAATATGACGAGGGAGCACACATCGCCTTGATGTCGGCCTCCATTTCCCGGAATTTTTGCTCAGCCGCCGACGACAAGACATCCATGTCCCACCATTCCTTCAGCGGAGCAGCAGTGGATGTGCTTGGAACGGCGGGGGGTTCGCTCTGGGACGACCGAGTATCATAGCAATAGACACGGATCCTGGTCCCAAACGCACTGATGCCGTACAATCTCGGGAAAACGTTCGAACCCTCTTCTTTGAGAGTGGCTCGCATATGTTCGTCGGCTTCTTCGCGACGGTATTTGTCACCGAGGGCACTGCGAGGGTTTATTGCCAAAACAAGCACGGAGGTTAATCGACCGGGAATAAAATGGCTAACAACGCTTCCGGGTATCTTCAGATCCGGGAAATTGGGTCGTGCAGGACACTAAGAACTGGTCTTCTGGGTTGAAAAGCATAGAGAGAATGGCGTTGTATCCCCCATTTTAGGCAAGCTCGTGGTCTACGCGAACGAGATCGAAAACCTTGTGAAGGTAAGGGGTCCAAGACATCGTCGTCTACATGGCGAATCAGAAATGGCGGACCATTGAACGTCTTGTCGCTAGAATTGTGTGGCGCTGCTGGAGAGAAGTTGAACCTTGGAATATGCACAGACGCGGCGGCAAAACCCGAGCGATGTTCCTGCGAGGTTGCTGGCGCAATCGTTGATCATGAACCTTCCTTCCTTTCCATTCCCCATGTCGGATTCACTCCCACCCGAGCTCATTGATTCAATACTGTCCCACTTATGCGGTACTCCTTCAATTGCAGAATGTGCCTTGGTCTGCCATTCGTGGCTCCCGGGCGCCCGACACCATCTTTTATCACCGGCCAAGGTCCTGCGTCTTGACCAAGTTGAAATCGTGGAATTCCTCCATCTTATAGATTCACCTCGATCCACGCTCTCAATGTTACCATTTAGTACATTACATCTTACGCAAAACAGGGCGGTCATAGACTGGGCCAACCCCATACCTCCCGACGCTTATGCATGGAGGAAGGACACAGCCATTCGCGACTTCCTCCTCAGGGACTTAACATTTCCCTCTATTACATCACTCTTCCTGGAATGGCTTGATTGGCGAACATTGTCACCGATGGCGCTCGCATCTCTTCATAGCAACTACAAGTCACTGAAGGAGTTGGAGCTCAGATGGATCGCATTTACCTCTTCTGAGCTCTGCGATCTCATAGCAGCTCTTACAGCCCTGGAAAAAATTACCATCGGTGAAGGCGCACCGTTCGATTCGGGTCCTTGGACCGTCAATTCCGTCCAAATAAGACATCCCAGTCTTTGCAAGCTTGCGTTCAGTGATCCTCCTTCCTGGATGATCCGATTTTTTACCAGAGCCATCGGGTATACAGCTGGGATTGTCGAGATTTCCATGGATCACTTTCGAAGCGACATATTGGAGCTTTTCAAAGCATGTGGAGAGCTCTTGGAGGCGGCTGGGACAAGCCTACGAGCATTGAAGCTTCGAGCAGCTCCACCTCCTGGTCTCTTCGATGCAGGTGAGGTTGCCCTGCCGGGCCGTATGCCAATATACTGACAGTTTTGCAGCTTCTTTGGCCGAGCTTCTCGCATTCCCGCGAAACACGAACTTGCAAGAAATCGAACTGAACATGGTCAACGAAATTACCCTCAGGCTCTTCTTGCAAGGCTTAAAGTTGAACGCCAAACCCAACCTGCGCCAACTGAAGTTGGGTTTGATAGACAGAAATGACTTGAAGAAATGGGCAGAAAATTGGGTGCTTGCAGACGAGGCATTGTCGACGATGTCACTGAAGGATCCAAAGTTGATTTTGGAGCTTCCTTCCCTCCGGCATGGATTTGGATCCTGGAATTATAATCCAGGCGACATCATAACGTTCGACAGCCCTCATCATGAGGAGTCATTGAATACGCTGACGAGTCTGTTGCCTCGGATGGCAGAATGTTGGCAACTTGAAGTCGAATTTCGTTACTAGAGTCATTTACTCCTGTGCTGCCACTGTACCCGAATGTCTGCTCGCAGCTTCCGAAATGCCCCGGCTTTACCCCCTAATAGATTTGAAGTCCTGATCAGAATTCGAAGAAACGAGACCCCAATGTTCAAAGAATTCGACTGGCTGCAGAGTTTATGTGCGTATGAAACCTGATGTCCAGGCATTTCATCCTTTGCAGGAGTCAAATGTTTCCTGTCTAAAATGGCAGTGGGATCCTGCACTATAGCCTCATTGCGAGCGCTGCCGCTCTATCATCTTCGACGCCCACTCCATGACCTTCAATTCATATAACAACGAAAAAGGAGGGAGGCATGCGTCGTAACGCTATCTCTATCGGGCTCATATAAGTTGCACGTTTACCTACATTGAAATCTGAATGTGTTCATACCGCCCACCAGAGATCGGGAATTGGCCTGCTCGATACCGACTAGCGCTCCAGTGGCTGCCGCACTTGTGGCGGAATCAAATATGCCGCTCATGCAGCCTTTCAGCACCTTACTCGGCTGCCAAGATACCTCCCTCACGTCCGTGGGGAACCATCGAAAATAAGTCCTCTTTTTCATTTTAAGACTATCTGGAAGACGTATACCTTTGACTCTGAGCTATACTGGAGGCCAGTGCTTATACCCGAAACTTTCGAAGTTTGACCACCAATTATATAAATCTCTAAGCCTCCGGCGCCCCTGCCGTTGCCCCCTACATCAACTACGGCCTCAATTCCCGGTGCCTCTTCTAGCCTTCGAACTTGTAATAACCATATTTCCTACGGCGCTGCAGGGAGCGGCGGATTGCCCAATGGATTCTTGGAGAAGATCTGCGTGACTTTCCTAGGGTCTACCGGATCAACGGAGAACACCGCGTTGACCAACCCCGTGCCTTTCAGCACTGGAAATTCATACTTTGTCCAGATTGCATCGGATTTCGCTGTGGCCGTTACCACGTAAGCTGTTCCAGAGCTCAGTTTTGCGAATGCATACGAGGCTCGCGCCCATAACGCATTCTTCTCGGCTGGGGCACACAGCTTTCCCCACTCAGCGACGTCCTCGTTGGATACATAGCTGAAGATGTAATGACCTCGCAGCTTCGCGGCCAACTTCTGGGCATCTGACATGCTTCCGGGATGACTCCAATAGACAGTATTTGGGAGAGTGCCACCAGATTTCCGCGAGATGTGGGCCTCAATGTCTTTGACGGATGGACAATGGGTTAATTTAGCTTGGGAAAAAATTCCACGGGCGTCAAGCTCAACACCCGCGATAGGCAGGGCTCGGGTCGTCGAAGTGACAGCGAGCAGCATCATGGACAGGAAGACTAAGCGCAGGAGGGAGATGTCGGGAGAAGGAAAAGGAAACATTGCGTGACTCGGGGGTCGATGGGAGTTGAGGCGGATGAGAGCACAGCTCTGTCCACTAAGATGAATTCGATGACGGACCGGCCGTCAAATCAACACCGCTAGAGAGAAAAGTCAGCATTCAAGGAATTTTTAAGGAGCGAAGAGCGAACCTTTGAGGGAAAGAAGAGAGGATAGTTTACCTCCAGACATTGGCCGGCTTTTATCGGTCTCCAGTAGCTGACCTAAAATATCCGATTGAAATTCCTCCTGGACTCTTCCGACTCGAAAATTGCGACCATCAGCATCAGCAAATGGTATCAAACTGCATGTCCAAGTGGTGATTAAGAGATCCTTCGTACGCCGTAGGCCGTAGGAAGAGCGCACAGCCTGCTATCCTCTAGCCTCTAGCCTATGACAATGCCAAACTCATCAGCTACCGGAAGGGGAATAAGACGAAGCTTGTGACAGAGAAGTTCGCACCCAGGATCAAGTTCCGGTAGTCCACGGAACACGCCAACCCGAGAACCTGGTGCGTTTGAGGGGACATCCTCTGAGACAAATATAGATAAAGTCTTGTCGAAGTAGTGAGAAATACCAAGATTTCAACTAACGTGCATGCACAGGAGTCAATCCCATGTGAGCACTGGCCATTCGACCATGGGCGGGACAAGTTCTTCAACAATGCCACATATTCGAGTCCTTCCCTCTGCCTGACCTGGTCTCCATAAATCAACCCCGGCATTTTTCAAGAGGATCAGGATCATACTCGGCATATATGGAGAAAGCCTTCCCTTGACGAATCAAAGGATGTTCATTTCAAAACGTGATTCGACGGCGCTGTTAGATTCAAGATGTCTAATGATGATCCATCCATGACCGAAGAAGAGATGGTCAGTCTGGTACGGTAGTCGCACAGCGTAGTGGTCCGGATAGTTGATGATCCACCCATGACCGAAGAAGAGATGGTCGGTCTGGTACGGTAGTCGCACAGCGTGGTGGTCCGGACAGTTGATGATCCATCCATGACCGAAGAAGAGATGGTCGGTCTCGTACGGTAGTCGCACAGCGTGGTGGTCCGGATAGTTATCCCCGACCGCCACCAGCTGTCTCCGTCCGTTTGAGCGTACTCCAGAAAAAAGAAGAGAGGATAGCGTACCTCAAGACATTGGTTGGATCTTATTCTCCATACCGAGCCGGTTTCGAGCTGCCGCTGACTGTCCTGCTGTCCTCGAGTAACAACTGGAGGCTATAGAGGTATGAACGGTACCCAGGGACTATCTCGAGTGAGAATGGCTGGTCATCAAGCCGCCAAATTGGGGACCTCTAGATATTATTAGGTACGTACTTGTCGCATGCGCCGGCGTACATGGAGAGAGATGCGGCGGCAAAACCCGAGCGATGTTCCCGCGATTTTGCTGGTTCAATCGTCGATCATAAACAAGTTCCTTCCCTTTAGTTCCCCATGTCGGATTTACTCCCCCCTGAGCTCATTGACACTGTACTGTCCCACTTATGCGGTACTCCAACAATCGCAGCATGTGCCTTGGTCTGTCACTCGTGGCTGCCGAGCGCTCGATACCATCTTTTACCACCGCCCAAGGTCCTGCAACTCGACCAAACTCAAATCGTCGAATTTCTCAATCTTATTGATTCACCTCGATCCACGCTCTCAATGTTATCATTTAGTACATTACACCTCGCACAGAACACGGGGGTCATGGACTTGGACAACCCCATACCTCCCGATGGAAATGCATGGAGGAGTCACACAGCAGTTCGCGATTTCCTCGTCAGGGACTTAACATTTCCCTCTATCACATCACTCTTCCTGGAATGGATTGATTGGCGTACGCTGTCACCGACGGCGCTCGCTTCTCTTCATAACAGCTACAAGTCTGTGAAGGAGTTGGAGCTCAGATGCATCGCATTCACCTTCCCTGAGCTCTGCAATCTCATAGCAGCTCCTACAGCCTTGGAAACGATCACAGTCCGTGAAAGCGTACCGTTCCGTTCTGCTCCTTGGACCGTCAGTTCCGTCCAATTGAGACACCCCACTCTTTGCAAACTTGCGTTCAGTTATCCTCCTCCTTCCTGGACGATCCGATTCTTTACCAGAGCCATCGAGTATACAGTTGGAATTGCCGAGATTTCCATTGATCTATCTATGCAGTTTCAAGGCGACACATGGCAGCAGTTCAAAGCCTGTGGAGAGCTCTTGGAAGCGGCTGGGACAAGCTTACGAGCATTGAAGCTTCGAGCTCGAGGTCATAGTCTCCCTTTGTCAGTTGACGATGCGGGTGAGGTTGCCCCGCCGCCGGACCGTACGCCAGTGAGCTGACATTTTTGTAGTTTCTTTCGCCGAGCTTCTCGCGTTCCCGCGAAACGCAAACTTGCAAGAAATCGAACTGAACACGATCGATGAACTTACCCTCAAGCTCTTCCTGCAAGGCTTGAAGTTGAATGCCAAACCCAACCTGCGCCAACTCAAGTTGGGATTGGGAGAGAGGGATGACTTGGAGAAATGGGCAGAAAACTGGGTGCTTGCAGACGAAACATTGTCGACGATGTTACTGAAGGATCCAAAGTTGATATTGGACCTTCCTTCTCTCCGGCACAGATTTGCATTCGGGAATTATAATTCAGACGACATCGAAGCCTTTGACAGCCCTCATCCTGAGGAGTCATTGAAGAAGCTGAAGAGTCTGTTGCCTCGGACGGCAGAATGTTGGACACTTGAAGTCGAGTTTCGTGACTAGAGGCATCTACTCGGTCGTGCTGCCAGTGTACCCGCATGTCCATAGTTTCCAAAATGCCAAAGTTTTACCGCGTAATAAACCTATTTTCAGCTCGAGTCATCCTCTCCCATTAAGCCGTCCGCGCCCCCCACCTGTCCCGGCTGGGCTTTCTACTGAGTTCCGGTGACGAAGATGGCGGCCGCGGTACCGTTGACCATTAAGATAGCGTTAGTCGCTTCAGGCAATAATAACGCACTTGGCGGAAGGGGAAATGCTGGAGAGCAGCGCGGACGCCGTGAAGAGGTCCGACGACAAACTAAAATTACTCCTAAAATAAATACACATGCATGGCTGTCGTCTAGACCTTATATCGCCTGCCAGTCGCGGTGAAGAAGGTCTGAAGGATATAGACCTGCAGGCTACATCCGCGAGGGGGTGAAATCAGACTACGACCACGGAGAAGGTGGGAGGAAAGGGGACGTACACCGCCATACCGACAACACCCAAAGTTTGGAGGACCGCGTACCAGAATATACGGCTGCGGAGGAGTTAGCAAAGGGTAAGAACGGGAAGTGCCACTGCTACGCACTTTTGTGTCGATTGGACGATAGAGAAGCCACGGTTCTCCGAGGTGTGGAAGCTACACACGCGCAGTCGTCAGATCTCCCTGGTACCGCAATGAAATCACACGGGATGGAAACGTACTGTTTCTGCAGCCTCTTGATATTCATAAGCATCCCATTCAGCCTAAACACGCTCTCCTCCAGCGCACTGGTCTGCTCCGAGATCTGACCGGGCTTCGCGGGTGCCTCGCGGCGGGGCTCGCTCTCGACCATGATGTCAAAGTCGACGAGCTTGCCGGTGAGGGTGGAGATGTCGTTTTCAAAGCAAAAGGCGTATTCGCCGACGGTGTTGGCGGTGAGGACGTAGTCGCCCTGGCGCTCACGCTCGCCGGCGAGGACCAGCTTCTCGTTCGGGTCCTTGATGTCGAAGTCTATGTCGAAGGAGCCACCGGATTGGACCTACGAGTAAGGTAAGACCATGGGATCGTCATAGGGAAGAAGAACGTACTGCAAAGTAGAACTTGATTGGATGTCAGTTGCGGGCAACAAGGGAGGAGATAAGAGCACGTACACCAATCTTCTCGCCAGCCTTATCAACGTCGGCGTAGAAACATAGGCGTTCGTTGGCTCCAAGCAGGGTCGTTAATGCCGCCGCACGAGCGGTAAGCGATAGATAGAAAAGGAAGAGCAGGGAAAGAAGGAGATGGGCCATTTCTGAGCGAAACGGTCGAGGAGCGTGTCACTGCTGGCAGGATGATCGGAGTCTGAACGGAAGAGAAAACAACGCGCAAACATGGGTCGTCCCATCTTGTCCACGTCCATCATGGCCTGCCCCTTACTGAACGACTGGCTCGACGTTGACTGCTCTCCAATGACCCTACTCACCGAACCTGACCTGCTGCACCCATGTTATCAATGGTCGCCCAGCAAAAACATCTTTCTCTGCAGTCCGGGGCTGCTCCCAAACTATTCTTCTTCTGTCATCTCGGCAAATGCTCCTCTCGGATACTCTCCTAGTCCGCTTCCTCGAGCACAAACGCATCTCGGTCTATCACCTCTTTTACTGGAACAAGTAAACGATTTTCAAGATACACTCTTCAATGATTATCATTTGTCATCGCCTTGGAATTCCTTGGACTCAGATATCTCCCCTGTCGTCCGCGCATCCTCCTTGGGAAGTGACGAAACTCTAACCGCAACCCCGATTCTTGCAACCCACAAGAAGATGTCTTTCCTTGACCAGCTTCGCGCCGCCGCCGCTCCCGCCTCGACGCACTCCTCGCCGGAACGACCTCTAGCAGAAGTCTTCGAAACCGGCCCGCCTCTCGCTGCTCTCCTTTCGCCGTGCAAGGCTCTGTTCCCGACTACCCCAAAGCCGACTAATTACCCCGAGCTCACATCGCCTCTAACGCCTCTGACTCCTGTACTTCCCGTCTACAAACGCACCAGAACCAAGGACGAAGACTTCTATCCTCAACCACCCATTCGCAAGACCGCAAAACGCAAACGGATTGAACAAGACTCGCCTACGCCCCAGCCCTGGCCCAAGTATCCGCGCCGCACGCTTCGTTCCTCTGCTCACCGCCCTCGCACCTTTTCGACGCCAAGTCCAAGCCCAAGTCCAAGTCCTTCTCCCAAAACTTCCCCTCAAACCATCGAACCATCAGCCGAGATGCCCATCTTCACTAACCGCACCCTCCCCAGCACCATCAAGACCTCGCCCGACTTCCCGCTCTTCTACCGCCGCTTTCCCGCCAGCTCATTCTTCCAGGCCACGCCGAACGAGTACACCCTCCCCCGCATCCTCAACCCCCTCGCTAATATGCCACACTTCCAGATCTCCATGCACGCTGACGGGCGCCTCACACCCGGGCGGAACGTACAATGCCCCACGCTGGGCCCTCGATCTGTACACGCCGCGTTTTGTCAAGGGCAAAGGCGTGGAAAAGGTTGGTCTGTGCCCGATCTGCACCGAGCCCCCTGCTCGTGGAGGCCTAGGACGGAGGGTGTGGCTGTCTATGAAGTTCTCGGCGTTTAAGTGGTGAGCGCTCATTTCTATACCCTCTTGCTGCCTCACGCTGACACAGAGCTCGTAGCGTTTTTTTGCTTTTCTTCGTTTCTGAAGTTGATTGTATGCGCCAGCTATCACATGCAATACGCGCATGGTAGGTCTCCCCGCCCTTCTGTCTTGGTTCTCTCTTCCCTGCGTTCTTTTATCACTTTCCTATCAATCCTTCGTTCTCGCTTTTCTGCTCTGGCCATTCTCTGTCCTGGTTCTCTCTTGCCTTCCTTCTCTCATCGCTCCCTTATCAATCTCTTCATTCTCGCTTTTCTCCTCCGGCCATTCTCTGTCCTGGTATTCTCTTCCTTTCCTTCTTTCTTCAAAGCTTATCGATCTCTTCGTTCTCGCTTTTCTCCTCCGGCGATTCTCAATCTCTTTGACTACCTAACAATCCCAGGCATATCAGCCGCCACCGGCCTCCCTTACTCGCCCCCGACCGACTTCCGCATCACGCCACGCCCGAATCCAGGCAAGCACGAGCGCACCCAAGTCCAGGAGGCCAAATGCCACAAGTGCACGCGATGGGTGGCTGTCGAAGGAATCAAGGACGTCGAGATAAAGGTACATGCGACTCCTGCTCGCGCATACATCCCGTCATATCTGATCGCACGCTACAGGTGAAGGAAATCTTCTGGTATGCTCATCTTTTCAAGCTGTATCCACCAAAATACCTGTTGCCGCTGCTGACATGTGCCGTGCTCCGCTTGCTTCTTTCTTCTTATCGATGCGTTCGTGTTGGTAGGTGGAAGCACGCGGCACTGTGCCACCAAGCATCGACGCTCGATGGGGAGGGCGACGTGTACGAGGAGGATGCGGTCTATGACCTGTTTTCAGTCCTTGATAGTGCTTGATCTCGATGTACATTTGCTATGGACTCTGCTGCCTTTGTATCATGCACTCGAGTATGGGTCTGACCTGTCATGCATTGCAAGATGTGGGCCATGATGCCGTGATTAAATGTTTTTTACCATAGAAGTGTTGCGGAAAACGCATCGATAGCGAATCGGCAAGTGGCGTAAGAAATATAGCGAGTATGCATGCTCGTAGAATGTACAAGTCGTAATGTATCGTTGGTGGTTACTTGGGCCAAAGTTCCCATGTTACCACAAGCCCACGGTCACTACGGTAGAGATAAATTTTCAAATCAAAGAAGGATATGCTGGCCGGAAGTTACAGTATGGCAGAAAAAGGTTTATGATTGCATTATGACATGACGAGGCGATACAAAGTACAAAATTTCGAAAACAGCGATAGAACAGAGATATGGGTACACTTCCTAAGTCAAACGTTCCTGAACTGGCGCATTCGAGCGGCCTGTTGATAAGGTGTACTCAGTGTCTACTCCGAAGCGAATGGAGAGAAATATGGTGCTGACCTTGCCAATTAGTAGAAAATGCCCTGGTAGAGAGGGTAGGGGAGAATAACTTGATCGTACCGTTGGTGCAGGGACATAATGTACTGTCGGACATGGTCAGTAGTGATTTGCGCAACCCAGCCAGCATCCGCAAGATCGTCAAGAACAGTCTGGCACCAGAAGCCGCATCCATCTCCTCTCGCCGATAATTGGTAGCGCTCGAGACAGTGCAACCAGACAAGATCGATCACACTTTGGATTGTCAATGTCGCCAAGTTCATAGGAATTTCGAGGGGTTGTGCCATGACGCGTCGTGAGGCGGCAGAAGAATAGTGGCGTCCAGTGATGTAGAGCCTGGTAACCCCATCGACTGAGGATCTCTCCAAGTCGAACTCAACGGAATTCGGACAGTAAGCGCTCCCCGTGTCGAGTTGGAAGTACAGGCGCCAGTGGACATGTTCGTCTTGATCTGCACTTGTCTGGCTCAGAGCAGCGTGGAGAAGGATGGACTTGACACGATGCGCGCGGATGTTTTCGGACATCGTAATGAACAGGATGTCACCTAGCGTATGGGCAAAATCATCAGCGACGACTTCGGTAACGAGCCGTACGGGGCGGGACTCACTGAGATTACGGTCGGCAGTGGACATTGTAATGAACACGGTGTCACCTAGCGTATGTGCAACACCATCAGCGACGACTCCGGTAACGAGCCGTACAGGGCGGGACTCACTGAGGTTACGGTTGTGGGTATTCTGGATACTGAACTTTAGTCTCTTCCTTGTCCATCTTTTATAGTCGTGGATGTGGTTCAGTTGCTGTTACTTTCCAATCGGGATGGTGTCACAGGTGACAGGATCCCGTTCTTCTGTGTGGCGTCAACTCGAATGCCCTGATAATGCACCGCATCCGCTAACCCATGATCTTGTCTTCACTAGTAGCCACGTGTCCGATGTTCGCCCCTGTTCGTGCTGTTCAGCGTCGCGCCTGTCGGTGTGGTCTACCACATGCTGCCGACGACCCAAGCGAAGAGCCCGATCACAGGATCCCGTTCTTCTATGTGGCGTCAAATCGAGCACCCCGGTAATGCACGGCATCAGCTAATCCGAGCAAACATGATGACTTGTCCTTGTAGCTACATGTCCGATAATCGTCCTCTTCGTGCTGTTCAGCGTCGCGCTTGTCGGCTTGGTTTACCACATGCAGCTGGCGACCAAAGCAAATCCAGAGTCCGATTTGTTCAGCGGCCCCGGACCTGAACGAGACCTGCCGATGAAAAGATGATTCACAGCATATATGATATGATAGTATTTGGCGGCAGAAGTCCCAGAATAAACCACCCTCTAATCAGAACTGCGCCGATAAGCCCCAAGTCGTGGGAAATCGTACAAGAGATCCAGCACCGCATTTGAGAAGAGCTGGTCTGACTAGAGATGACTGGTGCGTGAGATTGGGCTGTCCGAGAACACGCCTGAAACTCCATTCTCTAGATCTCCGATCAAACATGCGGATACACCCCACCAGGCATGGTGAGCACTACAAGCGTACAAGCGGTTTGGTGTCGCACTAGAAAAAAGAGCAGCTGGTGAAAAATAACTCGAGGTGCGTAAGATTGGGCTGTCCAAGAACAAGACTCAACAACCTGGATTTAGCTCTCTGACAAGGGTAGTACAAGCAAATCAGCGCCGTGTTCAAAACAAGGGCTGTGCTGAATCTAAGTCCCCTGGATCCGGTTGTTGATCTAGGGGGGAACGACAGGTTCAGATTGAGTATCGAGACATTGCAGACATGCCGGTGGAGACTGACTCGGAGGCGTCAAAGTGTGAGTTTGGAATTGGTCTATCGGGAAATGTATCAGCCTCAAACAACAGCAGAAGCATATACCTTATGATACAGGTATACATCTGTCTCCAAAAAGCGACTATAGCTGACTCGGAGGACGAGAGCAACGAGCGAAGCGGGTGTCGTCTGCGGAGTTTGAACAGGTTTGAACTAACGATATCACTTTAATCTACTAGCGCCTCTTCTTGCGGCAAGATTGCCACTCCCGACTCCCCCCTTGAGCACACAGTTATTCGTTGACCATTCCCTTCTTCAGAATCTTCACCAAAAAAAGTCGTCGTCATTCGCATGAACTCCATTTCCTTGTAAGACTTAAGTTTTGTCCGTAAGATTTACATGTTGATTAGACGTCAGCGCTCATTTAGACCACATTCAATCACTTCACGCTGGAACTCCTCTGAGCATGGCAAGAAGGATGCTAATATTGTGAGTTTCCTTACTATCGATGGATGTAACGGGATAAGAGTCCTTGCCATAGGCCCCATCTCGTATCGAGGCCATGTCCGACGAAGAGGCTATAGCATTCCTGGACGGGTTGGATCTAAGTAAAGGCCAGATGGGTGTCCCGGGGCCGGGGGGCAGCCTGCCTCCGGTGTGGAAAGTTGCCCCAGACACTGTGCTCAAGATTCTAGCATTCTACGAAGTCGCCGAGCATTTTACAACGGACCTTGTCTCCTCGCAAACCTCCATACCAACTCCCAAACTTCTGAAATGCGTCATGTGGCGGGGACGACCTTGCATGCTCTTCAAATATGTTGAGGGCCTTGATCTATGCGAAGTCTGGCCATCCCTCGGTCCTTGGACCCGATTGAAGCTTGCTTTGGTGCTCCGCGGATATGTTCAACAGCTCCGAAGGATCAAGCTGCCGCAGAAGGACATGCCTGGACCGCTCTCCGCCTCTGGGATGGCTATGAAGTGCTATGGGCATTATTTTTCGGAGCTTGGCGCAGGTCCTTTCGCATCATATGCCGCGCTCTCGGCTTGGTTCGATGGCCGCCGCCGTCTAACCACCATCCTCAACTCCACGCCCGATAAGGATCCCAGGACTATTCGGGAATCCACAATTCGTTTCGACGATTCCATGCCTCTAGTCTTCACTCACGGTGACATCAGCGCTTCCAACGTCAGATTAGGCGTCGACGGCAAAGTATGGCTTATTGACTGGCAACTCGCCGGGGCGTATCCCCAGTGGTTCGAATATGCGTCGATCATGACATATGATGACCACCGTTCGCCGAGCGGATGGTTGTCGTATGCGCCGTTGATTGCGGGTGAATACCAATGCCAACTCAGATTTATGGAAGAGAATGCCAGAGGCATAGAGCATTACGGCTTTGAGGGCTTTGATTGATATCTGGGTTCTTGGTACAATCGTTGCGCAATGAATACGTCAAGGTACCTTCCATTGATGACGTTTGGGCTGTATACTGATGCAAGCAATCTCGTAGGAGCGTCGAAAAAAGCCTAAACTTGGGGATGATGTCGTATCAGCAGACTCGCTTCGCTATCTCCTGGGTCCGGGATCCGGGGCTATGAGGGAATAGTGGAATATCATAGTACATCCGGAATGCAAACAATATTACGCAAATTCGTCGAACGTCTACAGTCATGAATACAGAACTAATGAGGACGAGGCCCGTCACAAACCCCTTCCCACTCAAAAGCCCATGGAAACGAGCGTATATAGGCCAAATTGCTGCCTCCTCGGATTCAGACCCTGCCCACCTCGTTACGCGCACGTAAAGTCGAGCACAGCCCAAATGAATGTACCCAGAATGACACCACCACTCGTCAGCTGCATAAGTGTGATATAAATGCAAGGTTTCATCCATGACTTCTGAAGCAGCGCACCAATACTCGTAGATCTCAGGCCCATGCGAAGCTCATCTGCCAACGAGACTTGCAAGCGTGATGTCTCTATACATTACCAGTAGACTCTTGACCCCCCTTGAGTCGTTCCCTAACCCCTGCTATCCACCTATCCACCATCTTCGTCGAGAACTCCACCATGTCCAACTGACGCCGAAACTCCTGTTTGAGATCTTCTCCTTCATGCGGTCCGACTATCTCATCAAAAACCTTCCTTAGCTGCGTCTTTTCCCAGTTCTCCCAGTTCTCCAGACGACACTCGTCCGTATCGCCTTCCTCGAGCGGCTCAGGCTTCTCTTCGCTCGCGGGGCCTTGAAGGAATTGTGGATACGGCTCCTGCCAGCGGGGCATGATGCCTACACACTCCCAGTCGACGATGCCCGTTATCGTCTGCGTATCGGGATCCATCATGATGTTGGAGAGTGAGAGGTCGTGATGACATAGTACAAATCCTGGGGCTTCTTTTGCGGGTCCGGATGAGGAGCGGTGCGAAGGCGGAAACAAGGAGGGAAGCAGCGACTGGAGCTCTTGCATGATACGCTCAATCTCGGGTGCATCCTCAGCGAGGTCTTCGTCATATTCCGCGCTGTCTTCGCCAGGGTCCAGAGCTTGGAGCGCTCTCATATCTGCCAATTCCATGTTTATAAGCGCCAACAAGTACTCCTGGTCAGTACGATAAGGGCCACGGTTACGCTCGACCTTCAGCCGTCGTGCCCCTTTGAAGCAAAACGGGTTCACCACAGGACCAATCACAAACTCTTCATCCAGCTTCGCGGCAGGCTCCGCTTCTCCCAGCGCCCCCCGTGAATAAATGTTTCCCACAGCATCGAACCCGCCTAGATCCCACATCTGGCGTACGAATCCCGCCACCACCTTCGTCATCGTTTCCTTCGCAGGGAGTGGCAGGGCAGGCCAGACGTCACGTAAGTCAACACCAGTAACCTTCTCCAATAATATCCATTCGAAGCCCAGCTCGTTATCCGCCGTGGTGCTATGCGCGATTACGCTCGGAACCGGGATCGATGTGTGGTTTTTGATGTAAGAGAGCGTCGCAACCTCGCTAGCAGTTTTGTAGAACGGCTCTACAGGGAGTGTGACACGAAACACGTAGTCTTTCTTGTTGTTGGAGGAGCCATAATCTACCGTAATTGTGTAGAGCTTGTTGAAAGCACCTTGGGCCAGGAAAGTGGCGGTGATGGAGACGCAGGCTGCTTCCTCGGAAGTATCAGGGCAGAGATGACGCCGCGCTATGGCTTCTATGACAGGGATCCCAGGTTCCCGTGTCCAAACTGGCACAGGAGACAACACGCCTGATTCCCAGAGCAGAGAACTTTGGTGGGCCGTAGCTGACATGCAGGCGAAGGTTTATGGTGAGTATCAGCGAGAGCTAGAGGGTGATAGCGGTGGCGACGCTTCGCGGTCTGTTAGGTATGATCTGCGTTGGCTTATCGACGTTCCGTGTATGGATCAGGGTATATGTTCATGGACTGGCCATGGGTAGGGTCAAGAGCTTGCACTTGAAGCGTCAAGCTTGAGCGCTGAGCGCTGAGCGTTCATGGACCCGAATGAGAATTTCTTGAACCCAGTAGATTGGCAGAGACGTGACGGCAAAACCCAAGCGATGTTCCCACGAATTCAGTGGTACAATCGTCGATCGTGAACTTCCTTCCTTTAAGTTCTCCATGTCGGATTTACTCCCTCCCGAGCTCGTTGATTCAATACTGTCCCACTTATGCGGTACTCCTTCAATTGCAGAATGTGCCTTGGTCTGCCATTCGTGGCTGCCGAGCGCCCGCCACCATCTTTTACCACCGCCCAAGGTCCTGCGTCTCGACCAAATTGAAATCGTGGAATTCCTCCATCTTATCGATTCACCTCGATCAACGCTCTCAATGTTATCATTCAGTACTTTACATCTTACGCGGAACAGGGCGGTCATAGACTGGGCCAACCCCATACCTCCCGACGCTTATGCATGGAGGGATGACACAGCCATTCGCGACTTCCTCGTCAGGGACTTAACATATCCCTCTATTACATCACTCTGCCTGGAATGGCTTGATTGGCGAACATTGTCACCGATGGCGCTCGCATCTCTTCATAGCAAATACAAGTCACTGAAGGAGTTGGAGCTCAGATGGATCGCATTTACCTCTTCTGAGCTCTGCGATCTCATAGCAGCTCTTACAGCCCTGGAAAAGATCACAGTCCGTGAGGGCGTGCCGTTCGCTTCTTCTCCTTGGACCATTAATTCCGTCCAAATGAGGCATCCCAGTCTTTGCAAGCTTGCGTTCAGACATCCTCCTTCCTGGATGATCCGATTCTTCACCAGAGCCATCGAGTATACAGCTGGAATTGTCAGGATTTCCATTGATCTATCTCTGCACGTTCTAGACGACAAATGGCAGCAATTTCAAGCATTTGGAGAGCTCTTGGGGGCGGCTGGGACAAGCCTACGAGCATTGAAGCTTCTAGGTCCATATCACCCTTTGCCAGGTGACGATGCTGGTGAGATTGCCCCGCTGGGACATATGCCACTGAACTGACATTCTTGCAGTCTCTTTCGCCGAGCTGCTGGCGTTCCCACGAAACACAAACTTGCAAGAAATCGAACTGCACACGCTCGACGAAATTACCCTCAAGCTCTTCTTACAATGCTTGAAGTTGAATGCCAAGCCCAAGTTGCGCCAACTGAAGTTGGGAATCACAGACACGGATGACTTGGTGAGATGGGCAGAAACTTGGGTGCTTGCAGACGAGGCATTGTCCACGATGTTGCTGAAGGACCCAAAGTTGATATTGGAGCTTCCGCACCCCCGGTATGGATTTGGACTCCGGAATCGTAGTTCAGACGACATCGAACCGCATGCTGAGGAGTCATTGAAGACGCTAAAGAGTTTGTTGCCTAGGATGGCAGAATGTTGGACATTCGAAGTCGAATTCTGGGACTAGACTTATTTACTTACTGGTCGTGTTGCCACTGTACCCGAACGTCCGCCCACCTTTCTCAATTGATTATAGGACCCCAGTGACTAAGGTGGCGGCCGCGATACCGTAGACCATGAAGATAGCGTTAGCCGCGTCAGGCAATAATAATGCACCCAGGGGAAGGTGAAACGCTGGCGTGCAGCGCGAACGTCGTGAAGAGGTCCGATGACAAACTAAAATTACTCTCGAAATAAATACATATGCATGGCTGTCGTCTAGAGCTTATACCGCCTGCCAGTCGCAGTGAAGAAGGTCTGAGTGATATAGACCTGCAGGCTACATCCGCGAGTGACATCAGAAGAATTACATGCAGGTGAGGGTGGAGATGTCGCTCTTCATCCAGCTTTGCCACAGGCTCCGCTTCTCCCAGCGCCTCCCGTGAATAGGTGTTTCGCAGAGCATCGAACCTGTTTAGACCTCGCATCTGGCGTACGAATCCCGCCACCACCTTCGTAATCGTTTCCTTCGCAGGAAGTGGCAGGGCAGGCCAGACGTCACGTAAGTCAACACCAGTAACCTTCTCCAATAATATCCGTTCGAAGCCCAGCTCGTCATCCGCCGTGGTGCTATACGCGATTACGCTCGGAACCGGGATCGATGTTTGGTTCTTGATGTAAGAGAGCGGGCAACCTCGCTAGAATAGAACGGCTCTACAGGGAGTTGTGACACGGAACACGTAGTCTTTCTTGTAGTTGGAGGAGCCATAATCTACCGTACTTGTGTAGACGCTGGATGCAAATATTGATCTTCTTTGGGAAAAAATGCAAAGATTATTGAAAAGATATTCCATTGCTCAAAGAATATTCAAAAAATATCGAAGATCTGGAATAATCTTTCAATATTTCTTACATCTTTTTGTGGCAGTTATCGTTCTTTGTTTCCAGTGAGAGCTTGTTGGAAGCACCTTGGGCCAGGAAAGTGGCGGTGATAGAGACGGAGGCTTGACGGAGCCGTTTCCTCGGAAGTATTAGGGCAAAGATGACGCCGCGCCATGTGTTCTATGACAGCAATTCCAGGTTCCCGTGTCCAAACTGGCACAGGAAACAACATGCCTGACTCCCAGCGTAGAGGACTTGGGTGGGCCGTAGCTGACATGCTGGTGAACGCTGGCGCTGAAGGGTTATGGTGCGTATCAGCGAGAGCGAGGTGTGTCATTTGTCATGCAGAACAGATACAACCGTCGGCTCGGATTCGTAACGCATCGGTGGTATCATCGGGGTGCAGTCGTTCGTCCGGAATGCCAGGGAGGCTCAGCTGGGAGGTAACCGGTAAAGGATGGATTATCTCGGGGTTTAGCGGCGCAAGGAGCACACGGTCCGGAATATACAGGGCCAAATAGAACGCTTCGCCCTCCACTGGTGTAACCTTCATTCTACGACTTTTGCTTCAGGAGCAACTGATAGCTAAGAAAAAATTTAGCGCTCTCAACTGCAAGGAGACGTTCGGCGCGACAATTGGTGTTCTTCCTGCAAGAACTCGAGTAGCCGTCCTCCAGGGAAGTTGCCTTAAGATGGACATGAACCAAGTGGGTGATACGGTTCGCGTATGGACATCGTTAATATACCGACATGGTGGCTAAGAGGATGGAAGAGGGATGCCGCAAAGTCGCGGAGTTTGAAAGAGCGGTGCTAGTGGACCTTCGTCATGAATCACCAACGCTGACGTAGATCCCGCACTCAATATCGTCGATGGACTCCTGCCGAGACACCAGTTCCATTCGTGAAAGCGTCTGCTCGCAGTATGGCGTCATTGGTGACGGCGTGCCCACACCAGACCCACTATAAAGACTGCTCACTGCGTCGATCACCAGCAGAAACCTCCCCACACAACCATGGAAAAAGCAACATCTGTTCTCGCCGCATTTGACGCAGGCAAACTGCCCACCACCCAGCAATTCGTCCAGTTCATCGACTGGCTCGACAAAGTCGGCATCGCATCCATCGAACCTTCCGCCTCAGATGAGCTCAGCTCCCAAGGCCGTCTCCTTGCAAAGCGTGTCCGCGAAGTGCTCGACGCATACAAGCAGCTCGCCTTACACAAGAATAGTAAGTTTCTTCTGACATATATGCTGTCTGTTGTCTCATCCGATTCCAGGCGACAATATTTTGCAGGAAGCTATCTGGCACCTGACCCAAGGCGACATCGAGCCATCCGGCATCGACACAGACCAAGCCACCGCCGACATCAACGCCATCCGCTCCTCTCTCTGCACCCTCCTTTCCGTCTTCTGGAACTCTCTCTCCTCCGAATCCGGCAACCTCCTGAACGACTTTGCCTCTTTCACCCGCCTCTCCCTCGCCGATGCGGCAGAACTCATCGAGTCCGGCGCTGCTACTGCGAAGGAGAACCTTCGCGAAATCGAGGAGGGCGTGCAGAAAGGCGAGAGGACGAACATTACTGGCCGCGATAAGAAGCGCGTAGAGGAAGAGGAGCGCGATGTCAAGGCCAAGTGGGATCATAGCATGGACGCCGTCAAGGGTGCCGGCGATACGGTCATCGACACCGGCCGCACTGTCAATGAGACCATGCAAGAAAAGACGGAAAAGGTGTCTTCCAAGATGCAAGACGCGTATCTGAAGGTTGACCGCCCTACTTCCTCAACCATTACTTTCGCTCACACTCAATCACACCCTAGATCTGCGACCGGGCCCTGTCAGACCCCAAGTACCGCGACGCCATCGACACCATCATCACCGTCCTGCAAAAGCGGACCCACCAAACCCTCGACGCGAGCAAATCCGCCTCCCTCTCCTCCTTCATCAATGATCCCACCCCCGAGCAACACGTCCCTAAAGCCCTCGACCTCTTACAGCAGTTCCTGGAACGCCTCTCCGGCACCCCCCTCACCCCCCTCTTCACCAAAGTGCGAACGTGCCTCAACAACATCGCCGATGACCCCAAGCTCCGCCAGTGGTTCGATGACTTCTTCGCCCTCGCCCGCAAGAATCTCACGGAAGAGGGATATGCGCGCTCGGAAGAGTCCAAGGCCAAGCGTAAGGAGCTCCGCACCCGCTGGAAAGAACTGCTGGATGAGAAAAACGGGAAGTGGAGGGCGTCGGTGAATGACGTCAAGGCCGAGTTGCAGAAATTCCAGGATGGGCTGGCGGCAGACAAGGATCTGCAGCGCTTGAAAGCTGCGCATGCCAAGCTTATGGAGGACGTAGACAGAGGTCTTGTCGAGGCCGGTGACAAGGCACAGACTGGTCTGGAAGCACTCATGGAGCGTGCGACGTGGTTCTGGCAGGATCTCTTCCGTGTTTACATCCCTCGTATCCTCGGATCCCTCAGTGATATCCCCATCCCCAGGTACATTTCGTCCTCCGTATTTTTTCAACGACCCCACCTAACCTTTCCTCTTAGAACCGAATACAAAGACTCCGAGATCGAATTCGTGCTCGAAAACCTCGATATCTCGTCCCTCAACCTCCTCCCCTCGCATGTCTACATCCGCAACATCACGGACGTCGACATCACCACCGCCGAAACCTCCACCGTTTCGCCACACACCGCCTTAGGCACACTCACCCGCATCAAAATCGACGCCATGCAGCTCGCCCTCGAGGACGTCTCATTCTGGTACAAAGACCTGTCCACCTCCACCCTCGCGCCCTCCGAATTCACCGGCCGCATCGCCCTCACGCTCCCCCCGCAAGGCGTGTCCTTGGACATCAAAGTCCGGCTCATCCCCAATACCATCGCGCCCTCCTCGCCCCTTTCGCGCGCCTCGCTTGGCCACTTCCACATCATCGAGCATGTGCGGGTGGGGATTAGCGATGACGTCACGATGGAGGTCAAGGAGAGCAACCATGGCATCATCCTCGCGATGTTCAAGCCCATATTTGTGATGCGGCTCCGGGAGGCGCTGGAGAAGACGCTGGCGGAGCAGGTGCGTGCTGCGATTGAGTGGGCGGATGGCGTGGCATATGATATTGCGAGGCGACGGGAGGTGTTCGAGGATACGGGCGCTGTGGGCGGTGGTGCGGCGCTCATTGCTGCGATGTGGAGTGAGTTGGGCAAGTTGAGGAGGGAGGGGCGGGGCACGGGTGTTCAGTGGCACGCGACGGGGACGGGGGTGGTGGTTGAGCAGAAGAAGGGCGAGGTAAAATTCGCGATGGGCGCCGAGCCGCAGATTCTGAGTGGTGAAAAGAAGGGCCCGTTGGGGACGGCGTCGGAGCCGTTGGCGCAGAGGGTGGGGGAGGTGGTGCAGGAAACTACGGGGATGGATGTCGGGCAGAATGCGGAGGAGATGAAGAGGAAGACTGGGGAGGTGAAGGAGAGGGCGGAGGGGCTTGTGAAAGAGGGACAGAAGAGGGTGCAGACGTTCCAGAAGAGTGTGGAGATGAAGAAGAGTCAGGAGGAGAAGAAACCGGGTTGGCAGAGCGATGCCTTCGATTTCAAGTGATCACCTCGTCCCCTTCTCCCTACCTCGTCCCCTTCTCTCTATCTCCTTACTGATGTATCCCCGGGCCTAAGTACTTCTTGCATATGTTGACTGTATCTTTGTAAAACCCTGTACTTGTACAATAATTGAACATTTACGAATCTGCTCAGTTCCAGATGGCGTTGAAGCTGACTTTCGAAAGCGCATCGCATTTGCAATTACCGAACCCTGACCCCAACCCGCATCACCATGAGGGTTGCATACGCCTGCAAGGCCGACACACCCTTGCCTCGCAGGCCTCGCTGCGGTCTTCTTCGCCTGGATCAACATCTTGAATGGGATGTGGGCAGTTGAAAAGGCTTGCAAGACGCTTGAAACATACATTCGTGAACGACGGCCAAAACTTTGCAGCTGAACATCGTCTCGATATTGATTGACTCTATAGGCAATGTCTACGGCTACTTCGAGGATCCTGGATGCTCAAGCACGCTGCTCCGACTTGCTGACCACGGCATCCATCTTGCTTGTTGCATTTCTTGGATAGTTTATGCTGTACTAGTCTGTAGACGCCGCGAGTAATCTCGCTAGCGTATACGTACTTACCGCCATCGAACATCCCATAGGCGGTACGTATAGTCTTTCCGGTCCACTTTGCCTGCCAGGATCGCTACTCTGAGCTGAAGCACCTTGGTTTTGGTCGGTAGTGCTATGCCCGGGGAAAGCAGAAATACGCTCATCGGCCGAGGGAACTCTGTATCGGGGTTGAAATCGTTCATGTAGCATGTTTAGATCAGTAGAGCGCTTTCCTTCCCACTAGACCCCGAAGTTTAACACCCTGGTATAGAGTACCTGCAAGAGGCACTATAAATTGTCCAACAGAGATTGGACCGAGATGTCAGAAGGGCTCTATGGTATGTATGGCCGGAAGTCCGCCACAGGGGTCCGCGCTCTTGGTCAATTCATCCGCTTGGCATTCAACGTTGTGGATCCAGTATTGGAGGAGGGCACAAGGCTTACGACACCGTGCGCCCCGATGACGGGAGCGACACTCCAGAATAATAACATGTGTCAATGTGAACTGCAGAACGACGTTATACAGGAGGTGGCACATAAATAAGTCTGTGTCCAAGGAGTTATCGAAGCCGAGCTATATCGTATCGCGGTCGTCACGCGAACTGCTTCTCAACGTATTGGCGAATTTGATTCGTTATCTCCCGTTTGACGGCCAGAGGAAGAGAGGCTTGACCAGAGATTCCCTATGAGCTCCAGCCTAGAAGGACCTATATGTAGCGACTCACTTTGTGCATGAGGATAAAATTCCTCGAATAATGCTTGGAACGAAAGCGGCTCCATCACTCTGGCGCGTTCTATGTCGACAGCGTAAGTTGCATCAAACCGACGCCCGAGGCTAGGAAAGGCGCGACAGACCTTTGCTGCGGTGTAGCAGATCATCAGACCATCCACTCTCATTGAGCTTGGAGGTGAGTGCTGATACGATTCTGGCGTGTGCTTGTATTTCAGAAGAGACTTAAAGTGCCGTAAAGCCTGAGAGACTCACCGATCCCATTCTCCACTATCAACCAGGCGGCGCTGGAGCTGGGAATAAAGAACGTCAACTTCCGCAGCGGAAGTCCGCATCGAGACTACTTGTGTCGTGATGTGGGACTCTGCGAGTCGAGGTGTTCAAACTTCAACGAGTTGCCACTCGACACGCGCCTCGCCAAGGGGTCCGGGGATATAGTGATTCTTCCAGTGCAGTACTACGGTCCGAAGAAGAATATCAATAAACTGTCTTGTATGAAGATGAGGTGCATTCAACTCACCAGTGGGGACAAGCAGCAGGTGAATGGACCAAGTCCTGGTTGCGGTTTCCCGAGTGTATCTCGGTCTACAATCAATATAGCCGGTCACATGATCGTTTTTTGCAATGTTTGGTTCGCAAAGCCTCAGTCAAGGTCAAGCAACGACCACCATGACCACTACCACTCCAGAGAACGACCCCTTCTACCTGAGGTATGTGCTCCTTCCTGTAGTGGATTCTCGAGGGTTTTTAGGCTGACTCTTACCCAGATACTAGTGCGTTGTTGATAGCAGACATGATTCGTAATCCCAATCTTAACATTACCCAGTACCGGACATTCAGGAAAGCACGGCCACGAATTCCTAGAATTCGAGTACTCACACGGCCGCCTGCGATATGCGAACAACTCTAACTATCGCAACGACAGTCTCATCCGTAAAGAGAGTGAGTCCCAGCGCCTTGAAGTATCAAGCAATCTTTCTCACCTACATCGACGAAAACAGTGTGGGTCGGGCCCCTGGTAGTCAAAGAGCTCAAGAGGATAGTCGAGGCGAGCGATATCACGAAGTAAGCAGTGCGCTTTGGTTGTTCGGTGGCCAGTTGCTGAGATGTATCATATCACAGGGAAGACGACACGAACTGGCCCAAAAAGAACATCGTTGGGAAGCAGGAGCTTGAGATTCGTGTTGGGAATGACCACATAGCTTTTGAGGTGCGCATCATTGTAAATCGCCTCGGCGCAAGAGACTGATACCTGGCTATCGCCGCGCAGACCGCAAAAATCGGCTCCCTGGTCGACATCCAGGACAGTGAGGATCCTGAGGGACTTCGTGTCTTCTACTATCTCGTCCAGGATCTGAAGGTGCGTAACGCCTTTTTCGACCTCCATTGTGCTGAATCGACCTTCCACCATCAGTGTTTGATTTTCTCGTTGATCTCTCTGCACTTCAAGATCAAGCCTATATAACCCACTGCTTTCGGTCATCTTTGTTGAGAGCGCTGGTTTTCTCTTATTAGTGCGGATGTTAGGTAGATGTGATGCCGGCTAGACAATACATGAGTTAATGTCAGTTCACTGCTTCGTTTGCCAAGGGTCAAGGTCACTCATTTTTATTCTCCCATGCCACCAGCACATCCTTTCCTTCCACACTTTCCTCAAGAAAAGCGCTCAGCCTATGAATTAGGTACGTTAAACTCCTCCCAAAGGGTTCACTGATCTGACATGATCCTTTTCCTTCAGCTACTACCCTTCGACGCTGTCTAAAGAATTGCAACGCCGTATTGTTTTCGTCATTCCGGTCACTTGCATGTCAGCAGCGTCCGGAAGCTCGATGACCAAGGTTAGGGTCCGGTGATCTCGATTTAGGTAGGTCAAAGAGAACGCTTGGAACGTCGAAGAGTCGGAAGATACGTTGCGGCGCGAAACGCTATGATTTGGGCGCCTAGGCTACGTTATAGAGGATCTACCCGCGAATATAAGACGAGTATGGCGCTCATCTTGGACAATGGACATGAAATACGGCATCTTTAGGCAGCGAACAACAGAAGTACTCCATGGGAAGGGATGGATGTTGTCCGAGAACAGCCTGTCGAGCCTGGCCGCTTCCACTTGAGTAGGTCGAGACTCATCGGAAAGAACCACTTGTCAAGCATATGCATGTCAAGTGTCGCTTGTCAGTGCGCGCCAACGAAAAGACTTGAACTGAGTCAGATTCACTGACATCCTCCTCAAGGTCACGCGATTTGTGCATGTCCGTGGCTGTGCTAGCTTCCGCACTCTAACAAAAACTTTTTGGCACCGTTTCACACTTCCTATCGCCATGTCATGGATGGTATATGGATCCGGTAACCCAAGGGGTACTTGCTTACTTCAACTTGCGACCACTTCTTCTGAAGCTAGGTACCTTGGCATGCTGGCAGCCTACGCGCGGGTTGATCGTTGCGCACACCACCCATGCAACCCTTATGCTACGGGCCAACTGTTCTGTGTCCGCTATAATTGACATATATGGGCTTTTTATGCAGATTGTGTTTCCTCATCGCAGGTGCTGTTGCTGGAAAGGCACTGCTACCGGGATACCCGGAGTATGTATCAGCCCGTCGCAGGCTGCCTAAGCAATTGGCGTTCGAGCGTCTATTCAATGGATATAACCCACTTCATCGGAACTGACTCGACCTAATCACCCACTTCCGATCCTTCTCACTCTAACACCATGGGCTCCACAGAGCCAACCAAGCCGGAGAGGACGCCTACCATGACGGAAGAGAATACCGCGACGATGCCGGATCGTTTGGACTCGGGCATTCCTGGTATGTTATAGACGTGCGTCTTTCTTTAATTTTGAACAAACTGAAGCTTTTGGATACAGCATCCTTTGCTCCCACTTTAAATGATCATATGTCAGAATTAGGGTTTCACCTTGCGAACCATATTACCAAGGTTCAGCTCCTCAGGGAAACGCTATCGGCCTTGGAAATCTCACCGGCTCCAACGGTGGAGCGCGCCTCGACCTCTGGCCCGGGCTCACCCGACCCCCAGGCCCTGTCCGTTTCTGGCGAACTGGACGTCAAGCCCGACATCAACGTCCCAAAGCCTGATGCTTCTTCTAGACACAAGTCCCCAGCACCACATATAGTCATCGATGTGGCAGGACCTCCTCACACCGTAGAGAAATCCAACTCACCACGATGTACTGATGATTCCGTACCAGCCTCGATCGAGATCATCGCACATATCCATGAACTCGACCGATTCCTCTGCTACCATTTGAATAACATTGCGTCTCTACAATCGTCCCTTTCAACCACACCATATGACCCCACGATGGCAGCCTCTAACCATACACTGTCAACAGTAAGTGCTAGGCTTCTCATCTGTCTCGAGTCTCTTCATAAACCACGACAAGTCAGGTTGAATCTGGTGTAGACTCCGGCTCAGCTATCTATAACCCGACGCTGAGGACCAAAGAAGATTGGGAACGGCGCAAATTGCGCGAGGAACACAAGATGTGGGCACAAGTGTTCTCGACGATCGTCGTGATTGTAAGTAGCGCGCTTCTCATCCCCATTGGCTGAGCCTCACTATAATGCTCCAGTCCACGTTCCTCACAGCAACAGTGATCTCAGCCCTGTCACTTGGGCGCGACGTCTGGGAGGACAACACCTCGACCACAAGGGAATATGTCGTCCAATTCGGGTCCACATCCTTCCTCTGCGCATTTACGACCACGGTCATCGCCAGCGTCAGCGCTGCGAAATCCGCATATGCTTCCCATCCAGGCTTCAGAGGACGACTCCTACCAGGAATTCCTCTGCGCCTGTTTCTTTGCGGCGGCGGGTTGTCTGCGGGCTTCATAAGCCTATTTCTCACCGTGAACATGACGATCCCAAGGTTCTTGAAGCCCGACACGGCTGAAAATCGGTATTCCATCTCACCAGGGTTGATATTTCTATCTGTGTTGTTGTTGTATGTCTATTTTGACGTCTTCGGGCATCATCACTACCGGTGGTTGGAAGGCAAGGTTGGGTCGGTCTGGAAAAAAGTCCGTAAACAGGCCATGTGACTTAGATATTCATTGATACTTACCGATCTTTGAAAACGATAGAGCTAAACTGATATAGTACCCAACACGACGATGACGGCTTCTCAGTGCTCACTGAACTTAGCTCAGGTGACGGACCTAAAGCTTTGACCATCGACAAGACACCGACGCCATAGAACATGCTAATGAAGTTTAATTCTTCAAGATAACATACATACATATCATTGTAAAAGCGTCACAAGAAGTTTCAAGGCGGAAACTCGCAAAATGAACATCAACCCTGTGAGTGATCCCGTTCAGTCTTGATTAGCCTCACGAACTCCATCGGCGTCCTGCGGGTCCCCACCTCGAATATTGGAGCAACTCATATCTTGTAGAACACCTATATTTCTTTCTTCCTCTGGCTGTCAAATGTGGCGATGATGTTTCTGGTTTCCTTGAGTCAAGGTGGCGTGCTTAACTTACTCTCGTAGACTCACCAAACACAGCAAAAGGTTGCACTTTCCAATATCCATCATCGGGGTTGATGGTGTCAAGGCCGAATAAGCCGGCGCGGGGCGTTTCAGGTGAAGTGCTTAGCCCTTGCCTGTGCTGCTCATCGTAGGCTGGTTCGCAATATTCTGCAACAGCACTTCTACTAACTTCATCATGGGGAGGGCTGTGATTCGGAGGATCTTCTCTAGTGCCGGACTGCTGGCGTGTCTGCGATAAGCTCAAAAGCTCGCTCTCCCGGTCAGTTGGCCACATATGACCAGGATGGCTGTGGATTTTTCTGGACTTTCGAAGGGGACTGTAATCGCCGGATGTTGTCCGCTTGCGATTTCCATCATGTCTGGACTTCTTTCTTTTTCTTTTCTAAAGTATGCGGTGTGTCAGGTCAGTTGCGTCTAAACGAGAGCTGTAATTGGAATCATGATTGTACCTTCGCTTCCACTCCACCCTCGGAGGCTAGTATGGAAGGACACTTATCCCTATGTTTGTCCCAAAATCCGTTAACATACACGTAATTACTGTCGAGTTGGATGTGTCTCTTGCATCCGTTGCAACGAACGCTGTGTGGTTGTACATAACTTGTCCGTTCGTCCTCTTCCAGGACCTTCTTTCTTCTAACATCATCCGAGTCCATGATCTTCAAATCTTGTCCTTCAAGAGCCTCCGGAGAATGCGGTGGCGCATCCGCAGTTTCCTTGGCTGTAATATGCCAATTTGGAATCTGTTCGTATGTAGAATCCAATGGTTGAATATTAGAAGAAGCTGTCTGGATAGCTGTGAGTGGATGCGGCAGTTTTGGTGCTTGCTTGATTTGTTGGAGATTAGCGCCACTATTGACGGAGAGTTAATAATCATCAACACGCTTCATTTGAACTTGTTATCAAACCTTGGCCCAACGACAACTGGGCAAATTTTCCAGTGCTCTGCCAGCAATTGTGAGAAGTTCCGCGATTCCCTTGAGCAAGAGAAGATGTGGGAGCATCCGCCACACCGATCAAATGGTACGACTGCGAGGCTGGTGGATTCGGCACCGCTGGAATCGAGATGTCTGCGGCCTGACATCATTGGGCGCTTCGAGCTCACCCTCTAACGTGGATGAGTTCCGTCTCTCACTGGAAGGTAGTGGACCTAAGTGGAGGTCAGGGAACGAGCGGAGATGAACTGCCAAATCATGGCCGCACCATTTATTAATATTATCGAGGCTATGTATTCTATCACACGTGATGGTATCAACCATGTGTTGGCTGGGCCTGACAGACTCACAGTGCTACACGCAGCCATAGCCGCCCGGTGCAGTCATGACCCTAGAGGTGTTCCCAGCTCACCGTCGAGTCGTTTGCGCTGAAATTACTGTACTCTTACGACCTGGTCTTCACGTAACACGTAACACAGGCCGTGAAGAGAAGAGATTTTCGGCCTCGTAACGCGTAAAAAAAAATTGTGAAGAGTGTTACGGACTGAAATTTCGACGGTCAAAAATCCCAAAAAAAATCCACAGCAGGATGTCATGCAATAGGTACACTGAGAATCACTTGACTGAATGGTCGTGAAGAGATTCAACCCTTCGTAACGCTGAATTCCGAGCCATGAAGAGCTGAAGAGATGAAAATTTTCGTAACGCGTAACACCCCTCGAAGACTAGGTCGTAAGAGTACAGTATTCAGATAAAGTGCCATTTAGTTCAAACTCCGCAGATGACCACTCTGGACCGCTTCGTTGCTCTCGTCTTCAAGCTCCAGCTATCATCGCTTTATGGAGACAGACTTACACCTGTACCATGAGGTATATACTTCTACCCATGCTTTAGGCTAATACTAGTCTCTCAATAGACCAAATCCAAACTCACACTTTGACGCCTCCGAGTCAGTCTCCACTAGCATGTCTACAACGTCACGGTCTCGATACTCGATCCGGACCTCTCGTTCTTCTCTGAATCGACAGCCGAATCTAGAGGACCTAGATACAGCACGGACCTTGTTTCGAACCCGGCCCGGTGGAGTCTTGTTCTTGAGCAGCCCTATCTTACGCACCTCGAGTCATTTCTCGTCAGTATCGCGCTTTTCTTGATGCGGCGCCAAACCGCTTATACGCTTACAGCGACCGTGACTGGTGGTTTGTAGCCGCATGTTTGATTGGAGATCTAGAGAATGGAGGTCACCTTCAGGCATGTTCTTGAACAGCCCAATCTCACGCACCTCCAGTCATCTCTAGTCAGCCCAGCTCTTCTCGCGTGCGGCGCCAGATCACTTGTATGATTGCTCACCACGACTTGGAGTTTATGGGCGCAGATCCGATCAGAGGGTGGTTTATTCTAGGTCTTCGGCCACCAAATATTTCATGTTGTGAGTAATTTTTCCATCAGCAGCTCTCGTTCAGGTTAAGACGGCTGAACGGAACGGACTCTGGATTTTTGCCTAGGTCGCTGGCAGCATGTGGTGAAGCAAACCGACCAGCACGACGCTGAACAGCACGAACGGGATGATTATCGAATATTTGCTTACTAGTAAGGAGAAACCATCCTGTTTGCCCGGGTTGGCTGTTGTGGTGCATTACCAGGGTGTTCGGGTTCACGCGGCACAGAAGAACGGGATTCTGTGATCGGACTCCGTATTTTCGCTTGGGTCGTCGGCAGCATGTGGTAAACACATCGACAGGCGCGACGCTGAACAGCACGAACAAGGGCGAACATCGGACATGTGGCTACTAGTGAAGACAAGATCATGGGTTAGCGGATGCGGTGCATTATCAGGGCATTCGAGTTGACGCCACACAGAAGAACGGGATCCTGTCACCTGTGACACCATCCCGATTGAAAAGTAACAGCAACTGAACCACATCCACGACTATAAAAGATGGACAAGGAGGAGGCTAAAGTTCAGTATCCAGAATACCCACAACTTGCACTCAGAGTCTCGCATTCACCTCTCGAACAAACATGTTACCTAGTTTTCAAAGTCTTATCAATTCGATTCGCGGTGCAGGTCAAGCGTCTGCCGACCGTAACCTCAGTGAGTCCCGCCCCGTACGGCTCGTTACCGAAGTCGTCGCTGATGGTGTTGCACACACGCTAGGTGACACCGTGTCCATTACGGTGTCCCAAGACGTCCGCGCGTGTCGTGTTGTGTCCATCGTGCTCCACGGTTCTGTGCGCAATGCAAGTGTAGATGAAGACCGACATGTCCACTGGCGTCTGTATTTCCAAATCGATAACTTGCCGTATCGTGTTGAGTTCAACTCGGAGATATTTCACGTCGATGGGGTCACCAGGCTCTGGATCACTGAACGCCCCGTTTCTTCTTGCGCGCCACAATCCGTCACTGGAGGACCTCTCCTAATTCCTATGATCTCGGCGACATTGACAGTGCAGAACGTGATTGATCTTGTCTTGCATAAGGGTCGCGACCGCTACAAATTATCGATAAGGGGAGATGGATGCCGCTTCTGGTGCCGGACTGTTCTTAACGATCTTGTGGAGGATGGCTGGGTCGCGCCAAACACTACTGACCGCGTCCAACAGCACATTCGGTCCCTGAAAGAACGACACGGTCCAGATCTTATCCCCTACCCTGTGTACTACCAGGGCAGTTTCTACTGATTGACAAGCTCAGCATCGAAATTTTATACTTTATATTGCCTCGTCATGTCATAATGCAATCATAAGCCCTTTTCTGCCACACTGTAACTTCGAACAGCAGCAGCCCGCGTTTCGACTTCCAGACTCCCAGGAGGAGCTTTCCTTGATGTTTTCAACGTTACTACATTATGGCCATATATGTACATCAAGCTTATCTCGTTCACGGTGCTCGTCTGCCAGCAACACTGGATATAGTACCTGAAACCTTTAGATTCAGCGCGAGGTAATTCGCGAGGGCCTTCCTTAGGAACTTGAGTGCTTATTGTGGCAATATTGTGGTCTGATGCGAATCCGTATGAGATGAGGGTGTCGATGAAGGAGGCGGATGTGGAGTCTAGTGGCACTGTGTCGATGTCGGTGCGAACGGAGGCGTGTGTTTCGTATGAGGTGGTGCGGGTGGACTCGGGAAGGGTGGGCCAGGATTCAGAAGCTAGATATGACGAGAAGTCGTCCAGCTCTGAGGAGTGCTGCGTCTGTCGCTGGGTTTCTGGGTGTGAAATGATCCTTTTCGCGATGGAGTCTTTGAAGAGTGAATATTGTGACGAGGTGAACTCCATTGCCCGGTTGTGGGGAGGATAGTGAGGCGTATTGTCGAATGCTCGTTTTGTTAAGTACTCGTTGTAGCCTGACATGCACTGATGATACAAAGGCAGCAGAGTCCATAGCAAATGTACACCGAAATCAAGCACCGTCAAGAACCCGAAAACAGGTCATAAACCGTATCGGCCTCGTACACGTCGCCCTCTCCATTGAGCGTCGATGCTTGGTGACACAGTGCAGCGTGCTTTTTTCTGACACCCCCTTGCAGGCAAGGTCCGCTGAGCAATAAGACTCGGCCAATATGTATCAAGGTGTTTGCAAGGTGTCAATGTTGTGTCAATGTCGACCATTGGACATAATACACACAAAACTTGAACATGGCGGGGGATCCAAGTCCATGGCAGCAATGACATACACTTCGCGAAATAAAAAGGGAGTGTCCAGCTTCTAATGGTGCGAATCCGAGCAGTCACGCTCAATGGTTTGTACGCTTTTACGGTTGTGTTGTAGTATCCCTTGACAAAAATAGTCGATGAAGCATACTCGAGTATAGTCTATACCTTCAAGCTTTGACAGCTTTGACAGCTTATAAGTCCGAAGTCGAAGAAGAGCTATGTTAAACACTGGTTTGTTTGAAAAGAGATAGCCTACTTCAATTTTCAAATGAAGACCCAATCCAATATCGACGGTCGACCTGCCATCGTCCGATGGTCAACCTATGCTCCGCATGATATCGCGGTTTTTCTCCTGATATTCTTGGCACGCATGAACCAGAAGTTCAGCTTGGTATTCCTCCGCGATGTTTTGTACTAGATTATATGCGACATCATTATCTCTCAGAATGGACGAAAGACATGGATCCTTACTCTCGATACATGTTTCCGCATCAATCAGCCTCATGCGAATTATGAGGCGTTGGATCTCATCATGCAGTCTCACCATATGCCAATAATCTGAAAGCTTCGTAATGTCCATCAGTAGGTCCAGACAATTCTCTGCGTCATCAGCTTCAATATCAGGAAGGGTTCCCGTATAGGCAAAATCTGCACATGTTGGAGCGCTAATTGAGAGCTCATAGCGCTGCGAGTACCAAGCGAGCACTCACCAAGAGCGAAAGCTACACATCGACTTGTATGTTCACTGACTTTAACCACCTGGGGGTCGGAAACAGACGCTGAACGGTTGCCAGGCTCCATATCGTTTGTGAAGAGGTCATGAAAGAAATCGCTGTATGTGGCCAAGTAGGCGCGATGACCGGGCAAAAGCTCTTCTTCGTCGTCTCCGGCCACAAACTCGACATCGACGAGCTTTTTTTCTTTGCGCATTTCGAGGAAGACCGTGCGTATGGAAGATAGCTGTACCGAATCAGAAGCAAGGTCGGATTCCTGAGGTAGCTCAGGTTGCTCTACTCTCTGAACCCCGAAAGCGCGAAGGAGCTTCTCGAAGGGTGATAGGAAGCCTTGAACAGGGTGATACTGCGCAACTACCTTTCTTTCTCCCAGGAGGAGCTGACCAGCAGACTTCCAATGTCGTGCTGGGTCCTCAAAAGGATCCGCGACGTTCAAAAACAGTGGTTCAGAACGATACTGCAGCAATAAGCGGGATGCCTCGGGTGAAGCAGAGTTTGTGTCCAACCATTTGTAAGTCTCCCTCAGATCTCGCAGCATACGCTGATCCAAAGGATGATCACGCAGCACTCTGCGGGTCAGAATTACAAGGTGCTCAACCTGATAAGGGATAAGGCCCATCCTGATTTAAGAATAGAATAGGACTTACCACCTCGGCAAAAGCGGGGTTCCCAAGAGCTGGATGTGCCATCAAGATACGTTCATGCGGTTGGTCTAGAAATAGAGCTCGTTGCGTCCAAGCAACTGATTCGAACTTCGGCAGAAGTAGTTCTCCCGGCGACACTGCACTTGGTAGGTCGTTGGCATATGTCGATGGATCGATTGCACTGGACGGGCTTAACTTGCAGCGGGCGGGATCGCGCAGGATGAAGCGAAAGCTGTCAAGTTGCAGCCATAGATCATGCTGGCTGGAATGGATTAGCAGAGGCAGCCTTTCACAGTACGCTTCGAACACTCTACGAGCCCGTTCTTGGTGGATAGCACCTGTGAAGCTCGCGGCGTGCATCGCACGAGCACATGCTTTGAATATATGGAAATCCAGGGATGTTTCCCTTTTCAACCCAAACGTTACGAGCTGACTTTCTATGTCTTGGAACGCTTCAAGCACGAAGCATGGCGATCCTTGAAAAGCAGCAAGAAAAAGTGGATCTCGCGCGTATAACTCCCTGGGTTGTACAAGCACTCGATCGCGGTTAGGCACGAGAAGCGTATCGAAAGAGGAATGATCACTGGAGCTGATCATGAACATCCCTAGCAACCTCTTGTAGGCATCGATGTCGCCCGGAGGAAGGACCGACGGCAGCTCCAGGGAGCCAAAAAATACGGGAAAGGTAAGGGCCTTGGCTTGAAGATGGAGCAAGCCAATCGAGTACGGCGATACAGGCATGTTGATGAACCTTCCAGCCATATCTAATGGGATCCCAGCTGGGAGCATGCTGATTTCATCTGCCGGACGAGACATGGAAGGATTTGGGATCGCTTGCCAAATGGGCAACTTCCGTGCTACTGGAAGAAGTTCGCCAGGAACAGATGTCACATTGGCTCGACACCACATGGAAAGGGAAGTCCTGAGGTCGGGGTCTAGCTGTCCAAATTGATCGACTAAGGAGGATTGCATCGGTGCTATTGCTGACAGGACATGCGGGAATGCAAAATCTGGGAAATCCTTTCCCGAAAGGAGCGTCTTGAGATGAGAGGGAAAATTTCTAGCATGTCGATCGACAACTGTGAGTCCAAGATTTGAGAGGGCTTCCCACACTCGGCGGTCGACGATATTGTTGGCGAGTATGACTGCGGAGCGATTCCGGCAATTGTTTAATGACGTGTAGTATTGAGGTCTCGTGGTAGGAACCAGTGGAAAAGTACTTATATCCACTTCCTCTGTGTGCAGATGACGATATTCTTTCCAGAATTCAGTGATAAACTTCTGCATCCTGTCGCCAATTTGCACAGGGTCACCGGCGGATTCCTCTAATTTTTCTGCGAGTAGAAGCCTGACAGCGGGACCGTTGAGTTTAGCAACGTTGATATCCAGGGAGAGCAGATTCACAGCGCGGAAATCCTCATGAATAAGATGAGGGTTGGCGGGGAAGAAGAGCTCATGGACGTGGCGGTCTGCGACGAAGTACTTATGCGATATGTCTACAGTCTTCTCAAAGACCGCGAAAGTTTCGTTTGCGAGAGGAAGGAGTTCAAGGCCAAGGAGATTGTCCAGACCGTCTTTGCAGAGGAAGGTGAGAAGATAATCAAGGTCCTTGAACGGCAAATGTGGTCCCGGGTTTTCTAAAGATCCAAGAATCACGGTCTTCAGGTAGGCGGGTGTCAACTGAGTTATGTGTGCATCTTTGATTGCTCGCTCAACGACTCTAGGGGACAGTTCAGCAAGACATGGTTTCACAAGGCGAAAAGTCGCATCCAAGGTGCCTCCCAATTGTGGGTCTAGCACTGCGGCATCTTGAGGTAGCAGGTGATCCTTTGGGTGACCATAGGTACGCCTAAAGACGCGGTGCCTCGTGTGCTTTAGATGCCTAACGTAGAACGCAGCTGTTACTAGGCTGCTAGTTTCGCCTTCTTGATCAGTATCTCCAGGCCACCAGGACAAATTATGGCCATGGTTATCTAGTAAATCCGCTAGAAGGAACATGTACAAAGAAGGAATGGCTGTCGAAAGTAGCCAGCGATTGTATCCAGACGCGACGGCGTCATATTCGTCCAATCGGATCTGTCTCCGATCATCAGATAAGATGAACGGAGCAGTTAGGTGAACAGGCAACGAGCTCTGTTCGGCCAGTGGTAGTGTCGAGAAAAACTTGTGTATTGTCTCATCTTGACCTCTGCTGATTCTTGCGGCAAGTGCGAGCTCGATGGGTAGTCGTAGACGATACTTTTTGACCAGTGATTGGTGATCTGTATCGTGCTTAGGTATGGACGTAGAAACAACGCGCCATGTTTGGCTTGTGGAATGCGTTTCTGTCTTTCGAGTAATGCCAATGACTCTGGATCTGTTGTCGCCAATGGTAAATTCATCTGCGAGAGAAACAGTGGCTGTCCAGCGGCATTTAAGCCCGCGAAAAGTGCGATGGTTGACACGGATATTCCGAATTTTCGTAAAGAGCAGAAATTCCTCCCCCGATGCTTCGAAAGGAAGAACGACTTTCGTCATTATGTCGCTGACCGTCCAGACATCTCCAAGTGCAGCATTGCTGGAAAGTCGTGCCTTATCCCTGAGCGGAAGGCGGAAAAGAGTCTGCCAAAAATTCAATAATGAAGACTGTGACTCAACTTGGAAACTTACGCCATTATACGGTTCAGAGGACAATAATTTGAAGCCGAATATTCCATCGAGGGAAGCAAGATGACCGGGGTAAAGTCTACGAAAGAAATCTGGTGAGAAGAGGGTCAAATCATGGCTCCAGAGTTGGGTCGTACTGTTTCATGTGGCTTAACGGCAGCTGCAAAGTCGCCCGATCGGGAATGGGGAGGTTCCGTTTGTTAGGATTGAGAAAGAGAACTTGATCTCCTGAGACAACCATTGCCAGCTAACACATTGTCAAATCTCGCGTACATGATATTAGGCGAGATTGCTCACATCCGTGAGGTGGAACATGGTCAAGGCCCCGAATCCGAACTGCCCGATAGTATCGCTCCGAGCGACTTTGCCTCCGATCCCAGTCCGACAAATGCCTTCGAAGTCGGCGTTGGTGAACGTGGAGTTGTTGTAAATAACCACTGAGGGGCACCTCTGAAATCTCGCCATCTTGTCCGCCAAAATCCTCTCAGGCGGTGCTGGAGTCTCGTCGACAAGAATTCCGAATTCGCTGGCTCCAGCATCAGCTGCATTTGCCAAAAATTCGGTCAAAATCTGGCGGGGGGTATAGCTCTTCAGTTTGTTACGAATCGTAGTTGTCAGTTCCTCCATCATATCGATACCAAAAGGCTTAAGATCAACAAACTTCAATCCAAGACGTTCCATGCGGAGCGAATTAGCAAGATCATCGTCGATCCTTGAGTGCGCCAGGTAATTGCCGTCCAAGGGCACCAAACAAGCACGTTCCCCGATATCGTTGTAGAAAACTGATGGGAAAGAGCGAAGGGTAAAATTGATATCTGGAACCAGTACTCGAGACCGCTCCTCCTCGTTCATGCCTGTAGGGAGAAGCCGTAACAGGTTCACAGCTTTCGATACGACTGACATCGATGGTATGTTCTTTTGTAGCGATGCCAGCTTCTCCAATATGGCGCTCTTCGAAGGACTAGGTTAAAAAATGCACCAAATCAGTTCTTAGATAACATTGAACACGATGGCTGCATACACTTCGGAGCACCCCATGCTCTTGAAGAATTCAACCGCCTTGGATCCAGTGAAGGGGATCTGGAAGAAGCCTACAGCAGGATCTTCGCCCGAAAATACAGCGTCAATGGTGCTAGCCAATTGCCGCTTACCATCAGAGACGGGTATCCATGCCCGCCCAGAAATTGTGGTGCATAACATAGCCACATCGTCTTTAGAAAGGCGACGATTCATTAGCTCCTGGACGATAGAATAGATGCTCCGATAAGCGTTTTCGGGTGGGGCCACAATCAGCATGTGCGAAAGCTGCGCGACTAACACAGATATTTGAAGTGGCTGGTCCCAACCGAACACCTCCTGGAAAGAGCCGTCCGTCTTTATGTCGCCATCAAGAGGGGTCAGGACTTGGTCGAAAAGTTCCATCCGGTGAGGATCGTGCCGGCACTTATCTGGAGCCAAGAGCCCCTTCGAGGTGGGAAGCCATTTAGCGTAGATTTCAGGCATCTTGGTCAATCTGAACCTCATGCTATACATGACGCGCAGGAGTGAGCGCGCGACCTCTCGATCGTTGTGGGTGGTGATAAAGCGGATGCGTTCTTTGATCAGATCGTTTGAAAGAGTCGTTTGCATAAGATTGATGGAGCGGAGGTCGTCCACAAGCTTCCTCTGCTCCCAGTCTTGCATCCGAGGGAAGCGATCTGAATCTTTGCTGAAGAGCGGGCCAAGAGGCGAGTCGGGGTCGATGAGATCATTGGGTGAGCGTCTCGCACCACCAGGTGTCACGACGAACGGCGTCTTCCCCAATTTACTAAGTAGCTCCCCTGGGAGCTTGATCTTGTTTTTCGCTATGAAATCAACAAATGCGTACTGCGTCGCGGTCGCTTGCTTCAAGAAATTATCTAAGGCCAACCGCACGACATCGGCGTCCGAGAGGTGTGCCGCCGTGCTAGGATCAAGCATCTGGACGAGTGACAAATTGACCTCGCGGCCGTCGAGGAACACGGTGCCCTCGATACTAGGCAGAATGGGTAGACTCGGGTTTTCCAAGACGACGCCAAAAACCCTCTGGCCAACTGGAATGCTAGCTCGAAGCCGATCTGTACGTGTCCAAGGTGCAACTGCACGAGGGAAAATAGGCAGATGACGCAACTTGAGGCGCCGATCATCGCTCAACGCCGCGCGAGCGCAGTTGGTGATATGCTTCACGAGCTGATCGGATGCCCCGTCGTCTGGTCGGAACGCTTCGATATTGTCCATTGTCAGCGCATCGAGGAAGTCATGGAGGTCGTGGGCGTTGCTGAAATTCCTGAAGAATTTGATCGTCTGTCGATGACTTTGCCCAAAGTCTTGATGAAAGAACAAAACACGAAGCTTCCTGAGGTTTGACAGGAGGTACGGATGGAGCCCCGTTTGGTCGAAGATTGGAGACCATGTCGGTTTTAACCCATCCTGGGTTGGAAGGAGGGGAAGATGCTCGACCATCGGGTAAAGTTGCCCGCAAAGAGCCGAGCTCCTCATCCATCCCCAAAACTGTGACAGCCAAGCTATGGTTTGTTCATTCAGCTTTGCTGTACCAGGAATAAGACCCGGGGCTGTGGGGTAGTTGCGGAGGTATTCCATAACGACTGAGACACTGAGAAGCTGCACATTGAGAACCCTCGGACCCTCTCGTTTCAAAAGACCTGAAACCATTGGTTCAAGACGGTTCAAGATAATCGCATTCTCGTCCCGCACTCCGAAGACCCTGTACTCTTCAGCGTCGAGCATGGTGTGGAGAGTGATTGCCCCTACACGGTGTGTCAAAGCAATGTGGCGATCATTCGAAACGGGAATAACGGGAAGGCCGATAATGTGGTTGATTTCCCCTGTCGATAAAAGATAGGAAAGAACGAGGGCTAACTTATCAGCGTTAGAGGGTGATGAGATTTTCTCGGGATGTTCCTGAAGAGACGATTTTAGTCTTAAGTCGAGACTTATGACAAGAGTACTCACACGAAGAAACATGTATGCCGTTGCGGGCGAAAGAACCTTGCTAACAGGATTCTCCTTCAAAAGCGCAGCAATATACTTCGGCGGACTCGTAATTTTCAGTCCGAAAGTTGCTAACGCTTGAAGAAGCTTCTCCTTTTCCCCACCAGCAGCCACAAGAACAGATTCAAGATCCAAATGCTCCTTCACCCGATCTGTCTGGGCACCAACGACTGGCCAGACACGACTCTGCGACGCTATCAGGCATCCGAGCAGTCTCGATGGCAACTGCTCCCAGTATCCACTGTCGCCCAGCTGGTTGTGGTTCTGCGCGGGCGGCCACGCCATGAAGATATCCTTGATATTCCCGTCTTCCATGTTCTGTAGGAGGTACATCCAAGCCTGCGGGAGATACTCTTCGAATAACAGTTTATTCCATTCAAGGAAGATGCTAATTTTGTCCTGAATCAACCTCACGACAATCACAAGGATAAAGAGAAGAACGAACTGGTAATCTGACCCATGCGCAGGCGTCTCTTCCCTATTCTGCAATTTCTCCCTCGACGATGTGAGAGCAAACAGGCCATGTACATGAAGGCAGAACTGCGTCATCAGGGGCAGAGGAAGATATGTGAAAAGGCGTCCCAAAGTCGACGGCGCTGTCCTCTCCTCTATAACTGACATCGGGATCGCTAGCGCCAGCGCAGGATGAAGCTTATGCTCGGTCAAGTTGTCGGTCGCATCAAAGCCTACACGTCTTGAGAGGCTTGATGCCGCTTTCTCAGAGGAAAACGACGCGTGAAGGATGCGCCAGTGCTCGCTAGAACGCGAGCCATGAAGACCAACGCTGGTTTCGGTCAAATCCGTGAAGAAGATAGCTGCATCAGGCGAGATTGTAGGGTGACGAATGCTTGCGGATCTGCTAACGATCGAGATGGCGTGGCAGGTTCGCCCGCCCACAGCGTCTATCTCATGAACCTCGATGGAGGTGACACTTTTCAAAAACAGAAGGGCAATTCGGAGTTCATCGTTCACGAAGTGGATGAGTAGTTTTCGGAGTTCAGCAGCGGGTAGAATTTCGTGACTGATGCCACTGGGCTTAGTACGTAGCGGGAGCCGGACGACTGAGCATGGGAATTTCTGCCTGATGTCGAGACTGGGGTGAAAGAAGTCCAAAGCAAAGGGCTTGACGAGCTCTGCAGCTTCAGGCACTTGCGCAAGATTAAACCTAATATCTTCCGCACTGGAAACTTGCTTGAGAGGGTCAAGGATGATCATTGTAGATCCTGAAAGGACTTGAGGGGTGTCGGTGACCTGTAGATACGATTAGACTTGAGAACTGACGAGCGAAAAACATGAACAAGTACATGGAAGGTGCATCTAAACCCCATCCCGAACTTTCCGATTTTTCTGAGTGGCCGTATCAGTCGACTTCAGCAAAGAGAGTGAGAGACATACGTTGTGTCAGACTTCTTCGATGAGTCCCAAAGGTTGAGCAGAGACTCAAAGTCTCGTTCGGTGAACACAGAGTCGTTGTAGGCCAGGAGAGCCGGGCCCTTGATCGCTCCAGGATTTTGTAGGTCATCATAGGTCCTGTGGTCTATAACAAAGATCTGAAGATTAAATTCAGTTACGAATTCTCTGAGATATCTGCCGGGAAGACGAACCTGCTTTTTGGCCCCCGCATCTTCTGAATTCTGTACGAGCTCCCGGAACAGCCCTTTCGAGAATGGATATTGTAGGAGAACAGTACGTGTAGCACCGACGTGCGAGACTGGCATGGCTGTTAAGAAAAGTCGTGGATGAGCACTAGTGGTGCGGCAACTTGGGATATGGAAAGATCGATGAGGCGGGCGTTGAAGGCCTATAACACGCTCATTCAAGCGCCGAGGAAGCTAAAATACAATTGACTGTGCAGTCGGGCTAAAGATAATGAGAAGGAACCCCGTTTTAGGGCATCAAATGCCTCGTTGGATTCGATCAGTAACAGATAGACGCCGAGATAGGACTTCACAACATGCTCTGGTCCGCACCAGAGTTTGTTGCAATGCAAAAACGGAAGTCTTTCAGAGAAATATAGGTCCGTTTGTGGGTTATATCTCAATTTCGACGCAGGCCGGATGAGTAGGAGGCTGGCAGGAGCTAAGGGGCGAACCCAAACGACGCGATGGTCATGTGAAACCGCGTCAATAGATACAAATAATCGCGCAACAAAGGTAATTAAACGCGTTGAATCAACAAACGCATCTTCTTCAGCAACCACCACCAGCAAGGCCATTCGCAACACCGCGATACATCAAACACCGCTACCACCACCAATCCTCACCTCAACTTATCAACACTCATGTCTGGACGCGGAAAAGGTGGCAAGGTAGAGCATCTTCACACTTACCACCATGCAACCGCAATGCTAACACGTTTCTTTCCTCGCCGTAGGGACTCGGAAAGGGCGGAGCTAAGCGTCATCGCAAGATTCTTCGTGACAACATTCAGGGTGAGTCAACGCAGCCCCGGCACCGTTTTACCACCCCGCTCACATGACGCGCACTCGCCCACAGGTATTACGAAGCCCGCTATTCGTCGTCTTGCTCGCCGTGGCGGTGTTAAGCGTATCTCTGGTCTCATCTACGAGGAGACTCGCGGTGTCCTCAAGATCTTCCTGGAGAATGTCATTCGCGACTCCGTAACTTACACCGAGCACGCCAAGCGGTGAGTAACCCTTCAACGCCCTCTTTGTTGTCGTTGCTCCTTGAGCTGATCCATGTCGTCGATTCATAGTAAAACCGTCACCGCCCTTGATGTCGTGTACGCCCTCAAGCGTTCCGGCCGCACCCTGTACGGCTTCGGTGCCTGATCGCCTTTGGCGCACCTTGTTAGTTTTCTTGCATGCTTATCATGGATCGCACTGACAAGCTTCTCCCAGGTGATGCTTGTTCTCTTCTCATGCCCCTTATCATTATGACTCCCAATCTTGTACAGTATCTGTAACTATGTCCCTAAGTTTGAGTAGAGTACTACCAACATCGATAGTATGTGCCACCAAGCCGTGCGATATAAGGTTCGCGTTGAGTTCGATTTCTGTCACCGCTGCCCCTCGCGCCTTTGTCATGTCTATAACCATCGTCTCGGGCGGCGAGATAGACGGTACATTCAAAGTTGTGCTAAGCTAAAAATAGTAAATTTTGAAGGGAAATTAAGTTCACAGACCAAAATTCCAACTGCAAGCACAAGCAGGGCGAGGCAAGAATGAGGGGATACTGCTGTATACTGTCGCAAGGAGGACACCTGTGTCCCGAGCGCACGGACCTTCACCCTTCGTAAATATCCATATCCTGGTCCCCGTCGGTCACAGGCTCCTCTTCTTCCATCTGCTCTTTCTCCTTGCCTTTATCCTTCGCCTTCCTACTCCTCGTCTGTCTCGTTTCCTTCGGCGAAGCCTCCTTACCACGCGCCGCCCTCGACGCCCTCGCACGAGGAGCATTCTTCCCCGTCACCCGATCGACCATCTGCGACGCCGCCTCCACCTCCGTCGCCAGATCAAAGTGCTCCTCCTCGACAGCCTTGCCTTTGCCCTTCCCCCGACCTCGCACCCCGCCCTCGGGGGCGGTGCCTTTGGGCTGGAGTCGCACCTCTTTGAAGCAAATGCGCTGCTCGGTATTGGCGACGTGCGTCACGGCCTTTTTGTGGGCATCGTGCGGGTCTGTGCGTGCTTTGTCAGCGGATCGACTCGGAGAGGGAGAAAGACAGGAAAACGAGGGGGGGGGGAAAGAAGCGTACCTTTCCCGTCTGTGAATATCAGTTCGGTCCCTAGAAGGGTCTCATGCCTTCCCTTTAGAATGGTTCCAGAGAGCTGCAAGAACGGCGTCGGCGTATCCAGCCCCTACACAATCAATAGAAAAATATCCAAATGCGATGAACAACGGGCGGAATGTGACTCATAAAAACTCACCATGAGACGATATGTGGACGAGCTGGGAACGAGGGTCGGCTCGATGCTACCCAGATCGAGCGTAACATATGTTACTTCTTCTTCATCTTCGTACTCGTCGTCGGGGCCGAAGGCATCGACTTGTCTGTAGCCTGGGCATAGGGATGACGATTGGTTCATTTGTGGACATGAAGGGACAGACCAACCGACATGTTTGGACCTGTGGCTTGAGCCAAATATCGCGTGGCCGGATTAGATTACTTCACCGGCGATCAGCAACCACTATTGCAGATCATTGCATTTGACTGTTCGTTGAAGCCGGAGAGCGTAGTTGCTCAATGTCCAATGACCCCTGATCATGTCACTCAACAGCCTAGGGCAGACTCTATCTATGGCTCAATAATGCTGAAAACGCATCGATAGACATAGTTGGCCATGAATATACCTGCCAGTCCCAGGCATATGACTCGTAAACGGCCTATTTACCTCATGCGCCCCGGACCACCGCTTCATGGAGATGAAGCCCTATGAAGCCAGACCTGGAAAGTGCACGGGGATATGCAGCTTGACAGCACAAGTTTGGTCCTGGGACTACAGCCAAACAACGCTTTTCATCGTCACAATTTAGGCGCATAGCATGCTTTTTCGACCAACCTCCATAGCACTCGGGAAGTCCACATCCTCGTCGAAGACATGGCTCGCCCGCCAGTTCCGCGACCCATACGTTAAACAACGTCTCTCCGACCCCGCCGCCTACCGCTCTCGATCCGCCTTCAAACTACTGGAGATCGACAACCAGTGGGATGAATTCCTCTCCAAACCAGACGTGAACGTCGTGGTCGACCTCGGGGCAGCGCCTGGTGGCTGGAGTCAAGTTGTAGCGGGCAAACTCGGATGGGACACGCTGCCTCAAAAGCAGCCTACACCAGCCCCCGTTTACGAAGAGAAGTCCAAGGAGCTCATGGACCAATACGGCACCTGGAGTGACCGAAAAACGCGCGCGAAGAAGACCAAGGTTGTTCCTGAACAGCTTGCATTCGATCCTCTGAACATCGACGACGCGGCGGAGGCAAACATCGAACGTGGCCGGGGAACGATTGTTGCAGTGGATCTTCTGCGTATGCAGCCAATCCCGGGCGTGCACTCTATCCAGGCGGACTTCCTTTCCACTGAAGCAGAGACACTCATCCACGGCCTCCTGAGCGCGAAGGGCAACCCTGAGGGCAAGATCGACATTATCCTTTCTGACATGGCTGCAAACGCCTCTGGGCACATCGTCCGTGACGTTGAATCGAGCCTCGAAATCTGCCATGCTGTATTCGAGTTTGCGAGGCGGAACTTGCGCTCGTCGGAGAGCATTGGGAGGAAACGTGGAGGGGTGCTATTGTACGTCTTTCTATAATCTCTGCTTATGATCTCCCTTGAAAACCGTCACTAAATTGTTTGTGATATCAAAGGATGAAACACTTTCAACACCCATTGCTACAGAAATTTCGCAACGAGACCTTGGAATCGCACTTCAACGACGTCAAGTTCGTCAAGCCTGGTTCGAGCCGTGCCGAATCGAGGGAGGGGTACTTCCTATGTCAAGGGTGGAAGGGTGATGTGTACTAGCTGAACAGGATCGACACCAATCTTTTCGTCGTCAGCGCAGAAGTGCGAGTAGTTTTGCTCGCCGACCAGGGTGTCGACCAATCCTTAATCGCGGCTTGCGAGCGAACATTGGCCGACGCATGAGCCAGCTCGGACAAGGCACTCGGAGAGGCTATCCCGCACAACCTTCGAGTGAGAATATCTACGCTATTAGGTTATCACTACTCAGCACCCGCAGGACCAAATCAATAACTTTTCTCCGCGATGTTTCCTTATAAGGTGGCTAAAAAGCCGCTGCTCCTCACCCCGGTAAAGGCTATCATCCGAATAAGGTTTACATTCGTTCCATTTGGCGCGCATGAGCTACCGAAGTGCAATATTTTCTCAGGACTCGGATCCTGACATAAAGCCCCAAAGGCTTCTTTCATCCATATACTCTCACCTGACCAGATGACCTCTCATACCAGGGGATTTCTATTCGATGGTCAGACTCTAAGTCTTCTCATCCTTCCTCTGTCACCTCAACGATGGCACAGGACAATCGGTCTTCTTCCTCAGAAACCTCCGAAAAAAATGAACTCCCTGTTAACCTAGACATAGCTGAAACCCAGCGCTCAAGCGAAGGGGAGAACGAAGTCGACGATGTACCACCCGACGGAGGGCTGGATGCGTGGATGACGATCGCGGGCGGGTGGCTGATTTATTTCTGTGGCCTTGGGTTCGTAGCTTCTCGTTGATTCGTCGCCGTCTCCATCTAATTCACGTACTCAATTGTAGTTTCTTCAATTCTTACGGGTATGGTTTTAACACTATTTGGATTCTCCCTTCAACCTCTTAATGCCCCACCGCTTGTAAACCCCAGCGTCTTCCAAGGTATATACTTTCTTCGCCTGCCGCAAATATTCTACTCCATGGGAGCACCTTAGATTTCTACGTCCGCAAATTCATGACCAATAAGACCCCCTCCGAAATTGCGTGCGCGATTTCTCCCTCAATTATTCCCCTGAGCGATTCCTAATCCTTGAACACATGGTATCGACAGGTGGATTGGTAGCTTTGAGGCCGCTCTCCAGTTCTTCCTCGGCATTCCCGTAGGCATGGCCTTCGACGCCGGGTACTTGTACGTCACGCCCTGTTTCTCGTCTTCGGTCATCGGTCTGACGAGGAGTAGCCGCCATCTCATGATCGGTGGCTCTTTCATCTACTGCTTCTCGCTCTTCATGGTATCCCTCGCCCAGCCCGGGCAGTATTACCAGGTCCGTCTTCCGTCCTTCTGTCATGCCACACACCCAAAATCAGAAATATGTTCTACGTGCAGGTCTTCCTCGCGCAGGGCGTAGGCATGGGCATCGGCCTCGCCATGACCTTCCTCCCCGTCGTTACCGTTGTCTCCCACCACTTCGCACGCAGACGCGGATTCGCTATCGGGATCATGATGTCCGGTACCTAGCTTCCATCCCTTCCCTACCTGATTGGGCTCTCCCCAGGCGACTATGACTGACCATGAACGCCATAGGCGCCTCCATTGGAGGAATCGTCTTCCCCATCATGCTTAACAAGCTCATCTTCGGGCGACAAGGCTTTGCGCTGGGTGTGCGCGCCACGGCAGCGGTCATCACTGGTCTCATGACGATCGGGAACCTGCTGCTACGTACGCGTCCCCCCGTTCTGCGGGCGGGCAGCCCGAAGCCGAAGCGCACTCCTATAACCGTGCTGCTGCGAGACTTGCCGTACATGACCTGTGTTGCTTCGTGAGTGCTCGCACCACTCGCCTTACGGATGAGTAAGCTGACATGCATATAGAGGTGTTTTGCTGACGCTGGGGATCCTCTATCCGAGTGCGTTGACAAATTTGGCCTTGGACATCTAGTTACGGACCCTCTGACAAGATGGCATACGCTACCAGTATTCTACCTCCAACTTTTTTCTATCAAACACGGTATCGATGCAAACCTCGCTTTCTACATGGTCAGCCCCGTCCACTCGCGTTACCCACTAGACCAAACTTCAAAAAGCTAACACTATTCTGCTGCAGATATCCTTCATCAACGCGGGCGGCTTCTTCGGGCGGCTCATTCCCAATTACCTTGCAGACAAGATTGGAAGCTACAACGTCCTCATCCCCGCGAGTTTCGCGTGCGCTGCGCTGGTTCTCGCCATTCTCGGCGTCCACAACGCCGCGGGTGGGATCGTAGTCGCTCTTCTATACGGTGCTATGAACGGCGCGCGTCAGTATCGGTTTCGAGTCGATCCAATGAAGTAGGTGGAAGCTAACGAGTGCGAATGCAGACATTTCGGTGACTCCAGTGCTCCTGTCTGACATCTCGACCCATGTCGGCGAAGTTGGGTAAGAATATCCTCTTTATCCCCCGAATGAGTTAGATACTGAGGATGTTCCCTAGCATACGTTTGGGGTTCTACTTTACGATGCAAGGTGCGTATTCACCTCCCCGACGCATGGTCTTATTGATGACGATGTTCCCTATTGCAGCTGTTGCCGCGCTCTTCGGGCAGCCCATCAGCGGCGCGCTTCTGACAAGTAAATTTATCTGGTGGCGCAGCACCGTGTTCGCCGGCGTATGCCTTATTGCTGGGGCTGTCATGCTCATGTGGAGCCGGTATCTATTCTTGAAGAGGAGGGGCGGGGGACAGCTCCAGATGATCTAAAGATTGATTGAAAAAAGGTAGTTGTTGCGTAAGAACTTGATAATCGGCCTGGGCTCGTAGGTGGGGGGTAGGGTATTTCGCATATGTATTATCGATTGACAGATTTGAGCCAGTAACGATGGGCGAGATACGAGCTGTGAATGGTATTGGATGTGACTTTGTCGAAGCGAAAAAAGCAAGGAATCATGCACTCACCCTACGCAGCCAACGACCTGCGGGGACTGGAACAACGTCTGACCTTACATGACAAGATCGAACCAATATCTTTATATAAAAGGTACGGGCCAACAGCAACGAATGACGTTTGCTACGATTTTGATAGTGTACAAGTTAAGCTACAGAAGTATATGAAGAGCAGTCTCACAGTGGAGATAACGGTGGTAACAGAGTGTGGTAGAAAGAGGAGGGAAAAGACTCTTGGGATGACAGATAGGGCGTGGAGGGTACAAAAAATAGGATAAATGTCCATAATCAACTGATGTGGGTAGGTAACAGAGAGAAAGGTAAGAGAGCGATCGCGGGGGATGTGGACAGGTACAACGGGCGATAAATGTCCATGATCAACCGTTAACTGCGTAGAATAGCGGAGAGAAAAAAGTCGGGATAAGTAAAAGAGAGGTGGCGCGCTGTACGAGGCGACGAAGCATGAGCGACCTTGTTCATAAACCATAAAGAATTTCGACGTACTTGGCGTACTCATTCTGAGGCGGCTCAGAACCTGAAAAGGAACCCAGTGACACCTTCATCGTTCCAGCCAAAACGCCTGGCGTTAGCCCTCTCAATGTTAGAGGTAGTGAAGAAGTGAGTTCCCCTCCTGGGATTGAACAGGCGGAACAAGGGCGAGCCGCCACAGCGTTGGTCGATGAAAATAAAGCCCACAATTCCCCTGTCTTGATAACCGAGATTGCGGATGGCGTTGTTCCGCTCGTTGCGGTCGGTGGTATAGAAGAAGTCGTTGGTGCGAGAGTTGAACAAGAAAAAGAGGGCGGTGGTATTAAATCCTCTGAAATCGAAGAAAAAGCCGATGATGCGAGTGGTGGAGAAGGGGAACATTCCACGGCGGAAGAAAGGGCTTGCCTGGCCGCGGCGGGGGCATCTCCTGTTTATTCCGCCTGGCTGTCCAGGCTGTCCAGGTTGCCCAGGCTGCCCGCCTTGCCCTGGCCCGCCTTGCCCTGGCCCGCCTTGACCTGGCCCGCCTTGACCTGGACCGCCTTGACCTGGACCGCCTTGACCTGGACCGCCTTGACCTGGACCGCCTTGACCCGGACCGCCTTGACCTGGACCTTGTGGTTCCCTGGCCTGGCGAAGCTGATGAGAGGAGACAGAGACAAAATGAACGGCAAAACATACCTCAATTTCATCGCGGCGGAGATCGAGACCCATGTCGGACAGCTCATCCCGTCGGAAAATATCCGCTTCCATCATACCGGAATCGCGGCCCAAGAGGTCAGCGTCATTGGCGAGGTCACGGGCTTCGTGGACGTCGCCGATGACGCTGGCGAGAGCACAACCAGCAAAGGCAGTCAAGAGGATGAGGTTAAGCTTCATTTTGGATTCGGAGAGTGCGTGTATTGAAGAATGAGAGGTCCGCGAGCCCTTTTGTACGGCAAAAAAGGAGGTTAGGATGCATTCAGCAGGCAAGACTCGCTACGACGAAGTCTCATGTTGACGATGGGGTGCATGGCCTTCTTGCGCCTTCCGCGAGAATCTTGGCAGAGCTTTGGGGTGTGTTTCTCTGTCAAGGTGGAGCTTTCCTCCTATATTGTGACGCACAAATGCTGATACATCTCCTAAAGTCAGCCTTTTTGCACGCGAAAAAAGATCTGACCAAGTCATATTAAAAGGGAGTTGGATGTTCCGGAGTATCCTATAATCTGCTACGAGATTTCCCAGGGAAAAGAGGTGAAGTTTGGGTGAAGTCGCCACTAGCTCGCCTTCACGATATTGATGAATGAATCCAATTCGTCATGTCTGAATCCAATTCGTCATGTCTGTCGAGTTAGAATACGACGAACGTGCTACTAACGATTCAGGACTTGGCACTCTTGTCAGAGAAAACACATGTCCGAAATGAAGTCGCAAGATTTTCCTGTAATAGGTTTCGGTGGGAAGAGCGGGAAGATTTCAACACCCGCCATGCGGAAGCGTCATGAAGAATTGGGTCATCATGATCACAGACGTCAGGACTCAGAGTCACAAGTCAAAACGAGTTGAGTGTCCTTTGTTGGAGATGCTGCATCATGAGCGCTGAAGCTCTGAGCGCTCATGAGCAAGCACATTGTTCTCTACGACCTGTAATGAAATCATAATGCTGGCACACATAACAATAGATAATAAATATGGACTGAACAATCTATCTTACAATAACCAAAAGCCTCCCCACGAGGACAAACTCTGGACCGAATTCACATTGCATTAGGCTCCTCCGTTGGCAATATAGATTTCCGGCGATAATACATCATCAGCTCCGTGCCCTGCTTCCACACATACTGGCGTACGACCGCCAGGCTCATATCCAAATGTAATAGGACATCGTTACACAGAATCTCATATTCATCCTCAGCTCGGGGATGTGGATTAGGATCGTGCCCTTCGTGAATGGACCCCGGCTTCGAGCGTGGTGAGATTTTGTCAAGCTTTTCCTGGACCTACGCAAATATATCAGAAGACTGCCACGCCAGATAATATGAGAAATGGCCTACGTGAATGATAAGTTTCCGGACTCGCAGGTACCGACTGGACGTAAGCTTTGATTGGGTACTGGTAAACGTACAGTCAGCAACACACGAAACACGACAAAGCAAGACAACCTCACGTATTCAGAAGCTCGGGAAGCTGGTCTGCGGGATCAGGGGTCGGCCAAGGCAACAGGACGAAGCTTATTTTCGGATGCGCTGGTATAGGTGGTAGCTTGTTCAATAGCAGGTACTCCATAAGCCACAGCGGCATGACTTCCTCAAGGACCCGAACGTCCTGTTTCATACTCGACGCCGTGCCACGATACACCGCCGTAAAGCTGGGCGCTGCCTCTTCAGATATAACGACGGTGGTATTGGGAGGGATCGTATACGTCGGCGCCTCAACCGAAGGTGGTGGGGTGATCGGGCCAGAAAGTAATAACTGTGCTGGTGTCTTCACTATATCTAGTTGGATTGTACGAGAGGCATCCTAAGACTCACTGTCAGTAAAGAACGGGTATAGCAGCATAAACGACTGGACAAACCTCCGATGCAGCCAACGCTTCGGGTACAACTGCGCCTATGACAGGTGAGCTGGTCGCATCGCTAGAAGGCCGCTTAGTCTTTCCAAAGTTTTTCAGGCGTCCCATGAGGCCGCCTGGCGTAACAGGGGTCTGGGGCTCCGTTTTCCCTGGGCCGCTCCAGCCCGAGAAGTCATCAGGTGTAGGCGGAACAGGCCCGGGCAGTGATGGCTGGCGCGTTCGGACGGTGAAATAATCGTTGTGGCCACCTGCAGTAGCTGGACTGGACATCGTAGGAGTCTCCCCGTCGTCGACCGTGGCTGATCGATGCCTCCGTGGCATCGGCGTGGCATCGTTGCTGACAACGAACGGGGATTGGGGAATTGAAGAGAGACTGGCGTCCTTTGCATATAGCGGTATCAATGGCGTCAATAAGGGGGATGCACGCGTAGGCGCTGCTGCTGCAGGCGGCAAGGCCGGGATCATTTTGGGCGATTTGACAACAACGCTGCTCGAGAACATAGCGGACGCTTTGCGTGTCGGCACCGTGCTCGGCGACTTTGGTGCATCTTCGTTGTCGTGGTTTGACCCATTGGCACGTCCGAGGCTATGAACAAGGATGCCTTCAGGTGCGTTGTTGCCTTCATTTTGATCTCGCCGGATAAGCTGCTCCTCGCGTATGAATCCCAAGAAGAGATTCCGCAGCACCCATTTACCGAGATTGACTGTCAAGGATCGCATGAGCCACAAGGGTCGTCGGAGGAATCACAAATCACCGACGTACTCTTGGACTCGTCATTGAATCGCCGATCATTCGCATACCCAACCTCGTCCGCATAAACCTCAGCTTCGAAAGACTTCTCCGTCAGATGTATGGTCAGAACGCCGGTCTTCGTATCCGCCGTCGACCACGTCGACACAACAGCTTCGCCCTCGATCCTTTCCCTCACGCATTCCAAAGCCTCCCTCGGACTCCTCTCTCTGTCCCCGCCACTCCCCCCAGCCCAGCTGCCAGCATTACTCAAATCTGCAACATCCCCACGACAAAAACGGCCCAAACAAATTCCACGTATGATATCCCAAACGGCCACCTCGCCCGAAGTATCGACGGTCAGAGTATGAATCCTATCGTTGAGTATAATCGAGCGCACCAGCCCGTGCTCACCATGGATGACATCATCAGGCTCCGAGTGTAGGGGTATAGCATCGCTGGCAAGCTCTCTCTCTTCATAGTCAGCACGGGCTGTGCTAACTGGCTGGGCAGTATCTTCGGTCCGGGTGCTCCGTATCGGGCTGGTTGGCAGCTGCTTGAAGGTGGTCGCAGTGAGCGCGCGGACAGTATTTGCGCGTGGCACAGACTTGATGGACGCCGCAGAGTATAGGGTGGCGACTTCGGGGTCCCGTCCCCGGCCGGCGATGAATGCAAAAGGTTCATTGGGGGATATAAGTCGGACAAGACTCTCAAAAGGTATTCCATACAATCGAGTATCGCCGTCTCGGTCAATTTGGGCAGGCCACATCTCCGAGGACAGAGATTGCATGGATGCTGTGAGCGAAGCTTTTGGACTGTGTGCCGTGGATGGTCGGGTGCTTGCCGCAGAGGGTAATTCGCTACTATCGTTGCGCTTGAAGGGAACAGGTGATTCGCTTCTCGTATAGCGATCCCCATCCAACTCAGTCAGGAGAGCAGATGCTCTTACGGACCGCCGTTGGGGAACAGCCCATCGCTTGATGTTCGAGTGGCCGGACGCGGTCCATAGGAGGTTGTCATCCATGGCCACGATTTTGTTTATGCCATCCGATGATGGCGTGCATGGATCTGCGTCCTGGCATAACAGTACACATTCTCCCTCTGAGATATCCGAGCAATCTTCGACATCAACCTTGCACACAAGACCTGAACGATCTCCGGAATAAAATACTTCTAAAGATGGATGGGATGAATGCAGTGACCAAACCGATTCCGTATGGTGAGTGAAGGTATGCAGGCAACGTTGGGAGGCTAGAGACCAGAGTTTAACGGATGCTACAAAGACAGTTGTCAGGAGTGTAGCCTTCATCCTGCGGAGGAACATACCATCAGCAGACCCGGTTAATAGCTGCAAACTCAATCAACATCGCGTGTCAAACTGAATAGGAGTTCGACATACGTATTTTGAATCTTCCGAGATCAGGATTGCACGAATGTTGTCTGTATGGCCAACTAGTTTGCCTGAAAATCGACGTCAGGAACGAAGACAGGACGATAGAACTGTTCCCACCTGTCCGTTTCCCGGTCCGGGGGTCCCACAGTCGAATAACGCGTTCAGGAGACCCCGACACGATCGTGGTACCAAAAGGGTCTGCCGCAAGGGCGTAGACAGATGACTTGGGTGCATTCGCATCAGGTGGATTCAGAGAAATAAGGGCATCATGTTGCCCCGTGCGTGAAAGATCCCAGAGCTTAATGGTCCGGTCGAAGGATCCAGACGCTACCCAGTTTTGTTCGCGACTACGAGCTACGATAAGTTGAAGTATATCACGCCTTCTGAATGACGTACGGTTGGGCCAGACATCGTACATAATCGCTATGGGTACCGATGGTCGATGGGTCGGGAGAGTTGGGAAGGTGAGGGCTCCATGATTTGATGGTTCCATCCGATGAGGCGGAGACGACTGTAACATGTTAGAAAGTTGGACTTGAGCGAACGGCTTTGACATACCCGTCTGTTGGCGGTTACATAACACCATGTCATTTACCCAATCCGAGTTGACCTGCGCGCATTGGCGGAACTCACTCTGCTAAAGCGAGGGAGTGAACACGTGTATTTCTGCTGAACTGCCAATACTCACCTTCCCTGGCTTGAAAGCAGCCAAGTCCGTCTCCCATTGGTTCTCGTACGGAATAGAAAGGGTGTCGCTCTTCCGCCGCCTCCTACCACTGATAGTGACCTCTCCAAGAATATCGCCATCACTTTGCACCCTGTCGTCTCCATCCTCCGTCTCCTCGTCTATCCCATCATCTGCCCAGCCCGTCATAGTCTCCCATCTCGCGTCCGCGCGTCGGAGTATATCAGCCCGCCGTGGTCTTCGCTTCTTCATGGGTATCCCCAAGTCCCATGATATCACAAGGCCATCTCGCCCACCAGAATACAAGATACCTTCCGGTGCTCCTCGGCCAGCGAGTTGCGTTGAAGTGTCGAGTGCTAACGAGGATATGCCTAGCCGGTGGCGCGGATGCCTGGTCCACTTCGGTGTCTCTACCTCGGGGGTGCTTTCCAGGGGGATAAGAAGTGGCCCAATTGATCCCAGTCGTGAGGTTCCATGTGGAGGAAGCTGAAGGCGAGGCACAGGCTCTGCTGGAGCTGGAATCACGTACGAAACTCGCCGCCTTTGCTGGACCATTCCCGTTGCCAAAGCGAAGGACTAAGTATCATATGAGATGAAGCATAGAAATCAAGGAAATATGTTCAGAATCGCAGATCCGTGTAACTCGGATAGCCGGTCAGAACCTAACAAGGCCAAACTCACTCAAGGAATTTGAAGGCAGCGACTCTCGCCAAATATAAGCATGCTCTCAATAAAAAGCCCAAGGCCACTTCAGAATTCTCAGGAGATCACTACATTCAATTTCAGGCATGATATCCACCCCCGTAGAGACTCCGGACATTTCATTTCTCGAATTCAGCAAATATCCCACGATCCGACTCTCCACTGTTCCGTGTTTAATGTTGCTCGACTGAAGATTGCGGGGTGAAGCAATATAGGAAATATCCAGGAAAGGCCCACATTTTATCCGCCAAAAACCGCGGAGAATCAAGTTTTATTGGGCACCAGAAAACATCTCCTGACGACCTAACTTACACCGCTGGTTTCTAAATGATGTGGCACTGCGTTTGGGAGAGAAGATGGTATACGCTGGTAGACGCAAACATAGTACCTCGAGCCCAGATCGAAAATATCGAGGTGGTGCAAGGAATATTCAGATTTCCTGGTCGAAGTAAGACCCCCAACAAAGCAATCTGGGAAGAATGACCAAGGAGGCCCCTCTGCTGAATATACAGATCAGACAGCAATCGATAGGCAATGTGTTGGGAACAGGTTCTACATCGTACCGCAGTGCCTGGGAATTCGACTTTACCATTTCCACCATTTCCACCTTGAAACTACGTGCACCCACAAATTTCGTCTTCCAACGTCTGGCGTCTGGGGAGCCATTTACCTGCCCGACGCATACCTTCTGCTGGTTCAGCCGTTCCTCGCGACCGGGAACGCAAGGTACCCTAGTCATTTGATTTTCCGTTTTAGCTAGAGGCTGCGAAGGTATCTTTTTGAAATCACAGCCGCGCGAAGGGATTCAAGACGAGCACTGAGATGACTTCTCAGGCGAGCGCGTTCTTCATCTATGTTCGTCACCATGAGACGGTAAGGACATGCGTACGCTTTGACGAGACCAGAAATAGCCAAAGATTACTGTACCACCATGCACAGCAAAGAATTGAAGCAGAGTAAATGGGCCTATCGAAGTCGGTACATAGTCCTTCTGTTGAAGTGCATCACGGTGAACCGATCAGCTGATCACGGTAACATCTTTCGCATCATCCAGAAGGTCGCCCTATGTGACCTTTGCACTCGTGGCAAGTCTTCTGCTGCCATGGTGTATCGCACGACAACCAAGGCGCAGTCTGCTTCTACTTGTGGAGCCGGTGCCGAAAGCTGAGCTGGACTGAAAACGGAAAAACCCCGATATCATACTTGCCTCAGGTGTTGATCAATATGACCATGCATGTACGTACCCGGCGTATGTTGGTGATTGTCGTTAGATATCCGACACACAATCAGGAAACAGGTGACCCACAGCCCAGATCAACATATTTTTAGCCCTAGAAGAAGCCTGAATCCTGTATACCAGATCCCTCGAGAGCCCGTTTGATGACCTGTCACATCATTCTCGTCGTCCTAAAACATCAAATTTGGAACACCGTATCTGCACGCTTTCAGCGAGAATGCTCGATAATCTAGAGTGATCGTCCAGGTGAGGGAATCGCCCCAAGCAGGCGAGTCACGAAGGTCAGTTCTGCCCGAGCCGGTAACCAGTTGATCTTTGAACGCTGGAACTCTGGGAAAAGGCTCCATGCGGCCGAGGCGTCCTTCTCTCACACAGACGGAAGGTTAGTTCCTGTGACAGGAAATTAATGACATCCAGAAATGCATAAAGGTCTGCGGGAACTTACGCTTCGACAGACCAGCCGGCGTACACCATGCAGCTCCCTCTCGGTTCTCTCCTCCTCCTCCTCGCCTCCTCCTCCTTAGCACTCGGGATAGCCGTACAACAGGATGCGCCCAATTCACTAGAGCTTCAGGCACGTCAGTCGTCCTCAAAGCTTGTGTTCGCCCACTTCATGGTAGGTCCCCTTCCATTTCGTCTAAAGCACTCCCACTGACGTCATCCTTCAAAGATCGGCATCGTCGCTAACAGGGGCAGCCCAGCAGACTACGATGATGACATGAGACGTGCCAAAGCAGCCGGCATCGACGCCTTCGCACTCAACATCGGCGTCGACCCCTACACTGACCAACAGCTCGGCCTGGCATACCAGTCCGCTGCCAACAACGGCATGAAAGTCTTCATCTCCTTTGACTTCAACTGGTACTCGCCCAGCAGTGGAGCAAGCCAAGTCGGCGCGAAGATCGCACAATACGGTCGGCTCCCCGCGCAGCTCTTGGTCGACGGCAAAGTCTTCGTCTCGTCCTTTGCTGGAGACGGACTGGACATGAACACTGTTCGATCGTCCGCTGGCATGGACATCTTCTTCGCGCCGAACTTCCACCCTGGTCAGGGCAACTTTGGTGCGATTGACGGAGCGCTGAACTGGATGGCTTGGCCGAACAACGGGAACAACAAGGCGCCTCAGCCTGGTGGGCCTTCAATTTCCGTCGACGCTGGCGACAAGCAGTACATTCAGACCCTCGGTTCAAAAGGCTATATCGCACGTCAGTCTCAATTCTAAAGTGTATATCGCCGGGTTGCTAACCTCGGTTTACTTAGCCGCATCTGGCTGGTTCTTTACGCACTACGGGCCCGAAGTCTCGTACAGCAAGAATTGGGTATTCCCTAGTGACCTGTTGTGGTACCAGCGATGGAGAGAGCTTCTTGCCTTGAAGCCGAGGTTCGTTGAGATTGTCACCTGGAATGACTATGGCGAATCGCACTACGTTGGGCCATTATCCTCGCCGCACAACGATGATGGTGGATCTAAATGGGTCAACGACATGTAAGCTTCACGTCTTGTATAGAGAGAGGCAGAATGAACTCACTCGTCTGCAGGCCACACAATGGTTGGCTCGACATGGCAAAACCCTTCATCGCAGCCTACAAAGCCGGCGCTTCCAGCCCCGATTCTTTCATCACCCAAGACCAGCTGATCTACTGGTACCGTGTCACACCCAAAGGTCTCAACTGCGACTCCACAGACACAACTATGGTCTCAGCGAACAACGCCAGCGGCAACTACTTTATGGGTCGTCCAAACGGTTATGACACCATGAAGGACCAGGTGTTCGTCGTCTCCCTCCTCAAATCTGCCGGCACCGTCGTCGTCAATTCCGCCGGCACCATCTACACCTACAATGCTCCAGCCGGCGCGTCAGCCATCGCAGTGAACTTCAAAGTTGGCACCCAGAGCTTCTCATTGACCCGTAACGGACAAACCGTCATCAGCGCCACCAGTCTGAAGGCGATCCAGAACAGCTGCCCGTGTGGATTATATAACTTCAATTCCTATGTCGGCACTGTCCCGGCTGGATCTAGCGATCCACTCCAGCCTAACGGTCTGAGCCTGCTAACGAATGGGCTCCACGTTGCTTGTCAAGCGCAGCCTAGTTTGCCCGCTTCGCCACCGCCTACTGCTGCGCCGACGACGACGATAGCGGTCTCGGCTGCACCTACATCGCCTCCAATTTGATCGTGGACGACGAGATAAGAGTTCTATTAAATAGTAAGGATCAATGGATTTAGGTTGGATTTCGAAGTAACACCAGTACTTACAAAATGCATCGGCTCGCAAGTTGGGAACTGTCGGGAATCTGCCGCCCCCCTCAAACTCAGAACAGAAAGAGAGACGAATAAAGTTCCATGTATAGTTACACATGAAAATAGGTGATAAATAGCGAGAACTGCATACGATTTCCGACAGAAGAGAGGCAGCCTGACATGCAACGCGTTGGCTCATGCATTATTCCCAGAAAAAGTCCGAGGACCCGACCCATTTTCGTAGTATTGAGACTGCTCGCTGGCTCGCTAGCTCCTGCGACACGGACGGTGATCACTGATAATAATACATGGTGGTCAAAAGAAAGTGGGCGAGAGCAGATGAGAGCTTGGCAAACACTCTTGATCCAAACAACAAGATTGATCTGGCGGACAGGCTCAGCCCTGCTCAGCCTCAGCCTGGCCACGTCCTCTTCTGCCTGAATTGATCTCAACTAGATCTGGCGACGATTGCCCTCTGCAATTGCCATCTTCACCCGCAACCCATGTATTCCACGCACTAGGCCCACGGCTTGCGAACGAGTCAAGGACAGCCGCAGCATCCCTGGGCGGCGTACGGAACCGAAACGTTGACGCTGTGCACGTCAGGCTCAACTAGTACTTAACTCAACGAGCATTCGACAACCACGCATTCACTATCTCCCCATAAACGGGCAATGGAGTGCACCTCGTCACAATATTCACTCTTCAAAGACTCCATCGCGAAGAGAATCCTCTTACACCCAGAAACCCAGCGACAGACGCAGGACTCCTCAGAGCTAGACGATTTCTCGTCATATCTAGCTTCTGAATCCTGGTCCACCCTCCCCGAGTCCATCCGCACCGCTTCATACGAAACACGCGCCTCCGTTCCCACCGACATCGACACAGTGCCACTAGACTCCACGTCCACCTCCTTCACCGACACTCTGATCTCATACGGCTTCGCATTAGACCACGATGAATCACTCAAGTTCCTTAGGAAGGCCCTCGCGAACTACCTCGACGATGCCTGTGCACCTCCGCCGGTGTGGTCGTCGACGCGGACAACGGAGTGCGAGATTTGTGAACGCGAAGTGCCGTTGACGTACCACCATCTTGTACCACGGTCGACGCATACGAAGGCTTTGAAGAAGAAGTGGCACACCGAAGCGATGTTGAATTCTGTGGCATGGCTATGCAGGTTTGAGGGTCCCCTGGTATCTTACGATGCGCTGAGGGGTTGACCTCTGTTCTAGACCCTGCCACTCTGCCGTCCATCACGTCGCTTCGAATGAGGAGTTGGCACGGGAATACTATACCGTGGACCTACTCCTCCAACGAGAAGACATTTTGAAGTGGAGAAATTACGCTGCTAAGCAACGATTTGGAGTTCGACGAGGGTGATCGCACTGAACGGGATGAACGATTCAATGGATGAAGGTGAGCTTCCTGGCTACATGGCCCTCGGCCCCGCTGGTTACGGTCTTCTCACCCCTACTTCTAACAGAAATTCCGGACCACTGTATCGCTGGCCGACATGCCCATTGCCCATGGTGTTCCCATTTTGGCTTCTTCAATACCTGTTTGTAGGAATTTGGAATCCATGCTCCCACACGATGCCCACGCAAGCAGGCTCCCTTCTACCATCAGCCTTCCATATAAGTTACGCCACATTTATCGCCTCGGACATGGTGTATGGGTACTTGTAACCACACCAAGGCTGGTGGTAATACACGTCGTGCGCTTCGCCATGCTACTGAGCACTGCTGGGTTCGAGTCCCGGTGTCCGAGCTACATGGTGATCTTGATCAAACAAGGTCATGTTTTTGTTTCTCGTCTTTTTACCTTTTGTCTCCCTTCTTGGTCTAGCGTAGGGAAGGTGCAGGCAGGCCACTCCTCTGTCGTTGCGTTGTTCTCCCTGGAGATTCATCTCTTCGACCATTCGACTGCGAAAAGATGACCTGTGAATTTGGGTACCAAATGAGCAAGGCACACCTCAAAAGTGGAGGTTATAAATAGCGTTGATTTGTGGTTGACAAGACCGACTTTATCGGACCATCCTACGGGTTTCCCTCTTCATGGATATGCGAATACCGTTCACACAAGATAACCAGATATCGAGGGTCGGACGGCCCAGATCGCATGTTTGCTTATCTCCTAACTCAGGCTGGTATGTAGGCGCGTAAACTTTTGTTCGGTAAAGTCTTACTCAGTGAAGGATTTCCTTGATACAGTCTACCCTAGCGCTTATACGGCCATTGGCATGGACTGTGATCACTGCTCAAATGTGGTGCGTTTCGCTTACTCCCAATGTCTGATAGACTATAGTCTGATACACCCCGGATGCACACAAGCATCGCGTTGCGATTGAATTATCGATCTACCCTTCCGAGGCTCATTTTTTTTCTACAGCTGTTACGGTTTCCGTCTTCCCAAGCTCTGGATTTCGCGGCAACGCCTTGTACCAGGATAGCAAGCACCTCAGTCGCGGTTCAGCAACCTGCACTACCACCGTCTTTTCGATGAACTCGGTAATTCAGGTGGTCCTGCCCTGCACTCTTCCACTGGGGACTGAAGCGCTTTTTGGCTCATTCCTCACTCACTGCGCACTTTTTCCATTACTCGCCAAAGCACTGTTACCTTAAAGTTATGTATAATGCTTGACCGCCGCTATCCACGACAGGTGGGCGCGCATTTAGCTTGTAGCCTATAGCCAAACAAACGAGAAATGACGTTTGTCGTGCAAGTTAGTGACGTCACGAGATGTTGACTTTATAAAGACCGCCCCGACATTGGCAGCATTCCAGAAAGCACCCTCATCCAATATCCTTTGTATCAATCAGAAACAATGTCCGAGGCTCCATCTATGAGGAAACGCACAACGTCGGGCTCATCGACCGCAACCGCCAACAACCTACCACCACCCCGCACCTCCAAACCTATGAAACCCGTCTCCGCACCACTCACCCATACGCGTCTCAACAGGCTCATCTACCTCCTCGTGATCCTCACCACGCTCCTCGCCGCATACTACTCTTATCGCGCCCTGCAGTACAAAACCGAAGTCGGTGGCTGGTGGAATCTAGCGTTGGGACGGCGTCCACCCCAAATGCAGACACCCCATACGCAGGGGAACGGGGAGGGGTTTTCGAAAGGGAAGGGCCGGTCCAGAATGGGAAAAGGAAAAGAAGAGAGTGTCGAGGATAGAATCAATGCTTTGGCGCGGGCGCTTGGGATGCCGCCGAAAGAGCTGGCTTCGGCGATTGCGGTTGCAGTGAGGCAGTACGTGCCGCCTGCGAGTCTGTCCTCGGTTGCAGCGAAGGAGTCCGGTCCAGCTGTTAAGGCGATGCTTTCGGGGGAGGGATACGACCACGTTAAGGTTGAGAAGGTCGCGGAAGAGGCCTCGAATGGGGTGGTTGGTGGTATCGTGAGCGGCATGGAAGGTTTTGTCGGCATGGACGAGCCTTAAGCTTGAAGAGCTTCTTGCTGTTAGGTTTGGTCAACATATCGATATTGGAGTTCCACAGGACAAAATTCGCATCATCAACTGGCTGTTTATGCATTATGTACTACTTTCTTCAGGTTTACAATTTTTATAATTACCAAAGGAAGCCGTTGACATCCGCATGAATTTCATTTTATTGTGAGACAAGTTTTGTCCGTAAGTCCTGACATGTTGCGTAGACGTCGGTGCTAAGCTTCAGACCACAGTCAACCACTTCGCGCCAAATGCGCAATGGAGTGGTGGTGACACAACATGAAGTGAGGCGATGTATGGTATTGCAATTGAGAGGTGATCAGGGGTACGAGTACAGGTATAATAGATACATTGGCCGTGAAGAGGATATGGAATCTGCCACATCGATAGTCCTTCAGACAAATGAAGATGTTCCAAAGAACAATCGCACTTACCTGCTCTATGTCAACACAACAAACCAGCCTGGCTCTTCCTCATACCCTTCATTCGCCATGATGTCTTTCAACTTCTGCAACACCTCGCCCTGGGGAATAAGCTCGTCATTACGGCGAGTACAAGCTACAAGAGCAAGGAGTGTATGCTGTTCGTGACCGGTCCAACCAACTTCGACTTCGGTCCTGTCCGTGGGCCATACAGGATCGCATACAGTGCGAAGGTATCTAAAAATGACAGGAAATCGGCGGACCTCGGCCGTCTCGCGTGCGTCGCCAGTCAATTCAGGATCTATCGGAAGGAGTTTTTCGCCACATTGCATTGAACCCTTTTCGTCGAGCGGGAAGCCATACAGCAAGGAGCCCCGGGTGCGTCTCGCCTGTCGGTAAGAAAGCAATCTTCCAGACGTTCGTGAATCTCCACTCGTTTGGGTCCCAGAATCGCACATGATGTTCGACGGTGTTACCGGCATTGTAGGGAGGGACACCTGCACCGCAGCATCAGCATCGTTATGTTGTGCGGACTCCTTGGCCAGCTGGCGCCCCTCGTACATCCCAGTCCTTCTACCCTCCACCTGTCCTTCCTCAACACCGCTCTGCCTTCCTTCTTCAAGACCCTCTGCTTTTCCTTGCTCGATGCCACTCCTGCTCCCTTCATCGAAGCCGTCGTTGTACCCTTCATGGTACCCAATCTTCTGACCATCCTCAAACCTCTCCTCTGACTTCACCGATCCCATCCGAAGCCCTTCGTCCATGGCAGAGTCCCATAATAACCTAAGCAACGCGCCTTCAGGAGTTCTCGAGATAGTATTTAAAAATGCCTCGATGGATTGCACATCCTTCGATTGCAATAGCGTCGTCAATGGTGCTAATGTGGTTGTAAAAGGTGCTATATCAGTAGCGGCAAAGTTTGATGTGGTGGATGCGGCTGTAGCGCCAGCGAATACGGCTGGTGTGGCGGGCAAAGGCACTGCCGGCTTGTTGCTGGGACCCATGACGATATGGGCAGAAATCCGTGCCAAGATTGTATACTAGAGATAAAACTGCGAGAAATGCGAGACGCGAGATGCGAGAACGAGGGTAGACTGCCGGACGATGTTCGAATGCGAAAACAAATCCGACGACGGATCGACTGGACTTGGAGGATGCGACGCGACGAAAACAAGAAGCAAGCTAAGTGTGTGAGTTGCGAATCACACTCTCATCACCAAGAGGGAGTAGGCCGAGGTGCCCTCCGACGCAGAGCCTATAGCTATGCTCACCAAGTGTGATAGTCTCCTCTCTGAGTCTCAATATAGAAATCATGTCACGAACACGCCGCAACGTGAGGTTACGTCACAGTCACCCCCCTCTTCTTCTCTTCCTCCGAATCAGTCCGGATGAGTAGTACTGCCCGATACAAGTTGCCTAAGAGAACACTTCAGTCAGCCCCGAAGGAACAAAGGAATCGTAAGAAATCTCACTAATAGGTTAAGTATTGACTCTAGATAAACGAGCCTGCTGTCCGAGAACATACATGGAACTAGGAAGTCGGTAATTCTGGCACTAATGCTGCACTAATGAAACCCAGCAGGATATTCCTGATCTACGGCCCTCCTACCATGCATCACTCGTTCCTTGCCCATGCGCATGGGGTACGTGATGCAGTCATAGATGAAGCTCAAGGTCGAGGAGAAGCCGAATCCGCCGCCATATCCTCCATCCCATCTTGGCTCAAATCCACGCCTCTCGGACTCACGATACCTCTCCGAAGACGATTCCGTGTCGTATTCAACCACGATTTTCTCGTGTTGCCTCGCTCCTGTTCCCTGATGCATACTTCTCCGATGATGACTCCATTTCGTAGTAGCTGGCCATTTTCGACGCTATCTCCGAGAGCTACATCTTCTTGTCCATAATCCATGGTGCTCACACGCAATGGTCAAGGATCAGCTTTCGCGCCGCCTGTTCCGACTCCTGGAACTCGTACCAATACATATGGTCTTCCGAGCGGATGGTTGTCGTTTGTGCCGTTGATCGCGGGTGAATACCAATACCGACTCACATTTACGACAGAGAACGCCAGAGGCCTGGGGCATTTCGGTTTTGATGGTTTTGATTGGTATATGTGTTCTCGGTAGTGTCGTTGCATGATGAACACGCCAAGGTACCTTTCCACTGACGACGTTTGCGCCGTGTACTGATGCAAGCAATCTCGTAACAGTGTTGAAGAAAGCCTGGACGCCTTGGGGACTGATGTCGTATTAGCAGGCGATAACAGGTCTCGCTTCGCCATTCCACGGTCATGAATAGACGCTTTTGCGCGATCCTGTAGGCGGGTTCGAAGTAGCCAATGTAGACAGCCACACCGAGGAGGTTCCCGATCCAAAGCGAGATAAAGGTCAACCCGGTTTGAGAGAGAGCGAGCGAGTAGGCGTGCTTATGGACGTAGGGATAATCTTCTAGAAGGATGAAGAGGAGGCCGCAGAACGAAGCGTCGTAAATGGACGTCGTCGGGACAATGGACACGCGGCAGAGCAAAACTACGAGAGGAGTGAGCGCAGGCTTCAACGATCGGGCAACGTGCTTACCGAGGGGCCTCAGGGGGGTAGAAATACATCCAAGTATTCGCTCACAAGCCGTAGGGACTCGTGCCTCCAAGACCTGAGCCCCGCGATCTCCCTTGGCGTCTCAGACACAGTGACTGGTGCGCTCGACATACTTTCATAATACTTTATTAGTTACCTCATGTGGCACCGCTCACCTCATTGAAGCACGATTCAGTGCGTACGACTTGGAGTCGAGGCAAATAGGGTATTGCAATTGAGAATGACCAGGGGTACGAGTACAATATCATGGATACATTGTCCGCGAAGAGAATATGGAATCTACCACATCGATAGTCCGTCAGATAAAGGAAGATGTTCCAAGGAACAATCGCACTGACCTGCTCTATCTCAACACAACAAACCACCCTGGCTCTTTCTCATACCCTTCATTCACCATGATGTCCTTCAACTGCTGCAACACCTCGCCCTGGGGAATAAGCTCGTCATTGCGGCGAGTACAAGCTACAAGAACAAGAAGTGTATGCTGTTGGCGACCGGTCCAACCAAGTCCGACTTCGGTTCTGTCCATGGGCCATATCGGGTCGCATATAGTGCGAACGTGTTCAGAAATGAGAGGAAACTGGCGGAGCATCGCCCTCCTGCGTTCTTGGCCAGTCAATTCAGGATCTATAGGAAGAAGTTTTTCGCCACATTGCATTGAACCCTTCTCATCGAGTGGGAAGCCATACAGCAAGGATCCCCTGGTGCGTCTCGCCTGTCGGTAAGAAATCAATCTTCCAACCGTTTCTGAATCTCCAGTTGTTTGGGTCCCAGAATCGCACATGATGTTCGACGGTGCTACCGGCACCGTAGGGAGGGACACCTGCACCACAGCATCAGCATCGTTATGTTGTGCGGACTCCTTGGCCAGCTGGCGCTCCTCGTACATCCCAGTCCTACTTCCCTCCACCTGTCCTTCCTCAACGCCGCTCTGCCTTCCTTCTTCAAGACCTTCTGCTTTTCCTTGCTTGATGCCTTGTTGATGCCACTCCTGCTCCCTTCATCGAAGCCGTCGTTGTACCCTTCATGGTACCCAATCTTCTGACCATCTTCAAACCTCTCCTCTAACTTCACCGATCCCATCCGAAGCCCTTCGTCCATGGCAGAGTTCCATAATGACCCAAGCAACGCGCCTTCAGGAGTTCCCGAGATAGTATTTAAAAATGCCTCGATGGATCGCACATCCTTCGATTGCAACAGCGTCGCCAGTGTTGCCAACGTGGTGGTAGAAGGTGCTATATCAGTAGCGGCAAAGTTTGATGTGGTGGATGCGGCTGTAGCGCCAGCGAATACGGCTGGTGTGGCGGGCAAAGGCACTGCCGGCTTGTTGCTGGGACCCATGACGATATGGGCAGGAATCCGTGCCAAGATTGTATACTAGAGATAAAACTGCGAGAAATGCGGGACGCGAGAAGCGAGAACGAGGATAGACTGCTGGACGATGTTAGAGCGAAAACGAATCCGACGAAGGATCGACTGGACTTGGAGGATGCGACGCGACGAAAATAACAAGCAAGCTAAGTGTGTAAGTTACGAGTCATACTCTCATCACCAAGATAGAGTACTGTAGGCTGAGGTGCCCTCGACGTAGAGCCTATAGCTATGCTCACGAAGCGTGTGATAGTCTGGTCTCTAATACTAATAGGTAGGACCCCCGCATATGCCTCATAATGTCCGATCCAAAATCCTCGAATTTGGCCCAATGTGTCCGCAACATTTTGGGCCAAATGTGTCCGCACCAGGATCCGACCTCTACTCTTTTTCTCGAGATGTCCGCAACATGGATCGGACATTGTGGCAAGGGGGGGGGGGGAGGAAGGTGGTGTCCTATGTAATCTCTCATCTCCAATGGAATTATTATTGAGCAACATCTCGAGCACTAAGGAATGCAAGAGAAAAGGTGACATGCACTTAAATACGGTGTGGTTGGAAGAGATAAAGGATATTTCATCGAAAAATGAATGACACCCATCTCCTCTGCATCCGCACCTGGATCGGACCTTCAGGCAACGAGCAAAGGTTTGGATCGGACATGCGTATGAATTTGGTCCAAAAGTACGCAACTTTGGATCGGACCTAGGTCGATTTTCAGACCCAAAATGTCCGCACTAGGATCGGACCTTACGAGGCATATGCGGGGGTCCTTAATAGGTCTGGAATAGAAGTTATGTCACGAACGCGCCGCAACGTGAGGTTACGTGACAGTCACTCCCCTTCTCTTCTCTTCCTCCGAATCAGTTCGGATGAGTGGTACTGCCAGATACAAGTCGCCTAAGAGAACACTTCAATCAGCCCCGAAGGAACAAAGAAATACGCTATTCGACGTAAGAAATCTCACTAATAGTTTAATATGGCATGTACCCGCAGGGCGTCGCGTGTGTTACCGCAACTCGAGGAAAGCTCCTCAAGTCAGGCGCGCATAGATTGGACGAGGAGTATGAGGAGTCGAAGCAGAAGATGTGGAACCTGCTGAAGGCACAGACCCTCGAACAACCGTGGAAGGTACAGCCGATTGAATGGTTCAAGGATACCGTCACGGTCACCTACGAGAGCCGCTTGTGTCGAGATCCCATCGAGCATCGAACTGTCAAGACCGTCGCTGGTTCGGCCATGGCAGAGCTTGTTAGTAGGTGCGAAATGACGGATACAGAAGCCAGGAAACTTGGTGTGGATCTTTCGAGAGCCTGATCTCGGCGTGTGTCGAAGACTAGTGTAACGTTGCGTAGAATAATAGGTAGGCGGTATAATATTTCAGTTATGAATACAAGTATAGTAGCGTCTATCTACAAGTAATACGCAAGCGAATAATGATTTAGTAGTCAGAAGCTGTCCGGCGATTATGTTAGTAGGTATTATGTTAGTAGGTATTATGTTAGTAGGTATTATGTTAGTAGGTATTATGTTAGTAGGTATTACGTTAGTAGGTAGATGGGTGGAATAGGGCTATGGATACAAAAAGGAGCGAAAACGCAATCAGAAAGACTCCCAAACCTCGGGGGAGAAGTAACTGGTCAACTCCCACTCATAATTTTTCTTGAGGGCGAATGTAACGTAAGTGTGGATACCACTTCTCTCGCTCAATTCGCGGTGGTTGCTAGGACAAGTAAATCAGGTCAGCTGTGTCCTGTACGAGCGGCTGTAGGTAAACTCACTAAGCGGCAGAGACCTCTTGAGAGACCCAACCCTGCTCTCCTGTCCCCCGCCCATCAATCGCATGGAACTCCTCCAGTGCTTGAGCGATCACGAGATCATTCGGGCAATAGCGACTGTATATCACGATCCGATGAGCTCGTGGAAGCAATAAAAGATAAATGGGGCACTGACGCGACTGGAAGGTACACCTTGGGTAGGACCATGTCACTACCAGGAACCAGCGAATAATAATATAGTAAACCACCAGTAGGGTGATCAGAGCTGCCGCGATGGCAGTCTTTCTTGTGATGACTACTGGACTGGCCAAGTTGGAAGGCGAAATCGAGATCGCGATTGCTGCGTGAATCAGCGAAGGGGAAGAGGAGGTTCCAGAGCACCTCCAAGCGACCTAGCGCGCGCTCCATTTTCGGCGAGTCAAGCCTTCCACCCAACGTGAAAGCACATCGGGCATCAGACCAGGAACTGCCCTCCGTCGGACGGCAATACAGCTGCATCGAAGCCATCAACAGACATACAATGGGCGGGTGTGAGTGAACGCACTTTCAGCCTGTTTGCTTCATTGCGGACACAATCCATGGAGAGGATTTGAAGTCTGGGCTTGGCAGGCATATTAACATCCTCGACGTATGATATCAACATGTCGAGCGATGTCATCAACGTGGGATCAAGGCAGGTCAGCAGACCGCGCAAAGGTCTGTAGTCAACATCCCAAAGCTTCACACGCGGGGATTTCGGATGAGGCACGGAATCCGTGGATGTCGGCCGAATGCTAGGGAGATAGTATGTCTTCAGGACTATATCACCTGAACGCGAGAAGTCAAAGCCTAAATAAAGTCTATCAGGCTGCCGGTATCTCAGGGCTGAAGAGATATAGACTCACCCAGGAAAAACCGTTTCCCGGAATCGATCCGGTCTTCATCAGGGTACAAAAAACTTTGCGTGATCATAGACCAGTCTAGACTGTTCTGTTCACACCTCACAAGACCTAGGCCACCTTTCGGAGATGTAAGATATCTGAGAACGTCGCTCCCGCGAAGCAAGCGTCCTGACCGCGGATCGCTGAGAACAGATCAGCTGCTGAGGTTTGAATTGGGAATGCGGCAAGGAACTCACATAGGCTCGATGGCAAACCTCAGCTGTCGGCCAGCGTTGCCTTGGCCCGAGCTGCCATTACTGGGAATTACCCAGCTTAACTCCACTGGACTACCGTCGAACGTCATGAGCGTTCCAGGGCCGGTAGACTCCAGAGGACCCATCATTCCAAGTATCCGGGCATAGACAAAGGTGAGAAAGGATATTTGCGAGGAAATGGGAAATTCTGCAGTGTCGAGCATAGAGGCGAAGCATCTGCCAAACGTTCTCCAGAAGAACATCGATTGTGGTGACCGAGCTGGGAGTATCTACCGTGACATGTCAATAATTGACTTCAGCTAGAACGTCAAACAATTCTTACTTTCGTTAGCGTGTCGTAGATAGCTAGACCGGTGGGCTCTGAGTCGTCAATAACCGTTGGTGGATTGAACTCAAAGTCTGCGCCCAAAACGGACGATGCTGCCTTCATGACATACTCAGATGCATCGCCACTGGAACATCCTAGTTTTGCCCGCGTGCGCAAACTGCTGGGCGGGATCTGGGCTGCAACGTCGTCATCAGATATGGATGCAAACAAGTCGAAGCGTCAAGACGTACCAAAGAAGCGAGGATCACTGGTAAGGGTCTCTAGCTGAGGAAGAATAGCCATTGAAGCGAAATGAGGGAGTTCTTTGTCCTCAAACCCTGGTCAAGGGTGCGCCTTTTAATGTAGCTTGGGAGCTTTGTTTCAACCATGTTCGGACCGGCTAATCTATGATGTTTCAAGCCATGGCGAACATTTGGGAATATTGTGTGAAGCCGCATCAGGGAGACGATCGACGGGAACTCGATCCAATAACGGCTCGCGGCAAGAGAAAAGGGAACTATCTCAAGTTGCAATTGATGCGTACTCGCCATACCATTGCCACCGAATGCATATAGCGAAAATAAGTAGAGCATGATTCGATCGACAAGCCACTCCTAGGGTCGGGAAAGTCAAGATGTCCCGGAATAGTATAGCCCTGCACTCACTTGTTTTAGACGCTTGTCCCTGGAGGTCGGTGGCTGAAAGCCTACCTCAGCTCGTTGATCACTCATCTGTGTTCCGCTTTGGTAAGCAGCAAGTTATTCTGGGCACAACGTTCATATCCATCCTTTACGCGTTTCGAATCGTCCAGAATGACGCATGAACGGTATGTACATCCCAATGACTCGTTGCACTGCTCCAGCGCTCGCGGAAAATGGCCGGGAATATCACCAGGGTCTCGGCGATCTAGTACAATTAGCTTTTAGGTGCCTGTAGTAGTTTAGACTTCCTATGGCGATCGCTCGCGTGGATGAATCATTAAAGCACTGGTCAGTGGTAGTTCCTGCACCGTGTTTCAGGCGGCGACGGCTGCCCTACATATTCAGTGACAACGTGAAAAAAAAGCGATAGCGCTTCCGTCACTTCACAAGGGTGAGGAAGAAGCTGCCACGACCATTCGTATCACGCGGCCTAGAATTTAGCCCCGACCGACCTCTCCTCGTATGCAGGCAAGAGCAACGACGAGCTGATGCGGCCGACGAATCGCGAGAATCCGCGATAAATTGCTTGAAAATCGTCGATCACTGAAAATCCAAGTGTGTGTCCAAGTGTATTTCGATACTGCGACCCTGGCTGCATGGCTTTCCACGTGTCGCTGGTCGGTGGAAGCGGGAAGCGGAGACTTTTTGGAATCTGGGATGAATATCATCGTAATCTCGTGGCTGCCACGTGGCAACCCTGAGGTAGCAACGCCGACGGAACCGAGACCTTCGCATGAGAGTGGCGTACTTCACCAAAATTCGTCGCGATCGATGCGAGAACTGCAGTTCCTGAATAGAGACGAGTTATCCGCGTTTGCAAGTGACAAGATGTCGTGAGCTGGTAGGATGATCGCAGATACTCGATAAGCAAAAGGTTTGGTAAGTCATAACTGCTACCGCCGACAAGGGGCTTGAGGGTTGAGGTGATCTGGTAAGTTTGGACAGTGAAAGGACTTATGGTGACAACCTTGGGTTTTTTTCGATCTACTGCCGCGGTTGCCAGTGCAATGGAGAAGCTTTTCCCTGTCTATTTGGTTGTGCTTGCCAACGACCTCCGTTTGTACTGTAATCGGGCCCCTTGATCGGGCCAGCAGAAGCCAAGATAATTATCAGATCTCGGGATGACCATTCATGACTCTGTTTGAAAAGGCGTTATTGGCCTAAGACTGCACTGAGAGACGTGTACAGGACGCAAACGATTCCAAAAATCCCTCGAACGTTTCTGAGTCATTGTTGGATAACCCCAAAAACATCAAGCCGTTTCAGCGGTCATTTCACGACGCGTCGTCCCTTTATCCAATATTCAAAGATTTGCCACGACATATTTACTGTAAATCCGTAAATTCCGATCTCATGTTACTAACTTATATCCGTCGGCCCATGAGCCGCTCCCAGTTTGCGTCTTTATGCAGCCGGGTCGTCGTGAATCACAATCACGCGGTCGTAAAATCGACGCAGCTCTGATACGTCTGAACGTTGTAAGCGTACCAGAACCACTGAATCGCGCATGCACCGCCCTTGGAGCACTGAGTTCCGAGGTCCGGAATGGTGACGCTGAAGTCAGCTGTGAATCGAGATCAATCACTGTCGAAAGGGTTGAGAGAATGGGGAAGAATGTCCGAAAAGACAAGGAAAAGGGCCGAAGGGACGACGTACTTTCGTTCTTGACCCAATCGGCAGGGCCGAGCGAATTGTTGGTATACACAGGCCAAAGGAACAGAGGGGCTCCAATCGGCTTTTGAGTCGCGAGGTTTACCTTGAAGAATGGAATGAATGAGCGGGGAAGGATCGGATCATGGAAATGCGGCGTGGGCTCACAACAGAGACGTTCTATATGAGCTTCAGAGTCAGAATGCCTCAGTTGATGCTCCATTTTAAACAAGGTACACACAGCATATCCAGTGTGATGAGCCTCGATATCAACGTGGAAAGGAACGACTGTGCCAGGCTTGTAGACGCGCGTATTGCTCTTGTTGTCTTCAAACTTTGTGCGAAACCGTCGAGTACCCCGCCTCAATACATTACGTAGCAGCGTACCTGTAAACCTCTGCAGAAGAAGAGGTGGCAAGAGGTGGCGTTATAGCCGGCATCAACCTTGGCGGCGGCGTTCTCGATCTGTGTTCCCGGGGTTACTCCGTTCACCACAGCGCAACCGTACTAGATGTTCTCGACGACGTACGGGACCATATACAGTCGAATCTGTCATAACCCATAGCTGTCATAACCCATAATCTCCTGTAACCCATAGGTTTCGGCTTCCACCGACTTATAGAAGTTACCCTATAATCACCTCTCTTGTAACCCATAACCTGCAATAACCCATAGCTTTTGGCTTCCACCGACTGCTATGGGTTATGGCAGATTCGACTGTAGATCTTAATTTCAAAACGGACTGTCAGCCCCACCCTGGGTATCACCGCCGCCACTTGCATACCAGATTTCAAGACTTTGTTGGCGCCGGTACCACAGGCAGCGAGATTTGCGTTGCCAATCTGGAAGGCACAAGCATATGTCATATATGTGGCGCCGTCCGGCCAATTCGGTCGGGCCTGGAACATACCGCGCGAGGAGTAGGGGTGGTCACGATGCCGTGGCCAGCAACTAAAACGATGTATAACCCGAGACCTGAGGCGAAGGATTTTAAAAGCAACATGAAGAGATAACGGAGGATTGATTGAATGGAATTGTCTGCAGTGGCCTATTTATGCTCTCCAGAAGCGTAGAAAAATCGACATCGTCACAGATGAGCGGGCCGCCCGAGAGACGAGGGTTGCAGGATGTGGTCTTGCCCGGGCCGCTGCGCTCATGGACAGATCTCGTGCAGTGATATTGCAGGAAGTCGCGATGATTTCGGTGTTTCTTCGCCTGCCGTCACCTCTGGCTAACAAACAATGGGCTTCCCTGTTAAGGACGACTAGATTGGTTCGAAAGCGAGTCAACACTCAGGTCTTCGAAGTGTGCCGTCCTGCGGAGGCGAAGCGTTTGAATTTTTGGGATTCAGGGCAACGCGAATGTTCCGGGGATCGTGTTGCGTCGAGATGTCAAGCCTTCGGCGGTCTAAAGCCCAATTCCGCGCCCTGACTCTCATGTCAAGTCCCAGGAACAACTTATGTGACTATGACCCAGGAGCTTAGAGACGCGGATGTGATTATCGGCTCCGTTCAGAACTCGAAACAGAATGTCCGCAAGGCCCGAAGTTGGGAGCAATAAATCGGTAGAATGATCGAGGCGAGGAAAACTTTTGAGTTCTACAACGTTGGCCCCAGCGAAGTTGATAGTCAAGCATAAAGGACGGCCTTGCACAACAACGAACAGCAGGAATGGTGGCAAGTTCGTGACGGGTTCCGAAGCCAATTCCGATTCGTCACATCATTGTAGTTGTCAATCCACGTGACCCAGCACTTGAGCACAGCACCCGCGACTCGTACGTTTTTGGTTCACGTCTACTAACATTGACAACGATGAGCTCGTCATACCCGATCCTGCCCTCACGGCCGTCTGCGCCACACATACCCACCAGCTGCTCAAATCCAGCTTGCGCCACACAGCTCGAATTCCTAGTCCCCGTACCCTTTCCCCGTCCCGGCACACTTCTCCAAATCCGGTGTTTCTCGTGCCAAACTATCATCTCACATGCGTTCTATCCCGGCCAGGTCGCTTCCTCCAGTGGCCGCACAGTGAACTCTTCCTCGACGAACGGAGGGCACCAGCCCTCGTCCAGCCAGGGTGGTGCAACACCCCGCCGAGGCAGGAAGATTGGGACGCAGGAGCGTCCGCTCGAGACCGGGTACTACGACATTCTGGGTGTAGCGATCGATGGCACCACAGACGACGTCAAGAAAGCCTACCGTACGCTCCTTCTTTTTCATCTCTCTCTTTCCCACTGACGGTCGACTTTCCAGGCCGCCTTGCGATCAAACATCACCCGGACAAGAACCCCGACGACCCAAACGCCGAGGAACGTTTCAAGGAGATTGCAATCGCATACCAAACGCTCTCTGATGACACACTGCGGAAAAAATACAACGAGTTCGGCTCGAAGGAAAGTGCACCCGAGGGCGGCTTCGTTGATCCTGAGGAGGTCTTTGGGGCAATCTTCGGCGGAGAACGATTCACAGGAATCATCGGCAACATTAGCCTCGCGCGGGACATGAAGGCCGCGTTACAGGAGGCAGAAGAAGCAGAAGGTGGAGATGACTCGAAGCGGCTGCGGGACGCGAAGGGGCGGGAAATCCTTAGTGAGGAGGAAAAGGCACAGAAGGATGAGCGCGAGCGCAAGAAGGCTGCAGAGGTGCATACTCGTCTTCTGCTCATAGATGATGACGGATACTGACAGCGAGGACAGAAAGCGGAAGTGCGCAAGGAGCGAGTCCAGAAGCTGGTTGAAAATCTAGAGCGTAAACTAGGCATCTTTACCGAATCGGCGACTGGGCCCAACGATCCAGATGTTACCAACAGTTGGCGAACGATATGTGAGCTTGAGGCTGAGTGCGTAGTCTCCCTGTCGTGTGCCAACTACATCCTGATCAGCTTTGTTCTCTCAGGGAGCTCAAACGCGAATCCTATGGCGTCGAACTATTACATGCTGTGGGCTTTGTATACTCTGCCAAAGCGAAACACTTCCTCGCAACGAACCAAACTCTATTCGGTGTTGGCGGGTGGCTCCATAACGTCCAGGGCAAATACCACGTCTTCAGTGAAACGTGCGCCCTCCTCCCACCCTACTTTATTCGCCATTGACCCCTCACATAGTGTGTCGACCTTGCGATCAGCAATTGAGCTGAAAGCTGTGTTTGACCAGATCCAAGCGGCCGAAAAGGCAGGAAATCTGAGTCCAGAAGAGAAGAAGAAGCTCGAGGAGCAGGCTGCGGAGAAAGGGCTGCAGGCGTTGTTCAAGGTGTGCACTCCCCGTCATCTTTCCCTCGGCCTTTGCTCACACCCAGACAGGGAACGAAGCTCGAAATTGAGTCTGTCCTGCGCGAGACTTGCGATAGGATATTAGAAGACCCCAACGTCACCCGCGAGAAGGCACAACTGCGTGCAGTCGCGCTGCAGATCCTGGGCGAGGCCTTTTTATCTGCCCGCAAGGACGAACAGGCGCAGACTGATGACAGCGAGTATGTCAGAGTCGAGACGAAGAATAGCCGTGCACGGGAGAACCGATAGAAACCCTTGCCCGCTCGTTGTCTGCGTTACCTACTCAACTTTGGAGATAATCACCCTCAACGTTATCATCCCTTACTGACTCGCTCAGTCTCATGCATGCATCACATCGCCCAGCTCACTCCAGTAGAACTCACGACCTCACATAATGTAAGATCCTTGCACTTGTACTCCATAATCAGCCAGCATTGCATATATACACGCGCTTCTACATTCGTTCCTTCCATCCCTCTTAGCTGCTACGATGTCGAGTCGGGCTGGTTCTTCACCAGCTCCTCTGCGGCCTGCGCCAGTTCGGGCGCAGCGGCATCTTCAGAAGCGACGACATCCCCGACTGCATCGGCGCTACCCAAGATGGGCTTCGCGTTCTTTCCCTTACCAGGCGGGGGCGGGTGGTAAACCTTCTCCTAAAACATGGAAATTCAGCAACGACATCACAAGGTAGCAAATACCCGACAAACCTTTTTCTTCTTCTTTTCTGGCTTCGCGTTCGGGTCTGGGTACGCCGACCTCTCGATCTTCTGCCACTCCTCATTCTCCTCGAACGATTTCCTTATCGGGTCCAGCAAGTTATTTATCGCAGCCGCCACCGCAGTCTTCAAATCCTTCGGGTACAGCTTCATCTCCTTGAAATCCTGCTTCAACTGCGCAAACGACGCATAATGCGTCGACCCCCCGTACTTCTCATCCCTCTCCACACTAAACACCGTCCCCTCCGGCGCACCCGGCGCAACGAACGGCTTCTGGTCGCCCGTGCCCTGCTCCAAGACCTCATCTCCCGCGAGGTGCGCGAGGCGGAGCTCGCTGATAGGGATCAAGACGGCCTCAATGAAGGCGAGTACGCCGTTCTCCTCGGTGTTCCCCGGCTCGCAGAACGCGAGCTTGATCTTCTTGCGCACGACTTCGGGCGCGTCGAGGAAGTCGATCTTGGAGTTCGGGTCCGAGGACGACATCTTGCCGCCCGCGAGGCCGGGGACCATCGCGTTCATCAGATGTGCGCGTTTGCGGTAGCCGAGGCGCGGGAGGTAGAGCTCTGCGAAGGTGAAGATTTTGCGCTGCCAAGTTGGGGGTCGTTACGAGGGTGGATGATGGGAAGGGCAGGGGGACTCACTTGGTCGACGCCACCGAACTGGAAATCAACGTCAAGGTACTGCTCGTCGAGCGCCTGGAGGCCGGGGTAGAGCAGCCCGCTGAGGAGGGGGCTCTCGACTTGTTTTACGACCTCCGCACCGGCCTTCTTCGCGTCGTGCTCGGACACGGTCGCGCAGAGTTTGTAGTTGTCCATGTTGTACTCCTTGCTGAGCTGGTACGAAGAGCCTTCGATGAAGTGCAGCTTGGAAGTTGGTATTCCGAGGGAGGTGAAGACCGCGAGCAAGATGTACTGGTAGTATTTCGTGCGGTGCGCGACAAGTTCGATAGGGGCTTTGAGATTGTCGAGGAAGGCGTGTACGTCTGATGTAGGCTGTTAGATGCCCGAGATGCAACAGTGGGACAAAATTCCGATGTGGACTTGCCTGCCAGCAGAATTTTAACCTATGAATAACAACTTTTAGCATGTGGAGCAGGGTGAATCTGAGAGATCTAGAACAAGGATGTGGTACTCACCTCGACGCCCGCGCGCAAGAAATCAGCGATCTTCGTCAGAGCGACAAAGTACCCGATGTGTGCTATTCAACATGCTTCAATACACGATCAGCCTGAACCTACACAAAGCACTCACGCCTTCCAGTAGGTGCCGTTCCTATATTCCGCAACCACAGTAAGACTCAGATGTAACTCAGAGAGATGGATACGCGCCCCAGTAGCATTTCGGCGCCCGTCCCTCTGCGAGGATCGCCTTGATAGAGTCGCCCCCAAGCACTTCCTGCAACCTCCGCGTGATGAGCTCGTATCTCTCGTCCGCGGTCTGTGCTGCCATCGTCGTGGTCGTCGATGCAGAGACGGACGAAGGCAAATTTTATGATCTATATAGGATCGTGAGGTGAGTCAGATCGACAACATAATCTCGATCTCTGTTGCGCATTTGCTTTAGATATAAACAACGCCACGTTTTGTCCGGCATTCAACCGCAATTCAGACATGTACTATGCAGAAAATCGTGCGCCTCTGCTATAGCTTTATCCGGACCTTGTGCTGAATATCGCCAAAGTTTGCGCCAGAGAGCTGCACACAGAGCTCATACCTCTCGGCGAAGGCGCCCGCCCACGATCTCAGTGCAAGTTCAACGTAAATCACCAGTTTGTCACCAGTAACCAACCAGTAACGACCTGCACCTGCATGCATGATGAGGACGCGTGCCGCTAGAGCTAGTATTAGAGCTAGTATTAGTGCCCCAAATAGATAATCTCGATCGTCGAGACGACTTGACCAAGGCTAGTAGGCTCGTTGGAACTAACAAAGGGAATTGACGGGTTAGCTCTCCCCCGTTCGTATTCTAAGGATATTCGTCGAGTGATTGATAGCGCACGAATGCCACGACTGGAGGGGCCCCGACGCTCATTCCGTTCGAACGAAAATTGGTTGGCGGCGGCGCTTTTATGACATGAAATAGTTACAGACGTACCTCACATTCCGGAGACAGGCATGTTTCAGTTTTATGGCCTCGTCGCGTCTAGTAACTTAGTCGATACATTGACTGCGGTTGTGCGTTAGCTTCTTTTCTGATCTCCGGACAGGTCTAACCCATCATAACATACCATTGTATCTCAGCGTTTGTGTAGTTGACCAAGATTTCATCTGCTTCCTTGTACGTGGCAGCGCTCCAGGACCAGCACGTAGTTAATGAGAAATGGTTGATGAGAGAACGGAGCGTGCTGGTACAGTCGAAATCAAACGGATGATCGGGCTCGCCCCAGCAGTATGAGACATCGCAGAGCCGTCCCGCCCTCATACATGACCCATCTTCAGCGTATAAAGAAATGTACATTCACTGATCAATATGCAGGCATGAGGCGCCAATACAGCGTCACGAGTCAAATAAGCAAGCCAAAGAAAAACAGGTCGTTATCACTCATCAGGTATCATGGTCAACCAAGCCTACATAACATGACCGCCTAATGGCCCGCTCCCTTCTCGAACACCGAGATGCTCTGCACCTCCTCGAAATCATACAGCGGCTCGAGCTCGGTCTTGCGGAAGAACACGTAGCGCTTAATCCAATAGGGCAGGTAGGTCTTGAACTGGTATCCCGCGTGGCGGGACGTCGGCACGGCAAAGACATAGTCCAGCTCTTCGAGGGTACGTTGCTTGGTTTCTGCGGAATGAAGGACGAATTGAGGATCGTCGGGGATGTGGGATACACTTTTGCACATACCGGGCATTAAGAAGAAGATCATGACGAATGCGACCATATTCAAGGCCGCGTAAAACCCAAAAGCTATGGAGAAATAGTCAGTGAGAGGCTGGATTAGGGACATGTAGGTGACGAGCTGACCTCCCGTGGCTGTGAAGGCAGATAGGATGCGGGGGAATGTCAGGGAGAGGACGGATGCCCAGAACAAATTCGTCGCGACGGCCCAAGACCTAGCAGATCCTTGATAAACTTTTGAATTGAGGTTCGAGACTCCAGAGGACTCACATTCCCATTTCGCGATGGGTCAAGGGGAATACCTCGGCAGAGTATGTGAAGGGCACAGGACCTTCTCCGGGAGAGTAGAATGCTGCACAGGAAGAATGTCAGCACGCAAGGTAATCCATCCGTCATGTTTGACCCACCAGCGAAGAGGAAGATAAACAAGGCAATGCAAGGGACACGGGCGCTGTTTCCGTCCGGGATGAAGAACGAGAAACCAGCAGCAAGCAATGTCCACGCCATGTTCGGGAATGTGAACAGCAACAAGTTACGACGCCCGAATGTATCGATAGTCTGGAATGCCCATTAGCGGGTTTTTTGAGAGGAGAGCGCTGCAGCTTACCCAAACTGCAGGAAATGCGAACACCCAATTGACCAAGCCGAAGCCCCAAGAGGCAAGGAGCGCTTGTTTCGTGGTATATCCAGCATTAAAGAAGATAGTCGACGAGTAAAAGGCAATGATGTTGATACCACACATTTGCTGTGCGATCATGACAACGAAGCTCGCAAGGGTGGCGTGGCGAATACGTGCAATGGTGAAGAGCTCGACGAAACGCGAGATGTAGTTCGAGCCCTTGAGCACTGCGAACTCCTCGGCGAGCTGCCGATGCACGTAGTACATATCACGCGCAGCCTGCAGCTCACTATTCCGCAGGCGTTTGAAAGACTTATACGCGGCTTGGTACCGGCCTTTCTTCATGAGCCATCTAGGAGATTCTAAAACGTTACATGCAAAATGAGTGCAGGTGCCGGCCGAGGACATTAGCAACTGACCAGGACAGAAATATATCCCGATTGTAAGAGGAACAGCGGACAGGAAGGCTGAGCCAAGTTGCAGACGCCACGCGATGTCACCGACTTGGAAAAGCGCAAGGTTGGCGCTGAAGCCCAACAATATGCCGAAAGCGGTCTTATCAAACAAGCAGGTTAGAGGTCGAACCTAGTCAAATAGACCCGAATACTCGCCCACAGCTGCCATGACATGACAAGACCGCCTCGGATGCTCGCTGGCGTGTTTTCTGCAGCAAATACAGGGGAAGTAGTGGCCTTGGGGCCCATACCCAAGCCAAGAAGTAAGCGGCAGACCTTGATCATGGTCAGCGCGTGCCGGAGATGACTAGAATATAAACGCACGAGAAGTTGAGGCCATGTTTGTGCCAGACCCTGTCCGATGACCGCGAAAATACAGAAGATACCGCAGAAGAATAAGGTTCCGCGACGGCCGAGAAAGTGGTTCAACGGGTCCGTGAGCCAGCAACCCAAGAGGCACGATGCGATGTAGGGGCTACGGAATATGTTAGGGACTGTGATAGTTAAGTGCAAGAGAATCCTCACCCAGAGTTAATCAGACCAATGATCCACTCATGAGTGGACGCATTTGGACTACCTGGTGCATCTGAGATGCCGAACTCCAAGGGAAACGACAAGTTCGCGCCATTGGAGCCTGTCTGATCCCATCCCCTAGATCATCAAGAAAGGGTCAATTGCTGGGAACAGAAGAGGGATAAGGATCACGCACTGCACAGCAGCAGCTAGACTACATATGACAACTGTCATGTACAGGGCACGCGGTTGGGACCATTTGTCTATAAATATTACAACATCTAATCAGTGATATGCTCCAAAGGGTGATGGTTAAGCTACGCACGCGTAGTTTCTCTGCGGATGACTTGCCTATCGGCCTCGTCCAGCTCTGGCATATCCTCGAAGTCTCTGGGGTTCTGCGCGAGCAGAGCTCCTTTTTTGAGGACAGCGGTAATTTCTTCCATACCTTGCTCTCGCGCGAAAGCCTCTACTTGGGCAAGTAACTTCCCTTTCGGAATACCATGCAGAGGGTTCTGGATCCTACACCACGACACATAAGCTTTCGTGTAGGTACTTAAAATAGAGCGAGGCTGACTGACTTTGCTTGGACATTGTTGGCAAGATCGATCTTTCGTCGCTGCTGCTCCTCGTCGCGGTAATCTCCAATGTCCTTCTCGGCCACTTTCTCGGTCGACATTGTCGCAGAGTCGGGGTAAGCGTACTAGGTGGGAAACGAGCACCACCAACTTCTTTTAGAAAAAATTGAACTCTTTAAAGAAGGGCGGGTTTCACGGGCAGCACGGTACACCTTGGTCTACTTATTACGAAACGGTGGGTTTGGTGGCTATGGCCGGTTTGCAGGGCAGGCGAAGAGGAAGCACCAAATGTATTCGCTCTCGTGGGGCTAGAGCGGCTCTCCAAATTCAGCGCAGTGTGCACCTACACCTGATAACTTCAGTTAACTCGGAGGTGAATGGTGTGAGGATGACCAGAAGGATAGCGGGAGCCATTGTCAGCCGAACTCAGCATGTTTTCCGGGACGAAGTTGACTAGAATGGACTTAACCAGTTCAGTCAGGGAAGGGCGGAATTACCAAATTTGGAACTAGATTATTTGTACATGTGTGACCACGATGTCCCCTTTTATACGCCGCTTGTTCAACTCGCATTGTACTGTCCTACATGTATACGGCAAACTTTTCTCGCTATAACTTTAAGCAGGACTGTTTTCTCAATCATAAGGCTTCTGGTATGGCCATCGGCGTCAAAGCCCCATCCAGGCTCAAGTATTGCCATTTCTCCTCCCCTCACGACTCAGCGTGGCCGAGACCGACGCAATGACCCATATCTGGGTCATTTGCCGCCTCCCCAACGACGCGCCAGCACTTCTGGATCCGATTAAGCCAAAATTGACCCTCTGTATGGTCTCATACTAGGGAAGGTCGCAGGCGAGCAAGGTCTTAGTACGTAAAGCCATGGTAGGTACTACTAGGTCGACTTTTGTTTATATTAAAATTACAGTGATTTATTAGTTCAGAGGATCAAGGTATCGATCTGTTCACAAAAGCCGCTTTCTGCGCAGTACTAGCGGATTTTGCGGAAGCGAGGAAGACAGCCTGGTGCATGCATACGATTTGGGATGAAACAACCTGATCACCTATTCTCGCGTGATTTCACAAGTAAGTTGTCGCTACTCCGATCTGCCACATACCAAAGGACGGATGGTGGCGTGCACACAGCCAACTTGAAGGCGAATAGCTGCCATGCCGATCGCGAGATGTATTGCAGAGGAGATGGATATCCAGCTTGAGCGAGCCTGGGCTATACTGGTTTACTCAATTTTTCGATTCGAGGATATGTTCCAAGCGCGGTACCACAATTTTCGGTACATCACAATCTACTCCTCCGTGAAGCCACAAACATTCCGGATCTCCTCTCTGTAGTCCACAATCATCCTCGACGAAGCGCAGGAACGCATGCTGGCCACTGACTACCTCATGGCGTTCCTTACGACCCTTGCAAAGCCGCGGAGTGAACTCACCATCATCATCATATCCGCGAAACTCGACACCAATTCGACACGCTCAAGTTACGGAAGTACTCCGAGTTTACGTTGAAAGGCGCAGCACCGGTCTTCAAGGTCCCTGGACGCATACACCCCACCGAGGTCCACTACACAACTAAGCGCGAACCCGATTAAGACGAGGCTGCCATCCGCCGTGATACACTGCAGAGAAGAGCCTGGCGACAGCCCTCGACAGCCTTCTCTTTCTGGCGGGGAGGAGGAGATAGACGATTTGTCGCAAGATCAAGCTCGAGGCGGATGACCTTGTCAACCAAAACCCGGACTCAGCAGGCGTCCCTCCTGCACATATCACTGTATTCCTCGACTCCTTACCCAGGAATAGTGCAGTCTGGCTGGGTCAATGCGGGCTTCATATACGCCAATGCGTGCTCTAGAGCAGCTCTCAATAATCCTGCTGCGCTTGAAGATGATGGCAATCTCGCAACGTGAATCTCCGCTCGTTCATCAGGTATGCCTTCTCCTGTTTCCTACGTACCCGGAATTGACGGAGCTTTTTCAGTCTTCGAAGATGCACACCTTGATTAGTGACATATAAGATGATCGCTTCTCCCATGTCTCGTACGTCATAGTATTTTCCGTGTGTTGCCGGAGAAACTACACTGATATATAAATCGGCTGTTTAGTGCCTACTGTCAGGATCCCACCAAGACACCAGAAGCGAGAAGCAGTCACTGCGAATCGACTGTGTACCGTACCGTTCGCGATGGCGACCACTTGACGCTTCTAAGCGTATATAAATCATAATTCAAAAGTATGTTTTTCGTCTGCTTATGCATCGCAGAGCGTCATCGAACCCACCCACATTACACTAGACAAATACGAGACACATGACAAGAACTCGATGTGGAGACAGTCCCTTTCCCTAGGCGCATCCGTGAAGACCAATAACGTGCGTGCCCACCTGCAGGGGATCATGGCCAAGGGCCCAAGTTCGATGTCAGAGGTGTCTAATTCTCTTTCAGACGAGCGCGAACTCCGTTTCGTGATCAACGTCTGGCAATCTCTGGTCTCAAGGACAGCCAAGGTGGGACAATCCTCAGTCCAACTTCCTACACGCCTTGAGGCTGATCTGCGCCGGTGTTTTTCAGGTGGTAGCACTATACCCGTCATACATATTCGCTAACAAAGACTGAGAGTAGCTGAGAGTGGGTCGTCTTCAAGGAGTTTGCCCTGAACAGACGTCCCCACGTCCGCGCGTTCTCCGCCGTCCAAGCCGATGTGCTATGTAAGTGCTAAGTCCTGAGCCTCACTTCCTCCACCAACTGCGGTCTCGGCTCATTCACCCTCGCATAACTTCATCATCGCTCCATAGGCTCATCGAATACGCGACAGCTATTTTGATCTCGCGTCGTTCCCTCGTGGGCACGCGCTACAGCGCGTAGTGAGTCGACAGCGGTCCCGACGAACGAAAAGGAGAGGCATAAGGAAGTAGAAGGCGTTCGCTGGCAAACGTCATTAGCTGGTTCAAACTTATAGCGGCAGCTTTAACGGTATGATCCCTCGAGTTTGCTTGAAAACGCGGCTGAGTGTATTTCCCAGGTTCGGATGTAGATCATTCTGATTTGATTTTGGTAACAGTTCACCCCGCCCCCGCCTCCACCCACCTGCACGTCGCATGGTATCGGTAACTATTAACCGCCCCTATCTCCGGCATGTCGAACGGCGTAACCCCCTCCCCCGCCTCCCCCGCCTCCCGCTCCCTTCCCCTCACTTCTCCTTCACTCCCTTCCCCACTATCGGGAAAAACAGTCCCCACGATGACTTGTCATGCCTCCACCGTTTCCAAAAAAAAGGATATCGTCATCCTCATTAGTCTTACTGATCGACTTGTCGATCGTCAGTGTCGTCACGAGGCACTAAGGCGGAGAATGACGTCCAACTCTATTTGTTTCTGTGCCTCTTTTTTTCTCTGCTTGTTTGCAAATTGCGCGGCGGCAAAATGAAGCGCGATGGCAACCCGTGTCATTTATCTTCAAGGCACACATGTCTCTCAGCCACAACTCTTGCACCCCACCGGTACCCTATCGTGCGCTTCATATGCATTCATTTGTGCTGGCTCTCAACTTGCTGCAGGGGTGATGGGCAGCAATGACGCATGGAGATACACGTACCGGACTTCGTACCTCCGGAAACAAAGCCTACGAAGTCAGCCCAAGTCTCAGCACCAACGAGCTGCAATCAAACATACCACATGCACATGCACCTTCGAAATTTGTTATTCAGCGTCAGTGATGTAATCTTCTGATATGGAAGCACGCAAAGTTTTACGACTCCAACCCTCTCCAACCCCACAATGGGTTATGCGTATCTAGACTCGAGCTAACCTTCCCTCTGCAGGGATCCAGACTCGTCCTCGTCGCGACAGGAAGCGGCGAATTTCACACTCTATATCTATGTCTCTCTCCTTGAGCGGCGGCTGAATCCTTAAAATTCCATTTTTGCGCGTGTGATGATTGCCGAGAAGGAGTTGTCTGAATTGGGGTATTTGGCAAACCAATGTTTGGTTCTTTTCCACCGAATCGGCGACGGTCCATTCCTTGCGCGCCCAAAAGACATGTTCTTCGTTCTGAATTGCGCTGCAGAACGCGCAGAACATGGAGCTCCTCCTGTCCGTCATCTCCAGGACAATCCATCTCGATCCATGCAGTTCCCAGGACAATCTACCTGGATCTCAGGAGACGATCTGAGCTCCGCGCGTAACAAATGGGATTTGCTATTTCCCCATCCCCACCCTGCCCCACAACCTGACTTTGCATCCGATCCGACCATTTTTTGATAGATCAAAAACTGCCCGCGGTTCCCTTAAAAGGTGCCCCGTCTTTGGCGGGGGTTCTTTGTGCTCTCTCTCTCCCTCTGACTCCGCCACGATGTCGACCGAGAAAGTCTCCGTAGAGCATTACGACGAGGAGCAGCAACGGAAGACCGATCTTGCCAACAATGTCCAAGCAAAGTCAGTATTACACTCGTACAGGATTGAACAAAGCTGACGCCATCGTGCAGGATTCAGAACCCTCTGTATGGCATTCCGAAGGAGACTCTACTTGGGCAAGTAGAAGCCTTCGCACGAGAGCAGGGTATGGAGGATATCCTCCCCATCCTGAAGAAGGGTGCCCTGCTCGCACAGAACCCTAGGGATTTCGAGACGATGCCTGAGTTGGACGAGGCCGATAGGGAAACAATTCGCAGGGAGACGACGCGTACGTGCTATCAATCCGTTTCCTCGTGTTCATTCGTCTGACGTCCATGTTACAGACAAATGGTCTCAGCCGCGTGATCTGTACATGACAGTCATCATTTGCAGTCTGGCTGCCGCCGTACAGTGCGTCATTTCCCATCTAATTACCTTCGTTCTCCGTAACTGAACATTTTCACTAAGAGGATGGGATCAGACCGGCTCCAACGGCGCGAACTTGTCGTTCCCCCAGGAGTTTGGCATTTCAACTGAAGCGGGAACACCGAACGCGGCCACTCATGAGTGGATCGTCGGCTTGATTAACTCTGGGTGAGGTTCCTCCTTGACCCAAACATAACTTTTCCTGATAAATTACGCAGCCCGTACATCGCATCCTGCCTCTTAGGTTGCTGGCTTACAGACCCGTTGAACCACTTCTTGGGTCGTCGAGGAACGTTGTTCTTCTGTGGTATCTTCTGCATATTCGCGGTCATCGGTCAAGGTTTGGCCCAAACTTGGCCTCAACTTCTTGTGCGTATATTTTATCTTATTTCAATAATGCTCTAGCTTATCAACGTTGTCGCACAGGTGTGCCGTTTACTTCTTGGATTGGGTATGGGTCCCAAAGCCACAACGTCCCCTGTCTTCGCAGCAGAAAACACGCCAGCTAGCATTCGAGGAGGTCTTGTTATGTCCTGGCAGCTGTGGGCAAGTATTATGCCTATTTCCATCCGTAACACCATCATTTAACCCGTGTATTCGCTCAGACGGCTTTTGGAATCATGTTGGGCTTCAGCGCCAACCTTATACTCTTCCAAGTCGGTCCCATCGCCTGGCGTCTGCAGCTTGGCTCTGCCTTCCTTCCCGCTGTCCCCCTCACACTCGGAATCTTCTTCTGCCCAGGTCAGTCAGCATTCCACTATCCCTGACATGCCAGTAATCATTGATATCCCTCCCCAGAATCTCCCCGCTGGCTCATGAAGAAGGGCCGCTACCACGCCGCGTACAAGTCTTTCAAGCGCCTACGGAACACGGAGTTGCAGGCTGCGCGCGATCTTTACTATGTGCACCGGCAGCTTGTTGAGGAGTTCGCAGTGCTCAAGGGCTCCAACTACGTTTCGCGTTTCGTCGAGCTCTTCACCATCCCCCGTGTTCGCCGTGCGACTCTTGCCAGCTTCGTCGTCATGATCGCGCAACAAATGTGCGGTATCAATATCATCGCGTTCTACTCTTCGACCATCTTCGTCAGCGCCGGATACAGCCCAAAGCAGGCTCTCCTCGCGTCCTGGGGCTTCGGCATGGTCAACTGGCTGTTCGCATTCCCCGCAGTCTGGGTAAGCTTGCTTGTGCATCCTCTTCGAGGAACGGTGGCTGATGATTGATGCTGTAGACTATTGATACATTTGGTCGCCGCAACTTGTTGCTGTTCACCTTCCCGAACATGGCATGGACCCTGCTTGCTGCTGGCTTCTCGTTCCTCATCCCTGCCGACAATGGTGCCCGTGTCCCCTGTATCGCGTTGTTCGTCTTCCTCTTCGCTGGTGGGTCTAATTTATTTCAGTATTTGCAACGTGGGCATGCTTACATTCCTTTCCTGCAGCGTTCTACTCTCCTGGAGAAGGACCTGTGCCCTTCACGTACTCTGCGGAAGTCTTCCCCCTTACGCACAGAGAGATGGGAATGTGAGTACTTTCGAGCCTTGATCTCAACTATGGAAGACTGATTGAAGTCTATAGGTCCTGGGCCGTCTCGACGTGTCTATTCTGGGCCTCCGTCCTCTCCTTGACTTTCCCCCGCATCCTGTCCGCATTCACAAGCACGGGAGGTTAGTTCCTTCCTTGCCTGTTTCTCATGCCGTCGCTCATCGACCGTCCTTTTGCAGCATTCGGATTCTACGCAGGCCTAAATGTTGTTGCATTTGTCATGATCTTCTTCCTCATGCCTGGTACGTCCTGTACCTATCACAGCGCCATCACAACACTAACACATCCTCCATTCTACAGAAACCAAACAACGTACCCTAGAGGAGCTTGATTACGTCTTCGCCGTGCCCACATCACGACACATGGGCTACCAGCTGAAAACCTTCCTGCCCTACTGGGTCAACCGCTACATCCTGTTCCGCAAGACCGAGCTCAAACCCTTGTACAACTTCGAAGAGGTGGAGAGCATCACGGTGTTCGAGAAAGGGGTTGGCCATTAGACGGTTATGTACGCTCTTCGATGATACCAATGAGTGACGAAAACTTGAATGTCTTACTGTTCATTTACTTACGGATTACGCTCTGTTGGCGCTTGCGCTTGTATACTTAGTATTAATAACCTTTTTCACTTTCTACGCGCAGCAGGTTAAACAAGGCACGCATAATGCGGCTGTTCTGGATTGTCTCGGCGGACTGTGAGTTGTGAGACCTCGATCAAAGGGATAGACAGCAATGGCGCACCAGCAAACTCTTGGCCCTCACTCGCCTTTGCTTCTGAACGATGTGCTTTCCATGGTTGCCTTGGAGCGCCGCCTCGTATCTGGATGATGACCAAAGTCGGGTAAGTGTCGTCTCTAGACGTGACAACGGTGACATTGCTGCATTTTGACGACGTCACATCTAGGGCTGCCGAATTTCCGACAGAGAATGGCCGCTAGGGCCAGACAATGTTGGCGCGTTCAGAAAACCACCTACTCGCGAAGATGCAGTCGAGTCAGCGAAGAAGCTCCTCAAAGCTCTACAATCATTCCTCGAGCGCGTTCCTCTGCATGAAGAATGTCTTGGAGATCCCGGGCTCGCCGAAATTCCTGGAGCTGCGGACGTTGTAAAAACTGCCACCGACCTCATTCAGTCATGCCAAGTAAGCCTTTCGATAGATACCAGAAATCGGCGTCGTGGCTTCTCTGATACCTGCATTTCAGGAAAACCATGCCTTATTCCAACAGGCGGAAGAGATACCGACTCGGATGAAGTCACTCGCAGAGATTCTGGAGAACACGCGGACGTCGGAGTTGACAGAGAGGAATGAACTTAGGAAGAAAATGATTGAGGAAGCCAATTCCTTAACGACGTACGATTTATGCCCCCTCGATGGTTTTTGAAACTTGAAGCGAATTCTAGCACATGGGACCGTGTTGAAAAAACGTTCCGCCAAATCAACTCTCAGCATTGTCGCCTTTTGGCCTTCACAAAAAGTGTCCTTGAAGACGGGTCCGAGGCCAAAGAATGTGCCTTCCCTTCCGGTGTTGCTTTCGAAAACCTCAATGTAAGACCTCTTTGGGACATGGTCGGTCACTTGGTGCTTAACCCGTCATTTTACAAGCTGCTACGCCGACTCAGATTTTCTGGACTCCAGCTTATGTCTACACAGCATGTAGACGCGTTCTATGATAGTTTTAAAATATCGATGGAACAACTTGCCGCTGCAAAGAAGGATGCGAACGCTGGCAGCCCAACGCACCTCCCACCGTTGACAGATCCCGAGTTTTCAGCTCCCTTCGCTAAGTTGGTCTTCAAAAAAGTCGGTAACCGAGTGGGAGATCCCTGGAAAACTCTCAGCAAAGATGAAGTTCAGGCCATCGTTGACGCTGGATACGGCGAGGGAGAGCACAAAGTAGAAGACGAGGATGTGTGGAGTATACTTGTACCTCTCCTTCCTTACCATCCGATGCGCACCTCCTCATACTTGCAATCGTTGTAGACCACTCATCATCTGAAAAAATGGCGTCAAGCTTTCAGCACGGCTGCCACGGACACCGTCAAGGAATACTTTGTTGACTTGGACCGCGATCGCTCTACGGACAAAGACAAAATCAAGCAGACTGTGGCGGAAATGCTTGAGTGGGAAGAGGAGGACGGCAAGTCAGGGTCTTTCTATTGGGACTGTGAGGAAGAGGGCGGAAGTGCGTGTCAAGAGGTATGTCATATTGTCAATATTCTATGCCAATGCCGAAGAAACCACATCCCAGGTTCCATTTAGGTCACAATTCGTGCTTCGCACGCTCGCGCTCGCGCACTACCATGCGATCGATGAATATCCGAGAATATGGGACGATAAACCGCCGTTTGGGGCGTTGATACTGGCCATACAAGCGGTGCGCCAGGTCTTGTACGCTCATAGTACTGCGGCTCATGATAAATATAGGTTGAGCACGCACTCAGAGCCTGGGAATCAGGTGCCTTCATCGAAAGATATGGCTTCTCAGCGCAGTTCTACGGCGAACATCTGACCGACAGTGAAAGCTCGATGGGGGCACCCAGCGCAGTGCAGTCCAATAAACCAATGACACAATACACGCCGACGATGGAGAAATTCGAGGAGGTAAATTGGCACGATATCTTTTTGAAAGTTGCCGGATTCCTCGACCTCCGCCAGTTGGAGGAACATAAAGGAACGGAATGCGCCCCATCATCGGACGGTAGTGTTGTAGTGGTGGAGGCGAATCGACTGGAGGAGGATGGTGAATATCTGGATCTCCTAGCCTCAGACTCGAACGACCTCTGAATCGACATCATCTGCGCTTGATCTGCGCCATCCAAACAGGAGAGTACCTGGCTAATAAAGTCTTGTGTTTAAGGTGTTGATAATATCGTGATGCAGTGTGTGGATGGTCGAGGCTCATTAGATATCCAGATTTCGTGCTGGTGGGGACGGCTTATCATCTGTCGCAAGTCACGTGAAATCTGAATTTGACGATATTCAAAATCAAACCGATCAAAATCAAAAAGAGCAGCATCTTTCAGCACCTCTTCCTTTCCCTTACCTGTCGTACCTCCCGCTTCTACAGATGTCTTTCACAGAGAAAGCATCAGAAAGCATCGTACCCGAACTTCTTCCGCGTGAAGGAATACAAGGCAATGGTCCCACCAATGCACACCGGGCCGTTGCACCCAAGGGTAGAGTGTCCTGCATCTACGCCGCGCCACGAGTTAACTTGATTTCTCAGAGATATTCGAGAAGCTAGGAATGCTTGATAAACTGTTATCTCCTCTCATTATTCTGGTCATGATAATCGGTGTCGTCATTGGCGAGTTTGTACCCAATGTTCAGAACGCGTTCGACACTGTTCGTTTCGACAGTGTCTCTGTCCGTGAGTGGAGACATCTATCAACGTAACCGTCATTTCATGTGCTCCGTATGATAGCTATCGCAATTGGGCTCATCGTCATGATGTGGCCCATCCTCACGAAAGTTCAGTACGAACAACTTCCCAAGTTATTTACGTCTTCCCGGATTTGGATCCACCTTGGGATATCCCTCATCCTCAATTGGATACTTGGACCGCTTCTTATGCTAGGCTTAGCATGGGCGACACTACCAGATCTACCAACATACAGAACAGGCGTGATCTTGGTTGGGCTTGCGCGGTGTATTGCCATGGTCATGATCTGGAATCAGTTGGCGAAAGGCGACTCCGAATATTGCGCCATTCTCGTTATCATCAACTCGGTCTTACAGATCATCCTTTACTCTCCTTACGCTCTGCTATTTATCAATACGATCGGAGGCAGTACTCAATCCAGCGTCCATGTTTCCTATGGAGCAGTGGCCATATCCGTTCTCATTGTGAGTGTACTTCCCATTCGTTCTTCTTGTCTGACCCTCTTCTCCTTTTAGTATCTGGGCATCCCCCTAGCAGCTGGGGTCATCACCCGATATAGCGTCTGGTACTTGAGCAGCAAAACCTTTCTGGAAACAAAATTCATTCCTCTGTTTTCGCCCATCGCGCTGTTAGGCCTGCTATATACCATCCTCGTCATGTTTGCCTACCAAGGGCACCATATCCTCCACAACATACGTTCCGTCTTCCGAGTATTCGTTCCAATGATCCTTTACTTCATTATCATGTGGTCGGCGGCCTTTGCCCTGATCTACTATCTCACGCGAAAGGAGACTGGGCGGTCCAGTACGTTTGGTTATGAGATGGCTGTGGTGCAGTCCTTCACTGCGGGGAGCAATAATTTTGTGAGTCTTACTTCGTCCACTGCACGACTTGGGATAGCTCAACAGAATCTACGTGATAGGAATTGGCTATTGCGGTAGCTATTGCCGTCTATGGCGTAGGTTCTGATCAAGCACTGGCCGCAACCATCGGACCCCTGGTGGAAGTTCCAGTGCTACTCGCCCTTACATGGGTAGCTCTCTTCCTCGGCCAGCGGCTAAATTGGAAACGACTTGAGGGCGAAGAAGTGGAAAAGAACAGTGTATGACAGGTGGTCGGAAAAGTTACGTCCTCGTCATAAAGAGGTTACTGGTACTATATAACTTGTAATTTAGGTGCCCTAGTGTGCACATCAAAACCAGAACAAAGTTCAAGAAGGGAAATTTTGAGTTGATCCTACGTGTATCAACTAGGATTGACTGCCCTCGCAACGGGGCAGAGGGGACATAGGTCTGATATTTACTTTTGCACATTGAGCCGTGGCGCAGAATCCCGGTGACTGTCCAGAGTGGAAGATTTATTCTCAGATTTTGGGATCGGGGCCGTTGCCCGCCACTAGAAACGAGGCATTCGATCAAACCGCGGCAGACTATCATGCGCACACAGCTGTTAGAGGCGTTCCTAACGACTGCTAAACATGGACTGAGTCAGTTATGTCCGAATTTTTTACAAATACTTTTATGTCATTATTTGAATACGAAAAGTTGTCAATTTAGATAAAGTCAGAAAAGGTACGAAGGAGGAAAAGGGAAGAGGAAGTAACAGAGATACCTTGTCTTGAAGGAAGGTTTAAATCTCAAATACCGCGGCGAGGGTATGACGTTATTTTCATTACCAATGCCAGAGATAACACAAGGTAATGTAAGAGTGGTCGGCTGTTGAGAGGAAAATCATAAGGACGTAGTTGGAGAAAAATGAAATGTATTCATAGCAAATGATCAGGGGTATATTGCGCTGGGGGGGGGGGAAATATCAGCTCCACGCTACAAGCAGAATAGAAAGACAACATACCGATTATTGCATGAATCAGTAGCGGAAGATATATCCCGCAATACCCTCATCTTTATACCCTCCCCTCATGGCCTTCGCCTTCTCAGCCCACGACGTAGTGTAGAAATGCTGCTTCGAGCGCCACGAATAAAGGCGGAAGAGAGGAACACCTCCACACCAGTTATTCTGGAAGACATACCCCGCTGTGCCCCGACTCTTGTAGCCCCAGCGATGCATAGCTTGATCACGCTCCCAAGCATTGCTCGTGTAGAAAAAATCCCAAGTCTGGTAGTTGACGAGGGCATAGAGAGGGATGGTGTCGAATTTGGGACAGTCGAAGAAGAAACCAATAACGTTCGAAGCCCACTTGCACTGCGATTTAGGGTTGCGAAGGAAGGGTACCGCTTGCGAACGTCTAGGGCACCGATTCTTGTGTTGGTGATGAGGACGGTGATGAGGAGGTGGATGGATCACTTTGCCGACGCCGTTACCGCCATTGCCGCCATTACCTCCGTTACCGCCGTTACCACCGCCACCTCCGCCGTTCTTGACGCCGCCATGAACGCTACCTCCTCCATTACCGCCATTTCCACCATTGCCGCCACCTCCACCGTCTCCATCACCGCCGCCACTATTCTTCCAACTACCGCCTTACCGCCATTGCCACCGTCGCCGCCATTTCCACCGTTGCCACCATTGCCGCTGTTGCCACCACCGCCATCGCCACTATCTCCACCATTCCCACCATTGCCGCCACTACCCCCGCCGCCCCCTCCGCTACCACCACTGTTCCAACCACCACCATGGCCACTTCCGCCATCACCGCCATCACCACCATTTCCACCGTTACCACCACCCCCGCTGTTGCCACCACCGCCATCGCCGCGGTCTCCTCCATTCCCACCATTTCCACCACTGCCCCCACCACCCCCACCGTTACCGCCACTAGTCCAGGCACCATCGCCACCACCTCCACCATTGCCGCCGTTTCCGCCATTGCCCCCATCTCCGCCATTACCACCAGAACTTCCCCTGACCTAAGCGCAAAAAATTAGTATAGCGAACAGTCGAAGGGCAAAGACGTGACGTACCTCAATATCGTTCATCCGTGCAAATTTAGAGTCAAAACCGTTGGGTGCCGCAACGGGATTAGCGACGGAAACACCGAGAAGTGCTGACACGACGAAGACTTGAAACTTCATTTTCGTATTTGAAAGTCGAGATTAGCTGTTGAGGTAGAGGACGTCGATGTGACGAAGGGTAGATGGGTGAATGGGTGACTGAGAGATGTGTGCTTGTTGCATATTCATGTCGAGTGTGCCCTTTTATAGGCGTAGGAAAGGGGTTCAGAGCGTTGACTGTGGTCCTCATTCTGCGGAGCTTGTCGAACGCCAGTCCTCAGTGGAGGCGATTGAGCACGACCAAGTGGGCCAATGTAAAGAGGAGGCCGTATGTCATGTGCAGTAAACCACTCTTCGAGAGGGGTTCTGCTGAGAATAAGATTAATTGTCGGGCTTCAAGCCATGGTAGGTAGCCACGGACCTTCATAGAGTGCTCGACACGGAGATCCTTCCGCTTTTATCTCAGTCAAACGTATATCTATCGGTTCAACTCACTCACTTATGGTAAAGCCGGTTACGACGCGAAGTTCCCGTTTTATCGATTCGACGCGTCAACTGCTTAAGTGCTATCGTTAGTAAGAAATGTGATACTTGTCTCCTAATTATTTTTACCTTGAACATAGCCGACAGGAATTATTGACCCACTGTACCTAAAAGCTTCTTCGATTTGAGGCAAGGACCACCGAGGACGCCATTCATGATGTTTAGGGGCTGAAAGGGCAGTGTTTAGTATGGATCACAGCTCCAACGATCCACTTACTTTCTCGAACGAATCCACCCCCTTTTCCTTTACAGCTTTCATAGGATCCGGAGACGTATTCGCCCCTTTTCTGATCATGCATCAGACTTAGTGGTTTCACTCGAGGCTAGTCGAGACTGCGTTTGGATTTGCCTTGGGCAGCCACAACACAAATAAAGCCAAATACCGTGAGCCTTCTCGCCCCATTTTCGTGAAGTTGCAAGTTTGCTTTTTCGCTTGTCGTTCTCGTCGTTCCCCTCGCCGTCCTCCTCGTCGTCCAAGCACACAAAATGGCCGGTCTTGCCCCCTCCGTTGATGGCATTGGTATTGCAAATCTTCCTAACCAGGTGAGAACCGTTCTGGTCTTCTGTTGTCACACATTCCTGACACGAATGCACGTCAGAGGCACAAGATTGTCGCCAAACGCGGGGCCCACTTCACCATCATGGTAGTCGGTGAGCTCTATCCCATTCCGAGTAGCTTTGAACACGTCTTAAACTCGAAAAACAGGCGAGTCGGGGTTGGGCAAGACGACGCTCATCAACACTCTGTTCTCGACGGAGCTCTCGCCCTCGAAGAACTACTCACGGCGTCACCACAAGCAGCTGGACAAGCTGACTGAGGTGGAGATTATCAAGGCCGAGCTTGAAGAGAAGCAGTTCAAGGTCAAGCTCACAGTCATCGACACCCCTGGTTTCGGTGACTACGTCAACAACCGCGACTCGTGGATGCCCATCGTTGAGTTCATCGATGACCAGCACGAAGCGTACATGCGCCAGGAGCAGCAGCCCCAGCGAGAGGAGAAGACTGACCTCCGTGTACATGCCTGCCTGTACTTCATCAGGCCGTCGGGTCACACGTAAGTGTTGCACATTAACTTTGGGCTATGACAAATGTTGACTCTGACACCTTCTATGCCCGCTAGGCTCAAGCCTTTGGATATTGAGATTATGAAGCGCCTCGGGACACGCGTCAACCTCATCCCTGTCGTCGCTAAGGCCGATACCCTGACGCAAAATGACCTCTTCCTCTTCAAGCAACGTGTATGTAGCCCATGTCCTCCGTGGATACCATTTCTGATGTCCTCTTCGTTTAGGTTCGTGAAGTGATTGCGGCCCAGGGCATCAGGATCTACACACCTCCTATCGATCCTGATGATGAGAACGCGGACCACGCACGCGTGCTCATCGATGCTATTCCCTTCTCCATCATTGGTTCGACCGAGGACGTTAAGACCCCCGATGGCCGCCTTGTCAAGGGCCGCGAGTACATCTGGGGTGTCGCTGAAGGTTCGTAACTACTCAGAGGTAGCTTCAACTTTGCTCATGCTATCGTACACGCAGTCGAGAACGAGAACCACTGTGACTTCAAGAAGCTGCGTTCACTGCTGATCCGCACGCACATGCTGGACCTGATCTCGACATCCGAGGACAGCCACTACGAGAACTATCGCCAGCAGCAGATGGAGACACGGAAGTTTGGCGAGCCCAAGGTCAAGAAGCTCGACAACCCGAAATTCAAGGAGGAGGAAGAGCAGCTCAGGAAGCGTTTCACCGAGCAGGTCAAGGCGGAGGAAGCAAGGTTCAGGCAATGGGAGCAACATGTACGTTTATTCCTTTCATTAGCCTTTTCTTCTTCTCCCTTGCAGGATATGGCGTTATCACGTATTACTTCATGACTTCCAATGCGCTGTGACTGACGACCCTCCCCCCTTCTTTCTCCAGCTTATCGCAGAACGCGATCGCCTCAACAAGGATCTCGAGTCTGCGCACAGCGCCATCAAGCAACTCGAGGCCGAGCTCGATAACCTCCAGGTCGGTTACGGCCGCAGCACCGGCAGGCGATGATCGCATCCCGTTACCCTTATACCTCATCCCTGTGCTGATGAACTTTCTTGGACCCCACATATCCCTACCTTTACCTTCCGCAAAACACCCCCTGGTAGTTGCTTCTCGTATACCCCACCCTCACAACGTCCACTCATTCACCCTTTCAATTTCTTTGTCATTCAATTTGCCCTTGGATGGATACTTGCGCTATTGCTGACCCTGTTTTGGAGTGTTCGGATACCTTGGCGAACAGACGCTGTTTAGCACGCATCTGATGTTTACGAGTCGTCTTCTTATATTGGAGATAATATATCGATATCGTTACTGCTATACCCCGTTCATCTTGTGTCATGTTGTTGCATCTAGTGGCATAATGTTATCTACTACTAGCAAGCATCTAGCGCCAAGCCCACAAGTTCTGCCTCTATCTTTCCCTTCCCAGCCGCGCGTTCATATCAGACGCTGCACTTCTCCGGCTCCCTCGGCATCCCAGGTGTCGGTGGCACGAACCCAGAAGCATGCTGCGTCTCGTCCCCCACATCCAGTTCCCTAGGAATCTTTTCCACCCGTACCACCATGGTCGCTTCCACCCCCGGGTGGCGCAGTATCGCGTCCTGCAGCTCTGGCATCAACCCCGGCACTTCGATCTCCGCCAGCTGGCGCGCTCGCTCTCTGGCGTCGCGCGGCGTCGGGATGGGATCGGTTTCGACTGAGCGTCGATTTGGGTCGTCGTCTTGTGGGGAGGCGCGGGTCGTCCCGGACGGGGATGGGGTTTTCTTATCGCTTTGGGTGGGACGGTCCTTGGGGAGGGTGAAGGCGCGCGTGGATTGGGAGATTATTTGGGGATTAGGGTGGACCGTTCGCAGATGGGCTGCGGTTGCGTGGCGTAATGGTGTCGATAGAAGTGGGCGAAACATGGTGAGGATGGGTTATTCGACAAAGTTGCTTTGTTATCTTTGATCTGAGGACCCGACTTTTATAGACTTCGTGATAAGTATACGCTTTTGATTTTGTATGTCTTCTGGTGGAGTCGAGTGGAGTGTGGCGGTAGAGACGTTTTTCCAGATTGAGGGTGACCTCATAACGTCTAGCCGCTGTTGCCTTATTTGGGCTTGCGCTGGCTTGCGGCGGATCAATCCATCAAGTTCAAACAAACAACATCGTACTCGGCTTTGATCGTCACCCGCTGCTTTCATGCACACCAATTACGAACGATGAGGTCTCTTGGAAGGTGTATAAACCTCCCACAAACTTGATGTAACATAGGGTGAGTTTGTATGATTGATCTTTGAGCTCGTACTAGACGTTCATCTCAGCACGCTTTTCCCCAAGCTTCCTACCCACATCTTGAATGACTCTCGTCCTGAGGCAGTGAAATCTCGTGCTTTCTTGACCCACACTTCTCACACTCCTCAGGTAAGGATGAATTGGGATGCCTAGCACTACATTGCTGACAATCATCGAAGGACTCTTATGACATGAAGCACTATTGAGTACTCAACAATTAAGGTCATGAGGCGAAATCAGTTTGTCGTTCTCCATTAGAGAAAACATCTGAGGGAGTGTCAATTCGATATGAAATCGAGTATGGCCAGATATAACCCCTATAGGCCCACTTCTGGAGGAGTGGATCGTTGCACAGGTACGACCTCCTTTTTCCAATAACCCACTTTGCTATGCTCAGATCCCAACCGCATTACCACTAGAAACAACTCATCAAGGACTTCTCATCTAATTCCTTAAGTCCCAAACCCCTTTTCTTACATCTATAAGACCGCCATGTCGACGTCGCCATGGGGCGTATTCCCTACGCGACCAGTCAACCGTCCAACTATCCAACCGTCCTTCAACACTTGAAGGTTTTCTTCACATTTGCAAACGCCTTGACACATCCCGTAGCTACCCGAAGAATGAAGATCCAGACACTCGTCATCTCTGCGCTGCTCGGCTTCGCTGTCGCCAACCCAGTCGCCACATCTAACGAGAACGCTTTTGAAGTCGAGATTGATGACGTCGAGGTATTTGACTACTTCCCTGTCACTTGTGCACTACTGACAAGGAGTATGGTGACGTATAGTCCAGGGGAGATTTTGGAGAAGGTGGAAGTAACTTGAACAGTGGAAGTGGATGGAATGGCGTAGGAGACTGGAAGCGGGATGGAGCTGGGCACGGTGGTGGAGATGGTGGAGATGGAGGAAATGGCGGAAGCGGAGCAGGTGGGGGCAACGGCGGAAATGGGGGCAATGGTGGGGATGGGGGAAATGGAGGAGGTGGCAGGGATGATGGTCATCCGAATCATCCGCATCAGTCAAGCAAGCCAGTCCATCCTCCACCTCATCATAACCCAAAGCCGCTTACTCCTCCCCACCCCCATCCCCCTTACCACCCGCCTCAGAACAAGTGCCCGAGACGCTGGCAAGCCGTTCCCTTCTTCCGTAATCCCAAGTCCCAATGCGCCCAATGGACTTCGAATGTGATCGGCTACTTCTTCGACTGCCCCCAATTCGACACCGTCCCACTTTATGCCCTCACCATCAGACATGGGACTCTTTCTACACAACCAACGCGTGGGAGCGTGATCAAGCCGTGCAGCAATGGGGATACAAGTCGAGAGGTACGGCGGGGTACATCTTCCCTAACAATTGGTGTGGCGGGGTGCCTTTATTCCGCCTCTACTCGCAGCGATCGAAACAGCATTTCTACACTACGTCGTGGACAGAGAGAAGTAAGGCCATATCGATTGGGTATAGGGACGAGGGAGTGACAGGATATGTGTTTAAATACTGATTTCATCGAACTGCTCGTTGTAATCCTCACTTTTACACTCTCAATAATACTACGTACCAATTATCATCAACGGAATTTGATTGATTTATCATCACAGTGACCATAATCCTCTGTTTCGTTCATGGTTTTTGTTCAACTGCGCTATTCACATTCAAAAAATGTTCACTCCCCACCCAATCACGTCTAACAGAATCAATCGGCGCCATGGCTCGTGCTCAAGTTGATACTCCTGCAATTTGTCTAATTGTAAGCCGATGCCGCGCAACTTATCTCCTCAATCCTGTAGGATCGCTAAAGGCCCTTGTGGCTTAGGGTTGCCATATGTCGACAAGTTATCTTTGTATGTTTAGTGGCGGCCGAGAAATACATACGGTTTGAGAAAAAGCGGAATGTCATTTACCAGCGTCCTAATACACACGGCGTCGCAGTTCTAAACAGAGACTTGTCATTCTCACCTCGGTTAATCCGACCGCCGGGGACTCAGGCCTCAGGAGCGGCGAAAGACAGATTCGCCATCATAAACTGATCATGATAGCGCCTTGCTTGGTGATGCAACTGCTTGAAGACACGGTCAGGAAGTAAGGTACAATTATCCTCCTGGTCGCAGGCTGTTTGAGCGCTCCGACATCGCCAACCTTCGAAGGTAATAATGGTATAACTCTAGGAACTACTTATTCCCTCACCGCGATACGTAAACAATGGAAGCGTCGTTGGCGAAGGTCACCACGGTACCCCGCCATCAATGCTATCGACAGCTCCTTCCCCTCCAAAAAGTTCCTCCGCCTAGTCGAATTTCTCGACCGTCGCCGCTCTGCAATCATCGCCCAGCTCCGCACTGGCCACTCCCCACTAAACCAGCATCTCTTCCGCATCCACCGCTCCGAGACCCCGTCCTGCCCCCACTGCCTTGGAATTACAGTTGAGACCGTCAAGCACTACCTGCTCGAGTGTCCCCGTTACCAACACGAACGCCACATCCACCTACGACGCAATCTAAAGAGAAACGCTGAGTCTATTCGTTACCTATTGACAAGCCCCGATGCCTTAAAACACCTCATCAGATTCATCCATGCCACCAAACGCTTCGCGACCACTGATAACTCAGCTCGCCAACTCGTACAAGAACGTCTGAAGGACGCCTTTGCAACAATCCGTCACCCGGACCGTCGGCCAAATCCAATGCTCGAAGACATATGACCGCCCCGCAGCGCTCGATACCATATCATAACCCTCTCAATATTCCCTTCACGGCACACGACTTTACTCTCCAATACTCACTACCTTAAATTCTAGCTCCCTATTTTGGTTGAGTGCACGGTCGTGCTGCTCGTTACCCCCAGCCCGCCTAGCGGGCACTCGTTGCTGCCAACCCCACGTCTCGCCACACTCGCTTTACTTTCCTCAGGGATTACCAGGGGAGCGTGTTCTAAAACGGCGGTGGAAACGCCGACCCGCTCATTCTCCGCTTACCGGGGGGGCGTGGTATTACACGACTTCTGTAGCTTATGTAGTCCCTGTTTGCATGTAACGTGTACCATAGAGGCAATGCCTCTCCTAACACGATAATTGACCCAAAAAAAAAAAAAAAAAAAAAACTACTTATTCCTCTCGAAAGCCTCAAGTGCTCTGTCCTCCCGTCGCAGCTAATTCCGTCTCCGGGGTATCTGCCAAATATTTTCCCAGGTCATAATTACGGAATTGGCGATCTTACCAGCCGAGGTGAGTATTTCCGCACCTGTAAATTTGCGCCACCACAGCCTCAACCGTGTGGATAGCCGATGATGGTGCCCAGGGAAAATTCGCGATGCAAACTGCCACAACTCGGTACCATATGTACATACAGAGTAGCCCTTGCACGGCGAGCACGCTCTCCTGGAGCCCTCTGTCTGTTACATTCACGGGTCGGCATCCTGGGGCTCGAAAGTTATCGCGAACCAAGGTAAATTGAAGTATTGTACTCACCTTCTTGATGCACGGATAGCTACGCCTGTGGCGGTGGCTCGTGGCCTGGTTTACTGGCTTAAAGGTCTTCAGTATGACTCGGAAGACCTCAGCAAAGCGCTAGTTGCAGAAGTCAGTCCGAAGTCGAGAAATGTAGCAGGGCAGTCGAGAAATGTAGCAGGGCAACCGTCTCAAACCCAGAAATAGTCTGGATATATGTTATCATGATCATCATGTTTTAGGAAGTCTCGAACGTACTGGCTGATTAGCGACTTTAAGGCTTTTGTTACTACGGGTTGTTGGGTGCACTTGGTAAAGTCCGGGAGAATTTGGAGAGAATAGAGGGTAGGACTTGGAACAAGTCGTTGGAGCTCTGAAAGTCCTCATCTAGGACAGACGGCCGAGCGCGGAGGACTGATTTACGAACGGAGCCATCAAGTCGCGAGGACAGACTGTTCTCCATTAGGCGATATGATGAAAAAAGGCACGCGTTGCCATTGCCACCCAACTAGAAAGTCAACCAAACTCGAGAAACGTGGCAGGCCAGTTTTTGCAGTTGCGCATACTCAAGAAACATCGTAGACCGAAGTACGAATACTCGTTCTTTCATTCTAAAGGAGCATAAGGTCTTTTATAGTGTCAGACCTTACATCGCCAATACGTTTGCTCACCTTTGGCCATTGGCTAAATGTTGTTCGCAACGACTATAATCGTTACGGCTCTCACCAACTCAGTCGCAGCTATCGGTCCAGCATACAACTATAGAATGGCCGATTTTAGTCTCACCGACAGAGTTAGAAGCTGTACGTCCTTTCGCGCGATTAGGCAGCTGCATCGGGGCAGGCTGACAAGGAACAGGGTTCGACGCCTCGGGAAAAGACGCGTCAGCCGTGATCCCAGAGAATGCGTATGCAGACGGCGCGTCCGACTGCAGTAAAGATGCCCATAGAGCTCACCGAACTCCATCTTCGCAATGGCCAGAGGTGAGTCTTCTTCGGTTTCCAGAGATGGTACCCCATTCTCACCGCCGAGATACTCACGTGTAGTCACATATTCCACAGCAACCGCAGAGCGCGTTCCCCTCAGAGATGTGCCATGCGGGCTTGTGTGAGAATCAGGACATTCTCATGTAGTCTTGTCGCTGGCAAGCGTGGTCGATCTGGTCGATTACGAACCGTAGAATGGTGCTGTAACTGGGAGGGCGTTATTGAATGTGTCGAATTTGCAGCTGTACAGATGCGATTAGGAATCTGTGATGTTTCTTGATAGCTCGAGGACTTCTTCGAGGAACTTCCGCGCTCTACTTGAACGGTGATTCCGGGCCGTTGTAATGACGTGGGAAATCATCCCCTAGAATAAACACTCCATAATAATTCGACACTCGCGCTGGTTTCGCGGCGGCTCCTTTTCTTAATTTCTGCCTCCTGATTCATCATCAACACACTTTTCTTGCCAGCTTGCACATACGACACTCGTATCGGATCCGTAAAATTTCAAGTGATTTTGTCTGACAGATTCAATGCCAATTAGAATTTAGGAGTCCTGATTGACTCGATCTTGAGGAGCCTCCGGACAAGCACTCCCTTCTCTTTGACTACGGAATTTCACACAGGCCACGCATTCTGCGCCTACGGCAACATGAAATGTCAGTATTATTCCATGTTGTAGCCTAATATCTTGGAAGTCGTCGCCATCTGGCATTCTCAGCTCACTGCCCATTGCCTTCCCCTTTTTTTGTGTTGAGGAGCTCATCCACACGTAAAACTCACCCCCTTTCTTGGGGAAGGGTGAGGGGTGCAATTATAGACGGCCTGGGTGCAATTATAGACGGTCTGGGTGCAATTATCGACGGCCTCGGTGCAATTATACACGGCCTCCTCTTCATCGATGACTCACCAACCCTGGCCCCGGCATCTAACACATGCGGCTTCGTCGTGACAAGTCTTGCTGGCTGAATGTAGGGAGATCTCCTTTCAGCTGCATAAAATGTCCCCGCGAATCTCTGAATTTTTATCGCCCACCCGTTCTCAGCACACTCATCATCCACTACAATGAAACTTAGTCTCTTGCTCTTGACTGCCTTCGCTGGCTCCGCTCTCGCTAGCGTCATCGCCGAGGCTGGTCAGGCCCGCGACCTTACCACCGACGCTGATATATTGAGCCGCGACTTGGCAAACCCGATCGACGTCGATCTCCGTCGCAGCGAATCTGAGGTATGTGTACATGCCTTTAATCTCTTTTTGTTATTTTTCTCATCTCTGCCACAGTCCCGTGAGCTCGAGGTCGAAGTTCGCGATGATGAGCTGATTGACATCGATATCGGCCGCCGCAGCGATAACTTTGATGAACTTGAGGTATATAATCTCCAGGCACTTGTAATTCTCTGCTCACCCCTCTTCAAGGCCCGTCAGAATCCATCCGTGAACCGGAGATGCCCCAGTCGCAGGCAAAGCACGCCATGGATCCGCCGTGGCAATTTCCCCTTCTCCACGACTCGCATAATCGGTTTCTTCTTCGATTTCCACGGATTTGACACCACCGTTGTCTTCTTCCTGTTCAACTCCCGTACCAACGACTTCTTCTACACTACCGACCGCAGCGAGCGTCGCAATGCCCTTAGCAACCTCGGTTATCAGGACAGGGGCACCATCGGCTTCATCTTTATCGACAGCAGCTGTGGTGGCACGCCTCTGTTCCGCATGTTCAACTCCAGGACGGGAACTCACTTCTACACCACCTCGCAAATGGAGAGGGGCGCCGCTAGACGCAGTGGGTGGAACGATGAGGGTGTAACAGGATGGCTTTTCGGTGGAATGTGATTCTTTCCGAGTACAATAATTTTTCTACTCATCCCGTGGACTTGCGAAGAAACACAACGTGAAAATGTTTCACCGTCTTCCCTCTTGTATCCCTTATTTCCATCATTCTCAGTAATTCTTCGATTCTGGACATTCCCGACTTACCTTCCATTTGATCCTAGGTATAACCTACAGCCCCACCTTGCTCCTCCTACATGCGAAAAGCATGTCACCACGTTCTTTGACCATGTCTTTGTACATTACTTTGCTTTCTTCTGCACTGCAGTTAAGCCCTGAATCCAGTTGATTGCTCTCCTTTTTTTTCTTGCAAAATTTGCAGTGCCTCTTGGGAAATGTTCCGGCTATCATTCCCCGCGGGTGGAGATTGGTAGAAATGATTATGGACGTCAGCAATATCCTATCCATCGGACTTATGAATACACCGCCTTTCCTCTGCTTCAATCTCGCGGTGCTCGTACACCGCCGCAATATGATCTGGACATAGAAAAAATAAGCAAAGAAGACGTGTAAAAAACTCGCAATGGTAGCATTATGTCCGACCCCCGAATCGAACGGGGCATCCTGGATACGAATGAATATCATTGCATCCCGTGCTATGACGCCGCGCCGCGAGGCCGATGCGCCTAACGGACTATGATTGGAAACGCTTAAGCAGGAACTTATCCATGGTGCTCGCGTTCATGACCATCGCCTCGTGAGAGAGGACCAAGTTCTCGTCGAGCAGTAAATCTTCTTGAGCACGGGCAAGTTAGTTTGGTGCGGACGAGATAGCATTTTATGCAATCGGAAGTGATGAAATTTGACTCAACATGGATGGAATAGGTGATTGGTTTATTTGGTAGTAGTTGCGGGACTTCTCAAAGATCATCCCGAATATCTTAGAGGAGGTGCAAAACAGTAAAAAGTTATCCCAACACATTTTCCACATGTATAGTACCACGTGCGATGGGTAGCATCGCAGTGATTCATCTAAAAATGGAAATAAATCATTGGAGGCGGCGAGTGTATTGGATACCGTTTCCTGCAGATGGACACAGTCGGGCATCAACTGAACTCAGGAGTCTTCATGACCTCCGTCGAAAGAATACACAGTCGTGATAAACGGCAATTCCCACTTCCAGAGAGAGGCCAAGGGGAATGCGCGTTGCTTTTGCCTGACATCGAAGTAAGAATAATAAGACTCGTAGAAGTTGATCATGGTCAATGACCTTTGCTTCGACATTCAGTTTGCGTCGCAAGAACCTTGATAGTTTCAGAATTGCAGTGCTGTGCAGAGTGGCAGCTAAGGGCCGCATTCGCTTCTCTATAAAAAATGTATGGACCGTCAATGCTCAGTGGCGGCCGGTGGAAAGAGCTTAAACCAGACAGAGCTCTGGGAAGGAACGACGGAAGACTACCTTCAGGCATATAAAAAATAGCTGCGATACAAACCCCTATGATAGATATAGCAACAGAATGCCTCGCGCTGCCAGGTTCTTTCTCAGCGTAGAAATGGCATGATCCATTCTATGATCCATAGAAGAAACCGTGGTGCTGATGAGATGTAATGCACGTTTCTGGGTGAATAAAATGAGCCAAACGAGTTGCGATGTAATTTCTATCCTTTTACAGAGGTGCGGCCACTGCTGTATGATCGAATGGACAGTGAAGGAGGAGAAGGAATACTACGTTGAATTTGATAGTCTGAGATCTAAATCGTCGTCACGTGGTCCAGAACCACCGCCCCGGTCATTGTCAAGCCTTCCTCTTACCATGACAGACTACAGTGGCAGTACTTGTCCTCGATCCGGCTGTGAACGCCACGGACAAGGCAATTTGTGAAGCAGTTCGTTATTCTTTTCCTCGTGAAGCCCCCGTCTTCCTTTAGCGCGCACCCGCACCATCTTCATCAGGTGGTCATGACACGCCCGCAACGCAATTAGCGTTAAAGCCTGTCCATTCCCACATCGAAGCGCAGCACAAGAATCTGGCGCTTATCGATAACACCTCTTGCCAGAGACGACCATCTTCGACACTGCAGGTGAGCAGAAAGCCCAATGCCATCGTCGTCACTACTGTTGACATGCCTCCTAGCCATGCAGCTCTTCATGCGTGGAATACCGGTCCACACCAGACCAGAAGATTTGGAGATCGCAATCGCGAAACGTATCCATCGACCGCCATTCCAAATATCTCCTCTCATAAACTTCCACATCCGTTTCTTCCGCCATAAACAGGGGCAAAGATTTCTCAATGGAATACTTACCCTTCCCGACAAAGTCACGGGCGAGCTGTTTCTGAGCACATTTGGAGGCGGCATTCCAATCGCCACTTCTAAAGTACTATTCTCGCGAAACAAGCAAGCATCAGATGAGGCGCAGATAGCGCGTGTCGCCTCCACTGTATGGAGGGATCCCGAGGTTTTGAACAGAGAAGCCGAAACGAGGAAGGCCAACTCGGCCGATATTCCTCTGACGGCTTTCGCATTCGGGAGGCTTTGCAGGGATTTCACTTTTTCGGATGAAGTTCGTCGAGATGGAAACAGCACTGTCTCTTGCGACATCGAGAATCGCCGAGTGCGATTGACTTTGAAGCCCCAGGGTGACAATCTCTTTGACGATCTCTTCGACTTCGCATTGGAACCCACCATATATGCATGGTATAGAGCATCACAGGTTTTGGCTCTCTGTTCGTCTACCAGTGATGCGCCGGGGGCAGGACATTATAGCATCCTCCTTGAAGGCAACGCCCCTCCTGTCTTCGAGAAAACTCCCCCTCTACAGATTTTCGACGAACGGCCGACATCGCAGCGTGTCGAATCCATCTTTGGCAACTCACCAATGCCGTGTGTCGGGCGATTTCTTCATCTCACATTTGGAACCCATGATGACCTGTCCTTATTCGTCAGCCGGTGCAAACCCCTCCATATCCATCACCCTATCCCATCATCTATACCTATCGTTAAACGCGGCTTGTACTCGAAGGATGTCGAGGTGAATTGTCAAAAAGCCCTCAATCAGCTTCCATTTCCTTTAGCATTCGAGTTGGACAAGGCTATCAACGGTGGCATCTTGGATCCCGTCGAAGTTCTGGGGCTGCAGGGCGCTTTGCACAAGTTGCTGCGCGAGAAAGGCGAGGAAGCTACGGCCATCTTTCGCTGGTTCACCGCTCGCATCCAAGCGCCCTCGCTCAAACGTCTCGACAAACTCGCGTTAAAGGATATCCAAGCGGAGTTTGAGGTCGTAGAAAAGAAGCGCAAGAACCGCAGGCAGCGCGGGCGAAAGAGGAAGAACCGACCTCCGCCTCCATCGGAGGAGACCCTCGTGAACCCCACTCTCAGTGATCTTCTGGAGCGGGCAGCGAAGGTCTACGCACCTGAACTACCTCGTGCCAGTCCACTTATCGCCCCTACTCCTGCCATATACCAATCGTACCACCTTATCATCACGCCCAGCTGTTACATATCCGAAGGTCCGCTTCCCGATCAGTCCAGCAGCATCCTGCGTCGGTTCGGGAACAACGATTGTTTCCTGCGCGTTACCTTCCAAGATGACAACCGTATGACGCTCAGGCAGGACACGACGCTGAACATCAGCATAAAGGAGCTTTTGGCTTCGCGTTACAAACGGGCCCTCGTGGAAGGGATAACTGTCGCTGGTCGACATTTTGAGTTTTTGGGGTACTCCATGAGCGGATTAAAACAACATTCCGTCTTCTTTGTGCATCCGTTCGAGTTTGAGCTGACACCCGGGACGCAGACGTTGATGACCGCCGAAGTTATCCGAAGTACATTGGTGTGTTGGTTTTTGTTCATCGCTTTCTATACTCGTAAATCTTACTCATCTGTTCAGGGTGATTTCTCAATGATTGCTAGAAAGCCGGCTTTACTTGCGGCACGGTGGGCTCAAGTCTTTTCGGCATCTGCACCTTCCGTCATTTTGGGCCCTCAGGAAATTCGTCGCATTGAAGATCGCCGTTCACCGTCCGGATCTCTCTTTACCGATGGATGTTCCCCTATATCTCCTGAACTGGGTCGTGCTATCTGGGCCCGACTGCAGGGACAGAGGAAAGCAGGAGGTCGAGAGAAACTGATTCCATCCTGTTACCAGATTCGGGTCGGTGGCGCTAAAGTAAGCTTCCTTCGGCTGTGCTGAGGCATCATGCTAAGACTCGCTGTCATGCAGGGTGTCATCTTCGTGGACCCGACGCTGACCGGGAGAGTGCTTTGCCTCCGAAAGTCACAAACCAAGTTCGAGACGGACTCAACTCTTACACTCGATATCGCCTCCACTTCCGCTCGCCCCATCCGCATGTTCCTCAATCGACCACTGATAATGTTGTTAGAGCACCTTGGTGTCAAGGATAAGGCATTCATCGACTTACAAAATGATGCCATCCACAGCGTCGATTGTACCCGCTCGTCATTCAAGGACGCCTCCAAGCTCTTCCAGCAGCATGGCCTCGGAACGTCTTTCAGACTCCCATCACTGTTCAACAACCTCGTCAGGCAACTCAAGCTGCCAGACGACGCTGTATCACCTTTTATCCTGCAGTGCGACCTGATCACCACGACGATGGCGTATGCCGCCACGCACGTACTTCGTGAAATCAAGTTTCGGGGACGTATTGCCGTTCCTGGGTCGTTTACCCTGATTGGGGTCAGTGACGAGTGGGGTTGTCTTCGTGAAGGGGAGATCTATGCCACCATTCGTGACGAGAGGAATGGACTGTATAAACAGGTGGAAGGGAAGGTTTTGATCACGCGGTCCCCGCAGATCCACCCTGGGGATGTGCAGTTCGTTACGGCTGTGCGTCGCCCTGAGCTGTCGCATCTGAGTAATGTAGTGGTGTTTTCTTGCGAGTGAGTGTTAATCCAGTGTTGCCGAGCCATGTCACTGATATGTCAGCGTAGAGGAGACCGAAGCCTTCCCTCATGCCTCGGTGGTGGAGATCTGGATGGCGACATCTATAATTTGATCCTCGACGTAAGGCGTTGTTATCCAGTCTCTTCTCGCTGCTGACCTCGATTACAGCCAGATCTTTTCCCCACAAGGACGGTAAAACCAGGATCATACATAGGCTTGCCGCACAAAGAGACAGCGGACCCGTGCACCGTGTCTGACGTTGCTGACTTCGTCATCAATTACGTACGTCTCGCCACTTTTGACCCATCCACGAGCACTCAATACTCATTGCCCTCCAGTTGGAAGCCGATCTGGTTGGAATGATATCAAACCGCCACCTGTGCATTGCCGACCAAGACCCGTTAGGACCCGAATGTAACGATTGCCTCCGCCTCGCCGAGTACGCCTCCCACGCAGTCGACTTCCCCAAGACTGGAACACCCGTCGACTTCAGTCAACTCCCTCGCGGGCCCACACGACTGAAGCCGGATTTCCTATCCACCGAAGTCACGGACGCTTCCTCCCCCAATTCCCCGTTCTATCCCAGCAAGAAGATCCTCGGGAGGCTTTATCGCAGGGTGCCTTTGCAAGACGATGACCCCGACTATCTGGATCCCACATTTGGTCCCGTCATCACCGACGCTCTTCTCCGCTTCAGGACCGATCGGCTGGATCTGCCATCGATATTCGAAATCGAGGACGATGTGTTACAGGAGATGGATGACCTGATGGAGATGTATATGACTGAACTCCAGTTCATTGCGAAGGCGCATACGCTGGCGAAACACCCGAACGAGCAGCTGTCGGAAGCGGAGCTCGTGAGTGGTACGATACAAGCGAGGTGGTCGGACCATCATAAGCGTCGGGACACCGTGGCGTCCATGAACCTTCAGGTGAGTCCGCCCAAGTTCTACGTATGACTTATATTATAATGTTCCTACAGACGCAGCAGCTGACGAAAGCTATTCGACGGGAGTTCCGACGAGTGGAGGTCACGGCGGCTAGCGTCCCTGCCGAACAGGGCGTGGAAGAGGAAGAAGACGAGGATGACGAGGACGACGATGAGGATCAACTCTCGGAAGGGGACCTCGAATCCTTCATTCGCGCCGCTGCTGCTTGGCAAGTCGCAGTCGAGGAGCTTGAAGAACCTCGTGAAGCAGGTGTTGCGACTTTCGGAGCGACGAGTTTTGGTTTGATTGCGTTGGGCGTCATGTTGGATGTCATCAAGAAAGCAAGGAAGCTCCAATGATGAGAATTCCTAGGATCTGTATTCGACTTCTACCTGCTGGGAGACGGTCCGTCGCTTGCTTGAACCGTCGTTTCTGTTTGAACATTTTGTATGAACATTTTGTACATCTTGACTGTACCAGTATGGCATGTTCTGGTTACAGCTAGGTAGGGATAAGTCTCCAACGTCCCACGTACGTAGATGCGACACGATGAGAGAAAAGAAAAATTTAATACTTCTCGTATGAAGAACCCCTCTTATTATCCAGTCCCCGGGTCGAACGGGGCCCTCCGCCAATAATGAGAGGCGATTCAATTTGCTCGGCGGCATGCGAAACCGCGACACCAACTGCACCATGATCAAACGTATCCATTGGTCCTCTTGACAGCAAAAGGGCGTGCTCCAGAGAGTTCTAACCAAGTACGGGATGTATAGAAGGTATTGGCAGGCCACATGCCAGGTCGGATGCGACACGACGAGCAAAAAGAAAGAAAAAAAATTAAGCCTCGCGGCAGTTCTATTGTCCAGCCCCGGGTCGAACTGGGCCCTCCGCGGCCGATGACTAGAGGTGATATCATTACTCGGCGGGTTGCGAAACCGCGACACTAACTGGACCGTGATCGAATATGTCGACTGGACCTCTTGACAGCCCCCAATTACCCAGCACAGAGCACCAAAGGGCGTGCTCCGGACAGTCTAAGCAAGTACGGAAGTGGGTAGTATTCAGGTGTATAATTGAAAAAAGCCGCGAGGTCGCCACTGCAATGGGTCCAAATCCCCCGGCATGTAGTAGTAGTAGTAGTAGTATATTACTGGCATGGTCCAATCGCTGAACGCCAGGGTTCCGAGATTATCCCGATGATACGTACAGGCAAGCTATCTATATCTACATCTTCGTCTCGGGCCTATAATCACAACTTCCAGCAAGCGAACGGGCTTCGACGTCGATCACTGGACAGCCATGACTATGGGCATGGGGTGTACAACCCCGCTGAGATTTTCTCTTTTTTTCAGGAGCGGGTGTATCATTCAAATGCAGCATTTTTCAGGAACATCAACTGGCACAGCCTCGAACCCAGCTGCTTCATGTGTGAATTTCGCAAAGGAGCAGGAGTCTTGCAGGTGCTTTTCTGTGAACACCGTTGGGTGCACTGAGGTAATTTGTCCGAAACGAAGCGACTTATGGCTTTGGAGGACAAACTGTGACTCGTTCGAATCTCTTTTGAAGAAGATACAACTCGTATCTTCCAAGAGTCTGCACGAGAACAGACATAGATTCAGGTCGACGGAGGAAGGAGATGGGCTCGACGTGTGGATGCTGGATGATGGATGGATCAGCCGTAGCAGCGCCTAACAACAGCCTGAGCCCTCTTCAACTTTGCTGTCTTTGCGCGCTGGGTAGTCGAAACTTGATCAGGGACGCATATACCGGCATGTACTCGTATCTTCCAAGAGTCTGCACGAGAACAGACATAAGTTCAGGTCGATGGAGGAAGGAGATGGGCTTCGACGTGTGGATGCTGGATGTTGGATGGATGAGCCGTAGCAGCGCCTAACAACAGCCTGCCAGTGAGCCCTCTTCTTTGATGTCTTTAATGCGCGCTGGGTAGTCGAAACTTGATGAGGGACGCATATAGTACCATATTCAGATTCAGTCCTCCATGAACGATGGATGAATGAGGCTCACCTCAGCTACATTCCACACCACCAGCATCCGCGAATTCGTCCAGCGACGAGGCATGTCCTCGCGAGTCGCGATGTCGCTGATATCTGAAGGTCACGGGTTGAAGGCTTCCTTCCCATCGCTTGCCGAGTCTCGCCCTCCGGAGTTGGAACTTGGGGATGAGCGCCAGGTAAGGTAAGGGTCAGGATAGTAGCTACGTTCGTAGTATGATCGCGATTCCAGCCAAAAAAGTCCCTCATCTTACTCATACGTATGCCCAGCCCCCGCGTCGAACAGGGCCTTCAAGTTCCGGCGGGTGACCGGTACACATACCATAATATCGTATATGGTGGCGCGTAAGGCCTATACGCCTACTGGGCTGTGATAAGGTATGCGCAGCCTGCGTTGATGGACCAGGAGAAGGATTGATGACGGAAGTAACTGATGACATACTCGCCGCCACGTGCGTCCTCTGACAGCCACGAAAAGAAACGATCGCACACAGCGATGCTCTTTCTATCAGTATTAGTGCGGCGAAACATAGGCCCAGCCATCGCCTCCTCCACCATGCCCATACGCTCCCCCTCACGATCCCGCGACTACACGCCCTACGAATTCACCGCAACAGCAGGGTTCGACTACAACTACGACCCATCCGGCAGCCGCACCCCCAACACCCCCTCCTTCGATCCCTACACAGACACTTACCCCTCCCCCCCCTCATCTTCGCCCATCCGCCACGCCCCTCACGACCTTTACCCACGTGACGACCGGCGACCAAGTCCACCCCCACCCCCCGCCGTCCCAACATCCCCCACCCCCGAATACATCTCCGAGTCCCAAAAACCCTCCACCCAACTCCCCACCCCATCCGCCGCCCGCAAACTCCTCATCCTCGACCTCAACGGCACCCTCGTCTACCGCTCCCCGCACACCCGCCGCCAGTTCCGCCCTCCCCGTCGGCCGCCACACAGCCACAACAACAACAACAACCACAGCCGCCCCGAGTTCTCCCCATCCTCGCCGGCGTATGAAGACCCGGAGGCGCTGCGCCCCCTGCGCACGGTCCACGCACGGCCGTATATGGCCTCGTTCAGGGGATACCTGTTCCACCCGCGCACGCGCGCGTGGCTGGACACGATGGTGTGGAGCTCTGCGCAGCCGCATAGCGTCGCCGATATGGTGTCAAAGTGCTTCTCCACCCGGAGCGACGAGCTCGTGGCGGTATGGGCGCGCGACACGCTGGGGCTCGAGGAGAAGGACTACCGTGCGTTCACTGCCCATCTCCATCCAATTTGATAGAATTTACTGATAAGATACTAGATCGGAAGACACAAACGACGAAAGACCTCACAAGACCATGGGCCAAACTCTCCCTGACCCCCTCCACCACCACCACACGGAGCGGAGAAACCCCCCAAGCCCACTCAGCCCACACGACCCTCCTGCTCGACGACTCCCCCCGCAAAGCGTACCTCCAGCCGTGGAACCACCTCTGCATCCGTGAATACTCCGGCGCCCTGCGTACCTCCGATCTCCAGGTCCGGCGGCGCGAGAGGGAGGTGGATTACACCGCGACCACTACCACCGCCCTGACATACACGCACACCCTGACACACACGCACCTCGCCGAAGTCGGGCCAGATGACGCATCCACGCATAAAAAACGAAAACGGCAAAAACCCAAAAAAGCCCTTTCCACCTCCTCCTTCCCCACCTCCCCCTCCTCCCTTCTCCCCGCCCTCCCCATCCCCATCCCCCTACCAAACGACCCCACCCTCTCAGCATCCACATCCACCACAGGCGAAGACACCGAGGCGGAGGACACGTACGACCCGACGCTCCTCGCAGTCATCGGCGTCCTAGAGCGCATCAAGTGGGAGGGGAACGTCGCGGGGTGGATGCGTGCGGGCGGGTTGAGGCCTCCTCCTCCTTCGGGTGGGAAGGGGCCACTTCCCCCTGGACCGGCTCAGGTGGGGGCGGGGGCGGGTGCGGGGGGCGAGGTGAAGCGGCGGCGGGTATCTGGTGAGCTGGGCGCCGGGGAGGAGGGATGGACAGGAGAGGGTGAGGAGGAGGTGGGGAGTATGGGGGACTCGGGACAGTGGTTCGAGGACCCAAGGACGCTGAGGCATTGGGTGAAGGCGGGGGTGAGGGCGTTGGAGACGCTTGGGGTTGAGGTTGTGCCTGGTGTGGAGGGGTGAGGTCCTTTTTTTTCTTTGGGGTGACGGGAGGGGGGGGGGGGTTGTATGACTAGGGAGGGGTTTGCTATGATACGGTGATACGGTGATACTACTACTGCTACTAATACGCAGTCGGAGTGTTGCGCCGGACTGATAAGGATAATGTTCTGCACCTTTAGCAGGACGACACAAACCGACGTGGTCAATTTGGACACAGTGCGAGCGTGATATCGCGGCTTTCTTTCAAACCTTAACTTAGACCCTGACGATATCCTCCAAGTCATTTATCGCAGGCTTTAGCCTTGTTATGCTTACACCGACCCAACCGCAAAGCTGCATCATCTCCTCACACTCAAATCGCACCACAGCCTTTCCCCGCCCCCGGAGCTCCCGTAGCCTATCGCCTGCTTGGCTGTTACTTGGTCTTAAGTACTTACAAGGGAGTGGATCAGGTTATAAGTATCGATGACTGCCCCCGGCCGGGTGATTTTACGGAACGGTAAGTTGGGACCTGCACGCTGAGCGATATTGCCGGAATCGTGAGTTATCTTGTCACGACCGCATGGCTTGACACTGTCATTTATTTCGTGTCGAAGTAGATAATACAATTACATCTTTCTTTTGCTTCTCCAGATTCCTCCCCTGGCTGGTTCCCAAGTCCCCTACTTTTCTAATAAAAACAAAACAAGCCTTTTTTCTTTTTTGACAACGCTCCACTCCACTCTAACGTTAGGATCAGGTCCTGCTCCACGCCGTAAGCGTCGACGCGAAACCGTTCCTGTTCCCGCTCTGGTTGACAATACCCTGGCCGTTCACACTGAGCTGGAACGTGCTCGCGACGGTCGAGAGGCTGAATATCGACACGCTCGACGTAGAGTCGATGTTCGCAATCTGTGTCTGGCAGCTGTACGTCTTCAAGCAGTCCTGGTTGTAGTTCTATTTATGGGGGTAGAGAGCAGTTGGTAAGGAGCGGAGGGTGGGGAGAGAGAAAAGGAAGGAGGACGTACGGTGAAGAAGCTGTAGAGGCCGGCGCCGAAGACGATGATGTCGGTGGAGGTGGTGACGGTGAGGGCCCATGCGGAGGTGAGGCCCGCGGGGAAATTGGGATCCTTGAAGGTTGGGTTTATAGAGAAGGGTCCGGGTGCGGCGGGGGTGGGCTGGTAGTAAGGCTGCGAGCGGGTGGGGTTAGTGGTGATAGCCGTCGAGACGAAGGGAGGCTTACGCTCTCAGTCTGGATGAGGCCCATGTAGTGGTTCTTGGCGTTGACGAGATTGTATTGGTAAAGTGCGTGATGTTCGGCTAAGGCACGAGTAAGGTAAGTTATCCGCCTGGTGATGATATGAGTGAAACGTACATCCTAAAAACAAGAAACGTCAGACGTCTAGCGGGAATAAAATATCGTATGATCAGACGTACCAGTTCCCACCATCCAGACTGGGCCAGCCGACTCGGAGAGGATACCCCGCCCAGAATAGATTGAGATCTGCGACTTGCCATCGCCGTCAAGGTCGTGATCAGCGAGCCATGCCCATATACCCTAATCACAACGAAACATTGAATAAATCAAACCAAGGCAAGACAGAAAGAGGCCAAACTTGCCTCGAGATACGCGGTAGAACCCGGGGTGAGATGCAGCGCGAGGAAGGCGGCGTAGCAGCGAGGAATTCCACCCGCACCGCTACTGGGACACTCCCCAGCCTCCAAGTTCGTGCCAGCAGCGCCTCCGAGCCTGTTCCACACGTACCGTCAGTAACGGCCTTGACAAGGTTAATGCATGCTATCGTACCTGATGTGGGTGTCCCAGGTACCCGCGCCACCTTGTACACCGTTAGGCTGCTTGACGTTCCATTCAAGAACAATGGCTCCCGGCGCTTAACAAGGCGGAAGGTCTTAGCGACGGGAGGAGATTTGGAAAAATGAAAGAGACGTACTCGAGCCAACGGTGGCGAAGATGATATCGGAGATCTCGAGGATGCCCTGAGAGTTGGGGTCACCGGCGCGGACGACGACTTGAGGGTTATCGGCGTCTTGGAACGCGCTACCGGATCCAGAGATGACGGACCAGGCCTCGCCAACAATTTGGGTGCCGGCAGGAATCGTAAGTGTGGATGTGACGATATATGTTCCAGCATCGAAGTAGATGATCTTGCATCCAGCGTACTGTATTGCGGACAAAAGTTAGTTGACAAACACATAAAAATTATCATAAAGGTGCTTACCTTGGCGAAGATAGCCTTGAGAGCAGCGGTATCATCCGTGTGTCCGTCTCCCCTCGCACCGTTATCCCTGACGCTAACGAACTGGCTGACAGCATACGCCGCATACTGCGGATGAGTCTTTCCGAAGATCTTGCCAGAGCTATCCAGGAGCGACGCCGGCTTAAAGGGGTTGGAGATATCGCCCTGAACGAAAGTAGCCGCGGAGTTCGTGCCTTTGAAGACGTTGCCTTGGCCCCAAGAAGCGATGGTCTTGGTGCCGCCAGCAAGGACGGTGGCACCACCGACGACGCCGACGGCGGTCTGGACGTTGTTGAGCTTGGCGTTGTTGAGGACGAGGGAACCGGCGAGTGCGCCGTTGCTAGGTACGGAGCTGCGGACGAAGATGGGGGTGTTGTTGACGACTGCATCGATGATCGCCTCGGCACCAACGGTCTGAGTATCGAGTTAGCAATTTATTTCACTAGTATACACAAGTTCCTCACCTGCGTACTCTCGGTGAGACCGCCAGTAAGAAGGTCGAAGCCGACCTAGGAATACGATGAGAATGATGCGAAGGAAAAGTGTCAACGGCATTTGCTAACCTGGCAGTCGTTGATGGTAATACCCTGGAAAGTCCAGCCTTTGACAGTCATTGAGTAAACGTTGTAATACAAAAGGGATCAACACACCCCAGTTCCAGTGACTGTAGACGGCGGTTTGGGCGTTGTTGACAGTTACATTACGAACTGTGAACCTAGAGCAATGTTAACCCAAGGGCATACTTTGAATATCTTGCTGCGCTCACTGTTGGCTTCCGACCCACATACCATACTTGCCTATTGCCCAGTGAGTTTCGCCGAAAGTTTGATCCAATCGCAAAGAATCTCACCTCCATTGAAGACAAGGTCGCCCATGAAACCTCCGCTGCCATTTTCCATCCAGATACCTAAATTCCGCATCAGCAAAACGCACTCTACCCCGACAGAATCGGAGACTTACCCTGGTGAGCAGTGTTGGCAGCGGTAGACATTTGGAAGACGATGTTCATCAACGACGTGGCTTGCGAGACTTGCCAATGAATACCAGTGCCTTGGTTATTATCGGCCGCGACCCTAGAATTAAGGCTTAAGCAACACAGCAAGAAGACGGAAAGGATCTACTCACCGTCGAACATCGATCACAAAGTTCCTAATCGATCGAAGGCTAGTGTTTGGGATAGGTAAGGCTGTAGACGGCAGCGTTGCGCATAACAAGGCGCTCACAAGTTGTTCTGGTTTACATAGTATTGGGCACCGCCGCCACCTGGAATGTAGGGGTCGGCATCTAGGGATCGGCGGGTAAGTTTTTATTGTACATTCAGTCAGCAAGCTGGGATGGGGCTTACCAATGACAGCCATTCCAGCGAAGCTGCTCGCGGCAAGAAGCGTAGGAGGGACTCTGGCGTCCCCGATGAGTTGGGTGAGATACAGAGCAACAATAGGCCGGGACACGAGGTAAGTTCTACCACGACCCATATTAGTGGAAAACAGGCAAGCAGAGGGAGTGAACGGCTACCCTGAGGGAAAGAAGACAACAGCGGGGGTAAGGCTACGAGATGTGTGAAAATTGATAATGGTAAGCTCGTATGGCTAGCGATACGTACGTGGTCGACTCGCAGCCTCCTCCTCCACATCGGGTCCCCGAAGAGATAGCATTGCTGGAGAATAGCTTATCAGCATCGAAGAATGACGTTTAGACAAAAGGTCTACTTGATGGCATCGGTATCGTCGGTGACACCATCACCTCTAGCACCGAAGTCCTAGCAAAATCAGGATCAGCAAGGCCTTCTCCTAAATGCAAGAATTTATATACCTTAACGTTTCTGAACACCTGGTAGCCGGCTGGGTTGGAGTGGTATGCCGATATACCTTGATGCCTGATAGACTGCATCCAGAACGGGTCTCCAGGAGCAGCAGTCCCAGCACCCAGAGGTGCCGAGCACGACGTCCCGAGGCCAGAGACAAGGCTGGTTAGACCAAGCACCATGGTCGCGATGACCACAGGTAAACGGGGAAGCATCTCGAGAGAAGACCAGGGGGTGAATTAGCAGACGAGTGGATGCTGCAGTCCAACGTCGCATGCTGAGTTGTCTTTATAGGACCCAGAAGAAGACGAGAAAGAAGTACATTTCTCGGCCGACCCGTCGCAATACACTCAACCATGCAGTCACAATGCTCGTATACACATGCTCCGGCGAGCTCTGTTTTCCGCGTGACGGACGGGGCCAAGATCTACGCGAGCATCGAGTAGGAAACTGTCCCACATGTCGAGATAAGGCAGGAGGTGGAATGGTTTCAATCAGCTGTTGTTCGTGCTTTGCCAAAGGAAACGACATGACTGCTTCGTGTTGGCATGCATCACCTCGTCTGTTTTTGGTCTACGTGGCTGATCCTGATAACCTCGTGAACGTAGCGCCTGCTCCGTGCTGGCGATTAGCTAGCAGCGCGGGCGTTTTTTGTAGACTTGTCATGGGGCTTCGCGAATGGTCACAGTGGGACTCGTTGAGGAGGAAATGAAATCACGTGGCTGAGGAGGAGACACATGGGACCCATCACTGATTGGGACGACCCCGGCGCTCGTACGGCTGGTTGCATATGTATGGAATATGGGAAGCTTCTCCGATCAGATTCGCCGAGAGTACGCGGGTCCTCGGTGAGGGATTTACCTTTCTCGCTTCTGATAGGCTTGGAACTGAAAGAGGCGTTGGTCATCCTTGGGCGGTACGCACGAGCAGTTACTTACGGGTGTACTTTATCAACGGATAATACCGCAACATTCTCAGTCACTTTCGAACACCTCCAGAGAAACCATGCGGCGAATTATTACCAGAAAACCTTCCGTCCGTGGCCAAGACGCTTCGTAACAAGCATAGACGTTAAATCCGTGCCCTCGACCGCTAATTTCATATTTACCGGTCAGCGCGAGAGTCTCCACTGTGCAAGCAAGACTCGTGACGGTCGCATAGGGTCCTGTTCCTTCGCTAATAACGGCAACACACAGGAGTCGCGTTGATCGGGGCAAAGATCAGCTCCAAGCCTTCCATAACGAGCCCGATGTCGATGATTGTCGCACGATCGTGTGGATGGGGAACACGGAGGCAAGAATGGAACGCATCGCGCCAGATAAGTACCAGCTGCCGCAGACCATCACTTGACTGGTCCTAAATCGTAAAAATCCGAGGAACTGAATAACAAAATGGAATAAGGAACATCCTTGTAATCTTTGAGCTACTTTACCAGAAAAGACTCGTCGGAATAAAAGCCGCCACCTCCTGTCTCTGTTCATCCACCGCCTGACAATAGACCACATGAATACTTGAGGCTGCATCGATTGTTGAATATGCCGTAGGGCATAGAAACGGAAGGTAACGCGTATTTCGGACTCGCTATCATCCTTGAGTGAGAATCGAAATATTACTGGCGTTCCTCTGGCGACAATGGTGAACCTGGGTATAGAAGCGGAAAGTAAAGCCCATTTCGGACCGCTTCTCAAGTGAGAATCGAAACAACTGGCGTTCCTTTAGCGACAATGGCGAGCCTGGTGGTGGAAGAAGGCTGGCAGGGACATGTGAAAATGGGGAAGAGCCATCTTTTTTTCTGCTGTCAGAAAGACGAGGAACGCGTTTGTACGTTGCAGGAGTTCGGCTCGCGATGTGGATCCACGTAGACCAGTGGATGATACATGAATGCATGAAGGTCACAGGGGTTCATTCTAGCCCAGCAGCTTGAAGCAGATGAGAGCTCACGGGGGTCCAAAGTTGAGAGCGCAAAGCGTGCCCTTTGTTGCGGTTATTTTTATTCAAGGTCGTTGCCCAACAATAGATGATAGCCGATTGTCTTCCCTTGGTCTTCCCACATTCAGCTATCCGAACCAAATTTGAGAAAACCAGGTGCAAGAAACACTTAGAAAAACATCGTCTGCCCAATATCACATACCCCAAACGCGCCATCCTCGATGCCTATCTTCTTGCACTCCTCGGCCAACTTTTTCGGGGGTTCACGATGTCTTCTGTAGTCAGTACCCAGGTACTGTACCGAAGTCAATTCACGTTAGCCACTAAATGAACCAACATCAGGTCCAACACGTACCCCCAGTGCATCCCCAGTGCCCTCTTCGCCCGGATATCCTTGAATAGCCTCACGCTATCCTGCGGTGCGCAATGGATCGGGGACATGAACTGACGCGGCATGTACGCCCTTGATTCCAGAAAAGATAAGTCCAGTGTCTACACCTCACGTCCCAGATACTACACTCACCCAATAGGAATCGTAGCAAAATCGAACCCTCCGAACCTTTCCCCGATCTCCTTGAACGCAGGACACACCGGCACATCATCCTCATCCTGCCCATCTAGAACCGCACGATAACCCGTGTCCCCACCAAAGAACACCTTGACCCCTGTTGTAGTATTGCTAGCCGCATTCGCAGAATCGCTGTGTGGCGTACTCAGCGTAGGGTGCACCTCCTCGACGACCCAGCTGGCCCAGAGGGTCTTAAAGCGATCAAAGAGCGATCTGCCGGTGAAGTGCTGCGCGGGGGTGCATGTGATGTCGACGGTAACTTTATGTGCGGCTTCGTCTTTGTCATCGGAAGGCGCGCAGACCTCGATGCGTTTGGACTCCCACCAGTCCATGATGTGCAGGTGGGTGTCGGGAATGTCGAAAGACTTGAAGTAGCCGCCGTTGCCCAGGGGTGCAAAAAAATGTGGCTTGCGGCAGCGCTGTGAGAGGATCCGGATGGTATGGGTATCGAGACTACAAGCCACGGTAAATATATATTCCAACAGGCTGTCAGAGATGTACACACTGGTCGTAATTATTATGCTAAAAAGTCGGACGTCAGTATATATCTCAGCACTACCTCAGAGCAAAAACTGACAGAAATGACAACAGCGTCTACCTCCGGTATCTCCTCGATCGCGCACGGGGGAGCTATAAGCCCAATCATCCATGATCCAAGCACCCACCACAGCATCGAAGTAGCTTGAAAGACTCACGCGTAAACCTCTTCGGACCAACCCACTGGCTCGGCGAGCACCTATCACTAAACACGGGATCAAAGAGTATCCTCGCCCCCCTCTCGCCCTCGCCCGCGCGCGATGGCATCTCCACCAGAAAGCACGCATGCCCCAACCATGTGGCCTTAATCTTATCCCCCGCGTCCACCGACTCCTCGCCATTTCCGTGGACCGCGCCCCAGGTGGGCTTCGAGGCGGCTCGTCTCTTTCGTCACCGAGGGGGACTTTCGTAGTTGCGAGATCAATTATATCACCGGACAGTGCGGTATCGTCAGCGATGGGGTAGATAGAGCTAGGAGGAGAGACCGACGTTTATAGCATCCTTGATGCCGTTACTCCTCCAACTAGGCCAGGGATTGTGGAACCCAGAGCACTTCGAGTCGTCCCAGTGCTCGGGCTTCGCGGCCACAGCCTCCGATTTCTCAGTTCCACTGCTGAGTTTGCTCGCCTTGCGGTCAATAGCGGTAACGGAAATACTAGCGGCGGCGGCGGCAGGGAACTCAGAAGCCATAGTAGATGGTCAAGCGTTGGTCGACTGTTGAGGACTGTCCCAGCCATGAGAAGCAACTTGTACATGTACCTCTCAATCAACACGTCAACGTCCGGCATTGCGGTACCTGAGTATACGCCGGAACTCACATCCATAACGGCTTGTAGAAGCACGATTTCTGCGGCAGCGCAAAGCAACTCTGAGTTGAAGAAGGGCTGAATCTGCATATTGTCTCTTTCCCATCGCACGACGCTAAGCCTGAACAAAGACAACACGACCTAGCTTGAAAATGGCTGAACGTGAGAGATGAGAACTCCTGTCGCTCAAAAGAGACGCTTCCTTGGCAGGAGTGGCGCGAGAACGGCGATGGCGCCCAAGCTGTCCTTTTTTGGGAAGTCCGGCATCCTTCGAAATCCCGATACGGTCACGGACTCGGAAAGCTCGGCAAATCCCATCCTCTCTTCCAGGTTCCGTCACCTGAATTGTTGGCTGCTCAACTATGGCCTTGCGAGCCTGCGAGCGAGGCCAAAAAGTTGAGCGTGGGCTTTGTAAGCGCCATGTGGAAATGACAACTCAACGTGCTTCGTCTTCCGCAACCTGTCAGGTCCGTGCGCGCGTTCATAGAACAGCGGGAGAAGACGAAGTGCGCCCTTCACTTCTTTCATTTCCCCACCTCATTCCTGCAGCCGTTGTCTGCCAATTTTTTCATTCACCACGCAGATCTTACTCGATTCCCTCAAAATCTCGTCATGGTCGGCACTGCACCTCCCCCTCCAGCTACAAACAAAGATGCTTCCACGATAACCAGTGGATCGACCTCGACACCCAACCCTGCGTCCTCTTCCTCTTCTGCCAGTGCCTCGACTCACACTGGTTCGCGCTTTCCTTCTGATTCACAGATCTTGGCAGAGAATGTGCTTCGCACCGGTCGAAATCTTGCACTCCAAGCCCGCCGCGACGCTGGGGAAGCCGCGGTTCCTGCCGACGAACCTCTACATCAGTTACATACTCGTAATATTACCCCTCCCCCTCCCCCTATTACTCCCCCTCCTAGCAGTAATACACTTATACAATTTGCATCAGCCTTTTCTCAACTGTCACCTAATACCCAGATTAAAGCCATGTCACTTATCAATAATACCTCCTCCTCCCTCCCATCCGTTGCTAAAGTTTTATTCTCAGCTTCCGACGAACGTCCCTCATCATCCAAGACTGGTTCCGGCTACGGTATTCATCCATTCATACTAGAACTCGCTAGAAACAAGATTCCCATCCCACTTACATTATTTACCTCGGCCTCGACTAACCGCCTGCATCGCGAAGCCACATCCATTAAACAGATTTCCGCCTACAGTGCCAACGGCACTAAAACCCACGTCATGGACGTGTCACAATTTCCGGACCAGAATCTTATGGACATAGCAGACTGGCACGAGGCGTGGTCCCGTTACAAGACGTTTCACACCAAACATAGCGACGCCGCCGTTTCGGCCAGGTGGCACGCACACTACGACTTCCTGGCTGGACAGGACAACTTCCGAGCCAACTTCGCAGCGATTCTCAAGTTCGACATCGAGGAACGAGTCAATTACACGCTCGACCCTTGCGTGTTCAACGAGGAGGTTCAGCGCCTTCGGTTCCAAGCCAAGAAACTCGAAGTGGTACAGTCGGCCATGGACGACTTCTCGGCCCACCGTACCCCCTCCTCCTCCTCCAAATCCCGGTATGAACCGTACGACCGCGACAATCGCAAATCCCAGTCCATCTCCACCGACACCAAACAGTCCTTTCGTGACGGCAAATCCAACTCCACCCCCTCCGTCCCTCTCTGTCTCTGCTGCCGTCGTTCCGGCCACAAGTTCAGTGACTGCAGCGAAGACTCGACGCCGGCGGGCCTTCCGACGTTCTCGAAATACCAGAACAAGCAGCTCACCGTCCGCGTCACCGCCGTCATCCTCTGCATCACCTTCAACCTCAATTCTCCCAAGCGCCCCTGCAAGCACACCCACCCCGAGCAACATCTTTGTTCATGGTGCGGGTCCGCCGATCACGGCGCCTGCGCTAGGAAGTGTCTCTGAGGTGTCGATGACGCCTCAACCCATCTTGGAATCGCCTCTCGCACTGACTCCGTTTTATAGAGACTGGCGATCTCTCCCTCTTGACACTGCCTCTCCCGTGCCCCATGTGTACTTCGACAATCTCCAGATAGCAGAACCATCGCCATACGGCAACGATCGTGACTTCGCTAAGATCCAGACGCCCTACTCCGCTGCACAGTTTCACATCTTTCTCGAACGCGCCCAACTGCTCCATCGCTACCCCGAACTTCCTTTCAAGCTGATGCATGGCTTTCCCATCGGCAAGCTCGCTCCTCTCACACACACGTATACGCCGGCCAATCTTCCTGGTGCCATCCTTCATGCCGACATCATACGTCTCTACATCGTCGACGAAATCCGCCTCGGGCGCTTCTCAGGCCCATTCACTCGTCAAGAGCTTGAGAAGAAGATCGGGGTCTTCCGCTCATCACCACTCCAAGTCGCTACGAAAGACGGCGCTCCCGGCGAACCCATCAAGCATCGGGTGTGCCGACATCTCTCCTTCAAGGGCACGGCTCTTACCTCCATCAACGACGAGATCGATTCTGAGGAATACCCTACCCGCTGGGGAAAAGCAACTGACGTTGCTGAAATCGTACGTCACTCTTATCCTCCACACACTCTTTGCTCGCTCGCTCCCCCTCTTTGAGCATCTCTCTTACGCATATGCCATCTCACATCTCTACTCTCACATCCCCATCTCTCGTCCTCCCCCTCCATCTTCACCTCCACTCATTCGCTCCTCCCCTCCGCGCTCTTACCACAGCCCTTTGCGGCGGCTCACTTATCTTCATGTGTTCGCGGTGATACGATCCGCGGCTACTATGTATTTCTCAATATTATATCCATTCTCTTCTCTACTATCACAACAGAAGTTATTTGCGAGATGTAGGCCCATACCTGCAACTCGTTCGAAGGACACTGTTGTTGAGACTAGGGACCATGGACACACGTCCATTAATTCTTCTTATAATCTTATAATCCTCATCATCACAAACTTGTGAACACGCATCTCACCACAATCTTTCCCCCAGGTCACCGCGGCCCCTACTGGTGCGCAGGCGGCTACTCTCGACGTGGAAGGTGCCTATCGCACTATACCCGTCAAACCCGATCACAAACGCTACCTCGTGGTCTTCTTCGAGGGCCTTTTCTACATGGAACATGATGTTCCATTCGGTCTCGCGTCCGCCTCTGGGCTCCAAGGCGAGGTCGCCGATGCGACCATTGACATCTGGCATCATCATAAGGTCTCTCCAGCAGTCAAGTGGGTCGATGACTTCACCGTCTTCCGCTTTCCCAAGACTGACGGTTCGTTTCGCGGCATCAGTGATGGTGTCGAGCATACGTACTATTACGACCTCACGTCCATCAAGCAAGTGATAGCCCCACTGGGTATCCCTTGGCACAGGAACAAGGGTCAGGAGTTCGCGGATACCTTTACATACGTCGGATTCCTGTGGGATCTTTCTAGCAAAACTGTTGCCCTCCCCCAACTCAAACGCGAAAAATATCTACGTAAACTCTCCGTCTTCGTCTCAACATGCGAGCACTCCCAGATACGAAAACTCGATGCCGAGAAGATCATCGGCACCCTCTCACACATCACCTTCGTCTATACACACGGACGCTCGTACATGTCGAACCTCTACAAATGGCTCACCACGTTCCCTAACGACTTCGTTCCCCGCTACATCTCCCACTCGGCCCTCACAGACCTCCGGTGGTGGTTCAATCTCCTTCTACAGGACCTCGCACCACGCTCTCTATCTCCATGTGCGCCCCCACACGCGACTATGACATCTGGGTCGACGCGTCCACCGAATGGGGCATAGGCTTACTCTTTGGCGGGCAATGGGACGCATGGAGCTTAGTCGAGGGATGGAAAGGCCCTAGCAGAGATATAGGCTGGCTGGAAGGAGTCGCAGTAGAGCTCGCCCTCATAGCCACGAAGGCGATGGGCATTCGCAATGCGGATATTCTCATCCGGAGCGACAACGAAGGAGTCATCGGCGCCTTCTCCAAGGGCAGGTGCTCCAACTTCATGACAAACCTCTCAATACGTCGTTCCGATGAACTTCGCGCGATGACCGGCATCTCGCTCACCCTCATTTATGTAAATACACTCATCAATCTCGCAGACCCCATCTCTCGTGGAATCCTTCCCCCTCCCTCCTCTAGGTTTCCCTTCCCCATCCCGATCCCCGCTCCTCTGCTCCCATACATCACCCATGCCTCCCTCTGAGCTTGAACGATATCTCCAGGGCGTCGATGTTCCCGCGCAGGCCGCCGCATTCTATGCCAACAGCTCCCTCCTAGACGTTCGCCGGGCGGCGTCTCTCCCTACAGATAATCGTGTCCGTGTGCCACGCAAACCACGCAAAGATGCCCACATAGCCCCCTCATCCCTTCGTCCACACGTCCTCGCGAGCGAGCGTGTCATCCATTGGACCACCCCTCACTCCGTCAAATCTCAGGCCGCCCTCGAAGCCGAGCTTCCCGTGCCCGCAATCGTCAAACTCTTTCAAGTTATGTTATTCTCTCTGGACGAGAATACACGTAGCAACTACGGTGCAGGCCTCCTTCGCTTCACCCAATTCTGTGACTCCAACAGCATTCCCGAGCATCAGCGGATGCCGGCATCCGAGTTTCTCATCTCTGCATTCGCAGCGTCCGCGGCTGGTTCCACCTCAGACAGTACTCTGGGGAACTGGCTGGCTGGCCTTCACTACTGGCACGTCGTCAACGGTGCTCCTTGGCATAGTTCGGACATGCTTCAACACGTTCGCCGTGGCTTCGCAAAGCTAGTTCCCCCCAGCTCGAAGCGTGCCAAACGCCCTCCCGTCACCATTGAGGCTCTGACCACACTCAAGTCCGGTTTGGACCTCACCAATTCCTTTGACTCCGCTGTCTGGGCCGTTGCGTCCGTTGCGTTCTGGTCCTGTTGCAGGTCAGTCGTCATTCTCTTATCCTACTATTTCTTCTTTCTCATTACATATCTTTACAGGCTGGGAGAACTCGTGATTCCGAGCCCAAATCTCTTCAATGCAATCAAGCATGTCTCCCGCTCCACCATTCCCATATCCTTCGGCCGCCTTGCAGACGGGACCGAGCACGCCACGTTCCATATTCCTTGGACGAAGACCACCGTGCAGTTAGGCGCCGACATCTCCGTCACATCTCGCTCTCACGATACATGCCCGATAGCCGCCCTTCGACACCACCTTTCGGTCAATTCCCTCATCCCCACCTCCGCGCCACTCTTCTCCTTCGAGACCGCTGCCGGAGGTTGGGCGCCTATGACGAGGGATTGGCTCCTTGGCCGTTGCAACGAGGTGTGGGTTGCTGCCGGCCTTCCTAGCATGCCTGGACATGCCTTCCGCATCGGGGGTGCCACGGAGCTCCTTCTTCAGGGGGTCGATCCTGATATTGTTGCGAAGCAAGGACGCTGGCTGTCCCGTGCATTCCTCGAGTACTGGCGCCGTATCGAGTCCATCTTACCGCTGTTTATATCCAATGCATCGAATTCTCATCGCGCTCGCAACCTTGAAGGTTCTATATCAAATTTCGCACGTAGACATCATATCACCACCTCCAGTAGCATTTAACTTCCCCTCTACAAACTCACATCACCTTCTTGAAATATGATCTTTTACAAAGTCATTCTAATATCTTGCCCAGCTCTGGTTTGGGTGTGCCCGACTCTGAAGAGACTCGACCGTTGTGAGCTGTGCTCAGGCCATGGTGTAGTCTCGTTTTTCCTTCAGACTCGTGGTCTGTTTGCGGGACCAACGGGGCACGCTCCGAAGATTCTGATCTCGAGTTTTTCTTTCCTCTCAGAAAGAAACGCGTCAGACGCGTCTCGAGTTTCTGCCCATCACGTGAATCACGCAACCCGTCGCGTGCTTCTGGGATCTTCAGAATCTTCCCCCCAAACCTTGGAAAATACTATTTGCAATATATTTGCAAATCAGATTTTACATTGACTCCTCAGTCATCTAACCAGCGCGACCATACAAAGCCCACATTCTTCGCCCCCGAACCTAAGATAACGCTCACGAAAACCCTCGATTGTTCCTGCCCTTCTATCTTAAAATCTCTAAAAGCTTCAAACTTACCCTGCTTCATGGCGTCCTCGAGGACGAGGGCGATTGGGGCTGCACACCGTCCGTCATACGGCGGCCGCCGTATATCGTATCGAGCGCTTGATGGAGCACCATCAGAGAGCCCTGGATCCTCGACCGCACGGTACGGCATGCAGCCCTAGAGGCGATGACTTCGAGGTGACAGATCCATCATGCATAATCCCAAACGCGACTTCGACAACGAAGACCTTTCCAAAACACACACCCTCAAGTTTACCCGGTACATCATCTCCAAGTGTCTCTTCAAATACATTCGATCGCGTCTTTCGCGGTGCACGAGGACGACGCTGCGAATTAATATTCACATACTTAGTCATCGACATTTTCATTCAAGATCCCTAGACGCCCCCCAAACGTGGCCACATCATGATCACCACGCAAATGTCAATGAAACAGTGACGCCATGGACGGCAGGCGGCGCGGTTCCATCGTGCCCAGCCAAGTTAAAGGGGTGCAAGCCCGGCTTCTTCTCATTCTCATCCTCATTCTCAATTTCAACTCAATCGCATTCCTCCCCAGCCCCGTGTCCTCCCAGCCTCACGACGTACTAAATGTCTCAAGACTCCGGACACCCCTTGTCCCCCACCGCACAAGGCTTCGACGCTCTAGACCTGCAAAGCCTAGCTCGAGCCACGACGAAGACCTTCGACCGTCTCGCGCCCTTCAGTCAGCTCCGCGACCCGTACGTACCCCCTTCCCCCTCCTCTCCTCACTTCTCCTCCCGAACCATCTGATTTAAACTCGGCTACAGATCCTCGCACGACGCGCGCCCCACTGTTCTGAAAACAGTGGACAAAATCAAATCCTACCTCGCAGCCATCGACACCTCCATCCAAGTCGTGCACGCCGCCTACCAGATGAGCAAGATCGCGTCTTTGCTTTGTTCCACTCCCCTCCCTCTCCCTCTCCCTGTCCCGGACAAATCGAAAGAAGAGAAGGAACGGGAACGCCAACGACACCTAGAGGAGATGGCGGTGCTGTCCGATGCGGCGTGCGATAAGGCGCACAAGGCGAGTGAGGTGTTTAAGCAGGTTCAGCAGGATTTCTACCGGGTGCGTCACCCCGTCCCACACCCAGACCTCCGAGGAGACGGGGTCCTAACTTGTATTCCTTGCTTTATAGATCGCGGCATCAACGAAAGACATGGACGCGACGGTACAGCTCCCCGTCGACCCTGCTCTCCGTGCGTCTCTCCCCCCAAAGAAAGAAAGAGGATTCATCCTTACTAATGAACCTCCTCCCCTCTCCATCCAGCCACAGTCAAAACCCTCAAAAAACCACTCAAAGACATCGGATCCGACCTCGTCGCCAACCTCAGCCTCCTCGCGCACTTCTCGCGGCACCTCTCTGATCTCGCGTCGTGGTGCGCTGGGGTCAAGGCCGGTGTCGCTGCCATGGACGGGAGCGTCGTTCCCACCGGCACCACAGAGGCAGAGGCAGAGGGAGAGGCGTTGAGAGGGAAGTGGGAGAGGGTGCGTGGGGATTGTTTGGTTTATCATAGTATGGTATGTACCACGTTCACCCCCTGGTTCCTCGCCTCCTCTTTTCGGCACCCCCGATTCATTTTCCAGTTCTTTCCTTTCTTGCTCGACAGATCTCGGAAATGCAAGGCCGGTACGCGGCGATGCTCCCCCTGTCGACCGAGTTGTGGGAGGGGGCGCTGCGCGATGCAAATGCAAATGCGAAGCATGATGATGTTATTCATGAACGGAGTGGGGCGAGTGCAGGGAGGGAGGATGCGCAGGCCGGCGGAGGGCGCTGGAAGATGTCGAATCTCTTCCGGGATGTCGTTCGGCATCTGGGGTGTCACGCATGCATGTAGGGGGTTATGGATGCTCCGTGGTCCAGGTATGAATGGCTTGGAACCCACATTGTTACTAGATCCATGAAGGATCCAAGCTGCCGTATGTTTCCGACTTCGCGGGATCCGGAGCGGTGAACTGACATACACTGGCATGGTGGCGGTTTTTCTACCTATTTATTATATTCGATCTACGCTGCTTCTTCCTTCTGCTACTAGATGCTACCATAGATGTAATCGTAGTAATGCCAAGTTATCCGCTTGCCTGGAAGCACCATTCTAGAGGCCCATACTATGCCATATGCACCCTCCGAGAAGCTGGTTAGACCGAATTTAGACTCGGAAAGAGCCAATCTAGGTCCGAGACGGCGTCTAGCCTCCCTGAATGATTGCATATTCCCCTAATCCACAGAAATGCAAGACGTCGCTGAAGCTTAAGAATGTTGTCCATCCAGGGTTGACATCATGATCGCACTCGTCGGTGGCTGTGACATCGCTTCCCAGCTCTAACCCCCGTATTTAACCTCGCAGCACCTCCGCCTCGTCCAACATGTCCAGGTATTCGCTTCCCTGGGACAGGACAGGCGCAGCTGCTGCAGATAGTATTTCCAAGAGATCCCTCGCCTCGACACGTAAATCAACCGCTGCCTTCTTCTACCCGCCCATCACACCCCCGCCGACCTCCTCCAACCAAGTTGAAGCCATGTCTGAGCCGCTCGTCCCGCCCTCTCCACGCACCCCGCCCCCGCTCCCTCCGCACCCGTACCAGACTTATGCAGCTGGGTCGTACGCCACGACGCCCCACTCACAGACCCAACTAACCCCCGGTCGCTACCCCAACACCATCTCGACGGGCTCATCCACCGATGGGGACGCCGACAAGGTATCGCATAACACTGTCCAGCCGACCTACGTCATCCACCACCACCATCACCACCACCACTCCCCGGCCCACGCAGACTCCCGCCGGCTTCCTCCCCAGCCCCAGCACCAGCCCGCAGTCCCACCCTCACGCAACTTACCACCCACACCTCACCTCCGTAAATCCCGCCCGCTCTTCCTTCTGATCCTCTTCCTCCCGCTCCCGCCCTTACTCTCCGTCCTGTACCTCCTCGTCGGCCACAAAATCCTCGTCCACGCCTCTCCCTCTCCCACCCCCTCCCTCCTCTCCTCCGCCAGCGCAGCCGCAACAGGCGGCTCCATCCTCTCCCTCCCTCTCTACCTCCTCCTCTACCTCCTCCTCCTCTCCTCCCCTCCCAATAGCAGCACAGGTCCCACCCGCACCGCCCACGAAGACTTCTTCGACGACTCCGACTCCCACACCACCCGGACCCGCACCCGCTTCACCACTCTCGCGACCTACGCCGCGTGTGGGGTGCTTGTGCTTGGTGTCGGCGGCGCGGCGGGCGCGCTGGGGGTGACGTGCCTCGCGCGGGAGGGGGTGGGGATGCTCGGGCCGGGAAAGGCGGCGGAGGCGGGGGTTGTGGGGGGGTTGGTGCTGTGGGCGGGGGTGCTGGTTGTATGCGCGGTTGGGGCGGGGGTGTGGTGGGTTTTGAGCTTGAGCTTGGGGCGGGGGAGGAGGGTAAGGGAGGATGGGTTGGGGAAGGGTTAGGGCCCGTTTTTGATCTTTTTTGGTTCTTCTTTTTGGTTTTTTGGTTTTTTGGTTCGGGGCCATAGATCTAGTCATGGACAGGTACTTATGTTTTGCTTTTCGTCCTCCACGTCGAGTCCCACGCTGATTGAAATTCTGCAGTCACGTCCAGACCTTGCGCTACGACGAACGAAAATGTATACACTCAATGTTGTAATCCACACTAAAACCCTCACGACATCTCGGTGCCGACCCCGCTTCCATTCCCTGCGCCCGGCTCTCGCGACCTAGCATCCAATACAGGGAGACTAACCGCATCTCCCTCCGCGTACCCCCTTTCCAGACGCGCACCACATGCCGCAATGAATGTACATGTACTATGTACTATTACATGTACCATACAGCCTGTATATCCAACTCGCAGGTACCATCGAATCTCAACGCATACATGCACTCACGCTCTCGACTCGCCTCCTCCCCTCCTACATACCCCTGTGCTCGTTCCCTCATACCCATGTCGTAATCAATTATTATGTCGATTCCCAGAACTCTCAATTCCGAAGAGTGCAGCACAGGAATTTTGTTCTCCGCATGCGTTTGACATAGGCATCATGATCATGAGTAGATGTATCGCCCGTCGGGAGCTCACGGTCAGTACTTTGTAACCACTTCCTTTCTTCGCTCCACAGAAGGTTCAAGTCCGACGTACCTTTCCAAACCGTATAGGAAATCCGCGACGTTCATTCACTGACAGTCCGCCACTTCCTCCCGAACTCAAGCTTGTATGTCTCTTTCTGTTCTGCCTCTAGCGTCTGGATCCCCGGCCTTATCCTCAGCGCTTGTACTTACAACGCAAGGCGCCTAACCTCCAAGACTTGGACATTCTCGGCGGCAAAATGCAGTGCTTGCCCACGAGACTGCTGTGAAGCCTCCTGAGCACCTACGCCTGCTTTTATTCCCTAGAGCCCCCTACTCGTACACAAACACTCATCTCCCCCAACCCCCAATGGCGAGACTCAGCAAGCGATGGAAAGCCCTCAAGCCCCGGACTTCAGCTACCAGCGCAGACATCGCAAGGACATGCCTCGTTGCGCTGAACGAATCCGCAGACGCTTTCCCCCCTTTGAGAAGCGTCACTGGTGGGGTACTGGCAGTGTGGAATGCAGCTGAGGTGAGCATCCATCATCGCTAACTCGATCGAATACCTTCCTCATGCTTCGACCATCCAGCGCGCAAAGACAGCACAGAAGAAGGCCCGGGCTATCGCCAACCGCTGCTACGAGATTCTAGGGATCCTCGCTGATTCCACTGCTGATCCATCCAACATCTCGTCCGAGATGGGGGCCAGCATCCATACGTTCACGATGTACGTCGAGCCCCACTCCGTCCTCCCTGCACACTGATTTACTTCTGTCCTCGTGCAGACTCCTGGAGGATATATGCCGGGAGATGGAGCCATTGCAGAAGCGATCTCGCCGCTTTTTCGTCCTACACCTGAATCGCCACGCAGACGAGCTTGATGGGTTCGGCCAGCGCTTGGACGCGGCGCACCAGAGTTTTATGGTAGGTCCCGTTCATTCTTCTACTACGTGACGCATGCTCATGACTTTTGTGCAGCTGGCTGCTGCTTTGCGCACGGAGAAAATTCAATTTGATATTCGATGCGATGTTGCTGGCGTGTCTGACAAATTGGAACTTATTGTACGTCTTCGAATCCTCTTGATTGAGGTATGTGTATGGAGTTATTAATCGATGCCACGCACAGCATTGCGATGTTCGCGTTCTTCGAGGGGCTGTGCGCTTTTTTTTTTATCACCATCCAATCCAGATTCGGGGCTGTTGAGATAGGACTTGCCTAGACCCGAGGGAAGGTCCTCGATATGATAAGTTTCCTTATATGGCCTTTTACTATATTTAGAAGTCTCGCTTATTCGTTACGCCATGGCGCAGAGCGTCGTGGTGTGTTTCTATTCAGTTTGCCGCTCGTTATTTACCAGTCTTTACCAGAACTCTATCTCACGATCGTATATCTACCTAGTACACAGAAAAAGGGCACCCTTAGTCGTCTAACACATTGTGTTGGACTCTAAGGTCCCTCTAGTAGGAGGCCACGCAGGGAATTGGCAGTGAATAGGAGCGGGAAATTTAGCTATGAACTTGCTGGCATGACTGGTAACCTAGTCGACTTCAAATTCACGTTACCGCGCGGCAGCGGTTACTGCTTTGGTCTCTGACTAGTAGGTTACGTGTCTATTACCAGGAACATCTAAGCATGGAGGTTCAAGCTGTGTGAGACGACCCTGATCGACATTCCCTATAGGCCCGTACTTGAAAGGACCTCGTATACGAACATCGTGAAGATTAACTTTTGGTGGACTCTACAGCCGCAAATTACGTTGAATTATAAACATGGGCATCACGTTGGGTATCCATTACCTGCATTGTTCCATGAGTGTGAAGGTTCTGATTCTGAAGCAAATTTGGAATATCTTATCTATCAAGCAAACCTTCCGAACCCCGGAAGAACGATGGTTAGATGCTGATTTTTAAGGGATTTGAAGTTACCGCTGAAGACCTGCGGGCCAGTCATGGTACCATCTTATCTTATCTAATCCTTCTATCTCTTTCCCATCCGATTCGCCATGATGTTCCCCATTCCCAGTAGATCTGTACGCAGGGAAGAGTCGTCCTCACGCCTGGCGTATCACGAAGTCTGCACCATTTAGCCTATGCTACGCTGAGTACTCAACCAAATTTCATCTCCCCCATGTTGCGTTTCACGTTCAGGCCTTGATCGACTTTCGCTCCCTTTTCAATCCGCGGCCAGTCAAGGACTATAGCCTGCACTTCTTGTCCTTAGAACTCAGAGTTCCTCTAGAAGTGTATAGGCTGTACGTACCCACTTGATCTCGATTTATCAATGTGATCGGGGATGAGAGGACTGTACATGCAAGGTAACATCAGTGTGAAAACAATCCCGTGAATTTCATCTGAAGAGAGGAATTTCTAACGCTCTACTTAGAGACCGTGATCCTTATCTGTCATAGCGGACAATTCGTACAATCAGTAAAGCTGGACGATGAGGAAGAGGGCTGGGTCAGGGCAAGGAACGATTTGAGGGTCCAAATGCAGCCGGGCCGGTTTCTGGCGACTATTTTAAGCATATGTCATCGTTGAGCATGTTCCACTGTTGAGGCAATGACCTGTGCGGCTGACTCCACTCCCTTTCTCTCCTATACTACGACCTCTCCATTAATCGATATACCCTTCCTCCCTTCGCAGCCTTGTGGCTGACATGTCCACAACACGATGCTCTCACACATTCCTCACCTACTGCGCATTTTTCGTTCTCCTGTTTCCGATAGTGTCTACGCAAAATCTCACTAGTGCTCAGCTAGGGCAGGTGAGCGCTCGTCTGGCAGAGAGCGCCAAATTGAGGTGTGCATGCTTCAACCATCCTCCACCTGTAAAACCCTCAACTGAGTCACAGCTGGGAACTCGGTACACGCGCACAAGCTATAATATCGCTGAACGCGACAGCCTACTCTGCTCTATCTCCCAAAACACCCCTTCCACCTCCATCATCCGTCCCAGATAACCTATCATCAGCGCTCGAGCCTGTCTTCGCGATCGCCCAAACCACCGTCGCCGGCCGTGCTTCATCGAACAAAAATATCACTGGCCCACAACCTCTGATGCAGGATGGGAGTGCTGCAGACCCCGCCTCCATTGGCTTCGCAGTGGTGCTCGCAAACTGGACGAAACAAAGTGGGGGAGACTACGCCGGGGCGGCGAAGGACCAGATGGACTTTCTTCAATTCCAGGTGCCCCGGACGAGCGATGGTGCGATATCGCACCGCGTGTCCCAGGTACAACTTTGGTGCGTTTGGCAGTTCGATGAGTATCTTTAGACGAAGGGGACCCTGTCGACCCTTCAGGGATAATTCTTCCCTCAGTTCTTGTGTCCTTCGGGTCCCAAAATAACCAACGCGTCTTTTTCGCCGTTTCCTCATCATCTTTCTCAATGTTTATCTCAATGTTTACTAACTATCTTCATTTCATTCAGGAGTGACTTCGTGTATATGGTCCCACCGTTCTTTGCGTACTACGGCGTCATAACACAAAATCGCACCCTCCTCGTCCAAGCCCACGATCAGATCAAGCTCTACCGCTCTTACCTTCGTGACGCATCAGCAGGAAACCTCTGGAAACACGTACTCTTAGGCATGAGCGACAATGATGAGGGCCACTGGTCGACGGGTATGCTCCTCTCATCGATTGAAGCTTTAACCTATCCTTAATCGCGAAAAAATAATCAGGAAACGCCTGGGCAGCAGCAGGGATGCTCCGCGTCCTAGGGACGATCCAGAACTCGCAATACGCCAACACCCTCAAGAATGAGCAAAATGATCTGGCGACCTGGATCAAAGAGATTCACGGGGGGATGTATCCCCACCTCGTGCGTTCCTCCCTCCCATGCTCTTCTACCATCACCTGATGAGTCCCCCTCCTAGGACTCCCAATCCAGCCTCTTCCCCAACTACGCCTCCCAGCCCCCAACAGCGCCCGGAAACTTCCTCGACGCCGCCTCCACCGCCCTCCTCGCCAGCACCGTCTACCGCTTCTCCCTCCTCTGGGGCGACCACTCCCACCTCCCCGTCGCCGAGCGCTCACGCAAGGCCCTGTTCGCCTCCACCAGCGCCCCCAACATGTCCCTCGCGCACATCGACGCCAACGGCTGGCTCACCCCCGTCGTGAACCCGCACGCCTATCGCGAGCAGGGCCAGGAGAGTGCGGAGGGGCAGGCGTTTGTGGTTGAGCTGGAGGCGGCGTGGAGGGATTGGGTCGCGGATGGGGCGAAGGGCGCGAATGGGGCGGTGCGGGTGAGGGGGGAGGTGGGGTTGCGTGGGTGGATGTCGGTCGCGCTCGGCACGTTCTCGGGCATGCTGCTCGTTTGAGGTCTAGAGTTTTTTTTTGATGATGATATATACCCCTGCTAGTTAGATGCTGCTTCAAGGATACGGACAGTGCTAGACTTTGAGCCTCTGCCGTGTGGACTTGGGCTTGTTATTTATGATAATTGTTATTTTACCTACTGGTTATCTGTAGTAATCGTTTTTGCTATTAGGTGTTTTTGGACACCATTCGCATTCTTGCAATGAGGGTTCCAGTCATTTAGAGTTCCGTGTTTCTTGACTTGCGTTTTCGGACCCTACAAATGCAGCCATCGCGCACCGCTAGACGAGCGACTCTTTTCCCAATCGTTGTTCGGAACCCTTGGTGGACTTATGACATGGTACGGTACTGTACTAACCATCGATATATCGTCACCGGCCTAATCTTCAACGTATTTTAGGTGCGCTTCTGGAGACAATCACATCGCTGTACTGAACCTCTTTCAACATGCCCTTTTCACCCTGCCAACCCTTTTTTCTGGTCCATGCTCCTCGAGGAAGGCAGCATTCTTCGCGCCCCAGTTTTTTATCTGATCCCGGTATCACTTGAATCCGCAATACCTCGGACCTTCATTAAAGTGGCACCGTATGTACTCTCGCATCTTGTGTGGCTTTATCAAGACGCGGGGACCCACAAATGATCCCGGGAACTGCAGGCTTCGTCGTCGACCTGCAGTGGGGACTTGCGTTAGCAGTTCCTACATCTGACGAGCGAGGCAGAACAGACGCTACCTGCATTAAGGGGTCCAAAGTCAGCTCCTCGATAGTCTGGGGGCCCGCGTTGGATAACACATGTATATGTGCCTTATACCTGGGCGACCTGCGACGATCGCACTGGAACGTCGACGACGATCTCCCCAATCGGGCTTCAGGTAAGGCGCGATACGTCGTGCCAAAAATACGTATCCTAATTGTTTTTCAAAGTTCTATGAAGCCGATTCACACAATTTTCGACTAATAGGGATAAATCAGTGAGCGTAGAATTACATGCCGAGGAGTGTATCGTAATGCATTACCTCGAAGTAGGTATACGAGGTGTCAATAGTAAGTTGTGGGTGCAGGTATATACATATGGGTCATCTTAGAGCCTGTGTGCATGTTAAAATAGCTCATGCTTCCAATTGCTGGCCAAAACTCAGTGTCCAATTGTAACCGTGACCTTCTGCCCCTTAATCCCCAAGAAATGCGACGCGTCGTCCTCGGCGACGATGGTAACCTTGCCCTTGCACCGCGTCCTAGCCTCTCGGTCTGCGACATCGGGCTTCAGACCCACCCACGTCGTTAGATCGCTCTGTTTTCGCTTGAGGCTACTTGGCATAGGGGTCGCGCCGATATTGGGACTTGGTTTCATGATTGTCGGGGCAGCGAGGCAGGTGCACCTGAAGGCGATGCGGTAGGAAGCGCCTGAGGTGGGCTTGATGGCATGGTCGTGTCTATTGCGGCAGTCAGCCGAAAAGCCATTGAAGCGAACTAAGTGTGTCTGACTCAAATGGAATCTTCGCGATCTTACGCAGGTCATCTACGACTATTATGGTGCGCCGCCTGTGGTCTATTTCTGCTTTCGTGACGATGGAGAAGGAGCCACGAAAGTGGGACTTCTTCGATAAGACTTTCATCGCTTTGTACATATCCGTCGCGCTCTGATACTCGGTATTGTCGTGTTCTGCGGTTGCCTACCTCACAATATGGTTTCAGTAGACTAGAGTGATATTGAAACATGAAAAACTCACGAACGAGGTGGTTTCTGCACTGTCGAGGCCATTCGTGCCTGAGCCAGTAGCGTAACTCTTCTTAAATCGCTTCTTCATACTCTGCAAAACATCTGGCTCATCTTCGGCCTTTCGCTTTCCCTTAGTAGCAACTCCCGCGGCCAAAAGTTTGACTTTCTGTGCGTAGCGAGCCTTCTCAATCTTCTTTTTCTCCCTGCACTCGGCACAGCTTTTGCGCCAGTCGGAGACAGGGATGCGGTCGCGTTTGCATTTGGAACACGCGCGTGTTTCTTCTAGTTGGGGCGTCAACGATGATCCTGAAGGCATGGCTGGGTTCGAGTGAGGAGGCGCGAGGGTGGTTACGATGGTGAACAAAGAAAATGTCGACTCCCTGGGTCACGGTTGTGACATACGCGTAGATGAAATCACGTGGAGTTATCTCAACGACGCGACACTAGCTTTCGGTACACGAAACACTCTGAGCCACCGCAACATACGCAGAGAGAGCTTCATGAAAGTCAGTCAACGGGAATTAGGTGCCTCTGAAGGACATTCAATTTTGCCAGTGCTTAAAACACCCGGCACTCCTTTCTGTCGCGTCACCAACGCGTCAGTGCGGCGTCACGGGCTGCGGCTACGATGGCAATTTCCCTGCACCGGTTCTGATGCTCGTGTCATGCGACAGTTCCATGATCTGAGGAACCTCCGTACGTTTTCATTGGCCCTTCGTAGTTTAACTCTTGTAGGTGCGTATTTTCGAAGCAACATGGCATTTCGGAAGCGATAATCATGTCATACAAGATAACCAATTTGTCTATTCTAGTCAATCGCTGACACGAAGTCTAAACGCTCACAGTCCTGCGAGCCCATCATCGATATTGTTGTAGCCCCTTGGGCTTGCCCCGCGTGACACATGAGGCCGCGATCAGGGGCTTATCATCGGCGGTTCGGTAGATTAACGGGATAGGTAAAACTGTTAGAAAAAAGAAGGAGTTCTACCCTCAACTGCTTTGTTTTGTGATGAAGACAATCAGCAGATCCCAGGGCTAATGCTCGATTCGAAGCCACCCTGTTTTACGCGGAACTCCGACCATAGGTCCACAGCTCTAAGGAAGGCCTCCAGGCGTCTGTATGTCCGACGTCTGTGTGTTGATCCTCTATTTCCTTTTCTTTAAGCGTGTGATCATGACCACAGAGGTCATATAAGAGGATGAGTAGCTTGCTTTTGAAGATGAAAGATCTGGTGCGCCACACAGCTATCATGTCGACCAAAACATCCAACAACACCGTCACAAGATATGCAAGGTTCGTCACATGACTGCTCAACTTTTTTATTCGCGAATTCCTTCACGGTTCCACTTTCTCCGCACCACTCATACAAAATGGTTTCCTTCCTCCGTAGATTCACGACCACAGCGTCTGCTGGAAAAATCATGTATGTTTCCAGTCGCGCACGCTATACCAGTACTGCGCTGACCGTCTTCCCAGGGCGAATGTCTTCGTGAGTGGAGCGTAGCCGCCCGCACTGTTGAGCCCTCGTACTCAACTCGTATTCCCTGCAGTTTGACGTTGCTATTGACGCAAAGCCGGCTGGCCGCATCGTGTTCAAGCTGTACGATGATATAGTCCCCAGGACGACACAAAACTTCCGTGAGCTGGCAACGGGACAGCACGGGTTCGGCTACGCAGGCAGCAGCTTCCACCGTATCATCCCAAGCGTGCGTTATTATTCTATGTCTATCTAAACATCAATGACACCGCTCGCGCACCAGTTCATGCTCCAAGGCGGAGACTTCACACGGCATAATGGTACTGGCGGAAAGTCTATCTACGGTGAAAAGTTTGCGGGTACGTTGATATCCTCTTGTTGTTGTCAGCGCGTCTAAGATACGCTCTTCCATACAGATGAAAACTTCAAGATTCGTCATACTAAGGCAGGTCTTCTGTCGATGGCAAACGCCGGGCCTAACACCAACGGTTCTCAAGTGCGTAGCTGACAAGTCCTCCCCGACGCTCTATCACTAACCTCTACTGTCAGTTCTTCATCACGACTGCTGTTACGAGTTGGGTGAGTCGGCACCGTCGTTGTTTCTTTGTCTGCGCATCTGACTGGATATCTTGCAGCTGGACGGGAAACACGTAGTTTTCGGTGAAGTCGTAGAAGGTCTGGACGTTGTCAAGGCCATTGAGGCCAAGGGCTCCCAGGGAGGTCGCCCAAGCGCCAAAGTAACCATTACATCGTCTGGTACTGTTTAGTACACCCATCATCCTGTTTACCCTGTTACATTAATAGAGCATACCTTCCCGATCCCCTTCAGACCTCGAACTCTTACAGCTGCATGGTTCGATTCAAGACCCGCGTCAAGCAGACATTTAAGCCACAGGCTCACAGCGAGACATTCAAGCATAGAAGAATTGATCCTCTCGGGTTAGGGTTCCATTGATCCCACGTCTCCGGCCCCGACGGCCCTAGGCCTTCGAATTATGGGTCACACATCTTCCACTGCGTCCACCATGGCCTCTCCGCCGGCCCAGCACTCATCGATATCCACGATATTTGCGCTGCCCCCTGAGCTGGTGGAGGAAACACTCGTTATAACTGCCGCTGGTGGGTTCCCGGGGGCAATTGCGGCCATTGGGCGCACCTGCCGTTATTTCCACCGTCTCATATACCGCTCCACCGACCATCACCTCTGGAGGCAGGCGTTCCTGACCACGTTTGATGACCCACGGCTTGTACTGAGACGGCTGCGGCTTACAACATTAACAGGGCCCGCGGAGGAAGGGGGCTGCGAAACGGATGTGACGGTGGACTGGGCGGGGGAGTTCACGAGGAGGATGGATGCTGCGAGGATGTTCAGGAAGCATGCAGAGCTTATGCCCAGGACTATTGATGTCTTTTCTGACACTCAGGAGGTGCGTCCCCCGTTCCTCCGCCGTATGGCCGATCCCTGATCATACGGATGATATTTATGTGTCAGATTGATGACATTCCATTTACCCTCACGAAGGCCCTGGAGACTATCCTTTCTGTAGTGGAAACATCTGCGCCGTTCCCATCTCACGACCCCAACCTGATGCGCTCTACTCTAAGCTTTCCTGCGATCCTGACGTTGCACGGCGCTTCAACACCATTTCCTTGCGATCTAAAGTCCCTCAATACGACGTGGATAGAAAAAACACTCCGATACGGATACCCACCCGCGCTTGTACAACGATACCTACTGGCGGGCCACCAGCCGTCCAAGCCCCTGAAGGCAGCTGAGAATACCGTGTGGGGGTACCCCGAGGAGGGGCGGCTCTTCCACAAACTCGTCTTCCTCAAGGGCTTCATCCCCGTCCCGAGCACACCATCACAAAACGTAGAACCTTGGGAAATTTCGCGCGACGCTGAAGATCTGCCCCGAAAGTCGCTCCAGTCGTCAGAGCAGCAGACACTAGCGGCGCGCGAGGTTGCTCGGAGTAAGGTATACAACCTGAGGTATCTACGCGCGGAACGCTCTTGGGGCCCCTTTCTCCCTCATGGAGGGGCCGTACATGATCCTAATACCAGAAACAGAGCGTCGAGCGCGTCTTTTCCTGACTTCGAGCAGGAGTTGTCGCAGTATATGCTCAACGTCGGTAACCTGATTGTAGATGAGGCGAGCTCGACGTCAGATTCGTACGACGACGACGACGACGACTTCGTGCCTGAAGAGAACGAGGAGGACGAGGATGAGGAGGATGTAGATGAGGAGGACGTAGGTATCATGTTTCACCGCCGACGCGTCGATCCGAAGTTCGTGAGCCCGAAGCCGCATGAAGTCCTGCCGGACTATACCTTCCTCGCAGCGGCACGGCTTCTCGTCGAGACGAACTTGAGAGAAATGCTGATGATAGGTGGGGTAGACAATACAGCGGACCCTAGGGATGCGGGTACGCCGGTTTTTAGAATTGTGGATGCGATGAGCTGCCTGGAGTTTGGAAGGATGGGTGGAGCGCCGGCTTTCTGGGAGAACAGTTGGGTAGCGCCACAAACTGAGAATACCTCTGAGGAAATGAAGGAAGCGCAGATTACGAACGGTCTGCCGAAACTGGATCGGAAAGGGAAGGGAAAAGCAAAGGCTGAAGACTACGAAGCAGTCGATGGGTGGGACTGGGCGGGCGTCACTGGACGATGGATGTAAGTGTACTTAGTTCTCTTCACCTTGACACAAAGTCAATAACAAGGTAATGGCAGACGCATTATCTGCTGGCTCGACTATCGCGATCTACTCCGTGAGTGTCGTCATGTTCGTTCTTCCCCTATCACTGACAACCCTTTTGTCATTCGCGCTAGTCCATAACGTCAGTCGTCTTCCTACGCGTTTCAGCCATACGATTGAATTTTTATGTACAGCTTCATGGTTATAATGGCGATGACATGGGTGAAACCACCCGCTTTTTCCCAATGACATTACGCGTGGCAGGGTACTCAAAGCCTCCAAAACCGGACCCATCCATCTGCGAGAGCGACTCCCTCGTGTGGAAGCTCCCTGTCATCCACGTCGAGGGCGAATCAAAGGGATCTGACCTGGAAAACGACTCGCAAATGGTGCGCAACGTTCAGGGGACGGTGAGGATGGTCAAGGATGGGGCAATTCGTTGGAGTATGGTTAGTCTCATAATTCCCCGTTGCTTCCGCAACGCTGATACGCGTCTTGGTCGGTGTCGCATGCAGACATCGTCTTATCCAAATGAAGATAACCCTGAGTGGGCGACTGAAGCCATCCAGATCGGATCCATTGGGTCTGCCATTGGCATTTTGGGTATGTGGACGGGCGCTGAACAGTGAGTGCAAAGGAACCTCCGCTCGTAGCAAAAGCTTTACATACATCACGCCTAGTGGTAGCACAGATCCGCTAGGTCCAGCATGGGCATGGAAGGTTGCATAGTGTCTAGCTCTGTTGCAGAACTATAACATCGAATCTCTATACTACATCATCAAGCACCTAACAAGGTAGACGGCCCTTGCGCCGCACGTTGCCCATCCTCAAGAAAATGGGAGGGCCAAGAGATGCCAAAGATCATCGATGATGTATTGGCGTTTTGCACGCATGAAATTGACAATCTTACAAAGGCATTCCGGGCACAACCCTTCCTGTAGCATCCTACATTTATTCTGGCAGTAATATGTATCCCAAAATACTGCGAAAGTGGGTGATTTCGTGAAGGATTACCAGCAGGGAGGCAATCGTCCGATTCGTCCATCCACGATATCGTCTCAGTCTGAGCTTCCTCATACTGGGTGGAAAATGGATATACTTTCATAGCGTAAGGCGCGGTCGTCTCAGTTCTAGCGCTCAGAATATTGGCGACACAGTAGAATTCAAATTTCAAAGATGTTGTTGTGGTCACCGTCAGATCGGCTACCGCTCGAAGCATCGGCCCGAGACAGGTCCAGGAGACGATTACGTGGGAAAGTGATACCCAACCTATTTGGAGTCAAACGCGAACCAGCCCAACTATGGCCACAGTATATGTAATGATGCTGCCACGCGCCGTGTACTATCATTTCAATTCTGAGGACTTGTACGCCCGGAAGCCCCCATTGTCAGTCCCAGAAGTCAACTCGGGCAGTGGCCAGTGTCTTCTACACCATCTCCGAAGGAAAACACCAATTTACTATGATCATAGAGGTCCTTAACTTGGTGAGATCGAGTCTAATTTGAACGTTGAACCATCATCTACATATGAGTTATCAGCTGACAGCATGAATCATCAGCGCTTCAGCCTTTTGCCTGTTCACCGTCCTTGTTGCTATCGACTACTACAATGGTCAATCGTCTGCGTGCCACTGTAAACTGCGATATGGGCGAGGTATGCTCAAGAATCCTAAGACCCATAGGCTCCGCTTAATTGTTACATTCAGGGATTCTCGCTTTACACCGTTGTAAATGCTCAACTCAGAATTCGAGGTTCTACACAGGCTGACCTCACCCCCTCACGAAGGGTGATGATGAGGCGCTCATGAAGACGATCCACCTCGCGAACATAGCCTGCGGGTTTCATGCTTCGTAAGTTTGACTCCTCTGCACGCTTTCTCTCCATGCTCATCCAATCGAAAAGTGACTTCTCGGTCATGAACAAGACCGTTGCCCTGGCTAAGCTAAACAATGTACGTGTCGGCGCACACCCATCCCTTCCGGATCTACAAGGCTTCGGCAGGAGGGAGATGGCTATAGAACCGGTAAGCGCACAGCATGTTACACCTAACACATTTTTTCAATGAAGTCCCTGCTGTAGGACGAGTTGACCTCGTGCTTTATCTATCAAGTAGGTGCTCTATCCGGGTTTCTCAAGCTTCACGGCCTACCACTCAACCACGTATGTCGGTTCGGTTGCTACAATGACGTATCCAAGTAACGTGTGTCCTTGCCTCTACTCAGCTCAAGCCGCATGGTGCCATCTACGGCCAGACGGCTCGCTCTCTTCCTCTGGCACGGGCTGTCGTCAAGGCCATCCAAGTTTTCGCTAAAACGCAAGATGAACCCATTGCTTTCATCGGCGTTGCCGGAACCGCCCATCAGACCGCCGCTGAAGAAGCTGGCGTGAGATTTATACCTGGTTCGTCGCTGCTTCTCGGCTCCCTCTCCATCTCCTCATATCACACGATCTAGAATGGTTCGCAGACCTTGATTATACCGTTGATGGGAAACTCATCATTACCCAGTAGGTAACTGCAGTGTAGTCCTGTCCGCTTACTGACTGTTCACCGCCAGAAAACATACTCCCGTCGAGTTGGAAGTTGTTCGCAAGCGAGTAAGTCACGACGCCCCGTAAGATTGAGAATTCTACTGACTATCGATCACAGGTCGAAAGGCTTCTATCATCTCATCAGATAACAACCGTGGATGGTTCGTATCTGCCTCTGGGAACTAATCTCGCCGAGGTGTCCATCTGCTGCCACTCCGATACTCCCGTAAGCGCCGTTTTCGTTTTGGGATTGACCACAAAGCCTGACTTGTTATCCTCAGGGTGCTGTAGAAATCGCCCAACTCGTAAAATCCATTGCTGATGAAAACAATCGGGCCGCCGGTCATGTATGACCACTGACCAATCGTCGTCTTATTTATACATATCCCCTTGTGTGCGCAAAAGAATTCACGGACCCCTAATGGACCCATACATATGAGGCAGATGATATCATGGGAAGCACATCATGATCGACGCGTCTAATTTCTGCTTGCTCTCCCACTCCGCGTATTTCGTCACAGGATATCGCGTCTATTTATGTCCTCGCTATCAAGTATACCCCTGTGTAGCCACGATCCGGAGATCCGGGGGCTCACGACTCCCAGCCAGAGGAAGAAATTGACTTCACGTCATCATTCACACCTCTCGCGCCAACAATGTCGACTCCCAGCCCATATGCAGGACATAAACTGCTCATTGCCAACCGCGGAGAGATTGCTGTCCGAATCATACGCACCGCCAAAGAACTTGGGCTGTCCACGATCGCAATATACACACCCTCTGATACACTCTCTCCTCATGTATCGATGGCGGATGAGGCCATCGCTCTTCCTGCAGACGAAAGTGGCAAAAACCTAGGGGATAATGAAGCGAAGAGCTACCTAGCTGCAGCCAGCATCGTCTCCATTTGCCTCGCCAACGGTGTAACCCTCCTCCATCCCGGATATGGATTCCTATCCGAGAATGCAGATTTTGCGTCGCGTCTAATTGAGGCTGGAATAACGTGGCTTGGACCACGACCTGAAGTGATCCGTATGATGGGCCTCAAGCACGAAGCCCGGGTTGCTGCTGCGCAGGCTGGAGTCCCAGTTGTTCCGGGATCAGCTGGACTTCTCGGTACCGCCGCGGATGCGCTAAAAGAGGCAGCGCGTATCGGGTTTCCTGTAATACTGAAAGCCACGGCAGGTGGAGGAGGGATGGGAATGGTGGTTTGTGAGAGTGAAGAAGATCTCCAGGCGCAGTTTCTCTCGACTCAACAACGATCCAAAGTTTGTCCTTGGCCTGCGCTTGACCGTCTACTATGATTAAACCGCAGCTCACAGAACCTTTTCAGCGCAGATGGCCTTTTTATCGAACGGTATTTTTCAGCTGCTCGCCACATCGAAATTCAGGTTTGAGCTAACATACAAACATTCGAATGTCAAAATACTCATCGTTCATTAGGTGTTTGGCAATGGGCTCGGGGATGTTGTGCATATGAATGAACGGGAATGTAGCGTGCAGCGGCGGCACCAGAAGATTATCGAGGAGTCGCCTAGTCCCTTTGTTGAATCCTATCCGGGTAAAACTTCCTCGCGCGGTATTTCCTCACTGGAAAACTCACGCTCTATTCATAGGTCTGAAGGAAAGGATGTGCGATGCCGCGGTCAACTTATGTCGCACCGTGAAATATAGCTCGGCAGGTACGGGCCCTATTGCGTCCCACGTTTCATTGACGCCTAAAGTATGAACAGGTACTGTGGAATTTCTTGTCGACGAGGCGACCGGGGACTTTTATTTCCTCGAGATGAATACCAGAATTCAGGCAAGTATTTCGCAACGAGCCACGGGTCCAAAAATAAACAATCTTCAGGTGGAACACCCCGTCACAGAAGCCATACATCCGGGTTTGGATCTTGTGAAGCTTATGATCAAGCAAGGAATTGCCGAACGCCAGGCTACTGGTCCCGTAAATGGTTTAGGGACCAGTGAGCCGGAGATGCAGCAAGCTACCTACGATACGCTCAGATTATTGGGACAAGATCTATATGCCTACGCAATAGAAGGGCGAGTATATGCTGAAAATCCTTCACAGGGATTCATGCCGAGTCCTGGGTTATTGCAATGTGTTGAGCTGAATAGTCATCGCTTCGATTGGCTAAGAATCGAGACTTGGGTATGCTGTTTCCCCCAGAACTCTTTCTCGTGTTCGGACTCTCATTGTTCTGTTTCTCACCCAGGTCTCCACTGGGCTTCTCGTCACCCCCTTTTTCGACGGTTTACTCGCCAAAATCATTGTAACTGGGCGCTCCCGAGCGGAAGCGATTGCCAGATTTGAACAAGCGCTCGACATGACCAAGATCTACGGCCCACCGAACAATATGGAATATATGAAACTGATCGCAGGCACCCAGATATTTCGTGAAGGGCGAGCCACCACCAATTTTCTGGCCGACTTTGTCTTCAAGCCATGGTAAGGTTGCGGATACGATCTCCGTGGTTTACACTGACGATCCCTCTCTTTTTGGATAGTGCGTTCACGGTCATCTCAGCCGGGATAGAGTCTACTGTCCAAGATCTCCCGGGACGTACCTTGGGCTTGGGCATCCCTCGGGCTGGTCCGATGGACTCATTAGCGCTTTCAGCTGGGAACATTCTCGTGGACAATCCGCCCACGATGGAAGGACTGGAGATTGTTATTCTCCCGAGCATCGGTTTTGAACTGGAATTCAGCGTGGCTGCTGTCATCGCCGTTACTGGGAAGAAGGTAACAGTCAAGGTGAACGATGCGACAACGGACATGTGGACGAAGATCACAATACCACAAACCGGAAGGCTACGATTGGAAGTGGACCCAGAAACCGAAACGTCGGACGCTGGGTTTAGAGTCTACGTCTGTCTTCGAGGAGGCCTTCCCAGCGTACCTCCATATCTGGGATCCAAATCGACATCCATGGGACTGGGTGGCTATCAGGTGTGGCCTTTCGACCTTTATATATACTCCTGCTCCACTTTACTCACGCCTGAGTTTTGCTATTTTTAGGGCAGAGCGCTGCTTGCTGGAGACCAACTTTCTTTGGGATCCTGTAATCCTGGAGCGAAGGATGATCTGAGCACATCTTCGCTTGCGCGCGCCTTGGTTCCCAAATATTCATCGGAGTGGATTGTTTATGTCCTTCCTGGTCCTCAAGATGACGAAGATTTCATCGCCTCCGACGGTATAAACGCATTCTATTCTACTAAATGGCGAGTTAGTTTTGCGAGTAATCGACTGGGCATCAGACTCGAGTCTTCCGAGAAAATTCAGTGGGCTAGGGCGAACGGCGGAGAGGGAGGCTCTCACCCGAGTAATATCTTGGATAACGGTTATGCGTCTGGATCCATCAATATCAACGGAGACACTCCTGTTATCCTCACTAGGGACGGACCTGATATGGGAGGCTACGTGTCGCTGTGCACCGTTGCTTCCGGAGACATGTAATGTCGTCAAAACTCCTGATCTCCCGTTCTAAATGTGCTTTCCTCTAGGTGGAAGCTCGGGCAAGTACAACCCGGAAATACAATTCAATTTAGGCGGATTTCATGGCGAAGTTGTATCCGGCTGAACGAAACGGCCCAGAATTGGATTGCTTCTGTGCGCTCTTGCCTCCAAGATCCTTCCGTTCAGTACGACGAAGAAACCCCATGGGCTGTCGACATACAAGATACTCCTCACTCGTCAATCCTCCATGAAGTAGGCCACGAGCGAACCAGGGTGACTTTCCGAGAGGTACTGTCATGGTCCGGACTGTCAGTCGGTTTCTAATGTATTCCAAAGGCAGGTGACTCTGCGATACTCGTGGAATTTGGTACAATGAACCTTGATCTGGATATCCGAGCTCGCATACATGCATTCCAGTCTATACTCACAACAAACATTCCCGTTGGCTTAACATTGCTCGCACCGTGCGTTCGCTCGATTATGGTGAGTCCCTCGAACATGATCACTCCCACAGTAACATATCACTTCCTAGTGCCATTTCGATCCAACAATTGTGACGCAAGCCAATTTTCTTCTGTCACTCACTGCTGCGCAAAAGACGCTACCGAGCTCTGTCACCGATATGCGCTTTTCAGGACGCAAAATCACCTTCCCCATCGTCCTCGACGACCCATGGAACCAGGAGGCATTGAGCCGATATATGAAGACGACTAGGCAGAAGGCGGTATACCTACCAAGTAACATCGAATACCTTGCCAGAAATAATGGTCTCGAAGGAGGCGCCGAGGAGGCGCTCAAGAGATTGATCGGTACAGACTGGGTATGGGCGCGATCATACATAGCGGAAAACCTTGCTGACTATTCGTCAGCTCGTCCTTGGGGTCGGGTTCTACCTAGGGTGTCCATTCCTAGTCCCAGTAAGGTTCAATTGCTCGGTATAGTTAGCCTGCCGTGACGATAAACTCAGATCGACCCACGATGCCGACTTATTGGACAGAAGATGAACCCTTCCCGTACATTCACTCCCAGGGTATGTCTGACACCCGGTGCTCTATTCCATTTCCTTCTAATCCATCCCTTTAGGGCGCGATTGGAATCGCAGGCCCGGTTGCAGCGATATATCCTGTGGAATCTCCAGGAGGTTATCAGCTGTATGGTCGTACATTACCAACTTGGCAGACCTGGGGTAAGGGCGTGGATTTCAGCCCCGCAAAACCTTGGTTACTGCAGCCCTTCGATCAGGTAATCGTTCCAGCATTCTACCTCAAGTTAAAATTGATGGGAAAATCACGCCAAGATACATTTCGAATCCGTCAGCGCGAACCAATACACAGAGGTCAGTAGAAAGCTTTGTAGCCTTCAATGCCCGTATATATGAACTTTCGGACGTTCGTGATCTTAGCTCGAGAAAGATTTCGATGCAGGCTTGTACGCATTCAAGGTGAGCGTTGGCTTGTTTTCTTGTTGCAAGCGCATAGCTGATGCAGGATAGAAAGATCGAGCAAATGACGTTCTCCATGGAGGAATACACGAAATTTGTAGATTCGATTTCCGACGAAGTGATGGCATTCCGTTCACGACAACAAATTTGTTCCTCGGTGGAAGATGAACAGTGAGTGGAGGCAGCAACAACAGCGAGACCTCGACCTCATCGCTATGCTAGGGAACGAGAGTATCTTCGCGAGCTCGACGTGGAGAAGAAAGCGCGGATTGACTCTCTAAAGTCCGAAGAAAGAGAACAAGAAAGTGAGAGTTCGTCGTATCGGAAAAGGGACAAACTCTAGAAATACGACGTCTACTAACGCGTTCGCCAGGCTTTGCTGATCCAGGTTCCGTCACTATTAATGCCTCGTTGTTCGCCTCTGTCTGGAGGATCAATGTTCAACCTGGGGACGTTATACAAGCGGCGGACGACGTGCTGTTGATCCTCGAAGCTATGAAGATGGAAATCCCAATACGAGGAGGGGAACGGAATGTCGGTAAGACCATCAAGCAGCTTGGGAAAGGTGTTGCAGAAGGAGCTTCGGTTAGCCCTGGCGATGTCCTTTTTGTGCTTTTATGAAACAAATTCTTTCACGTCGCTAAGTCACTCTCCGTGGTCATCGTTACTGCCAAAATGTACTGGAATCTGTGCGTAATGCAAGCTAAGAAGTTGGGCTATCCTAGGCCGGTACTTCGCGATTCAACAGGAGCAAATAATTTGAACGTGCATTTCAAAGTTGATATCGCGACTTCATCGCAACCGCCATCATGAACCAAGGGCTTATACAAGCAGACTGCTTTCTCGCGAAACCATTACTTCGGGTGACATGGATGCCTTCCAATGCATTGTACATCAAGCGCTCTTGTAACCCCGTGGAAAACCAGGTGGAGTACGAGCTACTGTTCGTGCATGTGTGACCATATGAAGTTAAAAGGTATATTTAGACTGACGTCCCACACCCACAGACAAGGGTAAATCCCACCAATTTTTAGATGGAGCCCTTTTGGCGGCCTACCGCCAGTTGTAAGCCGATGGGAATTGCGACTCCGGCTGATGCGTCTGAGCTTTTTTGTCGATTTGCGGTTCGTGACAGCATCGAGTTCGTTCCCCATCTCAAACAAACCTGCAACACGCCTAATACCACTTGCTGGTATTTTTGTCTTTGCATACTCGCAGGAATTCCCAATAACCTACCCTTGCGCAAATCCTCACAGTACTTTGCCGCTACTCGCACACATGTCGCGCTCACACCGTTGTCCCTAGACTTTGGGGAAAGCCAGGATGAGAAGTGCAGATCGCGACAACGCTTTCGCGCATCTCACGCTGCGAAACCCCCTACACCCATTGGTGAAGTGCAGGGGCGCGAAAAAATGCCTCACGTTTAAAAGGGCATCAAACGGCGCAGAGTAAGGCAGGACTTCCCTCTGTCACAGAATGGTTCTCTTGTCGCTCTTGGCTCTGTCAAGCATCGTGCCTGCAGCACTTGCTGCAGTACGGCACTTCGACCTCTCCATCGTTAATGCTGTCGTCGCTCCTGATGGATTTGCACGCCAGTAAGCTCAGACAGTCGTGTCCTGATATTCGCCACTAATTATTGCACATCTAAGGGCCGTCTTGGCTGGTGGGACGTTCCCTGGGCCTACCTTCGCTGTCAACAAGGGCGATTCCGTGGTAATACCCACACACAACAAGCTGGCCAACCCTAATATGAGGCAAAGTACCTCCATCGTAAGTAGAGATCTATCTCAAAGCCGGGTATCAGAGCTCATACAGCATCATAATAGCATTGGCACGGGTTCTTCCAAGCTCGCACATCTGATATGGATGGTCCTTCGTAGGTTACTTTGCACGGACTATCGTTAACTCGCTCTAATCATGCTTGGCATATCAGATTCGTCAATCAGGTATGCTGCTGTGGGTACCATTCCTTATGGCGGCTATTCTAACTCTGCATTAGTGCCCCATCCCTCCAAACACGACGTTCACATACGCCTTCGACACTGCGGGACAAACGGGAAAGTTAGTCACGTCAATTTTAGGTCCCAATCGGTCATCTGATCAGTTCGACGCTCCAGCTACTGGTATCACTCCCATCTGTCTACCCAGTATTGCGATGGCCTTCGTGGAGCGTTTGTCGTCTACGGTAAGCTTGAATCGATGCTTGGGCTTTTTTCTTGCTGAAACTTTTTTAAGATCCGTTTGATCCGCTGAGGCACCTCTATGATGTGGACGATGGTACGTGTCATAAGCGGCCAGGCTTAGGAAATACAACCGACAAAAAACCATAACTATAGCAAGCACCGTCATCACCCTTGCAGACTGGTATCACAATCTCGCTCCTGCCGCGCAGAACACGTTCTTCCAGAGTGGCGTAGTTCCGTTCGTTCATTCTTCTTTGCCCTCAGTTTCTTCATGCTGAACTTGCAATTAGCATTCCTGACTCGGGGTTGATCAACGGCAAAGGACGATTCGTCGGCGGCCCTCTTGGTAAATAGACTCAAATTCCACGACCGCAGAATATTGATCAAGCTGAACAGTTCCCTACGCCGTCATCAACGTTGTAAGGGGGAAGAGGTACAGGCTTCGTATCTTTGCGATTTCTTGCCGTCCTTTCTTCACTTTCTCCGTCGACAACCACAATATCACTTTCATGGAAGCCGATGGTATCGAGCATGACCCTACCGTTGTCCAGAACGTTGATGTCTATGCTGGTACGTTTCGTTGACGCATATTCGGAAACCTATGGTTCTGACCATGCCCGGTATAGCGCAACGTGTATCCGTCATCTTGAACGCGAACCAGCCTGTTGGAAATTACTGGATCCGAGCACCTCCCACTGGCGGCGCCCCCGCTGGAAACCCCAACTGTGCGTTGATCCGAATTGCCCTACTTAAAAGTCCTGAAGTCGTTCGCAGTCAACCCCGCTCTTACTAAGGCGATCTTGAGGTACAAAGGTGCACGAATCGCCGAGCCCACCACGAACAATACAGTTGGACCCAAGCTTCTCGACCAACAGATGCATGTATGTGGTCCTTTAATCTCTTCACAAGGATCCGCAATGAATAAACCTCACACAGCCCATCGCCTCTGAACATCCTGGAATGGTATTTCATTCCCCTTAATCGCTCTGATTTTGTGAAACTCATACGACGCTCGCGTAGCTCGGTTCGGGACCCGCAGACGTTGGTCAGTTTGAATGTAATGCGACGTTATCATCGCGTACTGATTTCATCTTGAAGCCATCACCCTCAACATCGCTCAGCCTAACCCCCCCTTCTTCGACATCAACGGCATCTCTTACATCTCGCCCACGGTCCCCGTCCTCTTGCAGTTGCTCAGCGGAGCCGCCAAGGTGAAGCGCTCAATTGCACTATACCTGAAAAGCCGTTGAGGTCTTGTTGTTTAGCCCCAAGATCTCCTTCCTTCGGAACAAGTGTAAGCGTGCAAATCTTGCCTGGATAGCTCAGTTACTTACCGTCGTTCTTCGAAAGCTTCATCCTCCCAAAGAACAAGTTGATTGAAGTTTCCATTCCAGGAACTGGAGGTGCGTCGCCTTATACCGATAAACCAACACTCCTCTGACACCAATTCCATAACATTCTAGCCCATCCCTTCCACTGTGAGTAGCGAATCAGCGTATGCGGAATGATCTTTCTCAAGGTATCCGCTGAATAGTGCACGGTCACGCCTTCGATGTTATCCGCCCGTCCAACGACAACAACACCAACTTCGTCAAGTATGTTGTTCACTTAGCCGTCATATAAGTCCCGAAAATGACCATTCACAACCTACAGCCCGCTCCGGCGTGATGTCTATCCGAGTAAGTCTCGACTGGTTGCATCATCTGCTCTTCCTCATTAACGCTCTGCATGACTAGTCAACGGAGGTAACACGACGTTCAGATTCTGTACGTACACTTCGTCTTGTTTCCCGTCGCCTGCCGCTCACCGCATACTTCCTAAGTCTCTGGGAACCCCGGTGCCTGGTTCTTGCATTGGTACGTCCCCTCGTTCCGTCGCTAAGGTATTCGGACTCATCCCGCCCCTACAGTCACATTGACTGGCATCTCGAAGCCGGCCTTGCCATCGTTTTCGCAGAGGCGCCTGCCGATAACATTGCTGGACCCCAATCCCAGATTACGCCTCAGGACTGGAAGGACCTCTGCCCGATGTACGATGCGCTCGCTCCTGACTTCCAGTGATTGGCCTAGGGAATTCCTGTCGACAGATAGCATGATTAGTGTAACACACGAAGCGTTGTATACAGATAGCTCAATACAACCAGTATCGTTCGGTTCATTCTTACAACTGACAGGGTATGAAGATCGAACAAGAACATGTATTGAACATCAAGGACAGGCAAACAAGTACGAACTATGACAATCTAGAAAGAGACAAATATCAATTAGTACATCGTTCGAATAATGTAGATGTGCCAGGCGATCTCTGCGTCCACATAGAGGGTCAGACATCCAAAGGAAGGTCGTTTCAACTCGCATCGCGTCGACCCCCGCCTCGCATCATCGCACCACAAGGGCGGCCCACAGCTCAGCGTGTCTTTTGGGTTCAACACAACTGAGGGGGAGAATTAATGTTTGGCATTGGGGGAGTACTCCGAAGAGGACGCTAGAGTGGAAACTGCGAATGAAGGTGTATTTCATCAAGTATGTGGACGCAGATCGATCCCGAACAACAAGGAACATGAAGGAGACTTACACGAGGTATGACCAAAGAGACCGCCTATCGAGCCAAGAAGATAAAGCGCCTGAAGGTGAAGAAAATTAGTACTGCGTCGAAAGGATGGTTGTGGGAGAAGAATCAGACAAAAAGGCACTGGCAAGTACACTGTGCGCCCCGAAGGGCGCGTATCTGTTGCGAACAGATGTGCTCTATTCCTCGGCATGGTCGTGTAGGACGGGGAAGAGAATAAAGTCATCACTTGGATCTTCCGTCCATGAAGGACGAAGACACGTAACAAGATGGAGAAAGGATACTCACAAATAGGGGATGGATGAGGAAGACGGGATGAAGAGACGATGATCTGGAAAAAAAAGATTTATACATCCATGATGTTTGGTCAGCTTTGTCAGGGTCCGTGCACGTGCACGTGCTCCTCCAGTTATTTTCCTGGCTCAGTACTAGCAGCTGCGATCCCAGCTGGGTATTGTCCTGCAGTGCTTGCTATAGTAATCACATCCTGAAGAGAATCGGAACATCCTTGCTTGCTATAGGAAAGAGGCGTAAGATTGAGCGTTCGAGCAAACAATGAGTAAAAGCATAGTATACGTCACCAGCTGCATCAGGAACAAGCCGCGTTGGCGTAGTGGTAGCGCGTCTCACTTGTATCAAGTCGTGCAATGAGAAGGTCATTCGTTCAATCCGGGTACGTGGCATCTTTTTTCTCACCGCATAGACCATCGTGGGCGACGTGTGAGCTCCTGAGCGTGCTCTTGCGGCGGCTTGCCTTTGGAGTTTGTTTTGGAAGCTCAGATATGTCAACCATTCGATAGCTTCAGGAAATCAAGAAAAGAAAATACAATACACCATACACAAATCAGTTAGCCGCTATTCTTTCTCTAACTTGTACTCTCAATCCGCGCCCCTTGCTTGTCCAAACATATCCAGCCGATGTTTGATCTGGAGGAGACGATCTCGCCTATCTTCTAAGAACGCTCGTCGCTTTGCCAACGCAGGATCCTCCGTGAGCATCGCTTTCATGTTCCGTGCTACGTCAGTGTGCGTCAACAAACTCTCCAAGAGGCTTTTCTGGAGGGTATTTGCAAGCGCCTGGCTGAGCTCATGCTCGATAGATAGCGGAATGTAGTCAATGATGCGCTGCGGGGAGGAATTAGCCCAGTATCATTGACAGACAAAGACAAACACCCACCTTGTATGCAACCTGGAAGTACGCACGAACGTTGGCCATAACGGCAAGAGCAGCATGGTCGCCCTCAGCGATATCATACTCACGATGATTACTAAGAACATGCTGGTTTCGTATAGCTGGCCTCAGAACTGAAGTTTCTGAATATCGCGCGGTGTAGTATTGCTGTAGCCAGTGGTTCGCCTCAGAAGAGAAATGCTCGGTATTTTGCGTGAAGGCTGGGATACTCTCGAGCCTGAGCATCTTCATGAGGGTATGCAAAGTTTCAGCTTTACACTTGTCAAGTTCGGCTTTGGTTATCGAACTACGTGATGAACTTGTTAGCATCTATCGAAACGGATATGGGAGACGCCAGACGAACGCAACGTGTTTCTGGAGGTCCTTGAATTGTCCGAAGTGCTGCGCCGTCAGGTCCTGTATGAAGTCCGAACAACGTGCAAATATATCTTCGAAGCAAGACATGGTAGGCCCGTCCCAAAGGCTGGTGAACTTGAGGATATAGTTCTTGGTTGCGTTGTACGGTACGTGAGTTGGGAGCTCCCATCCCATGGAGCTGCAGCGTTGTATGAGTTACGCAGGTGTAAAATAGACCAGTTTCCAAAACTTACTCTGCGATAGCTATCTTGACCTCATCTACGTCGATCGGAGGCCCGGAAGGTCCCTCTTGGCCCTCGGATACGTCGCTCCAAGACATCAAGTAGGAGGGCTTGAAGTTGGGGCGTGTGCGAAAGATGTCCTTCTTAAACCCCTCGTAGCGACGACGATTGCCTTGAACGAGACCTTTGCTGCTCTCGCCGAAGACGGCCGAACGAAAATCATCGCAGAACTTGGTTATGAGAAGGACGACTTGTGTCGAAGGGTCATTAACGCTAAGAGCAGGGAGCTTCTTCAACTGGGTCTGGCAACTGACGAGTAACTGCTGCACTTGGTCGTTTAGTTTGGGCAAGCTAGTCGAAAGCAATCAGCCTTCGATGCGAAAAAAAGAGACGGAAGCGCATACTTATTTTCGATGAGCCGGACGAGGAGTTCGCTGATATTGGTTACGAAATTGGGGACTCCGAAACGATTACGGTCAGCGATAGTATTCCACGGCGCGGTGTTCTCGAAGAAGTGGGCGGCGATCTTCTGGGATTCCACTCGCGATATGTTACGGCCACGCTCATCGTCGTCTGGCAAGCGAACACAATAGTAGCCGTGCTTGAGGGGATTTGAAATGCCTTCGATAACCTCCTTCCATCTCTTCCGATCGCCAATTGCGCCGGGGGTGAGCTTATCTGGTTTTGTCAGGACACCTGAAATATCCGCGGTCATGACGGGTATATGATGCGAGGACAGGGTGCGGGACAATACCTATCGTGCGCTCCCCTTTGGGATCGGCCTCTCTAGCGAGACGAACTGCAGCTTGATTTTGAATATCGTCTAAACAGGCGACGAGGGTGGTCGGTGTTCAGTTAACTTGACTGATATATTGTAGCAAACTCTGTACATACCACTCATCGGAATCGCGACGAGAATAAGCGTGTTCTCGCCTTGGATGTGTGTCTCGACGAGGTCCTGAACGAGGGCGATGTCATTGAGGTCCGAGTTTTGGATGAGCCCTGCGATTGGAAAAGAAATAATCAGGTTGGTCGTGGCATCGTCGAGCGTACCCACGTACCAGGTAGGTCAATGAAGGAGAGGTCAGTTAGGTCAGGGTCCTTGACGTCGATGAAAACAATGTTTTTCGAAAATGGGAGAGTGTTCAGGTCCTTGGCATTCTTCAAGTCAGCCTCTGTTTTCGTCAAGAAATCTTTGCTGGGAATGTGAGGATTCAAGATAGCTGCTTGGGCGCGGCGAAGGTAGATCTCCATTTTCTTCTTGTCGCGGAGAGCAGGACCGAATGCCTCAGTAACTGGGGCTGCGAGTGGAGTCCCATCGTCCGCGTGAGTCTTTCTAAGGTAAATCGTGCATGACCAAGACTTCGCTGTGGTGGACATCGAGCACTCCATGGGGCACCTGCCAGAACGATACACTGGCTTAAGGGTCTACTCCAAGCAAAGGGCGACCGATACTTACCTAGTACACGTTCCGCTGTCCCTGGGGACATTGATCTGTTACTTTGATGAGCATAAACGACGACAAAGGGGGTCAAATTACTCACACCGCTCACGGCTTCGACCAGGGAGCTTTTTCCCGCTAAAAACAGGACTAAATTGACATGACAATAGGTGAGTTGGACACGTTCTACGTACCAGATTGACTACCGATCACAGTTAGGCGAGGCATGTCCAGAAGAATTCCTGCCCTAAAGGCGAATCAGACGAAAAGGATGGTCTCCGAGGAAGAGCAACGGACCCCAGCTCCGAGAGGTCTCGATGCAAGGCCATGAGCTCCTTACACCTGCGTGCATAGTCCGACGAGGTAATCGGCGTGGGATCTTGAGAGGGTAGCTTAGATGACGTCGAGCCTCCGCTGCGTGTACCACTGCTCCCGCCGCTGGGGCTGGGGCTGATGGTGTTTCGACGCGCGAGCTTGGTGAACATGATCTGCAAGGTAGGAAACTCTGAGATAGTCGGAGAGGACAACACATCTGACTAGCCCTTTTATGAGACGAAGCTAAGCCACGAGGACCCAAGGACAGGCCCTTTTTCGATTCGGAACGAATGGGTGCGTAATGAGGCATGGCTATAAGAAGCAAGGAATGAGAGTATCGGCGTACGTCATGACGCGATTGAGACGACGTGTTTAGGGCGCCTACCTTAGCCTTATCCAAACTGGCATGCAAAAGCATGGAAATCACTGATCACGACGTACCTCGGCGTCAATCTATACAAGGGCGGCATGGGACTGATTGTTTTGCATATGCTACGACAATTCCATTGTTCCTCGGGACCGCGGTATCGACCTAGGAAGCAGCGAAATTGCTGGTCCAGAATCCCATCAACTTCGCTCAAATCCATTACTGATATCATGCAGTTTGCCGTTCGAGTCTGAGCGCATGGGAAGGTCAGGTTCCGGGCTCGCGTCTTAGAGATGAAGCAGAAGAAGTCGGTTGGGCGCTTCAAAGCTTCTGTGACCCATATACGGACCACGTAATGCGTTTTTTGATGTGGGCATGCCTATACCGGAATCGCCACCGCGTCCTCATGGGTGCCAAAAATGAAAGGGTGCAGGCGCTGCATAGAGCTTCTGCGAATGGTATCCGGAAGCTTGAGTCTGACTTGACTGTATGGTGAAATGGATAACTTCGGGTCTTCTGGTGTCTTCTGACTTGCGCACAGCACGATGACAGCACATCCTAGATAGAACCTTCAATAGAGAGATTATCCTTTTTCGTAATGTAATAGCTATAGCGTGTGATACAATCTTAAGAAAACTTGGGGATGACCTCGTCGCTTTTCTGTAGTAGAAGTCAACGGTGTGCACTTGACAAAGAGACGACTCACGAAAGGGAACCCCTATGCCTGTCACCGGGAAATTTCCTAGGTAGCAGCCGTTCAGAGGTAGTCCCGCCGACGAGCGTATCCAGAACATTCCCCAGCCACATATGATGTCAGTCCTAGACATCCCAGAAATACAGGTTCTCGATGTTTACGCCATGGCATCCAAAGCCCAAGGTGACACCGATTCAGGTTGAAACAGTACTCTTGCACAGAAGACCCGGGACGCGTCGTTATCCACATTTTATGCCATGGAGGACGCCGCACCGTATTTCGATCCAACCGCCGACTCCAATTACTCTACGATCCTCCATACTCGCCCATGGGTATATTATCGGGGGACATCCACCACAGTCCCTGTCACTGTACTCGGTAGGCGGGTCCTCCCTGACAATCGCGCCTTTTACCTGCAACGGCGAGGCTGGCGGACCGGCCTGCTAGGTTGGACAATCGGTGCGTGGCTGGGGGGAACGATAGGAAAGGAGATGAATGTAACGCCAGACAAGTCAGGAGACTGGGAAAAGGACGTCGATCCCAAGCAAAGGGAGAAAATCGACCGGGACATCAAGAAATTCGTCGAAGGTGGGCGGCTGCCGAGGGATCACAAGGCCCTCGAGTCGGACTTCATACATATCCCAGTCGCTGCAGGTGATGGTTATTTCCGAATCCTCGTGTATCATCCATCAGCATCAGTGTTTTCGCCCATCGCTTCCACCACGACATTCCGCGTCGGGTCGCTGACCGTCAGCTCGTCTCACCCACGAGGCGCATCGATCCTCACCATCGTGCCCGAGCTTTCATTGAAGATCGCCTGGGTGGTCGCCACTACGGTGGCGATGACCATGTTCTACAGCATGTTCCCGTTCCTGAAAGTGGCGCAGCTGGTGCCCTTTACGAGCACATTTGCTAACTGGGCTCTGCAGTTCCTGTATAGGCTTACGGGAGCTCAGCAGTTGACTGCGCGCCTGAAGGAAAAGTACCACGTTAGAGAGAAGAAAGTGAAGGCCGAGGAGTCCATGAATCGTGCTGTACGTGACTGCCTTCATGTCCGCTTACAGCTGAAATGACTCCCGGACATCGTAGGTTCCGATTGGATCTATGGGTGTACGGAATGCGTATGATCTTGAGGAGGACGCAAGGCAGGGGGGGGGGGGAATCGCCTTTAAGCGTTTGTAGCCTTTGAATTATTCAATACGATCGTTCGAAACGCGCGTTGAAAACGCACGCTAGGTGTTCTGCGTAAGAGTAAGTCTCCAAGATCTATCTTAGAGAGCGGCATATCCATGAACGGCAGGTACCTCATGAGTGACGACCAAGTGTGCAAGTTGAAAGTTCCACAGGAGAAGGCTCGGAGCGGAGTCCCTGGCCATGGACCTCCGACCAGGGGCCTGGACCTGGTCAACGAGGTTCAACATATGTAAACAGGTACGTAAGCGTACGCCCTCATAATTGCTGATCACAGATCACATCGACTTGAACCTCCACAGCTACTGCCCAAATCCTGAACTGCCTCCTTCAGCGCCTCTACATAATCCGACTACAGTACGACGACGCATTTTGATTCTTTGTCCGACAGACTTGATCTCGAAAAATCACGGCTCCAAGTTTGCAGGGACCACGTGCCACTCTAGTGGGCCTTGAACGTGTTTAAGAGAGTCAAGTATCCCTCGTCACAATTTGCGTCTTGCTGCGGCCACGATGTTAATACACCAGGTGAATACGAAGCATCGCCGGATCCACTGTCGCAGTCCATCTGAGGATTGCACGTGTGGACCCACAAAGTCTTGAATCTACTACTCAGCTGGGCTCCCTCTCGCAGGATCAATAGGGACTTCTGCACCCACATGTCTCTTAGGCGCCACTCGAACGGCGATTTAGAAAACACGCTGTATACATGCTCTGACGTAACACGTTGCCTCCTTACATCTCGCTGCGCCCACCTTTTAAACATCCCGTGTGCGAGAGCCTTCGACCTTACCAGGCTCGTAAGACTTCCGTCGACTATTTGGTACCTCCTGTCCCTCCCCTCCTTTCTCAACTAAGCTATATATTCTCACCGAAGGTGACTATATATTCTTCCACCTTCTCGGAGCATCCGACGATGTCGACCGAATATCAACGTCGGACGAGTCGGCCTTTCAGTCCTACTTGGACCTGCGACCCCGTATTTGGGATCGTCCACTCCTCAGGCTGTAATACATGCCTTCATTATGTGAGGCATGTCGCTGCGACCAGCCAGTCGGAGAATGATCCGTCGTTCCGGGACGCCGTGAAAGAGCGCGACAGCCAACGTACGTTCTGTTATTTAAACGGATTCTGCGAAGGCGGCAGGCCTGAGGAGGAGGAATATGGCCACACCGCAGATATGGTTAGGCGGTATCGTGATGAGCGCGATGAAGCTGTAGAGCTTGCAAACCATCGCACTGCCGAGCTGCTCGCCACGAAGGAGGCATTGCTTCATATGCACGAGCGATTTCAATCCCTGCAGGCCCTATTCGATGAGATGGTAGAGTTCTCTACTGGTGGAAAACCATTCGTGGGAGATCGCATGACGCACCTCGAGGATATCCTTCTGGGGACATCTAGCGACCAGGATCAGGAAACGTACGCGCTCGAGCCGAGTTCTCAACCAGTCGATGTACTACCATTACCAACGCCCCCAGCGTCACCTTCACGCGTACGATCATACCTGCCGTCTCCACCATTAACTCCAGAAGCGTTGCCAGACGTATCACCCCTCCCTTCGGCTCTTCCGCCCCCGGACTCTATATTTTTGGATGGTCCGCCAACTTCAGCCAATGACGAAGCCTACGCAGCTTCAGTCTCCGCGTCGCCGAAGGGAACTATGGAATGTGTGGACCGGGAGCCAACCCCGGAGAGCTGTGGGACGACGCCGGCTTTGGAGACTCAGCGAAGCGTCTTCGAGCTAAACTGGCTCATGGACGACGCACGTGAGGGCGACACCCAAGCCTTGTTAAGAGTTAACGAGCTCTATATGGGGGCACATCTCGCACCATCCAAGGACAGAACCAGCGTACAACAATCCCTCATTCTTGAATGGAAGGACGTGCGCCCATCCCTCACCTCAGGAAAACCATCGAGTCGACGTCCTCCTCTCGGCGAGTCTGACACTCCCGAGATCTTCGTGGACGCATCGGGATGGGGGGTGGGTTTCATGCTCAATGGGCGATGGTTAGCGTGGAAGCTTAAACCCGGGTGGAAATGCCAAGGCCGCGATAACAACTGGGCCGAGATGGTGGCAGTCGAGCTCGGCTTGCACGTCGCCATAGCCGCGGGCTTTCACTCGCAGACCATCGTTATGAGATCGGACAACTGGGGCGTTGTTCAATCCCTCCTCAAGGGAAAGTCGAGGCACGCCAAGCAGCTGGAGATCTTACGAGAGATCGTTGCGTTGACGAAGCGTTGTAAGATTACACTCATCCCTGTGTGGGTCCCGACGGCTGAGAACCCGGCGGATAAACCTTCGCGTGGGGTGTTCGCGTCGAAGGCTTTGCTTTTCCCTATCTCGTTGCCTCTGCCAAATCATCTCGTACCGTTCTTACAACCGTCGGTTGAATTTCGCGCTCTCCCTCGTTGAGTCGAGTTGTATTCGTCCGCGTTCGTATACTAGGCCACCCATGTACTATAAGCTTTCGTTCGTTTGATTTTGTGCTACGACTGTATTTACTGCTCTTGTTATTATTATGCTTCCCTCTCAGTTATGTGGATTACGAGGTTGCAATTCGAAGACGTCTCGCGTATTCCACCCTCTGTGCAAGCCAAGTGATAATGAATTTCGTCACGATCAGCCACTTTCTTGGACTTCCATTCCTCACTTGCTGTTCAGTGAAGACCTGCATCTCCTTGTTCCTGAAGCTGTCTTCGCAAGCACCTCCTAGTAAAGTACCATGAACACAACGGCCGCGCCAATGTTCTAAAACATGATTTTTTGGCGCAGAAATCCACTCGAGGTAAGATAAAATAAGTTGTTCTGATGCTGTACTACGTATAATCGTACTTCTCTATCCTTTCACTCCTTCATGACTCAATTCCGTCTTGGTCCCGTACAGCAGTGCTACTCGCGATGATAACGAACAGCCTCGCTGACTCTTCCGAAATAAGCACAGCACGATCGCTGACTCAGCGAGCATCACGCGGGGTGTAGAACTCCAGCCAAACACCGATCCTCAACTGTTTCCACCTCCAATCCACAACGCCCACCCCAAACGACTTTACAATGTCAGAAAAGAAGGCAAGTACCCCTCCCACCAACATACCCCTTCCCAGTGCTCACAACTCGCCTACAGCAAGCCCCCACAGTCAGTCCCGGCAAGCTCGCCATGTCGCGGGCGCTCGGCGCCGCATTCCTCAATCACCAGGTCGAGCAGCTGGAGAAGTCCGTGTCCAATGGTCCCGCTTCTGGGAACTGGAGGAGGCGGCAGATGGGTCCTGTGGAGCAGGCGCCGCAGCCTACGATGGGGGGCGGGAAACGGCCCCCGATGGCCCCTGGTATCAAAGTGGCAAGCCGACGGCCCGGGGAGGAGTCTCAGGCTGCGCGGAAGGGGAGGGCAGTAGGCAGAGATGCGGGAGGGGCTGCGGTGAGGAGTTACCCGCAGGATGTGGGCGGGAGGAGGAGGTCGAGCGATGAGGAGAGGGAGAGGGAGCGGGGTGAGAAGGACGCTGATATCGTCGTTGTGGACGCTAGTGTGCTCGTGCACGCTTTGTACCAGCTCAAGAAGTGGTGTAGGGACGGGCGGGAGGAGGTCGTTATTGTTCCACTGGAAGGTACGCCGGACCCTATTTGTGTCTTGCCATGAACCCGAGACCGAACTTACTGGCGTCGGCACATAGCTCTGAACACGCTCGACTTGCTCAAGAAAGGCACCACCCCGCTCGCTCAGCGTGCACGCGCAGCGTCCCGCGTCCTCGAGGCGCAGGTCGGCACCAACCCCCGCATCCGCGTCCAGCAAGACGACGCCTTCGTCCTCTGGGACAAAATGGAGTTCAATTCCACCCTCGACCCATCCAAACCCCCCTCCTCCACCCCCCTCCCCCTCCCCTACACCTCCCCCGAGTGGGTGCGCCGCACCATCTGCTGTGCCCAATGGGAAGTCGAGCACGGCGCCTCCAACACCCCGCCCCATCCCACCGCCCCCTTCAAAGTCGTCCTGGCCGTCCTGGCGCACACCCCCGCCTCCTCGGACGTCGCATCCTCCCTCGGGGACCTCAAGCTCTCCTCCTCCCCCACCCCCGTCCCGCTCCCCGCCCCGCACGTCCAGGCCAACAAACACGAGCCCCGCTCCGCGGGGGCGCTCGTCACGCACTGGGCTGCGCGCGCCCGCATCGCCATGCTCGCCGTCGACCCGACGTCCGCACCCGCCGAGGAGGATGTTGGGGGCGGGGGCGGGCCTCGGGCGAAGCGCGCGGCGGTGAGGGCGCGGAGGCCGTCTGATGGGAGTGCGAAGGGCCACGGCGGGGGGCTGGTGGAGCGCCCGCCGGCGGTGATGGCGATGATGGAGATGGTGGCGCAGCCGAGCAAGGTTGTGAGGGTGCTTGCGAGGGGGGAGAAGTTGGATCCGGACCCATGATGGCGCTAAGGTTGGGATTTGAATTGCAGTTCTTGACGGGTGAGTTTGTTTGGGTCTTGGGGTGTGGGAGGGTGCTTATGGTTTGGGAGGGCAGGCCACAGCTACTTCTATCCACAGAACACAGACTAGAGCGAGCGGCTTGAACTGGCACTCGTCGTGGGCGCGTCGGTATACGGCCACATGCGTCTTCATTACTCCTATTGCCCTGGACGAGATATACGACTGCAACTGACGGGGGGCGTAGGTGCTGTGTGACTGCGCGTGTATTCCACGCGGTGCACGGATGGAATGATCGTTCGAAGATGCATGCATGGTAAGTGTGCCCCCGTCGCTCGTCTCGGTCTCGCAAGGATGAAGGCAACTTGGTGCGGAATTGTCGGGAGGAAAGAGGAGAGGGTGGGTGGATGGATGGATATATTGGATGATCATGAGGCTTGGTTTTTGGTTTCTCGGATACTCCCGTCGTTTCTCCGTTCCACCTACCCCCTCCCCCAGTTCCAACGCTTCCGGGTCCGGTCCTACGTCTCTCATATCCCCTCCGTACTCCCTGCCCTTTTCTATCGATCTATGCGTCCACACCATATGCACAACTCTTCTTGAATATCTGTCCTCTCTCCCTTTGACTCTATTTCTTTTTTTTGATTTTGATTTTCTTTCTCTCGATATGTAAGATCTGTGTATATGCGTACTCTTATCTATATGTGTTACATCCCTACTTCAAGCGCTAAGCGAGAGTGGTCTGGGTCGCTCGTGGTCGTTTTCTATACTAATAGGTTGCGTGATGCAGTCGAATGCCACTTGGAAAAGGGGATTGATCGTTTTGTGTTCGTCGTGCCTGATTCGCGCATTGCTGGAGGAGGAGGAGGAGGGCGCTGGGGTAGTCGTGTTGTAGGACTCGGGACAGTGAGTTTTGACCTCATTGTGACTATTGGGGTGCTCTGATCGTTAGGAAAGGAACTTACTACATATCCGACTATTGCAGTCCGCGACCGCAACATTCATATAGTACGTGTCTTTCTATCTTACCGTCCTAGGACTGGGTTGGGACCCTCATATGTTCCATCTTGAGCATCTAAAGAATATTTGCGGTCTACGGCATCTCAAGTATCTCCACGTGCAAACCTGGGGCCGCCGACGCGACCTCATCCAGATATGCCACATTGCTCAAAAAACGATCATCTAAGATGTGTTAGTTCGAGATGACATACACTAGGAGGCTTTCAAGCAATAGGCCCATGTCCCATCTCGTCGATCCAAAGCGGCTTTGAGGGAGGGGGGGAATTGTTGAAACTTACTTATGTTCACCGATTTACGGCGGGCTTTGAAACGTTTGGGTGGCGTTGGTCGTGCTGCTGACGTGGGCAGGTGCGGCATCGCCCGGCTCCCGTTTGGGCGTCAGAACCCTCAGAACCGCGTCTCAGATGACAGCCGGTGTCGTCAGCTTCTTGAGATCGTCCGATGATCGATCGATCCTCCTGAAATAGACCTGAGAAATGAGAAATGAAACCAAGCAGCGCGTTCGTGGCGTCGACTTTCGAGCGCGCCGTCGGCGCGTGGTTCGCGCCGAACGAGCAAGCACCAACACAACGAGAAAACAACACCATCATTGAAGGCTCGCGGAAGACATAATAGCCCAAGCGCGTCCGTGGCGTCAACTTTCGAGCGCCGTGTGTTCGCGCGCGGGCGCGAACGCGCAAACACCAAGAGCTTAATGAGCACTCGTGGCGTCAACTTTCGACCGCCGCATGTTCGCGCGTGTGCCCGAACGAGCAGACACCAGCACCTTGAAAAAATAAGCTCAGGAAGGGTCCTTAGGCATCATATCTTTGGGCGAAGATATGGGCGCCCCGGCGAATGCGTGGCAGCAGATGTCAGGTGTTGCCCCGTCCGACTCCCTATTTGACTGGCTCCATCCTTACCTGCGCAGCGCACTCAGCCCACCAGGCAGCATGTCCACCACCGCTGAGTCCACCATCACCAGCAGATACAACACGCGGCCCACCACCGCGGAAGCAAGGCTTACACCGTGTCCCTACTCGACGCAAGCCATTGTGCGCCACATCGTCGCACCGATCCCAACCATACGACCCAGCCAGTTCACCTCCGACCACACTTGCCTCGCCTACGACACGCACCACCTCATCACCTACTATCGCACCACTGCGCTCATCGTCTACAAGGCCCTTCAACCAGGTGACAACGTCGAGCTCTTTCTTGACCAACGGCCAGCAAGGCTTCAACGGCCAGCGGCAACCAGGCCTCACCCCCAAGCAGGCTGGTGGGTCACTGACCACCGAGCGGGATGGCTGCTCAGTGTAAAAATTGTGGGGATCATCCGTTGCAACGATCCCGACTGGCTGTATTTCTCCCTCACTAGTCATGATAACCGACTTGACCACCTGGCCGTCCTCATCATCCCAGCAGATCTGCAATCGTGCGGTCTGCCACATCCTCGGGCGGCACGTACTCAGGGCCGCCGCAAAGCGTATGATGTCTCGGCACCCGCTCCTCCGAGGATGCTGCGACTTGGGCAGAAGAAGATCAGCGACCTGATGGGGCCAAAGGAGGCTCCCATTGACCCGATCTATTGGGAATGATCGTCCGTCGTTGCCTCGAACATCGTTGCCTCGAACATCGTTGCCTCGAACATCGACATCGTTGCGATCCTCTATCATGGTCCCCTCGAACATCGTTGCCTCGAACATCGACATCGTCGCGACTCATGCTTGCTGCACAGACTCGTTATTTTGACACAGACTCGTTATTTTGCACGGCATTTCTTAACCCGACCAAGTTGGTACAGACTCCTCATGATCATTGGCATATTTCCTCCGTACATACACCTCCGATAAACTTCATATATCAAGCGTGCTGGCGATATACCCTATTTTTCCTCCGCACTTCCGAGCCATTAAAATTCAAACGTACTGATTCATTCGCAAGCTTGCTTCGTTTACGACGATCGGGCGCATGGCTGAGCATATATTCAGACGTGCTGATTTGTTCGAATCCGCGCGCCTGGCAGCCAAAGACGGCAAGCTTGCTTCGTTACGACGATCGGGCGCATGGCTGAGTCACATTTTGAGGGTGTTTTCCTCTCTCGCTCTGCCACCTAACCTTAATATACTTGTCTCTTCTAGGCTTCTTGTTTCTTCTAGGCACGCCCTCTGGTTCCCGGACAGGCTTCTGCTACTCAAGATGCTTTCCCTGCAACACGTTGCGCCGCCGCGCCCCTAAGGTAACAGTTCAGAAGCTTGAAAGGCCAAGATAAATTCCTCTCACTCATGTAGTTAACCGTCAGTGCTCTGTCATGTCCTCCCACTCGAATGGCAGTTCACTCCGCGTTGGAGAACACCCCTTCTCACCCTCGTTCACCTTCAGCCTCCAGCCTCCGTCGACAGATATCACAGGCTCCGTCTTGTCGTTCAGCTCTGATGGCGGCTCTCTAGGCGTTGGCAATCACTATACACTCCCTGCCTACCAGGAATTCTCCCAGCAGACCACGCGCAGTAGACCACCCCCGTACTGTGAAGCTCTCTATAGTAATAGAGACCCTTCGCGCGCAGACCCCCAAGATGTCATGGGCAGCTCGATCAGACGAGCAACTTTTTTTATCGATACACCTCCCCCATCGTCGATTTCAACCTCGTCCTCAGCTCTTAGCTTCACCAGCTCTTCAGACCTCAGCGTCACCAGCTCTGATGAGAGCTCCGAGTCGGCCTATCACCCTCGCCGTCGGTTCTTCCTCAACCCGCCGGCTACATACCGCCATCGCCAAACAACCAAGATTTTAGCCCGGCGCTCGAGTTTCCCCGGGGGGTTGTCCTATCGCTTGACCGGATTTGTTCTTTACAAGCCCATCGGACTTGGTGGTGACATCGAAATATACAGCGACACCAGGCCAGAGGTCGAACCCGACGTTGGACCATCAAAATGGGACTTCAAGGGGACTGTGATAAGGATGTTGCGCTCGAGGGAGGCTTCATGGGTCTGGTACGACTTAGTCACGGTCGGCGGCTTTCATGCCACCCTCCTTGTCCCCAGCGCTTGTGCGAAGTTAGGATGTGGGGGCAGAATCATGGACTTTATTTGGACGAAGTGCCTCGCACCTACAACTACTCTGGCTTATGCCATTTCCGACCCACTCGACGAGCCTAGCGCTGAGGCATACACATCCGCGCGCCGCGACATCGACCAACTCCTGGCGGTGTCTGTGGCCTATTCCGTCGGAGGAGAGATACAAAACCAGCCTCGCGGACAGCCTGTCCATCGGCGAGTGATACTGCGCTTGCTATCACTCTTTGGCTGGAAGTAGTTTTCGCTCGGCCTCCTCACCTCACCACATGGATCCCACATTTGATTGCATCATTCCGAGCTACCCCTTCGCAAACGCCTCCGTTGCAATGTATGTAGTTTTATCTTGCTATATCTTGAGCTCAGACAGCAATTTTCGCGATAATTGAGTCATATGTTCTCGACTAATATACATATATGTTTCTGACCACTCGAAGACATTACCTTGTGGTGTTCTTCTTGAATCATTCAATGAGTATGTTTACCTAAAGTCTAAAATCAATTCTGGCGCAGAGAGAACACAAGAAAAGCAAGCAGCCTACAAATTCATTTTGTACCCATCCCCCCGCCCTTCGGACAGCTGCTAATGACCATCGCTGCTCCAAAGGTGCATGCACAAACCTGTATTGCGCTCCTCCCCTGCGGAGTGAATGGGCTGTGTAGCGCTTCACTGAATCGCCCGTAAACTCGCTAATCAAGTTCTGCACCATGTTATGCGTCATTTCGCGGTCGGGGTAGATGGTGCCTCCGGAAGAAATGAGCGGAAAAAGGTAATCATCAGTTGCTAGGGGTCGCCCGATGGTGCGCTCGACGTAGTCCATATATCGGAGGAGATGAGTATAAAGGTCAATTTCTTCCATGTCCTGCTCGAATATCTTGTAGACCTTGCCTTCCGAGTCGGGTATGCTTAGATCAGATGACGGAGTTGGTGATAAACGCACTCACTACGCATGGGATCAGTGTTTGGTAACAATATTCTGATGTAGGGATGGTTGCTCTCGTCGATGCAACCGCGCATGATATGGCCGGTTCGTACTTTGGTTAGCTCATGGTTACTAGAAAGAACAGCCGCGGTAAATGATTCGTCTACGTCATCAATAGTATGGTGGCGTACCGAACCCAGATGTTGAAGCCGAAGGCGAACATTGCTCGCCCCGAAGCGTGCTTGAGTGCTAGAGCACTTTCACTGTCACTTTTGGGTAGACTTTGAAGGGCCTCAGATGGATACTGGTTTTCAGACCAGTCCATCAAATCCTTCATTGCATCGCGGCCTAGTGGCTCTACTTGGTCGCGAGAAGATGGGCCGCTGCTTCGAATAGACTTGATGAGAGCCCTCAACGAAGTAGCACGCGCTGGATTGCCTTGAATGGCACCTGTATCTTCCTGGTAACCGAAGTATTCTCCGGACCAGCGACCATCTCCCCTTCAGTTCGCATCCGAGGTCGGTCATTGCGACACATAGACGCCAGACATTGTCACTTACATCTTATCCCAGTAATGGGTAAATGCCTGTTGAATTGATACAGCTGTACTGATCCCAATTGCTTCGGTGACACATCTGTTGGTGAGATAGGCCTCGAGCGCAAAGAGCGAGTACCGGTTCGGAGGGCCCGAAAACGCCTTCTCAAGTATATCGGTACCCGTTTCATCATTGACCAGCCTTTCAGGTCGCTCCGCAGCGAGCTTGGCCAGGAAAGCGAAGCCTTTTTGTAGGTGGCCGCTATAGACTGCCATTGTTGCCGTTGATGGTGTCATAGTCATCGAAGTGGTGGAAGTGGGAAATGAATTGACACAAAACACGGTCGCACTTTTATATCATGTCTTGGTTTCAGTTTTTGTCAGCATGTAATTATAGACAAGCATTCTGGGGAGTTGTATTGAAAAAATAATTTACTGAAAGCATGGAGTTAGAAACTGAAAAGACTAAGAGCGAGAGAAGCTGTTGCTCACATAGGACGATAGAGTCAGCGAGCCCGATATGGTGCCTAGAGGGAATAGATTTACCTTGGCGTCAACTTAGTGACATTGCCAGGTATCATCAGCAGCCAGCCACCAGTGCTTGCCCTACGTCCAAATCCTCATTAGTATCTCACACATAAAGACAAGGGTCGCACGCGCATCCAACGGGTTGGTAGCAGTGTTGCATATATGAAGCCACGCGCTCATTGAAAGGCGCCTTATCGAAACCGCGCAAATTCGGCAGATGGATCTTGAGCCACCGCAGGCTGCGCTCGCCCAAACGCTTCGCCTCACCGAATTTGAAAAGCCCGCGAGATATATCATCACCGATGTGGTTCGGATGTGGGGTAGTGAGGTGCGCTCTGCCACGAAAGTCGAAGTCCACTCGCCACTGCTCCAGACCTCAAGGACCACGTCGAAAACTTCCTTATTGATCTTCCATGGCGCGCTCCAGAGAACATCTAGACCTGCAAACACCTGCTCGACATTCCCGGCTTCAGCTGCGTGCTTGAGGTAGCTCAGTTGCTCAGTAGAGTCCTGGAACCGCATGGCATTGGCTAGGGGTGGTTGCTAGTCAGCGGGTGATTGATAAAAGCACGAAAAAGGACATACTCTTGTTGTACAGGTAACCGCCATTGTCGTGGGTTAACCAAGGCTTCGGTTTGACCAGGCAGATGACGAGGATGAAGTGCCGCATGCAGCCTGTCTCTTGCGAGACGCTCGGACATAGGTGGTTCAGCCGTAGGACTCCGAGTTTCGGGCCCCGCATGTACTCGTAGGTATGGTAGAAAGCGGGTTGGACCTCAGAGCTAACAGTAGATTGTGACTTGTCAGCTCACGCAATTACTCGATATTAGGAAAGGTGCTCACATCTCTTATTCTGTTAAGCTCCGCCACATCCATCAGACACTCATCACACCAATCTTCGACCGTACATGCTACGTCCACTTCCGCCGTCCAGCCCTCCCCGTCCGGCATAGGTTTCGCCGCCGCCATCCGCCGCTGTGCCAGACACCGATACCCCATGTTAGAGAAGTATCCTGCATCTCCGGCCCGTGGCATGAACAAGAAAGAGAGTTCAGAGTTTGGAGTCGAGCAGGGAATAGGGAGTTTGTGGTTGACATCGAGTTCGTTGAGGGGCAAATCAGCGGGAGCGTAGCCTGTGGGTGGTCAGGATATGAGAGCGGGAGGGTGGGTGTCCATGACGGTACTCGTGGGGGCACGATTCCAGCGTATGAAGAGGCGTCGCGCTTCTCCCCTCGCTGAGCGACTTTGACGAATGTCATCGGCAATCGCAGAGATAACACATCACCAGCCTCGTGTTCAAGATCTTATCTTATCTCATGCCCCAAACATATCCCAAGCCCTGCCGGAGAGGTGTAATCAGCAACAAGAGACACTCTCCTTACCACTCTCTAATAAAATACAAGAAAGACACTCGTCATATAATCAAGAACACAATACAGATCAGAGTCCATGTTCGCCAGGATACACAAAACACATTCGCTTCACACGGCAGGTCAGAGGAACAACGAGGACATGGCAGACGGCGGCGAGCCTAGTTCGCAGCCTCGCCATTGACATCCTTCTTGTCCGCATTCTCGTTAGAGTACGTGTACGTGGGGGGAGCAGGGGCGGCCGCGCCGTCCTCGTACTCCTCGACGACGAAGATCTCAGTGTACTTGTTCTCGTCCTCTTTGGGGCCCTTGATGAGGCGGTAAAGGACGCTAGCGAGGACCCAGAACATCCTCAGGAATACACCAATTCCGCAGCCTAGACATAAGCGTAAAACAAACGAGACACGAAACGAGTCAGTAAAAAGTTCCTGTATGATGCGAAACGGGGAGCAGACGCACCAAGGACGAAGGTGACGGCTCTTCCCTCCCACGCGCCCACGGGCCCAGCACCATCAGAGCGGCATGAACACGCTGCAACGTAGAAGAGTTGCGCAGACGCTGTTGCAGCCGCCGCGGTCGTGGCCATGGTGGGGGCGGGGGTGGACGATGTACGGGTTGGGGATGGCGCCGGGGTGGGGCCGGACCCTGCCCTCTTCGACGAAGGTGTTGGTCATTGCACCGAGGAAGGGAAGGATATGAACCCGGTTGGAATCCGAGCCAATGGGGCGGACGTGATGGTGGTGGTGGGGTTGGGGGCGCTCGGTGGCCTCGATCAAAGGCCAGCTGAGAGCCTTCCTGAAGGCGTTGGAGAGTGCGATAGCTCTCTGGCACATGCGGGAGCCGCCGCAGGGACCACTGTGGTTGGATTGGGTGGTGGCGGGCCTGACGAGAATGGCGACGTTGGGGTTGGCATTAGGTCGGGGGACGGCGCGGCCGAAACGGAAGTTGGAGGGGAGTTCTTGGTTGGTGCTTGTGACTACCACCACACGGATGGGACTGGCGCCGACCTGGACTGTGAAATCGGTGGGGATCAGTCAGAAAGGGTGGGTAAAGGAGGGGAGTCTGAGAAGTGGGGCGGCGTACCGAGGGCAGCACCAGCCGCTGTGGCGGTGAGGAGAGCAAATTTCATACGACGATCTGAGGAGGGTGCCAAGAAGAATCTTTATAGGTTGAGCCAAGGTCGAGGTGTAGAGTAACGCACAGGTTGGTGTAGAATATGTAATGTAGCGAGGATAAGGCGTGTCTCGCTGCTCGTGGCGCTGCGGATTCACTTGAGATTTTGTTAGCTTGCAAATTTGACTTATACTCGGTCTCCACAGCCCGCCCTATAGCCACCAACGCCCTCGTCGTCTACATCCCATCATAGATACCGCCCGAACACTGTAGCCGCATAACTCGAGGATGGTGATGAGCGACAGACGCTCGATTTCACGAGGGAGAGGTAAGGGGAGAAGAGGGTGTCGGTCCTCCGTGGGTCTCATACTAACGCGAGATGTTCTGCGGAGGAAAAGGAAAGAAAAGTTTTTGCAGCTGGGAGAGAGTGAGGGAGAGACGCGATAGGATAAGACTTGTGGGAACTAGGAGTTCAAGTCACCGCTCTTGACTAAACTTGTTTTTGGCATTGACAATGACGACGACATGCATCCTCACGACTCTGCGCTCCTGTTCCATATACCGCTATCTTTAGCTCAACGAGGAATCTTTCTTCTACTTCGAGTTAACTCAAAGTCAAATTAGCGCAGTATGATAATATCTACGCTCGCTCCTCCCGATACCACTCTCCTCTTGTTGAATTCGCCTTCTCTAAATTTCCCCGCGAGTGCTTTACGAGCCCCTTCTTGAGGCGATATGTTACGGTGTAGCCACACCTCCCGTTACCGCATGTATGCTCGAGTTTAACCACTTGCTTCTTGGCCAACTCGACTTTGGTGGGCTTCCCCCATGGCTTGAATGCACCGCATTTGGGGCAGCTGTAAGGAGCTGGCTCACCGAATGGCTTTGCTGCCTGATGTGCCCAGGTGTACCTCATGGTTACCATGCCTTTTTGCAGCATGTACACGTCGGTGTGAGCTCCGACGCCCTGGAAGTCGTCGAGGATCGCATCCCACCGCTTTTCATGCACGAACCAGGCAACAGATGCTGCTTGTAGGAGCGGATTTGTCAGACAAGGCTGCATATGCGCTTGGCCAAAGGCCATTACCCATGCGAAGAAGCCTCTACATTAGGGACGGTATAAGTGAGAAAGGTATGTCATCGGTATCATGCCGAGCTCACCGATCTGCAAAGGCTTTTATGTCCTTGTAGGCTTCGTCGACGGTCATCATGGCCCCGCAGACCAGCATGGTCAACGTGCTTCGCCCTCCCACTTGGAACAAATCCGTCAACGATGGCGGAAAGAGGTTCTCAAGCACCTGTTATTAATATTTGATTAACAATATCTGCTAAGGTATGATGATTTGCGCACTGCCGCTACTGTGTCTGCACCCTGGGCTCCAACCGTATAATGCAGGTCTCCGCGGTCCGGATCGCTGTGGTCTGTAAAAAAAACTGCAAATGTCCGAAAACTGCATGGTATCTTGTTAGATGACCTTCGGCCCATGTCAGAGTTAACGTTAGCGCACCGTCTCAAATCCCCGTTTTTCAGGCGGTTCACAAGGATGTCTACTTTGCTGTTGTACTCTTCAAACTTCGTATCGCTCCCCATGTCCCAGGGTAGGTCGATGAATGCAACGTTATTCGGGAGGTAAGGTGCAAGATTGTGGAAAACCACTCTGGCTGAATCGCCGTTTGGATTGACGGATGCTAACCGGACAGAGATGACTACGAGCGCAGGCGAGCTGCAGAGCGCGAATGATTCTCGGGTGGTTGGCCCTCCAGACAAACGTGCCGGCTCTGTTGCGTTTGAAAAGCCCTTTTTCGCGGTCATAAGGTTATCAGTTTCTCAGTAGATAGTATGCATACTCACGAAATAAGGAGCGATATTCCATTTGTTTGTACCCTGTGGGTGGAGGTGGCAAGACGGGCAGCAAAATTTGTCCTCGTCGCGCAGCAGTGGAGGGAAATTGATGCAACGATCGCAGACCACCCGTTTGCAGGTATTGCAATTGACGGCATTACCTCCGTTGCGACACCCTGAGCAAAACTTCGCGTCCCATGAGGTCAACAATACGCGCAGCTGGGACGTCATGAACTCACTGTATTGTGGCCGTCGTCGCCGCCGTCGACTTTCATGATGTCGTCCGCTGTGTCTATGTCATTGTGCGGCGCCACTGGTAACCAGGCTTTAGAATTTGCTGCGGCGGGAGCCTGGTCGGTTGCAGTGCTGCTCTTTTTCTTGACGGGGGCCTTCTTGCGGGTGGATCGCCGACCGTCTTGTCCCATGTCATCGAGCGGACGCGCTCGTTTCCTGGAAGGTAGGGGCACGCGGGGTGCAGGTTCGCCAGTTGATTTATCCGCTGTTTGCGATGTTCGAGGCATGATAGAACTCGATTTGGAGAATTCGACGCGTATGTTCAAGTTGGCGGAGCTGAACTTAAAATAGTCACATGATCGCGTTTTCTGCTTTTCCACGCGTTTAATTGGCTCGCCTCGGAGTCCTGCCACTTCGAAGCTTCACCCGCCAACTTCTCGCCTTCCCCAATATATATGCAGTGGCACAAGATTGCGGCGTATGCAGCGGAAGGATCTTTCTAAAACGTTAGCGTGCTCACAGCACACCCGGAAGTTCGGGGCTCCAGCCGGTATAGACCAGATGCAGCGCTAAGAAATGCCAGCACTCTTCCACCCAAGGTTAACGTTAAGGACCCAAGCAGGGCTAGATGATCAGTAGAGGCGGCGCAGCTTGTTCAAAATGCTGCGACACTCTTCGTGGAGCGGCTGCTGCTTGGCTCATCGCTCTTGATTTCGCATTTAAGCGCCTACAATGAGGACGTGTTGAAGGTCCATATAAGGGATGTACCATTGGATGACAAGGATTTCGGAAGCTACATATGGAAGATCGAAAGGGTGGGCATATATGACAGGGGCATCCACAATTTGCTGGAATTGGTGCCAAGCTTCATCTTCCTTGATGCCTTCGTCGATTCGCTGGCCGAGAAATATAGGTCAGTTATGCATACATCGCACATGACAGACCCAGAACGCACCTCTTTCAGCGCCTGCCGCTCCACAAATTCCTGAAAAAGGCTCAATATCGATATCGAGGACCAAAAAAAGTAAATCGAGAACCCACCTTCCGCATATAAAGTGTGCGCGACTGCATTGGTGGCAGCATCACCAGCGTTGTTAGCGGCGCGGAGAAGTTCCCCCCATCATCCTCATCATTCCCACTTGACTCGCCTGCCCTGGACTCCCCGGCTCATCAAAATCAAAATGTCCACTCGGAAATGACGGCTTGCTCGAGGGTCAGCTGAGGAGCGATCTTCTTGCTCAGCTAAGTCACAAACGCGCTAGAATTTTCGGGAATGAAACCAGCTGTGAACGTTTACTAATCTCAGCGATGGCTCTGAAATAGTTGATGTGAGTGAACAGACCTTGCGAAGCCGCGATCGGGCTCATCTCGCATTTCAGGAAAGTGCAGAGGGCCCCAAGAAGGTGGCAGGCAGTGCCACGCAACTCCTCGTCGTTTATATCAACATTGAGGAGCCCCACGCGAAGCAAGGTTGTTGGAACATTTGAGAAAACGGGAGATGTTCTGTTAATGGTGCTTGAACTTCTTTCAGATGACCTTTGGAGGTCTTTACACTCCCCCACCTAATCCTATCGGATCCGATCGGACTCCTAGGACATCCTAGGACATCCTAGGACTCCGATCGGACTAGTTGGTACTACAAATCATCAATAAATGATAGACTTCGGACCGTCCGAGTCCGACAAAATCCTATCGGAGTCCGATCGGACATCGGATCGGACTCGGAATCCGATAGGATTTTGTCCTATCAGACTCCGATAGGACTCCTAGGACAACCAGTTAGGACTACCAATGTCATTACTAGTATTACTAGTAACACTAGTAATATTGGTAGTAGTTGTAGTAGTAATAAAATAACTACAACGTCGAGAGTTGAACACTCGACCTCGGGCGGGTGATTACTAATCAACACTAAGTTGACAATCCAAACCGCTGGTCCATAGGGCTGTTGCAAAACCAACTACCAAATGCTACAGAACATGTTCGACAGCGGGCCCGTGCGCTCCGTCACATGATGGTTGAAACATCATCATCATTTTCTTTGTTGACTGTTCCTCAACCACCACCACCGTCGCCGTCGCCCTCTCCACCCCCCCGCTGCATCCCCTCGGCGCCGCCGGCCGGTGCGCACGCAACAACGCGCAGGACACCCCACAACGCCCCTCAAGCCCCCCCGCGACGCCCGAAGACCACGAGAAGGAAAGGGAAAGCAGGGGAGGCAACCAGGGCAGGCCCCAGTTGGGGGAGAGCCGCCAGGTGCGCCGTCGCACCCACCTCCGCTCCACCACTGACCCCTTGACCCCCAGCACGACCGCCAGAGGCCACACATACGGCTACCCGCCCCTGCGAGCCCGCCCGGTCCACCCCGCTGGCCACCTCGGGTGCCACGTCACGCAGCCCCGCCCGACGGCACCCGACCGACACGGGCCACGATACCCACCCATCCGCCACGTCACCCGGCGTGATCGACAGCGCACGCCCGCGAACATCACACCAGCCCACACCCGCCACGTCACCAGCGCGACGCGACACCGCACGCCCACCGCCACCCACATGCCCAACCACCACGACACCCAGCGCCACGCGACCACCACACACCCGCCACGTCACCAGCGCCACGCGACACCGCACGCCCACCGCCACCCACATGCCCAACCACCACGACACCCAGCGCCACGCGACCACCACACACCCGCCACGTCACCAGCGCGACGCGACACCGCACGCCCACCGCCACCCACATGCCCAACCACCACGACACCCAGCGCCACGCGACCACCACACGCGCCCAACCGCCATGACACCCAGCGCGACGAGCCCAACCGCCACATCACCCAGAGCGACACGACACGACACCGCGACGCACCCCCGCCCATGTTCGCCGCGTCGACCACCGCCGTGTCACCCGCCCACATCCCCACAGCCGCGCATCCGTGCGCGCCTTTTTCCTTTTTATCTAAGTAGTCAATCCTCATGTATTAGATAGTTTCAAATGATAAGTTTGGATCTTTTGAATGCTCGTGGTGGCTCATTCTGTGCTTTTCATGAAAACCAATTTGGAGCTAGGTGCCGTGTGCGTGATTGCACAAATAATAAAGAGCCTGGAACACAGGCCTGTACAAGGCACCAAGCATCTTGGAACAAACATGTGCAACAGCACAGTCGTGCTAATTTAACTGGTGTACGAAGGATCCTTCAACGCCCTAGTGAAAGACTTCCTTGGCAGCCTGTAACTGGTGAAAGAAATACCCAACCACATGACCAACTGCCTCCTGAAGAACAAGTTCGAAAGAATTACTTCAGTCCGTCACGATTCTACTGTGTTGAAACAATCTGTGCGCCTTGCGGAGTTGTAATTGCATGGGCAAAGTTTGCAAAATCAGAATCACCAACAAACATACTGCAGTTTATGGATTTAGTGTATCCAACTGCAGATTCTCGCCCAGATTATGTGTGCATTGATAAGGCCTGCCTGGTCCTGCGGACTGTTGCTGTAAATCCCAATTTTCAAAGCTGGATAGACACTAGTCGGTTCATTGTTGATGCATACCATTACGGAAATCATCGCACAACAGACCGAATGTGTCAGGAATATTGCAATCCTGCTCCTACAGATGGATCTGCTCCAAATCTGGTAATTGTGGAGCAGGATAGGCAGGGTAGACCACAGTATAAACGTGCTTTTAATACACAAGCATGTGAACAGCTGAATGCTTGGATGGGTGGCTTTGAATCAATTCTAAAAAGAATGGTTCCTAGCAACTTCAACTGGTTTTTGCATACCATGTTGTTCTATCATACAAGTATTGTGATTCAAAAGCAGCAGCAAAGTGCTGAAGATATAGAGGAAGATGATGAGGCACAGGAAGTTGAGGAGGACATGTAAATACTTTTGTATCTGACTATGTTTAATATCTATTGAATTGTTGCTAAGTTCAAGTCCGATAAAAGTCCGATCGGACTGTCCTAGGAGTCCGATCAGACAGTGACAAATTCTATATAGAACTACTAAGTCTCTTGTCAGTAGTAAGAATAGTGCTTATACATAGCAAAGTCCGATCGGACTCCTAGGACAGTCCGATCGGATTGAAAGACAGCCTGCATAGAACTATTGATCTCCTTATAAATGGAAAGACTAGTAGGAGTCCGATCGGAGTCCTAGGACAGTCCGATCGGACGACGACAGAATTTGTATAGGACTATTGATATATAGTAGTGATACTAAGAGTAAGACTAATGCTTATACATAGCAAAGTCCGATCGGACTCCTAGGACAGTCCGATCGGATTGAAAGACAACCTGCATAGAACTATTGATCTCCTTATAAATGGAAAGACTAGTAGGAGTCCGATCGGAGTCCTAGGACAGTCCGATCGGACGACGACAGCATTTGTATAGAACTACTGATATATAGTAGTGATACTAAGAGTCCGATCGGACTCCTCAGACGTTCCGATCGGACTCCTAGGAGTCTTAGGACCTTCCGATCGGACTCCTAGGAGTCCTAAGAGTCCGATCGGACTAGGTGGGGGAGTGTAAAGTACTGGACCTTTGGCTGATCGAATCGCCTATATGCGAGTAAGACGAGAGTATGACTGAGCAATGAAAAGAATACTAACCCTCAAGAAGTTCATCTTTGGGAATCGACTGGACAAATGTATCCAGTGCCTCCCATGCTGCGGCATGGACTTCAACTTGCGAGTCCTCAAGAAGCGAAACCAGCTTGGCGTATCCAATCGATACGATACAGCGGGGAGTCCAACTCTGATTCTTCGCAGAAGATTGCGAAGAACTTGCAGCCGCTGGCACGTCGCTTGGGGGTTTCGCTTTTCACCCTGGACGGAAAGCAAGAAGTTAGATCGGTGGGTGGAAAACTTGTCGCAGATCACAAACCATCCCAGGAGTACCATCATGAGGGTGGTGGGGCCCTCAGCGTCACCGACTGAAACAAAGAGCGAGCGAATGGTTTCGTCCAGGACATCTCGTAGTTCTTCGCCTTGTTCATCTTCCCATGTCTTGACAAGTGAGTTTAAGATCACTGTCAAACGTTTGCTCAAAGCATTGCCGGCCACCGCGGCGAGGGCTGTCAGAGCGCGGGCATTGAGCAAGGTCACCGCAAGGGCCGCTAACGCAGGGATGAGAACTGGGAAAACTGTGGAAGCTCGAACCTTAGTAAATAAGTCAGCATTGGGTCTCAGAGTCGGAGAAAGCAAACGGTTAGTTCTTACACTCATAACTTCGCATAAAGCTTCAAGAGCAGTGCCCGATCCCTTTCCAAGTTGGCGGAGAGTCTCGAGTAGTGGAGGAATGGTCTGGTCGATGGCCTTCGCACCGAGATGCTCCTGCAAGATATCGAATGCTTTCGCCGCCACACTGCGGACATTCGGCTCATCGCCCACCAAAGAAATGCGGACAATGGATATGATCTCATCTTCATGACCTTCTCTAGCGAATCGGTTGTACTCTCCCTAGGAGGACTTTAGTAATTAATAAATGGCAGAAATCAGATACTCTCACATAATTTCGCTCAACATTAAACAGATACCTTCTCTTGTCCGGGCATCCAAAGATGTTGACTTCTCTGTTAGAATTGGGATGATATCGTTGAGAATCTTTTCCCCGAATTTACGACTGAGTTCCGTTGTTGTACGCGCCGCGGTCTACGAATGGTCAGTGCGCGTTCAATCATGATAGGATGGACAATAGATACCTCTTGCTGTTCGAACTCATCTCCAGATATGAGGTGGAGAATTTGGTTGACAAGCTCAGGCAGGATTTCGCGAACTAAGCGGGTTTCAGATTGTTGGACTGCCAATACCAACGATTAAGGCTTACCTGTTCGTCGAGTGTTGTGGACTAGGGCCTTCCAAATCTGGATAGAGCTTTGGCGAACTACGACTACGCCGTCTTGACGAACGAGGTACAATGCTGAAAGAATACGGTCACGTCGCTCAGCACCGAGAACTGCACCGAGTGCCCGACGAGATGTCTCGGCAGTCGTAGCCTCAATAGCAACCTCCTCTTCATCCAGGTCAGAGGTTTTGCCAGATATTCCCGAGACCTTGAAAAGAAGTTTGCCGACCAGAGTAACCGACGATTGCTAGCAAGGTGTTGCCATTAGTTCCGTCATCATGCAACTTGTTTGAGTAGTTGTTGACGACCATCCGTCTGGCGCGCATGGCAGCTTCTCTGACATATTCTTCCACATCAGATAGACCACTGAGGATGGGCACAATAATCTTCGGGAGATGAGGTTGGAAGCGAGTGCCAAAGGTGGCGGGCAGGAAGACAAGCAGCGACAGGAATCCTTCACGGACAGTCGGGCGAGGCGACTGGGCATTCGTAATGATATCTGGTAGAAGACCCTCAAGTCTTTCCAGACCAGGACCGGATAGGACCTTGCTGGGACCCTGGGCAGCACCTTGGCGATCCACGCCGGAAGTGTCTGTCTTGAGCGTTCGCAGCAAACCTGGTACAAGGTCAGGGAAATGAATTTCGCCCAGGCGCTCTACTAGGGTACTCAAAGCTTTGGCGGCGGTGGCACGAGCTTCAGGTACAGGGTCGATGAGGACCAGATGCACCATGGGTAGAAGTTCAGCCAGGTATGGGATGAAGTCTTTGGAGTCGGTCAGTGAGGCTAGATTGCCGACGATCTGGGCGGCCTTCTTCCTGGTATCGGCACCACGTTCTCGTAAACCACGTGTAATTATAGGTACGATCTATGCTGTTCTTAAGTAAAGGAGAAACAAATACAAGAGGGACACCTACCAGTGCCAAGGATGAGTGGTCAATATAATGCATGAACGACGTCTTTAGAAGGGAGCCAAGGGTATTAGGCGCTTTGGCAGGGTCAACCAGTGCCTTGAGCAAAACAGGCACCAGCGACTGGATTTCGGGGTTGCTGATCACCTCGCCGAACTGCTTCAAACTCCTGTTTGCGGCAACCCGTAATTCGAAGGTCCGTGCAATCGCGAGCCTGGCCGGCCAGGGATCTGTCCTATCGAGGCTCTGGGAGATAACCATTCCCTGAGGTGGTAAGATCAGTATGAAAGGCATCGGGTTGACATTCCTCGAAACATACATATTGATCGAATTACGGTGCTAGGATTTTGGCCTGAAAAATGGGTTAATCCGTGTGCAATTCCTACATGAAGGATCTACATACCTTTTCTCGATAGAAGTCTTGCAAGACGATGACGGTCTTTTGGATTGTTTGAGGCCAGTGTTCGACACCCTCAGCGATAGCGGCTGCCACGCTAGAACGCACATATGCGTTGTCATGTCCTATATTATGATTAGATATCACGAATCTGGTAAACGGACACCTCGTACCCAGATAGTGCAGCAATGCGTCAAGAAATTGTTCCGGTACGTCAAGGCCATTATCCTCCCGCAGATGGCGGGCCAACCTGGCATTCTGGTCGTCTTCGTCATGGCAAGCTATCAGAAGCTCCGGCGACCAATCAAGATCGGTCAAGTCAGATGGCTAGTATCGCTACGTTAGCAAAGCTTCCAAAATCGCCCGGCGCAGAACTCACTTGAAGAGTTTGAAGGCAAGAATTCCGCACATATACCTCCTGCATAAGTGTTCCCCGCATTAGGACAGACAGCTCCTCATCGGAAACAGACGAATGTACGGCCTCCCGAAGATCTACAAGGGCAGAGGAAGCGTCTTTGCTAAGCTTGGGCTGTTGTCGAATGACGCGGAGAAGGTTTTTCCATCGTTTGAATGCGAGGGAATGCAGGGTCCGAAACTGCCGAGAACCATCAGAACGAAACGAATGAGATGGTAGAAAAGTGCATACATTCGCCACAGTGGAACTTGATGGTCGCAAGGGAAAGAGCAACCTGCTCCAGCGCTTCCTCCTCCTCCTCTACGGCGAGACCACCCTGCAGTAGAACCTGCCCCGGCAGAGGGTATGCATACGAGAACGTGGCAGCATCGAAGGGAGCTTGTTCCGAAAGACTCCGCAGGCGATATAGGACACGTAGTAAAAGAACTATAGCAACAATCCCCAAAACCGTCAGTTTCAAACAGATTCCCAGACTTGTTGACTTGCGATTCAAAGGCTCGCTCTGAAGCTCCTCTGGGACTGCCTCTATCTTGAGACTCCGAAGCGCCGCAACTCCAACCCAGCTGCGGAAGGTGTCCAGGCGTTCAGAACTGCACTTCGCCTGTTCCTGTATTCCAAAATCAGTCCAAGGCCATGCCGCAAGAGACCCAGGTCGACGCACCAGATACGTATCGAAAGCCTCCTTTCCGACTAGAATCGTTCCCCGACCGAGGGCCCCTTCCAACAAAAGCGAAGCCACCAACGAAATCTGGGCGCGGAACTGCTGAACACCAGACGCCACCAGGCTCTTTACAAACCGCAGCCCACGCCGGAGGTTCGCCTGGATACCAGCGACGTGCTGGCGGATCTTGGCCTCCTCCTCAAGTCGCGCTGTGACGAGTGCCTGCTGCTGCTTTGTAAGCGTCTTGGTGGCTGCAGCCTTCTTAGCGGCGAGAGTCTTCCTGATTTCTTCTTCCCATTTGGCGATTTCATGGTCTTTGCCCTTCGTGCTTATCTTGGTTTCGCCCTTGTCGGCGAGGACTGGAAAAAGTTAGGAGTCTATGCAGCTCCGACATGAAAAGGAGGCGTACCATCGGTGTAGGTTGTGCCCTCAGGCGTCAACCAGATTCCGATGTCCAACTCGGTCAAGGAGTTGATTACAGCGGGGTTGATATCTACTTTCAGCTGTTCCATGACGCGGGGGAGGACGGGCTCTGGGGCGACGAACATCAGCGTGCTGGCGGCACTGCAGCTGGCGTCTGCAAAGCCGTACTATGGAAGACGTCAGCCGTTGCCAATAGCCACCATTGGGGAATTGTACATACCTTGGCATCCACGGTCGAGGCACCGAGAATGAGCTTAAGAAGCTTGTCTAGGTGTTTGTTGGTCAAGTCATAGGGATCCGCCCGGGCCCTCTGACACAGATCAATCCATGTCTGGCGAGAATTTCCGCCTGTGGTGAAACTTCAGGTCATAGTACAGGGCAACACGACGAGGGTACGTACAAACCAAATGGTGGTGTCCCAAAATGATCAACTCCACGATCATATCCTCTCTGACCTTCAGATCCGCGCCCTCAGGGAAAGACACGACACTAAGAAGTAAAACGGAGAGCCGCGAGTGTTTGTTCCATGGCACAGTGGTTTCTTCGGCCGAGCTGGAGGTGGTAGGCTTTGACAACGGCATGCCGCGTGAGAGGAAGGTGTTGAGCCCATCCCGAACGACGCGATTGGTAAGTTCTGGTAGGAGGGCCGTACACCGCTCGACGACGGTGTTCACCTCCCGTCTGACCTCAGGCGCCGATCCCTCGAGAGTTAGGTGGATCGACACGAGACCCAGCTGCGATCTGCAGGCCCAACTAGGTCAGTTTTCCGGCTAAAGCGGAGTAGAAGGTGAACAGGCTCACCTGAGCACCTCGCTCTTAGCGAACTCCGTCTTAAAATACGTAAACGCAGCCTCCCAAGCCTTGAGGAGCCATGCCTCGTCCACAGGGTCCGTAAGCTTCTGAGACACCTTATCCCACAACAAGAACGAAGCCTTCGTCGAACCCGGCGCTATCGATCCCAATGTCGCATTCTTCCTTATCACATCATCTGTAAAGCATCGAAAAGCATCAGCCTCCACCATACCCCAACACAAACATCACCGACGTACTGAACTTCCCAGTCCGCGCCAGCGGCCCCAGCAGCACCGCAGCCGCAATGTGCGCCTCCAGCGGGCCTCCACTCGCCCCTAACGGATTACCCGCCACCGTCTTCAGACTCCCCTCCAGCGCCGGTACCACCGCTTTAGCAAACTCGAGCGCAGGCCCAGACGAGAAATCTAGCCCGCCCGTGAGGACCGTCCCCGCCAGCACACAGAACGCGCGCCGTACGCCAGGCTTGGCGCTGCCCATCTCCTTCGCGATGAAATGCATGATTTCAGACGCGATCGGGCCTGAAGTGAGGATAAAGATGATGCGTGCGGGTAAGGCGCTAGCGAGGACGGCGGTTGCCCCTTCGTGGGTCTCTTTTGCGAGGAGTAGGGTCGCCGTTTGGATGAGGACGCCCGAGACGGATGGGGAAGGCGGAAGAACGGCGAGCATGGAGTAGAGGGCGACTCGGTGGTCTGGTCCTGCTGTTTTGTCGGATTTTGGGAGGGCGAGGAGTCGTTTACCGCGAGAGCTGAGAGGTCTTCGGGTGCTTGGCGGGGGAGGAGAATCTTGAAGAGCTGCAATGCGTTAGTGCGAGTTTGGGGGTTGCTGGATTTTGCGCTGGTGATGATTTGTGTTAGGATGCGGCGGAAGGCGTCGGCGTTGAGGGGGTGGTTGTAGGCTTTGATGAAATCGGAGACGACTGGGACAAGTTTAGTCTGAGTCTCTGAGCGGAGGAGCGAGAAGTACTAACTAGGGAGAAAGATTTCTGGCGATCGAAGGAGTGCCTTTTCGATGGCGGGGAGTATCGTCTCGGTGAAGTCCTTTTCGGAGACAAAATTGCGGATAAAATCGTTATAGGCATCCTAGGGCAACGAAGGTCAGACTATGTCATGAAATTGCGTTCTGAAGCATACCGAATTGTGGGAGGGAACGACGACCTTTGACATCAACACATTTGAAGCGCAAGAAGCAATGATCTCATCCTAAGGAGAAGTCAGTCAATAGTAAAACGGGTGTGACGCGAAGTTACTTTAAGTTCCTGGGGTAACCGTTTCGAGGGCTCATCATCGACATTCTTTAGGCGCACGAGGACGCTGACGGCGACACCAAGGAGTGAAGCCATCCTGAGCGGGGCTTGGCTTGATTTTGATATTGCCAACAAGGTGCTAATCAACGTTGGTAGTTCCTCCGGAGCCTAGACATTCAACTCGGAAATCCTAGACGTAATTAGATTGCCAGAACGTCATACCGAGCGCAGCGCGCGCCTGACGCGCACCAGTGCTCCTTGCAGCATCGAGGTTTTAGCCTTCGTAGAGGCGTTCAGCATGTCCAGCAGCGTCGCCATCGATCCCACAAGTACGCGCCAAACATTCGTGGATGAAAATTCAGGGCTGGCCTTCGCGCAGACGGTGTATATTCCACAGGACCAACTCAAGAGTACAAACAGGTCCGAAGACGCGTATGAGCTAGAGAATGAAGGGGGCAAGGTTGAACAAACGATCGCTGGTATGGGGGCAGAACCTGGCTCTGACCTCGGTGAACCACGCTTCGCAAGACGCGCGACCTCACTAGACAGCCATACAAGGATCCGCTCCGCCACTTCTAGCTTGACTTCGTCTGGGGTCCCAATGCGCCAATTCGTCTTCGTCGTGGCAAGCTATCAGAAGCTCCGGCGACCAATCGAAATCGGTCAAGTCAAATGGCTAGAATCACTATGTCAGCAAAACTCTCAAAGTTGCCCAGCGCAGAACTCACTTGCAGAGTTTGAAGGCAAGAATTCCGCACATACACCTCCTGCATAAGTGCTCCCCGCATTAGGACAGATAGCTCCTCATAGGATACAGACGGATGTATGGCTTTCTCAAGGTCTGCCAGGGCAGAGGAAGCGTCTTTGCTAAGCTTGGGCTGCTGCCGGATAACGCGAAGAAGTTTTTCTATCGACCGAATGCGAGGGAATGCAGGGTCCGAGACTGTCGAAAACTATCAGAGTGAAACGCATGTGAAAGTAAAAAAGTGCATACATTCGCCTCAGTGGAACTTGAGTCGACCTGCTCGGGTTTGGCGCGGGTGGTCATGGGCTAACTTGCTCTGGGGAGACTCAGCTCACCATCGCTCGGCAGAGCCCAGTACTTAAACCAAGGCGTGCGCGTTAGAGATGGTGAAAGGAGGTCCAGTGGAACGAGCTAGCGCAGGGCGCCTGGTGCTGGCGAATGGCAATGAATTATGGCATGCTGGCGGACCATGAAAGTTTTCGCGCAGTCGCGCCTCTGGCGCGTTCCCACGAGCTTCATTCAACAACTCGAAAATGGCAAGATCGGGAACTTCTGGAAAGAAGAAGTTTCAAGCGCGCCTAATCACTTTGGTCGCGGCCGACGATGTGGCGCTGCGGCTCCTGGAGCACACGAAGGGCTCAGCAGGCACGCAGTTCGAGAAGAGACTTCGCGAACTCGCAAAGGAGGCAGACCCCTCCGGCAACTGCACCTCCACCACCGCCACTAGAACTTTTGTTAACTGGTGCAAAAATGCGCCCAGTGTTCCTCGCCCGCTCTCCTCGGCCCTGGCGCGTCGGGCTACCCGCACAGGCAAAGGTGTGCAGAACTATAGGCGAAAGGTGATCGCGGACCTCGACCTGAATTGGAAAAAAGCCAACCGCGAGGAGTACCTCGCCGACATAGAGGTTAAGGTTGTCAAACCTCTTCGAAAGCCCTATCCATCCCCAGGTCACATTGTTGCCGAGTCCGATAGTGCACACGACGCGTGGTTCCAATTCATGGAGGAGCGCCCGATCCCCGACAAGCGGAAAGCAAAACTCGCATTCCTCCGGCTGCAAAAGAAGAAGCTAGCGGTGAATGTCGCTTGCGACGAAAGCGTAATCTTCAAGACCACGAAAGGTAAACTTGTTGCCGGTGTTTTGCGCGACTTCTGCCCCAGCGAAGAAGTAGTCAAATGGGTGGACACCATAATTGCTGAAGCACTTCCAAAAGTCACCAACATCAGGGTGAGTACACTTCGATTTCCCCCCCTCTCTCTCTCTCTGCAGATGCATTCGTGTTTAATTATGAGCAGAAAGAGGACCCTGGCAAACTGTCCCAGGTCGGCTACACTGCGGGAAGCCTCAGCCAGCCAGCTTTCCACTGGGCAAGGAACCTTGTAGAACCAAAGCTCAATGCGAGTGCAGCAGCAGAAATGGACGCGAAGTCTAGTTCTGTCTTTGCATTGCTGTGGCAAATGGCCCGCAGCCGGCTCCCGAAAGAAGTTATCGATGACTTCGATACCTTCCTGGCCAAGTCAGGGATCAAGCGGATGGATGGGAGTGGCCAGATGGCCAGTGAAGGTTCCTCCGGGACATATTCGGTGGTGGTGGGCGACACCGCATTCGATTTCCACGACGTCGAATTGGCTCCTCCCACCGGGGTTTTTGGTCAAAATTACTCCAGGTTAGTATCTTCATAGTAATCGGTGCACCTCATCTCATTAACTGACTGGCGCGGTGCAGAGGAATTCATTTTGAACATCAACCTCATATGTTTGCGCTCGCTTGGACGGTTTCGCGGAACAAGCGCCCTGATGCTGGTGGGAATTTCTACTTGGCAAAGTATGGGATTAGGGTTGAGGCTGCTCCTAACACGCTGGTATTCTGGATGCCTGCAGAGTTGCATGGGACTAGTCTCCTGGATCACTCGCCATATGATGCCGCTCCAGATTTCATCCAGCGCGGCGCGGCTATTGTTACATCAAACAGGCTGCCTGGGGTCTGGAAAAAGTACAGGGCGAACGAGGTGACTAGGGAAGAGGCACTGGCTGAGCTGATGGAAGCGAGTGGTGAAATTTTCGACAAGGAGGAGGAGGAGGAAGAGGGCAAGGAGGGTGGTGATGAGAAAGGAGGGCGGTGACGGACAAAGGTGCTTCTTGTAATTAGAATAGGGCTGCGGGAGGCAACTACAGAGACACGATGACCTTGTCGTCATTTCTTCACCTCAATCATGCTCACACCCCGCTAGCGCGCTAGCAGTCGCCCTTGGCGCTGACGACAAGTAATGGCCGTAATTCAGCTGGATTTTTCCAGCATACACTGCGGGCTCTAAATGAATGGGTCGTTTGAGGGCGTGTGCCCTTAGTAGAGCTGGATCCTTACTTGGTTTGTCGTTCTTTTGGTGCGCTCACTGTCCTGCTCGCGCTCTTGTTCGTGGCTGACGTTGGCTTCTGACACGTGCAGTGATGAAACCACTATCTCCAGGAATCAGACTTTTTTAAGTCCGCGTCGACCCTCGTATCTCCATACAAACCCTACGTTCAAGTGCGAGGTCTTCATTTTAACCTCTTACTAACTTTCTAGCAACTTCGCAGTTCAATTCTGCTCAAAAGTCACCCGACACCAATCGTCCTCCTTCGATCCCGGAGGGCTGTTAGTCAGCCAAGGATGAATCAAGCCACCTTCTCGCCATGCTCGTGAGCCGTGGGTCACATCACCGCCCGCAAAACCGCCAGCCAGAGCGACACCAGCTCCTCCATCAACCCGACCCCAGGCCCCAGCTGCATCCATGCAGCCCGTGACGAACCCAACACCAGCCGCCGCCTGCCGCGCGCCGCGTGCGGACTGTATCAGGTGTTCTTGGTATCAGACCCTGCGCACATCAGTCAGTAGAGCGGGATTATGGAAGTTTGCGAACGGAAGGGCGGGATTTCCAGTTCGGTCTGGGAATTGGCAATGGTTTCGGGATCTCAGATGGCGGCGAGGTGGATGAGTGGCGAAACGAGCTGGGGATGAAGGTGTGCGGCGAAGTGAACCGTAGACGAGGGGGCAGCAGACACGCAGCTCATAAAGTTGTAGCCGTCATGTTACATTCTGTAACTAAGTAAGATCAATCACTGAGTTATTAGAGTCCGAGTCCGAGTCAGTTAATTCAATATACTGTGTGTTGCGACTACCTCCGACTTCAAGTTGTCCTGCCAACGCCATGGGCGAGCTGCCAGGGGGAATTTTGACTGGTTTCTACAATTTTGAGTGAGATGTGTTGTCAGAACAACACTAGCTCGCAATGATCTCGAACATAATACCTTTTGCCTCGACTGTTGCTTGGGCTTTGGCTCCTGAAGGATCATTGGAACGGCAGTTTGAAGGATGGAACTTGGAACGTGAACTGGAACACTGTCCTCGTCAGCGGAGATGCCCACCCACTGCCCTCCCATGAGGGCTTGGAAGTTCTTCGTCGAGATTACAAGACGACGCGAGGGCACCGACCGCGATTTTAAGGTCTTGCTATTGGTTTGGGATAGCAAAACAAAATTTGATGTCGGCGTTGCGAGGAAATTTCTGCTGCTGTCGAAGAGGATGAGAGGCTGGGGGAAATAATTGAGTAACACAAATGCACTAAAGTATATTAGTTACTTACCGAGCAAAACATGCGAAAAGCAATGCCTTCCCATAGTTCTGCACGAAACCTCTTCACAATCGCAGCCGCATCTCTACCCCAACCAAGGCGTTGCGCGCAGAAGGCAGTAATCCGTCCAATAGAGGGCTCACAACTTTTCCAGTCAGCAGCATTTGGAATAGAGTTTGCGGACTCTGGTGACCATGACGTGAGCGGATGCAAATAGGCGTATAGAACATCGAGTTTAGGGAAGTCAGCGGTAATCTTCCGTGAAATTTCGGGGCTTCGGTGTTTGAGGTGGCCCTGTGAGTTCGACTGCAGCTCATATTTGAGATTGAGTCGCCATCCATGGAGCCAGTTTTGCAGGCCCATGCCAGACATAGATGTTGCTGCCTCGAGTAGAGAATCGCCGAAACCGCATGCAGCCAGAGCACGAGCAGTCATGCAGCCGCATCCACCGATCCCTGGATCGTAGTCCCCACCGGCCAGCAGAGCAAACAAGAGGAGGCCCCCGCGACTTAATCTGACGCCGTCGGAGTGCTGGATAGAATCTGCAGTATACACGAGAATGCGGTCAAAGTCGCTGGATCCTGGCAGGCTAGTTAAAACTATACATGAATATGGAAGGAGATGAAAACAATGCAGGGGCCAGACCTGCGGATGATGCATTCACCGCCAAACACAAGTGTATCTGAGTCGTCCGTCAGAATCGCGTCGATCATCCCTAGGCTGTTGAGCTTTGCAAGCTCTGCCTCGGCTTCACCTGGAGCCTAGTATTGTGTTAGTTCCTAAAATAATTCATTCCGATTCATGTCAACACTTTACCTGGTGAGTATAAAAGCCAAAGGCAGAAACGAGCTCCTGAACATATTCTGCCATCCACGGCGGCTGTGTCCGCACGGAGCGGCCGCGCTTGATCGACGGGCGACCAGTACCGTCGGGGACGAATACAAGGACAACGGGAAGCTTGAGATAGCGGCAAAGCTTAAAGAAGAACACTCGTAGCTCTGGGTTTTCCCCAGCATGTGTGTGTAGACCGGCTGCTTGGAATGCTGCCTGACTGCTATCAATCCAGAGGCTCCAGTTACATCAACGACACTGCCAATAACGAGAGTTGATGCCCTTACTTCATATCGACCCCGAGCACAAGGTACCGCCTCTTCGGGTTTCGAAGATATCCTTCGATCATTGTTAGCTTTAGTAACGAGTCCTCGGTCTGAGCAGGCTCCACCGCCTGCATTCATCAATATGTGAGCAGTGCGCACTCTGCGAGGTGCCAGCACACGTCTTGTACCTTCCAAAGTCCTGTGATACCCATGGCACTCTTGAGGGTGTGTTGCAAGTGTTGCAGAAGACATGTTTCGCCTGGACTCCCTTCAATGGGTCCTGCTTGAGACTTCCGCTCGCGCAATCGAGCCGAGACACAGAGAGAAATGGAATCGAGTCATCATTGGATAGGTGACAATAAATACGAGCGGTGCTACTGGGCAGGGGGAGCAGGGGTGACTAGGTGCATGTTAAAGTTGCGGCGGAACGGCGCCCTCCTGTGTTATGATAATGATGTTATCCAGCTGCGAATCCGAGGAAGAGCCGCCTGGCGTTGGTGGAACCAGCTCTGGTCACGTGGGGCGCAACTTCAAATTAATGGAGTACCATCGCGCGGTTGTACATATACTCTATATACTATATGGCGATGGGTCTCCTTGGTCCTATATCAGTACGTAGCTATTGGTGAGTTTCGAGTTCTAATATTCCGTTCCCCCCGTTCCCTGTCTCATTCGAAACCTTCGCCCGATCTCCAGATCTCCGCCAAAGCGTCGACTCTATGCACTCTCCAGCTAGCCGTCATCTCTTGCAGCCAAAAATTCGGATGCTCTTTGATAGAGGAGGCGGGGGATTGATATCCTCGCGAACGAGACAACCTCCATCCTCCAGATCGAGGATTCAGGAAGGACAATTAGCTCTGTCCCCACCAACGACGGGTAAGTCGTTCGCATGGGTAACGTACGGGGGTCCTCGATCGCCGCTGCTTCTGATCCCGCCGAACGAGGGTGTGTCGAGGGTCAGGGACATGGGTCCTCGATCGTTGCTGAGTCCCCATCCCGCCGAATGAGGATGGCGCGATCGTGAGTCGGGGGTCCACAATGCGTCTCAATCCTACCCAACGAGCATATGTTGGGTATCACGAACGTGAATACCTGATCATCGTTGAGTCCCCATCCCGCGCGCAACGAATATCTCACGATTGTGTCATTCCAGGTCCTCGATCGTTGCTGCGTCTCGATCCCGCCGAACGTGGATAGGTCGGGATCCACGGGCGTGGGTCCTCAATCGTTGTTGATTCCCTATCCCACCGAACGAGTATGGCGCGATAGTGTGTATATCGAATGTCCCGCCCTCGATCGTGGATGGGTGCGGTCCTATCATGCAAGTAGGTTAAATGGCAAGTGAAATGGAAACTGTACACCTCCTACCAGAACTAGGGCCAACAGAGGCATCTGAGAACATCTAAAAAAGGTTAGAAAGGCAAAACGTAGGAAGACCAGGCGTGGCAGGACAGACTGGGCCTAGGTCGAACGAGGGTACGACCTCGATTCACACGATCGGGGGTTGATTTTCGCGCTCGTGGGGGCACACATCTCGAACGAGGGGGGGTCAGACGGCGAACGCGGGTGTATTCGTCGATGGAGCCCATATCACGAGCGTAATACATGCGGCTAAGGGGAGCGGCCCGGCAGCTTCGCCATTCCGAGGGAGGTCCAAATTAGGGTAGATGACCCAAGCCGTCCGACCAAGACCGATTACTGACCGATTTGTAAAACCGAACAACCCATTTGGCGCACGTGCAAAATTCCACGTGCGCCCGTACGTCACCAAGGCGGGAATTCCCCAAACGCAACTCGACGCGTCCCCTCCTTCCCTCGCAGCATCACGAACACGTCCCAGCATCACGAACACGTTCCAACGACTGCTCGGCGCTCAGCACCAGCCCGCCAAGTTCTAGCTCACGCGCCTTGATTTCTCAGTGTCACGAAGACTCCAAAAGCCGGTCTCGCGTCAAACACCGCCCTCGGTCTTTCCCTTGGCTTCTCAGTCACGACGCCTCCAAAGGCCGGTCTTGCGTCAAACGCTGCCCTCGCTCTCACTGCAGTATATTATCTACTGTATATCCTGTCCCTTTCCAAGGCCAAGTGCTGTGGTGGGGAGATCCTGTTCTCCGTATGTGATTTATCCAACTGAGGCCGTCCAATGCCTGTGCGCATGCCCGAGTGCGACCCACTAACACATCAGACGACCCAGGACCACCACATTATGCCAGCCCCACCGTTTTCGTCACCGCGCACGATGAACCAGCCCGAAATTATCGGCCTCATTCCAAGTCTCGGCGTCTCGAACGACAACGGACAAGGGCAGCTCTAGAATCCATTTCCCAGCGGTGCGCGGAACCTAGGCGCTCTCCCTTTTGCACCTCAGGCATGGCGGCGTGCATGTCCTGCCTCCATCCACTCGAAATCGTCGGGACGGGCGAAGTGAGCGATGGAGGGATTGCTGAGCTTGCTCTGCAGGCGTGCCTTCTGACATGCGGGCACCAAGTGCACGGCGACTGCCTGGGCAGAGACTGGATGAAAATTACCACGCACGTACCCTGTTCATCTCATTAGCTTCAGCAGACTCTAACGTTTGTCACTGCCACAGGATTTTTCGTGACGCATGAGACAGGACACCAACACCTACCGACGACCGACGCCCGAACCCCACTCAGGAACTTCCGACATGACGCACCGTTTGGCGTTGTCCGGTGTCGATGCGCGTCTGGCGTATATATCCTGTCCCTCCTGATGTTTTCTAGCTTAGCTTTCTTTGACTCGGTCATATCTACTCTAACTTGTATTCTGCGATCGAAAATGTAGCTTAACTTGTATTTTTTGGTCCTCCATGGTGTAAACATAAGGGTACACATTTCAATGTAGTCGCGTCCCTTGCAGCGATTCGTGAACTCAACGAGAAGATAGCAAGCCAGCCAGCTGAATCCGGCGACTATTCCATGGAGGACCAAGCGTTCTCTCAGATGCTTGTTCCGCGATTCGCGAGTTGAGAAGCCCGCCGGCAAGCGGGCTGGTTTCATTCTTTCTGACCTCACGGTTACCTACGAAATCCAGAGAATCTTGTCGTCGAAGACGACGGGATCAAGTATCTAAGGATTAAGTGTCTCCACCAGTAATTCATGTGCAATTTAAATGATTTATCTATTTGCCCTCGCGTAAACTGCACAACAGGGTAGTCGGCCATGGAGCACCGCAGCAAACAGTGACGATTCTAGATGCATCGAGAGCGCCACTTGAGCTCGTCTAATCGATCTCTCGAACGTGAACAAACAAATAAGACTTCCAACGGGAAGGCTGACCTCGGAACATGTGCCTGCCGCTGATTAGAGTGTTGATATGTAGAAGTTAGCGTAACATTGAGCTGATGAGACAGAAAATTCGAAGATCGAAAGCTTACGACCGCATATTGCGAGTGCACAAATCGTGTCGCTGCGCAGAGTCGGATGGACTCCTTTGTTGCCTCCCTCATATGTCTATCAAAGAGCCAGACTGGCGATCCAGTTGTAGATTTGGATGATGATACTGACGGAGAGAGGGCGAAGTTCATAAACAAACGGCGGCGCCTGATCGTCCGAAGTGCACGCCAGATGTCCTGTAACAACCAAATTAATGAGCAACAAGCCACAAGATATCGCGATGTACCTTAGGTAGCAGAGTGATAACATGAGATAATCCCAAAGTTTAGCACGACGTCACGGTCAATCAAGCAGGTAAAGTTCCTCAGAGCCGCTGAGAGCAGTTTGATGAGTCGAGAGACCCAGTAATTGGTTGACGAGAGAAGGTGCGGAGGACGTTGCGCTGGATATGGATAAAGTCTATGCTGTTGAACTTGATGATATTGAGGTTTCAAGTAGTTCAGAGGGCGAGGAGGAGACAGGAGACGAGGGAGACAATAGTTTTGTATTCTGACCTAGAGCAATGCACCGAAATTTCACAAAAGTTAAACGTGACATGTGACAGACCGTGACACGGTTAAAACGCGACCGGTTCTCCCAGCCGCTACGCACACAAGCGCCCAGCGGAGTTTGCTTAGCGGTTGGTCACGAGCCTAATCATCAATCTCAACAACTCACCTTGACTTCAACCCTCTCCCATGGCCATTATATGCCTTGAGTGCGTGCCCAGTTTTAGGCACCCATTCACTCTATCATGCCAGTTTTGGCTTGGATGGCATGCACCCAGTTTTAAGTGTATGCCAGGTGGCAAGCTAGTTTCAGCTTCGCAACCTTGAGTGCGTGCCCAGTTTTAGGCACCCGCTCATTCCATCATGCCAGTTTTGGCTTGGATGGCATGCACCCAGTTTTAAGTGTATGCCAGGTGGCAAGCTAGTTTCAGCTTCGCAACCTTGAGTGCGTGCCCAGTTTTAGGCACCCGCTCACTCTATCATGCCAGTTTTGGCTTGGATGGCATGCACCCAGTTTTAAGTGTAGCCAGGTGGCAAGCTAGTTTCAGCTTCGCAACCTTGAGTTCGTGCCCAGTTTTAGGCACCCGCTCACTCTATCAAGCCAGTTTTGGTTTGAATCGCATACACCCAGTTGCGCCTCTCAACGTTCAAACGCTCAGCGTTCGACGTTCAACCTCCGCCAGAACCTCAGCGTCGAACAACAACTAGCTGGGCCGCTTTGACACCATGTGCCGTATTATCCTGCCGTTCAGGGCAGGTTGCCCCAGAGTTCGCCTTTCCACAAGCCGACATCGTTTCTTCGCCTTCAGAGCCGGCGACCTTGTTTAATCCACTCGGACTAACGATGAGCTCCACCCACCCCCCACCCCCCCGGCCCCTCCTTGCCACGTCGCTATTCAGTGCGGCTTCTGGTCTCAGTGCTCCTCCGAGGTAATTTCATGCTTTATTCGACCATCCTTACAATTTCTCATTTCGTCTCCTCCTAGCAGGTTCTCGCGTGCATCATCCGCAATTGATGCTCCGCGTTCCATCACCGAACTGGTTGCGCCCGCATTGTCGATAAGCGAGTGTATGCAAGAGTTTCTAAATGACAAACAATACGCCGATCTCGCCTGCCTGCAGAAGAACCCGGTGCTCTTCGTAGTCTTCCTGGGGCCCGTGACACTCCTGCTACCCGTGCAGCCACCACCCCCTCCTCCCACCCATCCAAATCGGGTTCGCCGAGACCCTCGTCGCCATTTGACGAACGCTTCGAGAATCAAGCCAGGAGGTTAAGCGATCCCCTTCCTGCGGTGGCGGCCCCACCACCAATCCGCACACGATGCTCAAGACGTCGAACCTCGCGGTCCACCCTGGTGGCGCCGAGAAGGCGTTCCAAAGCCGGGCGCCGACCCCGCCAACCCCAACCCAGATCTCACTAACGTTAGCCCCGAGTCCTGCCCGGCTCCTGGTCGTCCCGGGTCCTTCTGGGGACCCGAAACCTGATCCTCGAAGCCTGATCCGCTCAACACTGACCCTTCCAACCCTGAGCCTGAGGACGCTGCTGCGGGCGGCGATCTCAAGCCTGGTCCCTTCTGCCCAGCCCTATCGAAGCGAGACGGCCCTTCGAAGCCCGACCCGTCCAACCCAGACGCGCCCACCGATCCTTCGAAGCCTGAGGACACCGATGCAGGTGGCGATCCCAAGTCTGATCCATCCAACCCAGACCCCTCGAAGCCAGATAATCGGTCGAAGCCAGATGACCTGTCAAAGCCGGACCCGCCCATTCCCGACCCTAAGCCAGAAGACTCCAAGCCAGAAGAGCCTGGCGCAGGCGGCGACCCCAAGCTGACCCTTCGAAGCCTGATCCTGGCAGTCCAGAACCTGTTTCAACAAACGGCCCCAAGCAGCGCTTACCTTACACCACCACCACCGGGAATCACCAATTCATCATATTCTCTTGCATTCGCCCTTGGCAGGCCGCCTCTTCCCAAGGTATATCCAGTGGGAGAATCTCAGGCATTTTCTACTACTTCCTGGAGCAAAAGTCTCGTGAATTCGCCGCATACCGTCGTCCGGCTACACCACCTCCAAAATCCCTCTCGCCTCAATAGCCTAGCAAATGCGGAGAGCGTTGCGATGAACGAAGCAATCATCGTCCAGGCCGTCTATATTGCAACCGCCCCTTTTTTGTGGTAGAGCGCAATGACAGGGATGGCGAGGCCGCTAGTGGAAGAAAGAAGGGAGGCGATGCGGGTTCTCAAGACATTTGGGGGGTGCTATGAGGGGTTTGAGGCTCGACGCATTGGCTTTGCCATGCGCTTCCGATCTACTAGTTTAAACGTGATGCCATCGACTGGCTGGCAGAGAACGGTGATGACGAGCACCTGAAGATTGTTGATCCGAACCACCGCAAGGCTATCTCTATTAACGCTGATGGTCTGCCACGCAATTTCAACTTTTTCCCCCCTCATTTGGGTGCGACGATGGAGGATGCTGAGGATGGTACTGACGGGACGGCTTTTGAAGGAGAGATTCCAGACTACCGCCGGCAACCGGACATCAACCTCGCTCTCAGTCCCAGAACTTCATGGCACCACGTTTTGCAGCACTAGCCGCGCAGCAAGAGCCAGCTGACTCCCTCCGGCCGACTGGCAGACCACAGTGCTCCTGGCTTCATGTTTGGCGTTCGCAGGCGTGGAGGACCTGCCGGACCTTCCATTAACGAAGAGGATGTTGGCTTCCAACTTCCTCCGCAGATATCGCGGTCTTCGTAGAGCCTGGCCTGCCGCCTATGCTTTCTCCTGGGCCCGGGCTGGGTGGGGCATAGGTGCAGACGGCGCGGGAGCAGGACTTCACTGCTGACGGGGAGAAAAAGAAGAAAAAGAAGAGGAAGTCGAAGAAGGTTCCGACGAGGTATTGATACATCGACGAGCTGATGCTGATCTTGCCCAGCTACCATACTTAGGTCTCCTCCCCCCTGCCGCGCCTCCCTCACGTGCCTGTTTACAGTTTGTCTCCTTGTACAATGTGTACTGAACCGTTGGGAATCATACAGGAAACGAACCCGTACGATATATAATTTCTTCCGCATAGTATCTTGCTACCGCCTCGGTCGTACATCCACTGGATTTGTTGCACCTTTTTACCCCATGCCAATGTCTGACGCACAGGTTTATATAGCTGCCGCGCGTGGTCCTGCCTCAGTACCCATAACCGTGGCGGTAAGGTACGGTATTTGTACATGCCTCCGGGCGCCCCTCGGCGTTTTTAGACAAGTCTAATCGAGTCCTTGCCGTGTTTATTGACCGCCCGGCTGGAATGTTGGGGGTGAATGAAGAGCTGCGCTCTGTTATGGCCGATGCCCAAGCTAAGCTCCAGTTTGGAAAGTCTAGCAATACAAAGGACCCTTCGATGGGGGACAAACCTTCCAGGCGTGGGGACTTTCCTAGCATCTCGGTTGGCATACCCACAGCAGCGGACAGACGGTAGGCCTAAGATATTCACGGAACTCCGCCCGGTGTCTCACATCGAATGTACAGGAACCCGGAAATCTGGCCCGCACCCCAACAACCAAGATGTTCTCAACATACTCTTGGAGACTCCTGCAGTGAAGCGTACCGCAGCGTTTCGATGGCCAGGGGCATGAGCGCTGGAAAGACAGGGTCGAGATGTATTGCACCATTTCCGAGTTGAAAGAGTTCTGGTCTTCGAAGGCAGGGGCCGCTCAGTGGACTTGTACCCTCTTTTCGGATGCATAAAAATAGTTCACACCGGAAACGCGTCTAATGTACCCGCTACTTTAGTAGGGGGTTTTGTCGGGCGTCCCCGCTTTTGTGCACTAATCCGAATCGTAAACGAGCAGGACCCCATGTGATCGTGAGCGTATCCTGAAGAACCCATGACCGGTCGCGTGTCGCGTCTCCCATTTTTGTCTGAACCAGGAACCTCCTTCTTGCCAACTTCCCGCCCATCACGTGAATCAACCCATCATGTGCTGCAGGGATTTTTAGAACTCATGTGCTGCAGGGATTTTTAGAACCCTCCCCAAAAACCTTTGGAAAATATTATTTGCATCGCATTCGCAAATCAGACTTTACATCGACTCCAGCCATCTCATCGGCGCAATCATGCAAAGCGCAGCCAGCCCTGTCAGGGCTGCCGCTCAACGGCATTCTTCCACCAGGTACGATTGCCCTCGATCCCTTCCGTACCCTCATTATTTTAGCAACGACTTTCGCCGTTCTGACGTGTACTTGAATACCTGCGAGCGACGAATTCTACGCGTCACACAATTCCTGGCAGGCCGGTAGTGCGACGGGGCAGGTGACAGCACCAGGAGCAGCTGCGAGCGCCGCGGAGACTCCTTTCCGGAAGGGGTCGGTTTTGGAAGCAGGTAGCTCCAGGCGGCAGTGGGATCGTACTTTTGGTGGCGGGATGTTGAGCCAGGGCTCGCGGAGCTCGGCGCACGAACGTTGACCCGCTGCAGGCGCCACAAACACTACAGCGATCACCTTTGGAAAGTATTATTTGCATCGCATTCGCAAATCAGACTTTACATCGACTCCAGCCATCTCATCGGCGCAATCATGCAAAGCGCCGAGCTCGCTTCCAGCCTTATGATGTCTTGAGTCATGAGAAAAGCACACAGTATAGCCAACTGCCGTCGTTTGGGCGGCTGCAGCAGGTTGCGCGCTGAACTCAGCCAGCCCTGTCAGGGCTGCCGCTCAACGGCATTCTTCCACCAGGTACGATTGCCCTCGATCCCTTCCACACCCTCATTATTTTAGCAACGACTTTCGCCGTTCTGACCTGTACTTGAATACCTGCGAGCGACGAATTCTACGCGTCCCACAGTTCCTGGCAGGTCGGTAGCTGAGTTTGTCCTGATCCCTCCGCCTCACGTACATCTCTTCTCCGGGCGCATTTTTTTTTCTTTCGGTTCCAGCTAGAGCCATTCTATTCGCTTCTCCTATTTCTGCATCGGGATCGCAAAGCTAAGTCGAAGATCTCATGGTGGACGCAGGCCCCAACCCGATCCCAACCGCTGGCATTGACTTCTAGCGCCACTTCTCCTCGTCAACTCTGGAACACTGATTTAAATTTCGCGAACATGCCCTTTTTGCATGTCAGGTTCGTTTGTGATATTTTGATAGCGCTGCGGAAGAAATATCTCACCCGTCTGGACGGATGCTGGCAAAGGATTGGTTTCAAGACGATATGGGCATGCACTAGCAAACGCCGAGATATGCCTCTCTTAACTTTTGATAGGTTTCGAGGGGATCGCCAATAAGCTTTTGAAACTAGGAACCCGGCCGCACCATTTCAAAACAAACACAGGAAGTTAATCGATAGCAGCGCGATTCCTGCCCATGTTCCGCACAGTTCTCGCCAGCGTCCAGCGCGATTCTCCGCCTTGTTTCAGTTTCAAGGCATAAAATGCTCTGGTTCATTTCTGCTCCCCACCCCCTGCCCCCGCTAACCTGAGCAGAACTAGAGGCAACTCCCAGCATGGTAACGACAGTGTCAGCAAAATTCATTCGCTCCAGGCGCTCAAAAAAAACAAGATCGTCTGGATCTGGGCCTACCTCTGCGCTTTCTACCTTGCTCGCTGCCCGGGATTCTATCCTCGAGAAATTCGGCCATTCGAAGTCGACACTGGTCACCTACAGGCGATATCTAATTGCTGGATGTAAGTGGATCAAGGCGGTCTGTGCCGACCGGCGACGGGATAACAGCGATGCCGAGGACGGAATAAACACAGATCTCTTCGAGCAAGCCTTCACGAAGCCGAACAAGCTAACCAGTCATGCACTGGAGCTTTATATCCTTCAGAAGTGCGTCACTGAGCACAAAGGAAGGAGTACTGCCGAAGGGATACAAGCATCCTTCGCAGACTACTTCAGCCGCCTGTGAGTTACTATTTTCTCTGCAACAGAACTTAGGGCTAGACTGATGCTCGACTTGTTTCTTTGTCTGTAGAGGCTATGGTGGGCCAGTTTACTACAGATATAACGAGGCAACAGGCGCTGTCGGGTGTCCAGCACGCGCAGACTGTGTCACGAGGATTGTGAAGGCCATTCGCAAGAGGGGTAGAGCAGAAGGGCGTCGGCGCCATGCAGAAGCGTTTGACATCGAAGCTATGAGAAAGGTGATCAGGTGGTCCGAACGGCAATTTCCCTCTGCGAAATTAGAGCAATTGCCGAAAGATCGCCAGGAGTTGGCACTGATGTTGAGGCACGCTGAAGGGCGGGCCATGTTCTCCGTGGCGTTCAACGTCTGGTTGAGGTATGGGTTTCAACTCAGATGTATCTGCGGGTCCGCTGCTTACATCGCATCAGGGTCCATGAGCTGGGTGAACTACGAGTTCGACATGTGAAGCGCGGCTGTATAAATGACAAGGGACATCGGTACACCAGACTGCATGTAGAGATCCGCAAGGGCAATGGCGGCGGTGACCCAAAAGATGGGCCTCTTCGAAGTGAGTGTGCTTCAAATATCTACCAGTCTCCAATTTGACAATTCTTTTAGGCAACGTCTACAATATCTATAGTCAACCCGATGTACCCGAGATCGACCTGCTCGTTCAACTCGATGACTGGATGGATGCCCTGGAGCTTCACCGGGGACGACCACTAGAACCTGACGACTATCTCTTCCCTTACATCTCATCAAACGGCGCCGTTCACTGCGACCGTCCCATGTCCCAGAAGGGGGTTCAAAACCGGATCGATGAATTCTGCGAGGGAGCTGGTTTGGAGAAGTATTATTCCACCCACTGCTTCCGCCGGGGTGGTGCCCAGTACCGCTTTATGTTCGCACGGATTCGGTGGTGCTTAAAGCCATCCGGTGGTGGGGCGGCTGGGCAAAAGGAGAATCGGTGGGTTTGCAATCCACTTCCTCCATAATCTCAACTAATGAACCTGAACTAGCACGATACACTTATGAGGTATCTATTCGATTGCCTGAGCAGCTACGAAGACAGCTACGCAGACATGCTGTGCCCTTCTGCGCTGCCAGAGCTCCCACCAGAGCCCCCGCCAGAGCCCGAACAAAATCCCATGAGCAGGAATGCAGCCATAGCAGTGGTGGCTGAATTACAGCCTTTGTTGGCTGAACTAAAGCCCCTAGTCGCTGAGCTGAAGCAAGCTCAGGCCGGTTTCTCCCAATTCTCTGCGGCCCATATGGTTCCCAACATTTATCCACCGCCTCCTAGTTTCGTTCACTCCAATGCAGCGGCTTCTGGATCTGGTCTACCTGGTCCCACCACCATCCCTCATGCCTTCAATCCCAATGAAATGGCAACTCCCCCGCACGTCAATTCTTCCTATCATAATCCTGGAGGCCATCCTCTAAACTTCGTCCCTTCCGCTTATCCCCCGCACGTCAATTTTTCCTATCATAATCCTGGAGGCCATCCTCTAAACTTTGTCCCTTCCGCTTATCCCCCGCACGTCAATTTTTCCTATCATAATCCTGGAGGCCATCCTCTAAACTTTGTCCCTTACGCTTATCCCCCTGTGGGCTATTACTATCCCCCTACACCCATGATGGCGGCCCTCATCATCCATCGAATATACCCCCGAACTACGGCAACCCCAGCATGTTCCTCGCTTCTTCACATATATTGATGACACCAGCATCGAATGCCATTGCGACGACACCACCAACTCAGAACAATATGGGTTCTGGGACTCCCTCAAGCCAACCACTTGTAGCAAACAAGCGGGTCCTTAACCAGATTCCAAGGATCACTCCCATCGAACTCCCGTCCCACACGGACCCCCAAGCGGCCTTGTCATTAGAGACTTCAGTCGCGCGAAAGGTGCACTCTCCGGTTGGCAACAGGCACTGTTGCAGTGGAATGTCGCAGATGATACTGGGCTTTCCTTAAGCCAGTGGAGAACCGAATGGTTCACAGGAGACACCTCCCTGAAGGATGCATTCGCTGTGAAATGGGGAAGAAGAAAAACGATTGCGGAGGAGCATCAAAAGTATGTTTGAGCGACATATTTGTTAATATCTTCTGACCATTTGTAGGTGCGGCGGTACTGATCAACAATTTCTTGCAGCCTGGCCAGAGGCGAAAGACCTGACGTTCAATGACTTGGTGGCAAAAATACGCAAAAAGAACGGTGCAGTCGCTAGAGCAAGCAAGAATGGAACGCCCAGATCGCGGCGCACGTTGAGGCGGTGATAGACCACAAGCTCTTTCTCTTGATGTAGGTGCTGCATCTATTGTGGGGGCGGGGTAGCGGCTGCTCGGAGCTCCCTTGCGCACCAGATCAAATTGGTTATATCCTTGACTGTAGAATAGATGTGTAGTGCGTGAACGCCCACAAATTCAAGTATCAATCTTATGCATGAGACATTTCGCCCCGGCACGAAATGGACATGGATAATTTTGTTGTTTTGTTATGCGGTATAGCCTAGGAAGCTGTTTCCGCAATTCCGTTAGCGGTCTGGGGCTGTTGTTTTTCTATATTCTGCCAAGCCATTCACTGCGTTTTCAGCTAACTATCCACGAGGCTGGAACTTCAGACTATGTCAAATAGTTCTTGTAGACATATGTATATCCTACCTTTCCGGGGCAATGCAACGATGTCGACTGCAAGCAAGTCGTACTTGTGTGCGAATTCGGACATCAGCATGGGGGCGCGATAACCACAGGAGGGTCGGGTTATTACATAAGATATCCTTTTTAGGATGCTGTCAATAGGCACGTGAACAGTCAACGAAGCGTGTCGTGAGAGTCTCTGAAGAGAGAAGCGTTCAAGGAAAGAAGCCGCAACTTGGTCGCGACGTTCAAAACATCTCCTCGCCCTCAAGTAGCCCTTAGGCATCAGTACTCTGGTCTCTAACCTTTCGAAACACTGTCCTTGGTCAGTTCTTCCTTTATTTGCAATATTTGGCTCAATTCATAGTTTGCAGTGTTCTCGAGGCCCGGGACTTCCTGCCGATCTTCTGAGCGGGACCGTCGTTTGCTCCAGCGTCTGGAACGCCATACCTGTCCTCAAACCTGACAGATCGATCTAGGACATGGCGCCGGTTCCCTCCAGCAGCATCCGATGGCAGTCAGAGATCAGACAGGCCACTATCCAGCGAATCGTCAAGCTCCTCATTCCAGGGTGGACGGACGGCCTGCACGACTGGCAAATGGATCTCGTCAGCCGCATTCTCGACGGTGAAGACGTTCTCGCGAGTACAGCGATCGGAGATGGCAAATCCGCTGTATTTGCGGTCCCACTCGTTGTTTGCTGGAGCTAAAGCGGCGGCCATCGTACTATCCGGACTTGCCTCGTCGAAAACTTCCTATGGGTATGGTTACCACCCCGACGAAGGGATTGGCTGCTAATATCGTGCGTTGTCTTCAATCCGACTCAGATGGTTGTCCTCATTGGTTTTCAATCCTAACAGGTTTTCGAGGTCAAGAAACTCGGTGTCTCTGCCCTTGCATATTGTAGTGAGGAGCTTACGGAGGCACGCAAGACTGGTCGTCAGATTCGGAAGGAGATCGCGTCTGGGAAGTGGGTGCTGGTGTGCGTTGACCCTGAGCATCTCACGGACAAGGATGGGAGTACTCGTGCTGACGTAAAGTCTGTAAACACGATCACGTGCTGTCCAGTTGATCGTTTCTCTACCTGTTCTTGTCCCTTATGACACCAGTAACATCGCACGTTGAATTCACACCATCAAAACGCGGTCGTATATGTGCTCTACGTGAGGAAGGCTACACTTACAGGCAGATAGCAGAGAAGGTCGGCCATTGCAGTCCTGCTGGAGCCTACAACACTATCAAACGCGACAATATCCATCACACCGGAATACCCTCCCCCGATCAGGCCGCCCACCTGCTGTCACACGTCGAACACGTCAAGGTGTCCTTCGCAACCTTCAAAGGAATCGATTCCTACCCTATAGGAAGATCGCCGACGACCTAATCCATGTTACAGAGCGGCAAGTTCGAGGCATTGCCAGTGATGCCGGATATAGGCGTTGCGTTGCGCGTCGTAAGCCCTTTCTATCAAAGAAGGCGGTCAGTAAACGTCTTGCATGGGCCGAGGCGAATGATGAGGACGGTGTGGGAACGAGTGATTTGGACAGATGAAGCGAAGATCGAGACGGGAGAGAGGCCTGGTCACCGAAAAGTAACACGCTTACCTGGTGAGGAGTTTCTACCCGAGTGTATCGCTCCAACCTTCCGGAGCGGCCGTCAATCCCTCATGGTGTGGGCCTGCATCATGCACAACACGAAGGGTCCCATCATCCGGTTGGATTTGGTGCCAGAGGAGACGACGAAGAAAGGAAGGAAGCGGGGAGGCGGATTGGATGGGCCAAGATATGTGAAACAAATTATTGAGGGGCCACTGAAGGACTTCTGGGAGAAGATGGAGGCTGAGATGGGGCCAGATGTGTTGATTGTCGAAGATGGGGCCCCAGCACACTCGAGTAATCTTGCAGAGACTGCCCGAGCCAAAGTCGGCTATAAGATGCTCATTCACCCACCATCTTCACCGGACCTAAACCCCATCGAGCCCTGCTGGCTTCTACTCAAAAACCGTGTAGCAGATATTCCGGGGTCGGCCAACTCACTTGACGCGCTATGGGAGGCAATACAGGTTGCGTGGGATGAGATAACGATCCAGGACATCCAAAAACACACCAGCAGAATGGATGACCGTATTCAGGCAGTTAAGAAGGCACAAGGGTGGCATACTCCGTTCTGAGATGTTTATTCATCAAATAATATAGTAGAACGGGTTAGAGATAGCAAGAGTTGCATCGTTGGGTTGTCGACGTCGATAGACACGAAAATGAGGGAGATAAGATATCTATGATTTGGTCTGTTTACAGACTTTACGTCAGCACGAGTACATTACGAATGCCGACGTCTGGAGAGAGAACATCGCGTTTCTTTGCGTAGACGAGATCCACCTAGTGTACGAATGGGGAGCCGATTTCCGTTTAGCCTTCCGTAACATTGGGCAGTTTGCGCGGAGCCGCTGTCCGCCCCATATCTCTGTCTTTGGGCTTTCAGCGACACTCGAGCCGGGCCTGCCTCTCTCCACAATCTGCGACACCATGGGCTTCATTGCCGGCCCCTTCTACCGTCGTCAACGCTCCAACGAGCGTCCAAACATCCATTTTGCCCTCGAACACCTCACGCATACCATTGGCGGTGATACCTTTCCCGACCTCCTGCCTTACCTCTCTGCCGGTCGAAAGACGGTAATCTACTGCGACACAATCGAGCTCTGTCGGCGCGTTGCTCTACCTATGGAGCCTTCTCCCAGCCGGTCTCGAGAAACTGAGCGTGTGCGTCTGTATCACGCCATGTGCTGGTCGGAGGAGAATGAAGAAACCATTCGGCTCATCCGACGAACCACGATGTCAAGTCATCATCGCAACGATCGCCTTCGCGCAGGGCTTCAATATCAAACCCCTCCTCGATAGCATTCAGCTCGGTGTCCCTTCATCAATGAATCAACTGGTCCAACAGGAGGGCCGTATTGGCCGTGATGGTGTTTCCCTGTCGCGGGGGGTTGTTTTAGCTCAGTCAAAGGCAATCGAGTCTGCAGAACGTTACATGCGAGGTTCGGGCTGCTCATACAGGTGTTTCTCTCATCACTTATCAATCTCCTCTAGCACATTTTCCGTCTGAGATGCCGCCCCCGCTTCTCGACGAAAATGTCAGCAAACCAAAATCGAGGCCAACCAAGAGTAAAACCTCGAAGATCTCTCAGATGGACCACTCCAAGGCCCGGCTCCTTGTTGAACGGGACTGCCTCATTGTGCGCCGTAACATAATTTATCAAAACCCGCCTCTTGAACGGACATCGCTCGACTGCATCGAAGCAAATCGCACAGTTCCCTGTAGCCTGTGTCTGCCACGCAGCCATATCACACTCAATTTCCCTCCATCACCGTTAGATCCAAGCCTTCCAGTCCTCGCTCCTTTCTGTGTACCCATTTCCGCGCCTGCGCCAACAACTACTTGCCCCTCCGAGCGCCCTGGGAAGGGAGAATTCTCGTTAACAGTGAAGATGCGTGAGGAAGCTCTCGAGCATTTCGATGCCTTCCATGACACATTGAGGAGGCTTGAGAAAGGTTCTGACCTTACTGGCCGCACTCCTCGTGCGGCCCACTTTCCTACTCCACTCGCCACCTTGA